>OY992521.1:4282321-5634668 GCA_963921215.1 Scoparia ambigualis
ACATGTTGGTGCTCCATATTGAGGCATATTATTAAAAATAAGTGTTTTATTTAAAGCTTAACAAATAATGTTGGTGCCCACGTACCACATCAAAATATTGAAGGTCAATATCGTGTTCGCCAAATATCCGCCCTGCCCTAAGACATTATCACATTAGTATTCAAAATGCATCAGCCATCTGTCGCTCGCGCCGCTCAATCTGCCAGATTTTTGTACAGATACTAATTTTTATATGTCATAACGCCAAACGACTTGAAACTGGTACTACTACCTACTTCATACATATTTAGGTGACATGTTTTTTGAAATGCCTAACGTAGGTAAGTAACTTACCTACCTACCGAAGTTATTGTTTGCTACATAAATTTTCCGATAATTACGCAGGTTTGGCATCACAGAGCACTTACCGATATTAAGTTAATTGGTAAAATAATGAGTGGTCATCATGATATAAATGTTATTTCAATTTGTCGAAATTATTATTTTCATAGTGCGTGTAGTGCGCCAAAGCTTAACGTCAAAAAGTTCTGAAAAAGTTATGGCCCAAAATCGAGCTTTCTACGACGTTTTTATATACATGTGTTTTGTCACAGATGTATCGTCGTACTCTATTCAGGAGCAGTGATATTTTTCTTTAATTAGTGTATCGCGACAATGGTGTTAGTGCATCGAAACACAGGCAGCGTCGCGCTTGCAGTGGGTGAACGCACCGGTGTGGCCCGCTTGGGCCCGCGCCAACTCACGCCCGCTTCTAATCACCAGACTCTTAGCACGTAACTACCTCTCCCTGATAGCTCATGCACGCCTGGTACGCGACACTGCGCCACCTAGGAGTTGGCGGTCTAGTCCTCTTGTCAATTAAAAATAATCCTAACATCAACAACTTCTTGGGACTTCAAAAAATGATGAGGCGTCAGTTAACAAAATTTTCATAAAGATTGTGCAATATGCATGCCGGGATTACACTGATATCGTTATCGGTCAACGATCCCGGACTATCTCGGAGTAGTGACATAGACCCTCCTCACCTTGCGCTTCTAAAAAAAAGCCATCAAGAGTTTTATTGGTCCGCCCGGCGAAATATCAAAGTTTTAGGTATTACCGCGGTGCGTACCAAGGCACCATGAGTCGTGCAGATGTTGATAACTCAGAGCTATGACCTGAGCAGTTTCCGGCTTCATTCGCGGAGGGGTCACGGCTTTTTTTTCTTACGTAACTAGTTGAATAAGCGCGCCGCAACGTGTAAATCTTGATATTATTATATCGAGTTTTTGGACTGCCTCGTTAACTACACGTTTGCCGTTGAAAATAGATATTGCTTCATTTTTATCCGCGTGTTATTTACGATGTCAATCCTATGAACTGTCAACTTGACTTTTACTGTCAGGCTTAGGAGTTAAGGAGATATTCCGCGAAGTGTTGAATATCATCATCATACAAATCCTGATGAGATATATCTTTTTAAGAACTCTAATAAATAAACTATCAATCTTCAGCTCACTACATTTCCTGTCCCAAATACAGTCAGGAATAGATCACGCAACATTTCGGAATTGATAAAAGTGGCGTTCATCTGTTTTGATCACAGGGTGTCAATTGTAGTTTAAGCACTGTCGCTGTTTGTCTCACGTGTTTTATATTAAGTGAAGTGAAACAGAAAGCTGTTAAGTAGTGCGCCCCATTATTCGCGGGCCCCTGTTTAGCGAAGTGCGGCGGCCTTGGCTGGGCGTGCGCGTGCGCCGAATCTACGACACCACGTCCGTCGTTGGTACAAACGGTTATTTATTCGTATATTTATTTATTGAGATAAGCTAACAGTCAACATAAAATATTACATTGAGAATACATTGTTATTAGGTAGATTTCAAATTATTGAAAGCTTACACAACATTCGCGAAAACTATGTTATTGTTATCGTCAATGAGTTTAGGCAGTTGATCTGTAAACATAAAGTTATAAATATATCAAACAAATGATTTCTCGAAATTATTAAAAGATATACATAAGTATTTTATGTTTTATATCTATTTATGTATTTGATGAAGCAACTAGATGACTTTTTGTTGATGAGAACAGCTGATGCAGAGCATAATAAATACTTAAGCTACAATGACACTAGAAAAGTCATGGTCTCTTAATTCTTAAAATCGGGTAAGTAAATAAAACATTAAAAACTGCTGTGATTAATATACAAAATTTTGCATAACTTTTGTTCCGCATAAATAATAAAAATTCAAAAGAGTCGACAGAGCACGTCTTCAATATTTAATTTCTTTCGTACACGGTCATATTTCATATCATAATTCATTTGCAATTTGGAACGTGAACTTTATGTCGATGGCAATAGAGATGAAGTTTTGCGGGCGATGATTAAAAATGTTGTAGTAAGTAATTTGCAAGTATTACGGAGCGGAAACGTCCCGCGAAAGCCTCCGCTGGTCCCACAGCCCACGCGGGGCGGCCGCGACCCATCACACTTTATGTACCTGCGACCACACATTGTGGGTAACAGTCCACGGAAGAGGAAGAGAAGGTATATCTTCCTAATAGGGTTCAAGTTTATTTTTCATGCCTCGTGCAAGTTATTTCCTGATAATAAGAGCCACAAACTGTGCATACATTTTTTGAATGGAATTTGAATACTTATGATTTTAACTAGTCTTTGACTAAATATTATATACTCGTACAATACACAACAATGCAACATATATATATATATAAATTTTTTCACGGGGTCAATACTTCGAAGGACATCAATATCCTGTCACCACTATTTAATTACCTACGTCTGTGGCACTGGTCGGAACCGGTTTTGATAGGCAGCTGGGGGTATGCACCGCACTGAGTCAAGTAGGTCGAAATTTTGTTTCTAAGTTCGCCTAGTCGCCCATCTTATCTAAGTTTGTTACAATACCAACGATGTTAGTAAAGTTAAGGATTTCGAGTGTAGTACGCTTTCACTATCCTATCAGTTAAAATGCACCTTCGGGCCTTATCGTCACTTACCATCAAGTAAAATGAAGGCCAAGCTTCACCAATAAAGTATTTTATTGTAAAAATAAAAAAAGTGGTTTTAACAATGAGGCGTGCCTCGCGGAGCTGTCATCTGCACAAAGCTTAAACTCCCAATCAAAGAGGATCGCAGTACCAACAGATCTCGATACTGGCTAACCGGTATAATTGGTTCTATTGTGATGTTTTTTTGCGGCACCACATGAAAGGTCAGCGGCAGGATAAAGTTTCCGTCAGGAGCGCGGACGAGCAAATAAAGCTTCGCGGTGACCCAAAAAAAAGATTTTCGCTCTTTGGCGCGGCCACACGTGTCACATATAAGTCATAAGAATAAGAGTAAGAACAGAATGACAGTCTGTTTATTAATATCTTCTTCATCGTCTAGGAGTGCCATAAGTTCTACTGAATGATAATCAGAACACTCATTACAACACAGGTGTAAGTAAGTACTTAAGTCAGGATGTTCATATTCTTCACGGGCTATTATTACTCAGTAGGTAATATTATTAATACAAAGACACACTATTATTAGACTATTATTGAACGCATCTCTACTCCACTCTACCTGTCATATTATGGTGTGTTGCCTGCCGAATCAGAATAGAAATGATTTTCGTGCCTGATCAGAGCAAAAAGGCACGCCTGTAGCCGCGCCTACACGCGCCCCACACCGCCGCACGCTGCGCCCGCGCCGCGAAACACGAGCTTAAGATCTTCATTATCGCCAACATCAACCATACGTTACGAGCCAGTACACAATTTCAAATTTAATAAACGATTTCGCAAGGCCGTAACAGGTTTCGAATTTTAAATTCGCTCTTCGCATTCGGCCTCTAACCGATTATCCGAATGCTGGTAGCGTACTCGGGATCTGAATGGAGGATAACACTATTAAGCTCCGCAAATAACGCCTCTGAATGCAGTTGAGCCCTGCGTCTAATCTAAAGTTGGCGCCTACGCGTTGCTAGAAATAACAGAGCTGGTACAAATGTCGTTGTCCACCGATGCGGTGACGCACGGGCGGGCCATCCCTACGCGCAATTATATCCAAATTCAAATATTAAAAAGACATTAAACTCGATCTGTCGTAGACGCGGTGACGATGACTAAGTAGCGCCACTTTTTCTATCTATAAAACATGAGAATGCGCAATAAAAACCAGCTGTTACTGAGCATTATGAAAAAGTGCAGCTTACGGCTGTTGTTTACAAACATTTAGGTGGTCGCGATTTGCACAAACATGGCAGTTCAGCGTCTCCAGCGCGACAATGGGACCGTTGGCTTCGTTGTAGACGATTATCCGATCCTTGTACCAGGACAATATAACCGTTGCGCAGCTTTACGCGCCAATTTATTTACCGAGACCGATTTGATTTGGATCGCGATTAAATAATCGGCTGTTATCCGTTTTTTTAAGTGGCGGGGAGGTGTCAAAGTTTTTGCTGCACCGTCATTATGACGAGAGGCAAATTGCAGTGGTATCGATGCGGTGGGGATTTTGAGGCGAACGCTCAATTAATTTGGTTATGAATTTGACAGCACCGAATTACTTACGGTCACCGGTGTCGGTATTTTTTGTAGAATGCGTTTTGTAACCGTGTATCGGGCGGGAGCGTCGGATCGGAAGGGAATTAAAAAGTTAGAGCGTACTCGGATCGTGTTTATCTGTTGTGCGAGGGTGCGTTGCGTGCTTTGTACGTCAGTCCGTGTGTGTCGTGTAACAAACGAGTCAATGTAAGTGGGCAGGAGTGCGCGCCCGGCGCCGGTGACGAATGTAAGGGGTTGATGAACGCGAACGATCTATTTTGGAGCGACTAAATACGTCGGCAGCTCACCGAGTGACATTTACTCGCGCTAGGTGCATCAGTCTACTATCAAATACTATAGATAATTATGCACTATGAATAGTGTTGAAGAAATCTCTAGAAAAAGGCCAGAGTAATTGAAGTTCGCGGTTTGGTTTGCTGACAAAGTAGGTTTTATTTCACGTAAATTTCTGGCAGAACTTCAACTTATTCTACAAGTAAAACCTTCCTTTGTTATTGTATAGCCTGATGAATACCCAATGCGTGTAAAGAAACTAAAGCAGTTTGTAGCGAGCGCCTAATCGAGGTTTCAGAAAAAATTACGTAACACCAAATTGTTTACGACATACTATGTTACACTTAGATGGTTCTATCAGATAGCGGAATATACATCTATAAATAAAAACATCCATTATGTCAATAAAGTTGCACGTTGCTGTAGCTATAATATCATAAACAAGAGGCATTCGCAATAAATTACATTTCAAACGTAAAGTGCCTACCTATTAACTACCACTAAAAGACAGACATAGGTAAAATAACTAATAACTATAAGAATTCCAAATTCAAATATGTAGTAGCATTGTAGAACTCAATAGAAATAGTCTATGAACACTGTAAACAATTTACGACAACTTCAACAACGACCAGAGACAATTTTTGACGTACTCGGGAGGATGTTTGTCTGTTGGCGTTGGTGCGTCCAGCTAACATTCCTTTACGTGTTCAGCGGTCGGGCATTCGGTGATTTGACACACCGCGCGCCCGATCAAATTATAGCATTAAACTGTGGAAAATTATTCTGTTCACAATATAGATTCACGCATGCTCACGACTTTACTAGCCGGTTATGTTTTTTGTCTGATAAAGATCTGGTTGTGGCGGTTAGGTTAAAATAGTGCCTCAGTAATATGACAGAGCCGCATTTGTTTTATTAGTACACAGTGGTAAGATTTTTTGACAAAAATTTTAAGATTTTTAGACTTACCATACCATGTAACCGTATTGTAGGTAAAGTTCCTGAATAATGCGTTAGGTCTAGCAACAAGATCATAAAAATGCTCATATATCCGATTTCCGATTGTACGTCCAAAATACAAAGTATGACGTTAACAATGTAACTAAGCATGATCTTAGATATTGTTACAAAGTTAATATTAAACATGTTCGTAATAGATTGTAGATTTTAACTTGTATTTGTTCAAAGAAATACTATATTTCCACATCATAACTTTAATATTGTCTAATATTTTTCTGTTTTCACGTACAGTTGCCTGTGGTTTGCGTCAGACAGCTCATGAAAGTTCAATAAGGTCAACTTTAGAATTTTATTGTTATTGTGAACCTGAAGTTAAGTTTATAATACTTAGCCAGTTTATATCACGTAGGTACAAAATGCTTAATCCACATACCTACGTTTTAACAGTGGGCCGTGGCTTTTTTCAAATTGGCCTTGATTTCATTTCTTTACATGTTTCTTGAACTCGGTAAGTAAGCAATTTAGTTCTCGTATTTGCCACGGTAACCTATAGTTATAGCTTGAACTAATTTGGCATTTTACATGTTATTTTACCAGGAATTTATACAAATGTGTACTTTTTAACGCTGACCTTGGATGTTATACACACATCTCTACAACCCCTTTTCAACAATAAAAGCAAACCGATATTAAAATTAATGATTCAGAATTTCAGACAACCAGATATAGGACATTGTTAAAATAAATCTCCGGAATCCGAACTAGCCATAAGGCTCATTAAAAAATATTGATACACATCAGGGTCCGTCGCCGATCCAATTCGGAACATTTTAATTAGCGGTGCGCATTATGCGATGCAACTCGGATCGGACTCGGGCCGAGCGCGGCGACAAAACACGCGCGACCGGTCCGGTCCGACGAACGTAGCTTCGCAGAAATCAGCCATTTTTAGGGATCCGCGGGCAACTCAGACGATGCTCTTACTAAACTTGTATTGTAATGCAGAACTGGAAGAAGTCTCGGTCTCGGTCTTGGTCTAGTCTGGGCTTTACAGAAGCTTGGCTTAAAGTTTTGCGTTCAAAAATATTTTTTGAAAGTTTCTTTTGAATCAAAAGATTTAAATATATTTATTAGGATCTGTATCACGTCTGCATTTTATCTATGTATCCTTTATTAAATATAAAAGAGTAATTTTTTAAGTTTCTCAAAATTATAGTTCTATTCATTCATATCGAAAGAAATGCTAATAAGTAGTACAACATTTTGTCTAGACGATGCCAATATTCAACACTCATTAGCTTTATAATTTCCGATACATAACTCGTTGTCATACTTGACCGAATTCACAAAATGGTTTCTCAAATGTGATCGTTTACGAGCCGTCGCGCACGACAATTAGCAGCGAGCGACCATCGACCGCTTCACGACCAATTTGACGCAGATTAACGTATCGGATTCCGAAAAGCCACCAAGCTTTTTTATGTTGGGCCCTCCTTATTCGTGTAATCGTATTTCCCTCAAGGAACGTACGTGGCCTATAGCTAATGCATGACGTTTGTGACTGAAGGATACACTTACCTTTGCCTATTTTAGACAAAGTGATGAATTTAATAGTTACGATTAGTGCTGATGAAAATAGCAAAATTAAACAATTGTTAGTAGGTACTTAATTACCTTACTACTTTGTTAAAAATCATACAGCTAAACAGTAGGTTCAACGGCCTGCTGGTGACCTAACTACCAGGATATCAGAGTCGCCATAGAGATCTTTTCGCACGCACATGGAGAATGAAAAACGAGCAAGTCATTATAATGACTAACTTAATCGATTAAAACGATCAGGGAAGAAAAAACATTTACGATTGTTTTTAGTGTTGTATCGAATTGGAAAAAGGAAATGGATGTATTGGAGTTATAATTAGAATAAAAACGAATACACAGCTGGGCTAAGTTTCGTTAATTTAGGAGTTTTGTTATACTCGTATTGTATTGATATGTTAAATACGAACTTTACATTAACAAATAACTTGGCCTCGTTATATTGTAAACCGTTTAACTCTAACAGTTTAACTCTAAGATCAAAAAGTATTATCTTGGACCTTTGCCTTCAAATGTTAGAAGAAAACTAAGAAAAGCGACAAAGTATCCAAAAGTGTCGCAGACTAGTGATGGCGCGTGCTTTCATTTCTATACGTCCTCGCGGTCTATTCAGGTTTGGACCATCCGAGTCACTTTTTCTTTCGTCGAAATTTCAAACGTTAGAAGAAAACTAAAAAGAGCGACAGTGTCCAAAAGTGTCGCCGCCTAGTGATGGCCCATGCTTTCATTTTTATACGTCCTCGGCATCTATTCAGGTTTGGGCCGTCACTTTTTCTTTCGGCGCGCAGTAATCGCGGTATCCCGATCGCAGCCTTGACCTTCGGCGGCGAGCGGGCGGCCGTCCGTCGACCCGCCGCGCGCAACCAGGGCCGGCACCCGCTCATTCATGTTAAATGGGCCACAGACGATTTCGGCCTAGTTTCCTGATAGGCGTAGATCTATCCTATATTGTTTGGTGCTTTTTTTGAGGGTGAAGTAAGTTTGGTAACAATTTCGCGTAATACTAAAATAACAAAAGTAGTTTTAACATTTAAAAAAGTGGTGCCTTCAGATAATGGTGGTAAAAAATGGATTAAATGATAGAAGTTAGAGCTCCAGATATACACATATCAATAGAGTAAGCAAAGAAACCTTCACATAGGTCAGGCAGGTCAGTATTTTTACACTTCGGTCAGACATACTAGCGATTACATACAACAAGAATTTGCATACATTCAATTTAAATAACACTGGGTATTAATGCACAGACACTATAACAGATTCCAGTAAAGAATATGCAAGCGCTAAGTGTAAAGCAAGACATTCTGGTTGTCTTTGGATCTAATGTAATCTGTAGCTTGCGCCATAGATTTCTTCCAATTAATAGACATGGCAACCCTATGCAAGGAGCGGCGCACACTCGTACGATGCACTTAGCCACACTATGCGCCTTCCGCAAATTATGTAGGTGCCGCGCAGACGTGCCGGTTGTAACAACCACAACACTCTTTATTCAATCATGCAACTTCAACATTCCGGTTAGCAATTTTATGTGCGAGACGGCGAAGAGGACATTATCGAGTGGATTAAAAATCCAAAAAGATTGAGCACAGTTTACGGACAATTCGTTGAGTTTTTAATTTTTTTGTCTGTCAGTATTCAGTATTATTTATTGGCCATATAACAAAACGTTACATTTAGCAAGTCACATTCACAAACAAAAAAATAAAATTAAAGAAATGAATAATCAAATTAAAAATTAAAAATTAAATTAAATTAAATTAAAAATTATTCAAATTATTGCAACAAAAATTAAATGTCAATGTTACAAGTGTTAAATAAATGTACTTATTGAAACAAAATAATAATAACAAAAATAAAAAACATTTAAAAAATTGTTCATACAATAAATTACTGGTACTTACTTAAAAACAAAATTACAAAAAGAAGGAACATTTATTCTGTCGTAATTGCGTAAAGTATTCATCAAGACTATAAAACGGATTACATTCGAAAAACAATTTAATTTTATGTTTGAAATTTAAAAACGGTAAGTCGGTTATCTCTTGTGGCAAGGCGTTGTATAGAGCAATTTTAATAGCTTCCCCTTGTTTTTGAGTTTTCTTTAATCTGTGCATCGAATGGTGAATTTTATGTACTATTTTATTTTATTTTTTATTCTGAATCTTTATTTAACTGATGATCAGTTTAAAATCAAGTCATTGAATAATGCCATCGTAAATAACAAAATCGCCAATAACACATGTTGCCCATGCATAACACGTGAGACTACAATCAAATATGTACTGTATCATAGTGGCTCAAGCTCCAAAGTCCTACTACGACCACCAACGACAGTCGATACTCCAGATCACGCTTAAGACTGATCAAACAGCTTTGCAGAATCCACGTTCAGCAAACATAGGAAATGGTTGCCAATGAGATGGAACAGGTGGTGTCGGTAACACGTCAAATGGTATTAGTAATCAATAGTGGTTTAGAGTAACTTTTAACGGGACAATTGGCAGGGTTTTCGTTGTCTCCAAACGTCAGATATTTCCTAATAGTGATGCGACTGTTAGTACCAGAGACCCTACTCTCTAACCGGGTCCGAACTTCGTCTGCCCGTAATTCGTCTTACACGGCAGTGTGTGCATGTCATGTACTGCGCCAATCGCTTGTGAAAAAAAACGAGTGCGCCAAAGTTCACCTAAATTTTCAACTCCGATAATCGGAACTTCGAAAATGTTCATCCTAACAATCACAATTCCTAACTACTCTGTTTCTAATGTTCATAATTTCGAATCTTTCAACTTCATATTGTCAGTAGCATAGCAATAAGCATCTATTATAATATTAGGTATTTGTTTTCCTATATTTTCTCAACATAACCGTCTTTTACACTATTATTCAAATGATTGAGGATTGATTGATTAAGCTGCTCTACTCCTGTAGGTCACGTGATAGGATAGAAATTTAAGACAATCGCGAAGCGCAGCGTAGCAGCGATTGTCTTGAATTTCGAGGTTATTTTTTTTTATTAGACATCAGAAATACTAGATTCCCTTTCCCTTCTCCTGTAGGTCATTTTATGGAAATTGTGTTTATGGATAAAAGCGTTATGAAAAACAATAGTAGGAGTTTAAATATATTTACATTAGTGATATTATTAATTACAATTTTCCGAAACATGAGTGTTATGAACATCGTTGGTAGTAGGTACTACAAAAAGTATGAACGAAAACTTTAGTAGGAAGAAAATTTTTAGGAAGATTGATCATTCGGATTACAAATCGGTAGGAAGAACAATTTCGGGAAAAGAACTTTAAGTGAGCCAATATGGCCCCGAAAAAACAACAGCGTGCATTGTACGACGAATTACGGGCCAACGAAGTTTCGGATTCCAGATTCCTGATTCGGAAGCCTGGGTTCCGAACCTGGGGGTAATTACCCCCCGGGGGTAAAATAGTTATTTTGCGGGGTAATAAGGCGTAGGAAAAAAAATGTGGTTTAGAATTTATCTGCAGTAATAGATTCACTAGAGATCATTTTCTGCAAGATTTTTTACGGAGGGGTAAAATCAGTTTCCCTAATAGATCATAGGGGTACCAAGATTAAAAAGGTTAGGGACCACTGGCTCAAAGAGTAGGCTCTCAGTTCGGAGACGTGAAAGAAGGAGACTGGTGAAAGGTGGTCAAGCAAACCGACAAGCATGTATGAAGAATGTTGTGAGATTTAAGAAGGCGAGAGAAGTGTGGTATGGTAAGAAAATGTGGTCTCTGCCCCTTTCGGGAGGGTGTGGTGGGATGAATGGGTGGGTCCATAAAGTTAGGGTCACTATGGGTTCTAATTAGTCTCTATTTCACTTAAACAACGGGCAGTATTTGTAATTTTTTTTGAGTTTAATACATGATGGCCATGATAGCTGAAAAAGTTATAGTGCTTTGGTGTGTCCGAATTCTAAGTAAGAATCAAGCCGGATAGTGGATATGTAATGTTTATATTCTTATCATCATCAGCCTCTGAGCCTATAGACATCTCACAGCTGGGCTTATTCCCAAAGGATTGGTGGGCGTGGGAATATTGGCTGATGGGTCTGTGGGTCAGTAGTTTCATAGCGCGAGAAAGTATTAGGTAATTTTCTTAATGTACCTACGTTAGTTAATTCAAATTGTCAGTGTAGTTATAATTTTAAATCTATTGAAGTTCTCCGGTATAGTGTACTTATAACCTAGCTTTTGTAATAGGTAAGTTTATAAAAATAATTAACTAATTAGGCATGTTGTCTTGTGTAAGGTATCCGTTCGTGTCGCGGCCCTAAGAGCGCAGTCTCACAAGGGGCGCCTCGCCAGCCGTGACGCGAACGCGACCGACACGACGCGACCGACGCGGCGTTTCCGCTGGACGACACACGGCCCGACCGGCGGGAACGCAAAGCGGCGTGCGTGAATACTACTGAAATTTCGTCTTCGAATGGTAAAATAAACTGTTCAGGTCGTACATGTTTTAAAATAGGTTTTAAATACGCCTCCGCGCGAATTCTGTTTAATTACTTTGCAAAATCATTAATCTTCCATATGACAATTTTTTTACATAAGTTACAATTTCAAAGTTCTAATCAGGATTCTGAGTGTAAGTTTGTTTATGTGCAAACGTTACTATCGCGTTTGTGTTAAGAGTTTTGATTCTCGATCTTATTTACTTAGCATGTGCATTAAGATCTATCTGTCAAAACTTAACACAAACGCGATAGTAACGTTTGCACCTTCACAAACTTACACTCAGCTCTCAGGGCACAAAAGGTTCCAACGATTTGTTAATATGCCCAAGTACAAGTGGGGATCGCCGTCTGTCAAGCCCATGTGTAATCCTGTTAGTCAAACTTACGAGCACTTGAATTTATCGTGCTAACGGCGCACACATGAATGGTACATGCGGCGTACGCGATTCATTCAATTTGTTTACCCGTGCGCGCCGCGACGCTCGGTCAAGGGCGGCGTCCATTGCCGGCGAGCCGCTGGCCGGTTTACCGACGATGCCTACCCGGCCACCCATCAAAGTCAAACAACGCGGAACGGCGTCGGACGCCTGGCGACGTGTTTACGAATGCCGAACTTCGTCGCCCTGTGTAAACACATGCACAGACGTGACGTATCGGGTGTTCACTTGGACTAAGGAGTTGACGTGAAAACTTTGGCATATCGATCATGTTTGCCAGCTGTTTGTTAATACCAATATTAGCGCATTAGCGCTTGCGTCGTTGCATGGGTCTAACAGTTCAATAACGAAAATAGTTACACTATCTTTTTCTTATTTTCACTTGAATAGAAATTCAAAATTTTGGTTTTCTTTAATTAAATAGCTTTTATAGCTAATAACGATTATTATTATCAGCGATTCAAAACTGTTTCGTCGTTTGAGTAAACTAACCGGAGGGCATGCTGGCCCCACGTGGCCGCGCCGAGACCTTCGCGGCACTGCTCGCAGGTCATTTACTCCCATTACGTAACGCGCAACAACCGCCAGTATAATAATCGGCGGAATTTTTATTGACTAATTATTCGCCATTTTTTATAAGCGGTGAAGTCAGCGGATATAGCTAAATATTCAAACAGTGTATCATTCGAGGCTAACAATAACGTACAAAAAACACGAGCGTATCGGATTATATCACGTCGATATCTGTCGGTTCGTAAATAAGGCTGATGGGGTCCTGCGGCGAGCGTGTGAGCCAGGCTGTACGGCCGGTGGATGCAGCCACATTCCTAGGCGGTGAGTTGGCGCGAGCTTTCCTCGCATAAACATGCGACCGACGGCGATGCGGCGTTAACTTTTACTGCTGCGGGATGAGCCGAACCATTCATCGCGCGAGTCAACGCCCAGACGGATTAAAGGGTCGATTAACGAGCAGTTTAATTTATAACCGGAATAATAAAACTCGCGGAAGACCGCCCGCGCGCTGCTGCGTTGACAAACCCACATAGGCCGTAATCCGTATATCCAAAATCCGAAGTGTCAACAAAACGTTTCGCGCGGCCACATCGGACTCCTTTATCTGATTGCTCACGGCTTTGTGTTCTCCTTCCGAGCGCCGAGATGTAGAGGCGGTGATCTGTCTAGAACCGGCTCGACTTTCGGTCTCGCACAAACGCTAACATTGATTTAGAGGCGAATAAAGAGCCGAGCCGACCGAACCGGTCGGCCGCCGAAAACTCTGTAATTATGTTAACGAGGCGACGAGACCCACGTGGTAGCGCCAGTGCGCTCGTTAGCTGAACGATAGTGAAAGAGGCACGACAACTCGGTGTGCAAGGGCGGTAATGGATAATATTATCGATACCGGAAAATACTTGAGATTCGCCGTGAGTGGCGAAGGTACCAGGGAAACATGACTGATAAGGAGGTTACACAACGGGCGAGGGAGCCAAGGTCGCGGCAGATGTGGGAAGCACAGGCGCGCCGTTCACGGCTTATCTCGCCCGAATGTTTGGCCGGCGTAAACAAGGCACCACCGGGAGCGCCCGCGCCCGCCTGCGCCGCCGCCGCCGCGCGGCACGCAGAGCTGTTTACGAGTGTGAACGCACTCCCGCCCCGTGAGAACTTACACTACACACTATTAGAAGCGATACAGTATACAGCAACACGTGCGTGGCTCCGTAGCTACATGCCATTGTTACGCAACTTTAGCCCAATAAGCACATATGGTAAATCTCATTTTGTTTAATGCCACAGATTTGGTGGTCCTCATAAATAAATCCTGAGCGCTCGGCGACCGATAAAGAGTTCACGCGAGCTCGGCGGGAGGGCGAGATGACGCGTCGCCCGTCGTCGGATAACATTTCAAAACCGATATTATTTATTTTTAATAATGCCAACGATCGCTTAGCGCATTAACCTCCGATTCGTATCTGTATGCACGTATTTGCGCAGTGGCTTCCTGCTCAGCCTGCTCATTCAGCGGTGCGAGTGCGACTGCAACTTGCGCTGACGCAGCGAAAACGAGTGTGGGGCTGTGTGTCAGTGGCCGGCGGCGGCGGCGCGCATCCCCCGAAGGCCGCCATTCATAACTACAAATGACATCAACCGCGTGGGAACAAATAAATGCCAACCGAAACGACCGGTCCGACCGGAGCAGATTTAATTACGCCACTGATTAATATAGGCATAAACGTTCGAAGCGCTGTTAACGCGACGAAACTGAAAGCCGTGGGGTGGCGATGGCATGGCGGCGCAAAAGGACGAGCGCTCGCGTCGCGGCTCGCGGTGCGTCAGCGCAGCCTTTCTGTTCTGTGGCGCAGCGGCTGCGCGCGGCATTGTTCCTCTGTCTCTGTCTGGCGTGTGGTCCAAATCGGCCGTCACGCTCGCTGCAACGGTTCCAGGAAGTCCCAGGATCATTTAGTCGGCAGCAGTGCGTCGCATGCCGACCGATTAGGTCTAATCTAGACGTGGAGAAGAATAGAGTGCGCGCGTGTGGCCGCGACGTTTCCCCCATAACAATGAGTGATAGTGCATCCGTCCCTTTCGCGGCGGGGCGCGGCGGCAGGTTCAATATCCCAGACCTTGGGCCGATCGAGAATACCGATGGCCAGCTCAAACTAGTTACTCATACCTACCACCAGCAATAATTTATAATTTAGTCACTATTTTTAGCGCCTTATTGAGCGACGAAACGAGTCGTACGTTAGCGACCCGCGGACTCGGGCGAAACATTTTTATGTGATATTAATGTGGAAAGGAAACGGATTTTTCCACGGCTTTGTCGGCGGCGCGCGGGGTCACTCGCGGCGTAAACGAGTCGACATAAAAAATTGAGTGTTTTATGATTTCTCTACCAGGAAACCTAATGAAGCCTCGGTGGTCGGCGCCGACGCCGAACTCATACAGACCTACGTCAGATATACGAGCACCCAATTAGATGTCGGGCGTATTGCGAAAATATAAATATTAGTAGAACCGACAAAGGTTTTTAATCACCGATCTCGATGCGTTTTGCTCCTTTTGCGGTCCGAAATTACAGGTTGCGAGTTCGCTCACCCCGGCACGCCGCGCTTAGGGCAACTATGCCTCGCGGATCGTGTGAAAAATTACCGAAGATTTTGCTCTTGTTTCGTATTATAAGTGGCATTCGATATGTGTAATTTTGGTATCCGGCCGAATATTAAGGGGCGCACGCACACGGCGATCGGAGCGGCGGACATCACTGGATACGAAACTTTGAATTTGAAAAAAGAAATAATGAAATCGAAAGGGAAACAGCACGAGCCGCGCGCGCCATGGCTGCGGCGGGCGTGACGTCACGGGCGCCGGAAACGCCGGTCCGCCTCATAGTAACGGTTACAATTTGAGTTTAGAAGAAAGTGCTCAGAGCTTAGGCTAGGTCAGTGCGCGCCTCACAAGTTCACAACTCACTAGTCACTAGTTCACTACGCGCCAGACCGCCGCGGCCGACGGGTCGCAGGCTCTTATAGTAATGATGCCCATTTATCCACTTAATGAATACCTCGATTCGTGTCCCATGAGCTCGATAATAAAAGCGAAGCGACAACAAAAGGCGTTTCTTTTCGTTTTGTTTACCGAAAACGGCAGATGTGCAGGCAAGTCGGCGGCCTTCGCCCGTCTGATACTCCCGTGATAAACGAATTAATAGTCCGCGCGACCATTCACGAACAAAGCCACGCTGGAGTCCACAGAGCGACTGTATATTAAATTAAGAAAAATGTAATTGTAATATTTTTGTACCGTACATTTTACATGATTGCGAATCGATCCACTCGGATTATTTAAAAGATTTACGGACTGACTTCCAACAGTTTTGAATATCGATTTAAACTTGGGCAGAACTGGTATGTCGCAGCAGGGAGATATATTTTGGCGTGACTACTTACTACCTTATCCTTCTGTTTATAGGTGAATTGGTATTTACCTGAAAATAAATAAGAAAAAACAATTATTAATCATGTTTAACGTTGAACATAAGTACGACAAGTAACATTTATAAAACGCACTTAATATGCAGATGAGCTGAATAAACATAAAGTCAATTACAAAGTTAATTTTCTTTTTGGTGAAATAAAATAGCAAGCACGACCCTTTACTTTAATACTAATATGCACGTAGCACTATGCACGTTAATACTAATATGTAGGTAGGTACTAGGTACCGACTAAATCATTTGGACATTCTGTTCTACACACATGTTTGTACTCAGAAATATGTCAAAAATTTCACAAACAGCGACGAGATGCTACACGCAAATCGTAAACCGAAACAAAAAACAAGATTTACGTAAACACTTCGCGGTAACAACCTCATCTCAACAAAGTACAGAGTAGCAGTTTCAATACGCAGAAAAAATTAAAAGTAAATTTCATTTAAAAATAGATTCCAAATATATAACCAAAATTTTGAAATTAAAACAGAGAACAATAGAAATTCTTCACAATGACGTAACAGAACAGAACGTGGAGAAACTCATGTTCGAATTTGGAACAATCGAATCGATGTCAAAAATTCGAAAATGACATATTGCGAAGCTATGGACTAAACGGGCATTGTGACAACACCAGCCAGAGCTGGCCTGCTCTACCGTTTGAGTATATTCTGGAGCTGGTGAAGCGCTGGCGCGGCATAGAGGCTCAGCGGCGAGTGGCCAGGTGATTTAAATATACAAGTCCCGGTCGTTAGCGTTTCCGATAGGCGCGTGACGCAGGGCGATGTATGGCGAATATAAAGTAACTCACGAGCGGGCGACCGACCGATTCTAGACAAATAGAAACAACTTGAGATTGTTCGAACGATTCAACGTCAACCTAATTCCTCCAACACCTATACTGCCTAGGATATTTTTTTTTTATTTTATCTCATATCTAGGTATCTCATATCTTAATTTAACGTAGCCGGTCAAAAACCAGAGCAATAAGGATAGTCTGTTGTCATCCTGATTCGTCAGAAACGTTGGAGAACGACACTAGGTAATTTTATGGTTCACTGATTCTTGGAAATATCATAACGACGAAACAACGCCGACGCCAACTGATTAATTCGCGATCGGAGTTTTTTGCGGCGTACAGAGGTAATTGTACTACGAGCCACACAAACGCAAGCAGTAAGACAACAGCTTTCACATGAGTCGACAGAGGCGCGGCTCAGAAACGACACAATTCAATAGAATTGGGGTGTCAATTAACGAGTCTATACCTCGTAGAATACAGTCGATGATGAATCGGAATCGATATCGACCGGTCGACGCACCTAGGAACACGGCAGCCTTCAAACGGGCACGAGCTCGTTAACCGGTAAGGAGCCGTCGACACGCGAGCGAGTCTGTTCCAGCACCGACTGTCTCAATCACCCAAGGAAACGCGGCGAGCCATCGGCAGCTGGCGAGGCATAAGGACGCGACCGAAACTGTTTTACGTCAGATTAAAAGTAATGAACGAATCCTCGTTGCCGGCCGTTTCATTACAGCGCGGAGGGACATAATTCAGGCGTCGGGGCTGTAAAATTAAAAACGCGTAAATGCTGCGGCGGGCTCGCGCGGACTTCAATTAGATTTCGCGAGAGGCGAACAATAAGAAATAAAATCTGTACTTTTACGACGCCCGTGTCAGACGTCGGTCAGCCGAGATGGTCGTAAAGGCGGGAATGCAGGCCCGGTGTCGCTAAAAAACCAAAAGTTAACCGAATGTCTCGGCGCGCTCCGAAACGGCGGGGTTTGATGGGCGCTTTATGGCGGCAGAAGTGGGTCACTCGCGCGCCGCGCAGGGGAAACGACGGAGCAACGCCCAGGTGAAACCAATCGCATACGCCGCAGAGTTCAGGAGCACTCAAACTGCGGTCGCTGAAATCCACTTTATCTACTACATGACGCAACTACTGTAGTTCCGGGAATCGTCCAATCCAGTCATGACTGCCGACAGAGAATCGAAAACTTGGTAGTGATCCGTCGAACGCGAGCACCGCGGTATGCGCAACGGCATCTCGCCGGTTCTTTGTGGCGGATTCCCAGACGGCGGCGGCGTTTAGGCAAAAAGCGGTCGCATGCACCGCTTCGGAAATTATGAACCCATCGTGGGTTATTAGTTGCCGAAATGACGGAGCGCGAGCGGATCGACGCCGCTTACCGTTACGGGCTATGCGAATAACAAACGAAGGGCGACAGGGTCACACCGGACCCGCAGACTGGCCAGTCTGCTGTCTTTTTTTACGCCCGAGGTTACAGTTAAGAAAACAATGCCCACGGACGCAACAAATAGGGATCGAGTTTAGAACGCGCCCGATCGGAGCGAATTAAGGATGGACCGCGAATAAATTAATCGCAGTCGAAAGGCGCAGAACGGAACGCGTCGCCGCTTTACAATAACATTGTTATCGCGCGACACACTGAGCGCGCCAGCGCCCAATAAGTCAACGACTCACTCAAATGAAAGAAGCTGCTCATGCTGATTACAAACTGTCCGAGGGCCATTACCGTGTTGTTCATAATTATGTATAATTTATTGTTCACTTTATCGCAGCGGCGATTACGTAATATTTACCCCATTTTTGTATTAACATTCTTCTGATGCTCTCCTATTGACGTATCAGTATGTCCATTGTCGTACAAGTAAGGTAAGGGCAGGAATAGTCGCACGCATATCTGTAAATGCGCCGATAAATAGCGCCCAAGTATGATAAAGCTATTTATAAGTGCATAAATGAGATAGAAGGTCGCGTCCCACGCAATCGCACGTCGAGGTAGGTCGGGATAAAAACAAACAGACCAACTTATACAGCAACCAATCAGGAATCTGACACCTAATGCCCCATTTTGTGTTATTAAAACATCAAAATGATTGATGCATGCGATCGGGCGGCCTCGCTAAGCCGATCATTGTTTCTGCATACTCGCCCGCCGGCGGCCGCTCATAGTATCCTAGTAACCCTAGCCGTTGAACACTAGATCGTTTAACTTCGACCTTACAGTTCACTCAAAAAATCATTTGCCAAACATTTGTTTGGAGGTAGTAGTAACAGATACCTATAATTTTAAGCCGTCAACTTTTAAACTGCAATTACAAGCACTAACTTCCTGTATTTCTTTTGCACAATTTACTCAGTAATTCGTACAGCGGTCGGAGTCATCGCATATTTACGAGCATAAAGAATTTCGATAAAACAGCGTGCAAGTCGCGCTTGACCCGTTTCCTCAGCGATCTCCCTAGTTCTCCTTGCGGCGGGCGGCGCGGCGGCGGCGGCGATAAGTACCAGTGGCTCATGAGCGCGAGGAGTGCAGAGGTTGTGAAATTGCGTGTGACCGCAAGACATCCGGCGCGCGCCGGACGAAGCGCCGGATGCACGGCGCGCCGCCGCCCGCTGCTATGCTTGTTTATATGCTTATTGAATCGCTTTGGTGCTCGTTTTCTTTGCTACCGAGAACCCAATTATAAAAAATCCTCTAAGGATCAGGAGCTTCAATAATAAAATAAGATGAATGTATAGAAATCGGTGTTCCTACCCCACAAAAACAAATCGACGAGTTGTCTGTCTGGGTTACCAGCAAATAAATGACAAAATTATAAGGATTTACATTTTCGGAAGTTTCAAACAATTTTGAACGTTTTTAGGTAGATAACACTTTAAGACGTGACTTACTAAAAGGTAAAGGCGAACTTATCGTTAAGTACTAAATATGAATTTCGGCTGTTACGAAGCCGAAGTTACGCCGGCCATAGCTTAAGATTTTACGAACTTTGTTACCCCGTAAGTTAAGCAACAAGTCACAAGGCGGCAGATACTCGTAGTTGTTTACTTTTGTTTGTTGTGATTACTTGTAATCGATGTTGCTAGTATATGACAGTGGTGCAACATAAAACAGTGTGGTTAATGAGGCTAGTGGCGTTAGGGGGTATCGAATGAAGCGATCTATCAGGCGGTCGTTACCACAACCGCCCGCGCCATCTGAAGCCTTCCATGTGTGGGAGATGCACAGTGCGGAACTGGTTTGTCTAGGGCCGCCGTCCGGGGATGGGCTCCTTTTGCTTTTGTTGTCCTAGTACCAGCCAGCGGTAAATAGCAAAAAGACAACCGACACCGCGTTGAGAAACCTCTCGCGATGTCTGAACACGCAGCCTTATTACATGCGCCGGTTTCCTTTTTGTGTGTAAGTAATATCGTGCCACCGCTTCGCGCCCAAATTGCAGTCGCCGTAAAAGCGTCGGAAGATGTCAAAACAGTTCGCTTTAAGAACGCCATTGTTCGGTCGTCATTTTTTTCCAATAATATGGAAATTGGGAGGCTTCGATTCTTTACGATAATTTTCAAAATTTTGCGAAAACGAAATCTTTGGAAATTATAATATGCAGCGTTCTTTTGTTATTCTACCAGTGTTCTGAATGCGAATATTTCAACTGCAAATAAAATGTATAGTATGAGAACGTATCAGCGCCACCTTGTGATGAATTGGTGTAACCAACTTATAACCGCTTCGATGCCTTCAAATTCTAGTTACGCTAACTCAGTCGATTAGTGAATGAAAGTCGTACTAGGCACTCAGACCGTAAGTTACTTTTATTATTATTTACATATATAAATAGTAGTTAGAAAAAGAATGTTTGCCTGCAGCGTTGCCGTTAGCGTACATTTTACACATTTGACGTCATTTAGTACATAATAACTCAATGTTTGACGTACCTTTTTAGCCTCCAATGTGTCATGTAATCACGTTGTGTAACGGGAACAGCTGACGTACCTTTTGATTTAGTCGAAGAGCTTTTTTTTTAGATACCTACCTACTTATTTTAATTCTGTACGAGTGATTTGAGCGAATGAATGCTTATGTACCTTTTTATCCCAAAATGGTACCTTTTTAGCTTTGGAAATGTACCTTTTCGAAACTCAGTTGCGGCAACACTACACTGGTTTGCCTATTTTCATGTTTTTTTTTTATAAATAAAGCATTGAGAAAATGAAATACGAATATAAATTAATTTTTAGACAATAATGTGGAACAAGCTTTTCCAACGGAATTGCCGCCTAAATCCCGGCCAAATACAAACTGAAGTTTCTTAAATACCTGCAGGCATTTCTTCTTTCAAGTATAAGATAATATTAAATGTCACTAATTAAAAAGAATAGTCGGAAAAACACTTAATTAAGTATAAAATTGCTTATTTATTATTTGTAATAAAATAATACTGAACCGCTCCCAAAATTGTGTATGTAAATCAAATTAGCTTATAAGAAATGTATCACCACCCGCTATTACCGAACGACCTTCAGCACTAAATAATATCTGATAGGTTAATTGCTAGGAGATTAGATTTTGGCGGTTTTTTGCCCGGCCCGAGACTCGAACCTCTTTGTTTACGATACATAATTACAAAGTATGGCGGGCCAATCACCGAAACCCGTCATTATCCTGTACAAATAACTACTTATTTATACGTGCGCCTGTGAATAGAGCTAATTCGATGTCTGTAACGGCCCATCGATCGCTCATTTAGGTATTTATTTATCGATTGCCAAATTATCGATAAAAAATTACAGCGGCACTATTTTGTGTCGGCTTTGATTGATACGTCTCATATCGATTTAAATATGCATATTTTAAATAAAGATTCAATTATCTTGTTAGAGCATTTTCGTTTATAGACAGCATGATTAGGGCGTTAAATTAATTAAATTACTTATACAAAGTTCTCGTAATATTTTAATTATTAATTCATTATAGTATAGTATTATGCTAAGGTCCACTGCTGGGACTGTTGCATACATTAAGAGAAGAGCCTTTCCTTTATCTGTGGCATAAAAATATACACAGGTAGGTAGTATTTGTTTAGGTAAGTATATTAACTGCGGCGCAGGCGCACTTAGCCATACACTAACAAAAATTATTTATTATTTTAGATCAAAAACACAAAATATTGTTATTTTTTTTTATGGAACTGCTATCAAACCAGACATGTAGGTAAAGATATACATGCCAGCATTTTAATTATGATTCAAAAGCAATCAACAAACGAAACGAAACGCTAACACTGCGAATGGCCGCGATGATTCTATATCGTTCACAGTTATTATAAGTCAACAAAAAAAAAATAACAAACGGTAAAGTTAATAATATGATTTACGGCGGCCCGAAATTAAGATTAATATGGCTTTTTTGTGAGACACAACTTGTGATTTGCGATCATTAGACGTCTGTCTGCATCATCGGTGCAACGGGGTGACGCAATGGAACCGCACGAAAATAACCGTTGTGTGCGCCTCGTGTATTGGCGAGCGTTGACATTGTGTGGCACCCCACTGGTTACTTCGGCTAATAAGTGCCACTGTAAAAATTAAGCTTCTCTGTGTATGGTCATAATTGGATGGGTGACTAAAAGTTTGTTCCCGCTTTAAACAGGCGTGTTAAGCTGCTGCAGAAGATTGCAGCCGTCGATACAAGCACAGAATAATATATATATACAAGCCTCGTCCATAGCTTGAATAAGATGAAACTCCGATTTCGAAAGCTATGTGCGAGTTATTACTTTATTACGATTTTTGTTTGATACATGTTCAATTTTCGAGTAAGTGCTGAATAATGTACTTACTGTAAATAATGTACTTACTGCACTGCGACTAACTTTGTAACAATAATTGTTTGTAATTACCTACTTAAAAATAAAATCCGATATAAAATTATTTGAAAGTAGGTACCTACCTACTCATTGTTTTCCAAGCATCAATCGAATTAGTTCGCGAAAGTACACCTACATTTTACAAACTTTTCAATTATATTCTGCCTTTTGCTTCGGTTCGGCGTCGCCGTCGGTCATAATTTAAGAATTTTAGTATCAAAGTTTAACATCTGATAGATCATACCTACTTCAAGTAAAATTTAATGCAGACCGAACTATTAAACAAACCTATTCGGTACTTCGTATTATTAATAAGATAATAACATGTCTGCTAAGCGGTACGCAGAAACGGCGCGCTTTTTTCCCGCCGCGCCCCAGTGTTGCCAACGTCTCTCAGATTTGTTCCCGCCTGTTTAACTAGTTCAAGGTCCCTCGTGTCGTGATCGTGAATGAGCGGCTTTATTTTTTTTGTCTATAGGTCGTCTTTAGGTCGTCAGAGTCACCCAGCACCCGGAACGGGCGATCGCACAAAGACCACCTTTGACCAACTATTAACAGTAATCATAAACTAGTGACAAGCGTGAACATGCGAATAAGCAAAACATCTTAACGTTTAGTAAATCATCAAAAATTTAAACATATAATTAAAAATCTGTAACAGATCCATGAAAAGAAACGAAACGATAAAAGGATGCGAATTTTAAATTAATTAACTACTTATGATAACAAGTTTGGGGTCGGTCAGAAATGCACATTTAATTGTGGCAAAACACTACAAAAAGTTGTCTCGAATGACGAAGACATTAAAATATTTTGTATTAGAGTGCAACGCACCGGGAATTGACCGTCTTGCTTAGCATAAGAGGTTAGGCCGGAGCGGAGGGCGCGACAAATATGCGACCAATCGGACCGTAAACAATTATTCGAATTTTGAACGCGCCACGTGACCGCCGCCGTCACACGCTGGAGATTCGAAAACCGAATTTAAAATTAGAACGCGCGTCGATGATGTCTTTAATTAATTTAACGATTTTCGGTTACGGCAACTTAATCGGCCGCAGAGATCCTTTCGAAGAGGTTGTAAAACTTTATTGGTGTAAAAAGAAAAGTCTCGCGAATAAAATTGACATTTTACTTTCCGGGTTCGTCCGCCAGGTGCAGCGACCACCGTGCAGCGGCGCGACCGCGGCAAAGTCACTTACATATAACATTTATAAAAAAACGGGCCACCGGCACAGTAAGTCATCCATGCATATGATTAAGATAATCTGCGAAGTATCAAAATATCTGTCAACCATCGGCTAATCGCTTTGATCTACGGCGCAGACTCAAATCGAAACACATAATGAAAAAAGTGTAGGTCACGATTTTTGTAGTGTGGCTTGATGAATTTGTTTTCGACTCAGTGGGTAAACGACTACCTACTAATTAAAACACGTATTCTAATCAGTCTCTAAAAATATATGACCTACCTCATGGTTATCCCGCGTCAGTCTTGTATTTAGTGTTTTTTTTGCAAATCCCACCCACTGATAATGTAGTCCAAGTCCAAATGTTTTATATTCAAGTCCAAGTTTAAAGTAAATAAATTCGTTTCACCGACATTTAGACTAATAAGCCTTTAGCGCCGTGACGTTGTTACAGATTTCGTCTTAAAAGCGATAACAATCTCAATGAATTATGACGCGTTTCGTCCGTGAATAAGTGTTTGTTTGAAATTAATCTCCCACTGAATCGGCGGTCACTTCAAAGCTACCGACTATTAACAACCAGTAATGAGGGACCTCTGGCGGTTCGATTCCACGACTAATTTTACGTTACAAAGGGTCACATTAGGATGGGCGCCCGCCTTCGATTCGCCCGAACACCGTGAGATACTCAACGGAATATAGAATTAGACGAATCCGACAAAGACGGTTTTCGTTAAAAATGTCGCCGGCATTTTAATGACCTCTGTTGCATACTCGAAATATCGATATTCTTATTTATTGCCTTTGTGTCCTGTGGTAAACACGAGTTGGCGAACTCGACAGAACTAAAATTAAGATTTATGAATGTCACCCGTGTCGGTCGACTTAATTATATGTTACACGAGAATGCAATTAATATCCAATATGGCGATAACGTTACGCAAAACAAAACTAGTCATCTCACAAAATATCTACCTAGTTTCTCTTTGAAGATGAGCGCCAAGAAATAATCAAACGCGTCGGTAGCCGATTGTATAGATGTTCGGGTCGAATGCGTGAAGTCATGGTTCCATCCCTATAATAGCTCATTCCTACGTAACACAAGCGTAAAAGCTTTTTGCAGAAGTTTGCAGGAGTATTATTAATTTTATTATTGTGTTGATAATGTATATTTTAATTAACAATAACATATTCTAAGTTACGAACTTGTGTTAAAAAGTTTATCGATTAAAGTGCGTAAAGTGTTATGTAGTTATGTTCCCGTCCCGTGCACGGTCGGGCGCGCCAGCTGGCCGCTCCCCGCTCCCACACTCGCACCTCACCCGGTTACCCCTAATTACGGGGAGTGTGTTTCTGTGTCAACACTTGTATAAAAAAATAAAACAATACCATAGACACGGCACGGCAGCGCTACTTCTTTTTTTACACTTTTCAAAAGGGTTTTTTCATCTATTATTCAAACGATACGGAATCTATTTTCATTCGATTTTTAAAATAAAATTAAAACGGTAATTAAAACAAAATTGTTTACAATAGCGAGTGTCGCCGACTTTTTCACCCGCTTGAGGGCAAATGCGAGCTCGACGTTCCTTTCATATAACTGTCCACATAGAATACATTTTTTTGTGTAGGTAAATAATTTAAACGTAAAAATTGCAGACAATTGTGGGCAAGCATGAGGCGTTATGTTTTAAAAGTTTTTAAGCCTTGCGTGACACTGCGATTGTAATTAGCATATCCGCTGAATCGATGATCGCAACAATGAATCCCTTCATTGCGCCCAACACAATAGATTACATTGGTAACTTTCACTCACTTTCGTGGTTTCCTTGGCGATCGTTCGACATTAAAAACAATATGGCGGAGAACAAAGGTCCGTTCGAGCGATTCCGGCGCAAAAACAAGATCGCTTAAATGTTGGAAATAAAGGGAGAAAAAAACGCCATTTCCAAGAAGCGTTGACCGCGTCGCCAATTATAATAAAATCGTTGTTCAATACCGCCAGCGGAATGGTTAGCGATTTAGCATACATTTGGGTGGTTACCGAAAATTATGGATAACACAAAATTATTAATTCAGATTTGTATTATCTATGCATACAAGTTTTATAATGAAAACAACGCTTGTTTCAGACAAGTCTTTACGAAATTATGGTGATTTTCCAGCAAGTAGCTTAATTGTCTGACAGACCATAGACATCTTTTTTTTTAAACATCGAGCTAAACTGATCCTAATGAAATCGATTGTCGCAAAAGGATCGATTCGCGCCGGCTCAGGCGCTCGCTGGGCTCGCTCCCGACCACTATTACTGCGGAATGCCGCCGCGCGGCTCTCGTTTTCCAACTACATCGTCTCTTCGTGATATAATCGTTTTATAGTTTATTTAATGCACTCATTATTCTACAAACTCAACTTGGGGCCTTATGTTATGACGCCGATTAATGTTGGCCGGTGCATACGATACTTAATCGAAGGTAAGCTGGTCGATTTCCCTGATTGATTAATTTGAATTTTAACATTGGTAAAAATCGAAGACAATCATTTTGAAATATAGAATGCTTGCCTCATTACTTTTTTGTATCGAAAGCCATTTAAGTAGAAAACAAATCAAAAGTGGCATGCGTTGTTGTCGATAGTGGAATGTATAATCGTGCAATCATCGCAGAATTGAGACATATTTTTTTCAATTACCCGCAGAAATCGAAATTACAGGTCGGCGCGGCGGCCGGCGGCGGGCGTGCCTGCGTCAAAATGCACTTTTTCTGCATTCAATCATAATCTTAAGCGAGCTTCGTGCCTCAGGTGTCAATTGTTATTTGTAAGTGACCGTAAAGACGAAGTAAATGATTGAGAAGTTGTTAAAAGCATTGGCTGAATGGACGCTGAATGGGACTAAATACTTTTGCGACAAAAGAGTTTTGTTTCGAATTCAAAAATGGAACAAATTATATGTTTAAGCTAAAGCTGTTATCTTGGGGGGAGATCGCCTTTCTCGCGTCGTCGTGTGTGTGTGTGCCGTGGAATTGTAAAAAGTTTCCAAGCAAGGACAGGTGTAACGGCAGATGTTTGCCGGCAAACGAAACGACTAAAAATAATATTACTAATCAAACAAAGGTTTTAAAGAAATAGAAATAGTACCTATTGTAAATCAAAACTTCGTTTATGAGATAACGATACAAACAAATTGAAATTAAAATTACAGTTACTTTTTGAAGCACAATCTTAAGTAGGTATGGTGTATTACCTACAAGTCATAGAGTAGCCGACCAATTTTAACGTTCATATATTATTTTAATTCGGGAACACCGACCGTGACGGGCTCGCAGCCGTAAGCCGTAACCGCAAACGCAAATGTCAGGATAATGACGGTTGCTCCTTGCAGCGGGAAATGGCGGGGATCGAAGCCGATTCCAAATTCAGAAAACAAAACAAATTGCGTTTCCGCCGCCCGCCGCCGCCCGGCAGATGGCGCCCGCCGCCAGCTGCCGCCTCTAGCGGAACCGAGCGTCCAGGCTAAGGCCGCCTCTCGCCGCTCGAAGCACGAAGCTCCAACTCCAACCGACCGACCGCTTTCAGTCAGACAATACGAACAATTTCTTTTTTTGAATACAGTGGTACCTATCCGCCGATAATATTGTCGTTGAAAACTCGTCTCGCGAAGGTGAACTCGTACGGAGGCGACTTCTTTTATCGAGCGGGCCTGCGCGCAATCTTTAATTACACCAACCTCCGACGCCGACAGGTGGCTTATGTGCGCCTCTCGGCAAAAAAGTCGTACACGATAATTAATGACGCGAAATAATGTACCAGCATGCGAGACGAAAATCTAAAGGGTCGACACGCACCGCCCGGGGAAGGCAACCCGACACCGGCCATTGAACACATTTTCACGAGGGAAATATCGGCTTACATACGCGATCGCCACCCACTACGCAGTCTTTCAAAACTAGAACTCCTCAAAACTTGTGAGACCCTGGTTGGTACTTGCGCCGACTTTATTATGTTAAAAAAAACAATGCCTAACAAGTACCCGTAGCATACTGAACCTACCGCACTCAATAATTTTAATATACCTAACGTACATTTACATGTTTTTCTTGTTCTTTGAAATTTTTCTCCTACAGTAAGCAGACACATAAAAAAAAGAACCACACAGCGGCGCGCCACGACTCTCGACAAATAAAGTACAAACATACGTATTGTCATAATATAGTTTTACAATTCCCAACATGTAAATTACATAAAGAACTAGCGAGTACGAGTGGAACAAACGAGCCTCTTACTCATTTGCAAGTCCACTAACCCTGCGACGAAAAATAAAATGCGCAAAAGCACGAATAATGAACTCGGGAGATGGCCATAAATCCTATTTGGAACGTTTCAAAACAGCATTTAATTTATCGCCAATGCGGTGAGGCTGATTAGGGCAGGTACGCGCGCAGGTAGAGGCTTTCACGAATTAGGACCTTTTTTTACAGTGGTAATTTCTAAGGTACAGTTATCCCGGGTGCCTTTGTTGCGAGTGCCGGAGAATTGGAGATCCACAAAGCAATTATCTTATTCTTAAATTAAATATAAACGGCTCTCACAAAAGCGGCGGCCAGCAATGCGCCGGAGTTGACAGCTCGTTGTCTATGCTCACAGAATTGCTATTTGTCCTTGGAACGGGCCTTTGTCAGGGCTCGGCCTTTATGGTGTCTACGAAAGATGTATTCGTATTTTTTTGCTTTTCTTTTATACAGTACAGTGGCTGGTAACTTCTTTCTTTTCAAATATTGCTTTTTCTTATTTCATTCATTGAACAATTCTGGCACAAATATTATTTTTTTCTTATTTTTTAATATCGACAAATTGTTTTTATTAAAAACTAACCACATTCAGTGGCTTGTAACTTCCTTCTTTTCAAATATTGCTTTTTCTTATTTCATTCATTGAACAATTCTGGCACAAATATTATTTTTTCTTAGTTTTTAATATCGACATATTATTATTAAAAACTAACCACATTCAGAAAATCCTAAAATTGAGGCTAGTGTTAAAGGCTAATTGTTTTTTTCGTCCGTCTATGTGAGAACGGACGGGCTGATGCTGCATCGGTAGGATAGGAACAGATAGATCGCGAGAGAAGCGTGGGGCCGGCCAGTGTTGCCGCATATAAATTTCCTCGGCCGTGATAGACGCGCGATAACCCCTTGTCACTCACTAATAAAATGATTCAGAGGAAGTCTTCGTGCACCAACTGGGGTAACTGGGATATATTGTAGTATAATTTGCGAACTTATGTTATGATCAATAACTACGAAGCGACGCGATTTCTACATCTGTATTGTTTTATAAGTACTTTTACATTAAAAATTATTTTAGGATAGGTACATAATTATTACAATTGCGTAAAATTAAATACTACGTAGGAAACTTCAAGAATTTTAGAGACACAGTTAAAATTTATTATTGATTATTTTAGTAAGTATGTGGTAACGGTAAGCTTTATATAAATGAGTATCTAGGGTGCCCTTCGGTTCGACTAATTTTTTTAGTTCTAATTTCATATGGCCGAACTATGTTGGCCTCAACTTTTTTTATTAGACAACAGAAATACTAGCTGCCCTACTCCTGTAGGTCACGTGATAGGTTAGAAATTTAAGTATTTAAATTTAATTTTCTTGAATTTCGAGGTTTTTTTTTTTATTAGACAACAGAAATCTACCTTACCTTACATTTTGTGCGTATTAACTTTTTGCGAATTACAAGTTAGTAATTTGTAAATAGTAGAGATTATGATTGGTACCGCCTAATGTCGTATTTGGGAAGTTTAAATTCGGCGATAAAGAGTTAGGCGAAGTAAAAATAGGCTTAACACATTTAGGAAAATGAAATTGTGCGAAAAAAATTAAAGCTTAAGGTTTGATATTGACAATTAGGAGTAGGTACAAAAAATTCGGCGATCCAATACAGACCCAAATATCTAACTTTGGATAGAACAAACGTCATTGCCATGTGTGTTAATAAAAGTATTTCAGCGCTGAATTATAATAGATGTAAGTATTTTTGTTAATATGTTTCAAATCGAAAGTTTTAACGAATTTGTTTCGGTTTGTTTTAACCCATTAACAGACACTGCCGGTCCATTAGACCCTCCCGTGTTCCAGTCCCGCTGGTCCGTTGGCGTTCACACGCAACGACAAACGCAGCTGTCGCTCGCCGCCGGTCGGCCGGTTGTCGCGGCCCTTTTCAATGAAATTTCATTGAATACCGGCGACAGGGTTGGTGCTTGAGACGTGGTGATGGTAATGCTACTTTTTTTAAACGTACTTTTACTGCTGTTTGGCAGGTGTAGGTAGGTTATCGAGTTTAGAATAACTCTTTACTAATCAAAAATATTTTTCCTAGAAATATCTTTTTGTTTTGTTTTTGTAATATTAGTACTTATTATATTTTGTAATTTTTTATGGAAAATTATCACATGAAGCATAATACAAATTTTACTAATAATGTTTTAAATTTAAAAGTTTCACACATATTATTAATGCTATAAAATGCTTTTCCTTTCGTCAGAGAAATTGTAAAAATGCTGTTTTTTTAAAGAGCTCTCGCAACGTCGCAAGTCGCAACCCTGCAGCGGCCGCGAGTCGGTTAAGGTAACACCAATTGTTGCCACACCGCTCATTGTCAGCTCTCGAGCAAAATGATGAATCCATTCCACAAGATGCTTTCTTACATTTCTCGGAAACGTGGCCACCGCGACCAATGAAAGTGTGCATTTTACCATAACTACTGAATAAATTTAAAATAAATCAATATTTTTTTATACGACTAAGGGCATTAATATATATTTAACTCAATGGCTAAGGGTCAATGAGGCATACAGCCCCCTCATAGCAAAAGCTTACTTATAAACCTTTGCATTTAATTTTGTTTTTGTAATTTTAGTATGGCCGACTGGCATGAAATGGCTCAATATAAGAGATGGATGGAAAAACTGCAGGCCTTGGCCCAGCAACAGGTAATGACTATCGAGGAAACGTCATTCGAACTAGAGTACCACTGCCCGACCCAGCAGTGGGTGGGTCGGGCAGTGGTGATACTTTGAAATCTTTACTTTGTAATCCTTTACAGTTTACATTTTTTGTAAGGAATACTGTGTTAGTAATCTGAAATTGATAATGATAATTTAACTTGCTTTTATATGTTTGGCTGTGTATGCTTATACCCAAATTAATAAATGTAAGAACAATGCGAAACAAACAGCGGCCTTTACAAACGTAATACTATGTAATAAGCTAAGACTTTTAAGCAATAACGTATTGCTCGAAAAGCTCGGACAATGTGGGAAGCGATTTACTTAATAATCCCATTTTAATTGGAGCAAAACTTTGCAGAACTCGCTCCGATTCGTCCAATCCACTCGCCTGTGCCGCGGTAAGTACCTACTTTATCTTACTTTTTTATTGAATCATTATTATGTAGGTAGGTACTTACTGTAATAAATATCATAAAACCAATTTGACGTAACTACGCAAAATGAATACAATTCGTATCGAGTATTTTTTTAAATATTTACATTTAAAACATTTTAAATTCAATTATATTAATGTTTGCTGCTAAAGATTTGGGTTTAACTTTTTGAGAGGTAACAATGTTTGACTCCAAACATTTCTTTTCTATCTTTTTTGCAACCCCCAATTATGATATTAGGGCAATTGGGACTGATAATCGCGCCAACTCTCAATGGTGAACGATACAAGGTTTATAAAGGCGATCGACGTGAATCGTGTCCTTTGATTTATGATTGGCCATTGCTTCTTCCGTACAAACAACCATATTCATATAAATTGTAAAAAAATCTTAGTGAACGGTTAAAAAGTACTTGAAGTCAGTGGATTCTGTTATGTTTATTTAAATAAACATATTGTGACTTTGATGGTTTCACCATCATTGAAACATTACTAAAAATTTATCAAAATCGAATGAATAGTGTAGTTAGAAAAGCATAAGGGATAAACAATGAAACATAATCATTGTTTTTTTTTACTTTTTATATTAAAGGATAATAATAATTGTTAAGACATTCTGCCGATGTAAAGGCTCTATTTGCACAGTTACAGCGGTTAAGTAAAAATAGCTGACATTCAGAGAAGCAGTTTGAGCGCAGGCATTCGCCGCACCTGCCAGCCTTTTAATTATGTTTTTATTTTAAACTTTAATAATGCGCTCGTCGACCGCTAAAATGTATGACAACTTCTTAAGGGTTTACTTATTGGATTACTAGAGGTACAACTGTCGGTGTAATCGGATCTGAGGTCTTGTTTAAACATACGTTTAATATTCATTAAAATAGCTTATATTTTTATTATACAATTTGCTGCTTTATATAAATCTCGTATTTTAGTGCATAATAATTCCGTAACACACGGCAGCGTCCTAGTCCTAGCGTTATCGTCAGCAAGTTAACCTACCTTATACCTACTGAAATAATATGGATAGGGATCCTTATACCTACTGAAAGGATATAAAGTTTAAAATTAAAGAACCATAGTTATTTTGTGGTAAGTTGACCTGCTGCCGTCTGTACAACCCTATTCCAACGTAATATTTGGGGCGTAGTTTTTACCGTTACCGCCGTTGAAGGGTTGGGCGGTTACTGCGCAGTTCTTGAGGAGCTCGGGGAGCAGGCCGGCAGGTGCGCCCGCGCAGCCGTTGGCCCTAGCCGGCAGATGGCGCCGCTTAGGTGGTAACGACAGTTGACGGCGATACTAGTTTAGATAACGCGAAGGGAACTTCTACTTTTGTGTAATCATTTGAGCGGGTGAAATGATACATTTCATATAATGACAAATGAACTATTTTCAAAGGACATAACGTTTATTGGATATAATTTACTTGTTCTAAATACACTTCCTATAACAACATTACGTATTATTTTTATGAAAAAACGGGATTTTTACCATGTCTGAGTTGTCTCTCAGACATGGTAAAAATCCCGTTTTTTTTATAAATATAATTGTAGTGACCATGAAAGTTTAAAATGTTATAACATTACGTATATTATTCATTTGATATAATACTCGTATTTTCTATCAACTTTTCATATTCTATAACATCATTTGATATAATTTTTGCTTATAAATAAAAATAACATTTTTAACCCTAAATCCATTTCAAATATTGTCTTAAAACGTTAATACGTTGGGTTTTCGTTAAACTTGTGCTAAAAAATTCAGTGACAGAAACGAATCGCGGCAAAACCGACTCCACGTAGACTTGTCTGCCCTACGCTAGAGTGTAATTTAAGCCCGCGTAGGCGCGGAGGGATGTGGCGGCCCCCGAAGCTGCGGTGGTGAGCGAAAGCTATCTGCGACGTTAAGCTCGCGTGGGACCGCCGGAGTCTCGCAGCGCCGGAGCCGTGACAGAAACCATGCCTGATGCATGCATGCATTCCTGCCTGCCTGCATGCTGCATGACTACTTGCATGTTGCATGCCTGCCTGCATCCTGCATTCTTGCTTGCATGCTGCATGCTTGCTTGCATGCTGCATTCGTGCTTAAATGCTGCATTCTTGGTTAAATGCTGCATGCTTGCTTGCATGCCGCTTGCTTGCATGCCGCTTGCTTGCATGCCACTTGCTTGCTAGCATGCTGCTTGCTTATTACATGAATAATGTTTGATATGATTATATTATTATATCAAATGTATATGTCAAAAGTACATTAATCAAATGAAATTATAGAATCTAAAATTATAATAAATGTTTATTGAATTTAAGTCAGTCAGTTGTTATATCAAATGAAATTATATCATCTGAAGGAACGTTAGACCATAACCACATAAGCATAGAATATATATATGTAATTCGTTTCATCTTGTTTACTATTTGACATAGTTTGATTCGTATGTTTAGTGGCATCCAACAACTTCACGAGGAGACATGTGTGCCGCCATCAGCCTACTGGCGACATTTCGCACATCTGTGCCGACACGAACACATCAACACACCATATCCTGCCATTAAATCTCCAGAGAAAAACGTACGAGCTTATTTTTTCCAACAATAATGTAGTCCGCGACAAATAAATTAATCTCTAGCAGAAATTGCTATCGCATAGTTGAGTTCTGGTAATAATGTCCAACGCGGTGACGGTAATGAAAGTCGGTTGCGCGAGCAAGCCAGGAGTCATTACCAGTCCTGGTGAAGAGTAAATCGAAATGGGAGTGAGTCTAATTCGCGGCGCCGGGTGACAGCCCGAGATGGATTGTTGTCAACATTATTGCGGGAGCATATCGACTTGTCGCTGTAACGCGCCCGCCGCCGCCGCCCCGCCGCGGAACGGCTTAACAACGCCGCTTGTCAACAGACATCAAACCCAACTGCACACATGATAAGATTCCTTTTCATACTCCGCCACCGCGACGCTTGAGAATCGGCGTCCGACATGAACCACTCGCGTCCAGAAGTATGCGACGCGGGACCGCTGACAATCGAATTCCAACTCAGCAACGAAAGGGCTCAAGGTTTACAATTAAATGGAGAGTTCGCTTTCGCGCCGGATTACGGGCTTATTCGTGCTGCCGCGGCAATTAGGAAGTCATTCATTAGGGTCCCTAAGTTTCGCAGACGTGGGGGTGCCGCGCCCGTGACGTCATGTTGCTTCTTTCGCAACGCAATGTACTTCAACATAGCACGATCCGAATCGTTGCACTAGACTCGAACCATACTCTTTGCTTAAAACTAAAGTAGCCTTGTTTAAGAATGCTGGTACGGCGATGGAGCGCACAATACAAACAGAAGCGAGCCCGAGCAGCCCTCTTCTTCCCGAAGCGGTGGCGCCTCGGTGCAAGACAAGGATGGTGATACACGCCTCGAAATAAATCCTCGAATTCGTCGTAGTATGGTAGTAGATACAACCGTAGATCGCATTTCCGAGCGCGTGATAAGGATGCAAGATGCGGTTAGTGGCGTCCCAGAATGCATCTGTCAAGTTTCACAAAAAAATGGGGCCCTGGAATTTCGGGACGTCTCAGCAGCGCCGGGACACATGTATGCTCGTTTATTTTTTATCGCTCGAGTAAATTCATTCAAAAATTGTCAGCGGATAGGGAGATTTGTGTAATCTCGTTAGTAATAGCAGTTAGTCGGGTTAACAACCAATTTAGCGACCATTCAAGAATCGACGTTGACATTTATGGTCGAACTAAACTTTTTGTAGTTTCAAAACAGTCAGTTTTGTTGTTTGTTATCGCTGCGCTGCGTGGGGTGGCAAAAGCAACTTGTGCTTTAAAAACGGTGTTTCAAACTCGACGAGCCCCGCTACACAAACCTACCGCGTAACATGTAATCGTAATAGAACAATCGTGGGAAAAGTGCATAAAGTGGTATCAATCAGTTTTCGCTTTTAGCATCCCATTTCCGGCGTGCGCGGCGCGCGTTACCAGGCGCGCAGTGGAGTGCAGGAGGCGAAGCCTTGACCCTGACTGCGGTGGCGTCGACCGGAACGCACGCCGTGCCGCGAATCTCGCCGATACCCACCGACTAGCCGGTGCTGTGATCTTAGTACATTCCACTCGCACGTGTGCCTTACGAGACGGTTTTCTCTTTCATTTTATGTTCGAAAATTGCATCGATTTAACTTAAACAGCGTTCTCTTCGAGCGCGCTTTATTAACTATTCTGGTTTGAATAGTCTCACAGAGATTGAACTACAGCAACGGATGAGTAGCGACAAAATCGAGAGTCGTACAAAAAACGGGAGTATTAAATGATGAGCAGTAAACAGAGGAGAGGGGTTGGCAGTCATTCAAGTGGAACCGGTCCGTCAGAACCGGCTCGTGACGGGGATGAATTACTCACCGAAACGTTGGAACTTTGTTATGAGTTCTAAATAACATCGCCTGGACGCCGGCGTTCACACAATGTCAATTTCAAAACTGATTGCTGGACTCAAAGCGTTTTGTATTCATAGTAAGGTTTCTTAACTAGAATATGATGGCAGTTTTAGCTCCAATGCTTCTGAGAATTCTATATTGTTCGAAATTGAAGGTGGTATTACAACAAATCCAAGAAAAAAAATTTTAATGCTTTATTGTAAAACGTAAGACTGAAACATTTTTTACTTATGTTTTTACGAAAGTCTTTAAATAGATATATAACGTTACCGACACAGAAAATATTGTTGTAAATCCACTGACAGCTGTATTCCGTACAAGTCGAAATTTATGCAACGCCAGTTTTTGTGAGGACGCTTTAAATTGCTGAACCACGACATGCCCAGAACTGTCGGTTTCATACAAAAAATTGCATGCGAAAGATGCAAAACATCGCGAGGTGCCACTACAAATCAGAGAACAATCGCGCCGACAGGAGGCTCGATCGACATCGAGACAATCGAATCGACTATCGATAGCGAGTCTTATCAAGCAGGATGTGACGTCACCCGGCGCGCGTTAAACGCGAGAATTTTAAACAACCTCCCGAGTACAAGAAATAGAAGATGTCATTGCTGCCACAAAGATGTCTCCATTTATATACGCACGCAATAAGGTTCAAAATGCAAATTTTTCATGCGACGGAAATTGATATTTGTATTCTTGTCATCCAAAAGTGCGTAGTTGTTAAAAGGTAGTATTCAGTTTTGACGGGGGAAACGCTGAATAATCAGCTGTAGTATCTTGGTATTTTTGTCTTTTACGGATAATCTAGGTAAGTCTTTAGAAATTAAAAATAAGAAAGATTTTCAACAATGAAGCAAGGATCTCATACAATTCTGTATACTCTCAGGCTCGTATTCTAAAACCAAACTCAAAATCAAATCCATGCTTGGATAGTTCGAAAGGGATGGCGATATAAGCAATGAATAGCTCCATCCCTTTCTAACTGTACTCAAGCAGAGATTTGAGTCTGAGTTTGGTTTTAGAATACGAGCCTCAGACATATTTACAATACGAACCTTCGTACTCGCAAACAAGCAAAAAAGAAATGAGATCTATTTAGTAAATGAAATACCTTTCCGCGCAGGTAAGTAGTGTGCAAGTTCGTTTATGTGTAAAGGTGGATTAAAAAAAAACGATTCTACATGAACAAACATTTTGTGTGTGTAAGTGCGTAACAGGGCAAGCATTGAATTTCTGCCATTATGGCTTTTGTACCGCAGCAAAAATGAAAAAGTTTTGAAAAGATGTTCTGGGAACTCTTTTGAACTTTTTTGTGACAACCCTAGAACCCTAGTTTAGGATTACATTTTTTTAAGTTCTGCAGTTTATATTACAAAATGGAATGCGATTCTCAACATCAGTAAACATAATTCTGTTAGTCAATAGAAAAGCTTAAGATTTTATTAATTAAGTTCAAATGCACACGTCATTGTTCCTGCCCAACTAAATATAACTATCACAAAGTTAAACGCAAACAAACAACCGAAACAGCCGGCCTAAATATACCGATATAACCTACATAACTATGCGAGCGACGCGATGCCACCTTATCGCAGCAACCGGTTACAGCTCCGCGCTCAACTTAGTCGGGGCATCGCGCGGCCGGTAGTTAGACAAGGTTGCAAGTGGGTACAGCTGCGTTTTTTTGCTCCGGTTTCACGATTCCTGTCTGGAAACGCAAGGGCCTGTGTATAAGCATAGTGAGTAACGTGGTATTATTGTTCTGTGGGAAAGGGAATGAAGTCTCCGGCCATGGTCGCTATAGGCTGTGCGTATAGTTGTACCTATACAGGTAGAATAAGCTTGTACTGTAAAGCTTGCGCGTCTTTGTGGATTGCGAATTGTTGAAAAACTTTTTGGTGGGAACCTTGTCATGTCTAGCGTCTGTACTTATACTTATTCAAAATAATGTAGTAAGTACTTGTATCAAAAATGTGCATGTAAAAAGCTTCCTCACTACGAGCGTGAAAATTTGCTGTGTTTATTTGTGAAACTTAATAGATTTTTTGGCGTTGCCATAGCAACGATGAACTACGTTATTAAATTATACACCTACTCAGAGCATTGAAGTTAGTACTTTAAACTACTTACCTACTTAGCATAGACGTAATTATTACGTCTATGCAATTTAGGTACACAAGAAATCTAACATTGGCAGCGTTGTTTGACATTGGCATTACTCAAAACAAGCCACAGGAGAAGATATCTTTCATCGACATTTAGTTTTGCCGTTTGCCTAAGTAAGAACATTGTGCATGCAGACCTAGTTTTTGAGTTTGTTTGTACTAGATTTATTCCAGATTTTGGTAAGTATGATCTTTGTATATTGCAAAAATGTCAAAATATAGAAAGTATTAAGTAAGTAGGTAGTAGGCATACCGAAAAACAATTGTTAGGCACAAAATAAGTCTGTTTCTAGTCTTGAGTCTTGAGTCAACGACTGTGGCACATAATGAGTCTGTGTCTAGTCTTGAGTCAACGACTAGTCGTTGACAGACGCGACTGTAGCCTAATAAGTAGTTTTATTTAAACCAAGTTATTGTGAACGACAAATTGACTATGGGCTACACAGGGACCCAATTGCTCGAGCCGAGTTGCAGGACCGATGGCACTGCGGTCGTAGGTTCAGTTCCTGTGCTTAATTGTTTGATTAGATGATTGTAATGGCAAATCGTTGGGCTGGCTTTGGACCTTGACTATCTTTTTGAAAGACCGATTGGGTACTTAGAACGTTTGATCTTTCTAGAATATCTATCTATAAGTCTAGAGGCCATATAGGTTTTTTACGCAATGTTACACACAACAACAAAGCAAAAGTTGGTTGTTAAATGAAATTGTGTATTATAAAATTAGATGTTCAAACAAACTTTTTTAAAGTTTTTTTCAGGACGTATTTTAGCTGTGGAGAAGAATGGGCGCAATAACCTTATTCCTACTTATGAGTTTGTAAAAGACAAAATTTTGGTAGTTTAAATATTTTAAATACCTTCTTAGGAGGATTAGTGCTTCACACTAATAAACCAACTTAGGTAGGTAGGTACCTACTAAGGTACAAACCCATTTATTAATTGCTCATTTACAGTAGGCACAGCCATGACAACATTTGGAGAGGTCAACGACCTTTCCGCTGTTGTCACGTACCGTAGCTAGGATAATAACATTGTAGTAGAATTTACATTTTTCTGACCAGCTCTTTGGCTATCCGATCATTGATTTAATTTATTCAAGATAAAAATTTGATTCATTTCCTACCACCGATAAGCAGGTAATTAAATGGCAAAATAATCGATTTGTGGCATAGGTATACAATTTGGGAATCGATTCTCTCCGCCGCGCCATCTCGGTTGCACATTTACGAGGAGTCGAACCCAGATAAGGCACTCGACCCACTTTGTCGGCATTTTTTCCCCGGACACCCCACAAAAAATATACCATCCCTTCGCGCTGAGATTTTTTGCCCAAACCTTACCTTTTAATTAACAGATGCCTTTTCCTATTTCGGCGTTTTTGAGAATTCTCGTAAAGCAGGTAGGTAATCGCGATCTAGATTTCATGATAGTGGCAAACCCGACGTTATTGGATAATTTATTTACTCAATCTAAGACCAAATAAAAAGTTTATTTGGTCTGAGTACACAATACGATAATAAACAATTTGAAACTGCTACGAAATAATTATTAAACGGTAATAACGCTGACTATAGATAGTTATTCTGTGCTTTATATAAAAATTGGTTCAGAAAATAACTTTTGTAGGTAAGAAGACAGCAAAGTTGAGAAGGTATAAAACTTATTTCCCGGTGTGCCGCCAGTCGTTTATTTGCATGGTAGCAGTGAAAAAGTTGTGATTGATAAGATAAGCCGTATCAGTGCCTAGGTAGGAAGTGCAGTTAAGTAGGATGAGATACACTCAGATTTAACAGAATAACAACTTTAAACTATCTAACGGACAGAGGGTAGGCTTTTAACAAAATCAACCACGACAAAAGTACGTCTATGTAGGTATGTCTAAAAACAAATAGATATAAATCTACACGTGCTACAAAGCTTTAGTCGCACATTTTACACATTTTGTACGCATCTAGTGCAAACAAAGCATTGAAACGAATTCTACACAAACATCTTTACGCAGCTTTCACGGAAGCTCCCGAAACCCAACGACATCTACTAAAAATGTACTGACTTACAACGGCGAGGGTAAACAAATAAAATGTGTCGCGGGTCCGTGCCGACTCGCGGCCGTCTCTGGCGGCTAAGCGGGCTGGGCTTGATCGAACATAACCTAGCCGGCGTCACGTGCGCCCTTACCGCCCTTACATAAGGGCGGCGGCGCGGCGCCTAACCTCACTTCGCCAGCTGTTCGATGAGGGGCTCGGGAGGTCGGGAGGCAGTGAGGCACCTACCTTGTCTGCCGACTATCTCGGCGACGTGCTCCGACGACGGCACCGGCACGCACTCGGTCATGTTCTGCGACTTCTTGGCGCGGTCGTCGGGCGGCGGCGCAAACCCCAGCGGGCTCGCCAGCCCGTTGGCGGACGGCAACCCGTCCCCGAAGTTCAGCATGCTCAGCTCGAGGGCCAGCTGCAGCGCCCTCTGGTCTTCCACCAGCCCCCCTCCGCCTCCTAACTCGCCGAACAGGCTCGACGGCATTTCCACTTGTGAAGCTATTTTGATTGTTACAGAGAGGTGGCCCTCTCTCACTGGGTTTAGAGTCGATCGTTTCAATCGGCGCGTTCGGTCATATGCGCACGTGTGATCGTGGCGCAGCGCGGCGGTGTACTGAGTCGCCGGCCGGCGCGCGCAGGCGCTTTAGCGCGGGGTGGCAGGGTGCGGGCGGGGCGCGGGGGGCGCGGGACTGCAGCCGGGGCGGGCGCGCTTCCGCCCGCCCTGCCCGCCTGAGCCGCCTGAGCCGCCTGCCTGAGCCGCCAGCCGCTAGCCGCCAGTAGCCAGCGCCAGGACTTACACCTTGCGCTGTTAATTGCCGAGCTTTCGTGCTGTTATGCTGTGACGTCGCGGTCGCATGCTTACTGCTTAGCGTTAGCTGGTGCGCCGCGGCTGTTAAAGGAACTGATTCTACGGCACGGCATTTGAATCTAGAACACACATTTATTTAAAGTTTTTATAAACATTGTAGTTGTAGGTAATATTTATACTAAAACTACACTTTGAAAATTAATAATGTAAATTAATAAAAACGGAAACGTGTGTTATTTATTATTAGTTTAAAACAACTATTGAATTAAGTTGGTCTCACGGTTAAATTGTCGCCTTTGAATAAATTAATTCGATAAGGAACATAATGAATTGATTAATTCCGATTGAATTTTAAATGCCCAAGTAAACATGTAAATTAATAATGTTTGGAATTTCTTATGATCCATTCATGTTCCGATTATTGCCATTATTTATGACGTGTATTTTTATAAACAATCCTTTGTAAAAATACCTGCCTAATTGGTCGTTAGAAATAAATGAAAAAAAAAATATCTAAAGATTAGAGGTTAATGCATGTGCTTTTTTTATATTTTATCCTTATTATATCAAATGCTTATTTGTTGATCGAAGGCTACTGTCGAAAATATTATTTTTTTGCGATAATAACATTACCCGTCCCACAAAGTTTATAATATCATTGCTGTCCCCACATTAATATTAAACTTCCGACTTATAATATAGTTTAAAAGGGAATCCACTCCATAACACATGGAAAAGCCACGTTATTATTTATTAATAGGTACTCTATCCCAGAATAACAAGGCAACTAGCGGATAATGCCATAGGCATTCTTCATCAGTGAACAGAAAGACAGGATGTTATGAAAAATAATTACTAATAAAATAACTACAATATAAGAAATTAATATTATCGAAAGTTAACGCCATTATGGTTGATTAGCGCTTGGCTCGATATCCGGAAGTCCCGGATTCAATGCCCAGTCCGGGTAAAGAGACTAAAGAGTGTTTCATATTTTTGAAGGTTTGCGATCCTACCTTTTTGGCGACTTAGCCAAATACTATTAATTGCAGTGATGACTTGATTCCAATGGTGCAGGCCTTGTCCCAGCTGTGGGACAATTTATAGGCTGAGTTGTACTTCTTTCTATTATAGACTAGTAGACCCGACAGACATTGACCTCTCCAAAGGGTTAGGGATAGATAGATAGACAATACTTTAAGGGGATCCTGCACGAAATTGTGAAAATTTACGTATTTTTAAGTCACTTGTACTATGCGCTGAATTAGTTAATACGTTAAAAGAACTTACATAAGTTAGCCTGATTATTGCACAAGGTCGTGGCCTTCTTGAAATTTGAAACAAATTGTTTAAACAATAACAAACAATATATAAATCTAATGACTCCTAAAAACATTTTTCTTCGACAACTTTCTTAATTTTACGCATGAAACATTAATTCTTACATGAAAATATTTGTATTGATATTCCGCAGGTCGCCCCCATCTTAAAAAAGTGAATTTTAATTTTTAACACAAGCACGTGATGGTTTTGTACATTTCGCCAGAATAAAAACATTGCTCTAATCAAATTACTAGGTCTAAAACTTCAAAGCAGAATTGTTCTAATTTTAAATATTAATATGATTGATTTTGCTTTGAAGTTCATTATGAGACTTATGTCAGTTTTTGCGATCGCGCGGCTCCGCGCGGTGCCTTCTTCATTACAACACCACAAAGATTTATAGAACTTAATAAAAACAATAATTAGCGATAAAAAAAAACTATATTACAATAAAACGATTAAAAATACTGTTACAATTTGGCGGTCTTATCGCACTAAGCGATCTCTTCCAGACAACCAGTGTTAACCAGTTGTGTGGTCTGAGTGTCCAAATCACAACGACAACTCGACTGTTGACAGGTAAAAGATAAATGTCGCGATCTCGAAGAAGAAAAACCAATTAATATTTAATACCTATAGGTATTGCACGACGTCTATTTTGTTTATAGTTTTTTTTAAGGATTTTTACTACTTTTTCTTACCGTTCAGTTCTTCCCTGAACTTCCACAAATATTTCGAGGTCAAAATTAGCCAAATCGGTTTAGTCATTCTCGAGTTTTTGTGAGACAAACGAACAGCAAATCATTTTTATATATATGTATATAGATGTCGCGGCACACAGCTTTGCAGTCTAGACATCTTGCGCGCCGAGGGGTGCCAAAATAGGCGGAAGCTAGTCACAAGCACCTAGTTCATTTGATGTATCTTTTTGTGTGTGGCTTAAGCCGGCTCCAGACGCTTGCTGTTTGCCGCAAACACCGATCACTACAAACAAAGTCGCAAACATCGACCACAAACACCAAACACAAACCGGCATCCTCATGTTTGGCGAACGTACTAGTATATTCCGGATCGGCAAACATAACGGACGACGAATTTGTAGCAGCTATTAGTTTCGGGTTGACCTATTTTAATTTAAAATTCAAAAAAATGTGTATATATGTTTATTACATATTTTAGCGTTTTATTAACGCCTAAATACCTATACTTAAGTAAAATTTTTAAACACTGAAAAAAGACGACAACCTCAGGCGGGAATCGAACTACGCACCTTCTGCATTCGAAGCGGCTGCCTTAACCACTTCACTTCCGAGGTCTGGCTTTCACCCGTCGAAATTTGTCAGTGCTTGATGCTTATGTTTTTAGCCAACATTGCTTCATCAAATCTTAGAAGTTTTCACCTCTCAGATCCGAAAGAAATATTTTTACAAATATTTGAACATTCGGTTAAGATGAAGCTGCGTTTATAGATTAATGTTTTTATATATTTTAGTGTTTTATCAGGCGGGAATCGAACCACGCACCTTCCGCATTCCGGGCGGCTGCCTTAACCACTTGGCGACCGAGGTCTGGTTTTCACCCGTCGAAATTAGTCAGTGCTTTTTTAGTCAAAAAAGTTTACTTTTTTTTTTTTTTTTTTCAATTTATTTTAATGAACCACAAACAAGTTTACAATGCACACTTACAAAATTATCCTTATTTATAATTATTGATTATTATAAACTCAACAACAATGGTTACGTTAATATAAATAAAAATATATATTGACAGTGAAACCCAGTCTAACTGTTATAAATGAGTGCCAATGTGTGTGTGTGTGTGAAAGAGTGTATGTATGAAATCAATGTTTATGTGTGTGTGAGATGTGTAGTAATATATAAGGTAATGTGTTAATCATTCTATGAGATATGTGCGGGGAAAAGCAAGCGCAGACATTCGATTTAAAGCTAAACCAAGTATAGTTGCATGCATCCACCTCAAATAGGTTCGTTTGTGGATAACTTATCGATAATTTTTTTTCTCAAGTACTTATATCAAGTATCAATAAAAGAATATTAATATTTCCTTTTTATTTTTTATTCCCTTTATATTTTTGTTCATAATGACAATAAAAACTAAGGCGCGTCCAACGCATCGGTCACCTTGTGCCTATTTTTATGATTGGCATCTTTAGTATATCAAATGCATTGCTCATTATGGTATGTTTCCAAAAAGGATAGAGTTGTGTCCTGAGACCAATCAGCCATTTTCCTAGCTCCGCCACTTTGCGCGCGGAAAACTGCTGAAAACCGGAACGTCCGCTGCCCGCAAGCTCGCGCGCAATACTGATGCTCAGCAAGCGTGTGGAGAGTGGAGACATCGCAAACTGTTTGCTGAACATCCTTTGATTTGTGAAGAAAAACCGACACCGACGCCGAACACTGGCGAACATAAACACAAACAGGCAAACACTCACAAATACTCGTCCACATGTTCGTGTTTGTTGTTTGCTGTTTGCCGTTGTTTGCCAAACGTATGGAGCCGGCTTTAGGTTCAGTGATGGAAAGTTTCCTTCTACGATGTCAATATTTCGGCACTTTAAAAAAAAAATGAAAAGAAATTTTGCTGAGTTTCTTGCAGATTTTTCTCATTACTAAGTTTCTCTTTCGTAGAAAAACAAACTGATGTCCTAGTAACTCTAAAAAGAGATTAATATCAACGCCGAATACTATTTAATAGGTCAAGGATCATAAGACCGCCGGCGGTCGCGAAACAATTGATTTTTAATTGTGTCTGGTTTTTGTCTGGCAATGAATGTGATATGCAATAAATGAATAAATACGATCCTCAAGGGGTTAAAGATCAAATTATGATATAAAGTATTAGTAAATAAATACTCGAACTTATAAGCGATGCTTATTAAGCTGATGATGATGATGTTAGGTACTATAAGTTTTTTTTTACTTATTATATATATAATTTTTTTTTACTTTTGACACATTTGGTTCTAAGGCTGACTCATAGAATAGCGTTGGTGGCTGTTGACCGGAAGTGAGGGCACAAGTCGTCGGCGACTAGAATCGAAATATTCTAAGTACAGCACAATGATTTGATAAGGGGCCACCGATATAGACGACCTCAGATATAGCGCAAACTTCTCGGAAACATAACCAAAATTTAATGATTTGCTTAAATATGGAACAAAATAAAAAAATTGATAATGAAGCTTTCTATACTATTAACATTGATATTTGGCGACGACGTCCCTCGCTAGCTAAACTAGCCTATCTACATGGATGCGTTCTGCATTGATTAGGCTTTTGAGGTCAAGCTAATTTCCAGGAGGAAATTAATAGGAAAAACTTGATCAATATATTTGACGCTTTATACCTAACTAGCGGCCGCTCGCGGTTTCACCCGCGTGGTTCCCGTTCCCGTGGGAATATCGGGATAACAAGTATCCTATAATAATATGTTAATCCAGGTTATAAACTATCTGTATGCCGAATTTCATCCAAATCCATTCAGTAGTTTTTACGTGTAAGAGTAACAAAGATCCATCCATACTTACAAACTTTCGCGTTTATAATATTAGTAGGATAGGATAGACGGGGGTTGCTAAAGACAGTTACCATAGAGACTGTCAAAAGTTGTATCCACTCTGGATAATAATTAATTGTACTCACTTCTGATTGGTTGACAAGGTAGTGAGTACAAAAGAGGGGTTTTGAAAATAAAAGCAGGTGGCATGTATCATATTAGTCTTACATACATACATATGCATATAATCACGAATATTATCCCCAAAGGGTTAGTCAGAGACTAGGCAATGAGGACAGCAAAAGCAGTCCTCTGCCATAGTCCACTTTTCACCAAAAATAGAGACTGCACATGTACTCAGCGTGACAGGTGGGGAGCCTATTGCCGGGCTATGCTGTTCGATGTTATGTGCAGTCTTTAGTCCGTTAGTCGCCTTTTACGACACCCAAGGTAAGAGAGGAGGTGGTAGTATTCATTCTCCGATACGCGACACTTAAATTTAAAAATATTTTAACATTAACCCCTTGAGGACCGTAAAACCAGACACAATTGAAAATCAATTGTTTCGCGACCGCCGGCGGTCTTATGATCCTTGAACTATTACTATTATTTTTTTCCTGTTCATAACAACGTCGTCGCGTTCTTACAACATGTACCTAAGTATTGATTGTATTATTTGCTTGCTAGTGGTAAATATTATATTTTCAGGCGATAATCAGTAACAGTAGTAGTGCAACTACAAGGCGAACATGGCAATTGTAACTCAAACTTTTAACTGACTAACCTCGGCTTTTCTATCACTAACCCTAGGTATATTCCTAATTATAATTGAGACTAAATCCAACCGACTACAATATCAACTGTAGTTTAGGTATAAATACCAGCATTGTAAATAAAGCTTGTTTCGTCTACGCGACTGTTTAGATAGATCTCTCGCTGTCGTAGCTCGTAGCTGAACTACGGCGACCTTATAGAATCCTTTGAGAGAAAAACGTTTCTAAGCAATATTACCAACTACTTAATAATACTTACTTTTTGATGATCAATTAAGAAGTTTATTTATTTCAGTGTTATTTTGCAATAAAGTTGAGTGTTCGAAAAAGATAGAAACAGATACACTGCAGCGATTAATCGAAACATAATGTGGAACCATTTGATTATTCAATCTGCCAACATCATATTCATTGACAAATTGTAAAATTGACAAATATCTCTCACCTAAACTCTCGAATGTAATCACCAAAAGCGACCTTATTGGCATGCCATATAAGGTTCACAGGGTGGTTCAAAGGCTGGCTGTACACAGAGCGGCGCGGGCAGGGTGAATGACCGGAGCTACCGGGTGTATCCTAGACGGGTATAGTGCTTAGTACTACCGGGTGGGTGTACTATTAAGGTCGCGGGTCGTTGTCATGCCCATTCAGTCACGTGTCGCGCGTGGTATGATGACGGCCAATCACTATTTGCTTTATTTATTTATTTTATTTTTTTATTTTCAGAATTAGGGATTACAAACAGCCAATAGTTTTAAAAGAAAATTGACTGAATGGCTCATCTCAAATTGTTTTTATAGTGTTTAGGAATTTCTGGATTTTTAAATTGGACATAAGTACTTGATTTTATCTTATTTGATTGTAAATTTTATTGTGAATTTTAATAATTAATTTCATTCTTACTATTATTTTTTTATAATTTTAATCACTTATATTAACATTTTGCACGTCTGCACGCAGGCTGACTACAGTGAAACAAATGTTAATCTTAAGATCACAATTATATTGTACTTTACCTGTAATCTGGCAAATAAATGATTTGTATTTGTATTTAATGGTAATACTATAGTGCGATGCGATAACATTTTGGCCCATATTAATTTGGCCAGATCAGTTATTCACAGGTTTACAAATAGTTAAATTACTTAAAAACTTAGTCTAGACTTATAGTAGGGACTTATGTAGCGTAAATCTCCAAGTAGGTAACAAATTTTATATAACAAGAAATAAAAGATAATCTTTAAGATAATCATACCTTAAGAGTCGAGTGGGGCAGACGCCGCGTTCTGCGATCGTGAATACTAAGCTGCTTCCGCAGTGGTTGTTCTCTGATTATGATGGCTGCGGTTTATTTTTTAGCTGGTACAAATAAGATTACGGCCCGCCCAGGCGCCCATGGACACTGGTATAGTTATAAGGGTGGTCGCAATGTCGGATGCTGGTAGAACCCTACCACACGAGTATTCATGTGACCCTACACCAATATCTAGACCAAGATGAGTATTCTTTTGAAACTTGTTAATATGGTAAGATAACGGATACATATACATAAACATAGAGAAAACACCCAGAGCCGAAATCAATTTAGAAAAACAGTTTGTCTCTCATTGACCCGACCGGGAATTGAACCCGGGTCCTCAGAGACGGTGCGACGCCAGACTCGGCGTGCTAAGCTAATCAGGACGACCACGGAGGTGGTCTATTTAATCAATTTGATTAATTAAATCCAACTATAACCCCTTGAGGACCGTAAAACCAGACACAATGAAAAATTTATTGTTTCGCGACCGCCCACCGGCGGTCTTATGATCCTTAACCTATAAGAGTTAGATAGTAAATATATTATTAGCTGGTAGTATGTATTTAAGCAATGGATTAGGGAAAATGCCATGAAAAAGGGGAGACTTTACTCGGCAGTGAGTTTAGCAAAATGAAAAAAAACCGTGTGTAAAAGAATACTTCCACCCCCTCTCTTCCCTTGGGTGTCGTAAAAGCGACTAACGGACTATAGACTGCACATACATCCAACAGCATAGAGCGGCGATGGGCTCACCACCTGTCACGCTGAGCACATGTGCAGTCGCTATTTGGTGAAAAGGACTATGGTAGAGGACTACTTTTGCTGTCCTCAATTACCTGTCTCTAACTAACCCTTCGATATATATGTGTTAATTGTAGCGGTTAGCACATTCTGGTAGCGATCTTTTAAAATAAGCATCTTTCAAAATGTCGGATCATCAGAGGCGGGTGATCAAATTAAAATATCTCTAGGTTCTCATTTTTGTTAAGACTTACCATATGACATTTCATATCCCATATTATTATGAGTACAATATTGTTTTGTACTCACAATTTTGTTATTTTTTTCTCATGCAGCTTGCGTGAGGCAATCTCCTCGCCTGAAAGCTGTTCTGATAGAGTCCAAATAAAAGAGGTTTAATGTCAACAGCTGTCGCAAAATCGAGTTATGAATACCCACAAGACTTGAAGACATGACTATTCGGGTCTTTGGTGGGTCGAGGGAAGGGATGCCTTAATGTCATTAATAAGCACATAAAAAAAGCATTGAATTACATTAAGGACAAATTTAATTTTAAAAATATTGCGTCTTACTCTTAAGTCGCCGGCTAGTGCAATATACCTACGTGAAAAATAAGATTGTAGTAACATTTAAGGTGTACCTAATGTTAATGACCTACTAACTAGGTATTAGTGGTGATTAGTTACATAGGTGATACCCATCAATTATAGTGATGAGTTAATTCCAATGATGGAGGCCTCTCTGCCCAACTGTGGGAATGTTTAAAGGTTATACTTTACTTTAACTTAGGGTAGATTTGACCAAACTGGAATAAGACTTACTCCAAGATAAGTCTATACAAATTCGGTGCTTAAACTGGGTATAAGACCTTATTCCAGTTTGGTCGAATCCACCCTTATAGTATTTGTGAGTTGAGTTAGGAGCCATAGAGGGTTTACGCATTTAATTTTTGGTTTCCCATACAAACTTCCAAGTCGAAATTTTACAACTTTTTTTCAACCGTAAAGCCAATTTTTATGAAACTACGCATGCCAAAGTAAAATACAGGGATCTAAATGGTTTGTTGAAAACATTTTTAAAAAACGTTTATTTACCTGAGTTATTGCGATTTAAAGTACACTATAGAAAGGTTAAATAAACGTTTTTTAAATGTGTTTTCAACAAACTATTTAATCAAAGTTTCATTAAAACTGGCTAATTAGTTTTTAAAAGTTTCGACTTGTAAGTTTGTATGGAAAACCGAAATGCGTAAACCATCATAAAAGAATACTACCTACCCCCTCTCCCCTTGAGAGTCGTAAAAGGCGACTGACGGACTAAGGACTGCACATGCATCCAACAGCGTAGAGCCACTTAACACATGTGCAGCTTAGCACATGTGCAGTTGCAATTTAGTAAAATGTACAGTGTATAACTCCTGCAGCATATAAGTACAATTTTGTGAGCCGCTACATACACGGCTGCAAAGCCTGCAAATATAATTAATGCATTGTAAATACAAAATAACAATGTATTAAAAAGTACCTTTTTAAGTATTCCCACAATAGAACAATTTATTTTCAGTTGATTCTTTGAAATGTCTCATAACAATTTTGTTTCCGAACATTCAGAGAGAAAAAGTCTCGATTTCTACAGAAAATGGGTGTTTCTATTACTTACTACCAAAGTTTAATTAAATATTTGACCTGAAACTTCTACAACTATTTAATGTACTTAGTTCCTTTACGGATATTTACCACATCGACTTGTACGCTTTTGCCAAAGTTGCTGAGAACTTGAGAAGCTTTAAGCAGCGAATGTACTATAAATATCATTCATAATAAGTACTCGTAGTTACTGCTCATTGTACATATATTTTTAATGTAGGAGCAACTCAGTAGTTAATCTTGGTGTTGGAGTAAGAAGCAAGATATAGTTTAGGTTGAAAATACATATTTAGGTATTTAAAAACTACAAAATAGACTAGACTTCATCATTTTTCTACAAAGTAGTTAAAAAAGGATTATTATAATAATAACAATGACGGTCGTACTTATAAAGTAGAACTTATATAGAGGCAACCCGATTTCTTGCTCCCACAAAAAACTAATAATAAAATACTTTGCGTGGTGAATGTCTGTCTGTCCCGGATAAGTGAATGAATGTGAATGCAGTCGCAGTGCTCCTTTTGTGCGTGTCGGCCCAATGTCAGTGCGCCGGGTAGGGTGGCTATGAGGCTTTGATTATTCCGTAAAGTACACTTTTTAGCTGTAAGTGCATAGAACATAACGAAACGTTAAAAAAATATGTCTACCTTAGGCATGGAATACATAATAGTACAAGTACAGAAGATTCACTCCTCAAAGTCATTTAAATAAATAGCGACTCTTGCTAAGACACAATAAAGTGCAATTCAGGTCGTACACCGCTCCCATACCTACAGTCAAACTCACCTAGAAGTTGCCTCTCTTTCTATCGCGTACTATCGCGTAGCTCTTATCTCTTCTAACGACTGCAGGGTGTTCGCGGGCATCTTCCGGTCGGCTACTTGTAGTTTCATACCTAAGGCAGTTGTCCCACCGCCGACGCTGAACGAGAAGCGAGTCAATCTAGAACTAGAAACGAGTTGGCGAGCAGCGGAAAGAGAGTGTGTGGTTCCGATAGTTTTGCCGCTGGGCTATAAGCGCCGCTGCCGCTGGTTAGTCTCCCGGCGTGAGATCTGATCGCTGAGCAAGTATAAGTATTGCTAAGCCAGAATTATCTTTTATACTTAGCTCTTGTCGCTCAGCAACGAACTAGTGGAGCGAGTCCTCGCCAGCAGTGTGAACAGTCAGCGATCAACTATTTATATATGCATCTCTTTTGTTTACACGGAATGTGTATCTATTGTACGTTTCTTGAGCGAGAAAATAGCCGATAGCGAGTCGTTTACTCGCCGTTGATGGGACAAAAGCGCAGAGTGCGCCAGGCATGCCTCAGGTTCAACGTTTCGTTATATTCGAGTTCAAATGATTAAATATTACCTACGAATTTAAGTGTACGTCATACTGCTGGGCACAGGCCTTCCCTCATGGACAGCGGCACTTGGGGAGGTTGGGCCATAACACACCACGCTGCACGCGGGTCCAATGCGGGTTGTGGATGTCAACGACTGCAATCTTACGACAACAACCGGGACGACTTCACGCGCCTTCCGAAACACCGAAGCTTCATGTACAATTGTATGCGATTTACTGCTAAAAATAACCATAACATTACAGTTTCTAAGGTACATATATACATATTATTATAAGCTATACCTTAGCAATATCTGTAATGATAAGGTAGGTATATAAATTCAAAAAGATAGTTGCTTTATATAGAAACCAATGTGTTATTTAGTTTACCTACATTCAGGATTAGGGCCAACGCTTACCCGACAACCCCACTATTTGACCTTAGTTCATTTTAATAAGGTAACATTCACAACGCAAATGAACATCCCCTCTCCTTACTTCACTAAGTTTATTTGTACTGGCACCTCGAGACCAACCGTTAGGTTATGCAAGAAGTGCCAGACGTCCCTGCGCCAGTAGAACACTCGCGCAGGAGACCATCAACGTTAGGTCTTGACGCCAAATTAAGACTACTGTCTCAGGAGAGTATACCCGTGAACACGTGTAGTTCACTGCCTATTGTCCAGATAGGTAACCGGAGCTGTCGAGCTCGCTCACTTCTTGTTGCACGAAGGGCACAACTCGCAGTTGCCACTGCTAGGGTCGTCGACTCTAAAGTCGACTCCCAAGTGTCCACCTTGGTAGCGGAGTAGTAAGCACACTCACTTCTCGGAACCCATCTGGGCGCCTAACCAGTTCCCACGTCCTACGCGGCTGGCTGGACCGAAGACTACGGCATCTAGGAGGCCGCCTCTACTAGTTATCCAGACTAGTACCGGAGATGTCAACACCAATGTCCAATGAAAACCACCGGACAAAGCTGCCAACTATAAGGGAAACTCACGTTCCCCGCAGGACTTTTCGCTTCTGGCCCCTCAGAGACCGCTACTAGGCCCCGCTCGCTGTGCACGAGTTTGGAAGTCCTGGCAAACAATACCAGGACAAACGAACATTCCCAAGCTCTGCAGCTAACCACACGCCACTACGAGTCCAACCCATGTCCGGATCCCGCCGGAGGCGCCTGGTTAAAGGCACGACCAGCGGGGGGCTTGAACCGGAACCCTGTAGTACCTCTGAAAACACAACCGGACCCGTAGTTCCAGTTGCGATACGCAAATGAACAGTTAAAATAGTAACCATAGTTGTTTTATTGAACAGTGACTGACAGTAAAACGCAATAACTGACATTCTCATAATAACTACTACGCCATAATTATATCACCCTCGCTGTCTAGTCCTGATGAAAAGATTGTGATATAGTTAGATCTTGGCATGTGTGACATATTGGAAGCGTCAGTGTGGCCCTTTAGCTAAAAAGCTTGGAAGGCCTATTAGTCTAGATTTTAAAAGTAACTAAACAGTACCTCAATCGTTTTATTTTCAGTACTAAAGCAAAATTTGGAGTACGTTAAAGGAGTAACAAAATAGCATTACTTTTACTATAAACAAACAATGGTTTTGTTGCTGTTATGTAGATTAAAACAAACAAGAAATGTTATTATCTGTTTCAGCACCTCACATACAATTTTTGATACAATTTGTTTTTAATTTTTGCTCCTCAAACGTTGAGAATAACAAAATAAGTCAATACCTTGAGCACGTGAAACAGAATCTAACAAACAAAAGCACACTATGTGACGATCGCTAATATTCCCACACGCACATGGGAAGTAACAGCGGGCAACGTAAAAGGTTTTAAATAAGCCCAATTATTATTACGCATGACAAATCGGTAGCAGCAAGAGTTTACCGTACTGTAGGTAGGTGCGGTAGGTACAATGGGACAGTCCCCTCGCCGCGTGGTCCCCCTAGCCCTTCTCAAGTTCAAGACTATGAGCGACAATGCACGCAGGTACTGATTTTTTCAATTTTTTTTTCCGACAACATTAAACATCTGCTCCGGAGAGCAGATGCGTGCCCTATTGTGAGGGCAATCCAGTTTTTTTTAAAGTCCTCCTTAAAGTAAAAAAAATGTGAGATCAAGCGGATGCTGCGAAGAATCGATTTTTGAGTATATCGCGAATAGTTTCCGGCGGCGACTTCCTGTTGGATGGTGCAATGGTTGGCTCAGGTTGTACTTACTGTATGTGGGTGTCGTCTGTTACTTGATTGTAGGTTTCTTACTTTAATAAAAGATATCCTATTCATAAGAAAGAAAACAGAATTATAATATTGTATCCCTATGCATTTCCCTGGTATCTGACGAATCCTTCGGGGTTAATTATAGTCGTAAATAAAGGGTTTTTCAATAGGGACGCGCGAACTTTGACAGCTCATAGCGGCCAGCTCGGTAAAGCGACAGCTGTCAAATTTGGCATGGACACTTATTTAGTCGTGACATTTCACCATGGAACGCTACACGCTTCAACAACGCGTAGAAATTGTTAAAATTTATTATCAAAATCAGTGCTCTATTCGCCTAACGTTCCGTGCATTGCGTCCAATTTATGGCGTTCATGGCCGTCCTGCAGAGTCCACAATCCATCGTTTAATGAAAAAAATTGAGACAACCGGGTCGGTGATCGATGAAGCAGTACCAGTCAATGATATTTTTGGTACCAGTACGTCAAAGAAACGCAAGATCATTAGAGAATATTGTTGCCGTTCGAGACAGTGTGCGAGAAAACCCCAGACAGTCCATTCCCCGGAGAAGCCGCGAACACTGTCAATGGCGACCGATATCGGACGATGATAACAAACTTTTTGTGGCCTAGGATAGATGGTATGGATCTCACAAACATGTGGTTCCAAGTCAACAGAACGGCGCCACTTGCCATACAGCACGGGATACATTAAATTTATTGGATGAGAAATTCGAAGGCTTCGTCATCTCGCGTGGTGGTGACATCAACTGGCCACCGAGATTAACACCGCTCGACTACTTTCTGTGGGGCTACGTGAAATCTCTAGTCTATGCAGACAAACCACAGTCTATTGCCGCCCTGGAGGCCAACATATCTCGCGCTCTTCGTGAAATTGAGCCCCATTTATGCGAAGAAGTCATCCAAAATCGGTCCACCAGGATACACTACCTACAGCGGAGTCGCGGCGGCCATTTGACTGAAATTATATCCCATACATAATGTCATCGAATATCCTTTAAAATAAAATTAAAATTGGGGCAATATCACTTAAACAGGTTTTTTTATTTTATTTCTAAGTTCGAGCGCTCTTAATGAAAAACCTTTTATAATGTAAGTAAGTATCCTTAAAGAAAATTGTGCGTGCAGAAAATGTTTCGATAGTTACAATAATTATAGGTGCTCAATTGCTCATCTAATTCAATTGCATAATATATATTATTATTGATATGAAACAGTTTTTTCGGATCTAACTCGCGTTCATCTTTTTTTTATTTCATTTTATCATTTAATATTTTAACATCAGTTTTACAAGACCATTATCACCATAGCACTTAAAAACCACTAAGGTTTGTTAAAACATTTTAGGGTTTATTACAATTTAGGGTTTTGACCAAATGTAATAAACGCGAAATGGATCCGAAAAAAGTGTTTCATTTCAATATGCTCGCGTAAACCTTAGAAAAGAATATATTTAATCATAGGTATTCATCTATTCTAATCAAAGGGTTCTTTATGTATTTTGATCAGTTATGATTTTCCGTGTACCTTATCAATCACCATGACTATGTTATTAGATTCACTTAAACTTAGCTTTAACAATAGAAAGAGTAGCTTTCATCATTATCGCCTAAAAAGGTCTGTGGCCAACAGTGGGACCTTTATAGGCTGATGATGATGATAAAGTAAGAAAGGAAACTGACTGACTAACCGATCCGCATACACCCCACACCGCTGAGTCTAGAAACAGATCAGTTTCCCTAACTTTTGGGGAGGTCAAATAGGGGTGGCGGGACTAGTGATGGGAAAATGCCCGTTCATATTGGGCAGATTGGAAATATTTGCCCATAAATTTCCGTCCAGTGGGCATTTATCTAGACATTTATTTATTACTAAATTATATAACAAATTTTATTTAAAAAGAAGTTAGACTACTCGTTTAAAGTTATATGTTTCATGAATTTTAACACTTTAGATAAAGGTGTTTGTAAATCACTTCGATCAACAATACCAACTAGATAACGTGTCACGTACAAAATCAAAGCTAAATTCTGTCCACGTGAATAAATACTTTTTCAAAGCATTAAATTACTCCTGTCACTTGAAAAAGAAAAGACGTCAATGACATTTAGTGGTGAAATCAACCTTAGGGGCCAACAAATAAAGTACTTTTTCCTGTTATGCCTTGCGAGAAAATAAGAGCTCACTTCTCAAGTGCGCTCTTATTTACTGAGACACATTTTAGCGCCGACCTGACATCTAGTTGTATTGTTGATCGAAGGTAAATCATATAAATCGTTTATAAATGTTACGAACTTATTGAAAACAGTAAAAAAATATATGAACAAAGTGAGGCACTCGCGTGGTGATAGGTGCAAGGTAAGGTATAAACCTATTTTGCACTTGTTCTCTAAGTCAAGGCAAGACTGGGCAAGCATGCAACACTCTAGAGTCTAGACCATATCCTGCCCACCAAGCAGGTTGGTGGCCAAATGCTTGCACAGTGTCATTTAAAAAAAAGTAAGTTAGTCAATTAGAAGTACATTGCTTTGGTTACCTATCATAAATTCGAAATTTGCCTGTACGAATTTTATTTGGCCGAAAACGTTTTGTAATTTTTGGTTTTCCATAATTTTCTTTTTACCGAAAACACAATTTACAAAGGTTTGAAATGCCGATTATTGATTGTTATTTTTTTCAAAATCTCTGTTTTGAAATCCCACTCAACGTTTGGCCGAAGCTATTAATGCTAGAAGATTCATATTCCAGAAACACGTTTCCAATATTATTAAAATACAACATTTCAAATAATTGGAATCCATAATATCATCGAACAACTTGTAATCGTAGTAACGTTTAAGCATGCAAACAAGCATGCAGCATGGAAGCAAGCATGCACCACGCAAGCAAGCATGCAGCATGTAAGCAAGCAAGCTTGGAGCTTGCAAGCAAGCTGCGGCATGCAAGCAAGCATGCAGCATGCAAGCAAGAATGCAGCATGCAAGCAAGCATGCAGCATGCCAACAAGCAAGCAGCAAGCCACCAAGCATGCAGCAGGCATGGTTTCTGTCACGGCTCCGGCGCTGCGAGGCTCCGGCGGTCCCACGCGAGCTTATCGTCGCAGATGGGTTTCGCTCACCACCGCAAGCTCGCGGGCCGCCTCGCCCCTCCGCGCCTACGCGGGCTTGAATTACACTCTAGCGTAGGGCAGACAAGACTACGTGGAGTCGGTTTTGCCGCGATTCGTTTCTGTCACTGACTTTTGAAACACAATCTTACCGGAAACATAAAGTATTAACTTTTTAAGACATTTTAGTTTGTTCACTTAATAATATGAACATATGAAGACAAAAAAAAACGGGGTATGAGTATGATATTTTAGAGAAAAAGTTACTTCGAATTTTAATACTTCTAGATATGAAATTCATTGTAAACAAAACATCTTCCAAAAGAAAAAAAGTAGTTTTGATGATCGGCTAATAGTTTTTCTGGAAAATGAAACGTATGTATGATAAGTTTATGGATTAACAAAATTAAGTAAAAGCAACGATCTGCTATTTAAAACTTCGTCATACCGTTTTCGAACAATTGATATTCGTACAGGAAAGTTTCAAATTTATGATAGGTTACCCATTGCTTTGCTAGTTTGCTTACTTATGTGTGAACAAGGCTTATACATTTATCTGGTGTTGCGATAGGTGTTGAAGTTAGACAATTATAACCGTGATTTTATAAAAAAATGTGAATATGCAGGAAAATTGGCACAAGTGCGGAAATTGTGAAATTAAAAAAGTAATAATATGATATGTTGTAAATTTTTAGTACTAATGGAGATACGCTACAAATTAAAATTTAAATTCAGTAAACAAGCATTTCCTTTGTTTACATGTGTTCTTAAAAAGTAAAAAACCTTTTTGAAAAACATGACTTTATTTAAAAGCGCTAAAAAGAAAAAATAAACTTTTAGAAATAGAATAAAATGTTTACTAGAAAAAAAATCAACCAGTCTCAGGAAGCTCGAATGGGATTCGAACCCATGACCTTTGGATTGCCGTTCCACTGCTCTAACCGCTAAGCTACCGAGACCCCAGAAGACTCGTTGAATTATTTTCTAGTAGTTGATGATTTACGCTGCAAGCCAGCGGTATTACGTCACTGTGAAGATTTACCTACCCACACAGTCGAAAGAAATACTATTGCAAGTATTTAACAACCGATAAAGACGTAATTGCTTAAAAATATATTTATTATTGAAATTTTGCATCCACAATGCTATAAGATATAGGATAAAATATTTACTAGAAAAAAATTCACAGATCTCATGACCTTCAAATAGCATTGGAAATGAACTTCGGTAATAAAAAAAAAAACAGAAAATCTATTTTATTCTTCAAAATGTTTTATTTTAACTACTCATACTATACTATAGGCGTAGTCTACAGCTTTGTTGTACGAACATGTAATATTTATATTTTGCAAACATTATTTTAGTTTAAGAAAATACAGAGATTTCAGTACCTACTACGTCAATTAATCTACTATAGCTTTGTTGTAACATGAGTCTTCTAAATAACTAAATGAAAACTAGATTATACCTTTTTAAAAGCTATAATAATATGATAGATAGATAGATAGATAATACTTTTATTGTAACAGTTAACATTAAACACAAAACATAAAAAAACAGTACCTACATTACACAGTTACAATTTGGCGGTATTATCGCTATAAAGCAATATCTTCCAGAGTCAAAGGTTTTCATAACTTTTTAATTAACACAAAAAAAATAAACTCGAACTAATATGTTATACTTAGGTACTATTTTTATTGATTGTACTTTTAAAAAAACTTATTTACTTTAAGAAATTATAGAGGTTTTAATACTAGTTCTACACTACATACTACAGAAAATAGTTATCATTAAACATTTTAGGATATAATTATAGTGTGCATTTATTTAAAATACAGAGATTTCAGTACTACATCAATTCTACCTACTATAGCTTTGTTGCAAATGTATACTTATTTTTATTGTACTTTAAAAAAAAATATATTTTAAGAAACTATTATTTTGTGCTTAGACAATGTACACGGCATGGGTATAAACGTATACGGTGCGGGGGTGTTGGTGGGGAGGAAACAAAGCAGCCGAAACTTGTGTCAATCAGGTAGTCATGTCTTAAATAATAATTCTTTAGTGTGTACAATCAGTTTAACAAAAATATTAAAATTGTAGTTTTTGCGTTTGATATCGGTTGTTTTTAACTTATGCATGTATCAATTTGTTCAAATAATTTTCAGAGTTTGTTTGTTAACTGGTTTACTTATCAACGCACTGCCGGAACCACTGGTCTAATTAAAAAGCTTAATTTTCAGGTTTCACGTATTTGTCATAAATAATTTTTAAATACTACGGAGATCATAATTATTTTCAAACATAGACTATTTTCACAATTTATATTATTTTAACATTGGAAATGTTTTTTCGATCGCTTTTGTAGGGGCCCCGTTTTCAACAAAAGTGCGACATGCCGATTTTCCTGTTATTTCTAGGTCAAGATAGTTAATTAAGGTGTCAAAATATTTGTATTAACGAGATTAATAATATGCAAAAAAATAAAACTGATATAGTCATATATTTCTTACATAAATTATTTATTACTTAAATATTCTTTTTATTATATTTCTATCACCCAAGGTTGCCTGGAAGAGATTGCTTGTTAGCAATAAGGCCGCCTGTTTTGTACTTTGTCACTGTATAAATGTTTTCTGTTATATGTTCTTGTGTGCAATAAAAGTATATTTTATTATTATTATTATTATAAATTAAAAAAAAATGCTCTAAAATGGTAATTTTTTGGGGTACCTTGTGGGCCCAATATCTACTCTTATTTATGATATTTTTTACATAATCTACACATGTACATGTTCAGAAAGGATATACTCGTATCTCGGGATGTTTTTCGAAGTTTATGAAAATAATAATAAGTTTGAAAGTTATGACGATTTCAAGATCTAGGTTTGTGCGTCTCGGGCGCGCGGGTTTTGAAGGGTTTTAATATTATATACTTAGTTACTTGTGGTATTCATTATATTTTTGTGTTTTATTAATACTATTTACATTTTTATTAAATAACGATAAAAATAATATAAATTGTGAGAAAATAATCTATGTTTGAAAATAAAGAAATTAATTATAATCTCCGTAATATTTAAAAATTATTTATTACTTTTACGTGAGACCTGAAAATTAAGCTTTTTTATTATACCAGTCGTTTTGGCAGTGCGTTGATAAGTGAGCCAGTTAACAAACAAACCCTGAAAATAATTTGAACAAATTGATACTTGCATAAGAGCAACCGATTTCGAACGCAAAAACTACAATTTTAATATTTTTGTTAAATATTTGTTAAGAGGCCTATCTTGAAAGTGATTTTTACGTAAAAGGCCCATTTTCGCATTTTGTAGTAATTTTGCAGTTGTATTTATCGTTTTTATCGAAATAGGATAATAAATTTGTGCATAATATTACAAATCTCTATTCTGTGAGCATACGAGTAAGTTGAATTCGGACGGCCGGTGCATCGCATTTTGTAGTAAATTTGCAGATGTATTTATCGTTTTTATGGAAATAGGATAATAAATTTATTATAAAATCTTTATTGCTCATGAAGTAAAAATTACTCTGGTATAAATTTTGCTCAATAATATTATCGTAGATAGGAGATATTTACAGTTAACTTATAGCGATTTTCGAAGTTTTTTGGTTTAGAATAAGATTGTTTTTCCTATATAAAATCAATGATATCTAAAAATTCCGAGGCCGCTACGCACTATTCGATTTTATAAGAGATTACATTATATTTTTTTTATTTCACTTGTTTAGAACCGTAGTTCAATCGATGAGCTCAATAAAGTGCCTACGCGCACTTTATGAAAATCTTTCTCTGCAATTTTGGGTTTAATTAAAAAGTGAAGCAAAATTTACAAAACGCAAGGCCGCTACGCACTATTTCAATAGCTATTCTACACTATTCAATAAGTCATAATTGTTAATGTATTTTTGTTTCTGAGATCCATAACGCTAAAATTGGCCATTTTACGCAAAAATCACAGTCGAGATGTAATATGCCTCCGCGCAGGTTAAAAACTGTACACACTATTATTTAAGACATGACTACCTGACTAACACAAGTTTTGGGTGCATTGTTCCCTCCCCACCAACACCCCCGCACCGTATGCGTTTATACCCGTGCCACAGACGACGAACAACGGTAGATTTTTAGTCGGGGTCACAATTTTAATGTTTACGCACTAAGGTTAAACTTAAATCGCGTATATTCATGAAAAGTATGCCATTGTCACGTCGTATAATGTTCAACATTACGTTCTTAATAATAAGATTGTGTTTGCTTGTACTTCGTCTGCGCCGAATCTTAGTCGTGGGTTTGTCTTTTACAATTGGATACCACATGTATAGAGTTGGCGTAGAAGTCCGGCCAGTCAGTCGATCGGCTCCTATCTTTTCTGTTTTTTTTTATTACCGAAGTTCATTTCCAATGCTATTTGAAGGTCATGTGGTGCATGAGATCTGTGAATTTTTTTATCGTATTTTATAAATTTTGTAAATAGTATTAATAAAACTACAAAAATATAATGAATACCATAACTATATAATATCAAAACCCCGAATATGTTACTTCAAAACCCGCGCGCCCGAGACGCACTAACCTAGATCTTAAAATCATTATAACTCCCAAACTTATTGTTATTTTCATAAACTTCGAAAAACATCTCTAGATATAACCTTTCTGAACATGTACATGTTGAGATTATGGAAAAAATATTATAAATAAGAGTAGATATTGGGCCCACAACGTACACCAATATATTAACCATTTTAGAGCATTTTTTTTTAATTTATAAAAGAAATATATGACTATATCAGTTTTATTTTTTGGAAAATATTAATCTCGTCAATACAAATATTTTGACACCTCAATTATCTATATTGACCTAGAAATAACGGGAAAATTGGCATGTCGCAATTTTGTTGAAAACGGGGCCCCTACAGAAGCGATCGAAAAAACATTTCCAATGTTAAAAACCAACCATTATCAGGAAGCTCGAATGGAATTCGAACCCATGACCGGCAGTCCCAAGGTCATGGGTTCGAATGACCATGGACATTTATTTGGGCAAATAAGATTTATTCAAAAATATTATTATATATATTCTATCTATATTATATTATATTCCAAAATGCCTGGATTTTTTCCCAATTTGCCCGCCGGGCACCCTTTGCCCATCTCTAGTCGGGACAGAGTTTGTTTCTAAAGTCAAAGACGTGAGGTAGCGTTTAAAGTTTGGGAGATCCAATGAGGTTTAAATATCTATATAGACATTAATTTTTTTTAAATTTATTTTTAATTTGTCGTTGAAATAATTTTAATTTTTTTTAATGGGGTGCGATTTTGAACCGGTGAGAATTCCCACACTCAATAATAATTACGACTAATTACTCGTATTGGAAGTTAACTGTTTTAACATAATATGTACCTTACCCAACCCTTTTCCAAACCCACCACTGCAGTAAGTATACATTTATGTCGAATAGTATTTTGCAGTTTTGTATACTTAGACCAACTGTTTTTTTCGTGATTTCAACGTTGCTTCGACAAAAAAGTATTTCTTTCTTCTTTGCACTTAATATGTCGGATAGCTCGGTTGTGGGATTATATACCTACCATTAAATGTCCTATATACTTAGATAATGCGTAGATAGTAGATACTCTAGTGTATGTACCGGAATTAATAGGTCAAGGATCATAAGACCGCCGGCAGTCGCGAAACAATTGATTGAATTGATTGATTTAATTGTGTCTAGTTTTACAATCCTCAAGGTTTTAAAATTAAAATAAGTTTTCCACTATCACATTCATTATCTAGCCCAAGTTAAATATTTTTGAAACTTATCTTTAATAACTATTGAAATTTTGCATTCACAATACTTTAAAGATATAGGATAAAATGTTATTACTAGAAAAAAATCAACCAGTGAAGCTCGAATGGGATTCGAACCCATTACCTTCGGATTGCCGGTCCAATGCTCAAACTGCTAAGCTACGGCGACCCCAGAAGACTCGTTGAAATCTTTCTAGTTCCTTGTTGATGATTTACGCTGCAAGCCAGAGCGGACAGAGCGGTATTACGTCACTGTTTTACCTACCCTTACAGTCGAAAGCAAAAAACATTGTTTTTATTGATTAGATAACGGATAAACATACTTATTATGTAAAGAAAACACACCAACCCCCAAATTCAATTAATAAAAAAAGTTATTTTATAAATTGACCCGACGGGGAATCGCACCCGGGACCTTAGAGATGGCGACACCAGAACCGGCGTGCTAACCACTCGACTACGGAGGTCGGCAAAATATTACAGTAATTATATGAATGGTTTGCTCTAACTAAGGTTATAGAGGAAGCTTCTTTTATAATAGTTGCATAATAGTTCCTCTTACACAATGCACGCACATTTTTCTCGGGAAAAATCTGCAGTATCGCCACTCGGTTAACATCAAAGGAAAATCAATTTTTAATAACGCTCACTACTTCCTCTAAGGGTTGGAGGGTCGGGACCCTTGGGGTCAACGATCCTTTGCTAATACCGGCCGGGAGGCGGTTATGGCCGATAAGGAATCTGACCGTGCGTCATGTGATTGTTTTATTGCTATCTGCCTTAATTTATTCCTTCTATTCTGAAACAGGATTGGTAAGACAACCTAAAACATGGTAATAATAATGTCCCGGTAATAATTACCCTAATTTTCCACTGACCTCGTTTAAAAGGTCCGAAACAAACAGAATATCTTCTATTCTGTGCTTTGAAACATAAGGAGAAAATAATATTAAGAAATTAAAAACTTATGAAAGGGCATTGAGTTATAATGCCGGTACTACGTACTTATTCCTAACTGAATATGAAAGGATTTTCTTTTTAATGTTAAAAGTGACAGTATTCTTCGGCTATATTAAGTTACAAGCAGACTTTACTTTACCGCTTTTATAACATTCTCTCTCTCATTTTATTAATGGTAAATGTCGGAACTATCATTGCTCAAGTCAACTTTTGTGGCGGAAGAGTGAAGCCATGTTTGCAAAATCTTTTATTTGCCGGCTTGCATCAATCAATGTTTAAAATCTAGATTTACCGCTAACACATTTTATAAATCAAACTGACTTGTCCTCTTTTAAGAGTCTCGTTTATTACATAAAAAAGGTTATGAAATAAATATAATAAGTTCCTACTTAGATAAAATTTAAACTATGAACCTGCCACCCTATAGGTTCTTGGCAACCAAGTAAAAGTCTAGTGTCTAGCTAGCTTACTGTCTTGCCAACACTTTAGCAGAACGTTAACGGCATTGTAGCTAAAATGACATTGAAATCGTTAAATAAGGGTTGGGGCGTAGCGTATGCTCCGAATGGCCCGATTAGTTCTTTAGGGGACAGTAAATCAAAACATATCTATGCTAATACGTAATTTTAAAATGTTAAATGGTCCTCCTGGCGTAATAGTCTCCAACGTCTAAAGCGATCTTCCTAAGAATGAGTATTGTAAAAAAAACTAGGAAGTATGTACCTACCTATAAAAAAATATATCTCGTTACAAAAAGCCAGTAGGTTTGTAGATTAGGTACTTAAACATAAACTTCTACAAGCTAGTAATAGATTTAAAAATAAATCACATTTATTATCATAACTTACGTTGTCTTTTATATTTCCATGTCCAAGTTTTGGTTAGATAATTTAAAAAATGCGAAGTTTAAAACTTTATTGGTAAAGTGGATTTATTCGTCATTTTGTCAAGATACCATTGAAGTTACAAAATATTGAAGTGAAAAAAAGAGTTGAGAAATACATTAAAATCACCAAATAGCGATATTCTGAGACTAACACTGCACATTAAAATCAAGAACCGTTAGTCCAAAATCGGTGGATTGTGGTGGTGAATAGGGTGCTATTAAACCGTTTATATTAAAAAGCTAAGAAAGTGCACCGATTGTGTCAAAGTTCCCATGTACGAGTACACACAACAGCATTTAATTCTTTACAAAACTTCCAAAACACTCTAATCAATTTTCACCTTAAGCTGTTTGAGACTAAATTCAAAATCGATTGTAGAAGTTCGACGTCTTAACGACTCCCCTCACTTTCCCACCGAGTACCTACTTACCTACGTTATCTTGCTAACACATTCGCGATGCAGAAACGCACCGCAGCCGGGAGCCGACCCCGGGAAAGCGCACAAAGCCGCAGCTGGCGCGCACCCGCCACAATGCGGCTCCGAGACGACTATGCAGTTTTTTTTTTCGCGATTCAGAATGAGGTCGCCTGCCTGTAGCGTTGCTCAGAATCTGATTGATATTTTCTTTAGTTGCCAGTTTTAGCGGGATCCATTTCAACGGGCGAGTTTTAATAATTCGACTATCATGCATACCATGATAATAATAATAATAAAACACTTTATAAGCACACTAAGAAATTAACAGTTACAAAATAGGACAATAGACAGAGAAGAGAGTACAAGTAGGCGGCCCTTATTGCTTTATAGCAATCTCTTCCAGGCAACCTTGGGTGAAGAGTAAAGAGAAATAGTAAAGAATAATAGGGGTGGATATAATCATAATAATGGTCCTATATCCCCAATTGTGTTTAAATTGTGCGGTAAATGTCTAAATATAAAGATAAAGAAACATATTATTTAAAGCGTGATTCACAATGCGACCATTTAATAAATTTATAGCGCGATCTCGCCGAAACCCAGAAGGTTACTAATTGTAATAATAAATTGATATATTGTTTATTCAACCTTGCCGGCGAGAGATCTATTTTGAAATTAAAAGTCCGTCTTGGAATTTTAAACGGAAATACTCACATCTTTTTTGCGATCGCATTGCTATTCAAATGTGGTATGATTAAGGTAAAATAAATAATAATCATTATAAATCGTTACACACACATCCACACCACTCGTAGAAATATGAGTAATTTAATAAAACATACTGGGGCTTACTTCAAAATCTTCTAAAACTGTAGATTAAGGGAAGTACTCAATATTGTTTGTAACTTTTTTTTGTATTTTTGTAACTATTTAACTAAAATATTGTTTACGTGTCATACACCGACAGACCAGGGGCGAACATGGGTTATGGAATACTCTTCTTCCCCTTCCCTATAGAGATAGTACTTCATTTTACAGAAACTTATTATTTAACTTTACGAAACGTCGCACATCCGGACCAAGACGAGGATGGCTTCGTCGAGGTTCGGAGCAAGAAGCGACGTCGTCAGCGAGCGAGCCAGAACCATTGCGGTACTGCACCGACAGGCCTGCCTTCCTGTTTCGTGCCGCGACACTCACCACGGCCCGTGTACCTATCCCGCCTGCATCACACCATATCGCAGGAGGTAGCAGAGTACAATGGCGAACTCCGTCGCTTTACCAGTCTAAAGGTCAAAATCCAATGCACACCGCGTCTTGGTACGAGCACGTACCCGGGCGGTCGGTGCGCTTCATACGAAAATCGCTGCAAAGTGGTAAAGCGACGCCCAACCAACACAATCTAGCTGTAAAAGAGCTGATAAGCAGATGTTTCCGATTCTTAAAGCTGGTTTCAGAGGCTGTATAAAGTACTAGTTAGGCGCTTATACAGACATTTTAAATGCGAAAGAGGACCATATTAAACAGCTTTATTCCTTAGAAAGGTTGGTTAAGCTCTTTACAAGAGCTGATTAATAGCTGTACTGAGGCTGGTTAATGGCTTATTACTATACTTTTACTCTATTGTTTTGCCATGTAACATCTTTAATGCAGGTTTTAGTATAATAATTGTCTTATAATAGTTTATTTGAACGAAGAATGGTGCAATTGTAATAAATATTGTTGGGTGTTTGTTTGTTTTTATCTTAATAATCGTAAGATGGATGCGGGGATCAGTATACTGTGAAAGTATATATGTATTTTAGTCAAAATTTTTAAGCGCTCTAAATAAAAGTTCATTTGGGGAAAAAAAGTGAAAAAGTAATTGTAGGTTACATGATGTTTGCGATTATTTACCCAATATTTGGGTTTCTAATTGATATCAGTCACTTAAAATAACTAGTAGAAAAGAATTAAGTAGATTTTAGAGCAAATCAGGAACCCAACTTATGTAAAAATGGGATTTCGTAATCCATGAGTACTTAATTAATGGCGTCAAATTATTCTAACTTAACGCAACAGTCTTAAATCTTGAAAACATTTGTTATAAAGCCACAAGCTGTTCAAAGGCTAAATATATTCTGTTAATAAGGTTATGTTTTGTGTGTGGCTGGAAGAGAGATGTTAGTAAGGTTTTGGCTGTATAAAAGTCTGCCAGAAATATATTTTATAGCTTGATATTCCAGCGTTTTAGGGTACAATAAATAAAATAGGAAGACGGTAGGTATGCAACAGGTAGATGTTTTATTATGTTTATTGCCTAGTTACCTACTTGAAAATAATATTAACGGAATTAAACGTGTAATACATTATCTGTCAGAAAAACAGCTGAAACGCGAGTTATGAATTTATTCATAAAAATACCTATTAGAGATACGCCGCGGCAGAGAGATCGGTACCTCTCCGCCCTTACCCCGCAATACAGTTATTATCTAGTATTATTATTTGTAATTAATGTAAAAGATCATTATGCTAATATTCACCTTGCTCAAAGAGTTTTAAATTTATTTGTCGAGGTGTACGCAAAATTGTTCTAGAACCATAGGGCAAAATATGTGGAAATCGTTTTTTTTTAAATTGCTGCTAAATTTTTCAGCGCTTCTTCAAGATTCTAGGTATACGGAACCCTTGACATTTGACGCCAATGCTTTACCAGATTCCGAGTTTTTAACAGTTTTCTGTACAAGGATTTACAATTCGCCGTATTTACAGCCAAGGGTTTTTGAATGCTCTTCATTGTCTAACTTATAAAGGAAAAGGCTGGTTTAAGGTCATGGTCTAGGGTCTTAAAAAATGGATTTATTAGGGTTTTGATTTATGCCAGAAAACAGCTATAATACTTTAAAAATCTATTATCTAGCTTAGAGTTTTAAGACGTAGGTACTCTATGAATTCTCTTTTACATCTTAAGCATTTTTATAATACAGTATAGAGCTATATGTCTAAAGAAATGGTAGTAGCTGTATACAGTACAGCTTTCACATGTATAATTGCTTTCTTTAAAACTATTATAGGGTTGATAGTTTGATAAAATATATGTAAATGCTTAATTACAGCAAAAGGCTTTAATAAAGTTAATAAAATCTATAAACCAGCTAGAACACGTTGTGAAAACCACTTTAAACCCCTAATTAAACTTAAGACTGTAAGTTGACTTATATCATTCCTATAAACTGCTAATGTGTTGGTTGGGCGGTGACCCGACCGTACATACGAATAAAGTCTAACTTCAATTTGAGGATTGGAGAACTGGAGTTGCGTGATAATACAAGCTTCCCGACATCAAAGCTTCTGACCTAAAGGGTGTATAGTCTACAGGCGTGTCCGAGGGAAGTTGCCTGTTGCTACCGAGTTTGTACCGCAAGTGCCAATCAAATAGTACTAACATAGTTATTAAGTTATTTACTAACAAAAACTTTATTTTATTTTTATGTATGTTAGTCTGTATATATTATATGGGCCAATGTAATTTACCATCTATGTACCTACATTTTGATGTTTGAAATAAATGATTATTATTATTTGTTTTTAAGAAAACAAACGTTCTATTTTATTAATCCTGAGTCTATTTGAATACTTATAACCTTAATTAATTTCCAGCACATCTAAGTAGGTATCTTAACATGTGCTTGTTTCGATTTGAAAAGGCTTAAATTATTCTCAAACCTACACCGATCTACCTACTCATAAGTACTTACATGCCTTAAGCCATTACATTAAAAAGTTATTTCCGAACATTAACTTTTATATCATACGAGGTACCTACCTAATACGTACTTTTTTAGGAAGGTAGGTACTAAGAAATTACTGGTAGGTACTACTGCGTCACCATGTGGTTCCTGCCCTCACCTCCCTTGTCACGAAGAGTCCTAGAGCTGGTTAACAATTGAATTTCTATTGTGCCTGGTGTTGCGACAGCTGAGCTCACACTACTGCACGGATATACATAAAGTTAGAATATACTTAGTTGATATTTTTTGCAAAATAAGCTTTTTTACCAAGCGTAAGATGCGCCGCTGTACTCTTTACAATACAACAACAAAGACGATATTGTAAAATAGTAGTTACAATAGTAAGCGACACAAAGAAAATAGCAAAAAAGCGGTGAATTAAAATTGGGAAAAGACCAGGTAAGTATTGTGTTAGCATTGTGTAGATATGACACTGTTATCTGCCATCCATTCATTCTTTTGAAGGTTGAGCTCTATCCACACCTTTTCTAATCGTAGCAGTTAATGAAAACCATAACATAAACACATTGTAAAGATAGTGGATAAAAAGTGAAGAAATATACAAAAACCTTTTCAATGTGACGTAACATAAAGCTATCTATCTCTACTATAGCAATTGTTAACCGCCACATGTGGTCTAGTGGCTAAGCCCCAGACACCCTTAGACCTAGAGGTCCCTAGTTCAATTCCCAGCGGGGGGTATATCTTTGTGTACCCACCCACTTGGTTTGGTTGGTGGTAGGTAGTTGTTAGATCCACCTGGGTAAGCTACCTCCATCTTATCTACAGTCTGGCGCCATAGCAACAATGTTTATAGCATTGTTGTGTTCCGAAACTTTAGAGATAAGATAGGCAGTTCCTCAGTGGTTGAGGATTCCGGGTGTAGCGCGCTTTCACCTTCGGGCTTATGGTCACTTATACCATCAGGTGAGATGAAGGCCAACCGCTTACTCGTAGTGGACAAAAAACAAAAAGCTGTTCTTTCAAGTCTTGTTCGAGTATTTTGATCGAGTCGCGAGCTAGTAGGTAGGTAGTAGGTACCTATATTACTTGACATCTTTACTTATTAAAACCGAATATTAAAATATGAAAAGAAAAATTAAAGATGAAGCAGTCAGCAGAAATAAGAATTATAAAATAAATACAAAAACTTTTAAATTAAATAAGTATGTAAGTAGTTTAATATTTATTACTATTTAAATTACGTTTATGTACATCACGATTATAAGCGTTGAATCGACAGTTCTGGTCTAACCTCTGTGGTGGAGTGGTCAACGCGGCCGCCCGGATTGCGGAGGATGTGAGTTCGATTCCCACCTGAGGTACCTAGTCTTCTAGAGTTTTCTGCGTTTCTATAACTTCGGTATACTTATTCTATATTAATATTAAAATAAAATTCAATGAAACTGCAATTGGCGATTTTCCGAGATCAAAAAAAAAAGAAATTGGTTTGTAATGACTTCATAGATGGCGCTTAGCATAGATTAGTATGGCGCTTAGTAAAAGGCGAGTCCATGGAGATAAAGTGTATAGGTAGCTGCGTTATATTTATTCCATTGCAAAATAGAAAATAGGTCCTGCTGTCCTGAATGAAAATAGGTACTTACCTACCTACTATTTTTTTTATTTTTGGTTAACAACACAAAAGTGTACAATTTATTATAGCCTTTGGAACGGCTCGGCTTTTATAAAACGCCATCTATCGAGTGTTATTGAACTAATAATTATTTTTTAATTTGGTTTAAAAAAAATATATAATTTATGACTAGTCCTTCAGTCGTAATATTAGAGTTCATTGATTATTTATGCTTAAACTGATGATAATGAGTGATGATAATATGATGTTTAATGCTATGTGGGACTTTACTGAGGTCTCGTACGGACTTCTTGAGAGAATTTGAAAAATGATGTTGCACTGTTTTGTTTTATTTGCCAACACTCATGCACATTCACGAACACTTATCAGTAAATAATCCTCCATTATTTCACATTAATATTCGACAAAACACAAATTATAGAAAATAAAACAAAACTGCAGACATGACGCTTCACTCTCCCGCCAAGTAGTCCTTTTAATTTGGGCTGTCAAAAAATCGCCAATTAAACTATTATCAAGAAGTATATTCCTTAGATTAAAACAAAAAGGGAAGATACGGCATGCTCCTACTTGTAGTCATTCAAAGTATAGTCCTACTCAACTACATAAGCAAACACTCACACACGCACACCTATAAAGTGTAAATCGAGCGAGCGAGACAAAGCGGTAAGTTTCAACGTCAGCGCGAGGGAGTCAACGAGTAGCGCGTTGACGTCTCGGTCGCTTCGCAACAGACGAGTACGTACGACCGATTCCGACGCCACCGCCACTGTATAAATATGAGCTAAAGCAGTAAGGAAGCTACGTACAAACGCTCGAATCGACGCACGCCCACAGACGCACGTCTTTACAGGGCCCTTAAGCGGACATCGCAGTGCTCTCAGTAGCGCACATAGATTATACATATCTTATCTTATCTTATCTTATTGGGGCCTGCAGAGGTCTCCCCCTCGCAGCGGCACGTCGACCCATTGGGATCTTTTGTGCAACCCCGTCCTATCACTCTGAATCCTCAGAGAAAATGACTGCCATAAGTTTGGCAATGTCTCTGAGGGCGAAGAGCCTAAAATCCTCTGGTTTCGGGTAGGCGAATCCCAAGAGACTCATTCTTTTCCTAGCAAGGAAGTCACAGTCACACAGTAGGTGTTGCATGGACTCCGTTTTCTCCCCACATGCCTTGCACAAGCTGTCTGTTGCTAGTTGCATTCTATGGAGCATTTGTTTTGTGGCATAGTGCCCCGTCAGGGCTCCGATGATTGTTCGTGCCTGCCTTCTGCTACCTCCGCATATGATTTTACTCCGTACTAGGGCGTCTCCACCTATGAAGGATTTTGAGTGTTTCATGCCGGGTAGCTTTTCCCATTCGGTTTAATGCCTGTTTTGGATTTGGTCCTTAAAGGCCTTGTTGATGGTGCTCGGTGCCAGTGCAACAAACGGCTCAGGACCAATGAGTGGGGTCTCTGAGCCCTCCCTGGCAAGTGCGTCAGCCATTTCATTGCCATGGATTCCCATGTGGCCTGGTACCCAGATTAATCTCACCCTGTTGTGACCACCTAGCTTGTTTAAAGCTTTTGTGGTTTCAAGTACAAGGTTGGAGTCGATACGGGGCGATATAAGTGACTTGAGTGCTGCTTGGCTGTCACTCAGGATGAATATATTTCGCTTTCTAGGGGCGAGTTCTAAATTCTTTTTTGCGCATAGGAGAATTGCAAAAATTTCGGCCTGGTATACTGTTGCAAATTTTCCCATGCTTTGACTATGTTCAAAGTCATGGCTAAAGATACCTGCTCCAGTACCCGACTCCATTTTGGATCCATCGGTGTACCAGATTAGGCTGTTCTTCACTGGAGACGGTGGTCCTTGTCTCCATTCATCCCTAGTTGGGACATATATACTGAATTTCTTTTCGAACATGTACTGGGGGGATATTTTGTCACACCCCATTTCCATGATCCTATCAAGGGAATCATTAGGTTCCCATTTTGTATGTCTGGTCAGTGGCTTAGATGCGTCCCACAGCCCGGCCACCTTAAGTCTATGTAGCGCTTTCTTTGCCTCTGTTGCTATGACACTGTGCAGGGGTGGAAGGTCCGTAAGGAACTCCAGAGCTGCCGTCGGTGTGGTTCTGAATGCCCCAGTAATCGCCATGCATGCTGTCCTCTGAAGTTTGCTTAAAGCATTCTTACAGATTTTCAGCCTGGTCCTGGGCCACCAGACGATGCTGCCATATGTAAGGATCGGCCGCACCATCATCATGTAGATCCACCTTATGATTTTGGGGTTAAGCCCCCACGTTTTGCCATAGGTGGACCGACACATACCAAATACCCCATAGGCCTTGGTAACGGTCGTGTCCATGTGCTGTTTCCAGGTAAGTTCCTTATCCAGTGTTATGCCTAGATATTTCACTTCTCTGGACCAGGGAAGCTGAGTGCCGTAAAGTTTTAGGCTTCCCAATTTCGTGAGGTTTTTCATCCTCGTGAAAGAGATAGCGGTTGTTTTCCCAGGGTTTACGGATATATGATTGGTATTACACCAATCCTCCAGCAAACATAGAGCACGTTGCATTAGCTCCGATACCGTGGAGGGAAACTTTCCACTGACTGTGATGACCAGGTCATCCGCATAACCAACCGTATATAGTGGTCCTTGGTTCAGTTTTGCTATGATTGAATCAACTACAAGGCTCCATAACAGAGGAGAAAGGACCCCCCTTGCGGGCACCCTCTAGTTGTTTGAGCGAGTAAACTGTCCCCAAGCAGTTCTGAGTAGATTATTCTACGCTTTAACATGCATTCAATCCATTTGCAGATCGGTTGTGGCACGCCATGATCTCTGGCTGCCACATTGATGGAGTCAAAGGTTGTGCGATCAAATGCACCTTCAATGTCTACGAATGTGCAGACGCAGATCTCTTTGTTCTCCAGGGCTGATTCCGCTCGGCTTACCACATGGTGAAGAGCGGTTTCTGTTGACTTCCCTGGCTGGTAAGCGCATTGAAGTCCGTGAAGTGGGAATTTTTTTAACGGTCCCGCTCTGATAAATTTGTCTACCATCTTTTCCAGGGTCTTAAGAAGAAAAGATTGGAGACTTATTGGCCTAAAAGCTTTGGGTTCTTCATAATCTGGTTTACCCGGTTTTGGTATGTATATTACCTTAACACGTCTCCATGTTCTGGGTATTTAACCAAATGCAATGCAGGCTTTATACAATCTGCAGAGATGGGGGCCCAGAATGGAAGCGCCCTGTTGTAGTAGGATGGGGTAAATATTGTCAGGTCCTGGTGCTTTATATGGTTGAAAGCTACCCAGTGCCCATTTAACCTTAGATTCATCCACCACCTTTTTAGCTATTATCCAATCATACTTGGAGGTCTTTACTTGCTGCTCCTTCCAGCTGATTGGATCATGTTCGTCTTGAATGATGCTTGATCCAGGGAAGTGGGTATCAAACATGACCTTCAGTGTATTCTCACCATTTCCTGTTCGAGTTCCATTTGCCCTCATTACTGTAGACAGTGGAATCGCCTTTGTTGTAGAGATTGCCTTGGTTAGTCTCATTGCTTCAGGAACAGATTGTATCTGTTCACAATGTTTCCTCCAAGCCGGTCTTTTTGCTTTACGAACCGCACTGCTGTAGCGAGTTAAAGCCTTATTGTAATCGCTAAAGTCGTTCTTCGCCTTCGCTTCATTGAACGCCTGTCGTGTCTCTCTTCTAATCTGAGCCACCTCTGGAGTCCACCACGGCTGTCTCCCCGCCACTGATTTTGTTTCTGGGCAGTTGTTCTGCCAGGTCGTTAACAGTGCTTCTGTGAGTCTGTCAGCTTCAAACTCTATGTCCACAACTGAGTTAAGTTTACAGCATGGACCATCTAGTTCCCGCCTGAGATCCCTTCTGAAGCCCTCCCAGTTGGTGTTTCTTGGGTTCTTCCTTCGTACAGTTCCTATGGTCTTACCTAGTCTGTACCTAAAGCATATGTAGTTGTGATCGGAGAGGGATACTTCGTCCGATACATGCCAGTTTGTGATGTTACTTACCGCTCTGTTACTAGCAATAGTTATATCAATCACCTGCGCCCTCCGGGCATTGAAAAAGGTAGCCTTATTTCCTTTGTTAAGTATTTGCATGGGTGAACTTACCAGATACTCCAGCAGTCTCTCCCCTCTCTCATTGGTGTCTGAGCTGCCCCAGATCACATGATGCGCGTTGGCATCGCAGCCTATGATGATATCTTGGTTTTCTCGGCCAGCGCAGGTTACCAGTTCCCGTATCTCCTTTGACACTGGATCCGCCTTCTCGAAAGGGAGGTAAGCTGACGATAAAATTACCGTCCGCCTAGCACCCCCTTCCCCCGTAAGGACCTTAACAGCTGTCAGATCCCTGCAACAGAACTTCATTAGAGGCATTGCGTGTAGGTCGTTTCTGACATAAACGCAAGTCCTCATGTCATTAGTAGAACAATTGTAGTATATTATACCAGGGGTTCCACCTAAACCATTAATCTGGCCCCTGTAAAGGTAAGGTTCCTGGATTAAGGCAATGTCGAATTGATTCCTTTTTAGCTGGCGTGCCAGAAGGGCAGTTGCAGCCTTACAATGATGAAGGTTGATCTGAGCGCACCTTACCTCTGTTAAATTCATCGCCCGTCTTCCGTGAGTTCGCCGTCCGAAGCCGTGTGCACGGCCAACGGAGACGACCCCCCCAGAAGCAGCTCGTCCAGGGCGAGCTCCCCCATGACATCTTCGGATCTTGGCGAGGAGATCCCACCACACTCCATTGGTGTGGTCTCCTCTCCAACATCCTCGGCTACCGCGATAGGTGCGCCAAGTTCCGGCTGTCCCACCGCCACTGGAGCGCTTTGGGAGCACTCACCCAGAGTCACCCCCGCCACGCTCACAACACCGCTACCGCCTTGGGCATCGACAAGCTCGTCCGTAGGCCTCTCCTCCAGAAGCTTAAATACGCTCTTGTCGATGCCTGTATTAAGGCAGTAGCCCTCCGCTTTGATGAATGCTGCAGAGGCACCATCCATCAACACGATCCTACGAACTGTTAGACCCTCGACCTTAGTGTCGACGATCTTCCAGCTCGAAGTCCGCAAGCCAGGATGGTACCTCTGCAACATCCTCAAAACTCTGCCTACCTCAAGGCGGCTGATGTTTCTGGATTTCCAAGCCATTTTAACTGGCTTCGGAAGGTCCTTCGCATCAACCACCCTGACCACGACGCCCTCCACGACAAGGCCGTCCTGCGCTCGGAGCCAGTTCGCCGAGTTACTCCCCTCACACGTGAAGAGTATAGCCCCCGACGAGATGTCTCCGATGTTTACCACTGGCAGAGGGCCAGGCGCAGCCTCCAGCAGGTCCCAAATGGTTCCTTGGATCGCCACGTAGTGACCCTCTCCCAGCGTAGTCGCAGGGTAATCATCAGCAATGATGGCCATCTTATAGGCACTTACTGCTCCCGCGTAAGACCCGTGAGTCTTAACGCGTTTGGCATTAAGCGCCTCCTGACTCTTATTGCTGACCTCCCTCAGCCTTTTCGAGCGCTCCACCGCGTCAGCCGTCATCTCCCCCTCGGCCCGCTGCCTAAGCAGCTTGGCCTGACGCTTGCGGTTGCCCGACCTATGCCACGGCTTCTTGCCCGAGCCCCCCTGTATCAGACCTGGGAGCGTCAGGTCGGATCCTAAGAGGACCCAGTACTCTCTGCGTCGATGGTCCGGCGGTGTCTACAGGACGGATCCCATCAGGACCCAATTCCCGTTGCCCCACCATTCCAAGGCCTTCCACATGGGATTGCTCGGCAGGAGCTGACGCCCTCCCCTTACCAAGCAGCAGACTTCCGACCGCTTGGTTCCCGCTCATGGTTCCCAGTGGGTTGGGGCCCCTAAGGTTACCACTCCCCCTGGGCCCCCGCGCGGATCCCGTCTGCGGCGGATGCCGTGCCGGTGCACCTGAAGCCCTGAAGCTCCCACGGTTCCTACCACGTCCAGCTGGTGGGGTTGGTCCCCGAAGGTGTCCATCCCCACTGTGTCTCGCGGTAGGGCCCGCCTTAAACCCGCCTACTCCCGAAGGAGTGTTGCGCGCATGGGTCCCTTGCGGGACGGAAAGGTTGCTGCCTAAGGCAGCCTCAAAAATTGGCAAATTTTTTGCCCTCCCCAGATACAAGGGGCAGCCTGAGCCCGAAGGCCCAGGGAGGGGTTCTCCGGCCTTGCCGGTACCCTCCTGGGGTAAATTCGTTTCTGAAAATGTGCCATTTTTGTGTAGAAACGAAGAGTGACAATGTTGGGGTCGAGGTTGTCATCCCTCCAAGGATGGGATGGGATAGGATTAGGAAAAGGGGAAGGAAAGTGGTAAGGAGGGGAGTTGCTATGGATAGGATCATGGCATTGAGGATAAGGGAATGGCCCACCGTGCGGGATATCACTGGCGGGTTAGCCCCACACACTCGGCTACTGCACGTCGCAAGGTAGATGGTAGGTGTGCGATGCTTGCTTAGTGACGGCAGCATTTCCAGGGTCGACGACGAGGACGTGTGTGTATAGGACTTGACGGCAGACGCAGCCTGCTCAAAATCGCACACTTGAGCACACATCAAACCGCCCTACGACCCCAGATTATACATATAGACTGGTAGCGCGTGTGGCGTCGAACCGAGTGTTTATTGTTGCCTTTTGCGGGCGCTGTGCGCGCGATTTTTAAAAATGCCGCGAGTGTATTGCGTAGTATATGGCTGCTTGAACTCGGCTGCTTCAAAACCGGAGCTTTCGTTTTTTTAATTTCCTGCTGATGTTGAAAGAAGAATGATTTATTATTAATAAATAAATAGCTTTTTCTTTTAAATAAATCGTTTGGTTGTTTAGGTGATATTTGGAGTACTTACGTATATTTTTTGAGCGCGCGTTATTTTAATGGTTAAAAATAATAAGAATTGATACTACGAAACTTCATCGTTAATAAACTTTGCTTCAAAAATCGATATCTGAGGATCTGTGTGGTTTCTGACAATGAATCCGTTATTAGAATGAGAAAAAGTAGCCGCCATATTAAACTTTTTAGTTATTTAACCGATTGCTTTGAAAATCGATATCTGGGGATCTGTGTGTCTAACCGGAGTTTACTAATTGTACCACCGGATGATTTCGTTGAATATATCGAGAAAATGGACGAAAGTTTTCGCTGTTGTTTTCAAAGAGAACACATTAATTGTAAAGTAGCTGTATTAATTTATAAAGAAATAGACAAAATCAGTTTTATAGTGCCGTCCATGTTTACCGATAATTTATTTAAAAAAGCTATTCATTAGAATGAGAATTTTTTACACTATAAAATTTAATAATAAAGCTTTTCGAACGTGTCGTAGCAGGCGAAAGTATTTTTCAGTGAGTAATTTATACTAACTAACGAAAAATAAAAACTTCTTAATATATTAAAGATTTTTTAATTACATAATTTTGTTTGTAAACTAGTCAATTCTGTCGATTATTTGATCATTAAAGAACCCAAACAAACGTTTTGAAAAATAATAGAAAAACTACCTTTTAATTTTATAAAAATTAAAAGTGACAACTCATAAGCTTTGCTAGTTATCTCAAAAAAAGCGCTAACTAGCTGAGATACATCGCTAACTAAACAAAAACTTTATCAATTTTACAAAAATAAGAGGACAACCCTAACGCTCAATTGGCGCGTAGGTATATAAAACAAGAAACAGGCCCAGCTTCCGTACTGCTTTAGCTCATATTTATACTGTGCCACCGCGGAGTAGCGTCTTTCTCTTTTTCACTCAGCAGAATATCCGCAATAGTGCGATGTAGCCTGTTCGCCCGGCAAATTGTGACTGAAGTGAAATTGTGCCTTTAGGCCTAATTTTGGCGGCTCACTCACGAGACGCTAATGCCGTATCTTCCCTTTTTGTTTTAATCTAAGCGTATATTCGTATTAAAATTTTACTATTAACTGGGGGATGTATAACAAAGATGTCCCTTACACTTTTTTATATTTCGTAGAATATTGCGTAGCTGGGATATTATTAGGAATTAAATACGAAAATTTAGCGAATATCTACGATTTAGATATTTATTTGTTTAAAAAGCAGAACCACTGGTTTTATTTTCTTATTGCAACACTATACAGAAATGTCAAATGAAAACTGTCAAGATGGCACGTCAGCAGCAAGATGTTGATGAACTTTTCGACGTGAAAAATGCCTTTTACGTTGGTAATTACCAGCAGGCCATTAACGAGGCCCTCAGTTTTAACGTAAGTTATTCTACCAAAAGACTTTCCAATCAATAATTCGTGAAACAATTTCATTTATAATATGTTTGGGGAGGCGGTGTTACTCGCTCATGTTTGTCGTTTTATTTCATCAAAAAGTGTTTATATTCTAAAAATGAGATATTAAAGTGACTTAGTGTGGTGTGACACTTAAGCTAATCGTGGATAATCAACCCTTTCTAGGCGTCTACACCATTAGGGGTACTTCAAAAAGATGTCTTCCTGTACCGTTCATACATCGCCCAGGGAAACCACAGACTGGTTCTTCAGGAGCTGAAGACAGCAGACCCTATGCTACAGCCTCTCAAAAGCCTGGTGGATTACGTATCCCCTGGTGCGAACAAACCAGCAATTGTTGCAGACATTGATGCAAGGGTGAGTCATGCTACATATCTCAGAGTTGGTGGTTTGTTGTTGTTTTTGTTATATTTATCGTTGATTTCTTTTCCCATCTTGCATATCGATACCTGTAATTTTAATTGACGTAAAGCACGTTTTTGCCAAAATGAGCTATAAATGCATTCTTACTTTGTTTTTTTTTCTCTTTTTTTCTGTCTAATCCATGTAGCAATACGGCCATTAATAACGATTTTATACATATTGAAAATATAACGTAAATAACGTTTTCACTGTCAAATTATAAAATTGTAGGTAGTATGTGATGTTCATAAATTAATGCATAACGTAAAGATTGTCAAAATCTTATTTTGTTTTAACAGTCCAACCATTTACTCTTTATAAAAATGGATGTAAAGAACATTTTAATTAATTTTCTTAGATGTAAGGCACATCTTTTATCTAAAATAACAAACAAGATTAAAAAATAAATATTACATCGCCTGCATCTCAAGATTTTAGGTATATTTTAAATCTTAAAAAAAAACTTATTTTGGCTCTCCTGTAAAGTCGAGTTTTGTGCTTTACGTCAATTGATAACCTTTTGTAGTGTACACAATTTGCGGTGCTTTCAGTTGCTGCTGCTGGACACTGCAACCACATTTTTCTATAATTGTCTCCCATAGCGGCAACAAAGTGTCTATGTTTGCAAGTTGCTTTACTGTCTTCCCTTCTCCAAGTTACTTACTACTTGCCTTGATGCCTGTCAGGAGGTAACACCATGTCCATATCTGACTGAAATTATAACTGACTCAAACCATTATGCAGTCTGATAAGTTTGCTTGCTATTGAAATCAAATGCAAGATGGGGCGTAATAGCTTTAAGTTTAAAAAAAATATATTTAAGATTTCTTTCTCTCTCCTTAAAAATAAAATGTTGTTCTCTAGTAACATTTACTAAATTATAGTAAGTAAGTATACAATTTATTTCAGTGTGCAATGTAATGGACAATGTAGGTATATTTGTTATGAATTTATTTTCAGGTCGCAAAAGGCGCTGAGATTACTAATGAAGTGTTCCTGATAGTAGCAGCCACTATTTACTATCACGAAGAGAACTATGAGGCAGCTCTCAAGTAAGAACATGTAGAAAAAATTATACTTTTTGCATCACTTGGTTTAGGTATTAATAGCGATGTTTTGCATTTAATTTTATCATAATTTTTTTTGTGTGTCATGATGTGTAAATATAAAGAATTAAACTTAAATACTGACTAAGTTTATTGGTGCATATAAGCAAGAAAATAAAACATATAGTTTAAACATAATCTATCCAAAATCAAAAATCAATTGTTAGTTGATAATTATGTGATATTTGACAGCTGTATAGGCACTTCGCACACCACTGTTTTGTTATTTCAGGATTCTTCAAGGGGCAGAGTCCCTTGAGCTCAGTGCGTTCACCCTACAGTGTCTGCTGGCCATGAACCGGCCTGACCTGGCCAAAAAACACTTGAAGACTCTCCAAGACATCGAGGATGATGGCACCTTGACGCAGCTCGCACAGGCTTGGCTCAACTTGTCACAGGTTATTAAGCTTTTTGTAGTGATATGTTTCTTTTAGTGTTCTTTGTTGGGTGTATCTATCTATGTAGGCTGTCGTACTGTTCGTTAGCCTAAATTATGGGCTAAATATACAGCGTGTTTCTTGTAGGGTGTCAAGCCGATGTATGGTGATAGGGAACTACCATACCTATCCATTGGACCCCCATGTATGTTCTACGATTTTTTGTAGTTTACGAGTTATAATTTTTTTTCGTTATTTTATGATTCAACAACGAGACGGCTCTAAAAAAATTATATCTTTCTTTATTATCTCTTTTTGGGTCGACTTTTCTATGATGTTTTTTTTTTAGAAGAATGCCTATTGATTGCACTTTTATGAGTAAAAAAATCTCCTTCCTAACTTTAACCTATAGTACTAAAATTTTGATCCTAACATTAAAAATTGGGTTAATCAGAACAGAATAGAATTTTCAACTTCAATAAAAAAAAAATTGAAAAACATTTTCCATAGTTTCTGATTAGTTTCAAAAACTGCCCAACCAAATATGCTTTTATACTAATACAAAAAAAGATGTACTAAATGGGACTTTTTTTGCTGAAATCGGTCGTTGAACGTGGTAGATCGGAAATTGTGTAATTTTCATCTATACTAATATTATAAAGAGGAAAGATTTGATTGTTTGTTTGTATTGAATAGGGTCCGAAACTACTATACCGATTTAAAAAATTCTTTCACCGTTGGGAAGCTACACTATCTCCGTGTGACATAGGCTACGATATATTTTAAAAAAAACTGGGGATCCTTACTAAAACTCAAATAAATTCCTTACATCGTGTGCGCTACGAAAACTTTTGATGATAGAACAAATGCGATGTAGGCGTCGTCACGGCGGTGCCGCCTTTTGAGTTTAAATATAAAAAAATTACCATTAATAATGAGTAGGCCAAAATAAAACTCAAAATGCGGCACCGCCGCAAAAATTTAAGAAAAACATTTTTGCGGCGGTGCCGAATGTGCATATCGTTTGGACATATTAAATGAAACAAATTAAATTTTTATTGCATTTTGAGTTTTATTTTGGCTCTCTCATTATTAATGGTAATTTTGAGGATAGCAGTAGGTATGAAATGTATGTTATTAGTATCAACTGAGTTCTTCTTAAACGTAAAGGGATAATTAATCTCCTGATAGACAAGAATATGCAAAGATACTAAGAAATTATAAAATACTAGCAGACCGCCGACGACTACGTTCGCGTGGACCCCGTGACGAATTTTCAAAATGACTCCCCTCGCGTACCCCAGTGACGACGCCTAAATCGCATTTGTTCTATCATCAATAGTTTTCGTAGCGCACACGATGTAAGGAATTTATTTGAGTTTTAGTAAGGATCCCTAACTTTTTTTAAATATATCGTAGCCTATGTCACACGGAGATAGTGTAGCTTCCCAACGGTGAAAGAATTTTTTTAAATTGGTATAGTAGTTTCGGACCCTATTCAATACAAACAAACAATCAAATCTTTCCTCTTTATAATATTAGTATAGATGAAAATTACACAATTTCCGATCTACCACGTTCAACGACCGATTTCAGCAAAAAAAGTCCCATTTAGTACATCTTTTTTTGTATTAGTATAAAAGCATATTTGGTTGGGCAGTTTTTGAGACTAGTCAGAAACTATGGAAAATGTTTTTTAATTTTTTTATCGAAGTTGAAAATTCCATTCTGTTCTGATAAACCCAATTTTTAAAGTTAGGATCAAAATTTTAGTACTATAGGTTAAAGTTAGGAAGGATTTATTTTTTTACTCATAAAAGTGCAATCAATAGGCATTGTTTAAAAAAAAAGACATCATAGAAAAGTCGACCCAAAAAAAAGATATAATTTTTTTAGAGCCTTCTCGTCGTTGAATCATAAAATAACGAAAAAATATTATAACTCGAAAATTACAAAAAATCATAGAACATACATGGGGGTCCAATGTATAGGTATGGTTGTTCCCTATCACCATACATCGGCTTGACACCTTACAAGAAACACGCTGTATATATGAAGAAAATACAAATGTAAATTAACAAATGAAACAGGTATGCTAAAGACAGTTTTATTTTCAATACCTTTGGTTTCATTTAAACAATAATTAGAATTTCAAAAACAGGGTTTTCATTCATAAACTTGCTTATGATTTCTATGTTTCCTTACCTTAGTCATTTAAATATAGTCCTTCGAGTCGGATGGCGCGTCCGTCATCATTACACATTATATCATTACACGCCGTTTTCCTGCGTCTGTGGTTCTGCTTTCTTTTTATAAACCACGTGTTGGATTTTTATATGGTTTTCACTGACAGAAAGAGTGATAACGTAGCATGGTTTTTGATTATAATTTGTAGATATTTTGTACTTATGTTGTGTTTGTTAATTAGCGGGGACGAAGGCGCGGGCAGGCTGCTAGTTAATAATAATGATTTTGGGAAATGGATTGTGACTGATTAATTTGTGTGTTATTGTGCATGGTTTCTGTCTCCTTAGCAATTAGTAATTTAAATATGGTCCTTCGAGCCGGATAATATGGTTTCAAATGATTGTTTGTGTATATTCAGGGCGGCCCAGGCGTGCAGGACGCGCACTACAGCGTGATGGAGCTGGCGGAGCGCCGCGGCGCGCTGGGCGCCGGGCCCGCCGCGCTGGGCGCCGCCGCCGCCGCCTGCAGGGGTGACTGCCTAACCAACCTACCTTTAAAGCAATACCTTTATTTCAATGTAGTTGCTACCTACCTACCTACTCCCTAAAAGTATATCAAGAAAAAAAACAATGTAGTACAGTCTTTCTATTTTCTGATAGAGATGCAAGGATTTCTGGTTTTACGATGAGGATTAGAAATATTTGCACCCATAATCGCCGATTAAGATTTGGATTAGGATTATTGATAGAAGTAAATGATGATCAACTAAAACCACCAGGTATTATCAATAATAATCATCAAACAAACACAACAAACGAACGAGGCTAAGCTTGCAATGACATTACATATGTCAGACGCGTAATTTATTTTTGTCAATTTACGGGAAAGGCAAAGGAATTAGGCCATACAGCTAATTTTACTTAAAAAAAATAATCGTGAAGAATCGTATGTACGACTCCCAAAGGAAGAGAGCGGGTGGTAGTGTTCTTTCACCGCTACGCGACAAGGTTAAGACGAAATTTTTTTTTCTTTAAAAAAAATAAAAGAATGCTACTATTTCATCTCATCCTTTAGGTGTTGTAAAATGCGATTAACAGGCTTAAGACTGCACTGCACATACATCCAACAGCATAGAGCAGCGAAAGGTTCACCACCTACCACGTTGAGCACATGTGTAATTTGATATAACGTGGAATATGGCAGTGGACTACTTTTGCCGTCGTCTCGTTACGTAGTGTCACTCATAAATCGTTTGGGAATAATACTCGCGAATCTGATTATGTATTTAGGTATTAACACCCTGGTGGTTGAGTGGCTTTGCGCAATTTCTGAGGTCTCCTGTTTTGTTTTCGGTTGGGCCAATTAAAAAAAAAATTTTTTGTCTGCTACCCTATCGGCTAAAAAATAATTAATATGGACATGGGCTTCATTTGACATTTGAAGCCCATAATATGCCAATATATGGGCTTCAAACGTCAATTGAAGCCCATGTCCATATCCATATTTTTTAGCCGAAAGACCCGCTAGTATTTTATGTTTTTAATAATGATTATCTGTTATTTAGTTAATCATATGAAGAAGTTTTACAAGAGCTTAACTTGGGCTAGAGAAATGGTGTGAGCGTAGAAAGGAAGGAGTCCCGGCGTTTTATGCTTAAGTTGTATAATTTTTTAATCTGTAAATTATTATCTGGCAGTATCTGTCAACAAATGACAGTTGTCCAGCCGCTAGCTGTCAAATCAAAGTCAAATTGTACTGACATACATGACGGCATTGTTGACATTTCACTTTTTTTAAAGCAAAATAATTATGGTTTATGCAGGCACGTAGACATTTTTAAAGTAACATGTCTGCGTTTTGAAAACTCAGTGTTTCCATATTAAAAAATATTAATGATTGAATAACTCTTATCCGCAATTCGATAAAAATAAGCAAAAATTTGGTTTAGGTAGCAAATCATATTATCTTTACTTTATGACCAAATTGGCTATTTGACAGTTGTAACAATAAAAGATGAAATATGTCGGAAATGGTAGGTTATGATTTAACGATAATTATCCAATAGTTTTTTTTATTAGGATAATTTTTAATATTTTATTTTTACAAAATAAATTTGCGATTTTTATCTGTAGATTACAAGACCCGAAACACGGGCGGCCATGATTGAGCTTCACATTTCACAAAATATACAAAAACTATCTGTCAGGTTTCAAGATAAGTTTCTATATTTATTGAAATGTGACGTCACAGAGCAAAATGTCACGTAACCAACCGTTTTCGCACGAAATTTGGAATCAATAAAGAAAAATAATTATGTTTTTTTTCTGTTAAATGAAGCTTTTTCGAGAAAGAAAATATTGTACGGGGTATAAAATAAGCGTTTGTAATTTTTTAAATACTTTTTCGAAAACTGTCAAGTAGCAAATGCTTGTATACAAGTTTAGCATTATTTTTTTCTATGGAAAGTGGCGGTTTTGTTATATTAAAGTGAAGTACAGCCTGTATACTGTCCTACTGCAGGGAAAAGGCCTTCTCGATTGAAATCAAGTCGTCCTTACAATATAATTGATGGGCATTTATAAAAAATATGTAATATAAAAATATAATCTCTATGAATAAAAATCAATTGCCGAAATGTTTTTACGCGCATCACGGAACGGCTGCACCTGTTTGGCTAATTCTTTTTTTTATGTAAAAAAATTCTTGGAAATTTGTCGCCGGGTACGGGTCCACGCGGACACAGTGGGACCGACCGCTAGTATGTAATTACTAACGGTAAATAGAGTTTGGCTAACGTAAGCTGAACCAGGAAAAACGCAGCAAATTCAAAAAAATCATGACTGGGTAACACTCACACAGCTGCAATTTTCTCGGAAAAATTTCAGTTTGACATACGACATGACACCTCAGATAGACACACATAGAGTCAAAGTGTTGCCAATCAAATAACTACGAGGTTCAGCTTCCGTTAGCCAGTCTCTAATTGTGTTGTCGTTTGTGTGCAGGCATGTGGGAGGAGGCGGAGCAGCTGCTGTCCGAGGCGGCGTCCCGCGCGCCGCAGCAGCCCGACCTGCTGCTGGGGCTGGCCGTGGCCGCGCGCCACGCCGGGAAACAAGAGGCAAGCGACACCGCCTATCAGTCGATACACACCAGCCTACAAGGACTTCTTGGCGGGAAAATTAAGCTGATTTCCTTTAACGCACTATAGTGCGTTTCATCAAATAGTTCCTATGCCGTCATGTTGGCATTCCTGTCTTGATTTTTTTTTATAATTTGTTTCTTAACCATGGATACTAGTATCCATACTAGTAGTCCTTCAGTTGAAATAATAGAGTCCATTTAAAAGCTTTTATGATGATATTGATTGATGAATGATATTTCCCCTCAAATCCCTTTGAGTTCCAGTAAAGATGTGGGACTTTACTGAAATCTCACACGGACTTCTTGAGAGAATTTGAAAAGTGATGTTGCACTGTTTTGTTTTATTTGCCAACACTCATGCACGTTCACGAACACTTAACGGTTAAATTTCTGTCTTGTTCCTGCCAATATTGCCAACTTAGTGGACTTTCCACTAAAACTGGGTAGTTTCGACCACACCTTTAGTGGCGAAATATTGCTTTTAGTGGCTTGTGGTTTTTCCAGTGGATTAATAGAATTTCATTTTCAGTAAGGCTGAATCACTCAACCACTTGATGACATGAGAAAAAAATAAACTTTATTATAATAATTAAATTAGATTTAGTGGAAAATCTACTAAGTTGGCAACATTGCAGGAACAGGAAAGCCAACATGACGGCATAGGAACTATTTGATGAAACACTACAGCAATCGACTGTCATTCCATCCACATTACCTTGATGGATGGCGGTCTACTACTGTGCGTTTTTCACGAAGTTTCTCGCCTCGAACTACATTGTTGTGGAACCAGCTCTCGGCGGCGGTATTCCCGGACCGTTCCGACTTAGGGATCTTCAAGAAACGAGCCTATTCCTTCCTTAAAGGCGGGCAAGGCGTCTGCGATTCCTCTGGGTTTACGGGTGTCCATGGGCGGCGGTGATTTCTCTCCATCAGGTGACCCGCCTGCTCGTTTGCCTCCTTCTTCTTGTATTCACCATGGCGGTGCTTTTTTGTTGGACTGCAGTTTTATTTTATTTTCTACAATTTGTGTTTTGTCAAATTTTTATGTGAAATAATGGTGGATTATTTACTGTTCAGTGTTCGTGAACGTGCATGAGTGTTGGCAAACAAAACAAAACAGTGCAACATCTCAGAGGCATCAGAGGCCACTGTCCAGCAGTGGACTGATCATGATGATAGCTTAAGGCATGCAAGGGGTTAAGCGCTTTGAAGTGCTTTCACATACAGCCACTGAGGCTAGGTAGGCTCAGTGGGTACGGTAGGTATAGTCAAGAAAAAAATATGTAAACAATTGTAACTCTTAATACAATGAAATAAGAGTCAAAGTGTTTACATATTGGTACTCGTGACTGTACCTATCTCTGAGAACCGGGTGCAGTTGCAATTTGGTGAAACGTGTAATTTGGCAGTGGACAGCTTCTGCGGTCTATGTATGTATAATAATGTGTAATGGCATGCACTGTACTAACTTTAGGGGTGGATTCTAAACTCAAATATACTTACATCATAAAAAAATATTTAAAAAATATAAAAAAATAGTGGAATTTACGTAATAAATTGGTTATTATGTGTTTTTTCCCCATTTTTGAACTTTTGGCTACTTTATTAATTGTTATTTACTTGCGACTAGTTTCAACTTTTTTAGAAACATTTATTTAGAATGAATGTGATTTCAACTTTTCGTGATAGTGCTTTTTTAATACACACACGCAAAAATCAAAGATAACAAAATAAATTTTAAAGGCTGCCATTTCTAAACTACTGAGTTTAAATTTTTTTATGTATTATATTATATTAAAATCCACCCCTAAAGTTAGTACAGTGCATGCCAATTGCCAATAAACATTGTGTAATTAGAAATACTAACCCAGCTGTGTTTCCAGGTATCCGGGCGTTACTTAGCCCAACTGTTAGACAGCCACCCCGAGCACCTGTTCCCGCGCGAGTTCGCCGCCAAATCCAACGAGTTCAAGCGGCTCGCGGCGCAGTACCAGCCCGCAGTGGCCAGTTGAGTCTTATGCCCACGGGATAGAGTCCATGTTCTTATGTACGTTATTGCTTATTCAGAAATATTATATTGATATTGAAATAGGTTGTATGTTTCATTTGGTGTAGTGCGTTTTCCATTTTTAAGATTTGTTATTTAGAGTCTGGCCAACGAAAGCTGAACCTCGTAATTATTTGATTGGCAACACTTTGTCTCTATAAGTGTCTATCTGAGGTGTCATGTCGCATGTCAAATTAAAAATTTTCTAAAAAAATTCCAGCTGTGTGACAGTATTACCCAGTCATGATTTTTTTTAATTTGCCGCGTTTTTTCTGGTTCGGCTTTCGTTGGCCAGACTCGAACTAAGAACTTCTTAACCTTTCACTGCGGCCGGCGTATTCGAGTTACTGTCAATGTATGCGTCATCGATGCTTGTAAATACTCGCTACACGTTGGACACTGAATTGATAGGTCCTATGGAGTCTATGGTATGTTAGTGCACTGGCAGGTTGCAATAATATATGAATAAAACACAATTTGAAATCATGAAAAGAATTAGAATGTCAAACGGGTTGTCTATAGTTAGAGAGATCGATCTGAAGTGCCAACATGAATGGACTTTCCATGAGGTTTTTGTAAAGAATTGTATTATCATAGTTATCTATATGATCAGTATCAGTGCTCAATGATAGATGAGTAGTGGCGTCTTGGTGCATAGCATGCTTCGCCAATTCTGTATCCCCCATTAATATTTCTAACGCGGCGCCACTGTCACAGTTAGTGTAGGCAAGGACTCGAGTTCTTTAAGTCCTAATTTAGGGGCTAGACTCTTTGGCAGAGCTCGCAAGACTCCGACTAAAATGAGTCCTGAGTCCTGAGCCTTGTGTCCTTCCGTCGAGTCCTAATGCAAAAAGACTCTACTCATAGAACTGAGCCTTTATTATGGAACTCAAGTTCTTAAAAAAAACCTAACCTTTTTAGTTGTGTAATACCAATATAAATTATGCTAAGGCGTCACCTGCATAGGCAAGTATTTTTCCATAAAAAAATATAGTAACTCTTCGATCATAATAATCGAAGTTTTAACTCTTTGAACTTCTTTTACACTCTTTGGCGCACTCGTCGCGTTAGCTCGCTTGTGGAGGTGGTTGGCGAATGCCTAATTGTATAACACTATAGCCTAGAACTTTATATCAACAGAATAAATATGGAACTCACTGTTTCTAAAAAGACTTCGGCACTAGCAATGAACTCGTCTTAAGAGTCTATATTATTGTAAAAAGACTTGAGTTCTCGAGTCATATTGTAAGGACTCGTGAGACTTATCACTGACAAAAAGCTTGAGCTCTCATTTATGAGTCCAGTCTCGAAAAATCGAGTCCAGTCCCTAAAATAGGACTTAAAGAACTCGAGTCCTGGCCAACACTAGTTACAGTAGTATATTTAGTGGTAGTTTAGTGTTAGTAGTTTGAGTTGGTCAGTGCGAGACAAATGAAACGTCCGATTAGCGTCACAGTGTATTTAGTAGAGCGGGTAGTCGCCGTCGTCTTCGGGCTCGTCGCCGGGGCTGGTGGTGTTGGCCAGGATGTAGAACTCGCGCAGCTTGGCGTCCATCGCGCTCATGTCCTGGAACAAAGACGGCGAAAAAAGATTTACTAAAGCTGTAGCAGCGGTGCGGTGTGCGATGGAAAACCTTCACCAATACCAAAGAATAACTAATAGTACTACCGTACAGAAGGTTTACTCTCTAACGACATTCACGCGAAATTGAAACTTATCGTGTGACCCGAGCGTTCATTTTCCGTTAAGCAACGCTGACTCGATATCGATTTGACGTCAGGAGCGTAGGGTTTCCACTCAAGGATGGATGGACTTATATTTAAGTATGAGTACGACGACGCGCGACGTGGAGCGTGCGAGCCGAGTGACAACCTTTACGCCTTTAGCACACCGACGCCGCGAACCGCGGTAGCGAAATTGCGGTAATCTGTCTACACACATTAAAATGTATCGCGTATGTTGCGTCTCGCTCTATCGTCTGTGACTACCTATAATTGCGTCTCAGTTTTTATAGTATCGCTGATACTCGCGATACTTGTTTCACACGGACGCCAGTGTACCGCTACTTTCGTTTCGCCACTCGGAGAGAAACGACGTGGTTTGTCTTTTTGGACAGAATATCGCTGCGAAACAAGATGACGGAAGCAGAAACTGATAAAATTATTAATGAAATTCGAGATTATTTTATATAAAGATAGGAAATCTTATAAAAAAGAAGCAGCATGTCGAAAAAGTACTTCTTTCTTTTTTGATTAATTTCAAGAACCCATATTCTTCGTCTTTTTCTTAATGAAAGAATGAAAAAAACAAGAAGTAATAGTTCTTCTTCTTTAGATTCGGAAAGAAACCAGTCTGGCTCAGACGAATTATTATTATTGCATTTGAATGAGTTGAAAATAACAAATTTATACAAGCGATATTCGAATAGGTGTGAAAACGACCGCTAGAATAACGCTTATTTTCCGCATTTTCATGTTCGCTAAGTTTTCGCTATCGCGGTTCGCGGCGTCGGTGTGCTAAAGGCGTTAGCACTGGCGGCCAGCAAAATGTATGAATTGCATCATCACCGCACGCACTTGGCCGCAAGCGGCGAGCGGCCGAGTGCATATATTTCGCTGGCCGCCAGTGCGCGCTTGGGCTTACTGCCATACGCCAGCGGCCTGCCCGGGAGGCGCGCCAAACGAACCTACCTAAACGGCGGAGTGACACTCTCCTGCCAATACTTTGTTCCGGTTTAAAAGGTATCTTGTGAAATTACATGCATAGAGTTATGAGATCTGAACTGAAGTTTCAAGGACGGCAGCGCGCGTGATGCCTCGGCCCCATGGGCTGCGGTGATCGCAGGTCACCTTTGACTACCCCCGCCCCCTTCACAATGCCTACTCCTCTCTCAAGTCTTACTCACTCTTAAAGGCAGGTAACGCATCTGCGACTCCTCTAATTTTGCGAATGTCCATGAGCGGCGGTGATTACTTTCTATCAGGTGACCAGCCTGCTCATTTGCCCCTTTTTACATTAAAAAAACAGAAAGCCGTATGCAAGTTTGCCGCTTAGCGCTATTACACACGAACGGCAATTTGCTACCGACGACAGCCATCGACTAAGTGCCTTACGTCGTCGTGTATCGTAAGCGTATCGTAATACGCGCGTAGGACGAGAGCAATACGAGCATGTACATTCCCAAGTAACACAGACGTGCTGAATAAAGATTGATTAAGAGCACTCATCAAGAGCATAAGCTGAATACTTAGCTGAATAACGCCTGAGTACCGTCTATTCAGCTGTTATTCAAGCAAAAAGGGCCCCAATTTTGAATGCTTAACGCTGAATAACATCTGAGTAACAATTGAGTAGGAGCTTAATAATGTTTCAATTAGCTTAATAACTTTTGAATAACTGCACACATTGCTTTTATAAAGCTTTTACAACTCAGTTATTCAGCTACGTCGAATTGGTTAAAGTATTCAGAATTTATTAAGCATTTAATTTATTGTTGACATTTATGCAAGCAATATTCATAGAAATTGGGAAAAGAAGAAATAAATGAGTTCAATAATTTAATGTCGATACCTTTATTTGACATGACGTGAACTTTAAGTTATTCGGTAAGTAAATTTTAATTTACAAGTTAGCGGTCTGCTACATGTTAATTATTAGTGCGCAAGTAATTTTGTCGTGAATAGTACGTGTTTTGTTTTCATTTTTATGACGCGCTTCGCTAATAATCAAGATAATTAGTTGTAAATAGTATTTTCATACATACTAGGTCTGACAAAAGTGCTTGTGATGAATTATCTAATTCTAGCAATTTTAACCAACAAAATAACATGATTTGAGTTGGAAATGTCGTAGTTGTAAGATTAATAAGCATTTTGGTGATCTCGTAAATTTCTTGTAAGAATTAATAACAAAGATTTCAATGGCGATCGATGTTTTGTTTCATAATGCTGAATAAAAGTGCACACATGTTTTGTTACTAAACTATAACTTGAAAAAGAGTAGTCTCTTTACACTTACTTATGAATAACATTTATATAGTTGACCACATTTCTATATTAGTTACTCACATTTTTAGGGTTCTCTAATCGAACAAACAAAAACCTTTTATAATGTGTAACTTTCCCATCAGGCTTTCACTAAATAGATTACTTACATTTAAAATCACAGCATCTTTGTTATTTTTTTTTCGTGAAAAAGACTATTATATTAATAGTATCTATTATGTTTAAAAAAAATTGCAGGTTTCGTGTGTGTGGTGCGCACTGGGCCCTAGTTTATTTAATCTTTATTGCACAACAATAGGATGTACAAATGGCGGACTTATTATTATATTATTAATTATAATTTATATTTCGTTTCAGAAAAATGACGTTTAAAATAATTTCAACACGTTGTAAGGGTCATTCAGATTTGTGTACTGTGCCGACCCAATGGGAGAACAAAGAACAACTTCGATGGCCAAGATATAATGCGGATTTATTAATTAAGTAAAGACAGCAGTGTCCAACCTCGCGCAGATTGGCTTACGATGAAACAAACAAACAACGCCAATAAAACATTTTATCGCAACGTTAATTTTATTTTCTTGTATTGCGATACCTTCTGCTAATAAAATAACCATTTCAGAAATGAAATTTTCTGTATACTTAAATTTTTAGATCTTTCGGTTTTTCAATCCCAAAATCTGTTATATTTTTTTTTGGGGACGGAACCTATCATCATTAAAGGGAAAACACGCTTGCTGATTGGGACCGGGTTCAGTTTTGCTTAAACTATTTTCACAAATCCTGTCATGATCATTACTGCTGATGGAAGACACTTGGACAATTACTACTGCTGATATTAAAATATTCTTTTAACAATTTTCTTTCGATATGACCGGTTCTTAAACTTTTACCACGACTTTCGATCCATGATTCAAACAACGCATAAAATAAATACGTACAATAATATTCTAATTGCTGGTATTAAGCTATGGGCGCTATATCAATACAAATGTGGTCTTTAATTTGAATAAGTTAGTTGAAACTCTTTATTATACTGAAATAAGCTTATTAAAAACACAAATAATATTGTTTATTCAGCAGCTGAATAATAAGAAAAACATAGAATCTTATACAGTTTAAAGATAAAGTAAAAACAATTATTCAGTATCAAGCTGTATACCAGAATTATGTAAACAATATTATTCAGAAGGTGACACTTTATTCAGCAAGCAGCTGTTTCAAACTCTACAAGCTTAGTACTGCTTTAATAATAGCAGTAAAGATTATTGTTAATCAGATAAATGCTGCCGAAGGCACTGTTTTTCAGATTTAAGCCACCTGGAATGCGTAATGCTTAATAACGTCTGTCTAATAATCTTACGGAGATTGGTTATTAAGCGTAAAGAAGGAAAGGACAGAAATACAGAATTTATTAAGCGTTAAGTATTTTAAGGGTCCGTACTCAACCTTATTCAGTATATGGCTATTCCCAAAGCTCTAACACAAACCATATTCATCTTTGAACTGTTAAAAGTTCTAAGTGTGTACTGTTATCTTGCTTATGTGTTACTTGGGTTTTAAAACAAGTCCGCACACGAAGCGGTGTCTCCTACGATTCGCTGCAGCAACGCTTCTTGTGCGGACTTGTTTGAACATGAACGTGCTCGTATTGCTCTCGTCCTACGCGCGTATTACGATACGCTTACGTTACGCGTACGATACGACGCCGTGTGCGAAGGCACTAACTAAACTGTTGAGACACGCCAAAGATCTTAAGCCGGCTCCAGACGTTTGGCAAACAACGGCAAACAGCAAACAGCAAACAACAAACACGAACATGTGGACGAGTGTTTGTGAGTGTTTGCCTGTTTGTGTTTGTGTTCGCCAGTGTTCGGCGTCGGTGTCGGTTTTTCATCACAAATCAAAGGGTGTTTGGCAAACAGTTTGCGATGTCTCCACACGCTGGTTGAGCATCAGTATTGCGCGCGAGCTTGCGGGCGGCGGACGTTCCGGTTCTCAGCAATTTTCCGCGCGCAATGTGGCGGAGCTAGGAAAATGGCTGATTGGTCTGAGGATACAACTATCCTTTTTGGAAGCATACCATTATGAGCAATGCATTTGATATACTAAAGATGCCAATCATAAAATTAGGCAGAAGGTGACCGATCCGTTGGACGCGCCTTAGTTTTATTGTCATTATGAACAAAAATATAAAGGAATTAAAAAATAAAAAGGAAATATTAATATTCTTTTATTCATACTTGATATAAGTAAATTTTTTTGACTAAAAAACTTATACATTAAGCACTGACAAATTTTCGACGGGTGAAAACCAGACCTCGGTAGCCAAGTGGTTAAGGCAGCCGCCCGGAATATGGAAGGTGCGTGGTTCAATTCCCGCCTGAGGTTGTCGTCTTTTTTCAGTGTTTAAAAATTTTACTTAAGTATATTTAAGCGTTAATAAAACACTAAAATATTAAAAAAAATTAATCTATAAACGCAAATTCATCTGAAACGAATGTTTAAATAATCTCAGAGGTGAAAACTTCTAAGATTTGATGAAGCAATGTTGGCTAAAAACATAAGCATCAAGCACTGACAAATTTTGATGGGTGAAAACCAGACCTCGGTAGCCAAGTGCATAAGGTTATCCCTAATAAACCGACATTCAATGACTGCGTTTTTAAGTGTGAATTACAATATATATTTTATGTTGTCCGATATGGATGTGTATATAATCTAGACTTCCGCCATATAACTATTCTAAGGAAACATCTTAATAATTGCAAGTATATTCATATATTGCACACATTTATTTTGCGTTTTGTAATTCATAAAAGGTTATCGCTGGGACTTCTTAATCCCGGCTCGTTAGGTACCCGTCACGACGAGTTTTTGGTAGCCATGGAACGACATGATGTGGACATAATGGCAATTAATGAGACATGGCTCAGGGTCGGCGAGGAGAGGCGAGCACCTGCTGTGCCTGGCTACAGACTGCTGCACAAGCCTCGTCCTGCGGCAATACGATCACGCGGAGGGGGCGTAGGCTTCTATCTTAAAAGAGGACTCCGTGCCCGCGTCCTTGATCATCCAGTCTGTCCCTCCGTAGAGCAGATGTGGCTCGGTGACAGGCTGAACGGTGTTAAAGTTGCAATAGGTACTGTGTACCGACCGCCCTGGCTTTGTGTAGATACGGTCTTGGATGCTATGGCGGAGTCAATGGCAAGTTTCTCTTCATTCAATCAAATTATTGTAGCGCGAGATTTTAACATTGATATGCTACGAGCTCATGAATCGAATACGATAAAGTTTTTGGATTTCATTAGGAGTGTGAATCTGGAGCAATATGTAACAGAGCCAACGCATTTCACCGATCACTCAGAAACGCTTTTGGATCTGGTTTGCAGTACCATCAGAGTCACCAAGTTAACTGTGGACTATGTATCTGATCTTAGTGCTCATGCACTCATTTCTTATGAAGTGAATGTAAGGAAACCTAGGACAGAACCTCGCTGGATTGCCTACAGACCGTTGAAGGACATAGATATGGATTTGTTTAATGTACATGTAAATAATATAACCTGGGAACGACTTATTTGCGACAGCGTAAACGACTCTGTCAATGCATTTAACGCTCAAATTAAGGAGTTGTTTGATCTTCATGCACCATTAAAAAAGGTTTATTTGCGAAAGCAACGTTATCCATGGATAACAGAAACCATTAGAGACATGATGACTTTGAGGGATAGAGCTCAGACTAAGAGTCGTCAAACAAAGCTTGAAAGTGATCATAAATACTATAAAGAACTTAAACAGTTAGTGAACGCAGCTTTATATCGTGAAAAATCAGCGTATTACCAGTACTTCATAAATAAAAACTTGAAAGACCCTAGGGAACTCTGGAAAAATATAAAGCGAAATGTTGTCGATTTTAAGTCAACACTTGCAGACTTGCCAGAAAACATTAGTGACCCAGACCGCATTAACGATCATTTTTTGAAGGTCCCCGGTGATGATCATATTGATGTTGCCCATCTGGCACACTTTTCTTCACATTGTTTTAGTGATTCAGTGTTTTCATTTAAGCATGTAGACGCAGATTTAGTATTTAAAATTATAAAAAATATCAATACAAATTCACAAGGGGTGGATGAGATATCCCTAAACATGATTCTTTTAACTTTGCCACGAACACTGCAGGTCATTACTGATATTGTAAACAAATCTCTTGAAACGGGCACTTACCCAGAGCTATGGAAACAGGCAAAGATCAAGCCGCTACCAAAAGCAAGTAGTCCAACACGTCTAAATGATCTTAGGCCAGTTAGCATACTACCATTTATGTCAAAGATATTAGAAAAGGCGGTGTGTATACAAATCAATGAATACCTACACGAAAATAACATTTTACCTGACAAACAATCAGGATTTAGACGGGGTAGGAGTACAACAACTGCATTGCTTGATGTTGTGGATAATGTATTGGGGGGGCAAGATGCGGGAAGGGGTTCGATCTTGGTACTGTTGGACTACTCTAGGGCATTCGACATGATTAACACTGAGTTGCTTGTTGCTAAACTTAGGTACTACGGCTTTGATGATCTTGCACTTCGGTGGTTTTCTAGTTACTTAAATAATCGCACGCAACAGGTAGAAGTCATTTCCAGCAGTGGAATAAGAAAAGTATCTGCCGCATCTCCAGTAAGTAAAGGCGTTCCACAAGGCTCGATACTGGGACCTGTGCTCTTCATTGTGTACAATGCTGACTTGCCTAAAGTAATTACGCACACAGATCATCATCTTTATGCAGATGACCTCCAGTTGCACATATCTTTTAAGCCATCTGAAACTGAAGAAGCCACGCATAAGATAAATCGGGACCTTAAACACATAGTTGAATGGTCGGAAGCAAATGGTTTGGTGTTGAACCCAGTCAAGACCAAGTTTTTGATCCTGGGCTCTAAGACTCAAGTCAGTCGGATTATCAGTTGTGCGCCTGAAATAAAAATTAATAATGTTAATATTGAGCAGGTTGAGGAAGCTAGAAATCTTGGGGTCTGTATGGATGGTAGTTTAAGATTTGAAAAGCATGTAAGCGATGTTGTCCAGCAGTGCTATTACAGACTGAGAGTGTTGTATCAGGTGCGGCAGTACTTGAGTGTGGAGACAAGAATTTACCTGTGCGAGTCACTGATTCTATCAAAATTAAACTATGCTGATTCAGTGTTGGGTACGTGTTTACTAGCTCGCACTAAAAGAGTGGTACAACGCCTCCAAAACTCTTGCGTCAGATTCTGTTTCCCTGTACCTCCAAGATCTCATATAACTCCATATTTAAACAACAATAACCTCATGAATATGGAAACTCGACGTAGGTTACATTTTGCAAGTTTGCTCTTTGGTGTAATAAAAGATAAAAGTCCACCATATTTATATGGAAAATTACAATTTACTCAACGCCAACGAATAAATGACCGATTAATTTGTCCAACTTTTAAGACTGCTGCTTTTCGTGGCAGTTTTCGATATTCGGCTTCTAAGTGCTGGAACAACATTCCTCCACCTATACGACATAGTCTGAGTATTGGCTCCTTTAAAATTAGGTACAGGAAGCATTTGCTAAACACACAGAAAGCCGAATGACATTAATGTATTAATTATATTGGATTTTTATGTATAATTGTGTTGTGTTGTTGTTGTGAATTTTGTGGATGTTTGGACTGCATTCTTTATAGTGGTAATTATTGTTACTAAGTATTACTCATCTATGGCAGGGTTTTAATCTGATTTATTTTGTTAAGATTCATTAATGTTGTTAGTGTAGCTGTGTGCACAAAAGATAGCAATTTGTTGTGAGTGTATGGCCGGACACCATCTGTTTATTTTTTTTTATTTTTTTTTATATATTTTTATAAATGGTATCCGCAGAATACCAGCGTCGTGGCACTTGTGCTTCGGCTTAGGCTGAGCGGGGACCTATTTGGCATGTTTTTATATCTGTCCAAATAAACTTTTATTCTTTCTTTCTTCTTTCTTTCAAGTGGTTAAGGCAGCCGCCCCGAATGCGGAATGTGCGTGGTTCGATTCCCGCCTGAGGTTGTTGTCTTTTTTCAGTGTTTAAAATTTTTACTTAAATATAGGTATTTAAGCGTTAATAAAACGCTAAAATATGTAATAAACATAGATACACATTTTTTTGAATTTAAAATTAAAATAGGTCGACCCGAAACCAATAGCTGTCACAAGTTCGTTGTCCGTCATGTTTGCCGATCCGGAATATACTGGCACGTTCGCCAAACATGAGGATGCCTGTTTGTGTTGGGTGTTTGTGGTCGATGTTTGCGACTTTGTTTGTAGTGATCGGTGTTTGCGGCAAACAGCAAGCGTCTGGAGCCGGCTTTAGGCACCTACAAAAAAATTGTGCCCACAACTGCCGTCCGTTCGTGTGTTATAGTCTTAGATTAATAGGGCTACCACACTGTTGTAAACCGACGTTTACAACAGTGTGGTAGGTTGTTTTCAACGACATTTCGGTCAACCTTTCCACGACCTTTGTTAGCGGGCACGCGTTGAAAACCGCTGTGTTGCCACTGCCTTAAATACCATTACACTTCAACCTACAACCTACATACAACGTGGTTACTGGAAAAAGCCAAGTTCGTATTTATTAATGTACGTACAGCGCGGTATTTTTTACATCTTTAAAAGCTCATATTTAGCTAATAATTATATAAATTTAATCGCGTTTTTCTCCAGCAAATTGATAATTTTTTTTAAATTGCTTCACTATCATAGCATATCATATCATAAGTATCATGAAACAATACCGAGTATTATAATACCTGTGTGAGTTGCATGGGCAGGTCCTGAGGTTCCATGTCGCCTTTCACCAGGGTCCAGTCCGTGGTGGCCTCCGAGTGGACTAAATCTCCAGATTTACCTGCAATATTTAAAACAGTTTAATGCATTATATTATATGCATAAGGCTAAGTCTCCGGAATATATCATGGTGGGAAATGGGAAGATAGATGTGGGTTTTTACCGACAACCTGTAGCCGACTTCTTGATAAAATTTAATAAGTGGCGTATGCTATTTTTGCCAACACTTATGCATGTTATGCAAATTGGTGGAAATAAAACAAAAACTTTGCTTTCCAACTAAGAAATCACAATCCCAAACGGCATTTTATGAAACTAGCTTGGCTACACACAAACGCGAATGAACAAGTTCAGTGAATTTTCGATGATGGTGTTGTCTACAATCCAACCCTTTATAATCAGAAAGGACGTCTTACGTCTACAATACCTGATGACTAAAATGCCGATATTAGCCTAACTTGCAAAACGTCTTTAAAGCAAGACGTCTACAATGCATAATGACTAAAATGCAAACAGCCTTGGGTTGTTTACATGACATGAAGTAAGCATAGGCAAGTTATCTAAATTCACGTGTGTAAACAATCACTTACAGCTTTTTCTTTAGTCACTAGTGTTACCATCGTTTACTTACGTAAACGGTTAAGTGAAGAAGTGATTTAAGTAGAATAGACTTGTTCACGTTAAGTGCAAGTTTGATGTACTTTCGCTAGATGGCGTTGCGTTGTCACCATTCACCCTGGGGCACTACCACGATACGCCTCCAGCGCCGACGCGCGGTGTACCTACGCCTTCTCTCGAGTTATGTGCAAGTTTGATATGCTTTCGCTAGATGTCGCTGTCACCACTTACCATGTGGCGCCACCTCGACGAGCCCATGGTCGCGCACGAGCGGCGGCGCGGTGTACGCCTCCAGCGCCTGCTCGGTCAGGCTCTCTTGTTCGAGCTTCTCCTGCTTGCGCTGGTACCGCCACGCTTTCTGCAGGTTGAAGCGCTCCGGTCTGGAAATTAATTAATATTATACCTACATACATACATATAATTATTATCCCCTAAGGGTTAGTCAGAGACTAGGCAATAACGAGTAACAACAGCCAAAGCAGTCCTCTACCATAGTCCACTTTTCACCAAATAACGACTGCACATGTGCTCAGCGTGACAGGTGGTGAGCCCATCGATCGTCACTATGCTGTTGGATGTATGTGCAGTCTTAAGTCCGTTAGTCGCCTTTTACGACACCCAAGGGAAGAGAGGAGATGGTAAGTGTATTCTTTCACCGCTTTGCGGTCGTGTCGCATAATATTAACCGTGGTTAATACAGCGATATATATACGTTACACTAGATAAGCCCTTCCTAACACGCACTCATCTGCGGAGTCGACTCGGCACCCTGCTTTAGTGTGGCTTTGACATTCGCGCGTGAGGAGCGGCGAAAATATTTTTTTATATCTTTTCAAAGTTTACACCTAGACGATTACTACAATTTAGTTGTCAAGTAAGTGAAATTAATTGTTATTTAAGTCATTATTATGTAGTTATATCGTATTATAAGAATAGAAAAGATATTTTTTCAATTATTGTTATTGACAATCTATTTAGGACGCCATCTTGATACACACTACGCTGTCTTTGACGTATCTGGCGCTGCGGCGCTGCGATGTCTGTCTGTTGATTAGACGACATTTAAATGTTTAAGCGCTGCAGCGGCTGCAGCGAATTTTAGGTCTCACATTCTAGAATTAGAAGAAATGGTTTGTATGGACGTTCTTGTCTATACTTCTAGGTCAATAAGTTAATATTATACATTCACTCACGAACTATTATACCCAAAGGGTTAGCCAGAGACTGGGCAATGAACACAGCAAAAGCAGTAATGCTACAGTCCACGTTTTACCTTAGGTCCTGCCAAGATTGTCCTCTCACATTAGCACGTCGACCTATCGAGATCTTTTGTGCAACCCCACCCTGTCACTATACCAGTGAAAATGCCATAAGCTTGAGGGTAAATAGCCTCAAATCTTCTGGTTTCAAGTAAGCCGATCCCAGAAGATTCATTATTTTCCTACCAAGAGTTCACAGCCACAACTATTAATAGATGTTGCATGGAATCCGTGTTCTCTGTGCACTTGCTGTTTGTTGTTGCATAAAAGTCCCTAGTTAAAAAAACCAATGACTGTGTGCTGTGCTGGTAGTAGCTCATTAATAGAATACTACCGCCCCATCTCTTTCATTGGGTGTCGTAAAAGGCGACTAACGGACTAAATACTATAAATACATCCAACAGCATTGAGCGGCGATTAGCTCACCACCTGTCACGCTGAGCATAAATTGTGCAGTTATCATTTGTTGAAACGTGGACTATGGCAGAGGACTGCTTTTGCGGTCCTCATTGCCTAGTCTCTGACTAACCCTTCGGGGATAATTAGTCGTGAATATATCCGTGCCTGGCGTGAAGAACTCGACTTACACGATTTTTTTGTCGTCGCAATAGCTTCCTTCAGCATTGGTTTTGTAGGGAATAAATTGACAACTCGATATCTACGTTACTTTTAGAGATATTGTCTGTGACAGCAAGTATATGAATATGTCCATATTTTGCGTGTTTTATTTAACAAAACGAGACATCTTCGCGATGAGTCACAAAAAATATATAAAATCGTAATCTATCCTAATCGTATATATCAACTTATTATACTAAATAGAGCACGTAAATTGACAAAACGAGATAATCAAACGATATATGTGTATTATTGATACCCAATTCTATGGTGAATAAGTTGATAAGTTTAGGTATGTGGGTGGGTCATCGGTGAATATGTTGATAATAATTATTATGAATTATAAGATAATAAGAAGGAAAAGCATAACCATATTTGAAAAACGATAAGTCCCTGGGTAGTATGTTGATAAGTCTAAGGCTCGGACTACATGCATCCGGAATCACACGGACCCGAAAAAACACGGCCCCGGATTCATTCCGTAGCTCAAACAAATATATGAATGTTTACTGCATCGACTACATGTCAGGGGCCTACCGATCCCGATTTTCACCCGGAAGCATCCGAAACGTGCTCCGGACGTCTCCGAGTAGCCGGTCCGTTATTTTTCGGCACGGGGGGCGGGGCCTATCAATATCGTATGAAGTTGTAGCTGACCACACGAGAACTCGAGAAACGTCCGTTCCGGTCCGGTCCGGAGGAATCACGCGCCAGTCGATGACAGACTCTCAAAGCGGTCGGTCGCGTCGCGTGCGCAAGCAAAACTGCAAAATAGTAGTTGATTCCGAGCGCCTCATTAAGGTGATAGTAGTAGTAGCACAGAATAAATAATAGTACCCTACTACTAGTAGTAGTAGTAGTGTTCGTAGAATTTATCAGAAAAGAACCTTATTTTTGTATAAGACTTGTAGAATTCATATTCCGTTATGCGGTCTATGTGAAAAGGATTAACCCAATATCTTTTCACTTTCTTCTGTTTCCATTTTTATTCCAATTACATTTCGACTGCGATTTTTGCGTTAAATGGCCAATTTTGGCGTTGCGGATCTCGGAAACCACAATACATTAACAATTTTGACTTATTGAATAATGTAGAATAGCTTTTGGAATAATGCGTAGCGGCCTCGCTTTTTGTAAATTTTGCTTAACGTATACTGCCCGGAGGTGCTTCTATATTTGCAACTTTAAAAATGGATCTTATCCATCCAGACAACATAGGTGGCAGTCTTAACTATTTCTGTTACTGAAATAAACAGTTGGTCTATGTTTACTTCTGATCTTCTCCTTTGAGAAGCCTGTATTAACAATTGTGTAAGACGCACCGGACAAATACTAGGATCCGGGTGACTTAACAAATGCCAACCAGACTGTTGATTGTAGCTGAGTCTGTTTTAGACCCATGTTCCGGCCATAATATTATTTCCTTATCTTTTTGTAATAATTTGTCCTTTTTAATTAAAATGTTTACTAGAAAAAAACACACGCACACACACTTCACAGTGACGTAATACCGCTGGCTTGTAGCACTAATAGAAAAAATCATAAAATTTAACCGCCTGTGTGGTCTAGTGGCTAAGCTACCTGTTTCAGACCTAGAGGTCCCGGGTTCGATTCCCAGCGGGGGGTACATCTTTGTGTGCTCGGTTTGGTTGGTGGTAGGGCTGTTAAGTCCGCCTGGCTAGCTACCACCATCTTATCTAAGTCTGTCGCCATAACAACGATGTTTATAGCATTGTTGTGTTTCGGCAGTTTGAGATAAGATAGCCAGTTCCTCAGTGAGGATTCCAGGTGAAGCGCGCTTCCACCTTCGGCCTTATCGTCACTTACCATAAGGTAAGATGAAGACCAAGCGCTTACCCGATTAAAAAAAAATTCAAGCGTCTTCTGGGGTTTCCGAGAGGTAGCTTAGCGGTTAGAGCAGTGGACCGGCAATCCAAAGGTCACGGGTTCGAATCCCGTTCGAGCTTTCCAGAGACTGGTTGTTTTTTTTCTAGTAAACATTTTATTCTACAACTATATAGCATTGTGAATGCAAAATTTCAATAATAAAGATTTTTAATTGAACCCAAAATTGCAGAGAAAGATTTTCATAAAATGCGGGAAGGCACTTTTTTGAGCTCCTAGATTGAACTAAGTACTGTTCTAAACAAATGAAATAAAAAAAATAGAATGTTATCACTTAGATAGTCTTAAAGTGCGTAGCGGCCTCGGAATTTTTAGATATCATTGATTTTATATAGAAAAAAAAATCTTATTCGAAACCAAAAAACTTGGAAAATTGCTTTAAGGTAACCGTGAATTTCTTCTATCTACGATAATATTATTGAGCAAAATTCATACCAGAATAATCGTTACTTACTTCATAATGAATAAATATTTTATAATTAATTAATTATCCTATTTCGATAAAAACGATAAATACAACTGTAAGATTACTTCAAAATGCGACGCGCCGGCCGTCCGAACTCAGCTTATCCTCGCAAAAGGACATTTGTAATACACTCGGCGTCAAAAAAATCGCACCTTTTAAAAATCATCTTTAAAAATTCTTAAACCTTATGTAGAGGATAGTGTTGGGTATCATTAGAAAGGTAACAAAAAGGAGTATCAAAAAACAATTAAATTTAACTTTCTGTTTAATTATAATTATACAAACAACATTAAAATTAATAAAATAATAAAAATCCTTAATTAAGTCCTAATTAACAACAGATAATTTACAAAGAAAAATGTACAAAAAGTGTCTTAAAATTAACTTAAAATCTAGTGTTACCCCCCCTTGCCCTGATCACGGCTTCCATACGGTCCCTCATGGACCTCACCAACTTCAGGAGCTCTTCTTGAGGGATAAGCCCCCATTCTTCAATCACCGCGTCTTGGAGCTCCTGTAGAGTCGAAGGAGCTGGATCCCGAGATCGAACCTTACGTTTAAGATGGTCCCAGAGGTGCTCTATAGGATTCAGATCCGGACTTCGCGCTGGCCACTGCATCACAGAGATTTGGGACCTCTGCAAGAAGTCGCTCACGATGCCTGCAGTGTGAGCGCGAGCGTTGTCGTGCATTAATGTGAACCCCTCGCCAAAAGATTCGGCAAAGGGGACCACATGCACTTCCAGGACCTCAGTGACATAGCGGCGAGCAGTCAGCGACCCTTGTCCGCGAGCACCTCCAGTCCGGGAGACGCAGACAAGGTCGGTTTTGCCGGCAGCAGACATACCGCCCCAGAACATGCAGGATCCGCCACCATATTCCACCGTCTCCTGGATGCAGGCTTGGGCGAAACGTTCACCCTGCCTCCGGTATACTCTTCTCCGTCGGTCGTTGCAGAAAAGACACACTCGCGTCTCGTCTGAGAAGAGAACAGCTCTCCACTGCTCAAGGGTCCAATCGACGTGGTCACGAGCAAACTGCAAGCGGGCTCGCCGATGCGCTGCAGTCAATTTTGGACCCGTAGCAGCTCTGTGGGCCACTATCTTCTTCTCCTTCAATCTTCTTCTAACCGTAGATACGCTTACGGTGCGTCTGCGAACTGCCTGGAGCTGCTGTTGCAACTCAACAGCGTTGGAGAAACGATTTCTCAAAGAGTTCGACACAACGAACCGGTCGTCTCTTTCCGAAGTGCAGCGACGTCTACCCGAACCGTGTCTGCGGATATAGCCACCGGTCTCTATGAAGCGCTGGTACACTCTTCGAACGGAATAACGGCTCAGGTTCAGTTGCCGGGCGACATCACACTGCCGCACCCCTGATTGCAGTAGTGCAACCACTTGAGCGGCTTTATCAGCTGTGGTATCCATCAAAATCTGTGCGTGTGTCCTCTTCAACGGTTGAATAGCGAATGACCCACATTGAACCCGTGTTGACCGTTTTATACCCACAAAGGAAGCGCAACTAGCAACTCTCACGGGTAGCAAAATTTGCATCGAATTTTTGTGACACTTTATTTGTTGCATTAGGTTTTATTTGATAATGAAAAGTAATGTTTTTTATTAAGTTAATTAAGTAACCTTGTAAATAAAATCATAATTAATGCGACTGCATGTGCATATCAAGAGTAAATGACATTTGAAAGTGATTTTCTAAGAGGTGCGATTTTTTTGACGCCGAGTGTATTAAGCATGAATTTATTATCCTATTTCGATAATAACGATAAATACAACTGCTAAATTACAACAAAATGCGAAAATGGGCATTTTACGCAAAAATCACAGTCGGGATGTAAGTAATAGGCCTCTTAACGGCTACAGCTAAGCATACAATTTCAACTAAAGTTAAACTTTCCATTGTCGGCTGGACGACTATCCAGCGCAAGTGCTAGAGACCGACTGAGTAAATTTCTCTCCGGATTCAAAACGGAGCGCGTGTAGTCGATTACTTGCCGAATTTGGTTTTTTCCCGGGCCGGACTGATTCCGTATGCATGTATCCCCCTTCCTCTCGGACCGCCGAACAGTGCGCACATATCCACAAACTGCTTTATTTTGTTTTAATTAATACTAGATAAATTAATATCAAGTAAAATAAACTGCTAAAAAATAGGAGTGCATAAGTGAACAAGAGGTCAACACACTGGTGCTGCAAATACTCGCCCAAGCCTACAACGTAATAAATAATACTGCGTACGTACTACTAGGCTTGCAGATGCGGCGTGACGTAAGTAAAGTGCTGGCAAAAAAGAGACCAACGTATATCTCACTACTCCTTTCCATATAAAACATCAAGTTCACCGGTGTGGTGATCCGTAGCTGCAGTCCGTAGCACGGTGTTACGACCTGCGCGCTACGAGAGGTACGTGCGAGATACGGAACGAGTGATTCTCCTCATATACAATATTATTCCGAAGTGTTTGGTATTAGCGCCAGCTTGTTTGTTTATGCTCCCCTGGTACTTTGTATCAGTAAAATAATGATGGTCTCACGCTCGCCGCTGTCAACTCCACCGCCTCAGCAGGGGCCGCCGATACCTAAACAGGATAACGCCGCGGCCGCTGTTGACGCCGCTGTTGCAAGTTTCGCACTACAGACCCACTATCCGTCCGATCCAAATGTTTCAACTGATTCGAATCGCCAACATAATATTACGTACCGGCCGAAGCGGAGGCGCGAAGATGACTTTGAAGACTTTCAAACTGAGGTTAGGAACATGTTCAGAGAAATTATACGAGAACAGCAACAGTACTTTGCTAACTTAAATAAAAAGATGGAAGATATCAAAACCCAAAATGAATCGTTGAAACTAGCTGCTGACTACAACTCTGAAATGTATGACAACTTTCTGAAACGAATAGAACGTCTTGAACAAGAGAAAAAAGAAGATCACACAAAAATACAATTTTTGGAAGAAAGAGTCGAACAATTAGAGAGACAACTCCGGTCCTCTAGCCTGGAAATAAGAAATATTCCCCGAAAATTAAATGAAACCAAAGACAATTTAGTAAGTGCTGTCGAAACATTGAGTAAGGTAGTTAATGCACCCATTCACCCATCAGAAATCAAAGATGTCTTCCGTGTCTATTCAAAAACTGAAAACAAAACGATTGTGGTAGAATTTACCTCAACGCTTACCAAAGACAAAGTTGCTCAAGCTACTAAGCAATTCAACAAGAAAAACAAGGACAATAAGATAAATACTCACCATCTCCACATAGATGGACCCAAGGTGCCAATCTATGTGTCCGATAATCTAACTGCCAAAGCCAAACGACTTTTCTTTCTAGCGCGGGACTTTGCTGCTCATCATGAATATAAATATTGTTGGTCATCCTTCGGCAAAATCTTTTTGCGCAAGAGTGATGGCATAAATATTATCCGTATCAACTCAGAAGATGACATCAATAGACTAAAATGTCAAAAATGACTAGTAGTTACTAGAATATACCCTTACTTAGTTCTAATGCATGTACTTACTCTTTTATATTACTATTATTGCTATACAGTTAATTTCATAAAAAATAACCACAAACATACAATCACACTTTACATCATACACCTAAAAACTAACACTCACAAAACTTTATTACACATAAAAACACTATGTATAACATACGGCGGGCGCTTATATCTAGTAATTATTTACATAATGCACTTAGCTGTAATACACGTTCTACTTAAACTCTTAGGGACTTACCTTTATGCCAAAACTAGCCAATTCACAATAGTATGCTTGACATATCTGTATTTTAAATATTTATCATTGAACAGCCCCGTAAACTTCTACCGGCACCGAGCTTGATGAGGATGTTGTAAATGATATTGATTCTTACTGTCCAGCAACTAGCTGCATTTGTGATGTCGGAGAGGTAAAAGACAAACTACCACACAATAACCACTTAGTAGTATTAGCCAAGAATATACGAAGTATTCATTGTAACATAAGTCAGTTAGAGGTTCTAATCTCCAGCCTTAACCTAGGTATTGACATTATTGTACTCTCAGAATGTTGGCTTAAAAATACCGGCAAACCACCATCTTTATTACATTATAATAGTTTCTATACAAGAAACTGCAACACGCAAAATGAAGGAGTCGTCGCCTACGTCAGGGACTCAATTACTGCAGATGTTTCAGAACCACCTTTTGTTGATGCTAACTGTTTAACAATAAAGCTACCAAACAGCACCTGCATAATTGCTATCTATCGCCCACCGTCCCACCAAAACATCGACAACTTCTTAAAATCATTAAACCATGTAATAGATACCGTGAAACAATACAAAAATATATTTATTACGGGAGACATAAATATAAATATCTTAGACAACGATAACCATTCAAATGAATACCAAAATCTACTAGCATACCATGGTTTCCTTCCTGGACACATAATTCCCACCCGAAATAAAAACTGCCTCGACCACATCATTGTAAAATCAAATCTTCAAACATCAACTGCAGTTATTCGGACTACTATAACAGATCACTTTTCAACTATATTTAGTGTAATTAACTCAAATCAAACCCCTAAACCAGCGTCCACATATAAAACCATGGATTACGATGCTATAGTTTCAAGCCTACAACAAACAGATTTCAACCCCATTCTAGAAGTTAATGATACAAATACTGCTGCCGAACGGTTGGTTACGAAAATTACAAGCATTATAAATAAACACACCACAATAAAAAATATCCCGAATAGGAAAAGAATAATTAAGTCATGGGTCACTCCCGGCCTATTGCGGTGTATTAGAAATCGTGACAAACTGCACGCTCAAAGTAACAAATATCCAGACAACACAATACTAAAGACAACATATAAACGTTACAGAAACTTTTGCAATGATCTCCTAAAAAAAGTTGAATGCGAATATAATAAAAATAAATTATACAATGTTAGAAATAATTCAAAAAAGACATGGAATACAATAAGAGACATAGCTAAGATAGGTAATAAAAACCATGACGACCTCAGTAACCTCCTGCAGTTAAAAGGTAATCCGGTAACGTCGATTAATACCATAAACGAATACTTTGCCAATATAGGAAAAGAACTAGCCGAAAAGATTTCTATTACAGTCAGTGCTTCTCTCACTTCTGGATCAGAAAAATGTTCTATGGGCTCTTTTATACTTGCAGACACTGATTGTAATGAAGTCTACGATACTATTAGAGAGCTAAAGAACAGTCATGCTGTTGGTATTGATAACATACCTGTTAATGTCCTCAAAATGGCTTTACACGCCATTGTGCCTGCTATAACACACATATGTAATCTAAGCTTTAGTCAAGGAATTTTTCCAGATTGTTTCAAAACTGCCCTCATTAAGCCGATATATAAGGCTGGAGACAGAGACAGTGTTGGTAATTATAGACCCATCTCAATCCTACCTTCCATATCTAAAGTGCTAGAACGGTTGATTAACAAAAGGCTAACTAACTATTTACATAAATTTAAAATTATTTCTAGTAATCAGTATGGATTTACTAAGGGCAAATCAACTGAACAGGCTGTCGATAACTTATCTTCACATATTATACAACAACTGGAAAAAAAGAAAAAATGTTTGGCAATATTTTTAGACCTCGCGAAAGCGTTTGACACTGTCTCTGTCCCCCTGTTGTTAAAGAAATTGGAAAAAATAGGAATACGAGGTACCGCTCTTAAATTGTTCTATAGCTACTTAAATAACAGATATCAACGAGTAAAAATAGGTAATATACTTAGCGATCTCTGCCCCATATCCTTTGGAGTTCCGCAAGGAAGCATACTAGGACCTAGCTTATTTCTAGTCTACATGAACGACTTATGTAACCTGCAACTTGATAATGCCCAACTGTATGCGTTTGCTGACGACACAGCCCTTGTCTTCAGCAGTTCATCATGGAATGAATTAGAGAAAGTAGCTGAACATGGACTCCATAAAGTTATGTTAAGCCTTCAACAAAATTTACTTACACTAAATTTAAATAAAACAAAATATCTTACCTTTACTAAGCAAACCCGTCTCCAACCCACACATTTTAAAATAAAAGCCCACAGTTGTCCATCGCCCACTAACTTCAGAACGTGTTCATGCACCACACTAGAACGACAAACAACATTAAAATACCTTGGTGTCCATATAGACTCCACATTATCTTGGAAACAACATACCGAAATTCCCTCCAAGAGAATCCGTAAACTAATATTCGTATTCAAAAGGTTAAGATCCTCAGTTGATTTAAATATGCTCAAAAACACTTACCTTGCACTATGCCAGTCTATAACAACCTACTGTATCACATCATGGGGTGGTACATTTAAGATCTATATGATGGGCATCGAGAGGGCTCAAAGAGCTGTGCTTAAAGTGATGACCTACAAGCCTTATCGATACTCAACATTACAACTATATTCCGAATTAGAAGTACTCACGGTGAGGCAACTATTTGTATTGAACTCTGTGCTTTATACTCATGCTAAGACTATTTACAACCCTGATTTACCTAAGGACACCAGAAGGAAGGACAAGGTTTTTAAGGATCGCCCCATGTTTTCTCCATACGCAAGACGTTGCCAAATCTTTCTTGGCGAATTTTTATATAATAAGTTAAACCGTATCCTTAACATCTATCCTATGACTCGTTATAAGTGCAAAACAGCAGTCTCGAATTTTCTACATTCAAAAACCTACGAAGACGTCGAAGATATGCTTCAGACGCTAAAATAAGCCGCAACCAAATTACTAGCGCCAACGTTTGATTGACACGAACACTAACAGACACACACATTTATGCATATACGCGTACACGCACTCACAGACATATACACACACACACACACACACACACACACACACACACACACACACACACACACACACACACACACACACGCACGCACGCACGCAAGCACGCACGCAAGCACACATGCTCAAGTTCAGACATAAACATACACAAACATTAACGCACGACTAAGATCACAAACCAAGTCCGAAGTGGGGGCCAGAACTCTGTACCTCAGGATATCCTAGCACAGGTTCTGCTCTCTCACAATGTTCATGTCCATGTACTTACCACATAATTATTGTAAACTTTTTGTGTATTGTGACTATTGTGAAAGAGAAATAAATCGATTTTATTATTATTATTATTATTAGTCCGAGCCTAATACCTTACAAAATAAGCGGATTTTACGAGAATACGTAAAATAAATAGAAAGATCACATATAACTATCCATAAATCAAGCTCTATAAAGATAAGTTCAAGATGAAAACGGTTTATGGAGAAAATGTCAAACTCTAAAATCGCTGCCCTGTATAATTGCCATTTTGGACTTATCAAGTTCTTCACGAAACGCACGGATATTATGTATGTGTGTATGTACTTACTGTTCCCCGTCGTGGTAGACTTTGGCCTCCAAGTTCCTGATGTCGTGGCGCAAGTCAGCCAGCAGCAGCAGCATCAGGTCTAAGGAGCCCTTGGGGCCCCGGGCGCCGCGCGGGCCGCGGGGCCCCAAGTCGCCTTTGGGCCCTTCCATGCCTGGGGCGCCTGCGGGGCCCTGGAAGAAAAAAAGGCACAGGCACTAGTTACGGTTTATTTTATTGGTTCATCACCATATTGGACAGCACACTAAAAAAAACATATACTTAATAAAGGGCAGCTCAGTCAGACGAGGAACTTTCCCCGTACTTTTTTGTACGAATAGTTATGGGGATCCTGCACGAAATTGTGAAAATTTACGTAAGTACTATGCGATGAATTAGTAAATACTTTTTAAGAACTTACGTAAGTTAGCCTGATCATTGCACAAGGTCGTGGCCTTGTTGAAATTTGAAACAAATTCTCTAGACAATAACAAACAATACATAATTCTAATGACTCCTAAAACATTATTTTTCGACAACTTTCTTAATTTTACGCATGAAACAATAATTCTTACATGAAAATTTTTGTATTGATATTCCGCAGATCACCCCCATCTTAAAAAAGTAAATTTTAATTTTTAGAACTACTACTATTTTTATAATTTTAATAATACAAGCGCGTAATGGTTTTGTACATTTCGCAGAATAAAAACATTGCTCTAATCAAATTACTAGGTCTGAAACTTCACAGCAGAATTGTTCTAATTTCAAATATCAATATTATTGATTTTGCTTTGAAGTTCATTAAGTATGAGACATAAGAGGCCTATTACATCTCGTATGTAATTTTTGCGTAAAATGTCCATTTTTGCATTTTGTAGTAATTTTGCAGTTGTATTTTCGTTTTTATCGAAATAGGATAATAAATTTGTGCATAATATTACAAATCTCCATTCTGTGAGCGCAAGTCGAATTCGGACGGCCGGCGCATCGCAATTTGTAGTAATTTAGCAGTTGTATTCATCGTTTTTATCGAAATAGGATAATAAATTCATTATAAAATCTTTATTCCTTATTAAGTTACAATAATCTTGGTATAAATTTTGCTCAATAATATTGTCGTAAATAGGAGATATTCACAGTTAACTTATAGCAATTTTTGAAGTTTTTTGATTTAGAATAAGATTTTTATCCTATATAAAATCAATGATATCAAAAAATTCCGAGGCCGCTACGCACTTTTCGACTATATAAGAGATAACATTATAATTTTTTTATTTCACTTCTTTAGAACAGTAGTTCAATCGATGAGCTCAAAAAAGTGCCTTCGCGCACTTTATGAAAATGTTTCGCTGCAATTTTGGGTTTAATTAAAAGGTTAAGCAAAATTTACAAAAAGCGAGGCCGCTACGCACTATTCCAATAGCTATTCTACACTATTCAATAAGTCATAATTGTTAATATATTTTTGTTTCTGAGATCCATAACACCAAAATGGGCCATTTTACGCAAAAATCACCGTCGAGATGTAATAGGCCTCTTAAGTATGTCAGTTTGTGCAATCGGCTCCCCCTTTAAACTGGAGAGATAAGACAGAGGCTAAGGCCTGCTGTCCATCCTGAGAACATCATCACTTGCTTCTTACTTCTTTTACTTCTTTATATATTTTTAAACTTAAAACTTTGCGATTTAAGTATGTAGTCAACCCATCCGGTGAATAACGATAAACCTTACTTAGTTACTATGTAACTGACCCTGGGTCCCCTCTCGCAGCGGCAAAACCCTCCCTCCAAGGGCGCTGTGGCGTCAAGCACTCTGTACGTGAGGGTGCCCTCAGAGAAACGGTCACCATCTGTAAAAGTCAATGCCCTATTAAAGCTAGCTATGCAAGGAAACATTATTTGTTTTATTTTGTTTTTTAACTAAGCACTTAAAAAGGATATAATACAATAGACGACGAATAAAGTGTTGTCACATTAAATTATGTGGCGCCCTCTATGTAATATGCGTACAACTCTCCTCCTCTATATCACTATATGAAGGCTTGAACAGTGTTAGATAATGCGGTGTTGAGAATTACCAGCATCTTTAAACATGGGGTTGTCGGTGATCTTCTTGAGCTGATCCTCCGCGGCCCGCAGCTGGTCGGCGAGCTGCTTCACCCGCCTGGACAGCCAGGAGACGGTGTCGCACGGCGCGTAGCAGCGGGACGAGGTGCGGATCAGCGGCAGCGGCTCCTGGGAACAGGCATTGAGAGAACTTGAGAACCTTCAATAACATGTAAAACTAGATAAACAATCCCATACTAAATCGTAGCGGCATTGTGGCACCTGTGACATATACGAGTACATTTTGACTTATATGTGTTTTATTTATTTATTTTAGTTCCAGTCCTGCACGAAATTGTGAAAGGAGACCTTTCCATTTCGGCTCAAAATGTACCGAGGTACACTTTACTTTAAAATATCCTATTAATTATGCAGAAGCCTCTGATGATATCATTTTTCTATAAAACACGCCGCAACTAGTATTTTTTTGGAAAATAAATAGTCACTTAATCTGGTTTAAGAAATCGTAAACATGAAACGAAACGTGCAAATAAAGGGCGAAAATAAGACAGTGACAACTGTCATACTTACTGGTTTTTTGTGGTGGTGACAGTTTGTGGATGAACAAAAAATATTTTTTGAGATCTAAACTCACAATGTTGGAGTTTCTTCCTTGTCCTTTTAGCAACAACACGTGTTGTGAGACTCCATTTTATTTCAATCTACTGTACAAATCTAAATGTACTTTAAAAATAAGTATTTACTTATTGAAATTGGCTTAATGCTAAACGCGAAGCCATTAATTAAGTTATATTATATAATATCTCGCAATGGATAATCAATAGGTGCAAAACCTGGTTTAAATTATTTCTATAAACTCACATAGTCGGTCTACTAATATTTGTCACTCTCAAAATAATCAAACGCACAAAATAAATCAAAACAGTTAAAAACACTTATTTTTGTTACTATTTATCATGTTTTTACTAAAAACAGGTTATGTTTATGTTAAAATAAGTTACTCTAAGGCTTTTATCTAATAACTAGTTAACCCATAAGTAAGCTAACGAAACGCAACCGACAGCGAGAGAGTTATGCTTGCCAGTTAAATTAATCCAATGTTGCAAGCCGTCAAACCTTTCTAATGATATTTTTAGGTGGTACAATTATAATAAAAAATATAATACATATATTTCTGGAATCTACGATTTTTTTCCTACATTTTGGTACCTTTGAATCTTAGGTACATGAGTGGCCGTAGTTGTATGGGAAGAGGAAAGGTCTCCTTTACGTATTTTTAAGTCACTTGTACTATGCGCTGAATTAGTTAAATACATTAAAAGAACTTACTGTAAGTTAGCCTGATCATTACACAAATCATTAAACAATAACAAACAATACATAAGTCAAATGACTTCTAAAAACATATTTCTTCGACAACTTTCTTAAGTTTTCTTAACTTTTCTTAATCCGAAGGTCACCCCCTTCTTTAAAAAGTAAATTTTAATTTTTAACTCAAGCGCGTAGTGGTTTTGCGTATTTCGCAGAATAAAAAACATTGATCTAATTAAATTTCTAGGTCTGAAACCTAAAAGCAGAATTGTTCTAATTTTAGATATCATTATGATTGATTTTGCTTTGAAGTTCATTACCCAAGCAACAAAATTTGGAACTATAAAAGTCCTGAGAACGTTTTGGAGCGTGCTAATTTGTGTACATGATTAACACTATAATGATGTTACGAACGTTTATAGAACCCCAAATAGGCCCTAGTTTTATCACTGATTTATTCTATAAACATTACATAAAGGCTCTCACGGTAATAAATCAGCTTTGTAGTTGAAACCTAAAAGTGTCGAGAAACGCTTTTTGGTACTGAAATAGTGCTATCTATCTACAGCATTTATGTCACAAATTTGCACTCTAAAAGTAACCAAAACATGTTTAAATTGCTTTTTTGCAGTTGTGGTCGTGTCGTGTGTTCTCCAACAAAAATCTACAAATAACTTATACAAATATCTATGTTTTATTTCATTTGCCGATGTAATAAAAAGGAAAAGGACACTACGTAGCTCTGTCGTAAGAGGCCTATTACATCTCGACTGTGATTTTTGCGTAAAATGGCCAACATTGGCGTTATGGATCTCAGAAACGAAAATACATTAACAATTATGACTTATTGAATAGTTTGGAATAGCTATTGGAATAGTGCTTAGCGGCCTCGCTTTTTGTAAATTTTGCTTAACTTTTTAATTAAACCCAAAACTGCAGAGAAAGATTTTCATAAAGTGCGCGAAGGCACTTTTTTGAGCTCATCGATTGAACTACTGTTCTAAACAAGGGAAATAAAAAAAATATAATATTATCTCTTATATAGTCGAATAATGCGTAGCGGCCTCGGAATTTTTAGATATCATTGATTTTATATAGGAAAAAAATCTTATTCTAAACCAAAAAACTTTGAAAATTGCTATAAATTAACTGTGAATATCTCCTATCTGCGATAATATTATTGAGAAAAAGTTATACCAGAGTAACTGTTACTTCATGAGGAATAAAGATTTTATAATGAATTTATTATCCTATTTCGATAAAAACGATAAATACAACTGCAAAATTACTACAAAATGCGATGCGCCGGCCGTCCGAATTCAAATTATGCTCACAGAATTTGAGCATAATTTGAATTCGGATTTGCATAATATTTGTAATATTATGCACGAATTTATTATCCTATTTCGATAAAAATGATAAATACAACTGCAAAAGTACTACAAAATGCGAAAATAGGCATTTTACGCAAAAATCACATTCGAGATGTAATAGGCCTCTTAACTTGCACTCGCGAAATTAATTGTATTGATAAAATCATTAATGCCGATTTCAAATTTGACAATGCGCCCTCGTAATTTTCTTGTTTTAAATAAATTGAAATTAATTAAATAAGTACTTTTCCCGACTATGGCTGCTGTAGTACACATTGGCACCAGCCGTGCTGCTAATGTGCTATCATGGCAGAAAACAGCAGCCATATTTGATTAATTATTTATTGATGCTCTTTTAGTACTTTTTTGTCACGATTTAGTATCGTAGGAGAACAAACAAACTCACTTAGAGAGCTATTTAGAATTGAAGTTATTTAGCAGCCGCACCAGGAGTCGCTATGGTACTGTTAAGAACTGTAGCAGAGTTATCATGATTTTTACAGAACTAGCTCCATAGCGATGTTGAGGGAGCTTGTAAGAAAATATAACGATACGTAATCGTTGTGCAAGGCACTTTTATAGTGCAAATTGATTCTGTAATAGTGTTTTCGACACTCCTACAATACTAGTACTGTAAAAGTTATTTTCACATTATTATTGCAACATAGATACACAAAACTGTCAATAAGGTCGTCTATAGTACTAAATAGTACCATAATCACTTTTACCATATCTATTACAGTGCAACACTTTAATGATTCTTTTGTATAGTCCTGAAAGTGTTCTTAGAGCAAAATTATAGAACGTAAATGCTCATTAATTTTATAGAAGCAAAATGTTCTGTTAAAAACCTTTATGGTACAAGCAGTCGCAATGATTACCATTATAGGCCTACTATATAACTGTTTGGTGATAAAACGCCTTGGTTATAGAAGCTTTTGTTACTTGGGTAAGAGACTTATGTCAGTTTTTGCAATCGCGCGGCACCCCCTTAACCCCTTGAGCACCGTAAAACCAGACACAATTGAAAATCAATTGTTTCGCGACCGCCGGCGGTCTTATGATCCTTGACCTATTAATCATAATATGATACACCAACAGAACAGACATTGTACTTCAACGTTGCATCCTCGAGATTTATATTCACAAGGTAGTCCACTCTTCAATGTACCAGGCATCCAACACATATTAAGAGCTATCTAAAAGAAATTTTATTAAAAAATACATAAAACGTTACCCATAGTATAGACACAGGCGCCATCTACTGAATACCAACCGAGTGCACGAGTTTGTCACCCGCGCTGTCATCGTCATTTCGCTTTTCGTGTTCGGGCATCCGCACATCGTTACCCTAAAAGTGTTTTGTGTAGCAAAAAACTATGTGCAAAAGGAAGCATGGATAATCATTATATACGCATGCGGAAAAACTGCGTAAACGACGATCGCCAAGTAAATCAGGTTAGTCAGTGTTTTAAATATTACATTTTGTCGATGTTATGATTAAATTAAATTACAAAGAAAAACGATTTTTTAAATACTATGTGATTCGTTAGCGAATATACGATTCAGAACCTCTTAGTGAGACATTCAAAGTAGAAACGTTATTGAAATATATTTCATAGTACGTTTCCTTCTTAATTTCGATTAATACTTTCGCTACTACTTGTGCCTTTGTGGTTACCCACATTTTTTGGCTAATATGAAATATAGTATCGTGACGAGATTACGATAGATATTACGGGTACCTACCCTTATGTAGTACCGTGACGTGATTACGGTCAGTACTAATATGAAATCTAGTATCGTGACGCGATTACGATCGATATTACGGGTACCTACCCTTTTGTAGTACCGTGACGTGATTACGGTCAGTGCTAATATAAAATCTAGTATCGTGACGCGATTACGATCGATATTACGGGTACCTACCCTTATGTAGTACCGTGACGTGATTACGTTCAGTGCTAATATGAAATCTAGTATCGTGACGCGATTACGATCGATATTGCGGGTACCTGCCCTATGCTGTGACGCGATTACGGCAATTCTATTCTTTGATCATTCCTTTCAAATGACTTCGTTTGCGCGAGGCCTCTCGCCTACCACAAAGCTTAGTGACTCCGATTTTAATAAAGAACCGTAAATAACGGACGTATATAAATCTAATATTGAAAAAGACTTACGATCTGTCATGACCGTAGCACAAGTACACAGTCCGGATCTTACCCAGACCATCCAGGACGCTAGGGATACCTAGTCGTATAATCCAAGCGCAGCAGAGGAGTTGCCAATTGTAAATCCAATATCGTCGGATTTTCTTGACGTTCTTGGAGTTTCTAAAGTGAAGGAGGTACCATTGGGACCCAAAATACCAGAAGAGGTCTCTAAACGCTAGGGAAATCCTCATAGATGGTATGAACAAAGATAATAAAAAAGAACTGTTAGCAACAACTTTGATACCTGTTTGAAGTTGGCCAAATTATGCTGCATTTACATCATGAAAATACCATGAATAGAAAAATGCTTACACTACCTGCCTACTCTTGATAAAAAATTCTTGTCAATGACACAAGACGTTAAAAGAGACGCACACTCTTTTGGAGAAAATTTGGGAGAAAAGATAGAAGCTGCTAAGGCCGCTGAAAAATCTGGTTTGCAAATACGGAATACTAACAACATTGGACCGTCAACTTCACTAAGAACTACGTCGCCCAGCAGGGAAAGTGGCAAGACCCATCCAAGCAACAAGGTCATGGGTTGCCAGACCGGGTGGGAGCAAGCAAAGATTCCCGTATCCACCTCCGAGCACCGACGTCCGCCCGCTATCACACCACGACAGCAGTGAGACCGTCATACAGACCGATGTTGCGTAAATAACAACCAAGGTAACCTTACACGCTGGTCGTATAATTTTTTTTTGTTGACACATGGTGTTCAATCGCAAATGACCCGGTAGTCTGACAGTACGTTACGGGTTACAAAATACCATTTAATAATACTGTAAAGCAAGCTACTGAAGCTATCACTCCTAACTTTTCTTCGGCTGAAATAAGTAAGTTAATCACACCTATATCTGACTTGTGCCAGTCAGGAGTAATATGCATATGAGAGGATGTCAAAGACCTATATTTATATGTATATTTCTCCCATATTCTTAACACCTAAAAGTGATGGATCGTCCAGATTTATCTTGAACCTAAAATCATAGAATAAAGCTGTCGCCTCATACCACTTTAAAATGGAGGACATACGGACAGCAAGCAAATTATTGTTTCAAGACAGTTGTATGGCCAATGTTGATATCAAAGACGCGTATTTTTTCTTTAGTTCCTATTGATGAAAACTACAAAAAGTTTTAATAAATTTTTGGGACACAAAAGTAATACGTATGAATTTTAGTGCCTACCGTTTGGACTTAGTTCAGCACCTTATTATGTCTTTACGAAACTCATGAAACCGGTCTATCTACCGGATTTATCTTAGAAACAGAGGTTTTTTAATTCTAATATATTTAGATCTTGTGCCTTGGCCATTCTTATGAAGAATGTAAAAGTTTTGTTCTCGAAACTGTTTGTTTATTACAAAATCTAGGCTTTGATAAAAACTTCAAAAAGAGTAGCTTGGAACCACAAAAGACTAGAAAATTTCTCGGTTTTGAATTAAATTCAGAAAATATGTGTTTGCAATTGCCAATAGGAAAACGAAAACGCATTCTTGAACAAATAAATATCAATAGAATGGGTGGAGTAATAAGCAATAAGTTCCTTTAAATAATATCACTTGTCGTCTATGGCAATGGTGCGAAAAACGCAAAATATTTGTCTTTGCATCCTACATAAAATCTAAAGATAACTTCGAGGCGGATAAGGAGTCACGGCGTATGAATATCGATACAGAATGGCAAATGTCGGCACCTGTGTTCGAAAAAATTGTTTAATCGTTTGGGACACCTCATAAAGATCTCTTTGCTACTTACCAAAATTATAAATGCAATAAATACGTCTCATGGCAACGAGACCCCTACGCCTTTGACATAGATGCATTCACCTTAAATTGGAATATATTTTATTTTTATGCTTTTCCCCCTTTCTCGCTCATATTAAAATGCTTCAGGAAAATAATTAACGACTAAGCCACTGGTGTACTAGTTGTATCGTATTGGCTGAGTCAACCTTGGTATCCCCTACTTAGCTCAGTAGCTCACCACCAATATACTTCGGCCCAAGTGACGATATGTTATTATCACCTTTCAGGACCCAGCACCCTCTTTGCAAGAAACTTATCCTGGTAGCCTACAAATTATCAGAAAAGCATTTCAAAGACAATCGTTATGTAATGAAACCATCGAGGTGATGATTTCCTCATTGTCTACATCCTCACTAAAACAATACAATGTCGCTTTTACGAAATGGTGGAGTTATTGTGATATTTATAAAGTTGATTTCTATAACTCCCCACTTCCAATTCTATCAAAATTCCTTACGGTCAACTGTTAACAGCAAAAATTGGTTGTAGTTCATTAAATATGCATCGTTCTGCTCTAGCTATTTAGGGCAAACATTATAGTGAAGCTGATTAGAAGCTGAACTGACAGAACTAAACCTACTCATCCGAAATATTCGGAGACGTGAGATCCAAAGAGTACTTAAATTATTTCGCAAAATTTGTGTTCTAAACATCTACCTTGTGAATATAAATCTCGAGGATGCAACGTCGAAGTACAATTGATGGTTAAACAAACTTACCTGAAGTGAAGTTTGACCGTAATTGTACGAGACGTTACATCCGAAGAGATTTATATAAAGATCCCTCCCTTCCCTTACATGCTGGCCCCATATAAATTAATTTTGCAAAAAAAGCTCTAAAAGTGAATGACGATGACAGCGCGGGTGACAAACTCGTGCACTCGGTTGGTATTTACTAGATGGCGCCTGTGTCTATACTATGGGTAACATTTTATGTATTTTTTAATAAAATTTCTTTTAGTTAGCTCTTAATATGTGTTGGATGCCTGGTACATTGAAGAGTGGACTACCTTGTGAATATAAATCTCTTCGGATGCAACGTCTCGTACAATTACGGTCAAACTTCACTTCAGGTAAGTTTGTTTAACCATCAATTATACATTGTTAATAAAAGTAGCAAAAACAGCAGATATCTGCTCCAATTACAGGCGCGTACAACATTGATAAATTATAAAACTAAAAATTCAAATTAAAAACGAAAAAGACCAAACGTGTCTTTTTCGTTTTAAATTTTAATTTTTATAAAAAAATAAAATATTGTCAAAATTTTAAAAATAATAAAATAGAAACTCATGGTTTAATTATTTAAGTTTTAGAAGAAAAGTAATTTTTGAAGGAGCTGTTCGTCATGTTGACGCCTAGCTCGCGCACTATCAAACGAAATGCTTATCTAAACATCTCAATAGGTACTCTTTGTACCTATCTATGCAGACATGTTGAGAGCTCTAATGGTGCACCTAGTTTGTATAGGTGATCGAAGGTGAGAGAGAACACACTGACCGTCAAGGTGATGGGTGCAGGCAGGCCCTACGATCCCGTGACGAAAGAGTAAACTCAAACTCAAACTCAAAATTTCTTTATTCAATAAACTTAAAATAAGCATTTTGAATCGTCTAAATTTATTTAGATGGATGGGAACCCGCCCACCAACCCCACCCATTCAGGAAGTGTTTTAGCTGTGGAGAAGAACGGGCGCAAGAAACTCAATAAACACACACAGCTTTAAAATAATATAAGAGTAACGACATTTACTAAACAATACGTCCTTACCAAATTACACAATATACAAATTACTAATATGTTATGCTCACACACATGCACTATGTCCATACATATGTGTCATTTACACAAACTTCCACTTTATAATATAACCTTTACTCATGAGGGTTTTTTTTGAATGAGGACGTACCTACTTACTTACTACGCTGGCTCAGCGACCCAAAGTGGATCTTGGCCTCCGACACTAAAGTGCGCTATTCCTTCCTGTTTTGTACTAAGTGAGACCAGTCGGGTACTTTTCCAGCTCTTTCAGATCTTTGACAACTTCATCTTTCCAGCGGTATCTTGGACGACCCACTGGGCGTCGTCCAGATGGTTGACCAAGAGACGCTCTTTTGGCAGCTCGATCTTCACCCATTCTCTCTACGTGCCCCAGCCAGCGAAGTCGGACAGCTTTTATTTCCCCAATGATATTCGCGCTGGCCCTTACGGCGTAGATGGAGCGTCCCCTGGGTGGCGGATGGGGGAAAGGTCGGTAGTACAGCCTAGCTATGCTATCTGGCTAAGTCCGATGTACTTGCTGACCAAAGTAGGGTGTGGTCCTCCAGCATTTAGGGGGTTGTGCGGGGGGTTAACAGCCCTCCCACGGAAATACTTTTTGTTACGAAACCGTCAGAGAAAAGTAAACGATCTTTCAAGGGCACCTCTGGAGGCTATAGTTTAGGACACGGTGTCGCACGGCGCTTAACAGCGGGACGACGACGGGCGGACCAGCGGCAGCGGCTCCTGGGACCAGTCATTCAGGTCAGGTGAGAACACAACGCAAGGCGATGTGTTCTTACCTGACAAGTAGAGAGGCGATGGGTGCAGGGCCGCAGCTTCTACCAAATCTGAAGGCACGTCTGAAGTCTAGATAGGCTTACGTTGACCTGTTATAAGGGGGGGGGGGGGGGGGGGGGTAACCGGCAAGGCGATCACAAAAATCACGGAAAAACTATAAGCCTGGGTTGATCGCGATGCATACAATAAACTTAAAATGAGAATTTTGAATCTCCACAGATTTATAATAATATAGAAGTAACGACATTTACAAAACAATATGTCGTCCTCCTCACGAATCCCCGCCGATGCCTCAGGGCCTGGTCGGAGACTTGGGGCAAGAGTTCCACATAACCCGGAGAGGTCCCTGGGTTGGCGAGAAGCATTTTCTCCACTCTAAAAAAATATTAATTTCTTAAGCTGATTCCGGGTCCCGATTGACAATTCTCTCTCTCTCTCTCTCTCTCTCCTTCTCGATTGTTTAATGATATTCACAAGTGCTGTATCCTAAACATGGCCTATATACTAAATAAATGATATTGATTCTAGATTCTTGGTTCATGGCACTGACCGGTAAGGCGATGGGCACGGGCCGGTCGCAGCTTCTGCCGTCCGGGGACAGCGTGAGGGGGGGCGCGCACTCGCAGTGGAACCCCCCCACGTCGTTGATGCACTGCTGCTCGCAGCCACCGTTGTTGGCCGAGCACTCGTCAACATCTAAAAAAAGATACATATACACTCGCACAACTATATCATTAATAAAAATGATTGCCTTTGATTTACAAATTGATAATACCGGTATTGCAAACGCGGGCATAAACGTCTTATGCGTTTACCAGTGAATAACATACATCATACAACATAACATACACAGATATCATTTCCTAAGTCGATCTGGTTTATATTTCTGACGACGCTCTAATATATGACAAAAATACGCTTTAATAAAATTATTTACTGGACACCCTGTATTTTAACTCATGCAGAAATACACGACTTATCTGACGAAGCTATATGAACCACGATTCTCGCATTCTACCCCAGCATCTATCCGTTAAGTACCGATCGATGGTCAAAGGTCAAAACGTTTATGAATCAGCTAGAAGTGTTAATGTTGGCACAGCACAGCGGGCTCACATACACGGAACAGCTATAATACAGTGTGTTGAAAAGTTCCGTCGACAAATTGTTCATTTACGAGCGCTGTCGTCGCTTAGCCTTAGTTTATGCTTTGATAATTAAAATATTTCCTGTGACGAATCTGTTGCTATAGAGACTAATTCGGGTATATTACAGTATAATTATTATGATTGACAATTTCGATCGATATCGAAAATGCACGTATATTGGCCATGTCCAGGTTCCATGCTTAGGTTTGGTTAGGTGGTTATAAAAATGTTATAATCATTGAATCTGGCTCCGGTTTCTACTTCTAAACCACGCAATGAATTTATACGTGGTATTCACTGATAGAAAGATCGATAAAAGACAATGGTTTTTTTTAAATAATTTGTAGATTATTTTGTGCAAAAGTTAAAGTATGACGGTGTTTTTAACTTAGCGCGGAGGAAGACGCGGGAGGGCAAGTGCTAAATAATATGAATAAAATCTCTATATGCATGGTTGCCGTGGGATGGATATAAATAATAATGTGGCAATAAAAAACGGTACTTACATTATACAGTTTGTAACAAAAACGCCGAGGGATCGGTTAAAGAGTGCCACATGTAATGCAATAAAGACGCCTAAAATAATATTTTAAAGGTTCCTATATCGAAACCAAACAAAGTGATCCGCACTGCAAAAAGTAACTTATTACAATTTTTTTGAAAAATGTTGAAATATTCTATGCCAATATTATTTATTTCGTTAAAAACGCGTTGCATTCTTGCTTTAGATGTCTCCCTATACTACTTACATAATATTAAACCTTTTCTATCTATACTTACATGTATAAATAAAAATTAAATGTCACGAGATTTCAGCACGGCATCTTTAAGGCATAACATAATTATTATTTTTTTACTATGTTTGTAATTGTCAGAAATTCGTCACTGGATGCGGGGCGTGCGTCGCGGTTGGACTAGTTTTTCATAAATTATGTAATGAAAGTTAATGAAACAAATAAATGTGTATCAGGAAGAATACCAGCTAGTTAGTTATACTTCCTTTGCGTAATATGTTGTTGTAGGTTGTCTTTTGTCATTTATATCTTAATTATGTTTTTATTTGAAAGTGTTCTTTTGATAGGGAGGGCATTTACCAATTTTAATTAGACGCTGCAAAAGAAAAGGAAATAACAAATGCCTTTGCTGAGTTTCTTGTAGGCTTTTCTCAAAACAAGGTCTCGTCGCCTTATAGATTACGACCTGATGGCGCGTAACGACATAAGAGTATAAGTGCTTATTTATTGTAGCCTAAGGGTGGATTCGACCAAACTGCAATAAGGTCTTATACCTAGATTAAACGCCGAATTTGTAAAGACTAATTTCGGAGTAAGTCTAATTTCAGTTTGGTAGAATCCACCCTTAATTGAATAATAGATATAGAATCTGTGTTTTGGCGGATCATTCAAAGAATACTACCGACCCGTCTCTTTCCTTATGTGTCGTTAAAGGTGACTAACAGATAATAATTGCACATACATCCAACAGCATAGAGCGGCGATGGGCTCACCACCTGTCACGCTGAGCACATGTCCAGTTGTTGTTTGGTGAAACGTGTACTGTGGCAGGGGACTGCTTTCGCGGTCTTCATTGTGACAAACCCCTTCGGGGACTTCTTGGCGGGAAAGTGAAGCATGTCTGCAGTTTTGTTTTATTGTCTAAAATTTGTGTTTTGTCGAATATTTATGTGAAATAAGGGTGGATTATTTACTGTTAAGTGTTCGCAAACGTGCATGAGTGTTAGCAAATAAAACAAAACAGTGCAACATCGCTTCTCAAATTCTCTCAAGAAGTCAGTGTGAGATCTCAATAAAGTCCCACAGCTTGATAGAATCTCGAGGGGTTTGGGGGAGTATTATTTACCATTATACGTTCATTATCACTTATTATCATCTACTTAATGCAAAGAAAATAATTAAAATATATCTTACTTGACACTGGCTAAATGTGCTTTGCTGATCGCACAAAGCCATTATTTATTAGCTAAAAAAAAACCCCTTCGGGAATTATTGGTAATAAGGAAGTATGTATATGATATTGAAACTTGAATCTAGCAAATGGGAATATGAGGTCTCTGCGTCTCTGCCTGTTAGCAACTCACCAACGCAATACGGCTGCTGCTTCCTCCTGTAGTTGCCCTCGTGGAACCTGAACCCTTGGTGGCATGAGCACCAGAGCCGGTCCCCCCGCACCTCGCAAGCCTGCTCGCACAGCCGCAGGCTGCACGGCTCCTGCGACTTCGGGATACATCTGAAGGTGAACAACCATCATCATCAGCCTACAAACGTCTAACATGAACTTACTGATTAGAGATAGTTTTTTTTTCTCTTTTACATTTACTTGCTGAACTTATTCTTATAACGAATTGAGAACCTCCTTCTTTTTTTGAAGTCGGTTAAAAATATTTTTTGTTCCAATTTATCGCAAGCTTCAAGCATTTGGGAAGAAAAATCTACTCACCGTCCAGCTACATACTGGTGGATGGTGTCGCAACACCGCAGCCAGATACGAGCTACCTAGTGCTACCTTTGTTTCAAGCTGTGGTAGGCGGTAGCCGCTTTTGATCCGGCTGACCCTTCGATCCAACCAGCCGCGTAGGAAGTGGGAACTGGCTAGGCGTCCGGATAGGTTACTAAAAAGCTATCTCACCGTCCAGCTACATATTCACGCGCGTCGCAGCACCACAGCCAGAAACGAACTCTTGCTACTTTTGTTTACGTTTACTTCCTTGAAAAAAAGTTTAGAAGAATCCACTCACCGTCCAGCTACATACTGGTGTGTGTCGCAGCACCGCAGCCTCATGCACGGCACGTCAGCGCCAGACACGCGGCAGGACCCGCGCGCGCGCAGCAGCCGCGCGGACGGGCACGCGCTGCGATAGTCGTCCCTATGGGCATGGAATAAGGGACATTTTAGATTGGTGCACTCTGCTAAACCCAATCATTAAGAGGGTTTACGCATTCCGGTTTCCCATACAATTTTCCAAGTCGAAATTTTCAAAGACCAATAAGCCCATTTTAATGAAACTTTGCATGCTAAAGTAAAATATAAGGATCTAAATAGTTTGTTGAAAATATTTAAAAAAAAAGGTTTATTTGGCTGTGTTATTGCGATTTAAAGTCCACTGTAGAAAGTTTAAAATCGCAATAACTCAGTTAAAAAAACGTTTTTTAGAAATGTTTTCAACAAACTACTTATTTAGATCTCTATATTTTACTTCAGCATGCCGAGTTTCATCAAAATTGGCTAACTGGTTTTTAAAAATTTTAACTTGGAAATTTGTATGGTAAACCGAAATGTGTAAACCCTCTTACCCCTCAAACCCCAAGCGGTCGCATGAGACCGCACCTACAAAAACACACTTGACTTTGTACCGTGTTTTCATAGACTTACAGACTACTTTAGTATGAACAAGTTTGGTTATTTCGGTTCTGTGGTTCATATTATGTATTGTTATCGCACAATATCGCATAGTCTATGCTCCATTCTGTCTAATTTGACGTTGACAGTTACTGTCAAAAAAGTGTCAAAAAAAATCCAAGAGTGAGTGGTTGACTAAAATGTTGGCCAGAATGCTCCTCTTTACCGCTGCTGCTCGAAATACAATCAACTGAATCAAAATAACGTTACGGGGATGGAAATTTTTCACGACTCGATAGCAAAATTCAAAATTAATGTTCTGAATCTGTATCTGAATACCATTGCCGAAAACATGGTTGAGCGAAGCGATGGCTGATTAACATGTCAGACTCGTGTACGGGTCCCGCCTGTGGAGGCTGGTCCGCTCTTGCAATCATATTTTTATTAGTAGTATTTAATAGTCTTGCTTTTTTCTTTTTTTTCAAAGATACTGTAAGACGTTGTTTAGTTTATTTTAAATTGAAGAATACCTGTTTTTTATTAGATATTCTTTTGTATGTTGTTGTGTTGTCTTGTAATCGTATTAAATGTGTCTTTTTATCTTGTAATGGAAAGTGCCCTTCTATGATAGGGAGGGCATTTTTCAATTCTAATTGACGCTGTAAAAGAAAGGGAGAAAAGAAATGCCCTTGCTGAGTTTGTTGCCGGTTCTTCTCAGTACAAGGCTCCCGCCCCATAGTTAGACTTACGAACCGATGGCATAGGGACATTTTGTTGATTACACCACTAAATGTTATCGACGTCTTTTAATTTTTAAGTGACAAGTAATTTATTGCTTTGAAAAAGTATTTATTGACGTGGACAGAATTTAGCTTTGATTTTGTACGTGACGCGTTATCTAGTTGGTATTGTTGATCGAAGCTTAAATAATTGAATAAATAATTTTGAATTTTGTTAGATTCTTTTGACTGAAACTGTGATAAATATTGACATTGACACAGGTAATTTATAACCTACCTGATAAGAGTGTCAATGTCAATATTTATTACTAATCTAAATAATGCAAATAAATAAATCAATAATAAATAAAGTTTCCTACATTCTCACCAATTATCTAGCCCAAGAGATGCTTCGTTATAAAACTCTTTAAATGGTTACTAGACAACGGATAGTGACCCGACCGGGGTCGTGGGTTAGTGTTAATAACTTGTTAGTAAACGAGGGAAAAACCAAATGTGTAAGATTTGTATTGCCTAATGTTAAGCAGGTAATAACTAGTGTACAAATTAAAGATAAGAATGTGATTCCTGTGGACACCACTGTGTTTCTAGGCATCACGTTGGATGCCAAGCTTCAGTGGGGCCCACATATAGCTAAATTGTCGAATAGACTTAGCTCTGCGGCTTATGCAGTAGTGAAGATCCGTCAGTTAACTGACGTTGATACAGCTAGATTAGTTTATTTCAGTTACTTTTATAGTGTAATGTCGTACGGCATTTTACTGTGGGGAAATGCTGCCGACATTCAAACTATCTTTGTGCTGCAGAAGAGGGCTATTCGAGCAATATATAACCTACAGGCTGGTGACTCTCTCAGAGAGAGATTTAAGGATATAAGTATAATGACAGTTGCATCACAATAAATTTATGAAAATCTGATGTATGTTCATAAAAATATTGAAATGTTTTCAAAAAACAGTGATATTCACAAATTAAACACTAGAAGTAAGAACAAATTAGCAGTACCTTATACTAGGCTCCATAAAATAAATAATTCTTTTAAGGGTCTGTGTGTACGATTATACAACAAAGTACCAAATGATATTCAGAAATTACATTTTGATAAATTTAAAATGAAAATCAAAGAAAAGCTTTATAAAAAAGCTTATTATAAAGTGTCAGATTATACAGAAGACAAAACAGCTTGGGTCTGAAATGCTCCAAGTACTCCAACAGCTATTTCTAATTGTCTATAATTAATGTATATAGAGCACCATATTTAATTAATCTATTTACATTCAAATTCATATTTTGTATTTTGTGACCTGGTAACGACATAAAATATATATATATTTTTTGTAAATGTCGTTGCTTCTGTGCGCTGTGGTTTCTTGCGCCCGTTCTTTGCCACAGTTAAAAAATGATGTCCTTAATGGGTGGTAGGTTAAAAAATATTTGGATGTTTCAAAGTACTTATTAATTGAGTTTATTAAATAAATATATTTTGACTATTGACTATTGGGGATCGAACCCGGGACCTCGGAGATGGCAACACCATGAAAACCGGTGTACAAACCAACCGACCAAGGAGGTCGTCTGCAAGAAGTACATTTTTTTCTGCAAATGTTGCGTATGCAATTTATATATATATTATAAAAGAGCTTAGATTGTAAGCATAAACTATTTGACAATATACGATATTTTATACTGTTGGTGTAAAACTGTTTTTACTGCAAGTCAATATCCTACTACTACGATGATAATTACACATAATATTATAATACCTTTGCGTACTGAGATATTTTAGAATGATCGTTTGAATGTTACAGTGGTCAAAACAAAAAAGATAACTAAATATGTTTATTTAATTAAATAACTTATTAATTTATACTCATACTGATTTAATGAGTATTTGATCAACATTTTACTATTTTCTAGCTAGGGTTAAATATTGATTATAATTGTATAACTAAAATACATAACTGTAGTTTTTCTTTGTTTAACTTTGACTCAGATAAACTGTACGAGTACTCATGCGTTTCGTAGATTCAAAGTATATAAATTACGTAAATTACTTACACATCGGTGAAGTACAGTTATGTAATATGCCTAAAAAATGTACAGACGATAAATACATTTATCGCCCTTTTATCAATAGGTACCTACTTCCAAACAATTAATCCGTATAATTTTTTTCAAAAGTTTTAGTTTTCGACTATTTTATGACTTTTAAACACATGATAAAGGTTAACTTTTTTGCACGCAGTTTTAAAAGAAAAATTTAGTACTTTTGTTTTTTTACTTAAGAGTCCTATTACATCTCGCCTGTGATTTTTGCGTAAAATGCCAATTTTTGCATTTTGTAGTAAATTTGCAGTTGTATTTATCGTTTTTATCGAAATAGGATAATAAATTTATGCTTAATATTACAAATGTTCACTCTGCGAGGACTAGCTAAGTTCGGACGGCCGGCGCATCGCATGTAATAGGCCTCATCAAAAAGAAAATTGCAGTTATGAATTACTTCGAAGTTAACAATTAATTGTTCGCGCCTAATAGGGCTTACAACGTTAAAAAAAGTTCCTTTTCGTATCCAAAAATCGAATGCTGTGATGATAGCGGCGTTCTCCAAGTTAAACTGTACCGTACCGAGACTGAGAATGCAGTTAAAATACATTTTAATTGCAAAATGGCTCTTTTAATTGCCAGTGCGATCACGGAGAGCTGTTGGCTTCCTGAATCAGTTGGTCGTGATACATAAAGTAATTGTTTGGAGTTACATTTTATTTGACGAATATGTACAGGAAAATGATGATAAAGTTTAAAATTCGTATCTTAAAAGCCAATTATGTCAATTATACCAAAACTTTTTTAATTAATTACAAGCAAATTACATATGCTGGCTTCTTATTTACATTTACATTAATTAGTTTTAAATAATTAATGAGAAGATTTCTATTTCGAAACAGGAATGACAGGCAGGCAGGTGTCGTTAAGGTGGATTTAGACCAAACGAACATAGAGCTAGAGCAAGAGCATTCTTTCTTGATCTTTACGAAAGCTCGTTTTCAGCGTTTACACCAACATTTCATTATAGTTAATTCTTTTTTTGTTGTGTTTGTAATTCTCAGGACAAGGTTTGAATGAAATAAATTTTTTAAATCGTCACGAGGTATATGCGGTACGGGTTTTTCGAGCGGATGAAGTCGCGTTCGGTCTGCTTGTTTTGAATTACTTTGTTTTTGCGGATAACTTGCACATTGTGCGTCTGACATGAATTCATTAAACGAGTAGCTATGTTCCAATTCTAAGAATCAAGATGAAAGGATACGGCCCACTATTTATATCGGATGTGTGCAGCTCTCGTGCGCAGTCCGATGACCTTTGCACTTGTGCGTTTTTATGCTGCCCTGATAATCATTTATAGTAAATAGTTGTAATTTACACTTGATTAAAAAATACTTGCTTGTTTAATGTAAATAAAATCGCTCCGTTTAATAAATCTGTTTTTCTATTAATTGACAATGGTAACCCTAAAATCTAAAATATTTTATTAAAAAACACTTACTTTTTTGCGTACTATAATTAGAATAATCTTAAGTCATTGCATAAAGTAGATAAGAGTACGTACTCTCTTCAGCCTTGAGCTAATGCCCTCTTTGTTTGACCTGTGGTTCAATAGTCTCGTAAGATAATTTTGTGTGTTATCTTGCTTACATTGTTACTAAAATCTGAATTAGGGTTAGAGCAAGAGAGACCGACATAAGTTTTAGTTGTTGCTAGTTAGAAAGTTTTAGTTATACCTACGTATTTTTTGGCAAAATAGAGGAAAATTTTAGTTCTACCATCAAATTAATTAATTTGTGTAGATTTATATGTTTTTGCCTTAATAGAAAAATAATAAATAGGACTTCGCATATTTCCTTGATGTTTTTTTACATAAATTCGATTATTTTTTCACGACAAACCACAAATCACAGCAACACCTTATCACATCCACAAAATATTCCCACTCACACATCCACCGGGTCCTCATGGTACTCCTCAGCGTGGTATCCTCCCTGGTCTTCGGAGAGTACCAGGGCGGCAGACGTTGCCAGGAGCATGGCGCAAACCACGGGGCTGGCCGGCGCGCGCATCGCGACTGCGTTACAGAGAAATGCGCTTACGCAGTGCCACCCAAACTTTGCATAGCGAACTAGGTACTATAGTGTGAATGAGTCCCTTTGATCGGTTGCGATGAGAAGCGCACAGATGCGCTTTTTCTCATGATTAGCAGATCTAAACTGTATGAAAATTCCATGCATTAACATAATATTATTATTATAAATGTGGGTTTTGCCTTTACCCTAACGAATATTTTAATTCGAAAGTGAGATTGTTTGTTTGTTACGCTTTCACGCTTTGAATGTTAAACCGATTTTAAAATAATTTTGTATAGAAATAGATAGATCTCTGGAGACGGTTATAGGCAACTTTTTCTAACGAATAAATGTATAAACTGAAGCCGCAGGAGAGAGCTTGTAGTTATATAAATTGAACGATAATTTTATTTCGAATTTTAATTCGGAAACCCATTTTTTTTTTTTTTTTTTATTATCTACAACGTGAAAGCGCTTGGCCTTCGTCTCACCTGATGGTAAGTGACGATAAGGCCGAAGGTGGAAGCGCGCTTCACCCGGAATCCTCAACCACTGAGGAACTGGCTATCTTATCTCAAACTGCCCGAACACAACAATGCTATAAACATCGTTGTTATGGCGACAGACTTAGATAAGATGGTGGTAGCTAGCCAGGCAGACTTAACAGCCCTACCACCAACCAAACCGAGCACACAAAGATGTGCCCCCGCTGGGAATCGAACCCGGGACCTCTAGGCCTGAAACCGGTGGCTTAGCCACTAGACCAAAGAGGCGATTGGATGGCAACCATCCTGATACCTTAAAAGGGAACTAAATCCATGGAGATGCATCAGGGCATAGATTCATAAGAACTGAAGCATCGTGGTGCGTTGCGCGCGCGTGACGGGGCGTCACGCGCGTCCATTTGCTGCGATGGCCGCGCACCAACAGGCCAAAGGGCCATATGGCTCGTTTGCAGGTTATGTGATCTAAATAAAAGTATCTGCGTCTATCTGTGTTTGAGCCGTGTCGCATAGCGGCTCATTCAAATCAATCTCTTCCCTTGGGTGTCGTAAAATGCCACTATGTCTATGTCTAACAGCATAGAGCGGCGATGGGCTCAACACCTATCACGCTGAGCACATGTGCAGTCGCTATTTGGTAAAAAGTGGACTATGGCAAAGGACTGCTTTTGCAGTCCTCATTGCCCTGACTAACCTCCTTACTAATTGAAATACATAACCTAACCTTATGTATTTCAATTAGTTTATTTTCTAAATTAATCAAAAGTTTGGAAGCCTCTGAGTAAATTGGCCAGCGTTAAGCCAAAAATAGCTGGATCTTGCGTTACGTAGGGTAAATACGGTATTTTGGTGCTCACGGACGGTTTTGTTTATAGTGTTGGTACTATGCCTTAGCGTTTTGCGTTTGAGAGACTATAGTTCTCTTTTAATTCTGTAGATCCTATTGTAATGTCATCCTTTTGTAATAACTCATAACGTACAATAATAACTGTTTTTTACAGTAAGCAAGGCTATGAAATTGACGTGTCTGGCACCTCGAACAATATGTTTTTGGGGGTAGTGATTTATGTTCCTAGTTCATGAACTGTACATAATCTTCTTACTAAGACTACGTGCTAGTCATATTTATGGCAGATAAAACAGCTAGTGTTGTCTGCCATAAAATAAAATGTCTATAAAATTCTAGATCGTCATGTCTCTGTGTGCTGCCGAACAATGGTATACAATCGTGACTAATCTAGTCGCGATACTGCTCTGATACCAACAATGAAAATGTTGCCACTTACAAAGATAACTTATATTTATGTCGATTTCTTATCAACCCTAACCTAAATATAGGCCAGCTATCCCAGGAAAAGCGGTAGCCATGGCCACTCCCGCGCAGCGTCTGCGAGATGCGCTGTTTACGCCGCGGATGCGCGGGCGCCGCTCACGGCCACCGGCCGCCCCACTGACACACTGCACGTGCTTCCTGGCTTATGTAACCCTAGTAACTATATAAATCATTTTGAAAAATGGCTAAATTGTTTGTTGATAGTTTGTGGTTGTTGTGTGGTGGCGGCTCTTATTAAAATAGTACTTACTACCAACCCAACCCATCTGTCCTTTTGGGTGTCGTTAAAAGCGACTAACAGACTATCATCTTATACACATGTTATTTGGTGGAACGTAGTCTCTAACCCAACTCTTTGGGGATAATGGTCGTGTATGTGTAATGAATTTACATAATAATAATATTACCTCTGACATTCTTATCTGATATTCTCATTTTCGTCCAAAATTGATGAAAATTCAAAAGTGCACGTAATGTAAGTCAAATTAGCAGGACGAGAAGTTCATTGATTTTATAATATCATAACAGTGTTCGTATTTCCGCTTGATAAGGGCGCAATGCACACAAATGTCGGCTTTATTGCTGTGTAATTAATTACCTTTTGGCATGGGCCTGGCGCACACATGTTATTGAATATTACGTCAAAGCTCACATTTGATTGTGTGTCGTTCAAGCTTTTAATGAAATGCGCAGAAATGGAATCACAACGGAGTGCAGCTCTAGTTTTGTTCATCGCTCGATCGCGATAACGAAAACGAGAGAGAGAATTTGTAAAGCAAAATAGAAACTCGCCTCGTCTGTCACGGAAGCGGTGCTACAACAATGAAATCAAAATCGAATTGTGTATGAAACTCGCATAGGCATCGAGGGAGCAGATTTCTCATAAAGTTGAAACTGTTTTAATAAATTTTAATCTATATTAATAAAAATCAATTGCCTAAATGTTGGGACTATATATACTACATAATTTCAGAACGGCTGCACCCTATTTACCCAATTCTTTTTTTGTTGTGTTGGTAATTTTCAGGAAAAGGTTTTTATGTAAGAGAATCTTTGGCGAAAGTCGTCACGGAATACGGGCCGCTAGTAAATCTATAAATAAAAAGCGATAAGGATAAGGATGTGTGGAAGGGTTTGGGGGAGGTATGCGGTCTGTGGGGGCCGGCCTTTGCTGAGCAGTGGGACAAAATAAGCAGATTGGAAAAAATCAACTGCCACAACCATGTATGACGGGGCATCACTTGTGAACAGCTCGACCGATTTGGCTGATTTCTTTTTCCTAGTGTTCGTAATTGTCAGGACGAGGTTAGAAAATTTTGAGAAGGTATGAAATATGGATGATATTTTTACATAAATAACAATGTAAGTACATTATGTATAATAATATAAGCGTAACAACATAATGTACACCGTGCAAAAACGCGGGAGGTAGGCCGCAGTATTGTGTTGCGGTTGACCTTTAGTCATTATGACATTGATCCAAACAGTACATTTTGACTCTGATTCGTCATATCAAAATGTCCTATGATTTTTATACATTCTGACACTCGATCGTTCTCACATTTGCTCTTTGTAACATTAGTACATTTTGATACTAACTCGTTCTGACAAATGAACTATCTGATTAGTAATGCATTTAGCAATCGTTCTTCTTAACAATCGTACTATATGTCAATTATGCATTTTGACTCTTATTGTTTGGCACACATGTAATCGGACCATTTAGACATTCAGTCATGTGAACAGCCAAGTCCCGGAAGGTGTAAAACTTTGTAAAGAAGTGTCACGTGTCACGATCGTAGCAAATGAGGAAACCGCGGTTTCTCTCGTGAAGTGAAGTGAAAACGTGAAGTACGCATGTGTATATGTGGTTTAGAAGTTTCATACACATAAATGAGTAAAATAAAATGAACTTAAGTAGTATAGTTCAACGGATGATGACATGAAAATGATGCCTATAAATTTATTCAAGGCAAAACTTTCAAAAATGGCTGATCCAAAAATGCTTTTATTCTTTACAAGAATTCAATTCAATTCAATTCAATTCAATTCATTTATTTCCAAGAATATGGTGTACATTAGGGTGTCATATTAATACAGGTCTCAGCATATTCTGCCATCTTCAGCGTGGAAATATTATATGCTTATTTAAATTTAAATTACAAAAATTATATAAGTAATGTCAAAAAAAAAAAAAAATTAATGGAATAAAAATTTCATAAAATGTCAACATAATTTAACTAACTTAATAAAAATTACACTTTATGTTCTAAAAATTCTTTGGTCGTATAATAACATTCGTTTAACAATAATTTAAATAATTTATGTTTGAATTTATTTACAGGCAATTCTTTAAGTTCAACAGGCAATTTATTATACACCTTAATCGCCATGAAAAATTTATTATTACTGTATATTTTCAGTCTCTCTGTTGTTACATAAAGTCTATGCTTATACTTATTTCTAGTGTTAGTTTTTTTATGTATCGTGTCATGTAAGGGAAACAGATGCGGATATTTTTTTACTAACATGCAAATCTCAAATACATAGAGACAGGGTAGTGGTAGGATACTTAGCTCTTTAAATAATGGCTTACAGTGGTCAAGGTAATCAGCCCCGCAAATCGCCCTAATGCATTTCTTTTGTGCTTTGAATAATTTGTGTATGTCTACAGAGTTTCCCCAGATAATAATGCCGTATCGTAACACAGATGAAATATATCCATGATATGCCGCCAAAGCAGTTTCTCTGTTTGCAACTAATCGTAGGCGTCGAAGAGCAAACACGAATTTGTCTAATTTAGTACAAACTTTATCTACGTGTTCTTTCCAGTTGAGGTTCTTATGGATCAAAAAGAAGTACAATCTACTTGCGGTACAGATGCGTTATTGTAATTAATGTTAACATTCTTGGTTGGGTTATTGTAAGAGTGAAAATGTACAACACTACTTTTCTCTAAGTTAACTTTTAGATGATTGTCTTTTAGCCACTCAATTACTTTCTTTAGTTCCTCATTGCATTCATTTTCTAAATTATCTGCATTTTTGCACTTTATTAACAGTGAAGTGTCGTCGGCGAATAGAATGCAGTCATGAATTAGTGCAGCTGGCAAGTCATTTACATATAATAAAAACAGTAGTGGTCCCAAAACACTGCCCTGCGGCACGCCCGAAGTACCCACTTTTCGCGATGAATAAACCGTAGTTTTTTTGTTTTTGATTAATGTTGTCACCTCTGTATATTGTTCCCGGTCAGCTAGGTAGGATTTCAACCAATCATTGGCTGGACCCCTAATACCATATTGCTGTAGCTTGTTGAGTAATCTGCTATGACAAACAAAATTAAAAGCCTTGCTCATATCTAAAAACAGCCCCAATACCGCCGACCCACTGTTAATAGTCTCTGTAATCTCCTTTACCAATGAAAAGCAAGCCAGAGCAGTGGAGCTATTTTTCCTAAAACCGAACTGTCTCGGTGTAAGCACCTTATTTATCCCGATAAAACTAAGTATTCTATTTGACATCGCCTTCTCGAATATTTTGGAAAAGATGGGTATAAGTGTGATAGGTCGGTAGTTATCCATAATAGTATGTTTACCCTTTTTAAACAGAGGTTTGACTATAGACGTTTTCAAACGTGTAGGAAATACCCCCTGTTCAAACGACCTATTTATTATGTGACACAAAGGTGCCGCTATGAAGTTAGCACTTATTTTTATTATTTTAGTGTTAAGCTCATCGTATCCCACGGAATTAGTTTGATTTAAAGATTTAACTATTTGTATAACATCCGAATCACATATAGGTGTTACGAACATACTATTAGCTATCTCCTTGATTTGTGATTTATTATAATTGATTTTGTTATCAAACTCATTACCTTCTTTAGTCAAATTAATAAAATAATCATTAAATAATTCTGCAATGTCGTTAGGTTTATCATAAGTTATGTCATTTTTCTTTATTTCAATAATGTCCTTTGAATCATTGATCAGATTAATATTGTTTTTTATTACATTCCAAGATGCTTTACATTTATTTTTTGAATTATTGATAAATTTACAATTATTTAGCTACTGTGATTTATAAATGCATTTTTTCAAAATTTTATTGTATGTCATGTATTGTTTTTTATTATATTTTTTATTAGCTGATTTATTATGATATTTAAAATATAACAATCTTTTCTTTATACAACTTTTTTTTAAACCAATAGATATCCATTTATTTTTTATTACCTTTTTTCCCATTTTGACCCATATTATTGGAAAGCATAACTCATTAAACAATTTGTATAAATCATGAAATAGATTAAAATAATTTTCGCAATCATTCTCTTCAAATATCTGGCTAAATGATAGAGAAGATAAATAATAACAAAATTTAGCAATATTGTCTTTACCATAGTCGCGTCGCTTTTCAAACCATTGCTTAACTTGTTTGTTATTGTTTTTGTTTTTGTTTGATATCTGAAACGATATTGATTGGCCAGTGTCATGATCAGATAATCCTAAATGATGTACGCTTGCCTTTACCTTTGACAAATTCACATTGCTAGCAATTTGGTCTAAGCACGTATTTCTTCTCGTCGGTACATTTATGTGAGTAAACAAATTAAAATTCGCTAAAATAGATTTTAGTTCATTCGATTTCCAGTTGCTCTCTAGTACATTAATATTCCAGTCTCCGCAGATTATTATTGATTTTTTATTATTACACGTAATGCTTTTTAAGAGGGTTGTAAGTTTTTTGAAGAAAACGTTTATATCTGCCTTTGGTATTCGATATATGCAAATTATCAAGAGATTACAATTATGAATTTCAACGCCACAACATTCGAAGCTATAGGGACAAGCTAGTTGAGATGTTATTTGTATCGGTGTATATTCAAAATTTAAGCCTCGCCTAGCCAGTATACACGAGCCTCCTCGTCTTTCGCGTATTCTAGCGTATTGACAGACTAGTTTATAACTCGAAAGTCTTAAATTACATTCTGATCCTTGTTTAATGAAGGTTTCCGAGAGACAAATAAAGTCAATGAGGCCAATTCTATCAGAAAGTTCATCAATTGTCAATTCTAAAATCTCATTTTTACTAAGTACTCCCGCTATATTTTGGTGAAACAAAATAATAATGTACTGTTGTTTAATGCTTTTCTTTTGTTTATATTAAAGCCAACATTGTTATCGAAAAAAAGTACGATTGAAATTCTCACCCGGCAAATTATGATCTATGTGTAAAACTTTTTTTTTAATCTGTTCCCGAAAATAATAGGGAATAGTGCCCCTTTTTGGTAATATAGTTTTGTGAGATATATTTCTATTTACCCTACCGGCTTTCAATATATCTCTGAGTCCCTTAGATGACAGATACTTTATGGAATAGTTGTAAGCGTCAACAATAAAATTGATTTTTTTACAAATTGAATACAAAATAGTTTTTTTTTGATATTGTGAATAAATAAAATTAATGTTTACAAAGGTACAATTAGGAAATATTCGAGATATATTTTCTAAGTTTCTATTAAGTTTAATAGTATTTAGGTGTTGACTTTTATTGACACTTAATAAAATTACATTAAAGAATACTTTAGTCCCTCGACTTTTTAGAGTAAGTATGAGTATTACTGTAATAGTGTCTACTGCTCAAGTGTTTTGTTCAAATTATATAGCTTTGTTCTGTTTTTTTTTAATTTTTAACTAATTTTTGCGTATCAGCTTCTTTTTTTTTTTTTTTTACGTGTTACGGGTAAGCGCTTGGCCTTCATCTCACCTGACGGTAAGTGACGACAAGGCCGAAGGTGGAAGCGCGCTTCACCCGGAATCCTCAAGCACTGAGGAACTGGCTATCTTAACTCTTACCTGTCGGAACACAACTATGCTATAAACATCGTTGTTATGGCGACAGACTTAGATAAGATGGTGGTAGCTAGCCAGGCGGACTTAACAACCCTACCACCAACCAAACCGAGCACACAAAGATGTACCCCCCGCTGGGAATCGAACCCGGGACCTCTGGGTCTGAAACCGGTGGCTTAGCCACTAGACCACGGAGGCGGTTAAATATGGTGAAATATGTGAACCTTATTTATATTTAAGACCACTTATGTACCATAAATCTTTGTCTTTGCCTTTGTCCGTAGTCTATGTCGCGTAGCCGTGGAGAATACTACCAGCCCTTAACTTCCCTTGGATGTCGTAAAAGGCGACTAACAGACTAAGGACTGCTCATACATCCAACAGGCGATGGGCTCACCACCTGTCACGTTGAGCACATCTGCAGTCGCTATTTGATGAAAAGTGGACTACCATGATAGAGGACTGCTTTTGCGGTCTTCATTGCCTAGTCTCTGACTAACCCTTCGGGGATAATAGTCGTGATCATAAATATGTGTGTATTTAACCAAACCTTGGCTCCGTTAAGAGGCCTATTACATTTTGAATGTGATTTTTGCGTAAAATGCCCATTTTCGCATTTTGTAGTAATTTATCGCAGTTGTATTTATCGTTTTTATCGAAATAGGATAATAAATTTGTGCATAATATTACAAATCTCCATTCTGTGAGCATAAGTTGAATTCGGACGGCCGGCGCATCGAATTTTGTAGTAATTTTGCAGTTGTATTTATTGTTTTTATCGAAATAGGATAATAAATTCATTATAAAATCTTTATTACTCATGAAGTAACAATTACTCTGGTATAAATTTTGCTCAATAATATTATCGTAGATAGGAGATATTCACAGTTAACTTATAGCAATTTCCGAAATTTTTTGGTTTAGAATAAGATTTTTTTTCTATATAAAATTAATGATATCTAAAAATTCCGAGGCCGCTACGCACTATTCGACTATATAAGAGACAATATTATAATTATTTTATTTCACTTGTTCAGAACAGTAGTTCAATCGATGAGCTCAAAAAAGTGCCTTCGCGCACTTTATGAAAATCTTTCTCTGCAATTTTGGGTTTAATTAAAAAATTATGCAAAATTTACAAAAAGCGAGGTCGCTACGCACTATTGCAATAGCTATTCTACACTATTCAATAAGTCATAATTGTTAATGTATTTTTGTTTCTGAGATCCATAACGCCAAAATTGACCAATTTACGCAAAAATCACAGTCGAGATGTAATAGGCCTCTTAAGCCTACCTTAGAGACCTTGTGTGTACCAAGAAGAAGCCGCGAAACAACTCTGCAACAAGGGCTGATCTTTCCACGAATTCGTGTTAAAATTACAACTCCGACATAAATAGAATAAAACAAGAACCGAACAAGTATTATAAAACTTGGTATCCAGGTTACTTAAAATCAAAGCCATATATATGGGTGTGGTACTTTGCCTACCAAAAAAAAACACGGGTCGGTCAAATAGAAAGTGTCATTGCCTGTCGTCATTCATTGCCTTTTCGTTTTCGGATTATGGCGCCATCGGAGGCTGTTGTGTGTAATTAATTGGACGGACTAACGCTGACCGGAGCGTATATTGGAAATCCTTCGTACGCGTCATAGGCGCGTCGCGGAAGGTGCTGCGTGCTAGTTGTATTATGAGGCCATCGGCGGGCTGAGGACTGGTGTGCACTGTGCACGGATCGGTAGAACGGACGTGTGGAGCTCCTGCTTCCTTCCTAACCCGAACCCCTCATCCTAAGGTTGCAAGGCGGGCTAAACATCGGACCAGTCGGTAAGTCCATAGAATTTAAAGTTAGGTTAAGATTTAACGCTAAGCGCAGCTTTCAGGCAACCCATGATCGGTGATCTAGTGGTCCATGGTTTGTCTGAAACAATAAAACTCAGAGTTTCAAGGCAACCCGTGTCTTCTCTCGGAGACATCCGTTCTGTACAAAAACACCAAACCCGGTATGCCCGTTCCCCCATCGGCCAAGTGCCGCCACCTTTTATTTTTCCATCAACTTAAAAAAAAATCAAAATCAAAATATCTTTATTCAGTAAGCTTAAAATAAGCATTTTGAATTGTCTAAACTTAAATTTACTTCTGTGTTTGGATGGATGGGCACCCATATTCTGGACGACTTTTATCTGAGGAGAAGAACGGCCGCTAGAAACTCCACAGCTTTAAAATAATATAGAAGTAACGACATTTACAAAATAATATGTCGGTACCAAATTATACAATCAGTTATAAAGATAATGGATTAAGAAAAAATATTGTGAATATTTTATTATAACCAGGCTGTTTTGTCTTCTAAATATTCCTTGACTGTGTAAATAACCTTTCCTAAGTAAACACGATTTTACATGATTCTTAAACTTATCTAAATGGTAAAAAAGGTAAATCTAGTACAGTACTTGGTATTTCATTATAATAGTGTATACCTTGCCCCAAGAAAGAGCCGAAAACCTTTTGTAACCTAAACAGTGGCATTACTAGTTTTGGCTTACTTCTAATATTGAAATTGTGTACATCAACGTGTTTAGAAAGAGTGCAACGCACAAAAACTATACAATTATAAATATACTGCGATGCAACAGTAAGAACACCAACTTCCATAAAAATATTTCTCAAAGAAGTTCGCGATCCCAGTCTATAAATGGTTATTGCTCGTTCCTGTAAAATAAATATAGTTTCAACATCAGCCGCTGTTCCCCACAAAAGGACGCCATACGACATGACACTATGAAAATAACTAAAGTAAACAGTTCTAGCAGTTTCAAAATCTGTTAATTGTCTAATTTTTCTAATCGCATAATGCTGCTGAACTGAGTTTGCCGGCCAAATTCGATATATGCGGATTCCATTGGAGTTTTGAGTCAAGGGTAATCCCTAGGAAAACTGTCTAGTCTACCATATCTAATTTAACACCATTCATTCTAACATCGGTTTGTTCGGTCTTGACATTTGGTAGTATAAATTGAATACATTTCTTTTTTTTGCGTTAAGCTGTAAATTATTAGCACTAAACTAACTGAGTACCTCTGAGAGAGCATTGTTAACATCGTCATAATTATTCTTACATCTAGTCACATTAAAAATGAGTGAAGTATCATCTGCAAACAATACAGAAGTTTTTTTGCGATCGCGCGGCACCCCCTTAAATAATACACACTGGATTCTTGAGAGAATTTAAAAATTGATGTTACAATGTTTTGTTTTATGTAACAACGCCTCTTTGCGCGTTCATCATATAACATAAACATTCTACAAAACACAAATATTAAAAATTAAAACTAAACTGCAGACTAACGCTTCACTTTCCCGTCGCCGACATCCTGAATAGATATTTATTTATTCAAAGTTCAAAGTAAGTTTTTTAATAGGTCAAGTATCATAAGACCGTCGCACAGTGTTGCCTCGCCAAAGAAAATCCGGACAATATTATTTTGTTGTTGGATTGTGTTGAAAATGAATTAATAGGTGCTTAAAAACAAGTTAATGCAAAAACAAAATAATTAGAACAACAAAAATAATTTATTTTACATACAAATGAAATTTATCCATCATCTACGTTTATCTTGTTGTTGAATTGTATTGCAAATGAGTTAATAGGTGCTTAAAAACAAGTTAATGCAAAAACAAAATGATTAGAATAACAAAAATAATTTATTTTACAAAAAAAATGGAGTTCATTCATCATCCACGTCACTGTTATCGCTTGATATTATATCATCCTTTAATTTTAGCATGTTAATTATATCTTGAGGTAAATGTAAATTTTTTTCTGTGGTTGTCTACGGAGGCTTGAAATTAGTGGATCGGGTGTTATTAATAAACGATTAAATACGTCTTTTATACACTTTTCCAATTCACGTCGGGAAAAATTCACAATATTTTCTGCAAGGAATAAATAAAAACTTTGTTCAACAGCCGCATAAATCCGCAAATTTTTTTTGGTTTTTCCAAAAGTAGATAGACTACCAAATATTCCTATGTAAATTATAACGTGGAGACTAGTGGAGCACATATACGTAAACATAAACCTTCATCAAGCTGAAACTTCATCAAATTAGTTATTACTAAAATCGAAATTATTTTACAATATTTCCATGATTATTTAGTTACCAAATATAATATTATACTATAGAACATACTTTTTGCTTCACGATTCATTTTAAATCTCACAAATAACTTAAAAAAACGAATATTTTATACGAATTTCAAAATAATTTTTTTTAGTACGGCGTAACTGCGCCGAGCAAGTCATGCAAGTTGAACGTTTCGTTTCGACATTGTTTAAGATTTAGCCTCAACTTCTTACACAATAAAATAGTGTCTTTATTAGAGATTATGTGTATGAGGTTATTTTACTCCTACCTTACATTTATTAAAATCATTCGTCCGGCTTTGGCAACACTGTGCGCCGCCGCCGGTGGGCGCGAAACAATTGATTTTCAATAATTGTGTCTGGTTTTACGGTGCTCAAGGGGTTAATTGAGTTTATTGAAAAAATACATTTTCACTTTGCTTACTGCAAAGGCTCATAGACCCAAAGCGGCCATTTTCCCCTGTCCACTACTCTTGTTAGTGATTTTGGTTTGATAAGTGGACTGACAAAAATGTACGAAAACTTTTCTTTCGCCCTCAGCATGCCTTTAGCCGATGATTTGCGTAACTAGAGAAGCCACCATACATCTTTTTCAAAATTAGCTTTACTTTAGCTTAATTCCTTAAATGTTGGTACTTTAAACCTTCTGCTGCCTCAGTATAAAACTACGTTTAAAAATTAGACACTGTCAAAAACAGATCCTTGCACTTTTTAAGATAGGTATGCAACATATTAAACGCTTGTTTAATATGTTGCATCCCTTTTCTTTCATATTCTGGGCTCTTTCTCATTGTTCTGAATTTGTAGTTGTTATTCATTGAAACTGCGTAAAAAATAAACTTAATCGAGTTTAAATCCATTTAATCCGTTTGCGCGCCGTGATCTGTTGTGAGTCGAGACACAAAGTGGGCAGCGTATTGAGATTTATTAGCCCGTTTCAATTAAAAGGACGCGGCAGTCAAACCTTAGCCGGCACCGAAATAGAATATCTATTTTTCAGACGTCATTTGGAATTGTTTTCGCCAATTTGGACGAGCACGGTGGGAGGCGCTGAACCCGAAAATTAAAATTAATCCCATTCTGATAGAAAATTGGATGAAATCATCATGCGTACCTACGGCGGGCGGAGGCTCCATACAGTGCACAGGAACGCGGTAAAGCAAAAGCAGCTTTAGTGTATGACTACAGTATTGATGTTTTTGTGCGTTATGCCCCATCCAGACTCCCCACGAGGCTACACGAGGGAACGCGTGTACCAGAGTGAACACGGTGCGCTCGTATCCCCTTGTCTTCCCTCGCCTCGCTCTCGCTCCGCTTAACCACATTCTTGCGCTAACCCAAAAATCTATATCACAAGGATAAAATTAAAGTGAACGACGCGTGGGATCGGATACATAAAGTAGCTAACACAGTCAATTCAATGACATCCATCTTGTAGGAGACGTAGCGGGCAACTGAATAAATTGAGAGTGTGGATGGCTAGCACTCCTGTAGCCTCCTATCGCCAAGACTCGTGGCGCGAGCCTCACGGAGGCGCCTCGCGAGAGTCTGGATGCAGCATGATGACTCTTGACCTGACCTTTAACGAGAAGATCACCGATCTGATCCAAGTACGTTCGTCGAGGTCTTCCCCTTCCAACTATACAAAAATTGAGAAAGGTATGCTAAGATGGTTTGGTTCCACCTTCTTTGTAATTCTTTTTTCATCCATTCTCTCTACATGACCAAACCATCTTAGCATACTTTTCTCAATTTTTGCCACTACATCTTCATTCATTCCACACTTCTCTCTTATCACACTATTACTTATCCGATCTTTCAAAGTCATACCACATATAGTAGATACTCCTTAGCGTTAGAAAAACTAATGATTTAATTCCATTTAATAGACCATTATGGATAAATCCATGACCCGCAGTAGCCTATTGTGGGATGTGATGATGACGAATTGACTTTATCTTGTACTGACTTGGACGACATAATAAAATCATTGGTGAGTTTATTTTATACAGTTAAGTACTTTATACTTTAAAAGGATTACTTTCACTACTATACTTTATAAGGATCTGTCTACTAGCATTTATTATTACATTTAAGACAATCATTATAAAACTTTTTTTTTACTTTGCTGTTGCATTGGGATAGGAGGACGGCATGCATAAAAAAAGAGCATGCGATTAAATTCGTTTCCATAGTGTTTTTATTTCAGTTAAGTGCAAAGTTTTAGCATAGCTTGTCAACAGTTTATCGATCCCTCTTAAATTATCCCTCTTACGGTTAGTTACGTTGTAACCAACCCGTCCGAATTACGGACTGAATGTTATGGCTCGACCACGATCTTGCCGCTGTGAGCGGAGCGGCGAGCGGATTCTGTTTTTATTGCGTCTTTTCTATCCGTCTTTACTATTGAATGAGACTTCCGTAGTATGACGCGCAATGGTCAAATAATCCGCTCGCCGCTCTGTTCACAGCGGCAAGGTCGTGGCAGGACCGTAATGCGACGGATTACACATACTGCCTCACCTTTACTGTGGCGTTTAGCTTGCAGCGAAAATCAGTTTTCCTTCACTTCAGTAGGACTCTATGTATCAGCGCGAACACAGGCTTTGAGCTTCCAAAAAAGTTCCATGCGGAAACTTTTATTTATAAACTACTACGTATTGTTAGAACAATACTAATGTCTTTAATCATATTTTCGTTGGTAAATGTTCTCGCGTCTCCTGTTTTTGGTTACGGCAACGACCAGCTCAGTGGTTGGGTACCAGGGCACCATGGCTACCATGGAGTGCACAGCGGGCAGGAGCAAGCGCAGCAGTTCATCAGCGAATGGACGGTCTCCTTGGTTGGAGACGAGGAAATAGCGCAACTGGTGGCTCTCGAGTTTGGATACGCTTACGGGGGACCGGTGAGTAATGTCATCATAAGTCGTACAGTAAAAACCGGCGCCAAAATCAAAGTCAAACAATTCAAATTAACTTTCTTAGAAGTGCTTTTGAACCGTCTAAACATTTTGTTTTGTCTACACCCGTTTAGGACGTAATTTAGCTGTGGAGACGAATGGACACAAAAAACTCCTCAGCTTTATTTTTAAGTAACGACATTAACAAAATAATAATAATAATAATTATGTTGTTACCAAATCATACAAAGAACAGGCCAACTCATAAATATCGTATTAAATGGAAAGTTTTCCACTCCTTCGGGAAATTAGTGTGATGTAAGCATATAATATGTGGTGTGGTGTGAGCGTTAATTAATTTATATAATTATTTATGTAATTTAGTAGTATTCATACATTTAAAAAAATCACAATAATCCTTTTTAAGAGGCCTATTACATCTCGAATGTGATTTTTGCGTAAAATGCCCATTTTCGCATTTTGTAGTAATTTTGCAGTTGTATTTATCGTTTTTATCGAAATAGGATAATAAATTTGTGCATAATATTACAAATCTCCATTCAGTGAGCATAAGTTGATTTCGGACGGCCGGTGCATCGTATTTTGTAGTAATTTTGCAGTTGTATTTATCGTTTTTATCAAAATAGAATAATAAATTCATTATAGAATCTTTATTCCTTATGAAGTAACAATTACTATGGTATAAATTTTGCTCAATAATATTATCGTAGATAGGAGATATTCACAGTTAACTTATAGCGATTTTCGAAGTTTTTTTGTTTAGAATAAGATTTTTTTCCTATATAAAATCAATGATATCTAAAAATTCCGAGGCCGCTTCGCACTATTCGACTATATAAGAGATAATATTATAATTTTTTTATTTCACTTGTTTAGAACAGTAGTTCAATCGATGAGCTCAAAAAAGTGCCTTCGCGCACTTTATGAAAATGTTTCGCTGCAATTTTGGGTTTAATTAAAAAGTTAAGCAAAATTTACAAAAAGTGAGGCACGCACTATTCCAATAGCTATTCTACACTATTCAATAAGTCATAATTGTTAATGTATTTTTGTTTCTGAGATCCATAACGCCAAAATTGACCATTTTACGCAAAAATCACAGTCGAGATGTAATAGGCCTCTTAATGAAGCAGTGGTTTATTTTTTTTATTTTTATTATTCGGCAACGGGTAAGCGCCTGGCCTTCATCTCACCTGATGGTAAGTGACGATAAGGCCGAAGGTGGAAGCGCGCTTCACACAGAATCATCAACCACTGAGGAACTGGCTGTCTCATCTCATACTGTCGTAACACAACAATGATATAAACATCGTTGTTATGGCGACAGACTTAGAAAAGATGGTGGTAGCTAGTCAGGCGGACTTAACAGCCCTACCACAAACAAACCGAGCACTCAAAGATGTACCCCCCGCTGGGAATCGAACCCGGGACCTCTGGGTCTGAAACCGGTGGCTTAGCCACTAGACCACAGAGGCGGTTTATGGTTTACCTGGATCCTTGTAGTTTCGTAATCTCGTCTGTCTATTTGATATACTTGCATAATTTCAATGGTATAAAAAGCTTAATTACACCATGATTATATAAACCCTTAAAATTAAAGAGAAATTATATTTTTAACGTTTTTTTGTTGTGCATCAAGTGTGATGCGTAACTCTTAACTTTTGAAATAGAATTAACAATCTTTATAATTTAAAATTAACTTTACACGTGGTATTTTTGCACCGTGACAATATTTGCTATGGCTTCTCAAACCCTACGGGTCAGACCTTGTACTAAGAAGAAGCCGCAAGAAACTCGGTGAGTGCTATTTTTCCTCGCATACCGTGTGACAAATAACAGATAAGTTCATATGCATCATAGTCATCAACTCGGCTCGCAATCACCCACTGCTAGGCATAGGATTAGACGGGCGGACTTAACAATGTTATTGACATTATTGTTATCGACATTATATGAGATGGTGGTATCTAGCCAGGGGGACTTAACAAACTAAACCATCAACCAAACTGTCTGTTCTTATGATCAAAGTATGAAGTGAAACTGTCGTCAGTAACAAGTGGATATTTTTGCAGTGATGTAAGAGCTGGGGGGAGACCTGGTGACTTGAAGTCATCAAGCCTACCTGTTGGCTTAGTTTAAGTCTCCAGTCTTCCACATAACTTGTACGTGTATTATTTAAGCACTAAACTGCAAAACTACCTAGTAAAACAAGTTTTTTGTAGAAGAAAATAAATATATATATTATTAAACCTGGGAATCGAACCCGGGACCTCTGGGTCTAAGACCGTTGACTTAGCCAATAGACCACTGAGGCAGTTAGAATAGAATAGAAAAAAAATATTAACATACACACGCTTACATAACAATTTTACAAAATAAAATACAGATAGACAGAAAAAAGAACCGATAAGTAATCTATATATTTATATACAAATAAATAGTTGTGCGTTTGTCTCGCTAAAACTCCAGAATGGCTGAACCGATTTGGCTAATTTCGATTTTTTAATATTTGTGGAAGCTCAGGGAAGCTATAAACGGTGAGAAACATAAATAATAAGTAACGAAAAATACTAAAAACAATCATTTAATTTTCCAATACAAAATGTTCTTAGCTGTGAAACATTTGATGTCTTTCGTCTTTTTAAAAATAAAAAATTGAGATTTGGTTGTTAAATATTTAAAGGTGCGTTCAGATATTAGTCTGTTTCATAACAGCTGTAGTATGAGGTCCGATTTCTTTGGTCTGTCTTGTTGGAATACAAAACAGTTCTGTTTCAGAAATAAAAATAATCTAAGAGTGACACTTGGTGGTCGAAAAAAGAAAATAAATAAATAAATTTCAAGACGATTATGAGGAAACACTACGTGGAAGTGACATGCAAAATTCTGATACGAAACATAGAAAAACGACGTTTCGTGGTCCCCTGTTTCCTCCTTCAGAACTGGACCAGATTTTATGTTATTTTCAGCATCGGTTAAAAAAATAGTTATTCATGTATGTACGTTAACTTTTTTTCATTAAGTCATTTATTTAACAAGCAGGAGCCTTCAAAATTTTAGCGAAATCACTCCGTTTTAAGGCGTCTTCAGAAACAATAAGTAACCGGTTTAAAGAGACAGACAAATTTGGTCCAGTTCTGAAGGAGGAAAGAGGGGACAGTTAAGGATCATGTCTGCAGTTATGTTTTATTTTCTTTAATATGTGTTTCAAAGAATATTAATGTGTAATAATGGCGGATTAATAACTGTTTAGTGTTCGTGAACATGCATGAGTTTTGGCAAATAATACAAAACAGTGCAACATCACCTTTCAGATTCTCTCAAGAAGTCCGTGTGAGATCTGAATTAAGTCTCACTGCTTTATTGAGTCTCAAGAGGTTTGGGGGAATATCATTTACCATTAATCGTTATCTTATATTATCACTCATTATCATCTACTTTAAGCAATCACTTATTAACTTGACACTGGCTAAATGTGCAGACCGAAAAATATTGTAATTTTTAAGTTTTGACCATCTTTTTCACAAATATAATGTAGGTGATACTATTATTTATTCTGTGGTGATACGAAGTTCACCGGGTCATCTAGCAAAATATAAAATTAAGAGTGTAAAGTTAAACTGACAGGGCCTGGTTAAAGGAGAAGCGCGCTTCCACCTTCGGTCTTATCGTCACTTACCAGTACGTGAGATAAGGGCCAGAAGCTTACCCAGTAAGGGCGGATTCGAACAAAATGGAATAAGACTTACTCCGAGATTAGTCTATACAAATTCGGCGTTTAATGTAGGTATAAGACCTTATTCCAGTTTTTCGAATCCACCCTAAGTAATTAAAAAATAAGGGTGCAAACACAATTCATAAAAAGGGACTGGGTATTGTTACGAGTATCACAGGTTTAGTTTCAGTTGGATCCTGGTTAGGTTATTACTTTCATGGTTCGGAAGGTATATAAAGCCGTTGGTCAGGGTTGTGGCCGAAAAAAAAAAAAGTTCAGCCTGTATTAGGGATGGCGATCTGAGATCGATTAATCGAAGAATCGATTTCACGGAACTAATCGTTTTGAAGATGTGCATAAATTTTTTTTTAAAGTATACTTATAGATAATTTTGACTGAAGAAAAGCTAACACAACTGAAGTAAATAAATTGCGTACGAATCTAATTATCTAAGTTCGTCAACGCCCATCTCCAGATCCGAAAATACCAGTTCGTCCCAAGCAGAGTTTCTGTGCCTTCGTTCCGCGGTTCGACCATTGAGTTCGACCAATCGAAGAATCGATGTCACGGGACCAAAAAATAGATTTTTGTGAATTGATAAGTAGTACTGAGTCGATCTAGTGAATCGATATTTCAAAATAGAAAATCTATTTTTTTTCTGTTTTGGTAAGGACCATAAAAGATTTACAGTTAGTTGAATGTACTCAAAGTTGAAATACATGTAAAGAAATAATAGTTTTTTACTAAATTACTCCAAAACTCACGAGATAGCTGTGCCGGCCCGAGAGGGTCGAACCCATTGGTCGATTGGTCGAACTCAATGATCGAACCGCGGAACGAAGGCACAGAAACTCTGCTTGGGACGAACTGGTATTTTCGGATCTGGAGATGGGCGTTGACGAACTTAGATAATTACGAGTAGATTCGTACGCAATTTATTTACTTCAGTTGTGTTAGCTTTTCTTCAGCCAAAATTATCTATAAGTATACTTTAAAAAAAAATGTATGCACATCTTCAAAACGATTAGTTCCTGACTCGCCGGATTCCTGATTCGCCGGATTCTTGTTTCGCCGGATTCTCGTTTCGTCGGATTCTTGTTTCGCCGGAAATATTAACATACAATAATATCACTTAAGTAAAGAAAACATGTAGTTATATTTATTATTGTATGAATTATTATTTTGTTGCCACTATCGGACATAACATAATATACCTACTTAGAAATGGGTTAGATTCATATTTTCAAAGAAATGACGATTTTACTTTAAACATTTTTTATCTGATACAATTAACGATAAATTAAATTTAAAATAAATATTTTTATTAATGTACCGAAATATCTGCCTTTTATTTAATAAATAGGTGAAGCCGCGATATTTCTATAGTTTTCCTTCAACTAAAAAAAACCGACGATACGAGAATCCGGCGAAACAAGAATCCGGCTTATCAGGAATCCGGCGAGTCAGGAACTAATCATTAACACATGTAATATTTACAAATATTTCTCTTAAGAGTATAAAGATTTTTTAATTAAAAAAAATATTATGTTAATTACTATCTACGTAAACAATGTTTTTATTATATATTTTAGAAACTACATCATCAGCATAATTTCAGGCCGTTTACACCCAGTGCTAAACCTCCCCATTATTACAAATTTTTAACCTTGTTCTGTATACGCAGATAGAATTAGTGCAGAAGTAAATAAGTCTAAGTTGGCAGACGTTTAAATAAAGTGATTCAACATGACTGTACAGAATTCTGATGTACTTGGTGTGTTGGACACAATGTAGCTAGCTACGCTTAATTATAACTTGGAATGATGGAAAATAAAAGCTTTGTATCCAATGTCATCACAATATTTTCCCGTTTCAGGTCAGGTCACGTCTTCAAAACAATTACGACAAGGCCCCAACCGTTTACTAACAGTAAAGCACTCTTCGAAATATCGATTAGAAGAGCTTTCGACTAGACATGTAATTGATTTATTATATTATCAATCTCCGATCAAATCATTTGTGCTTATAGCATGCTAATAGACGAGATAAAGGAATCACGCGCGTCGTCGTCGGTAGCTAATAAAGCTATAGGGTTGATTAAGAGTAATTGTGTTTTAATTTTTTGTAACATCAGAGGCAAGGTAAATCCTAATAATTGGTAATTGGACTTTTCCGCTTTTGCAGTGTTTGTTTTTGTGCAACTGTGCTTTTTCGATTAGTTGTTATGGCAACTAAGTTCGAGAGTACTTAACTTGAAAAGTGAAATTCACGGGCATGCACAAAGTTCGAAATGTGAATGTAAAACAATAGATATAAATTACGCGCAAGTTCCACCCATGGAACTAAACAACTTTCCCCAAGAAACTTATGTGCAATAATGACAAAAAAATGTCGACCTCCCATTCTATTACGCGTGCAGCTTTTAAAATGCTCCATTACAATTATTATAAGCAAAAGTTAAAAAAAGCACAGCTCACGAACTGTCACCCTTCTGGGCACAGGCCTCTATTAATAAAATGTATTTTAATTTAGACCGTTAGATAATAAATAAAGGTTACCTAATTGACGCCCATCATTAGTTTCATAAGTACAGAGTACCAAATTTCGTAAATGAACTTTGCAATGAAGCGGCCTGACGCTGCCTGTAGTGATAGCGCGAATCAAAGCGATGACGCCGGTGCTATCTCAAGTGCCAGCTGATAGGGAACACCAGGGATGTACTAAAACTGCTTTAGTTATTATATATTCTATGACTACAAATAAAGGATCCGCCATTTGAGGAAAAATAACACATTTGAGCCGTGTGTATAAATTTTTCTTTAAGTATTTTTTTAATGTGTTTATTTATTTATCAATTTCACATACTGGTTTACAGAGCAAAGCATCCAACACACCAGAATGCTAGTCTAAAGAATACTACCAACATCCTTCTTCCCTAAGGTGTCGTAAAAGGCGACTAACGTACTAAATACTGCATATGGTGTTAAATGAGTGACACACCGACTGAGTGGTATGGCCACGCTGCGTTGCAGCACGCGTTGGGCCGGCTTGCACGGGGTAATTCCACCCTCTCACGATTATCCGGCGTGAAATAATAGCAATTGGTGCTGTTGTGTTTCGTCCGGCCAATGAGAGTTCCGGAGGCCCCTTCCCCCCCACCCTCACAATTCCTATTACTTCCTTAACCCTATGCCTTTCTTAAAGGTCGGCAACGCATCTGCGACTTCTCTGGTTTTGCGGGTGTCCATGGGCGGCGGTGATTGCTCTCCATCAGGTGTCGACTATGACAGTGGACTGTTTCTGCGGTCCTCATTGCCTAGTCTCTGACTAACCCTTTGTGGATAATAGTCGTGAATGTTGTATGTATGTATTTGTTAACAAATTGGTTACAAACTGACTGCCGGACTGAAGTCGTGTCAAGAGTCAATGATAGGAGACCATTATGTAAGGTGTCTGAGACTGTAAAAAAAAATGAGAGAAAAGAACTTGCGTGGAGTATTGCCCGCACCTTCTAGATGCCTTGGACAGATTGCAGCGTCGCGCTAAACGTATATATTACCGGCAATGCAGAGTTCACTATACTCTCGAACCCCTGCAGTTGCGTACAGATATTGCTAAACTCAGCGTCGTCCTCGTCTTCTACCGCTTGTACCATAGCGAGTGCTCTGAAGAGCTTCTTGACCACATCCCACCTTCTTCTTCTTAGATAGGAATATGCGTGCTGCTCTCTGGAGTCTAGATTAGACTTACAAACCTACAAACTGATGGCATAGCCATTTTCATAAAATCAAAGAAAGAGTATCAATACTGTGTTGTGTTAGTTAGCCGTCGTTGGGTGTTAAAATATTGCGGAAATCCTTTGAAAATGTCTTTGTCTTCTGGACATCTTCCTTTTATGATCCACATAAGAAGCAAATTCTTTAGACTTGGGCCATATTTAATTGTACTACATTCTCATGCTAACATACATACAAACTATGCATGCATGATTCATGAAGTATGTACTTTTTGCATATTACGTTAGGCGAGAACCTTGGTGTAAAGTTATATTTTGGTGACTATGCTTTTAATGGAGTGAATGCTACACGCACTCGCTTTATCAAGTTCCAGTGGTCTTACAATCTACTCTTAAAGAAAAAGATCATTAGCATAAAAAGTACGGAAATCCTCGTGATTTCGACGTCTTCTCTATGTTGCGTAAAAGATGCAAGGTAGCATTGTATAATTGTTTTGAATTATTATGTAGCACGGCTTGACAAAAACATGACAGGGGATATTAAAGCTTTTCGGCGATACACAAAGACAAAAAGAGTAACCAATGATCTTTCCAGACAGATGTACTACAGTGAGCATACTGTTCAATGTGGTCAAGATATTGCTAATCTATTTACAAGGTTCTTTTCATCTGTATATAAGCGTACTGATCCATCAACATATAAACCTGACTTTGAGCGATCAAATATGACTCTATCCACAATTTATATTGTTGACAAATCCATCAAGACCAATCTTGAATCAATAAATAACCTAAATAAAAAAATAAAAATAAATATCTGTGATTATTTGTGGTTATTTTCCTGCTATGTGAAAGATGGCTAAGATAGTTCCCATACACAAAACAGGAGATAAAAAATGTGTCACTAATTATAGGCCAATAAGAATAAATAATTGTTTTGCTAAAATGTTTGAATGTCTGGTTTATGATCACATTTACTCACACCTGAAGTCCGTAATAAGCCCCCATTAGCATGAATTTGTCAAATCTCGATTAACAGCTACTAATCTTCTTAGTTACATGCATTATCTCAGTTCCACCTCTGATCAGTCAGGACAAGTAGATTCAGTTTATACTGACTTCGCCAAGGCGTTTGATCGCGTCGATCATACGATTCTGTGTTAATACACAGAATCGTATGAACCGTGGATATCCAAATCTGACAGCTTTAATAAGCTGAGCATTTGGGTATCCACGGTTCGCTTCTTCGTTGGCTGCATTCATATTTGCTTAATCGCACGCAACTTGTGACAGTCAGTGGTTATTAGTCTTCTACATTTATCGCAGATTCTGGCGTTCCACAGGGATCAAACCTAGGACCATTACTTTTTTTGATGTTCATAAAGGAGCTCTTGAATAAGCTCAAGTGCGAATGCTTGGCCTTTGCTGATGACACTAAAATTTATCGTAGAATTCATTCTACCGATGATTGTATCATTTTGCAATCCGATATCGATACCTTGACTCATTAGTGTAAAGAAAATAATATAAGCCTTAACGATGAAAAATGTCAGGTTATCACTTTTACAAAAATAAGGAACTTCGTCCCGTCGTCGTATGATACAGGGAATTCAGCAAAATCGTGTAGATGTGGTGCGTGATCTGGGCGTTTGGTTTTACTCTAAACTTTCCTTTAGAGTACAATACGACATACTACGACACAATTTTATTATCTTAAAGGCAAAGCGAATGATGGGTTTTATATATAAAACTATTTAAACAGACTCATAGTATGATTGATTACTTTGTATACTAGTGGTAAGAAATATACTTGAATACGGCAGTGTAATATGGTTACCGTTCTATGTAAATCATATTAATAGGATTGAAGCGATATAGAAACGGTTTGTGCGAGGCCTTGGGTTACGCAAACTGGGGTTAAGCAAAACATTATTGTGTTATTCTGATAGGCTAGAGAGCATTTTAATTTGGATACACTCTACGTGAGACGTCAGGTTAGTGACCTTCTAATGTTATACAAAATGGTTGATTCCAAAATTGGTACCACTGTTTTGAGCCATGTTTCGCTGAACGTCACTAGTAGGTCTAATCGAAAGCAATATCTGTTTGTAGTACCTTCTGCAAAAAATAATGTATCACAAAACAATCCACTAGTGCGCTTTTGTAGGCAATATAATTTATTATTTATGAACTAGTATTCTTCCAGAGTCCCAATGCATTTGTAAAAATTATTAAAGATCCAGATAAAACATGTGTGCTTGCAAATAACATAGATGTGTCCTTATTGGTTCACAACACATTTGCTTAATATTTAGTTAACAATATTGTTATTTTGTGTCTTACTTTGTTACACTTAATTGGCCGCACATAATCCTTTAATTTCATTTGCATGTTGTGCATAGTTGTTATAGAGATACAAATTAATCTATTTTATTTTGTAATTTATTTGTTAAACAAATGTCGTGATTTGTATCTTGTAGCTGTGCAAAATAATTAAATAACTCTTGAGCAGTAGGTGACAGCACGGCCCTAGATGCGTTCCAGCCAGTAAGGACTAACCGTCTTTTAACAGACCCGAATTCGCCCCTGCCTTATCAACTATTATTATTGCGTAGATAAGCGATATCGCACAATCTGTCAGATATCGAAACCAATTCCCTGAATAAAAAGCTATGTTGATTGACTTTCCAAATCCGTTGGCACTTATCAAAATTAATACCTACTCGATAATTTATCACGGCCATTGGTTTTTATTAATAGCTGAATCGACCCTTTTAGGTTCCAGTAAGGTAACCTAATAATAAAGGTATTATAACATAGTAGCAAATGTCATCCTGACCAAAATAGGGTTTGAACGTCTATAAATTCAGTTTCGCGCGCTCTAGTAGAACTACTTAGTTATCCTACTAATATTCTAAACGCGAAAGTTTGTAAGTATGGATATTTGTTACTCTTTTACGTAAAAACTACTGAATGGATTTGGATCAAATTCGGCATACAGATAGTTTTTTAACCTGGATTAACACATAGGATACTTTTTATCCCGATATTCCCACGGGAACGGGAAAAATCGCGAGCGGCCGCTTGTTTAAAATAATATTAGTAGTAGGTAGTACTTTAATAGTATTTCGATATGGGTATAGTTTGTCGAAGCTGTAGTAAAAGACTTTTCACAATCGTGTCTTAGGTAGGAGCTCTTTAAATACCTACCAAGCTTCTTATTACTTTTATGTATTTATTGAAAGACATTTGTAGATGTATCTTGTATATACTGCAAAAGAATCGCGTTTATTTAAATAAATAAATCTTTCCTACAATCACACCAATTATCTAGCCCAAGAGAAGCTTCGAAGAAACTCGTTAAATGGTTACTAGACAACGGATAAACATACTTAAAATACTTAAATACATACTTTTTATAAATAGAAAACACCCAGACCCGAGACAATTTAGAAAAACAATAATTTCTAAATTGACCCGACCGGGGATCGAACCCGGGACCTCAGAGATGGCGACACCATGAAAACCGGTGTACAAACCACTCGACCAAGGAGGTCGTCAAGGTCGTCAATTTAAAAAAAACTACTGTTCGAGCCGACCAATCCGCGGACCTAAGACCGCCGGTCAATCATAATAGGCCACAACCATCACGTGACATAAGTGTCACCCCTACTTTATTGAAATTTTGTATAAGCCGTATTTTTGTAATAAAGCAGTTAAATTAAATCCTTTGTAAAGCACACACTTCTTTCAATACCAAACAACTACTGAGTGTCATAGAGCACCAGCGGCATTCCGCTGCCCATAGAGCTCTTGCTCTTCTATGGGCTATGTCTAGCTGGTGTAAGCTTCATCATCAGCCTATTAATGTCCCACTGCTGGCACAAGCCTTCCCACATAAATAACGGCATATGGGGAGATGGGGATTGGGGAACCCACGGCCCAATTTGGCGGGTTAAGGGTACCTAAGCTTACATTAAATAAAAAATCTTTATTTGGTTATTTCTGTCAAGAAGATGTTTCTAAGCTTACGATATATCAGTGTATTGATTGGTTCAGTCGCTAATGTTGAATGATGTTCGGGAATTTGTAAGACACAATTTGTATCAGTTAGCGATGTCTATCCAGCTGTTTGTTAGTAGCCAAACAGCCTTGTAGGCGACCGAGTAGAATATATTATTGTAATGCCTGCTATTTAGCATGTAATGAGACAAGTCACTATTATAGAGGTCTTTATTTAGCTGTATAAAGGCAGTACAGTAAGTGGGAATAATTGCAAATGCTATTTAATACCAGTCAATAATAATATCTCGGAGTAATTATTAATATCTACAGATGACTTTTCATTTTTAAAAGGTACAACATGAAACTTTACAACTGTTTGTGTTAGTATATGAGAACTATTATTATCCTATAATATGTATGTGAATATATTAAAAAATATACAAGGCAGTCGAACAACTGGTTATTGTAAAGCATTTCTTAAGCTAAAATTGGCACTCGTTCGTCTGTTTCTGTTAATTACGAGTTCTGTTTTGTTAAATTATTAAGTTGAGTTACTGAGCAAGTAATTAAAACAAATGAGTAGATGACATAATATAGTCACAGACAATACTAATACTGAACATAAGTGGCAAACATTTCTAACATAACTCGTTGTTGAGACAAAATCTAAATACTACTACTAATTACGTACTTAGTAGCAATATTCAGTACAAAAAAAGGTAAGAATAATATAGGTTTCCGGTTAAAAGCTATCATCTCACTTACTGCATTTAGTAATATGAAGGCTAATGAGTCTGTAAGATGGTAAGCAACGATAAGACCAAAGTAATAATCGCCCTTATTACTTCGGCCTTATCAACTTACTCACAGAACAGTTTATGAAGGTTAAACTACTTTAGCTATTCCGTGATCTTACTTCACCCGTTCATCGTACTTCACCCGGAATCCTCAACCACTGAACAACTGGCTATGTAGTAATCGTTAACTGTCGGATCACAAGAATACTTCGGCGGGTACTTTTTTCTTCTAAAGTTTATTAGAAAATGTAAGTATTATTTATACAAATATGGAAAAATATATGTCTAAGTTAGGTACAATAATTTGTTTGTCCTGTGTTTTAATATCGATTAGTGAAGTTTATTTACCTACGTAAAAAAATGTAGCTACTTTAAGGCCAATCCCTTCGGACGGCTGGCTGCTTCGCTGCAGTAGAGCGGCGTGGTCCTCTCCCTAATGCGACTAGACAACCTTCCCACACAGCTATAAGAAAACAACCTATTTTTAACGCTTAACCAGCTTTGCGTCGGTTCACCTCTGAGTTTACTGCAGGGCTAAAAACATTAATGCGATTAAGCAACACAATTTTATTGTACGAGATAACGTCGTTAATTCTCGTTTTTAAAAATGTCATTTTTATTCTTTTGCTGCCGCGTTACTAGATATAAGGCCACAGAAATAGATCTAGATAGAAGCCGCATGTAAACTCAATGGTATGAAAACCAAGCGTGTCACTTTTTTCTACCTACTGTGACGTCACAAGAGCAAATTCAATCTCAAAATATATTTATTCAATAAACTCAATTAGTAAGTACTTTGAATCGTCCAAATTTTTAACCTACCACCCATTCAGGACGTCATTTTTTAACTGTGGCAAAGAATGGGCGCAAGAAACCACAGCGCACAGAAGCAACGACATTTACAAAAAAAAGATATGTCGTTACCAGATCATAAAATACAAAATAATAATTTGAATGTAAAATATACGGTACTATAAATTAATTATATACAATTAGAAATAGCTTTTGAAGTACTTGGAGCATTTCAGTTCAGAGCCAAACTGTTTTGTCTTCTGTGTAATCTGACACTTTCTAATAAGCTTTTCTTTGATATGGATTTTAAATTTATCAAGATCTAATTTCTGAATAGAGAGCGATTTTAGTGATGGGAAGTCGCCGCGCGCCGCGCGTGCCAACCAAACCGATTCAAAGGCGTCCGCCGCGCCGCCCGCGCCGGCTCCGCCCTCCGCGGCGTTTTCAATGTAGATTTTTTAATCGATGATTATTGGAATTCTTAAACAGAGGAATGATAAAAAGACAGAGGAACGACAATGGTTTTTTACATCAAGACTCATCTGCTTTCAGGTTATGATATGAGACAGTAGGTTCCAATGGTAGATTTATAATTTAATAACTAATATTATTTATTAATGTCAACCCAGTTACTTCTGTTGAAGTTTTTAGTACATCTATAGTCGTTATCGCGGTTGAATTTAGTCTTCGGATTTTTTGAATGTGTAGAGCAAAACGAATAGAGCAAATCGGGCTATATTTTGTTGGAAACCAATTTCTATTTTCTGTTGCTTCTATCCAGTTCTCTTTTACTTTGGGGTCCCATGGAAACCTGCAAGTATAAAATTTTATTTCATCCTTAAAGGGGGTTAGGCGGTCGGCGGCGAAAATTCCGGGCCCTCGCGGGCGTTGCGCGGTGCGGGGCCCGCGGTAATTCGTAAGCGCCATTCACATTTTTATCAAAAGTTTTTTGGAAATACAAAACAGTCAAGAAATCGAAAAAAAAAACCTATGTCTTTATGATTTTATAAGAATTATTATTGGGTGTTTTATGTTTGATATATTTTAATTTTAATAACGTTCATTTTACATAATGAACAATATACATAACAACTAATATCATAATTCTATATAATATAAAATCATTTAATATAATATCTTCCTTTGATTGAATTTCGCTTTACATATTATGTATAATTTATATATATTTATCATTTCATATTTTTTTATTATAAAGATCAATTCAAATAAGTTTTATTTAATCAACTTATCAATTGAAATAACTTTTGCTTATTATAAATTTTAAGTGGTATATTCATCATTTGGTATTTTAACATTGGCCTAGTAACCTGTCATACCTACTTCAAGGGGTCGCGGGGCCTAAGACAATCGCTACGCTGCGCTGCGCTTCGCGATTGTCTTGAACTTCAAGGTTTTTTTTTTATTAGACAACAGAAATACTAGCTGCCCTACTCCTGTAGATCACGTGATAGATTAGTATAAGACTTGGCATTTCGAGGTTATTTTTTTTATTAGACAACAGAAATACTAGCTGCCCTACTCCTGTAGGTCACGTGATGGATTAGAAATTTAAGTCAATCGCGAAGCGCAGCGTAGCGATTGACTTAAATTTCGAGGTAATTTTTTTATTATACCACAGAAATACTAGCTGCCCTACTCCTGTAGATCACGTGATAGATTAGTATTAGACTTGGCATTTCGAGGTTATTTTTTTTATTAGACAACAGAAATACTAGCTGCCATACTCCTGTAGGTCACGTGATTTGAAAGGATTATTTTTTTGTGTTCAATTTGAAACATGTAGTTAGTTTTTAAAATGAATTCATTTAAATTGATTACTATATTAAAGCTTATTATACAAACTGAATATTCGATTAAATGAGTAAGTATTATATGTTCAGAATAATATACTTTTTAATTTATATGGTGAACGATTTTATATGAATAGTTTGTTATACATTCTAAAATTATAATAATTCGATCTTTCGTTGATTATACTTTGTGATTACTATATTAAACCAAATTATTTTAATTTTAGCGTTTTATTAACGCTTAAATATACTTAAGTAAAATTTTAAACACTGAAAAAAGACGACAACCTCAGGCGGGAATCGAACCACCCACCTTCCGCATTCCGGGCGGCTGCCTTAACCACTTGGCTACCGAGGTCTGGCTTTCAACCGTCGAAATTTGTCAGTGCTTGATGCTTATGTTTTTAGTCAACATTGCTTCATCAAATCTTAGAAGTTTTCACCTCTGAGATCCGAAAGAAATATTTTTACAAATATTTGAACATTCAGTTAAGATGAAGCTGCGTTTATAGATTAATGTTTTATATTTTAGCATTTTATTAACGCCTAAATATACTTAAGTAAAATTTTAAACACTGAAAAAAGACGACAACCTCAGGCGGGAATCGAACCACGCACCTTCCGCATTCCGGGCGGCTGCCTTAACCACTTGGCTACCGAGGTCTGGCTTTCAACCTGAGGTGAAAACTTCGAAGATTTGATGAAGCAATGTTGACTAAAAACATAAGCATCAAGCACTGACAAATTTCGACGGTTGAAAGCCAGACCTCGGTAGCCAAATTATTTTATCTGAAATTATATGTTGTAAACGTTAACATTTGTTGTTATATCATACATTACACACCCATTATTATTGCAAAACACAGTGGTATTGTGCATTTATATGAAATTATAAAGGTAACTTCAGGATTTTTTTCTGTCGAGCAAAATGTTTCCAATTTTGTTTTGGAAACAGTCATCCCCTCACACATACGTTCTGTTATGCATATTGAAAATTTCAGTGCGAAATATCTAATGCTAATAATAAACATTCCTCTATTTACATTTTGATTATTATCATTCCTCTCAACTAGGGAATGCAATCTCGATGTCGCGAGATCTCGAATCTCGCGAGATCTCGAATCTCGCGAGATCTTGACCTTTTTTTCGATATTCAATCTCGACGATCTGTAATCTCGATGTATGTGATATCGATCGAGATCTCGACAATGTTGATCGAGATTATCGAGATTTTGGGTCATGAGAGTGTGCGAAGTATCATGCGTGTTCATTCGTGCGCGGCTGCGCGGCGACTGGTGTGGTGTGGTTGTGGTGGCCAGCGTCATCAGCCCAGCGATTCCAGCGCAGCGACGCGCGCGGGAGCCGTCCCCCGCACGCGTTCCCCGCTCTCAGCCGGTGACCAATAGCAAACAGCTTACAAACCGTAAATGAAGCTATTTCCAAAACCACGATTATTAATGTTTCAATTTCATTGTTAATTTTCTTCAAATTATATTCCGTTCCCTTAAATTAAAGATTTACGTGATTTAATAATAAAATATCTTGTTTTATTTGCAAAACATCACAGCAATATCATATTAGTTTTATACTTCGTAGTTGTTCATGATTCCTATACAGAAAATATGAGATTTAGTATAAAAGAAACATATTTTTTTTACAAATCTCAATAATATCGAAATCTTGCGATTTTTTTTTTTCGAGTGATGTTTATTGGGTTTTGTAACTGAATGAGACTTTGAATAGATTAGATCCTTAACTAATACATAGTTTTTTTTTTTTTCCAGAATTTAAACCATTCAAAGTCAAAGTCAAAGTCAAATTATTTATTCAATGTAAACCTTTACAGGCACTTATTGACGTCAATACTAATAATAATAAAAAAACAGTTAACTAACTTATAGTTAAGACTTAATAACTAATCTAACGAGCTATTATAGTCTGTGCCAGACAAATGCGCATTGCTACCCCCAGTACCACTGCACGCCGAAACAGAATCGCGTCGAACCGAAATATAAGCCGTGGTCATAGAATTGTATAATATGATTTCCAATTTTCGTATTGATACTGTGGTAAGTAATATAAATTGGAGTTATTGAAGTAAAATAAAGTAGCGGCTGAAATGAGTTTTGGAAAACATTAGTACCTAACCAATAAGGTTGACATTTTTAATCATTCAAATATCTTTTTTTATAAAAACTTAAGCATAAAAAAACGTCAAAAATTAATAAGCATAAACTTGTGTGTTTTAAAATTGTTTCGTTATTCGTCTTGGTACAAGCACAGAATAACTAATACTACTACCGTACAGAAGGTTCACCCTCCAACGACCCCCACGCGAAACTGAAACCTATCTCGTGACCCGAGCGTTCATATTCCGATAAGCACAGCCGACGCGATATCGATTTGACGTCCGTCAGGAGCGCAGGGTTTACGCGCGCGCGTAGGGATTACGAGTTAAGAGGAAACACCACGCCGACGCGGCACACAAAACTCCCACACCAAACACAGAAAAACGACGCCCCGCAGCCCCCTTCCAAAACCGGACCAACCCCCACCACCCCTTCAGCAACGGTTAAAGAAAGAGACCCTTCACGTCCGTATGCTTGATTCCTTTGCATTAAGTCATTTATTTAATAACCAGGAGCCTTCAAAATTAAGCGAAATCACTTCGTTTTAAGGCGTCTTCAGAAACATTAGGTAACTCGTTTAAAAAAAAAAAAATCAAACACACAGACACAGAAAACCTCCTCCCCCAACCGACGCTTAAATAAAAATTGGTCCACCTCTGAAGGAGGAAACAGGGGACCACGAAACGCCGCTCCCCCGCGCCCCGCATGAGAATCCCGAACGCCACGCCGACGCAGTGTTTCCTCTCAAGGCTAGATAGATCGCGCTTTAAGTTTTTTCAAACCATCTGAGACATAGAAAATAATGACATAGAAAATAAAACCATTATTTTCTATGTCTCAGATGGTTTGAAAAAACTTAAAGCGCGATCTATCTAGCCTTGAGAGGAAACACTGCGTCGGCGTGGCGTTCGGGATTCTCATGCGGGGCCCTGTTTCCTCCTTCAGAGGTGGACCAATTTTTATTTAAGCGTCGGTTGGGGGAGAAGGTTTTCTGTGTCTGTATGTTTGATTTTTTTTTAAACGAGTTACTTAATGTTTCTGAAGTCGCCTTAAAACGAAGTGATTTCGCTTAATTTTGAAGGCTCCTGGTTATTAAATAAATGACTTAATGCAAAGGAATCAAGCATACGGACGTGAAGGGTCTCTTTCTTTAACCGTTGCTGAAGGGGTGGTGGGGATTGGTCCGGTTTTGGAAGGGGGCTGCGGGGCGTCGTTTTTCTGTGTTTGGTGTGGGAGTTTTGGGTGCCGCGTCGGCGTGGTGTTTCCTCTTAACTCGTAATCCCTACGCGCGCGCGTAAACCCTGCGCTCCTGACGGACGTCAAATCGATATCGAGTCGGCTGTGCTTATCGGAATATGAACGCTCGGGTCACGAGATAGGTTTCAGTTTCGCGTGGGGGTCGTTGGAGGGTGAACCTTCTGTACGGTAGTAGTATTAGTTATTCTGTGCTTGTACCAAGACGAAAAACGAAACAATTTTAAAACACACAAGTTTATGCTTATTAATTTTTGACGTTTTTTTATGCTTAAGTTTTTATAAAAAAAGATATTTGAATGATTAAAAATGTCAACCTTATTGGTTAGGTACTAATGTTTTCCAAAACTCATTTCAGCCGCTACTTTATTTTACTTCAAAAACTCTCCAATTTATATTACTTACCACAGTATCAATACGATAATTGGAAATCATATTACACAATTCTATGACCACGGCTTATATTTCGGTTCGACGCGATTCTGTTTCGGCGTGCAGTGGTACTGGGGGTAGCAATGCGCATTTGTCTGGCACAGACTATAATAGCTCGTTAGATTAGTTATTAAGTCTTAACTATAAGTTAGTTAACTGTTTTTTTATTATTATTAGTATTGACGTCAATAAGTGCCTGTAAAGGTTTACATTGAATAAATAATTTGACTTTGACTTTGACTTTGATCTCGACTCGTTTACGATCGAGATCTCGAATGGGCCAATCTCGACCCTATGATTATGGCGCGAGATCTCGATTTGTCAATCTCGAGTCGAGATTGCATTCCCTACTCTCAACCCATCTGCTTGTTGTTGATCTGTCAATTGTATTTGGTTAAGTAAATGTCATTATTTAATTACGTAGGTAACTAAAAATTACTGCTATCAGAGCTAGAATAAAAAAAAATATTATCATCCTCTGTCTTTTTGTCATTTCTCTGTTTATGAATTCCAATGATCATCGATAAAAAATCAATATTCAAAATTCGAAAACGCCGCGGAAGGCGGCGGCAGACGCCTTCGAATCGGTTTTGCACGCGCGGCGACTTTCCATCACTAAGACCTTGTTCAGAAAAGGCGAATTCGCAGCGAATTGTCTCGCGCGTGTACGCGCGAGTGCTGTGCCCAGAAGAAGCGTTTGCCGCGCGAGCGTTTGAGGACGGATTCAGTCAGTCAGTAATTTATAACTATAATAAAAGTTATGCTCGTTTGTATGGAGAATGACAGTCCTTATTATATATCGTCTTTGGTAATAGTCAGGACAAGGTTTTTATAAAATAATCTTTTAGTTTTAATTAAAGTACTTTCAAATGTGTTTTTAGTGTTTAACTAAAGGTTTTACTTAACCTATACTTTTGAAATTCTATTATTGTAATCAGACGACTTCATATCCCAAATCGCCGGCCTTTTCTCTATTTCATCTATGAACAATTCTGTATCAAAATTTTGCCGTTCCATTTCCCTAAATACGTGCACTCGCTATTACATTCGCGCGTAAATTGGACGCAATCAAGAGGCCCCTAGTATCTCGACTCGCGCGTAAATTGGACGCAACCAAGAGGCCCCTAGTATCTCGACTCGCGCGTAAATTGGACGCAACCAAGAGGCCCCTAGTATCTCGACTCGCGCGTAAATTGAACGCAACCAAGAGGCCCCTAGTATCTTGACTCGCGCGCGGCACGCGCGTTTTGCGCGCGAGTCGAGAGTCGGCGTAGCGCACGCGATTTACGCGCGAATATTCAACTCGCGCGATGCTTGTGGACGCAATGTATGGGCAGCCAGTACCTCGTCAACGCGCGTATGCGTTCGCGCGAGACGATTTGCGGCGAATTCGCCCCATCTGGACAAGGTCTAAATCGCTCTTGTGACGTCACAGTAGGTAGAAAAATAGTGACACGCTTGGTTTTCATACAATTGAGCTTACTTCTATTTAATTTTCACTATCGTGGTCATTGGGGGTTAGTAGTTGTTTAATTTGCTATAAAGCAATATATAGGAGTTCAACAAAAATTAAACAACAAATAATTAAATAAATTCCTCATGTTTATAAATTTCTCATTTATCTATTTATCTATCTTATCTCGAAAACATGTGTGATGCTACCCAACACGACAACGAATTTCAATGTGGGTACATATTCATGAAAAAAGTGTACTTTTTCGTACTATAGAGTTTAAAAAATGTACTTTCATATTTTTGCTGTTATAACATATAGGCCGTGGTCGTGCTAGGTAGTACCTTTCTGGCACGGCCACACTGGATTTTAGGTATTTGTAGCAACTTTAAGATGAAAAATGATATAAATCTGTTGTACTCAATTGTACCTACTGCATATTTTAAATAATTTTGATAATTCTTTTACCCCTTATAAGCCATTTTAGGGTCCACTGTAAACAATCGAATAAGTGGAATGCATACGATGATTTTACACAAAAATGTTATGAAATCTGATGATACTAAAATATTAATGTTGTTTTATTAATTGTATGCCGCGATTTAAATGATCATTACAAGATTACGCTATTCTAGTGTCAAATAGAAGGATTGTTGATTTTTTTTTATAAATTTAAAAATAATTGTATCTGTGTTCTTCAATTAAGTTTTTGAATTTTTTGTTTTCAATACAATGATCATTATAAGAGGTTGGGGAAAAAGTTACTTCGCATTTTTTAAGAAAAATCAAAACATTTTTAATACAGTTTATTTACATTTAACTAAAGTATGTAGGTGCCATTAACCTGACAATGCCTCATGAATTCTGAAGAGACCGAAACATGTGGAAATCTGAAAGTGCAAGGTCAGGACTATACGGCGGATGCATTAATACCTCCCAGCCAAACTCTCTTAATTTTTGCTGAGTGGCTAAAGATGTGTGAGCTCTAGCGTTATCATGATGAAAAACTACACCCCTTCTGTTGATTAATTCCGGCCGCGTTCTCTCAACTTCTTGCTTTAATCTCATCAGTTATTCGCAGTAGAGTGCAGAATCGACGCCGGTCCTGCCTGGTAGTAACAGCTCGTAATGAATATTGCCCTTCCAATCCCACCACACACACAGCATCACCTTGTTGCGAGTTAACCCGGGTTTCGCCACAGTCTGTGAAACCTGACCGGCCTTTGACCACGACCTTTTTCGCACGTTCTTGTCATACGTGAACCACTTTTTATCACCAGTTATCAGCTTCTTCAAAAATGGTTCGGTTTCATTACGTCGTAACATAGACAAATAAGTATATCGTCCTTGGTCGTAATAAAGAATCGCAAATGAGTACACGGTTCTTTAGGTTTCTCTCAGTTAGCTTGTGAGGTACCCAAATATCGAGCTTTTTTGTGTTCCCAGTTTTTTACAAATGCGCCAAAACTGTTTTGTGGTCAATTCCCAGTTCTTCAGCTACCTACGTCGTAACTTTTATATGCCGACCTTGCTATTGATATGCCGATCTTGCTCTTTTCAAAAATGGCATAAATTTTATGCATTTTTACCTTTTTGTAGTAAAATGTTAAAATGTATCGAATTTCTTCATTAGATTCACTCATCATAAGCACAGTATAAATAAAAGCTTATATTTATACTGTGTCATAAGGCCCTTTTCTGATTTTTCGGCGCAGCAGCAGCGGTGCGACATCAGCACGCTCGGTATACGCGGTACCGAAAGCCTCAGAACAAAAAAGTTATTGTTCTGAGCCGAAAGCTTACCAAACGCATATATTTCAATGTACACATTTTCCTTGTTCCAATCACAATTTGAATTTAGAATTATCTTCTTTAAAATTTAAACTTTTAATGATACCACAACCAGCCAGATACAAATAGTATGGCCAAAGAGATTTTATTACAAGTGCATACATACTTTAAGCGAAATAGCTTTTTCCACAACCTAAATATTTAAATTTAAATTATAAAATAAAACTACAATGAATATACCCCCAAAATGTAATTTTATTTAGTTTTACCTTCTTAGAAATAGTAATGTAGTAACATTATGTAATGTTGTCCCGCAAAAAATCGCTTTAAACGATTAAAAGAATTATCAAAATTATTTAAAATATGCAGTAAGTACATTTGAGTATTGTGGTCGTGCCAGGAAGGTACTACCTAGCCTTCTGTAGGGGCCCCCTTTTCAACAAAAGTGCGACATGCCGATTTTCCCGTTATTTCTAGGTCAATATAGTTAATTGAGATGTCAAAATCTTTGTATTGACGAGATTAATAATATACAAAAAAATAAAACTGACATAGTCATACATTTCTTTCGTAAATTAGAAATAAAAGCTTTAAAATGGTAATTTTTTGGTGTACCTTGTGGGCCCAATATCTATTCTTATTTGTTATATTTTTTACATAATCTCAACATGTACATGTTCAGAAAGGTTATATCTCGGGATGTTTTTCGAAGTTAATGAAAATAATAATAAGTTTGGGAGTTATGACGATTTTAAGGTTTGTGCGTCTCGGGCGCACGGGTTTTGAAATAACATATTCGGTAATATATAGTTTAAGTTTGAAAATAAAGAAACTAATTATAATCTCCGTAATATTTTAAAATTATTTATTGCTGTTACGTGAGACCTGAAAATTAAGCTTTTTTTTTAAAATTAATATTTTTGTTAAATATTTGTTAACGCGCAAGTTAAAAACTGATTTTACACACTAAAGAATTATTATCCTCACCAACACCTCCGCACCGCATGCGTTTATACCCGTGCCGCAGACGACGAACAATGGTAGACTTTTAATGTTTACGCACTCACAGAAAAAACAGTTTTCTTTGAATAAGACCAATTGCTTTGCATCAAAGCAAATTTATTAATTCCAAGAAAACGGTTTCCTCCCTATACACGCTAGAGAATATTTACTTGTAAGCAGCAAAAAAACATCTTAAAATTGTTTATTTGTAACAAGACAATTTTTTTTAAAGCAATAAATAATTGATTCACTCAAGAATTACAGTTACATTGAGAGCCAATATAATAAATTCTTCAAGTGAATGTATTTGTTATTTCCTTAAAGACACAAATCACTTAAAATAAAATACATTATTCTTGTTTCAAGAAAATATTTCATTGTTACTTGCATTTATTGACTAAGGTTGAGAATGCGCAATGTTAAACGAAGAGATCATTTATTTGATTTATATTTATTTTCTCTTGACTTCAATAATTGAGAATCTAAAATTAAGATAATATTTATTGACACTGAAACGCAATTTCTTAATAAGTTGTTGTAAATTTCATTATGCTTAGATGGTTATGTCTTAAGCCAAGGTTTGTTTTACTATAAATTAACAAGACTATAAAATTAAAGTAAGATTTTACTGTCTTAGGTAAAGCGTGAGGTTAATTTAATTCAAGTCATGTTATTTCTTTGAAATAAGTACTTATTAAACGGGTGAACCTAACAGAAATGTGCATCACTTTTTGGAGTGAATGTACACATTTACCTATTATGAACATCACTTTCGTACAATTTGGTCACTGAGCTCTGCCAAAATATATAAAAATCAAAAAAAAAATTAACTAAGTACGAAACAAGAAATGTTTAAGTTAGTAAAAGTAATTCGTATAGATGAGTACATTCACCTCCTAAAATAATGCACATTCCTGTTACACCCAAATAATAAGTACTTATTTCAAAGAAATGACATGAAATGAATTAAATAAACCCAACGCTTTACCTAAGACAGTAAAATCGAACTTTAATAACATAATGGTAATAATATATATTTTTTAAATCCTTGTCTCAAAGTATTAATTCTGTTAAGTCCGCACAGCGCATGAAGAAAACACGACTTTCCGTGGAAAGGTGACTATACGAGTAACACCAGATGTATTAAGTAATAAAAATCAAATTTTCAAATAATATGTAATATATTTTCATAGAAATAGATAAATTCTTAATTACACATAATGTTAATTTATTTATAATAAGATTTACATCATAAGTATTATTAGTTTTATTATTATTATAAAACGAAAATGGACAAACATCAACTCCCTAACCTAAACGTATAATATCTTTATTATAATATAATGTTTTATGTTCATATTATAATTGATAATGCATATTACAATAAAATTATAGTTCACAAGTAGGTATTCAACTCTTTGGAATCACAATCTAATATTTGGTATTAAAATTAACAATAAGAATTCAATTAAACATAGGAATCAAAATTAACTTCAGCAGAAATTATAATTGATACTTTAAAAGATAACTTTAAAAACAGGCAGCATTTAACATTTTCTAATTTAAGGTTTCTTACCAATACGTCATTCCGTGAGTTTGACAAATTTTTCCAATCCTGTCTTCGACATTATGTAGAAACTCATGAAGACTTTACGTTCCCCTTCCCTTCTTAGGCTAAATGCGGCCTTTCATTTTTGTTGCACGTGGTCCAAGGTTCCGAATTGGGGTTTAGCCACAGTTTGTCTCGAAATTGTATAATATCTTAAAAAAATAACTTTGTTAAAGACTTCATCGAAAACCTTAGACAGTACTGTAGGTACTGGACATAGGTCATAGGATGGTTAAATAGACCATAGTATTAAAATATAAAAAAATAAAAACATTCTAAATTACTTTGCAACTCCTGAGTTGTTTTTCATCTAATTGCTGGTGATTCATTTTCACAGTCACATTGTCTCTTCTAATTTTCTTCTGTCCATTTACAAATATTTTTTTTAATTGGCTTTGAAAAGTATTTGCCTGTAGTCTAGAGTATATTGTTCTGTGCTGTAGTCTCCTTTACTTACTCTTACTGATATCTATATTCTAGAAAATTGTGTATTCATTAAAAACAAACATAGGCTTGTTTAACTCTGTAAATCTCTCCGTAACCAATGTTTTTAGTATAGGGAACAATGTTATTATTTTTGCTGCAATCACATTGTATTCTCCATAAATTATTCGACTGAAAGAAAAAAAATGTTTTGTTATTCATCCAGTATTAACCTAAATAAATAAAATCGATTAGGATAAAATAGAATATAATTTACTGCCAATACTGTGTACAGTAAATACAATAATTAATCCCCGGCGCCGGTGCAGCGTACCGGGGCATTAGATAGATGAGCGCATACTTACCCAAAATAAAATTTATTACATATTCACGTATTCCCTCCCCACAAAGTAAGCATAACAACAACAGAATCCACGTTGCCTTTTGACAGATTGTTAAACAAAGCTCTGTGCTAAAGACTACTTGTAAGTACAGAACAATTCGAACGGCGCACCTCGAACAAAAGTGAAAGAAAATAAACAGATTGCGAAGAAAATCTTAAATCTCAAAACAAAGTATTTTGGTTAAAACAAAGTTAATTCGTGTTGATATAAGACTACGATATTCTTGTTTAATAATAAATTAAATTCTCTAAATTCAACAAAACAAAAAACAAAATGAAAAAAAATATTTCATAGTAATGTTGTACGTCTTCAAAAACTAGAAATTTATGACACAAACATAAATAAAATGTTATTTTGGACCAACGTAAAATATTTCTAAACATTAATAATGAATATTTTGACTTAAGGAAATATTTAATAAACAATAATTAAAATATTCTGGAACTGAATAAATCATTTTTACATTTCAGAAACCCATATTTTCTTAGACAGAAAATATTTTTTCTTCTTACTGTACTACACAATTCTTATTTCAAGATAAAAGACTTGAATCATTAATTGAGAATACTTACATCTTAACCAAAGATGTTATTTATTGATTCAAGTGCATTTAAAGTTCTTCATTCAAGTAAAGTTTAGTATATCAATCAAATTATACATAAATCTTGAAACAAAAATATTTCTCTTAATAAAACAAAAACTTTGAGAGCAAAATTGTATCAGAAAGAGATAAGCAGTTTTTTCATAACAACAATATATTTTTGGTCCTAGAAAATATTTTATCGAAATTACGAAATATCCTGAGAAAGTGCTTTGTCTTATTCAAAGAAATCCTTTTTACCAAGGTTAAACTTAGATCGCGTATATCCATGAAAAGTATGCCATTGTCACGTCGTATAATGTTCAACATTACGTTCTTAATAATAAGATTGTGTTTGCTTGTACTTCGTCTGCGCCGAATCTTAGTCGTGGGGTTATCTTTTACATTTGGATACCACATGTGTAGAGTTGGCGTATAAGTCCGGTCAGTCAGTCGTTCGGCTCCTATCTTTTCTTTTTTTTATTACCGAAGTTAATTTCCAATGCTATTTGAAGGTCATGTGGTGCATGAGATCTGTGAATTTTTTCATGAATATGTACCACATTGAAATTAATCATCGTGGTCGTGTTGGGTAGCATCACACCGAAAACAGAGCGACACCAGCGCCGCATTCGAGTACAATCTTCAGTAGCAGTGTGAAACTTTACATAAATGGTACCATTGTATGTGGATAGATGGCGTTGAAGTATACTTTTGATATGTCGTAGCAGAGAGCATTAACCTTCTGCCAAATCAGGTCATCATGAAACTTCGATCTTAATAACAATCATGAAACGTTTGTTATTTGAAGAAAAGAAGAAAACTCTACCTGATGAAAAGTATGAAAAAATAAATAAAAATGAAAGTACACAAAATTGTAGCTAATTAATTTATACTTCCTAGTTTCCTAGGTATCGAATTTTTTTCCAAAACTTTTTTGCCAGACGGAGTCAATTAGATAAAGTAATAAATATAAATTCGATGATAATAATAATAAATGCAGATAAAATAGTTATAATAACATTAATAAATGGAAAGCTACATAAGTAGACTAAAAGATAAACTAATTCACTAGCTAAACAACTTTTTAATAAAATAGTTTACGATACATTCTGCTTTTAAGCTGCTAGATATAGGACAGGATTCATGAAAGTTTTTCAGGCGACGCTAACTGTAGATTTAGCGTCGCTACTACCAGGCATTCAGAACTTTTACAGAGGTATTTTTCAGCGGTGTTACATGGCTACGTCGGCGTCGCTATTTCAGTAGTCACTTCAGGAGGCGGAGCGCGGGCGACTAGGACAGAAACACTTTCTGTTTCAGCCTGAACACATGCTTAGGTTGAATTGTCTATTCTGTACTCTGAGGTTGAATTATTATAAAAAAATAAGTTTCCCATGATTCCTACAGTGAATAAAGTTGATGTCGGAAAAAGAAACTACAATAGTAGGTATATAGGAAAATTAATCATCCTAGTCACGTTTTTCCGCAAAGAGATAGAAAAACAATCATTATTTTATTACATGCCAGTGTGGAAATGCGGAATGTCAACCGAATCTACGTAGTTTTCGTAAAAATCGTTTTCGTTTTTACATATTTTACAAGAAAATCTCTCCGTTGAACAGGCAAACATAACCACAGTAGAGTTACAGTAGCGTGTTCCACTTCCATCGCTAGATTTTCCTCGTAAAATGCGCGATGGTTGACGATAATGACATCGTGACGTAACACGGACACGCTTGTGAAATCGTTAGTTTCCAGAAATGAATTTGTTTCCACAACTTATTAAAAAAAATATCAAAGAACGTCTTTTTTAGATCAACTTAAGTTCGAAGTGTACTAACATTGTTTAGACATTGCAAAAAATTTCTTTTTCTCGAAAATAATTTTAATATTAAGAGAAGTGGTCCAGTGAGAAGAAATTAAAAGCAAAGTACGTTTATCTATGAAAAAAGAGGTTTTCTTTTTCAAAGAACAACGTGTTTTGTTATCTTTTACAAAAAGAAAGGGGTTAATGTTTGGGGGATAAAGTTACTCGCGTCCGTAAGTTTACCCTTGCGACCCTACACGTGACCCCTGGGTGGTACTAAATGAGTGACACTGACTGAGAGTGGTAGAGCCACGTTGCGTTGCAGCACGCATTGGGCCGGCTCGCCCGAGGTAAACCACCCTCTCACGAATGTCCGGCGTGAAATAATGGCACTTGGTGCTGTTGTGTTTCGTCTGGCCAGTGAAAGTTCCGGAGGCCCCTTCCCCCCCACTCACAATTCCTACGGCTGGGATTCCCGAAATTCCCGAAAATAGGGTATTTTAAATTATGTATTACTCGCAAATCACAAGTACTCAACATTTGGAATAAATATATGTTTTTCCACAGTCTTTTATCTAGTCTTTCCGGCCATGAAATACTCTATTAGTGATACTGTACTGCATCAAATAAAATTTCAAACATCTGTCTAATCGTAATTCAAATATCGTATTACTTGCATTATACTTGGTTTTAGTTAATGAAAAATATACGAAAATAATTGTTTTTGAATAGGTGAGGCACTCCGGCTGTTATAAGTTAAAAAATGTAAAAACAATTCTTGATTTTCAAAATAACCTAAGCTATTTTGCTAAGTTGACGATCGCGAATCGCGATGTGCAAACAAACAGTCCCCTACTAGTTTCTGCGCTCGGAAATCCTAGCCATTCCTTTCTTAAAGGTCGGCAACGCACCTATGGTTTTGCGGGTGTCCATGGGCGGCGGTGATTGCTCTCCATCAGGTGACCATGAGGAGATATATATATATATAAAAACGGGTTTGGCTTCTAGAAACGGCTATGAAACGAATTTAAAAGGAAAGTTCGTAAAAGCATTAAATGGCTTGCTTATATTTGAATTATTCTAACACGTTTTTTATCAGGCCTATTTATATAAGTTGGTAACTAGTGTATTAGCAAAACAAATACTTAATTAGTTTCCACAAGATTACTATAGAAAACGTAGGTCTTAAGATTTGTCTTTCTCTTTTCAGAATTATTTGATATTTATAGCCTTAATAGTTTGGAAAGCGCAATTGTGTTCGCAACGTTTCCTATGTAACCACCAGTAACTATTACTTTCTTTAGCAAGCACAAAACTACTTAGGTCAAGTATCTTAAGACCGCCGGCGGTCGCGGAACAATTGATTTTTAATTGTGTCTGATTTTACGGTGCTCAAGGGGTTAAGAAAGTATCCAATATTCATTACTAACCAACCTGTTTTTTTTTTAAATTGAAGCTATCTGAGAATCTTATTACCTGTTAACTAACAAGGTTTATACAAGGGAAAACATAAAAACAAAGGAGTGTTTGGACATCCAATCCTTTACAATTGATAGAACAGAAAGAGAAATAGAAACTTTTTTTCCCAAATGCAGGCTTTACTAGTCTTTATTAGTCAAAGTTTTTAAATAGTCGCAGAATTTTCAAGGCAAGATTGAAATGGTGTCAAAACCACCAAGAACAATTAAAAATGGATGCGCTAGCTACCTGTCATAGTCAAGGGGATTTCAAAAATTTTTGGAAATCGACTAATAGGTTAAACTCTCGACCTGGCCTGCCTACTGTCATAGAGGGTGTTAGTGAACCCAAAGATATAGCTAACATGTTTAAAGAGCTTTTCACTATTAAGTCTCGCTTGGGACCAGGGACCCCGCCTTGTGTAAAGTGTACGAGGGTGACCGATGCTGGGACTAATCGTGACCAAATGAATAAGCTAGTTACAGCCAAAGATGTTGCCAAAATAATTAAGTCAATGACCAGGGGCAAGTCACCCGGTCAAGATAGCCTCAGCGTCGAGCACCTTCAGAACGCGGGGCCCCACCTTTCTAGGGTACTCGCAATGCTCTTCAACATATTTTTGGTACATTCATACTTGCCACAAGACTTAATTAAGACCATTGTAGTTCCTATTACTAAATGTAAGACGGGTGACGTATCGAGCAGGTCCAACTACAGACCCATTTCGTTGGCAACGATTATCGCCAAAGTGCTTGACGGTGTGCTGAACTCTCAGCTGGATTGTCACTTAAAAATTCATGACCTTCAGTTTGGCTTTAGGCCACAGCTGTCAACGGAAAGTGCAATCCTGAGCCTGAAGCGCACTGTCAGGTACTATACGGATAGAAACACATCTGTTTATGCTTGTTTCTTGGACCTTTCCAAGGCGTTCGACCTGGTCGTTTACGAGATCCTATGGGATAAACTGAAAGAGATTGGCTTGCCTTCTGAAACCATATCGCTTTTTCGTTTTTGGTATGAGAATCAGCTGAACTGTGTCAGATGGGCGGACGAGTACTCGGACCCCTATAGGTTAGAATGCGGTGTCAGGCAGGGGGGATTGAGCTCCCCCAAGCTTTTCAACCTTTATGTAAACGCGCTTATTGAGGGGCTCAGTAGTATGAAGATAGGGTGTCATATCAATAACGTATGCGTTAACAATATTAGCTACGCGGACGATATGGTCCTGCTGGCCCCATCAGTTAATGCCATTAGAAAAATGTTAGGTCTCTGTGAAACATATGCGATCGCCCATGGGTTAGTGTACAATTGCAGGAAGAGCGAGTACATGGTTTTCAAGTCCGGCAATAGACTTCCTGATTTTGTACCCCCCATCAGACTATATGGATCCCCTCTTGATCGAGTCAGGCAGTTTAAGTACCTAGGCCATATAATTACAGAGGATCTAAAAGACGACATTGATATGGAGAGAGAGCGCAGGGCGCTGTCGGTTAGGGCCAACATGTTGGCTCGCAGATTTGCTCGATGCTCTGCACCTGTAAAGGTCACGCTTTTCAAAGCCTACTGTACCTCTTTTTACTCGGGCAGTCTGTGGGTTAACTACACGCAAAAATCGTACAGCACCTTACGCGTTCAGTACAATAATGCTTTCAGGGCATTGTTAGGGCTGCCGCGATATTGCAGCGCTTCCAGCATGTTTGCGTACGCAGAGGTTGACAGTTTCCCGACCATCATTCGTAAAAAAGCAGGCTCACTTTTGAAGCGAGTTCGCGGCAGCAGTAACAACGTCCTGCAAGCAATTGCCGATAGTGGGGACTGTCCATTTATCGAGCACATGTGCCAAATTACACGCTCAAAATTAAAAATTATTTACTAACATAGGTATTAAGTCTTTTTGTTACTAACATTTAATGGACTTTATGTTGTCTGATTAATAAACATTTTTATTTTTTTTTTATTTATTAGACCATATATCTAAACATTCCGTTAATAAAAGAATTATTATAGCAGGTGACATAAACATTGATATTACAAGGAACACAAACTTAGCGCGCAGATAAAAAAATCTTTTAAAATTTTACGGTTTACGCTGCTTAGTAAAAGAGCCTACACGAGAGAGTCAAAATAGTTCATCTTGCATAGACCAGTTCACTGTCTCAAACAATTTAAAAATGGAAACGTTTGTACAAAAAATCACTTATCAGACCATCACACTCTGATTAGGCGAATACAATTGGAAAAAAAATTGAGTAAAAACACAGGTCCATGCAAAACCAGTAAAAGAATGTTCAATCTGAGTAATATGGTAACTTTCAAAATACATTTTAAACAAATAATTTGGTCAAATATTTTATCCATAAACAATGATTGAAATACAAATTACAATAGATTTAAATACGAAATAAATTCCCTATTAGCCACGTATATTCCAATAAAGAAACTTGTGATTAAAAATAGAAAAAAGACTAAATGGATTGCCAAAGGAATAAAGGAATGCTGTTACCATAAACGTAGGTATATTACGTTACCTTACATCTCTAAAACCAAATGTCACATCACCAACAACAGTAGCGAATATATTTCAAAACTACTTCCTAAGTGTTAGTTCAAACCAAACTAGTTCAGCCTCATACCACCGTGTTCGTGTATCAGGTGCTGTAACAAATTCTGTGTACTTGGGTGAAGTTACGGAGTCTGATGTGAGGAAAGATATATATTACATATTTATCTTTCCTCTTTAGAAAGAACCGTGACCCAGATGCCTACGCCATTATTGCCTTCACGTTTTCTTTTACAAATTGCTTCTTTTATGCCTTCCCACCTGTAGCTATTATCCATAAAACACTGAGAAAGATTATCTCCGATAAAGGTGATGGTGTCACAGTTGTATCATCGTGGCCGACACAACCCTGGTATTAGCTGTTCCTTCGCATCAATTGCTATATCGAAAGTAAGATAAGATAAGATAAGATAATTTATTGCTGTATAAAAACTTAGCCTAGATACAAAAGACTTATGTTAAGAAATTAGGGTTAGTGTATATTATAATAATATGTAATACCTAAGCTAAGCAAACAATATTGCCTGTGTATTAGGTATCTGTGCATAAAACTAGGTTAATGCTTTTTAGACAATAAATCATTTACACATTAGCTAAACTATAAAATATACGGAAATAGAAAGTACAATTATAATATTAAATATTGCTCTACTTAATCAACATTTTTATCACTCGGTGTTCACGATTACGTAATAACTAATAGTAAGTTCTCTGTGTCATCATATGTTTTACCTTTTAACCACTCTTGTACGGTTTTTTTACATTTTACTTTGGTCATGGAGTAAATACATAGAGACAAGTTTATTCTGTTATACAAAAAATTACCCAGGTGACAGAAGAATCTGTGAGAGTTTGATCTTCTAAATGGTTCAGTAGAGCATACAATATCTGCACGTCTTCGGCTGGTTTCGAGCGCAGGGTCATAGAGCATTATTGAGTGCTTTTTAGTAATTGTTAGTAAAATAAACAGCTGGCGTACAGATAGGACATCGCATTTAGTAAGGAGCTCTGCCGTCGGGAAGCGTATTGGTCGGAAAGTGCTGACTTTTAGAACTGCTCTCTGTGCTCTTTCTAAGTTTATCATAATAGTTTTGTGTGCACCGCCCCATGATGTAATATAGTATACAAATAATGACTGACAAAGTGTTAGATATATTGATTTTAGTAGACTAGCACATGCAATGTGACGAAGATTTTTAAAGACATAGATTAACTTTGTAACTCTAAATGTAAGTGCTTTAATATGTGGTTTAAATTTTAAATACTTATCAATTATTACCCCTAGGTATTTAATATTGTCAGTGCTGCTGAGCTTAGGGCAGAAGCAAGTGTCAGGCGAGTCCTTGCACAGATGGGCTGTTATTGAATGTGAGTTTGGGATAGGTTGGGATAGTGAATTATAGGAAAAAGTCATATATTTTGTTTTATCTATGTTAAGTGTCAGTAAGTTACTTCTAAGCCACTGAGTGACTGTATTAAATCCAGATTGTGCTAGTTCGTACGCCTCACTCCAAGTGTCCGGCGCTGAAGAGCAGAGCTGTGTCGTCGGCGTAAGATATTATTTTTCCGCTTTTAGAAAGGGGAAGGAGGCATAAGTCGTTAATGTATGCGAGAAATAGCAAGGGTCCTATTATGCTCCCTTGAGGAACACCATATTCAATTTTATTATAATTCATTATCACATTATCACATCATTCATATTCAATAATATTATATTCACCACAGTCAATTCGTCACTCATAGTGTCATCTATTATTACACGTTGTGTCCGATTAGAAAGATAATCTTTGATGAGGTTATGTGGAACACCCCTTATACCAAGTTCACATAACTTCTCTAGAAGTATAGATATGGAAATCGTGTCAAATGCTTTTGCGAGATCAAGGAATATGACTAAGCACTTTTTTTGTGAGTCCAGTCGCCTTACAATGTAGTCAGTTAGCTGATGTACTGCATCGTCAGTCGATCTGTCTGCTCTAAAACCGAATTGAGTAGCTGCTAAGAGTTTGTTATTTTCTAAGTATTTTACAAGTCTGTTATAAATGAGTCTTTCTAGGATCTTGGATATTGATGGCAGTATGGCTATGGGACGATAGTTATTCATACAACTAGTATCTCCATCTTTATAAATAGGGCGAATGAGGGCCTTCTTCAATACATTAGGAAAAATTCCTTTCGCAAAGCATAAATTAAAAAGATGTGTAAGCGGGGGAGTAAGTTTATCTTTAAATGTTTTTATGAAAGCACAAGATATTTTATCAATTCCCGTGGCACAGTCATTTCTTAAAGTCATAATAATTTGTTCAATTTCAGTTTCGTCAGTGTCGAATAAGGCAAAAGAGTTTAAAACTGGTAATTTGGAAGGGGGTGAAATACAGGAAGACGGCTGCATGTGACTGAATTTCGCTTTTGCAGCTAGGTTTTTTCCGATGTTTACAAAGAAATTATTTAATCTGTTTAGGAAATGTGCAGGCGTAGCGGAATTTGCAATGAGTTTATGAACAGGCGGTTCGGTTTTAGTTGTGTAAGTAATGTTTTTAATGACTTTCCATAATTTCTTCTTGTCGTGACCCGCATTTTGAATTTGATTCCTTTCATATTGTCGCTTTAATTTTTTTAATAAATTATTACAATAATTCCGATATCTGTAATAGGTAACTTTATTAATTTCACTGTCTGGGTTTTTATTGAGTGTTCTGTGAAGTTTATCACGATGCTTGATGCAGCGTAAAAGTCCAGGAGTTATCCAAGGTTTCATGATTTTATTACGGCGGGTTTACAAAACAGTGCGTGTATTAAATTCAATAATTTTAGTTAAGGATGATAAAAGGTATTCGGTTGATTTATTAACGTCATCCGAGTTGTAAATAGTAGACAAGTCTAGGTTGTCTAGGTCATGTGTCACTGACTCATATTGCAGCGTCGTACGTTTTACTTTTGCGTAAGACTTATCGTAGCGCTGTTGCAAACACAACAATAAGGAATTATGATCTGTCAAAGTGGATGTTAGTATAAAAGTTTTTAAAGGGATGTTAGTCTTGGCTAAAATATGATCTAAGCAGTTACCTTTTCTAGTAGGATGCAAATGAGTGGGTAAGTAACCTAAACAGGCAGTCTGAGTTAAATATTCCGGTGAATTACGATCTATATTTCCGGGTTTTATATCGATGTTTATATCGCCCATGACAAATACATTCTTAAATGATGTTAATTGTTCTAAAAGTACACTCAAAGATTGTAGAAAGTTGGAAATATTATGATAAGAGGGAGAACGATATATCGCAACAATAGCGGTGTCATTGTTTATTTTTGCAATTAGACAGTTTGCATCTACTAGGTCAGGTTCGTCAACAGTTACCTTGCTTATATTACTTTTAATGTACAATGTCACACCATCACTTTTTAAAATATTAGTTTTGTTAGTAGTGTATGAGACATAACCAGGTAATTGAGGAATACAAGAAGCAGTGGACAACCAGCACTCAGTCAGTACCATTATGTCAATTTTTACATTGATTTGACTAAGCAACGCTAACATACCATCAAAGTTACAATTAATGCTACGTATGTTTTGTATAAAAATATTATGACTATGCTTAATATTACTTATAAACGACGAACATGTATGTGGCTCACAAACCAAAGAGTCATATTCATATGAAGAGTCTAATTCTTTAATAATATCATGAGTTACATTACCCATCCTTGTGCAGCGATTAAACTGTATGTGCGGCGCTCTAGGCGCCCTCATAGTCAATTGAACTCATGTATCGTGCCTCGGCCATTTTTCTTGCTGGACACTGTTCATCTCCGGTTTTGTGGTGGCTGGGCTTGTTAAAGCGCTGGCACGTAGCACAGTTTGCGGGTTCTTGTTGTTTAGAGCATTCTTTTATTGAGTGGCCGACGCCGCCGCAGTGCCCACACGTACATTCGGTCTCACGGCAATATTTCGCCGAATGCCCATATTGCTGGCACTTGTAACACCTAGTCACAAATGTGTAATCCCTTACTGGGCAGGAAGTCCAATTGATGAAAACTCTTTCCTGATCAATGATAATTTTTCGAAGGTCAGAAGTAAGCTCCAGTACAAAGTTACAATAGGCCGCGTCTTTTTTACCTGATTTGTGGCTCAGTTTTATCGAGTTAAGGAACTTTTCGCGTCCCATGTGCTGATGCTTGTCCGAGATGTTTTGTTCATATAAACATTCAAATAGGTCCTTCTCAGTAGTAGTGGCGGGTACTCCTAACAATATAATTTTAGGCCTACGTTTTGTAGTCTCTTCCACTTGCAAACCTGAACTCTTAAGCTTTTCAGAACCCTTTAACTTCTCGAGGTCGTCTTTTCCTTCGGCGCTAATTATTACACCTCCACCTTTGATCTTCCTCATCCCTCGGATATGCAATTTAAGTTCTTCCGGTTTGATGATGGTCTGAATGAGCTTCTTAGTCTCTTCGCTCGACTTATCTTTGCTCGCTGGATAAATAGCAATAGTACTGGTGCTGGGGGGTCGGATTAAAGAACTATTTCTAGTTCTAACCACATCTGCGAAAGATATGCTGGGTGTCTGGGCCTTTGGAGCAGAGCGAATGCATTCTTTAATCACTTCGAGCTGATCGTCAAGTTGGGTAGAGGGTTCCTTCTGATCGGTTAAGGTCTTAATTGTCATTTGGGCTGTAATATATTTTTGTTTCAGCGATTGATACTGAACGGCCAGCTGAGACACACCTCCCATCACATTTCTGCTGACGGTGCTTATTTTCAGAGTTTGTTCTGTATTCAGTTTACTCTCGCCTGAAATTGTGCATATTTCGTTCAAGCACTGTTCAATGGAGGAGAGCCATTGTTGAATTTCGTGGGTCGATACAGCTTCGATCTTTGTTGGTCCATCAGCTCCTTCAGTTGGTCTTTTCTGCGGTAGTGGTGGTGGGCTCCTGCCGGTCCTCGAACTCCGGTTGAAGGGACTATCCATTATTGAATTAATATTCAATAAAACAACAAAACAACACAAAGTATTCTTAATATCTGCATGACTAACATGCACTGGCCTAGTTTAACGAGGACGTTACTTGGCACAGATTTAAATTAATATTATTGTGAAAATAAAAATTAAATTGCAGATGGCACGTCCATCTGCAAGCGGTGCACGATAATCCTTTTCCAATTAGAACTTCACTTACTACACTTTGCCATTGCTCATTCCAGGAGAAATATTCACCACAACCTTACCCTGGAGGCCGCAGTCTTATCCGCAAAGGCCTTTTGCAAAGGAACAATATTCCAAAGACAACTTTAAAGCAGTACGGTACGATTCATGCTTACGAAAATGGTTTCATTATTGCACTGAAAATAAAATAAATTTAAACAAACCTTAAATACCAAAAGTAATCGAACTTCTTACTTAAATTTTTAACAGTGGTGGTCAATACTAAACATTTGAGTAACAATCTCAAAAATGAGAATAGCATAATTATCTACTTACTACATAGCTTACGCTCAAAATAATCGACTTTAAAATAAATATATATTTTTTATTTGACACGTTATGATAATTACGAAGCGAGCTGTTAAACGCTTTATTTCTTACGTTTTTTTACCTGATACTAACTATACGACCTGATAATAAATATATTTAACTCTCATCGTGTATAGTGCTCCCTATTTTTGAAATACAAAAAATTGCTGTATGATTTGTCGACGAAAAGACATAAACGAGATTTTTTAAAATTAATATGATACTTTAATTATTGTGATAAATTTATTTTTTTATTTCTAGCACACCTAGCAGGAATAGTGTCTCTGAAATTAAATCAATCGTTATTTATATATTAAAACATTTACTTTCTCTATTATTTAAATAATAACCGGTGAACAAGGTTTCACTAAATATACTGTAAAAGTAATAAAAGTCTATTTTTTTCTTTTATTTTTGTTTATTTAAAATATATTACTTTATTCGCTTGAACACGTGTATAAAATATATTAAATAACTAATATTAGATTCAAGATACGTCATCATAAATGAGGGCCCACCCAATAGTCAACGCAGTGTTATTAAGCATGCACGTACTTATAGACGTACTAAGTGCACATAACTATCTGTGGTACGCGGATTTGTGTGATTGATTCGTGAGAGATATAAACGAGAAAACTATGTACTAACAATGGTGTCTTGTCTTCCTCTCACGAAAAGAAATAAAAAAAATCATGTCGCACTAGAAGGAATCATGATGTCTGCACAAAGTAAGTGTACCTATCGAGAATAAATTTTTATTTTATTTGTTCAGTTCTCCTCGAGCAGTCTTTCCTCCTTCCTTTTCTAAACTAACATTTTACCATTGAAAATGGTTATCAGATGCAAATCGCCTGAGTTTTTGCAAATATCGTGTTTTCGAATGTGATGTTGTACGAATGTGGTAATTTGAGAATAAGATATACAGCGATTATTCGGTATTTTTGGCCATAGCTCCGAGGATTTTGGAAGGATAGAGATGGGAATAGTACCAAGAGTTCAAGAATTTATCGAGACACGTGTGAGCGTTTGTATTTTAAAAATCGGGTGGTAGCTTTTTAAGAATTTTGAAAAATGTAAAAAACGTGTTTCTTGGGGGTGTTTGTTTACTAAACTAAATTGTAAATATTTCGGAGAAAACAGACTTAAGAAAAAATGAAAAAGGGCCGTAGAGTCCTATGTAAATGCTAGGGCCCGATGAATGAACTTTACTTAGCTAATATAATAGCACAGAATAATATACTCGTATACTCTAATTAAACCTAAGCTATTAAGCTTAGGTTGTAAAAGAAAAGAAAATGTTATTCTCTGTGTTGTGCAGTGTTATACATTCGTAATTTCGTATGTTGTTTTATTTTAATTACACTTGTATTGTAATTGTAAGTAATTTAATAAAATATCTCAATTCTCAATAAAAATTTCTTATTATTCAACTTGTATTTTGTAATGTAAAATTGTAACCTAATTTTTGTATTCATTTCATTTTCATGCAATGCTCCGATTCTTGCGGAGACTGCGAAATCTGTGCATGACTACTTCGATCATCTTGAAGCAACACTCAGAGAGTCACTTTATTCTCACAAATACAATAGAGCAATACTCAAAAAGAAGGGTTATATTACCACACCAAAATACTTATAAAACGAGCTTTAGTCATAGGTTCTATTATTTTCTTGGCCGTTTTCTATATAACAAGGCGGATAACATTTTGTCTTTGTCTACAATGACTAAATACGAATGCAAAAAGAGCATAAAGAAATGGATATGTACTTTAAGCTACGATGAAACTGAAAAACTATTGCATCCAATATAGCGGCTCAGTACCCAGTTAAGACAAAACATTCACGCACTCAAGTTTATAGAATATTATAATTTGTAATATAAATAAATATCCAAAACAAACTAATCATATGCGTTCACTTGGTAAATTGTTCTTGTGGTTAATTTTAAATTTTATCTTTTATTTTTTTAATATATATTCTCTTAAAATGTACTCAGTTACTCCTACTTAATAATTATAATAGTATCACACTAAGGAGCTAGTACTTATAGCACGGGTTTTCCCAGGTTAAGTACTAGCTGTACCTAGTAATGTTCATCTGTCCTAGAATAAGTATTATGTATTGTACGAGTGTTGTAAACTGTTTTTCTATTAAATAAATTATTATACTGACTGCTGGCCAGTGTTGCCACCTTGAATTTTCTAAGGCGCTAGATCAAGAGTAAAATGTCGCCAGATTTCAGAAATTTGGATTTAAAAAAATCCACCAAATTCCGCTAAATTTATTGCGATGTAAGAAACCCTAATTTAAATTAAAAACATATGAATCCAGCGATCACTCATTTTTAGAATTTTGTGTATTTTTACCAGAGTGCAATAAAGAGTTTTTACTAACTTATAATTTACAAAACATAATATTCGATATAACTTAACAAAATGTTTAATATTGTGAAATAAAACCACATCTATTGATTCCCCCTCTTTTCTATACCTACTTTAGTGCGTAATGTTTTTTCTTGAGTGGAACTTCCATTACTGAATATTATTTAAGTACAGCTTCAAGAGTTCAGAGACTGTTGCAAAACACAACTCAAACTTTGAGACTTTTCAACTAGACGAATCAAATTCCGGACATAGATAGAATGACAAATAAAAATAAAAAATTAACTAACAACGACAACGGACAACGCCTAGGGATTCCCTGGTCATGGAGTAAGCGTAGAACGTTATGAAATTCTGAAACGGTAGGGGATTTCCCTCTCAAAATTGTTTTCCCTCCCATCCAGATTACATATTGGAAAACCGCTAAAAACCACCAAAAAAACGCTATATAATGAAAAAACACCACTCTTTAAAAACCGCTAGTTCTGGTGGTGGAATAACCAGTATAACCACCAATGGCAACTGTGTTGCTCGCTGGCTGGGGCTGGGATTATTTTTTTTTTAAAATGCTCTACAAGATGTAGAGCGACAAAAATAGAGTAAGACTCATTTGAGTGTTCCTCTCCACGGAAATCTTTAGTAAAAGGCGAAAGATTTATACGTTTTGAAGAGAAACCAGAGTACTGTAATTGAGGATGCCCTAACACTTTATACATTTGGCAAGAACATTTCAATAGCGCGATTCAGCTGGTTTTGCAGCGCCATCTAGTAACATTTATCTGAATTTATACTTTTATGTAATTGAATATGTTTTGACGTCATTCGTATTTCGTCGCTACTTTTAATTGGATGAAAGTCACATACTGACAGAGTTTATACTATTACAAACTTGTTACTGTTTTACATTATTATATATTAGCTCGCACCTTGGTTCAAAGTAAAGTGTTATGGTTTCATTGCAATGTGAATCTTTGAAAGTAATACATTTTATAACTTTTAGTAAGTATTATTTTAGTTTACGGAAAAGTTAGTGGTCACTGCATGTATTTCATAATGCACTTTTAAATTTATACTCGTATTAATAAACAGATTTTTTTGCGTTCATAATGCTTTTCAAACCGTAGAAAAAGCTACAAGCAATATTAGTAACACACGTATTCTGAAGTGTGAAAGGGTGAACGAATACTACCGGGTATGCTCTTCCCTTGGGTGTCGTAAAAGGTGACTATCGCACTAAAGACTGCACATACTTACTTCCAACAGCATAGAGCGAAAATACCACCTGTCACACTAAGCACGACATGTGCAGTCTCTATTTGGTGAAAAGTGGACTATGGCAGAGGACTGCTTTTGCGGTCCTTATTGCCTAGTCTGTGACTAACCCTTTGGGGACAATAGCCGTGTTTATATGTATGTATGTAAGTTAAATGGAATTCAAAGATTCTAAATAGATTAATGTTTTATATTTTAGCGTTTTATTAACGCTTCAATATACTTAAGTAAAATTTTAAACACTGAAAAAAGACGACAACCTTAGGCGGGAACCGAACCACGCACCTTCCGCATTCCGGGCGGCTGCCTTAACCACTTGGCTACCGAGGTCTGGCTTTCAACCGCCGAAATTTGTCAGTGCTTGATGCTTATGTTTTTAGTCAACATTGCTTCATCAAATCTTAGAAGATTATTTATTAAGGATATCAAGAATAAGCGTGTATCGTAGCTTATAAATCTATTAAATCTCTTATTAGTTTTTTATAAAATAAGATTTTTAATTACTTGGGAGATCTGAGGCCTATCTTACCTAAATTACCGCTTAAGTTACTGTTTAATGTTCTTTTGTAATAAGAACATGAAACAGGTACTGGATAGTACAGTACAGGTTCGTAGTTACATTACAAAAGATAAGATTGTTGTGATAAAATTTAAATATTCCTAAGACATATTTTATACAAAGTTTTAAAATGGTGTCGGTAAAAAAATCTGTTTTAGTATTTTGGTGGCCTGAGGGAGGACTAAGGGGTAGGTACTTTTTGTTAAAAATTTTACATGCAAAAAGACACACTTAAAGAGTCTTCCTTTCTTATAGTGTTGGGATTCCATAATAATAAAACTAGGCAGAACTTTTAGGGTAACAAAATAGTCAGCTGTTACATTAATTACAATTAACAATTCCTAAATGTTTTAGAGACAAAATGTTAAAATGGAACTAGTGTAAATCTTAAGCAACATACTGCAATTAATCCACTTATCGTTCAAATTGTTGGCGCCGAGCTGATTAAAAAAAACCTGTTCTTTTTAAAATACTTTACTCAAGTCAATGTTAACGTGTTACCGTACACACCTTAAAGTCTATTAGTCTACGCCACACTTTGTTCCACCGGAAGACATGTATAGCATAGCCATGTACATACATACACATAAGTACATACTCGTGTATGACGCGCAACGCAAGTCACAACACACGCGCAGCTGCAGGGCCCAGCCCAACCCTTACGCCGCCACCCCTACATGCAAACTCACGTCGTCACATTATATGTGCGTTCAACCTCCTCTGCAACTCTGCGATCCTGGTACACGTGTGGCGCCGAAAACTCACATGACTCCACGGGTGTGACACGTACGCTGCTCGTGTGACGTCCACGTGTCATCGACTTTCGTATATGAATGAATGATACCTCTATGTTGTTGTTGTTGGCGTGTATGTGCGTATAGTTTGCAGTGAGGCTGTACACATGTGTAGGTCACACACGGTTTCGATTGAGGTTTCACTATTTTTATATATCTTGTGGACAGCAATAAACCTAACTGCATCAATCGGTTTGAATTAAACCAACCAACATTTTGCTTGGAATTACACACATCGTTTACGATCGATAGTATGTGTGCGATTTGAAAGTAAAAATAACGCAGTCCGACCGCCCAACGCTCATATTCATATGCCACCAGTCCACCACCCACACCCGCGTGTCGAATACCATGCATGCATACTATGAAGTAGGTGCGTAGCGCTTCTACAGTTCTACATGTGATGTGTCTGTGGCACCGCCCCATGTGTTGATGTGCGACGTAGCACATGTTAACTTCACCTCCTGTCGTTCATGCTTCCCTAGTGTATACGTGTGTATGGGACATCACATGACGGCATCCATTTTCATTTAACATCATGGGCACATGAATGACATAAGCGTAATAAACAGGCAAGTTGGCAAGCAGAAGTTACATTACAAAATAACCTTCCGAGTTAATTTTTAGATCTTTTACGTTTAGTCGTGCATTTCTGATAACATTTATGTAGTGTTATTATTTTCGGTAATTTTAATTTTTCCTACAAAATGTCACGTGAATTATTACAATGAAAATGTTGCATGTAAGTATGTAATAAAACTCCTTACTCCAGCTAGGTACTTCACAATTTATTATCTAAATACAGCGTCTACCTACTAATAATTCAAACAGTAAAGTCAGTTCTTTGTCCAACACGTCTAGCCACTTTGACCGCCTTCAACCTTCGATCAATTGTTGATCGAAGCCTTCAACAGTCAGAATGCCGCGATTCTCCGCCCTGAATGATTTAAAAGTCGAATTAGCTGTCGAAATTTTTAATAATTAAGCCAATTTCAATGAAACTTTGCATGCTAAAGTAACATACAGATATTAAAATAGTTTGTTGAAAACCTTTTTATAAAACGTTTAAATGACTGAGTTAATGCGATATCAAACTTTCTATAGTGGACTTTAAATCGCAATAACTCAGCTAAATAAACCTTTTTCAAAAATGTTTTCAACAAACTATTTGGATCTTATCGGTTTTAAAAAATTTCGACTTGGAAGTTTGTATGGGAAACCGAAATGCGTAAACCCTCTTATAACTGTTTTGTACTTTTTTTAATGCTAAATGAATCAGTCTTACTGCCTAACACACAGAAAATATATTGGTATTTAAGTAAATGAGACATTGTTACGTAAATTCAGAACATTACTTATATACACTACAAGTTAAATAAAATTATCTATAAAATCGATCATAATGATCGAAGAAAACATGACAGTGTGTAATTTACGCCTGTTACTATTTTTAAAGCAAAGTGTAGGTGCTGTAACTTGACTAAAAGTTTAAAAGAATTTGTTATTGCTACCTAACATTCACAAATTTAACAATCTAACGAATAAGTGTATTATTATTTTTATGAAACCTTATTATACCTATTACATTTTTTGTTTGTCGTCTTATATTGCCAAAATGGCCTATTGAGTTGTAAATATTGATATTGCATTAGAAAATCAGCCAAGTTATTTCGTCATTGAAGACAGACTAACTTTTTATATTTTAAACTTTAAAAAAATACCTAAATGTGATTTATAGTAAATCAAATATTTAACGACAGTAAACTTGAACTACTACTCGTGAAAGTTACAAAATGTAAAAAGATCTCAGATCAAAATGTATGTGTTTCGTAGCAAAGTTCTTAACCTGCAAATCCGAGGTGGCCTTAAATAAGTCTGTGGCCTTAAGGATTGTAATCCGCCCAAAAGACCGCATTATTCTAGGGCGCCGCCTACATCCCATTGTTTCAGACGCCGAATACTAGGGCAGGACGACCGTGCAAGAGTTACTATTGGATAAACTACAGTTATAATAGTGGTGAACTGTTTTGGCCATTTCACAACATGACAACAAAAACCAAATAGCTTTTCTTTCCTCTCCTTGTAGAATCGTAGCAAGCAATATCGTTCGTCTCGTCGTTTATCTGATATTTATATTAATATAAAATGTTTCTGTGATGAATTTTTATAATTAAACTAATAAAATAAGTTCTGATTGTAAAGCGTACAATATTACATCTTTAAAAATATAATTACTTCATTACTAATAACAGTAATAACATAAAAGCAATTAAATAAAGCAAATGCAAAGCTTTCTGTTTTTGTGATGAATATTTATAATTAAGCTAATAAAATAAATTCTGATTGTAGTGTACAATATTACATCTTCGAAAATATAATTACTTCATTACTAATAACAGTAATAACATAAAAGCAATTAAATAAAACAAATACAAAGCTTTATACTCGGACTTCATGTCGGGAAAGTAAAGCGGCATATTTACAGATTTGTTTTATTTATTTAATTGTAGGTTTTATTTATTATTAAAACGTGAAATGATGTAGGATTAGTAACTGTTAGTGTTTGTGAACAAAGTGAGTGTTGTCGTGAGTGAACAAAACAGGGCAACGTGACGTGACTATTCAAATTCCAAAAAGAAGTCCGTGTGAGGTCTCATTAAATAAGTCCCACATCTTTACTGATGCTCAAGGGGTTTAGAGGGAGGATCATTTAACATTCATGTTATTACTCATTATCATATAAGTAGGTATAAAAAAATACTATTATCTTATGTTAATCGCATATGCATCCCGACCGCTGGGCAAAGGTTAAACTAAACAAATGGGTTTCTGGAGATTGAAAAAAGCAAGCCCCTTCGATATCGGTCCAGGAAGAGGTGGCGAGACGATCTGGACGCACACCAGAACGACTGGCATAAGGTTGCTTAGCAGAAAGATGGATAGAAGGACTTAGGGGAGGCCTGTGCCCAAGAGTAGGACAGGGTAAGCTAGGAAAAACAAAAAATATCTCCCTTGCTTGGTATATTACACTGGCTAAATGTGAATACCGCTACAAGCTTATAAAGATTAGTCTTTAATATAGACTTCTACTTCAGATAAGACTTTGTAGGACTTCTTGGCGGGAAAGTCAAACGTCATGTCTGCAGTTTTGTTTTATTTTCTTTATTTTGTGTTTTGTCGAATCTTATTGTGAAACAATGGTGGATATTTTCTTATCTTATGTACTGCTGCAGAGGTCTCCCTCTCGCAGCAGCACGTCGACCAATTGGGATCTTTTGTGCAACCCCGTCCTATCACTCTGCCTCCTCAGTGAAGACAATTGCCATAAACTTGGCAATGTCCTTGAGGGCGAAAAGCCTAAAATCTTCTACGATATTGATCGTCGGCAACAGGTAGAAGTTAGAAATATTTACAGAATATTTAATTACCTATATATTTTTGAAGTGAATACCACATTAAAAATAAATAACTAAATTAAAATAAAACAAATATTTAAATGGGGCTCTCATACAACAAACGTGATTTTTATAGATAATGGTACGGTACCCTTCGTGCGCGAGTCCGACTCGCACATGGCCAGTTTTTTAGTTGTGTAGCGTTACTCTCCATCAGGTGACCCGCCTGCTCGTTTGCCTCCCTCTTTTATAAAAAAAAAAAAAAAAAATACTGTGTATATCCATACACATCAAAATTTGAAAATTTTTATAATACATAATACATGTTTATTTGTATACAACATAGTATAAAAAGGTCATAATAAAGCATAAACATCTTTTGCTTATTAAAATTGCATGCAAATTTTTAATACACTTATTTCGCCCAATTCATAATAGCATCACTGCATACATAACATAACCCTCAGTGTTCAGATTTGTAACTCACCCTCTATTAATAGATAGCTGTTGTAACCCTCGCGTTTCATATTCAAATATATCCCGTTCTATTTTTATCCTTTGCTTTATAAGTGCGAAAGTTTGCAGAGATTCTTGTCGTTTCCTTCCTTCCTTCCTTTGTCATTCGTTTTGCGCCTAAACCAAATTTCGTTAATTTTAAACAATTGTTTTTTTAAAATATAGAGAATGTTCTTCAACCGATGCTGTTTAAGAGTTTACCTTCAGAGATCAACAATTGCCCTTTTCCAGCTAAAGTGCGACATGGTTATTACAGGCGCTTTCGGAAAGTTCGAGGTGTCAAAGTGTATGTTTTGTTAGGCTTACGAGATAAGATAAGATGGAATGCACAACACTTTCAAACATTCAAAAATATATATGGACGAAAATTAGACAGGTACGTAAAACAAATAACATAATAAAAAAGTACAAACAAAGAAGTATAAAAAAATTTATTGCATAATTCGGCTGTGCAAGGCCAACGGCCATAGATAAATTGTTTTTGGTATAAACATGAAAAACTTTTAAACTTTCCTTTTATAGATTTTGAAACGACAGATTGAAGTCGTGAATGGCGTGCGTGGTAGAAGATTATTTTTTAAAGTAGGTAAGGTAATCCTTATTAACTCGCGTTGAGAAAGAGTAGAGAAATTTGATTCTTAGGTGATATATATTTTTTTATATCTAGTCTAAAATTACTATTAAATACAGCGTTGGGAAAATTACGAAATCTGCTCTGTGAATAGATTCAATTGAATGAGAGTTTAAAAAGTGAAGCTACTAATTCGCAAATTCAGTATTTTGCTACAAAAATCGTTACAAAAAGAGCAAAACTTTATTAAAACCATTTCTGGAAAAAAAGTAGTACTTCGAACCGAAAGAAGAAAGAACTTCAAACAATAGAATATTGTTTTCTTTTGTTACAGGTAGCGGGCTTTCCCAACACTTACAAGTTTTTGAAATACGAACACGAGAAGCAACGCCGCGCCCCCAATTCACAGACATCGGCGTTCGTGAAAGATCGGAGGGTGAGTCAATGTGTGTAGCGTTGTTGGAACTCTTGCTGAATTATGCAGCCCTGGTGGATCGTCGTTGGAATACACGTGGTCTTTTAGCACCGAGGCAATGCCCTATTGCCCCGGCCGCCCGCCGATGCAAGTTACTTGTGGAACCCCACTTTTCTAGGTAGTGTAGGGTTTTCACTGTTTAATTAATGTTATTGTATCTAATTTAAGAGTTTCTTTAAAACACCGTAGTGTACTGTCGTTTGACAATTACATTTTAATCCATTGTCTGAAAATGCTGTAGCATATTCTTACCTAAAAACACAGGAAAACTTTAAGAATAAATCCATTGTCTGAAAATGCTGTAGCATATTCTTACCTAAAAACACAGGAAAACTTTAAGAATAATGTGGTTGGCCACCGCCATGGTTTGAGGGAGGTCGGTTTGATCGGGAAACTTTAATTTAGCCAATGATATTGTAAAATAATTTAATATTATAAAATGATGCATAAACGATAATTATCATGGTAAACATTTCAATAAAAAGACGGTGCCTTTTGTCTAAAAGATGCAGAGCGATCTGAGCGATTGACTATCGCTCTGATCGCAGTGATCGAAAAGAGCGATTAAAATATATCTCACTACCAGTTGAAAAAGTTGGTTTCTCCGAAACTTTTTACACGAGCTCAGTTTACAGGTTAGATGGGCAGAGCAACTTTTCCTCAAATCCCGGGTTAAACGATACGATCCATTACCCGATCCGGATAAACCCGTGCACCGGGTAAAGAGAGTGGAACTTTCCAGTAACGTCGCCAGGCGTACCAGGAGCCCAAAAACATCCAAGAGACCACTATTCAACGACGAGTTGTGGGGCCACGAGTGGTATCTGGTAAGAGACAAACAAAAAGTGATTATCGACAAAGCTTTTATTTGTTTTTTATAGTAATGATCGTCGGTTAAGTATAGTTTTATTATGATAAAATAAATATTATAACTTGTCATGTATGAAGAAAAATACTAAACCATACGTGAAGATGTTGAAGAATGTTAGGTATATTTTTGTAACTATTTTAAAAAGCAGTTACAGTTATTTATACAACTCTGATATTAGTCGAAGCTTAGCTAGCTTATCTTAAACTGTAGTAGCATAGCGTAGCATTCTTTTGTAGCAGTTGTATACGATTTATGAGTTGCCACCCTTGAATATTACAGAATTGTCCTGTTTTGGCGGATAAGCTTGCACTTAAGCAAAATAGCACATTTTGCTTGAGTGCTAAACAAAGCAATACCTTATTTTTTACAATTTATACGCAAATAAACAGCTAATAACAAATAATTTTATTTGAAGAATAGTCACATCATGGTAAGTGTCGCCATCTATTAGCGTCTGGCATAATTAAGATGTCAGTGCAGTAAGTCACGTTAACAAGCATCGTGTCGTGTAGGTTGACATTGCTTTTACTTCATAAAATATATTAAAGATCATAATATTATGTCCATATTTAAGGATGTTTCAAGTATGTTTGGTTACAAAATTAACAAGTACTATCTTTTTCAATTTAGCAAGATACCCGAACCCTTCACTACTTGCCGCGACTCGACTTAAACGTGCTTCCCGTCTACAGCATGGGATACAATGGCAGCGGTGTCCGCGTCTCGGTACTAGATGACGGTGTCGAACACAACCATACGGATTTGCGCGCAAACTACGTAAGTGTTATGCTTCCCTGGTACCCGTGAAGCGATTACTCGATATTTCCTAAGCAAAAAGGGCGTTTTGAGCGGTACTGGCGTTTTACTTACATATAGCAACACGGTTAGCATATTCTACAAATGTTACATCGATACGATACGATAATATGTACAAAAAAGTAACATGTGATTTGCTTTCAAAATACTAAATACGGAGGTAAAGTGGGTGGCCCCTCTCCACAGACGTATAATAAGAATATTATAGTCGTCTGTGGCCTCTATGTCTCTCTCTCTCTCTGGTTTCGATGTTGATGGCCTTTCTTGATTTTTATTTCCTTCATTCATCGATTTTCCTTCGATCATGTATATATGATTGAAGATAACCTTTTGCACTTTTTTACTTTTTTATTTGCGGTCTTATAAGCGAGAGAGTTTAGGAAACCATTCGTCAAAATATATTAATAAGTAATTAATTTTGTAAATTGTAGTTAGGAATCAAACTCGGTAGTTGTTCCTTAGTTTAAACAAAACCAATCCTTCCTGCTTAGATAAATAATGATTGGTCTCACTGTCCAATCATTCATCTAAGCCTTCCTTATATTATAGATATACTCAATAATTCCTATCTCTAACAACACTACTTTGGTAGTAAAAACGATTAAAAATACTTTTATTTGACACGGGGACGACCGTCGACGCACGACATAATCAATATCACGACATAATCAAGCATAATCAATTAACTCTAATATTACGACTGAAGGACTGTAGTATCCATGGTCACAAAATTAATAAAAAAAAACGTTATGCGATCCCTCCTACTAGTTCATGATAGCCTGGTAGATTCTTAGTCGATGGTTTAAATTTCCGTGGAATAACGGGCTAACTCGAAATCATTACCAGCTCTGCTCAGCTGTTGTTTCTTCTTCTTAACAGGAAGCTAATCGAATAGGGTTTTTCGTTGGGTTACTATCAAATGGTCAAAAACGCAAGTGGTCTACGGCATGAACTTACCTAAAAATCGTTTGGGTAAATTTGCAGATAGTCGAATACGGTCTATGAAGCAACTCGTCGCAAAATTATTAAGCCGTATAATGCCGTATTAACAAATGAAGAATGAATGAATAAGAATGAAATATGTCAGCCATAAGTGGCTGACGTGGCAGTAAGTAATAAGTGTTAATTTCGTCTACTGTCATATTATCAATTTGTCTTAAAAGGGGTTTCGCGCGATCGCAAAAACTGACTTATGTCTCATAATAAGCAAAATCAATCATATTGATGTTAAAAATTAGAACAATTCTACTTTGAAATTTCAGGCCTAGTAATTTGATTAGAGCAATGTTTTTATTCTGCGAAATGTACAAAACCATCATCACACTTGTGTTAAAAATTAAAATTTACTTTTTAACATGGGGGGGATTTCATGTAAGCATTATTGTTTCATGCGTAAAATTAAGAAAGTTGTCGAAAAAAAATGTTTTTAGGAGTCATTAGATTTATTTTTGTTTGTTTTGTTTAAAGAATTTGTGCAATGATCAGGCTAACTTACGTAAGTTCTTTTATTGTGTTTAAGTAATTCAGCGCATAGTACAAGTAACTTAAAAATACGTAAATTTTCCCAATTTCGTGCAGTATCCCCTTAAATGCATGTGGTCTAAATTGCTGGTCGCCAACAAAAGTTACGTTTTAGATGGGGTGCTTGCCTTGCTTATAAGTTTTGAATAGTAGTACATTAACATACTCTTAAATTTGGCGTCATAACCTTCGATCAAGTCATAACCTACTATCTAGCGTCTGTCGTCGTCGCCGCCATACTCTAGGGTCCAATTCCCGGTCAGGTAATTCAGAAATGACTGTTTTCATAAATTGTCTTCGGTCTGTACGTTTTCTAAACACATACGAAAACAAAAAAAATAAACATTGAGTAATGAAAGATGACAGAATCGGGACAGAGTAGTGCTAGCCGGCCATATTTTTCTTTTGTTGCTATTGTTTTATGGTTTTTTGGTTTGTTTTACAGTGATAATAATAAATATTTTTAAGCAGTGATAGAATGGATTGAAACACTTGACGTTAAGTACTGTAAAAAAATTAAATAATATTTAAGAAACCTCGTCACAGTCTAATCAATAACTCGAAGAACCGGAATTAAAATACAAGACAAGTATAAGTTTTCCCGATCTAGTGCCATTTTTATTGGCGTTTAACAGACATTTAAAAAATAAAAAAAACTTTAGATTATTTTAATTAACAAAATTCACTTGAAGAAACTACGAATAAACCGCTAACGCAGAAAGAAAAGATATTAATTGTGTTCAATGTCAAATGTATGTCTAATAACATGAAGTTCTATTTAATCTGAGTGGAGCTGATTCAAAACATTTTTAGTAAGAATTACATCCATTACTGACAGATAGTGCAAAGTGCAAAGCTATTTCAAACGTTAATAAAATAGAACAGTGCAACATCATTTTTTAAATTCTCTCAAAATTCCGTTTAAGATCTCAGCAAAGTTCCAGATTTTCACTGAATCTCGAAGGGTTTGGGGGGAGTTTAATTTACCATTAAACATAATATTATCACTTTATCATAAGAAAATGTTTACTTAGTTTACTTGACACTGGCTGAATGTACTAACCGCACCAAAACATCATTTAGGGAAAAAAAATGAGTTGTACAAATGGGTAGAAAGATCTTTATTTGGTTTATGTTGTCTTGGTACAAGGGTGGCCCGCGGGCCGCACGCGAGCTGAGCTAAGAATTTGAAAAGCATCATCAGATTTATCAGCTTTTTTCTGCAACGACATTCATTCATAATGGAAGTCCTTGCCGGAGAATGCAACGAAATGCAACGTGATGCCCAGTTCAAAGCGAAATTCCACTAGGCTTGGAAGAGTATTTTGCGAAACTACTTTATTTTGACATGGACAAAATAACCTGCATTATTTTACAAACATGCTTTGTTCATCATAGTATGTATTATCATTACTTATTTGATAACACATTAAGTGTACTGTGACTTATGTGCGTGAACAGCTTTTTTAGTCGGATGAAGCATTTAGCTTAGCGTAGGTATCTCCATTAGAGTACTGACGTAGGCCCATATACCTACACAGGCTTTTTTTATTAGCTTCCAGGGTACCCACCCTAACGGAACTAGTGTCACATGAGTGTGCTGCATTAATCATATATTTATTTAAATCACAGATGTTGATAGATCCTTACTGACATAATATACACAAAAGCTTTGGCCACAGTATTACCCTGCTTTTGCCCACCACGGCTTCGCTAGTATTATTAAATTAACATACTAAAATAGGTATGCAGACTTCGATCACTTGTTAAAAACAATATTTACGCATGCATGATGCAATAAAAAAAGTTACATACAAAGTTCATAATTTATATCATTGGTTCTCTCACCCATTTCCCCTTTCTTCCATTATTATTCTCGGTATTCTTTTCACGGGAAATAAATTTGTGTGTGTGTGTGTGTGGGTGTGTGTGTGTGTGTGTGTGTGTGTGTGTGTGTGTGTGTGTGTGTGTGTGTGTGTGTTGGGGTGTGTGTGTGTGGGGGGGGGGGTGCGTGTGTGAGTGTGTGTGTGTGTTAGTGTGCATGCGTGTGTGTTGTTGCAAAAAAAGGAGGAGTTTCTCAATTCGGTTGTATGTTTTTTTTTGGCTTGGCACTTGGCGCTTCGATCCAACAAACACGTTATGTTATACGGTCCCTATAATTTATGATAGCCTGGTAGATTCTTAGTCGATGGTTAAAATTTCCGTGGTAAAATGAGCTAACTCGAGAAGCACATGAATAAATAAATACCCTCATGTGGTTATAGGGCTCACTTCATTTGTTTTAAAATAATCGCTGAACAAAATTAGTTAAATTTATTTAGCCACCTAAACACGTTAATCTCTTAAACGCATTTACGAGTAAGGTCCTCTTGCACAGGGGTTTAGCGAGTCTGTAAAATAGAAAATATTTGTATTGTTTTTAAGAAAATACGTAAAATAGAAGTGAGGACCATTTTTGCAGTTCTATTTTGTTTATGCGATGTTTTAAAATAAACAGTTTTAAATAGACATATTATGATGTCGTGGTATCTTTTACATAATATGAAAGAAACAAAATAAATAATAAAACGTTTCAACCTCAAATTAGACGCGCTATAGCACGGTTGGTGTACCTACCTATCTTATTGCACGCAAACCAGGTAGCATAGAACATAGAACCTATTATATTATTTATTAGGATTCTCTGTCTACGATTATGAAACTACTCAGATAACAGATAACTTTTAGGTTTATTAAACTTGATTAAATTAAACCATTTGTGAGTTTGTACCAGAACGTTTTGTAATTTGTTTTTGCTAAGTACCTACCTACGTGTCCGATCCATATTGTTTTGTTGTACACGTACGAACACGTTATGTAATCCCTACTAGTTCATGATAGCCTGGTAGATTCTTATCCGATGGTTAAAATTTCCGTGATAAAACGAGCTAACTCAAGCGTTTTTTACTAAGAAAGACCACAGTAAGGCGGATGCCCCAAAAAAAAACCTAGGCCCGGCGCAAAAAATTTATATCTCATTTTTAAGAAGATATTTTAAAAAAAAATACAAAATTATCACTACCTCTCTAGGGTGGCTAACATACTTTTTTTTGCTCAATAAGTTTTGTAGGCGTTCTTATTTTTAAAAACTCATTAATTCTCTACTAAAATATTTTTATCCGTTTATTCAATAACTAATTGTTTACAAACAAGCTCACTGGTACAAAACCAAGCAAATATTAAGCATACCTACAGTTTATTAAAAATATATACAATAATACACTATTATAATCTAATTCTTTAGTCTTATCATAGTTAACAAGTATTATTTGATGCACTCTGTTCTTTATCGTTGTAAGAGGGAAAGGCCTCGTACAAACTCAGCGAACGCGCGACGCAGGTTATGCTTATGATATGATATGAGGTATATGTTGTTGCACTCACACTTAGTGAGAAAAATAGTGACGCTATTAAGGCTTAGATTATGCATTAATAGATTTGGAAAATAATTAATGTTAATCCATATGTATTTTGTTCTAGATGTATTATGAACAAATAAATACTTTTATTACTATGTTTGTGTTTATTTATATATCTCTACCCCTATGGTTTTATGATAATCTTGAATGTGATTGAGAAAACTCAATCATAACAAAAAATAATAAGTATTTTAGTCGATAAATAAGATTTATTTACGCCTACAAAACTTTTTGAGCAAAAAACAAATGTTAGCCACCCGATAGAGAGATCGTGACAGTTAAAAATATTATTTTTAAATATCCTCTAAAATCTGAGATGCAAACGTTTAAAATAATTTAAAGTTTGGTTTGGTCACATTGTAAATTTAATGATGTGGCTTGGTATCGTCTGTAGTGGTAAACCTTTCTTATAGTCGGAAGTTTTTATTTGCGAATTTATCAATATAAATATATATTGTTATATTATATTATAAATAAATATAATTATGTAAGTACTATTTTTAAGAAAATACGTTAAATATTGGCACAGAATAACTAATAGTACTAATATTGATATTGGTAAGGAACTTTTACACTTCTTTGTGATTACAATGTTTTAAAATAAACAGTTTTAACTGCATATTATGATAGAAATTGCTCGTATATTCTATTAGTTTCTGCATGTTTCTGCTAATCTACGTCCGATCCACATTGTTTTGTTGTCGCACACTACGGAGTGCTACGGACACGTTATGTGATCCCTTCTAGTTCATGATAGCCTGGTAGATTCTTATCCGATGGTTAAAATTTCCGTGGTATAAAACAAGCTAACTCGAATTCTGCAAGCATGTTCTGTTTGTTTATGATGCAAGTAGCGAAACAAAATTAAATGTTTTTTTATTATTTTTGGCTGGCAATTTTGAACGAACACGTTACGCGATCCTTCCTACTAGTTCATGTTAGCCTGGTAGATTCTTAGTCGCTGGTTAAAATGTCCGTCGTAAAACGAGCTTAACTGAAATCATGCTTTCATGACTGTGATGAATGAATTGCGATTTTTCGTTTTTGGGGTGCTAGATGAGAAAACTAGAAAATATATTGTATTTGACATTTTGTTGATTTTTCACTAGTACATAAATATTATATCGATGCTGGTTGTTATTGAATTATACATTCTAAATCGCAAAATCTCTCACAATATTATGGAGCTGATACTCGTCGTATATTTTGAAAGATAGAACCACGGTCTTAGTAATAACAACGGTAACGCAAGAGTAACTTTACTCAAGTAGAAAGTCCGTGTTAACCAATTCCAATAATACTAATAAGACTACACTTCTTCGCTTCATTAATAAGATTAATTAAATTTTAGAAAACTCTTCACAATCTATTAAATCCTCTATTCAATAACAGTTTTAGTACTTGACAAGTGTAAGTTTTTTTCCCATCTATTGCCATTATTATGACTTTTAACAACAAAGGCGATTCCACTGTCTAGAGTAATGAGGGCCAATGGAACTCGAACGGAAACTGGGGTGGGTGGATGGGTTCCTATGCCTATCCATCGATAAAAAAAAAATTTAGACGGTTCAAAATGCTTATTGTAAGCTTATTGAATAAAGATATTTTGATTTGATTTGATTTGACTGTGAGAATACACTGAAGGTCATGTATGATACCCACTTTCCTGGATCGAGCATTATTCAAGACGAACATGATCCAATCAGCTGGAAGGAGCAGCAAGCTAGGACTTCCAAGTATGATTGGATAATAGCTAAAAAGGTGGTGGATGGATCTAAGGTTAAATGGGCACTAGGAAGCTTTCAACAATTTTAAGCACCTGGACCTGACAATATTTACCCCATCCTACTGCAACAGGGCGCCTCCATTCTAGCTAAAGCCTGCATTGCATTTGGATATATACCCAGAACATGGAGACGTGTCAAGGTAATATACATACCAAAACCGGGTAAACCAGATTACGAAGAACCCAAAGCTTTTAGGCCAATAAGTCTCCAATCTTTTCTTCTTAAGACCTTGGAAAAGATTGTGGACAAATTTATCAGAGCGGGACCGTTGCAAAAATTCCCACTTCACGGACTTCAATGCGCGTACCAGCCAGGGAAGACAACAGAAACTGCTCTCCACCATGTGGTGAGAGGAGCGGAATCAGCCCTGGAGAACAAAGAGATCTGCGTCTGCACATTCGTAGACATTGAACGTTCATTTGATCACACAACCTTTGACTCCATTAATACGGTAGCCAGAGATCATGGCATGCCTCAACCGATCTGCAAATGGAATGAATGCGTGTTAAAGGGTATAATAATCTCCTCAGAACTGCTTGGGGACAGTTTGAGCGGGTTAAACAACTAGAGGGTGCCCGCAAGGGAGGGTCCTCTCTCCTCTGCTATGGAGCCTTGTAGTTGATTCAATCATAACGAAACTGAACCAAGGACCACTATATACGGTTGGTAATGCGGATGACCTGGTCATCACGGTCAGTGGAAAGTTTCCTTCCACGGTATCGGAGCTAATGCAACGTGCCCTGGGTTTGCTGGAGGATTGGTGTAATACCAATCATCTAACCGCAAATCCGGGGAAAACAACCGCTATCTCCTTCACGAGGATGAAAAACCTCACGAAACTGGAAAACCTAAAGCTTTAAGGCACCCAGCTTCCCTGGTCCAGAGAAGTGAAATATCTAGGCATTTGCGTATATTTTTCTGTGGCGAGTGGACGTGTTGTTGTTTTCGGTGAATTTGTTTATTGGCTGTTTTGAATTGTAAGCGGACCCCGGGCTTCGCCCTGCCTACCACCGAGACTTCGCCTTGCCGTCTTCGGAGTCCCCAGCGGTGAGAAAAATAACTGATTGCTCGTGGCCACAAGTTGCCGGATTCGATCCGCGTGCCCCTGAGGTGTGCACCGAGGCCTTATCCGCTGCACCACGGACGCTGGAAGCGAGCCGCCAAAATAACTCACTGCCTACCACATACGGCTCGGCATACACACACGGAAAGGGTACGTGCGCGCGGGTCGGTCGCTGCGTGTTGCCGCTTTACCATCGTGAGCGATCTGGTCAGTGCTTCTCAATCTTTGTAATTTACTTATTATGATGAAGTGTGCAACTTGCTTAAGCGAAGCGAGAGAAGTAGCGCAGTGTACTGTCTGCATGCGCTGCTTTGATTTTAGTTGCGCAGGCATTACCGAAAGTGGGTTCAAAAGACTTGGTGAAAGGAAAAATATTTGGAAGTGTCCAGGCTGCAAGGGTGGCGCTACTCTGAAACCATCTTCGTTAGATTCTCCATCGCCAATAGTACAGAGCCTTGAAAGTGAGACAATTATGTCCGAACTAAAAAAGCTTTCTAAGCAAATTGCGGCTCTTTCGTGTTTGGCACAAGACGTAAAAACTATTAAAGACGATCTGCAGCAGCTGAAGAACTCCGTGGAATTTGCTCATGAATCATCAAAGGTGTGTAGTGATAAGTTGATTGACCTGGAAGGAAGAGTTGTAGCCGTAGAAAACCACCATGAGGATACTGTCGCACTCGTTCGGCGCATTTCGCAGTTGGAGGATTCGATTAAGTCTAAGGATCAAACCGATCGCTTAAATAACACTGAACTGAAGGGAATTCCCTGTAAAGATTCGGAGAATTTGCTTGAGGTTGTTGCGAAGCTTGGAGCTAACATAGGCTGCAGTGTGGCTAAGAGCGATATAAATTATATAGTTCGAGTACCAACGCGAAATGACCCAAAAAACAAGAATATTATTGTTGGCTTCGACAATCGTTACTTGAAGGAAAATTTTGTCGCCTGCGCTAGGGCACGTAAAAACATCTCGGCTTCCGATCTCGGATACAGCTCAGATAACAAGATATTTGTCAATGATCATCTTACTTTGGAGAATAAAATACTTTTAAACAAAACCAAGAAAGAAGCTAAAGACCATGGATACTCCTTCGTGTGGGTCAAGAATTGCAAGATTTTTTTAAGGAAAAATACCACATCGCCTATAAAACTTATAAAGTCAGATTTGGACCTAAAGAAACTTTAAATCTATATATTTTGCCTTTGGAATCTATTTATATTTTGTACTTTGCAAACTCTCACCGCTTACCTTCCACTTTGTTTTGGTTTTGCATTGTATCCTTGTCAACACTCCTATGCGCAGGTGATCTAATTACTAAATATTTAATCGATAAAAGTTTGAGAGGCGCATGCACTCTGGCCAGTTCTATTGTTCGAGTGAACGATTTCACATACACACAAACGTTCCGCGCACGCGACTGCGGCTTAGTCGCCGTCCGCCTTCACCCGATAACGCTTGTCATAAGAGTACTTTGTGCGCTAGTCGACACTATGGATAGGCCGTTGCAATCTTATTTTTTTTATTCACTTGTAGTGTATTTTAATAAATATACTTATAATTCATTAATGTGCGGGTGGGTTGTTTTTTGTAGTTCCGATGTTAGTTTGTTATTTCTTATTTGCACCAATCGTGGGGTACTCAAATACTTATACTGTTACGTGTTCGTTGTTGCTATACATAAGGTAAAAAAACTCAGTCATGTGCGAGTTCGGTTTGCATATTTACTTTTCATTCTACTTCGTAAGTGTGCATTGTATTCAAAAATAGTGCGCCTACATAACAACCTTAACTTTTTATTATTATTGCTCGCTTTGTATGCTGGTGTTACACTTCGCACTTTTATAATATACCTATGTTTTACCGGTAACCGATGGCGTCTTTAACTATATTGTACCAAAACGTGAGGGGCTTGCGCACGAAAGCGAATACACTGTTAAGAAATATTCTAGTTAATTCATACGACATCATAGCTTTGACCGAAACTTGGCTGACAGATAGCGTGTTCGATAGTGAACTTTTTGATGACCGTTATTTGGTTTGGCGGCGCGATAGAAATTATAATAATACCGGCCAGTCTTTGGGTGGTGGGGTGTTGATGGCTATAAAGCGCGAATTGGCGGCGGATGTAAAATATGAATGGTGTTCGTCGGCTGAAGACCTTTGGGTCACCATTAATATACCTAAATCTTCCTCTACCGCAGCACATAAAATACACATATGTTGCGCCTACATTTGTATGCAGAATTTGGGAAACTCAATGTCAGCGCAGCTTATAAATTTTTCAAATAATTGTGTAGACATTGCTTTAAATAATGCTGATGATGGGTTTATTATACTTGGTGACTTCAATATGCCTAATGTGACCTGGAAAGCTTCCTCACAAGGCACCGATCGCACACCTTGCAATGTTACGGGTACACATCAGACAGTTTTCTTTGATAATATGAACACATGTAATCTTTTACAATATAACCACGTATACAACTCGTCGGACAGATTATTAGATTTAATCTTTAGTAATATTCTTCTCAGTATCTCCGACCATGCTGACCCATTGGTTTTGCCCGATCCTCACCATCCGGCTATTTGTGTTGTGGTACCAATCCATAATGAGCCCTCTCTTGCACCTGCTACTAAAACGACATATCTGTATAAAAGAGGTGATTACGAGTCTATATGTAAAAGGCTTGATGAAATAGATTGGCCTCATTTCTTCTCCACCCTTACTATAGATGATGGTGCATCGAACTTTTACACTTTATTGTACTCACTTCGTGATGAGCATGTTCCCGTCAAAAAAATGACAGCGGGATCTAAATATCCCACTTGGTATAATATTCCTTTAATCAAAATGATTAAAGAAAAACATAAATATCACAAGAAATATTTAAAATACAAAAATTACTCAGACTACCTGTCTTTTATAACATTGAGAAACCGTATAAAAAGTTTAGAAGCCGACTGCTATAAAAATTATATTCTCAAAATAGAAGAAGGTATTAAAATCAACCCCAAGGCATTTTGGACATATATACAGAGCAAGAGATCACATAATTCAATCCCGTCGACTATGATTCATGGCAACAACTTTTCTAGCTCTGGGCATGATATTTGTAACTTATTCGCTGAATATTTCCATTCCATGTTTCAATCTCCATGCACTCAGTCAGGTTCTCGATCTAAACATTGTAACTCCGTTTCCCATCTCAGCTCAATAGAAATAAAAGAAGATAATGTACTTAAGCTCCTAAAACAAATTGACAACCACAAAACCGCCGGCCCTGACAGCATACCTCCTATATTTATAATTAACTGTGCAAGCAGCCTTGTATCCCCTCTGGCATACCTTTTTAGACTGTCATTAGAGTCTGGATGTGTGCCTGCTATTTGGAAATCTGCTCTAGTAACACCTGTTCATAAGAAAGGTCCAAAAAATCTTATTGAAAATTACAGACCAATTTCCAAATTGTGTATATTTGCAAAAATACTTGAAAAGATTGTGTATCAGCAAGTATATACTAGTATAAAACAGAGTTTAACTGAATCTCAGCATGGGTTTCTCAATGGTAGATCCACAACGACTAACTTGCTTCTGTGTCACAACTTTATTGCTGAGCATATGGCTTCACGGACACAGGTGGATGTCGTGTATACCGATTACAGTAAATGTTTCGATAGAATTGACCACAATATATTACTGCATAAACTTCAACTGATCGGTATACATGGCAGCCTCTTTAGATGGTTCAGTTCGTACGTCAGTAATCGCTGTCAAACCGTGGTGTTGAACGGTTACACGTCATCCACCTTATTTATACCCTCTGGCGTGCCACAAGGCTCGTTATTGGGTCCGTTATTGTTTACAATATTTGTAAATGACATAGACTCTTGTTTCTTGTTCAGCAAAATACTACTCTATGCTGATGATATGAAAATACTTTGTCCTATTGAAACAGAATCCGATTGCTTGAAACTGCAAATTGATTTGAATGCTTTTCTAAATTATTGCTCAACTAACGGTCTCAATCTCAACACTTCCAAATGCTATGTCTGTACTTTTTCTAGAAAGCCAAAACCCATAACCCACGATTATTCAGTAGATAATCAAATAATTTCTAGAGTAGACTTTATGAAAGATCTAGGGGTAGTATTTGATTCTAAGCTTCTATTCGACACTCATATCGACCACATTGTAGCTAAAGCTAGTAAGGCTTTAGGGTTTGTTATACGGATGTCAGCCGAGTTTTCTGATATAAAAACATTAAAATGTTGTACTGCGCTTTCGTGCGCAGCTACCTTGAGTATGCCTCGCAAGTGTGGAATCCCAACTACAAAACATACATAGATCGGCTCGAGTCCATACAAAAACGATTTCTACGCCATCTGCAATTTAAATGCCGTATGTACATTCAGGACTACACACTGCGTTGCAAGCACTTCCATTTCTTGCCATTACATTTGCGAAGAGATATGTCCGATATTGCATTACTTCTGAAAATATTTCAAGGTAATGTTGAATCCTCTGAATTACTTAGCCTTTTTACTATTAATGCACCCAAAAAAGTAACGCGCCACACTAATATACTGCACGTGCCGCTTTCTCGAACTAATTATCATAGCAACTCCTTTGCCATCAGAGTGTCCAAGCTGTATAATAGTGTTGATAAGGATATGAACCTGGACTTGTTTAACTCATCCCTGAACCAGTTTAAAAAGAAATTTAATAACAACTTCTTTTTGTAAAAAAAAAAAAAAAAAAAATTTTTACCAACATTTTCCATTTTCCATTGAAAATCGTATTAATCTGTATTAAGTTATAAGTGGAAACTTGTAATTGGCCGTATTTTATTTATAATCACTTTTATTTTATGTATTAGCTGTAAGTATTCCAAAAAAATGAAAAATAAAAAATAAAAAAACAAAATAAAATAACACTAGATAAGGAACTGACCTTGAAACAGCACATGGACACGAACGTTACCAAGGCTTATAGGATCTTTGGTATGTGTCGGTCTACTTATGGCAAAACGTGGTGAATTAACCCCAAAATCATAAGGTGGATCTACATTACGATGGTGCGACCGATCCTCACATATGGCAGCATCGTCTGGTGGCCCAGAACCAAACTGAAAATCCGTAAGAATGCTTTAAGCAAACTTCAGAGGACAGCATGCATGGCGATTACTAGGGCATTCAGAACCACACCGACGGCAGCTCTGGAGGTCCTAACGGACCTTCCACCCCTGCACAGTGTCATAAAGACGGAGGCAAAGAAAGCGCTACATAGACTAAAGGTGGCCGGGCTGTGGGACGCATCTAAGCCTCTGACTAGACATACAAATTGTAAACCTAATGATTCCCTTGATAGGATCATGGAAATGGGTTGTGACAAGATTTGCCCCGAGTACATGTTCGAAAACAAATTCAGTATATATGTCCCAACTAGGGATGAATGGAAACAAGGACCACCGTCTCCAGAAAGGAACAGCCTTTCTGGTACACCGATGGATCCAAAATGGAGTCGGGTACTGGAGCAGGTATCTTTAGCAACGACTTCGAACATAGTCAAAGCATGAGAAAATTCGCAACTGTATACCAAGCCGAAACTTTTGCAATTCTCCTATGCGCAAAAAGAATTTCGAACTCGCCCTCAGAAAGCGAAACATTCATCCTGAGTGACAGCCAAGCCGCGCTCAAGTCACTTATATCGCTTCGAATCGACTCCAACCTTAACCATAAAAGCTTTAAACAAGCTAGGTGGACACAACAGGGCAAGATTGATCTGGGCCACATGGGAATCCATGGCAATGAGATGGCCGATGCGCTTGCCAGGGAGGGCTCAGAGAACTCATTTATTGGTTAAGGATCAAATCCAAAACAGGCATAAAACCGAATGGGAAAACTACCCGGTATGAAACACTCAAAATCCTTCATAGGCGGAGATGCCCTAGGACGGAGTAAAATTATATGCGGAGGTAGTAAAAGGCAGGCACGAACAATCATCGAGCCCTGACCGGGCACTATGCCACAAAACAAATGCTCCATAGAATGCAGCTAGCAACAGACAGATTGTGCAGGTCATGTGGAAAGAAAACGGAGTCCATGCAACACTAACTGTGTGACTGTGACTCCCTTGCTAGGAAAAGAATGAGTCTCCTGGGATTGGCCTATCCAAAACCAGAAGATTTTAGGCTCTTCGCCCCCAGAGACATTGCCAAGATAATGGTAGTCATTTTCACTGAGTAAACAGAGTGATAGCACTGGGTTGCACAAAAGATCCCAATGGGTCGACTTGCTACTGCGAGAGGGAGACCTCTGCGAGCCCCACTAAGATAAGATAAGATAAGATGGCGTTTAACAGACATATGTCATATTTCAACTAACTGAAACTACGAATACGACGATTCATATGACTTATTAATTGAGTATATTAAATAAATATATTTTAAGTTTGAGTTTAAAAAAATAAAACGTGTGTAAAATGTCCATGGGAGCTCCATTATTCTGAGTGGAACTCATTAAGAACTTCACTCGTATTTTAACGTACTTTTTATCAATCAATTCAAACATTTAAATAAATATGCAGACTTGGATCACTTGTTAAAAACAATATTTCAGAAAAGTTAAAAGCAAATCGCCAATGCAATGATACGTTTTATACAAAGTTCTCCCACCCATTTCCCCTCTTTCCCATTTCAAGTTATCTTTTTGCGGGAAATAGTATCCCATAACCGTCTCCAGTGCCCCACTTAACTATCTTTATAACAAAATTCATCAAAATTGATTTTGCAGAATAAGCGTGAATTCGTAACAACAATAACTTTGACACTGTAATCCTTAGAGCATTAAACCATTCTCTAAGCTGTAATCACTTTAATAACTATTTTAGATACCTACCTACTTGATACGACATCGTTCAAGTTTACCAGTCAGTTATATTAGCTACAGTATGGCCAAATTCCTAAAGAATTTCTGTAAACAAATTATTAACATTTATTTGTGCAAATATCTACTTTCACTCGAATTTTTATTGTTTTTTAAAAGAAAGACACCATTGTCAGCTGTTTTGTTTGTGGAATCTCTTTCAAGAAAGTGTAAAAAGTTCTTCTTCTTCTTCTTTATTCAATGGCGTTTTCTTGATAGATTTCGCCAGTGTAAAAAGTTACACTAGATATTTGCACAATGAAATGTCAATAATTTGTTAAAAAACAAATTATTAACATTTCATTGTGCAAATATCTAGAAATTTAACGAATTTGGCCGTAATTATTGTGCAACTCACACTTTGCAATGTGTTACATTTCAATGTGTGTGATTGTGTAAAGTATTGTTGTGGCCTCAGAACAATACTTATTATTGTTCTGAGGTTGTGGCACTTAGCACTTCGAACACGTTATGTGGTCCCTACTAGTTTATGATAGCCTGGTAGATTCTTATTCGATGGTTAAAATTTCTGTGGTAAAACGAGATAACTCGAAGAGTCTGGGCGGCGCGCCGGCGGCTTGCACAACATTTGATTTAAATCATCGCTAAACGAAATTAGTTAAATTCATTTAGGGTGGATTCGACCAAACTGGAATTTAGATCTATGTCTGTGGTCTTATGCCTAAAATTAAGCGCCGAATTTGTATAGACTAATCTCGGAGTAAGTCTTATTCCAGTTTGGTCGAATCCACCCTTAGCCACCTAAACACGTTTAGCTTAAAGTTAAACGTTTTTAAGGTTCTCTTGCACGAGGGTTCATTTAGTTAACCGTATTCAGCGAGTCTGTAAAACAAAAAATATTTGTATTATTTTAAGAAAATACGTAAAATACTGGTGGGAACGTTTTTGCATTTCTTTTTTATTTTTGTGATGTTTTAAAATGAACAGTTTTATCTTTAAATTATTATGTCGTAGCTCATTTTGCATAAATATAAAAGAAACAATAAATACATAAAACATTCTAGCTTGTTTAAAACTTAAACTTAAGCGTTTTTGAAATTAGACACGGTTGACGCTATACAAACATGTCGGTTGGTCTACCATATCTGTATATTTTTGCGCGCAAACCAGGTAGCATAGAACAAACATACATGGCTGGAATTTTGTAATGCCAACTGAAGGTACCTGTAGATAGAAATGTTAATCAAAGAAAATATTCCTTTATTTTTGAGAAGAACGAAAACTGCATTCGAAGATTTTTGAAAATTTGCTTGCCACACCTGGGAATCGAACCAACTAAAATCTGTAAAAATTACACCTTGTACTTTTACTGCATCGATCGTTAGGGTCAATTTTAAGGATGAAATCTCTCTAACAAACTTGATAAATTAAGTGAAAGAAAACCATGAAATCTGGACTTATAAATTCATTGGGTCAAGTTAAAGAACTTTTACTCACTCATTTAAACACTGTCAAGTATCTTGAAATACTGGATCTCTTAAGAAATTAGTAAAAATGGTTTCCCCGAAAAAGAGCGAAACCAAATAGTTCTACAGCAAGATGGTGCTGCAGCCCATAACAGCAGAATCACTATTGCCTACATTAATAACCATTTTACTACCTGGATTGGTAATAACGGTACAATCAGATGGCCTGCGAGATCACCGTATCTCACTCACCCCTTTACATTTTTTTTTGTGGGGATAATATGTAAAAAATGAAATTTACATTAAATCTTATGCGAATGTAAACGAGTTGAGAGTTGAAGTCCAGAATACGATATATAATATTCACCACAACACGTTATTAAAGGTTACTAGAAATAAATTCTTTAGAAGAATTAATTTGTGCATCCAAGAAAATGGAGCGTATTTCGAGCAACTAATTAGTTAGTTTACCATTTATTGTAAATAATTAAAATAATTTAACATTTCATGTTTTCCTTTTATTTAATATATCAAGTGTGTTAGGGACGATCAATGCAATAAAAGTACAGGGTGTAATTTTCAAGTAGATACACGTGTAGATTAATAAGGTATCTTACCACTTCAAACTAATAATAAACCTTGTTTTTCAATATCGCATTAATTTGAACTGGCTGAAAAGCAAAAATAAACTACAAAAATACCAAAAAAAGTAACTTTTTGTTATTCGTTCTAAATTTAAAATTACACCCGTGATCTAAATTTTGAATTTAGAACAATATTCGTTCTAAATTCAAAATTTTGATCACGGGTCGTAATTTTAAATTTCACGTGTATCTACCTGAAAATCATAATAATTATCATATTATACGTAATCATAAAATATGATTAAGGTAAAATGAATACTAGACCACTTAAAACAAGGAAACTAAAACCTTTCTACTAATCTCATACTAAATGTGTGGAAGTGTTTAATGTCAAAATTTTGGATACTTATCGTTTGATTTTTAAAAAGTTATTGATGCCATTTTACTCATTAGATAACGTACTTTCGTTATCAGTTTTAAGTTTTTTGATATCTCTCACAGTTTCGGAATAATCGCCTGTGCACACTTAACGATTACACCCTGTATAGCCTGGTAGATTCTTATCGATGGTTAAAATTTCCGTAGTAAAACAAGCTAACTCAAACGATCATCCTGCAAGCAGATTTGTAGCTGCATGTAGCGAAACGAATGTTTTGATTTTTGTTGGCTGGCAATTATGAACGAACACGTTACGCGATCGCTTCTACTAGTTCATGATAGCCTGGTAGATTCTTACTCGATGGTTAAAATTTCCGTGGTTGTTCACGAAATCACGAGAGTCTCAGCGAGCGGCGGTTTTACTACGCCATATCGAATGCCAATATATCGAATGCCAGTTGATCGGTGACAATTAACCGAAAACCCAATATATCGACATGCCATTTGATCGAAATTTCAATAAATCGATTTTCAATAGATCGCTGTGACATTAAATCGAAATTTCAATTAATCGATTTTCAATAGATCGCAGTGTCATTAGATCAATATTACAATAAATTAATGTGCAACATTTTTGTCTAAAGTACTCTTTGGTTAATTACCGTTTCACATGTCACGAATAATACACAAATAATACACTCTATCGTCATAGTTTGTATTACTTTGTGTTGTCTTTGGCATAAATAATGCCAAACTAACATGACTGTCATTCATATACTAATTACAAAAAATGAATTATTATTGCGTAGGTAAATAATTAAAATATTTAGTTTATTGGGTGTGATGAAACGAGTGATTTACTATGGCGCAGGTTGATGGTGGTAATAAATAATAAAAAAAAAACTATAACAATAATAACAAATTGCAATTCGATCTTATAAATCAACGATCTAATTAGCGTTTGATCTATTGGAATAACGATCTATTGATCCATCGATTATTTGTAATTCGATCAAATGGCATGTCGATATATTGGGTTTTCGGTTAATGGGCGATTTTTTGACAGCCCAAATTAAAAAGTAAAAATTAGTTCAAAAACACTCGATAGATGTCGTTTTATGAAAGCCGTACCTACCTAAGGGCTGTAATAAATTCTACACTTTTACTTGTCTACCAAAAGAATAAAAAAATAGTAAGTACTTACCTATTTATATTCAGGACATCCAGAACCTATTTCTATTTTGTAATAGAATAAATATTACGCAGCCAAACACGTGCTCTTCATGAACTCGCCTTTTACCATGCGCCATACTTAGATTAAAACAAAAAGGGAAGATACGGCATGCTCCTACTTGTAGTCAATCAAAATATAGTCCTACTCAACTACATATGCAAACACTCACACAGGCACACCTATAAAAGTGTAAATCGAGCGAGCGAGACAGAGCAGTAAGTTTCAACGTCAGCGCGAGGGAGTCAGCGAGTAGCGCGTTGACTTCTCGGTCGCTTCGCAACAGACGAGTACGTACGATACGATACGACCGATTCCGACCCCACTGCGGAGTAGCGTCTTTCTCTTTTTATCACAGCAGAATGTCCGCAATAGTACGATGTAGCCTGTACGCTCGGCAAATTGCGACTGAAGTGAAATTGTGCCTTCAGGCCTAATTTTAGCGGCTTACTCACGAGACGCTAATGCCGTATCTTCCCTTTTTGTTTTAATCTAAGGCGCCATACTAATCTATGCTAAGCGCCATCTATGAAGTCATTTACGAACCAATTTCTTTTTTTTTTTGATCTCGGAAAATCGCCCATTGTCACCGATCAACTGGCATTCGATATTGCGTAGTAAAACCGCGAGCGGCTGCCGCAGCGCAGCGCTGAGCATTGACTCTTCAGATTCAGATTCTTTATTTGCATAATATGAGTACATAAATAAATAAATAAATAACGTTCTTTCACATTTTACCGTCTTTGGGTGTTCAAATATTAATTGTAAATTATAAAAAATAATATCAAAATTAAAAAAAATAATAAAACATAAACTTAAGTACTAAAAATTGAATTAAAACACGTAGGTATAAGAATTACATTACATAACAATACATTCCATAAACATACAAAATTTACATCTAGAATATTAATATGTATAATTTAATTAAAGGATATAAAATAAGTAAATGTCAATTATTATGTGATTAAATGTCATGTCACTTAAATTAATTTAAATGTCAATTAAATGTTAGTCTTAAAAATCAAAGGCAAATTAAAATTAAAATGGAACAATGTCAAAAAATAAAAACAGAATACAAAAAAACAATTTCATTGCAAGTCGTCCTTTATGAAATCTTGTGTGGAGTAATAACATTTATTTACTAGCAGTTCTGTAACTTTTTTCTTGAACTGCGGTTTGTTAACCAGCTTTATATTGTCTGGCACTTTATTGTAAATGAGAGGTGCTAAGTGAAGTACGCTTTTCTGAAAAATAGCTGTTTTGCCTGAAGGTACAACTAATTTGTTCTCATATTGAGCTCGCGTAGGGTTTCTGCGGTTGTCCGACCATTTATTGAAAAGAGATATATTTTCATTGACTCCAAAATGTAAATGCAAGGTAATGTCAGAAGATTTAATGTTTTAAAAAGGGGTACACAGCTGTCTCTATATCCGAGTCCACCTATTGCCCTAATACATCGTTTTTGGGCTCTAAATATCTGCTCACGATCACTACAGTTACCCCAAAAAATAATTCCGTATCTTAACACTGACCCTACTAGCCCATGATACGCTGACAAAACTGTTTCACGATTTACTTTTCTAGATAGGGTATGCAGAGCAAAGGCTGATTTATTTATTTTTTTGCATAATTCTTCTGACTGTTTATGCCATGTTAGCTTACTGTCTATGTAAAGGCCTAAGAACTTTGCAACTTGCGTCTCTTCTACACTATTTTTACGATAACTTATACAAATATTACCTTGGTTTTTCGGTCTTTGTGCGAAGTGCATGACTTTCGTTTTATTTAAATTAATTACTAAATTATTATTATTCAACCAATTTATTATGTCCTCTAAAGTTTCATTAATGTCATTTACATAAATAAAGATTGAAGAAGAAATATAAGATTGAAATTTTGTCTCCGGAACAATTACATGAAAATGAAGATATAGAAAACAACTTTTGTACTAACATTACACTAGCTCAGTGTTTAATTGATAATTTTTCTGCGGTTAATATACAACAGAATCCTCATTCTGGCTTCGATAGCTGTAGTGCTCATAATGATGATCGCAACAATAGTTACGTGAAGCTTCCTACCATTCAGTTGCCAACGTTTGATGGGAATTACATCAAATGGCTGGAGTTAAAGGATACTTTCGACTCTTTAATAAATAGTAACACGTCTATTCCAAACATAAACAAGTTCCACTACTTGCGATCATCATTGGAGGCCGAAGCGGCTAATGTTATAAAGGCAATCGACTTCACTGCTGATAATTATGGGTTAGCTTGGAAGTCACTTGTTCAACGCTATGATAACAAAAGAATATTGGTCAACAACCACTTGAAAGCTCTTTTTAATTTTGATGCGTTAACTAAAGAAAACTTTAAGTCTCTGCGCTACATGATCGACTACTTTACCAAAAATCTTCATGCTTTAGATTCTTTGAAGGAGCCTACTACTCATTGGGACACTTTTATTGTGTTTATCATGGCATCAAAACTAGATGGGGCCACCAGTCGGAAATGGGAAGAACACAGGTCTAAATTTACTTCGTCACCTACTGTTGTTTAATTTTGTGACTACATACGTAAACGTGCTGATGTTTTGGAAACGTTGCAATATAGTACGCATGATGTGACTAAAAAGGAAAATAAACAGACAAGATCTTTTACTTCTTCAGTTTATAGCAATGGTTGTGTTATTTGTTCTCAGGATCATTTAGTTTACAAATGTGACAAATTTAAGGCCATGTCGTTGGACGCTCGCTTTGCAGAGGTGTCTAAGCACAAGCTTTGCACTATTTGTCTTCGTACAGGACATTTCTCGTCGACTTACCGGCACACTCCCCGCAAGATCTGCAACAAGAAACACAATTTACTACTTCATAAGCAAACTAATAAAAATACTACTAACTTACCTTCGGGTTCCTCTTCACATCAGGCATCCTCTTCTTTTCAATTGGAAGTGTCTTCTCAAGTAGCTTCGATTACTGTGCCATCACCTGCTGGTGCTGCTTCACTCACTTATCAGCTGTCTCCTGTGTCACTTTCTTCTGTGAGTTCCGGACAGGTTCTCTTGTGCACTGCTGAAGTCGATCTCATTGATACTAACACTAATAAAACTTACCTAGTTAGGGTTCTTCTTGACAGTGGATCCCAATCTTCTTTTATTTCTGAAAAAATACAAAGGAGGTTAAAACTTTCTTGTTCTGATGCGAACATTTGTATTACTGAAATTAATAATAAACTAACTAACACTACCAAGACTTGTAATATCAAGCTGAAATCTCGCATTAATTCTTCTTACTTTAATGTGTCTTGTCTTGTTATACCTGATATTACTGGTCGACTACCTTTAGTTGAGTTGAATCTCTCGCGCCTAGACCTTCCTGAGTCTATTAAGCTAGCGGACCCTAGCTTTTATCGACCCTCTGACATTGATGTCTTACTAGGCGCAGATGTCTACTGGGAAATAGTTGAATCTAAACTACTAAAACTGGGTAAGAATAAACCCACTCTACAGAAATCTAGACTAGGTTGGCTCGTCTCTGGCCCAACTGGTCAAGGGCCTAATACCACTACTCATTCTAACTTTTGCAAAGAAATTAGTGACTCTGTAGCTAAATTCTGGGAACTAGAAGATATTCCTACTCTCCCAACTGAACGTATACTCTCTAAAGATGAACAATATTGTGAAGAACATTTTATCACTAATACTGTACGCCTACCTAACGGCAGGTTCTCTGTTAAGTTACCTTTTCGGGAGGTCCCCGAAGACGCGTTAGGCGATTCCTATCATATCGCCAAACGTCGATTCTTAAACATAGAGAAACGGTTAACAAAAACTAATATGAAAGCTGACTACACTAACTTTATTAAAGAATATGAGCGTTTAGGCCATCTTAGCGAAGTAGCTCACCCACCCTACGGATACCATATTCCTCATCATGCCGTTGTGCGCGAAAGCAGGAAGCAGGAAACTACTCGTCTGAGAGTCAGACTTAAAAACTACCGTTAAAAGTGTTATTCAAAAACTTGCTGAAGGCTGTTTTCCTTTGTGAAAACTCCGGACTAATGCCCCTGATATTTTTGATGACATTCTTACTATTAATCAATCTCAAGACTTTTGTAAAGAATCGTCTGTTCTAGGTTTAAAATGGAATCCTGTCTCAGACACTCTTAATTTTTCTGTGAAACTAGAACAAATAGCTAAAGTAACGAAAAGATCAATACTGTCCAATTCTTGTAGAATTTTCGACCCGTTAGGTTTTCTATCAGCCTCTACAATTTTCCATAAAATCCTTCTACAGAAACTATGGTTGCTTAAGATTGACTGGGATGACGGTATTCCAGAGAACTTAAAAAGGTCTTGGATTGATTTCTATAATGAGACGAAATACTTTGAAAATGTTAGGATTCCTAGGTATGTTCTTTGCGAATCTCCTACTAGTATAGAAGCTCACTGTTTCACAGACGCATCTCAGGACGCCTATAGTGCGTGTATATACTTAAAATTTCAGAAATGACGCTGGTGTTGAATGTGTTAACCTACTCTGTGCTAAAACGAAGGTCAGTCCAGTCAAAACGGAAACAATACCGCGCTTAGAGTTGCTAGGTGCGTTACTTGGTGCTAAACTGCATTTTAAAATTCTTAAGTCTCTGCGAATAACTGTTTCACGTTCAGTTTTCTGGACAGACTCAACTATAGTATTAGGATGGATACACACTCAGTCTAAAACGCTTAAAACTTTTGTTTGTAATCGTATTTAACGAATTAGGGAACTCACTGAAAAGGATAACTGGCGGCACGTACCTACTGAAGTTAATCCTGCTGATTTAGCGTCTAGGGGGTTTCCTCCGCGGCTTCTCGCTGATAGTAAATTTTGGTGGCACGGTCCTAATTTCTTAACTACGTCTGAAGATGAGTGGCCGCAATCAAGATATAGTTCCTCGGATTTACCTGAAACAAAAATAAGCTTAAGTACTAAAATCCTAACTAACGAAATTATTTTGTTTGATAAATACTCTAAACTTTACACACTACAAAGAATATTTGCTTACGCACTGAGATTCATAAATAATGTAAAAACAAATGCTACTAAAATACATGGTGAACTTACTTGTGTTGAATTGAATTACTCATTGACTATGCTAGCTAAAATGTCACAAATAGAAACCTTCTCTAAAGAAATTCACTCACTTGAAACTGTGAAAACTTTGAACCGTAAGTCACCTGTTCTCTCTTTAAATCCGTTCTTAGATAAAGACGGCATACTGCGTGTCGGTGGTCGAATCGACAACGCAGCCTATTGTCCCTATGGGAAAAGACATCCCATTTTGTTAGACCCTAAACACACTTTCACTAAACTTTTATTTCAACGGGAACATCTTCGTCTACTACACTGTGGTCCGTCACAACTCTTTAATTCTATTCGTGACCACTTCTGGCCTACTGGTGGCAAGGTACTAGCTACTGCCACGGTAAGAAAATGTATTCGCTGTCAAAGGTTCAACGCTAAACCTTTAAACCCTATAATGGGAAACTTACCTCAGCCACGTGTAACTCCTGCTCCACCATTTCAAACTTGTGGCACCGACTTTGCTGGTCCTTTCCTTATTCTTAATCGTAAGGGTCGTGGCGCAAAGACTTCAAAGTGCTATTTATGTATCTTCGTTTGTTTTATTACAAGGGCTGTTCACTTAGAAGTGGTTAGCGACCTAAGCAGTGAAGCCTTTATTCTTTGCCTACGTAGATTCATCTCAAGACGCGGTAAACCTCAAACAATCTACTGCGACAATGGTCGGAACTTTGTCGGCGCCTGTAAAGAACTGAGCAGACTGCTAAAGCAATGTAACAAATCGGTCAGCGAAACGAAGGTATTGACTTTAAATTTTCTCCGGCATACGCACCGCATTTCGGTGGTATCTGGGAAGCAGGAGTGAAAAGGGCAAAATTTCACTTAAAGCGGATCGCTGGCAATTCTAGTTTAACTTTTGAAGAGTTATATACATTGTTTTATCAAATTGAAGCTATTATGAACTCACGTCCGCTTACTCCGATGTCGGCGGATCCATCTGATTTGACACCTCTTACGCCTGGTCACTTTCTTGTGGGTCGTCCTTTGACCTCACTGCCTTCGCCTGTTATCGAGCGAGTCAGCATAACCCGTTACGAGCTGATTGAACGCTTAAGACAACACTTCTGGTCGCGGTGGACGAGAGACTACCTAGCAACTCTGCAACAACGCGTCAAATGGCAACACAGAGGAGAAATCTTCAGGCCGGCGATTTTGTTATCGTCATGGATGATCAACTTCCGCCCATGCAGTGGCTCATGGGCCGCGTGCACAGCATCCATCAAGGGACGGACGGTGTCTGCCGGGTCGTCGACGTCCTAACTAACGGCGGAATAATTAAGAGAGCCGTCACTCGTCTCTGTGATTTAGAGGGAATTTCCTGAGCTCCTTGGAAAGCAAGTTCCCAAGGGGCGGGAGCATGTTGAAGAACCTCTTTGTGCGGCTCTATGGCCAACTTCTTTTTCTCGCACTGACATGGACGTCAGCGGTTATTCACTACTTTTTCTTCATCTTAAAATACTTATTATAACAAAAATTATGTTGGATTACTTAAACTAAAGCTTAATATTGTACCTACTATTAAATACCTACTTACTATAACAAAGAAATTTGGGTTTCATTGAAGACGCCCAAACAATGGTTTTATTTTGACGAAAACCTTTTTGTTCATTGCATAAGATGTTAAATGATTCTAAATACTTGTAAAGTTGTGCATATATGACTTTCTCAAAATTTTTTGAAAATACTGGTACCAGTGCTAGGTCGGTAGTTTTTCATATTTTCTTTGTCATCTTTTTTGTGCAAAGGTTTTATGACAGATGTTTTTAATGCATTGGGGTATACTCCCTCTGATATGCACATGTTATATATGTACGTTAAGTGAGGGCATATGATTTCCGCTACATATTTTACTACTTTAGTAGATATGTTATCGTATCCTTCACTTGTTGTATTTTTGAGTGATTTAATTGTTTTAATAGTTGGTCCGAGGATACTGGGTACATGAACATTGAGTCAGAATTATTATTTATTTTATTTTTATGTGTCATATTAAATTCTTGTATTGATCTATAAAAAAATTATTGAAACTATTTGCTATTTGTAAAGGGTCGGTAATCGATAAATTATCTATTTTAATTTTGAAAATTGGTTCTTTTGGATATAATAACTTTTTTTGATTGATTATGTCCCAGGTTGCCTTGATTTTATTATTTGCAGTTTTAATTGCATAGTTGTTTTGTGCTTTTTGTGTCAATCTCATAATTTTTTTTAATCTACTTGAGTAATTTTTAAATATTATTTTGTTGTTTATAGATGGTATACGTCTATAACACCACAGTAACTTTCTCCTTTTTTTACAGCATATTTTTATGCCTTTTGAAAGCCATTTACATTTTTATTCAAACTTATTTTAATTAATTTCTATGGGAAGGAAAGATTATATAACAATTTAAAGTTTTCAAAAAAAGAATCGTATGCAACATTTGGGTCATTGGTTTTATATACTTCAGAAAAATAAAGATTCTGCAAGTGTAATTTAAATTTGATCAAATTTTCTACAGAATAGTCTTGTCGTTTAAATCGCCAAGAGGTAATCATACAAGACTTTTTAATTAGAATTTTTAGCAGTTGAGCAGTATGATCTGACAAACCAAAATCAAATACCTCGCCTTTACATCCTCTTTTAAAGTTATGAGCAAAATAATCCAAACATGAGTTACTCTGTAACCTTGTAGGCTGATTTGTTCCCCCGGTATCGATTCCCTGCGTATCGACTTACCCCGGTATCGATTCCCTGCGTATCGACTTCCCCCGGTATCGATTCCCTGCGTATCGACTTCCCACCGTATCGACTCCCGCCGTATAGACTCCCGCCGTATCGACTTCCCTCGGTTTCGACCATGAATTGGCATAAAGTACAGTTAATGAAACAAGTAGTTTAGTTTGAAAATAATCATTATAACGTTATTAAATATAACTGTTTATTCAGTCTCCATAGTTTCGTTTTATTATTACAAATAAGGTAGGTATGTAATTTAATCATAAAGCACAGTTTAATTACAGCTATGCGATTCTCTAAGCGACACATAGACGCTGCACGCATGGCTGTAATCATAGATGTTAAAGCCGTCACATCTTTCGCTGCAGTCACGGCTGTGGTTAAAGTTGAGGCTGTTTTACATACAGAATATCAATTTTATACCTACAAAAAATGTCAAAAAAGTGATTCCCTATCACGCCGCTTACAGCCGTGCGGAGCTAGTGTCGAACAGCGTTGAAAATTATTAAGAAGAATACCAATAGTAAGCTCACCGCTGTTCCAGCCGCTGCTACCAAGGCTTTAACGATGTTTGCGCTTAGAGAAACGCACTACTTATTTATCACATTACTTTTAATACAATAACATTAAACTACTACTACTCCTCTAAACTTAAACTTATTGAAAAAAAATTACGTAATTGTATCAAAATCAGAAAAAAATTAAACTATTATTCCTCTAAACAATAACTTACTTATTGAAAATAAAACGACTAATGAAATTAAATTGATGTTCCTCTAAACATTAACTTATTGAAAAGAAAATTATGAACTTGTACCAAAATAAGAAAAATAAAATTAAACTATTATTCCTCTACACATAAACTTATCGAAAATAAGATGATTAATGAAATTAAATTGATATTCCTCTAAATAGAAATTTGAGAACATTTAGAATTTTAATATGATTTATCAATAATTACCTAATTCAATTAGATTTATGTTTCTTGTTTGATTCATAAGATTGTTTTACATATTTGGATCAATTAACGCCATATGTTTTCCTTAGAGATTTTGGGTTAAACTCGATACAACGTTAGCCATTAACTCTATTAAAATATGATAATATATTTTAAATAACCTTTTCTATATAAATTAGTGACTAATTGATAATTAAAAGAAAATGTATAGAAATAAAATCAAAGGAGAATGTTTTTTTTGGTCTAAATAATCAAATGCCACATGTTTCGTTTGAAAGATCAGCTCATGTACAACATTTTCTTCTATGGAATCGAAAAAATCTGTCCCGCAGAAATCTAGATATTAGCCAATAAATAAAAATAAAAAAGTTCATGTTTTACTTTCTATGCACATACAGCAACCTTTTTTAGAACAGATATTTAGCTAGCACGCGAGTTTGCCGAACCAGGTACCTACCTAGAATGACCAGCGATCCTTTGTCATTACGACAGCAAGGCAACTTAGCACTTTATTTGCATAATATCAGCGCAGTCCTTCTTTAACGCTTCCCGCTTATTGTTGTGTACTGTGCGATTATTTTCTGTGGATTGCTCTTTTAAATATTTTAAAACCATTTCTTATTGCGTGTTGCGATGGTTATATAATAGAAGTAACAGGACCTCATTCAGCCGTTACATCTGATGCTAGTATTTTAAAGAATTTAGTAAATCATAACAACGACGTATTTAACTGGTTCTTCCAAGAAGGAGACGTCCTTATTTTAGATAGAGGTTTTAGAGTTGCTGTGCCTAATGTGGAAGCTTGCGGCTATTATATCCATACGCCCAAAACGGTTGAAAGAGGCGCAACTCAATTATCGACGGCTGACACAAATAATTCTCGTTTAGTAACGATTTGTCGATGGGTCGTGGAAGTAGTGAATGGCCGCATCAAGAGAGATTTCAAGGTATTCAGACAGGAGTATTTCAATAGAGCTGTTCCTCATATGCAAGAAGATTGTAGGAATGCTGCGGCCATTACAAATGCCTTCCACGACCCAATCACTGATAATGTAAACGCCCCTGCTTTTGTGGAAAGAATCAACAACAGAATCATTATTCAAAATCGTCTGGCGCAATATGTGTATGACCATAACCTCAACAGCCGACGAGTTCAGTTTGAAAATATGTCTGCCTAAATACCCGCACTAGAAGATTTTCCGCGACTGTCTGAGGCAGAACTATTATGTTTGCATTAGGGACTTACTAACTAAAACTGGCCAGGAGTTATTACAGCGAACACGCCCGTAATGGTGTTTATACCAAACAAGTATACAGAGACAACGTCGATTTGAATATTTTTTTAAATAATTATGACATCGCTGGCAATAACTTCTGGTTATTAAGAGGGAAAATACAATCTAGACATACTCGTAGCCGGACTTATCATACATATATACTTGTAAACTCAGACAATCGCGGGTTGGAAGCTATAAATAATTATTACTGTTCTTCTAAGAGTGGAAGACGTACTGTAGGCACATGCGCTCACATAATGTCTATTGTGTGGTTCTTAGCGTGGGCACGTTATGCTGATATTGACCATCCAGCACAGTTTCTAGATAGTATCACCATAGATAAAAATGATTTATAAAACCACTGTTTGATTGTTAGATGATAAATGTTTTCAAGAACATATGGTTTTTATTTATATAGCCTTTATACCTTTCATTATATACGTATAATATATTTTTAAATAATGTAAATCTAACCCGACCGAGAACCAAACCCGTATCACTCTGTTTTTGTCTAAATCACTACTCTATCATGTCACTGTCATGTCGCCAATTAGCTATAGCCTGTAAAATAATAATATTTTTGATCAATAAAAGCTAAAAATGCCATGCACTAAAATAGGTGTTTTGAATAACTCGATATAACTTTAAAACTGTGGGTTCGTTTTTGATGCGTCTTTTCACATATACTAAGTTCGAATGCGTAAGTCGATCCACATTGGTCTCAAAACTGGGTGCTCCAAAAAAAATTTGGACCAGGGCCTGTAGTAAAAAAAACATTCTCCTTTAAACTGTTTTCCATAGGATAGATATTGTAGCTGTTAATTATTAATTTTATTGGTCGCTAATAGTATATTGTAATCTTCATACTTGATTCTATTACCGTCTCATAGCTAAAAAGATATTTAAGGTCAAATTTTAGTACACAAAAACTCGAGAATAAACCAGCCAAGTGCGAGTCGGACTCGCGTAATGAGGGTTCCGTACTGTTCTCAAAGATAAATTAAACTTTTATCTATGCATCAGTATAATAAGAACCAAGTAGGTACCTTCGTAAAATGTATCCAGCGTAGGGTCACGTTTTATTGGTAGCTCTAAAATTGGAGATATACCTACATATGTATAAATTCCTCATTTTAAATAATATTTTATAAAACCTCAATCTATCTGAACTTACAAGCTTGATTATTGTATTGAGCGAGTTATATATATTTATAAGATTGAAGATTAATTATAAATTATAACATCTTTCCTAGCATAACAGCTTATATCTATTTTTTAAAGTGAATCTGAAGACTGATAAAACTGGCGGTAATAGGAGCATTTACGTTACTTATTTTTGCCTTATTTCATCCCATTAAAAACAATATCAAGGGGCCTCAGTAACGTAAAATGTCTATTTATGTCCATGGTAAATAAACATTTTTTGTCACCTCTTTAGGAAGTGACAAAGTCATCTAGTCTTACTCGACTCGTAATTGGTTACTTACAGTGCTCAGTCCTATTTGTATATTACGTCCATGGCTTCTATTATACCAGTTATTGATAAGTTAGAAACTTTAGGCAGTTCTTTCCACTGATGACCGTTCTTTATCAAAATACATGCTCCTCCGCGTTTTTGGTTCTCTCGTGAGTAGTAGGCGGCAAGACTATAGTTAGGTATATATATAATAGATTTTCGTGACCCGATATCATGAACTGCTCCGTGAGACAGATAACCTCTACAGGTTTTCCTCCTCCTTTCAACTCTTCCAGATGAATAATCATGGAGTTAGTTTTGTTTATCAATCCAGCTATATTTTGGTGAAGTACATATAAGTGATTATGCAAGAAAAAATTCTGTAGTATTCTCACTATTAGTTGGCATATTATGTTGCATGCATTCATTATTACTTTGATACATTTCAATTGTTTGCCGTAAAAAAGTAAATATAGTTTTTATTCCACAATTATTAATCTTGCCCGTATGTCTTGAGAACATGTCGTAGTTGCATGATAATTTAAGGTTTGAGTCCAATATGTAGGTGTAATTATTAATTTGGTTGTCCATGCACAGTAAATTGTTAAACATTTCAACTCTGTGATTATATAAAGTTGCATTATGATGTATGTAAGTAGGTAAACATATTATTATATTCGTTTTGTTACAGCGGTATTAACACTTTTCTTAGATAAGTAATAATTTCTGAATTGTTAGATGTTCTTCTAAAATCCTCCTCACCAATTAAAACCACGCAATAATCGTCGAAAGTGAAATTCTCTAACTTTTTGTCAATGTCTTGCAAAAGTGTGTTTGTGTCACAGTCTGTCTTTCTGTAATGGCATATTTGAAATGATTCTTCAAACTGGCTTTGGGCTATGGACAATATTTTTTTATTTCTGTTATTACTTAGAATACAAAGTTTTGGTTTCGATATTTCATTTATTCTTGAATGGACGTGGTCTTTCAATATTGGAAGATGTTTTGTTGGGAAATCGACGGTTTCCGTTGTAACCTGGGAGCGCAGTCCCGCACAGCTTGATAGAGGCATAATTGTTGAAGGTTTCTGGGGCGTTGAAGTTTTTCGAACCTTTTTAATTGGTGTGCATATACTTTCACCAAGCGTTTTTGTAACTTTATTTATCAGTTTTTGTTTAGACGTCATTTCTTCTATTGTTCGCTTTAGTGCAGTGTTTTCAAGTGATAAAGTATCAACCTCTTGATGTGCAATTTTTAAATCTAATGTCAGTTTCTGTATTTGAAGCTGGAATTCGCTAACTTGTTCATTGTTGCTGTGTCCACTTAGATTTGGGAGACTACAAACCGTGTCGTCTGTCGTGTTATTAGAAGTTATATCGTCAGTTTCCATTTCCGTTGTTTTATCTGATTGTGACCGCGCCCTCTGGCGGCGGAATGTTATATTATCGAAGAAATTCATTTCTAAATATTGTTTGTTAGATAGTAGTGTGGGGTTCAAACTCTGTGATGATCGCCCTCACAATCTAGGTGCTATCTTACTAATAAGCAACTAATTGTCGAAAAAATATTAAAAGTACTGGTTTAAAACTTGAAAATTACTCCAAAACTTATTTTCCCCCTCGTTGGGCTTTGCGATTAAACCCATAGCCGCTGCGCCAAACTAGCAATAATGGTGCTGACTAAAATTTGCACCGGCATTCACAGTTCAAACTAGTTAGTTGATGAGCTTATTATAGTTTGAATACCGACAATAACACCAATTAAACATTGAGTCAATACCGTCTTTTTTTTTTAAATTAGTTACCTATTTGGTATCGTATTTTTATCACAATTCTGTCCTCTATATAAAGTATGCTTGCAAATGTTTATCTTTTGTTGTTAAATGATTTACACAGGTCATGTTTTAAGTACAATTGGCACTAGTACTATGTTATTTAAAATTACACTTTGTTTTTTTCGTTTACCACTTTTATTTATTTAGACGAAACGAATGTTTTAGATAACGATCACTGTATTCAATTGACCCATTTACTATACTATTTTAACACAGTTACTGACTTTAATGAACTATTACTATTTTTAAATACAAGTTTATTCGATGTGTCTACACCCAGCGGGATCACCTATCTGGGAGACTTATGAGTGATGCAGAGAATTAGATCTACTTACTCGTATATTTGTTCTATTGAATTAGGCTAAAGACAGAATTTGTTCCGTAAAAGCAACGGAGATATAGGCTTTTCTAACCGACCTCCAGCCAGCGGGATATTTACCAAAGTTACGTCTGACGGAGTATAAATTGGTACTAACATTTAGATCTATCATTGATCTGTTCACCGAAACAAAAAACATTCTTCTACCGTTCTTACATCAGCCACAATCAAGCTGCAAAGAAACCTCCAGTCAGCGGACTTTTTCTCTTAAGGCATTATTTTTGTTAAATGTTTGTTGTTTAGTTTTAATTAATAATATAGCTAAGCATAGACTTCATATAGTAAGTATTTAATTTAATATTGTAATGCATTTACAGGGCTCATTTGAGGTCATATTACCTAATCGAAGACCTTAATGTATAAGTACCAAATGAAGCAATGAAGATTTAGGATTTAAGAGGCCGATTGCATCTCAAATGTGATTTTTGCGTAAAATGCCCATTTTTATATTTTGTAGTAATTTTGCAGTTGTATTTATCGTTCTTATCGAAATGGGATAATAAATTCATGCTTAATATTACAAATCTCCAATCTGCGAGCATATGCTGAGTTCGAACGGCTGGCGCATCGCATTTTGCAGTAATTTTGCAGTTGTATTTATCGTTTTTATCGAAATAGGATAATAAATTCATTATAAAATCTTTGTGCCTCATGAAGTAACAATTATTCTTGTATAAATTTTGCTCAATAATATTATCGTAGATAGGAGAAATTCACAGGAAAATTAACTTAAAGCAATTTTCGAAGTTTTTTGGTTTAGATTAAGATTTTTTAACATAAAATCAATGTTATCTAAAAATTCCGAGACCGCTACGCACTATAGGACTATGTATAAGGGATATCATTCTATTTTTTGTATTTTATTTGTTTAGAACAGTAGTTCAATCTAGGTGTTCAAAAAAGTGCCTTCGCGCATTTTATGAAAAATTTTCTCTGCAATTTTGGGTTTAATTAAAAAGTTAAGCAAAATTTACAAAAAGCGAGACCGCTGCGCACTATGCCAATAGCTATTCTACACTATTGAATAAGTCAAAATAATGTATTTTTGTTTCTGAGATCAAGAACGCCAAAATTGGCCATTCTTAACAAAAATCACAGTCAAGATGTAATAGGCCTCTTAATATCTTCTATGAAAATGATTGATTCCAAAAACTAGTGCAAAGGTTAATTAGATCATTTTGCTATACTTTTGCAGTCACAGCAAAGAAATGCAATCATTTTTACATTTTACAATGAAAACATTAATTATTTTGTAGTTAAATAATGTTTTTCATCTAAATTGCGTTAAAAGATTTTTTATTTAAAAAAATCGCCACTTCAAGGAACAGACATGGACAGTACTTTAAAAAAAATGGACAAAATAAAACATAAATAAATTTTATTAGCGATGTTTTCTTTAAACCTTATCTTTAGTAAGTTTATTAGTTAATCGTGAAATTTAACATTACTTCGAATTTCAAACGTTTCTTTCATGTACTATTCTTCCGTTGAAGTAGTTTCTTAGGAAACTTCTCATGAAACTTCAAACGGAAGAATAGTACATGCAAGAAACGTTTTAAATTCGAAGTAATGGTTTAGTAATTTTGAAAAGTTTCTGTTTCCCGCCTCAAATTTTTAAATCTCCCGCCATACTACTTCGTTGGCTAGTTCGTGGGGGATTACGACAGAGGCGCTGTAGTCGGGTTTCGTTCGCCACTAATTTTGTATGAAGTTGACATTCTTCTTGTATATGTGTTCTGTGACTTGGCCATTTGGCGCTTCGATCGAATGAACACTTTATGCGGTCCCTACTTGTTTATGATAGCCTGGTAGTTTCTTACTGGATGGTTGAAATTTACGTGGAAAAACGAGCTAACAAGAGTAAAAAAGAGAAGGGGCGGCGGCGCGGCGGCTTGCACAACATTTGATTTAAATCATCGCTAAAAAAATTAGTTAAATTCATTTTATTTAATTTAAACACGTTTATCTTAAACGCATTTAGGGTCTCTTCCACAAGGGTTCATTTAGTTATCCGTATTCAGCGAGAGAAAATATTTGTTGAAAATAGGTACGTAAAAGTGGTGAGAACCTTTTTTGCATTTCTTTTTAATTTTGGGATTTTTAAAATGAACAGTTTTAACTTTAAATTATGATGTCATAGCTCATTTTACATAATATGAAAGAAACAATAAGTACATCAAACGTTCTAGCTTGTTTATAACTTAATAGCGTTTTTTAAATTAGACTGACTATATAAACCATTGACCTAATCGCTGATATAAACATGTCGTTTGGTCTACCATATTATCTGTATCTTTTTGCACGCAAACCTGGTAGCATGGAACTGATAGAACGTACATTTGCATATCCTCTGTCTACAACAATATGCAACAGTAACTGCTATGACAGACAAGTCAGACAACTGATAACTTTTAGGTATATAAAACTTGATTACACCTATTTCAGGTTATTATCGAACGATTTGTTTTTTTATATATTTTACGTACGATCCACATTTTTTTGTTGTCGCACTTACGAACACATTGTGATCCCTACTAGTTCATGATAGCCTGGTAGATTCTTACTCGATGGATAAAATTTCCGTAACAAGCTAACTCGAATGATTGATCACATCCATCATTGATCATCCTGCAAGCAGACAATAAAATTGTATTCTATGTTAATAAGATGCATGATCAGTATTATAAGCACTAAGGCCACAGTATAAATATATGATAACTAGCGGCCGCTCGCGGTTTCACCCGCGTGGTTCCCTTTCCAATGTGAATATCAGGATAAAAAGTATCCTTTGTGTTAATCCAGGTTATAAACTATCTGTATGCCGAATTTCATCCAAATCCATTCAGTAGTTTTTACGCGAAAGAGTAATTCAAACATCCATCCATACTTACAAACTTTCGCGTTTATAATATTAGTACGATATAATAGTCAATGAGCAAACAACACCGCGCAAGTCGAAATTTGGCAGTTCCGACACTTGAATGTCATTCATTGGCTGTAGTTTTTAAGCGCGCTTCTACCTACCTATCAGATATAAGCATTTCAACCAATAGCGACCGCTATTCAACAAATTGTAACACCGCGTTAGTCAATTTTCTGTGCAACACCGCACAAGTCTTCATTCCGCCATATTGTTTTAACAACTTTAAAAGCTGCTGACAAACAAAAGTTTTTTTTCATCAAAAAATTCGGTTTAAAAATGATGCACGTTTACACAAGTAGATAATAATAGGTAAGTAATTGGTTATAAGTAAAATTGTGACAATTCGTATTGGAATAAGGCTATTAAAGTTCATTTAAAAAATTTGCTTCTTTCTTGAGCGGTGTTTCAATGCTTCTGTTTATGACTTGAGCGGTGTTAACACTTGTCTAAATACATTATAGGGTGGTTTTTCACAATGTTTGAAGAAGAAAATAATACATCAGATAATGACTTGCTTGAAGAGTTGAGGAAAGCAGGATTTAAAGTCACAGGCAAACAAAAAATTCTTAAGCACAAAATACAAAAATCCTGGCTAAAAGATAAATAATTATCCTACTAAGATTTGGAATGTTCCTCCAATCAATACCCGCTTATAATAATCCTAAATTTAACGCAAATTACCCATCTAAAACTCTAAGACTACCCGTGTGTGAAACAATTGCTCCGCCTACTTTAATAGACATGCTTGAAGAGCTATCTTATGAAAACCGACATATCTTGTCGAAAGCACCTGGTCTGCTTGTTTGTCACTCCATTGGCCTATCTTGCTTAAAGCACCTGCTGTAGACCAATATCCTCAAGACCGCATGACTCGCGTGAAGCTCCTATTCCACCTCCATGTTCACCACCCAATTTTCCGAACTTGCTAGAAGCTCCTGCTGTAGATCAATATACCCCAAGACCAGATGAGTCATTGGAAGCCCCTGTTGCGCTAATGTGTTTACCACTCCGTTCTTTTAGCTTGCTGGAAGTACCCGAAGCAGATCAATCTAACTTAGGTCAACCTAGCTTTGTCAAGAGGAGATTCAATGTTCTACTCCTGTATGTACCTGTAAGAACAGTAGTTTAAGCGATGTTCCATATAACGGCGACTTGAGGCAAAAAAAAAAACGCATCAATAAAACGACAAAGGATTCAAAGTTATGGCGAAGAGAGAAAAGGGAGAAAGTTATGTAGGCTACAGACGACATAAAAATGCATGTAGCACAAAGTTTAAAGTGAAACATGACGTCTTTAAGCCTGCACTATCCATAAATCCGCCATGCACTTCAGGTTTTTGCGTTATATCAAAACAGACCTTGCAATAGTACGCTATTCGTACGTTATTAGACACCGGCGTCATGACAGCACCTATTTACAACATTTTGGATACTGTTTCCAAACAGTTACTACCTACTGTTTAAAAATAAAATAAAAACATTTGGAAAATTTTGAGTACTTATTAACAGCTTTCCCACTCTCACACCAATTATCTAGAGAGTTAAGCTTTTCTTGAAACTTTTTTTAATAGTTTAACTAGATAACGCATAAATATACGTACTATACACATAAAACACCCAGACTCAAAATCATTTTAGAAAAACAGTTATTTCTTAATTGATCCGACCGAGAATTGAACCGTGTGAATAGCGTGCTAAGACCTCAATAACAAAGGTCGTCAAATATTTGGTATGAAAATTGTAGCATCATCAGCAGAGTAGATTGTATAGGTAGATGCACTTACTTATCTTATTAACAAAATCAAAACAGCTTAAGTCTTTTTTTTTAGTAAACACCACACAAGTCATTGGTTAACACAGCCTAAGTCATTTAAAACACCGCTCAAATCGAATATAAGCAATAGGAAAGAGAACTTTAGGGGATTCATTAATTCGGACTATTGATTGGACTTAATAAATGACAAAACAATAAATTTTGAGTCTAGTTCCTTTAAATTCATAAAATTAAACAGTTTTTTGAGTCTCCTGTAAAGTAGCAAGATATGACTTGAGCGTTGTTAGAAACAACTTCGAGAAAGAGGCTAACAGAAGGATACAGATGGGCTGGGCTGCATATGGGAAACTACGTCGGGTCTTTACGTCGCCAATTCCGCAATGTCTAAAGACGAAAGTCTTCAATCAGTGCGTCCTACCCGTCATGACATACGGATCCGAAACGTGGACACTGACGGTAGGGCTGGTTCACAAGTTTAAAGTCGCTCAGCGAGCTATGGAAAGGGCTATGCTCGGTGTTTCTCTGAGGGATCGGATTCGAAACGAGGTGCTCCGGCAGAGAACCAAGGTAATCGACATAGCCCACCGGATTAGCAAGCTGAAGTGGCAGTGGGCCAGCCATATCAATCGCAGAACCGATGACCGTTGGGGTAGACGAGTTCTAGAGTGGAGACCGCGTATCGGCAAGCGTAGCGTAGGACGCCCTCAGACAAGGTGGAGCGACGATCTTCGCAAGGTGGCTGGCAAGAGCTGGATGAGAGTGGCCGCGGATCCTGCTCAGTGGCGTGTTCTTGGAGAGGCCTATGTCCAGCAGTGGACGAGTATAGGCTGATGATGATGATGATGATGATGTTGTTTGCTGACCGACGATAAGCTAAGCTTCGATCAACAATACGTTGATCAAAGGTGCTGTTTTTTTTTGATAATTATTTCTTCACCATGGATACTAGTCCTTCAGTGGAAATAATAGAGTTAATTTATTATGCTTATAAGATGATAATGAGTGATAATAATAAGCTAGATGATGTTCCCCCCAAATCCCTTGGGTTCCAGTAAAGATGTGGAACTTTACTGAACCTTACACGGACTTCTTGAGAGAATTTGAAAAGTGATGTTGCACTGTTTTGTTTTATTTGCCAACAACACTCATGCACGTTCACGAACACAATTGTGGATTATTAACAGTTAATAATCCACCATTATTTCACATTCTTATTCGACAATACACAAATTTTATAAAATAAGACAAAACTACAGACATGACGCTTCACTTTCCCGCCAAGAAGTCCATCGAAGGTGTTAAGGCTGTGGTGTGGCATGCATGTTGTAGCGAAACGAATGTTTTTAATTTTTGTTGGCTGGCAATTTTGAACGAACACGTTACGTGATCCCTCTTACTAGTTCATGATAGTCTGGTAGATTCTTAGTCGCTGGTTAAAATTTCCGTGGTAAAACGAGCTAACTGAAATAAAATCATCCATCGAGCTGGGCTTTCTTGACTGTGATGAATTGTACAGCGAATAAATAGGTTTTTCGTTTTTTGGGTATTTGCTTGTTAATAAGATGAGAAAACATATTTTACATTTTGTTGATTTTTCAGTAGTAAGTACATAAATTATATCGATGCTGGTTGTTATTAATTTATCCCTTCTATAATCGCAAAATCTCTCAATAATATTATGGAGCTAGGATATCTCTCTCTTCGATCAATATGTATTGTTGATCGAAGGCTAGGATACTCGTATATTTTGAAAGTTATAAACTATTACGGTTTTAGTAATAACAATAATTAAAGCAAGAGAAACGTTACTCGAAGTAGAAAGTCCGTGTTAACCAATTCCTATAAAAATAAACATGAAGTAATTAATGAGTACCAATACTAATCAGACTACACTTCTTCGCTTCATTATAAAGATGTATTACATTTTAGAAAACTCGTTACAATCTGTATAATCTATTCAAATTACTCGTAGAACCGGAATTAAAATACAAAGATTATATGATTAATTGTAAGTTTATCCGATCTATTTTTCCAATATATTTCAACTTACTGAAACTACCAATTAAACGTGCGTAAAATGTCTCATTAAAAACTTCACTCGTAATAACGTACATTTTGATAATCAATTCAAACATTGAAATAAATACATGTAGACTTAATATCACTTGTTGAAAACAATATTAAAATATTGTTTTCATCAATGAGTTTCTGAAGAAAAGTTAGAAGCAAATCGCACAATGCAATAAAAAGTTCATCCACCCATTTCCCCTCGTTTCCATTTCAAGTTATCTTTTTTGGGGAAATAGTATCCCATAACCGCCTCCAGTGCCCCATCTAGGTAAAAGATTGGAATGGTTTGTGGAAAGTAAAAATATTATAGCACAGGAATCTACAGGGTTTAGGAAATCTCTATCATGTATTGACAGTTTAGCGAGACTTATAACTACGATACAGATAGGTTTAACCAAAAATATTCCAGTAGTTGCTTGTTTTCTAGATATTGAAAATGCCTATAACAATGTTATTGTTGAAAGGGCTGTTAGTACTCTTGATGAACTTAATGTTGGAAAAAAGTTATGTAGATACCTTTGGGAGTTTCTTAATGAGAGATATTTAACAATAAAAGATGACATCGACGAATCTAAAACTATTTCTAGATGGACTCATATAGGATTGGCCCAGGGGGATCCCATCTCTCCGTTATTGTTCAACATAATTACTTCAAACATTTGCTGGACTATAAGACAAGTGTATATATCTCAGTACGCAGATGACTTTGTTTTATATACATGTTATGATAATTTAAATGACAGTTTCTCACTATTACAGACTTCTATAGATGTTATTATTTGTTTACTGGATCAGTTGGGATTACAATTATCTGTTACTAAGTCTAAATATTGCATGTTTAGCCGTGGTCGTAGAACACAACGAAACACCCTTGAAATTAATAACTGTCAAGTTGAGTGCGTACCAAATATTAAATATTTAGGTTTTTGGCTTGATTCGGCTTTACGATGGAAAAAACATATAAATGAAATTTATGAAAAAACTAACAAATTTTTAAATATACTCAAGATATTAGCAGGTTCAGGATGGGGCGTCCATCCAACACATCTCCGACGATTGTATATTTCACTTGTACGCAGCCGGCTTGATTATGGGTGTTTCTTTTATGACAACAGCGCAAACAGTAATACTTCTAAGTTGGACAAACTTCAAAACAAAGCTTTGCGAGTTGTCGGTGGATTCATTAGAACCACGCCGATCCATGTGATGGAGAGTGAGCTTTGTCTCATTCCTCTATGTATAAGGAGAAAATATTTAGGTTATAAGTACTGTCTGAGAGCTATGTCATGGTCTAACAATAAGACAATTGGTCTGTTACAGGAACTTAGTGCTCTTGGCTCCAATAGTTATTGGAATAGAAAGAAAAATCCATTAATGCAATTAATATTTGATGAAACTAAAGAAGAAAATATGTACAATACACCACGTCTTGAAATATTTACACTACCAACTTGGATCTCTCAACTTAGATTAAATAATATTGTAGTCAAATTGGATTGTATGGATAGGGCTAAATCGATATTAAATTGTAATATATTAAAGGCAGAGACTGTAAAAGAAATTAAAGAGAAATACAACGGATGGTGGAAAATATATACAGATGGATCTAAGAGCACTAATGTTGTTGGTGCCGCTTTTTTTGACCCACAACTTTATAAGTCTGGCAGTTGTCAAATTAATTGTAACATTAACATTATGACTGGAGAGCTGGTTGCCATAAATGAAGCACTTTCTTATGCGGAAAAGCTAGACAGCGTGAACATTGTTATATTATCTGATAGTAAAAGCGCTCTCCAGCATATAGCTCGCTGCTGCTCTGGACACAGAGGAGTGGCGATAGCTTATGCTATTTTACACCAATTGATAGGTTTTCAAAATACTAATAAGAATATTATATTACAGTGGATCCCAGCTCATATAGGTATTTGGGGTAACGAGGAGGCTGACCGTTTAGCAAAGCTAGCACTTGTAGAAGGTACTATTAAAGATGTTAAACCTAGTAGTTCGGAAGTTTTTATTAAGTATAAGAATAAAATTCAACATTTGTGGAAACAGTATTTTGATAGAAGATCGTGTGAAAAAGGAATCTGGTACAAAACACTACAGTCAGAACCTCCTCGGGTTCCCTGGTTTATTAGTACACGTCTGAGTAGACAATATATTGTAACAGCTCACAGGTTACGGTCTGGTCACATTCCATTAAATAAAGGAGGTCACTAAAATCTGGCCAGTTAATGTACCGAGGTACACTTTAAGGAAAAAAATACTCCATGAAATGCTGAATAATATAGCAGGCCTACTTTGTTTGTTAGTTATTTAAAAAAGGCAAAAAATAATAAATGTTGTTTTGAAAATATACACCATTTTAGACCCTGTCTATGTTAAATAATTTGTGATACAATTATGAATATAATCTGTTTTCGGGATCAGAAGTTCAACAGGTCGAGAAATCGCGAGGAAAAATGGAATTCCACTGGGAACAGCCATGTTATTAAATAAAAATACGAATCGCAAACGAAAACAACGTAGCACCCCGAACCGCCGAAACGAACGGAAATAGTTACTCTATGGAACGGAATGACATTTATAGCGTTTTGTAACTTGCAAAGAGACAGTTATTTGCTGATTTTAATATTATTATTTTCTATTTTTATTGTTTTACGCCATTAAATTATATATTGATAAAAATGGACGACAAGTAGATGCATTAGTAATAATTAACAGCAAATAAAATATTTTTTGAACACCTCATGTTTTGGAGAAGTCTTAAACTAAACGCACTTGAACATCAAATGTTACCACATGATAAAAATGTGTTACATGTAATTAACAACTTTATTAATTTATTATCTAGTTTTATCTAAATATAAAAGCAAAATGATACGTTTTTCGGAATCCTCGAATTTTTCTCTACATTTTGGAATGTATGTACCTCAAGATGACCTCCTTGGTCGAGTGGTTTGTACACCGGTTTTCATGGTGTCGCGCCATCTCTGAGGTCCCGGGTTCGATCCCCGGTCGGGTCAATTTAGAAATTATTGTTTTTCTAAATTGTCTCGGGTCTGGGTGTTTTCTATGGATAATAAGTATGTATTTAAATATTTTAAGTATGTTTATCCGTTGTCTAGTAACCATTTAACGAGTTTCTTCGAAGCTTCTCTTGGGCTAGATAATTGGTGTGAGTGTAGGAAAGTTTATTATTATTATAGTTTATTATTATCAAGGTACAAACATGGCCTAAGATGTATGGACTATTAGTGACCTCCTTTAAATATATAATGAAACTAGCAGAGTCCCCAAATTGTACGGAGTGTGGAATATCAGGTGATGTATATCATTTGTTAATGGAGTGTAAACGAAATCGTCACCTGAGAGACATAGTTTATAGTCTATTAATTGTAAATAAAAACGACATTGGTTGCTTGAGCAACTTTTTAGCTGAGCCGTCTTCAGAGGCAGCTAAAGTTATATTTAACTTTGTAATTTCTAGCGTTAAGTTGTTTTAGTTACTAAGATTAGGGTAAAATGGAGCTGGCATGATCGAATCCTCGATCAAAGCTCCTAAATAAATAAAGAGAAAAAAAAATAAAAAATAAAAATCTATCTATATAGCAAAATTCATCAAAATAGGTTTTGCAGAATAAGCGTGAAATCGTAACAACAATAACTTTGACACTGTAATCAAATCACGGTAATAACTATTTTTGTTATAAGTATTTGATACGACATCGGTCAAGTTTACATCTTATTCAGCTCAGATATATCAGCTACAGTCATTAATGTAAAATGGCCAAATTCGTAAAGAATTTTTGTAAACAAATTATTAACATTTCTTTGTGCAAATATCTAGTTTCACTCGAATTATTATTGTTTTTATAAGTAAGACACCATTGTCAGCTGTTTGGTTGTGAATCTCTCTCAAGAAAATGTAAAAAGTGACTAGATATTTGCACAATGAAATGTCAATAATTTGTATAAAAACATGCGTTATCGAATTTGGCCGTAATGATTGTGCAATCACACTATTCACACTTTGCAATATGTGTTACATTTCAATGTGTGTGTATTATTGTGGCACGCACTTATAGTAGAGGATCCGAGTACAACGACCTTCACCGAGCGGTTAATGGATGAAAAGTATTTTATATCAAATTTAATGTGTTAAAAAATATATTGCGAGTGGGTTGGCTGAAAAATTTCAGTCCAGTATATGGTTAAATAAATATTTAAAAATATATTTTTTTAAATATTGCACTTGTTTCGATAATAGATAAATTACATAGGTACCAATCGAAAGTATGAAGCCTATAGAATATGCAAACGTTAGGTTGTTTATTTTTTTCCTGTCATAACATTGGGTAGGCAGGTGTAAACAGGCAAGTCAATATTAGTAATTTGCAACCGTCTGGTTAAATAAATAAAATTTATGTTTATATAAAGATAAGCTCATTACAAACACACACACACCAAACCAGTGCAATGTAAAAAAAATATTTTTTTTAATATTAAATTAATCATTCATGGTACTGGACTGAAATTTTTCAGCCAACCCACTCGCGATATATTATTTAACATATTAAATTTGATATAAAATACTTTTCATCCATTAACCATCTCGGTGAAGGTCGTTCTATACTCGGATCTTAGACTATTAGCACTTCGATCGAATGAACACGTTATGTTGTGGTCCCTACTAGTTTATGATAGCCTGGTAGATTCTTATTCGATGGTTAAAATTTCCGTAGTAAAACGAGCTAACTCAAGAAAGAGTAAGGGCGGCGGCTTGCACAACATTTGATTTAAATCATCGCTAAACAAAATTAGTTAAATTTATTAAGCCATGTAACACGTTTAGCTTATACACATTTATTTAAGGTCCTCTTGCACAGGGGTTCATTTAGTTAACCGTATTCAGCGAGTCTGTAAAAAAGAAAATATTTGTATAGTTTCTAAGAAAATACGTAAAATAGTGGTGAGGAACGTTTTTGCATTTATTTTTTGTTTTTGCGATGTTTTCAAATGAAGTTTTATCTTTAAATTATGATCTCGTAGCTTATTGTACATAATATTAAAGAAACAATAAATACATAAAACGTACCAGCTTGTTTATAACTTAATAGCGTTTTTGAAATTAGACACGCTATACATACCTACATGTCGGTTGGTCTACCATATCTGTATGTCTTTGAAAACCTTACGCAAACCAGGTAGCATAGAACATACATGGGTGGAATTTTGTAATGCCACCTGAAGGTTTTCTATCTACAGTATTAAGTACTCATAATACTGTAGATAGAAAATGATACCTACTCAAAGAAAACATTCCTTTATTTTTGAATAGAAAGAAAACTGCATAAAAAAGATTTTTTAAAAATTCGCTTGACTTGCTTCTTTCTTTACAAAAATAAAAGAATGTTTTCTTTAAGTTAAAATTTTCTATCTACAGTATTAAGAATTCTTCCCCTTCAGGTGGCATTACAAAATTCCACCCTGTATATTATTAGAATTCTCTGTCTACAATTATGCAACAGTAACTGTTATGACCTTACAACTGATAACTTTTTGGTATTTATAACTTGATTACATCTTTTTTGAAGTTATTATCGTACGTTTTGTTTTTTCTATTCTACGTCCGATCCACATTGTTTTGCTGTCGCACTTAATAGCCTGGTAGATTCTTATATGATGGTTTTTCCGTAGTAAAACAAGCTAACTCGAATGATCATCCTGCAAGCAGATTTGTGTCGCTTAACTTCAAACTCGGATAAATCCAATTCTGAGAATTTTTAAGATTTTGGTATCAAAAAAAGGAGGAAGTAAATGTTTTGTGACAATTTTGACAGTAATGGATACATCCACATATTTCTTGAGAAATAAACCGTCCAAATCATTAAATATTATCTGAAGTCAGATAGATCCATGGGACAGTTTTTTTCAAATGTAGATAAGTCCATGAGAGCCAATCAGCGAACTGCATATGTTCAACATGGCCGTCAGTCGACGTTAAGTCTGCGACAGTAGCATCGTACGCTCCTGTGTTTTATTGTTTCTTTTTGTCATTAAGGTCCTCTTCCACAAGGGTTCATTTAGGTGAGTCTGTAAAACAGAAAATATTTGTATTGTTCAGAATAGAATTATTAGAATTATTATGAGACACCCGTTCTGCATATTAAGTTACAAACTTAAAATTTTCTTAGAACGGCGATCGTAAAATGTCAGATTCCTTTAATTAAGACATGTTTTAATGAAGTTTTTAACTAAAAATAAATAAATAGATCTTTAATTAACATTAAATACGAAAATAAATATTAAACAATACAAAGTGTGGTACGCGCCGTACAAGGTGGGGTGTGTAAGTAATACCCGGCTTTATACGCCTGTAACTTGCATGTACACAGACTCCCGACAGAATTTACGGCACCAATCAGGCCAGCAACATTGCACTTGCTGCTACTAAGAAAACGAACTCGCAGGACTTTATAGATAAGGTTAAAATGCGATAATTTTTCAGCAGCTGGGGTGTGTCATACCCCACCTGGTGCACGGAAGGTTAAGAAAATAGGTACGTAAAAGTGGTGAGGAACGTTTTTGCATTTCTTTTTTATTATTGCGATGTTTTAAAATTAACAGTTTTAACTTTAAATTATGAAGTCGTAGCTCATTTTACATAATATGAAAGTAACAATAAATACATAAAACGTTCCAGCTTGTTTATAACTTAAAAAACCTTATGTAATATTTTTTTCGAATCTTTATCTTTCTTTCAATTCGACGACGACATCCGTGGTCGAGTGGTTAATAGCGTTTTTGAAATTAGACAGACAGGCTTATACAAACATGTCGTTTGGTTTACCTTATCTGTATCTTTTGCACGCAAATCAGGGTAGCATAGAACTGATAGCACCTGAGTTACTCATGTACTGATAGAACATAGGTTCGTGCATTTGGTCTGTCTACAATATGCAACAGTAACTGTTATGGCAGACAGCTGATAACTTTTAGTTATATAAAACTTGATTACACCTTTTTGAGGTTATTATCGAAGGATTTGTTTTTTATATTCTACGTCCGATCCACATTGTTTTGTTGTCGCACTTACGAACACATTGTGATCCCTACTAGTTCATGATATGGTAGATTCTTACTCGATGGTTAAAATTTCCGTAACAAGCTAACACGAATAATTATTCATTAATGATCATCCTGCAGACAGATAATTGTTTAAGATGCATGTAGCGAAACAAATGTTTTTCATTTTTGTTGGCTGGCAATTTAGGACCGTTTTCACAAAGCGATACATATTAAAAGATATCATGTTTGTGTTAGGCAACTGTTAGGCACTTCACTCAACATTCTTTGAAGCCCGAGGTCCGACTACAGTGAAGTGGTAATCCTAGCTTGAGATATTTTAAATGGCAGTTTTGCCTTTAGCATCCGGTTTGCCTTTGCAATAATTCATAATAAAAATTCATAATATCGTTGCAAACCAACCCTCACCCCATAAATACCCTATCAGGGGGCATGAAGCTATGGCCTCAAACAGGATAAAAAAAGGCTCATTTTATTAAACACCTTGCAAGAAGCCATGGAATTTTTATTTTGGCTGTTACAGGAATCCGAATACAGCTTACAGCTTCAAATCCTTTTGTTTCGCAATTAAGTATTTTACTTCTATTTCTAATTTTTTTTGGATTTTCTAACCAAACATAAAACTCTATATCATCTTTGGTTTGCTTGCCCTTGGCCTTATGTTGCATTTATGTGAAGATTGATAACTAAGATTTTGATTTAGATTTTCTACCGCGGTCAACGTGTACAACTGGAGAGTTATATTCCCCGTCACCCATGTTTTTTCAAATAATCAAAAATACGTGCTTTCTTCGTTACGTAATCAATGACACTAATGTTTTAAATACATGACCGTTACACCAATTCACATTAAAGCTAGAAAAGGACAAAAACAGTTTAAAGCCATTTGATGTATCGTTTTGAGAAAACACGTCTTTCGTATCTACGAAGTATCACTATGAAAAAACTGAGCAATTTGACAATAGTATGAAAATGGTTTTGGTATCGCTTAAAGTTCGTTAACGCTAGAAAAGGCGTATGAAACATAAAAAAAAGAATTATGAAAAAATGTTTGATGTATGTAGCGCTTTGCGAAAACGTTCCTCGATTATTTTAAACGAACACTTTACGCGATCCCTCCTACTAGTTCATGATAGCCTGGTAGATTCTTAGACGCTGGTTAAAATTCAGCTAACTAACTCAAGAGAAGTAAGTAAAGTAGTAAAAGGGCGGCGCGGCTTGAAAAATGAAAATGAAAATTATTTGCTTAAAACATGGTTTACAATGATGTTACATTAAAATAGTAAGTCCTCACGTTTAATAAGATTGTCATGCAAATAATGGTAGGTAAGTAGATGTAGGTAAAAATAAATAGTAACAAGTTTAGATGTAAAACACATTAGGCAACAACAATCAATCCCCAATAAACATACCATGATGCAGTATTAAATGTCAATATCATGTCAAGAAGATTACGTACAATCACAAAATAATGCCTTGCATAGGTAATATTCCTGGTTACAATAACATGTCATTAAAATATTCTAAGGTCTTAAGGTCAAATAATTAGTATATAATTTAAATGTCAGTTGTACAAAAAATAAAATAATAATAGGTCAGTTATCATCAAAATATTCTTGAATTGAATAATAACATTTATTTAGTAACCAGTTATGTATTTGTTTTTTAAACATTGTTAAAGGCAGATTTTTCAAGTGCTCGGGCAATTTGTTATATATTTGAATGGCCATGCAGTAGGGGCTACGCATATACAACTGTAACCTTATGTTGGGCAGCATGATCCTGCCTTGATGTCTCGTTGGCTTGTTTTTGTATTCCCCTCTTGTGGCAAAATAATGAGGGTGTTCCTTTTTGTTTTAATCTAAGGGGTGTTCTCGAACAAAAAGACATATCTGCACATCATCGCTAAACAAAATTAGTTAATTTTATTTAACACGTAATAACATTGTCCTCTTGCAGGGGTTCATTTAGTTAACCGTATTTAGCGAGTCTGTAGTACAGAAAATTATTTGTATTGTTTTTAAGAAAATACATAAAATAGTGGTGATAAACTTTTATGCATTTCTTTTTTGTTTTTGCGATGTTTTAAAATAAACAGTTTTATCTGCATAATATTGTCGTGGCACATTTTACAAAGTATAAAAGAAACAAAAGTAAATAAATCGTTTCAGCCTGTTTTTAGCTTTTTTTAAATTATACGCGATATACTACATGTCGGTTGGTCTACCATAAATCTGTATCTTGTTGCACGTAAAAGAACATAGAACCTATTTGCTATATCGTCGTTGAAGTGACGATACCTCCTTTTGTTTATTTCCATAAAGTTATTATTCAATTTAGCACCGATACATACTTCTTCAGACTTCTTCTTACTGTAAAATTGTAAATCATTATCAAAATGGTACATGTGTGTGTTGCCATTTTGTGAAAAGTGGACTATGGTAGAGGACTGCTTTTGCTGTCCTCATTTCCTAGTCTCTGACTAACCCTTCGGGGATAATAGTCATGTTTGTATGTATGTATTATTAAAATGAGATAGGTTTGTGGAAATATCTGTAAGAACCCTATTACCACCTATTTTACATCTCGTCTGTGATTTTGGCGTAAAATGGCCAATTTTGGCGTTCTTGATGTCAGAAACAAAAATACATTAACAATTTTGACTTATTGAATAGTGTAGAATAGCTATTGACATAGTTCGGAGCGGCCTCGATTTTTGTAAATTTTGCTTACTTTTTAATTAAACCCAATAAATAAAAAATAAAAAACCCGCCTGCGTTTCTGTGTAACTTGGAAATGAAAAATCCTAAAACAAGAAAATCGTCATATCCCGATTGCACTTAACTTAAGAATCGCCAAAGTTGCCTTTGGCGATTCGGGTATGACGACTTTCTTGTTTTAGGGTTTTTTCATTTCCAAATGACACAGAAACGCAGTCGGGTTTTTTAGTTTATTAAATTACCGTTTTTTTGAGCTCCTAGATTGAAGTACTGTTTTAGACAAACGAAATAAAAAAATAGAATGTTATCTCTTATAATAATAGTCGTATAGTTCGTAGTGGCCTCGGAATTTTTAGATATCATTGATTTTATATATAAAAAAAATGTTTTTCTAAACCAAAAAACTTAGAAAATTGCTTTAAGTTAACTGTGAATGTTTCCTATCTAGGATAATATTATTGCTCATATACCAGAATAATTGTTACTTCATGAGGAACAAAGATTTTATGAATTTATTATCCTATTTCGATAAAACGATAAATACAACAGCAAAATTACTAGAAAATGCAAAAATGGGCATTTTACGCAAAAATCACAGTCGAGATGTAATTAGGCCTCTTATAGTAACTTTCCACGAATTATTTTATGGGAATACCCTCCGATTTATGAAGCGTTTCTGCAGTTAGAAGGTATTGTCAATTCAAGGACGATAATTATTTATTAGCATTCTCTGTCTACGATTATAAAACTACTGTGACAGACAACTGATAACTTTTTGGTACATAAAACATGAATAAAACCATTTTTGAGGTTCGATCCCGTCCGACGTCCGATCCACATTGTATTGTTGTCGCACGGCACGAATGAACACGTTATGTGATTCCTACTAGCACCTACTAGTTTATGATAGCCTGGTAGATTCTTATTCGATGGTTAAAATTTTCGTGTAAAACGAGCTAACTCGAGAGTAGGCAAGTAAAAACGTTCCAATCCAAGCGACACGAGGACACGTACGACAGATTTTGAGTTTTGTTTTGAAAATAATTTATAGTTTAATTTGGTACCGTCTGTTTGTAGTGGTAAAACAAACCATTTTGATGGCCGGAAGTTCTAATTTGCATACAGACATACATAATAATAATTACGACTATTACTATGATCCCCGAAGGGTTTGCACATATATTATAGCGTATTTTTTATTATGTATTTCCTGAATATATTTGTATAAGTACTGCTAAGATGGTTGATTTATTTTTGCGGAAACCGTTTTGGCATTCACTAAAGATATTATATTTTGCACAGAATTTGTATATTCGGTCGTATAAAGCCCTCTCGAATATTTTAGATGGTATTTATTGGTGATAAAGCGAAAGGTCGATAGTTACTCGGATCTGTTTTTGACACTTTCTTATGAATAGGTTTGATGAGAGATTTTTTTAATTATTCCGGGAATGCACTTTCTTCGCGTCTTTAGTCCGTTAGTCGCATTTTACGACACCCAAGGGAAGAGAGAGGGTGGTACTTAGTATTATTTTAATGCTATATACGCGAGACGGTTTAAATTAATGTAAGTACTTAATATATACAAAGGCGGCTATCACAACAGTGCTATAAATTAATTACTCAGTCATATTATGAAAAACAAATGCTGAGTTAGTAGTAGTGTGTGTGTAAATAGTGTGTATAGTCAGAGATTTAAAGAATTTCTGTAGCCTCTTTGTTGCTTATGAAGCCCTGGTGAATTCGCGGCCCATACAACGCGCCAGACGTGTTTAACGGGATTTATAGAGCGAGTGAGAGGGGCCTGCGGTCTTTGTCTGTATTGTGTTGTATTTTTCATTTGTCTGATTTTTTCAAAGTTGTTTGTTTACTTAGATATTATTATTATATTGCAGGATCCAGAAATAAGCTGGGATTGTAATGACAACGATCCAGATCCTCTACCAAGATACGAAAAACTTAATAAGAACTCTCATGGAACTCGTTGTGCTGGCGAGGTACTTATCAATAATTTTATTTTATTTTAATACACGGAGCAATAATAACCACTTAATAAATATCTAAAAATAATAGCGGTTATGTAGGTTAATAAAGCAGGCACCGACATACTATTATTTTATATTTTTAAAACATATTCTTTATTATTCTATGTACAATTACCATTACATTAAGCTATATGGAACTGTAAACTAATGAAACATTACTTACCTATCTAATATTTCATATTTCCAGATAGCAATGACTGCGAATAATCGTAAATGCGGAGTGGGCGTGGCTTGGGGGGCGCGCATTGGCGGTGTACGCATGCTTGACGGACGAATCACAGACAGAGTGGAAGGAGAGGCAATCGGTAACACACACAGTGAACACTTTTTTAGATTTATGAGCGCCTGGTACATTCGATCGCCATGTTGAGCTCGTAATATTGACTGAATTTGTTTTTTTTTTTCATTCTGATCTTTGATGACGTGTCTCCGTCTAAACTAATGAATGGTCTAACACGGATCAAATCTCTAATAAAATTAAAATATCGTAAATATGTAACGGTGTCAATAATAATTTCCAACCAAAACCATAAAAGCAACAAAAATAAAAAAAGGGGAGGGAATCTTTATTAAGCTGCTTCAAGGCTGTGAATAAAATTTTTAATGGTTACTTAAATGGCCATTATGACCCATTGATATGTACCTCAATGCTATGACGATCCAAAAAATTATGAAAGTTTCGAAAATAGCAATATATTAGTTAAGTACCTACTACTACTCTGTGGTACTACTTACTATTTGCTTCAAAATTGGCTATCTTTGTTTATTGTTGTTATTGTTATATTTAAGAAATTAGGGCTTAATTTCCTTATTCTTGTCGCCTTGCTTATTTTTATCCAACGATAGATATCAATCACGTCATCATATTTGTTTATTTTGTGAGCCTGCACACGCAGCTGACGCAGCTCCCTACAATTTTATGCCGCCCTAGTAATTTGGATGAAATATGACGTAACAGCAACCTAAAATGACGCTGGAAATATTTTAATTGTATACACATGAGTAAAGAAACGGTATCTTTACTCATGTGGTATTTTATTGAACTGGGACAATATTAAAAAAAAGAAAGTGAAATAAGAAACAACAATCGATTTGATGATAATAAAATAAACATTCAATTTTATATTATTATGGAGCTTACAAAGGTGAAAAGTACCCGATTCTATCTGGAATCTGGAAAAAGCACTCACAAAGTCACAACAGCCAACAAAAACGCGGCCTGCCCGCGACTTCGCCTGCGTGAACATTCTGTACCACGTGACGAATTCCAAAAATTTTATTAACACAAACAGCAAAGAGCGGCGTTGGGCTCACCACCTGTCACGCTGAGCACATGTGTGCAGTCGCAATTTGGTAAAGAGTGGACTATGGCAGAGGTTTGCTTTTCGGTAATCATTACCTAGTCTCTGACAAACCCTTCGGGGATAATAGACGTAGTACTATTAGTTATTCTGTGATAATAGAGTTATTCTGTGATAATAGTCGTGATTATACATATGTATAAATATACCTATGTATGTGTACAAACCTAGTCCTGACAAATTATGAACACAACAAAAAAAGAACTAGCCAGAGAGAGATAGGTGCAGCCCTGAAGTGATGCGTACAAACATTTCAGCAATAATTGATTTAATTATTTTATGTACAATGGCGGACTCCGTCGCTCTACCAGTACAAAGTTCAAAATCCCTTGCACACCGCGTAGTGTATTTCATAGTAATTGGTACGGGCACGTACCCGGGCGGTCGGTGCGCTTCATACGAAAGTCGCTGCAAAGTGAAGCGACGGTGACCCCAATCGTACATAATACAGATATTGATATTATTACCAATTTTATGTGCTTTGAAGTCAATGAAAAGAGGCCCATACATTTTATACAATACAAATGGCACGTAAACACTGTGTCACTTGTGCAAACGGTATAAAGCACACAGCTGCACATTTTTTTTATAATTTTAGCTTTGATACACCTCTCCCAGTTCATGTCAGCCTAGTAGTTTCTTAGTCGATGGTTAAAATTTCCGTGCTAAAAAGACCTATCTGAAAACGACGATGGATAGCTAGCTGCTGCGCACGCGCCGCGGCGGGCACGCGCAGATGCCTCCCTGTTTATTGTTGCCAGAGCCACAGTTTTGTAGCTTAGAACAATAAATAAAGCAGTTATAGTTCTGAGTTTTATAGTCATCTGTGATTGCCAGAGATTTTTTTTCAATTATTATGCCTGCTTTGATTGAAGAGTACAAGTGTTTTTTATAATAATTACATTGAATGATAGCGTGAAAAACACTTTTTAGTATTAATTTACGAGTAAGGAAGTACCTAATTAGGAGTGACAGAACAAAAAATGATAATTCCATGATGTCGAACTTTTCACAAAAGGTAAAAAACTGGCAACTACTTTGCCTTAGTACAAATTTTAAAAATATGGGTTCTATTTTTTTCTTTTATTTCATATTGTGTACTTATATGTAAAAAATGGAAATACCATGTTCTGATCCGATCTGATGAAAGTATCATGTTTTGAAACAGTCAGGCTAGGAAATAACATGTTTGTTCTGGATTTTTTATTTAATCAATCATTTAATATGAGACAACTACACAATTAATAAATAAAAATTAAATTCTTATGACTTCTGTATCCATCTCAGTACAAATACATGCTTCTTCATTATTAATTTGTTCATTTTCTTCTATCGTGTTTCTAGAAAATCTTAATATTTCATTTTTATTTCCCCCTCTTTCGGTTAAAGCTTTCGTTTCTCGACGTTTCTTTTTTTTTGCTCCACTATTGAGTGCAGTAGTGCACCAACAGTATTTGACTGTTCAAACATGCTTTGAAATAACTGAAAAACTTCAAATCACGCAACTTTCAAACGACTCTCTCTCGAAGTTTTTGAGTTTTAACATTGAAAATGTTTTTTCGATCGCTCCAGTAGGAACCCCATTTTCGCTGAAAGTGCGACTCGCCCGTGATAACCTGAGGTTTAAGGCCACGAATGAGGGCTCAAAAAACGCGAAATTAGAAGGGGTTTAAAATTCAAAAAAAGTCAAAAACTATTTTTGGAAATTGAAAAAAACCGATTTTTTCAACCGATAAATCGTGTGTTTTCCCAGAAAATTCCCGATATCTCGAGAACGGGCCGAATTAAAAAAAATAAAAAAAGCACAAAATGTTTCTTAGTTCAATAAGAACTAAGGAACATTTTACCTTGTTACACTTTTTTGATATTAGTGACGGTTGAGGCTGTAGAGGTGCCCTTAATTCAAAGGGTTATAAGATGATCTAAAAATATTTTGGAAAAGTTGGTTTTGAAAAAAATTTTTTTTTTTGGTTCTGAAAAAAAATTAAAATTATCGAAAGAAAAATTACGCGTTCATTTTCAATGCCCTTTCAAGTCGTGTAGAGCACGAGATCTGTGGATTTTTACAATACCGACTAACCGCTAGTATTTTGACATTGACGAATCTGTAGTCATCTGACAGATGTCAAACAACAGCCCAATCATAGACAAAATAAAGTACCATTCTCAGAACAATAACTAAAGCATATTGTTCTAAGGTACAATTTTACGGCTTCGATACCATAGGATAGCGCATAAAAATCAATAAGTTCTTTTTACGTGAAAATATCTTAGGTTAAAAAATATCCTATTTTCTGCCAACTTTGCGTCGGCGTACCAGAAAAGTATGAAATTAATCATGTTTTGTTCCGATTTGTTTATTAATATTTTTAAACCTGCTCCAAACCTTCAACTTCAGAGGCTATTTACGGCATGAATTATTTATTAGCCTAACGGGCGATGTAATTTGTATTCTGTCGAATGTCATTTATGTCATTGCTAACTTTTTTTGACAAAAAGTGGAATTATCATGTTTTGTACCGCCACTCCTCAATTTTAATACATAAGTTAAAAAAACATCAAAATTATCAATATGATAGTCATAGTTATAATAATATCAAACTCATGATGAGTATGATAGCTACTGCCAAGGTTCAATCAAGGATGCAATTTTGAAACCGATGGTAAAAGCACAGTAAAAGTTCTCGCACTAGGACCGTAATAATAAATTGGTGTGTCGATCAATTACCGATCCATCTTGCTCTCCGTCTTATTGAACATTTTATAACAGTATCTGCAAGTTTATAAACCAACAGTAAAAAAATTATAACATGATACCATAGTGTGCCTCACTTCTTTTCAATTTTAATCTCTGTTAGACAAAGCGCAGAAGCGTGCCGTGCGTCGTCGTCATCATCCATATCCGAAGTGAAGAAACACTCTTGGGGTGTATCACGGTAAATGATCTATTACCGTGCCTTGGTAGCCTGATCAGGGCCCTTATTCTGTAACGATTCCTTGTTTCAAAACCACGTTAATTCCTTAAAAGGTTACGATATCTTCCCAAAAACGTATGCTTTTGACGTTTGTGCTCGGTAAGGTTTAGGTGTGGAATCTATAGATTGCGATACAGAATCAGGGCCCTGGGCCCTTTTTCTGTAACGATTCCTTGTTTCAAAACCACGTTAATTCCTTAAAAAGGTACGATATCTTCCCAAAAACGTATGCGTTTGACGTTTGTGCGCGGTAAGGTTTAGGTGTGAAATCTACATATAGATACAGAATCAGGGCCCAGTGGTATGTTGTATTATAAGTGACTGAATGAATGAATACGGTCACCGTCCCGAGCAGAGCGTCAAGGCCGAGTCGACAGGCGACTGCCGCACGCTCGAACGGCCCAGGGAACACGATATCGTGACGGAAGCTACTAGGAAAACATAAGAGTTGAAGATGTTACTTAAAAGGCCATTGTCATTGAGGATTGTAGGCGTATCTTATTTTGTTTGTTGTTGGCTGGCATCACTTTGCTAATCAATTATACTAATCAACGATTTTGATTCGTACTATAGATATACTTATTCAATAGATAAAGAATACTTCTGTTTTGTTTTGTTTAGGCGCGTTTAATTAATGAATGTTTGCGAATACTTAACGATTCAATTTTAATTCAATTTTAACTTATTTGTAAATATTTTTTTAACGATTGATAGTAATTCACCATTGTTACACGGACATCCGATAAAACCAATAAAATAAAATTGCAATCACTCTTTCTGCAAAAGTTTTACTTTGGCTGCAATCTAATAATGGGATCCAAAGATTTGTTTCTCATTCTCTCTCTCGAATTTCCGTTTCCGTTTAGTAAATAAAATTCGCATTTCTTTTAAAATGACATGTAAATTGTTTAGTGGTTACCAATGATATTATAAACTTCTTGTTTTATATACGTGGTGGTTACGTTTAGTAAAACTGGACCATTGGTAAGAAGAATATAGGCAGCTACGTTTGTTTTCGAAAATCCAGTCTTCTACTTCTTAAGATTATTTAGATGAGATTATACTGTTTCAGGCTTCGCTTGGGATAAAGTGGACATCTACAGCGCTTCATGGGGCCCCAATGACGATGGGAAAACGGTGGAAGGCCCTGGTCGGCTGGCTGTGGAAGCCTTCGAAAGAGGAGTAACCAAGGTAACATAATTATTTATGCTTTAGCCAAGGCAAAAATGGACTGCCATGGAGAAGTAAAGTTTATAAGCTCCACAGACTTTAATAGGTTGCTAAATTGATTTGACATACTTTTGACATTTTATTGATTATGGATAATTTATAGTATATTAATTTTGTATTTTTATTGTAATACTATTAATTGGTTTTTGACAATTTGGAGTACCTATTAATTTTGTATTTTGTATGTAATTAGAATAGTCATTTTTACCTAGAAAATAAAAATGTTAAAGTTATTTGCATGCTACATTGTCAGCTGAGAAAGAGAAGAAAAGTAGAATAAGACCAAAAATGTACCTTTCTCAAACGCAAATTAAATATTTCATTTCATTTCATTTCATAATTAAAAAGTGGTGGATTTGATTGCTTGACTGTCCGTTACCAAAAAGGACGTTGTTTTCTATCTAGTGAGGGTGCGAGACAACTTTTTCCTAGTTGCGTTTTAGTTGACCAATGCATATTATTATTATGTTAGTTGGTAAAGTTACATTACATTTCAAAAGTTAACGCGGCCACTACATGGTAAAATTTTACATGAATAGGGTACGGATTTAGTCCCATTTATTTTACTTATCACTAGGTATGTCTTTAAAGTTCATCTATTCATTAAACTCGATAATCCCAAAAATCTTTTCTGTAGCTACCTGCAAAAAGTTTTTCCACGATAATAAGTAAAGTTTATTAAGATTTAAGTTGATTCAGTAATCAGTATTAATATTAGCTGACATGACAGTGTCGGCTTAAGAGTATAAGGTATAAATTAACCACTCTCCATGATAAAATTGATAAATCATATTTGTTTTTTTTTATATTTCTCCAGGGTCGAAATGGCAAAGGAACAATCTACGTATGGGCGAATGGTAATGGTGGCGGGAACAAAGACAACTGCAACTGCGACGGGTAAGTAGCCATCTTTAAAACAATATTTTATCAATAAAAACATTTATCGATACTATAAATCAAAACCACATTGGATACTCTTTAGTTGTAAGTCCTTTTATGCCACAGCTTCACTCGTACACTTGTTGCGAATGATGCGGTCCTAGTATTCTGGACAAAATATGACGTAACAGAAAAGCCATGCCGCACTGAAGGACGAACGCGCAATGTTTTTGTTATATCGAGGGTTTCGAACTAAGTTTGACCTGTTTTTTGGCCATCTATGTCTCGCGTTGTAATTACAATGCAAGCTTAGTGATTTACACTATAAAAAAACAAGTACAAGTACATATTATTAATAGGGATTACACTTAAAGTAGTATTATATAAATTTTAAGGAAAGTAAAGAAGCTTGTTTGCAGATTCATTGTATGTAAAAAGATATAATATAGCTCAGCAGTGGAATACCTACCACCAGACACAAGACTTTCTCACAGACAAAGGCATAATAATAAAAGGCATACCTAATAAAGGCATATTATGATTTAGCTCTGATTAATGTGATGTGAAACTATGGTAGATTATAAGTGTTAGAAGTGTAGGTGAATGTGGAAACAAACCATAACTCTTTTAATAAAGAAGTCCAACAAAGTCTTACATCTTACTGAATCCGAGGATTAGGAAGTATTTCATTCTCAATCTCAATAATATACAATGACTGAAGGACTATAATAAAACAAAACAGAATTTAAAAGAGAGATTTAAATGTGTAGTTTTTTTTTCTCTTAGATAATGGCTTCAGCACATTTAGCCTGTGTCAAGTTTTTAATAGTAATAATAATTGTTTTCTTTACATTAAGTGGATGATAATGAACGTTTAATGGTAAATGATTTTCCGCCAAACCCCTCGAGACTTAATAAAGCTGTGGGACTTTATTGAGGCCTCACACGGACTTCTTAAGAGAATTCGAAAGTGATGTTGCACTGTTTTGTTTTATTTGCTAACACTCATGCACGTTCACGAACACTTAACAGTAAATAATCCACCATTACTTCACATTAATATTTGACAAAACATAAATTACTTATAGAAAATAATACAAAACTGCAGACATGACGCTTCACTCTCCCGCCAATAAGTCAAATGTGTAGCTGTTAAGGATAAAGATATTCTTTTTCTTCTTTTACATTTCTACCTACCTACCAACCTATATATTATTATGAAGAAAAATACTGTTTCCGGAATGGGCGTCAATAAAATGATTGTACTTTCCAACAGCTTATGTACTATTTTTTTAATGACAGCTATTCGTCCAGCATCTACACCATATCGATAGGGAGCGCGTCCCAGCACGGCTTGTTCCCTTGGTACGGGGAAATTTGCTCCTCTACCCTGGCAACCGCTTACTCATCCGGGGCTTATAAGGATCAGAAAATTGTAAGTGCTTCTTTTGTTGTCCGTATAAATCAGATCATTAAACTTACGCATGTTTCCCATAGGGGTAAGTTGCAATAGTTCGGTTAACCGGACTAATGCCACAACCACAGAATAAATAATAGTACTAGTACTGACAATAAAAAATTTAAGATAAGACAAACACTCGTCGCCGAATTCCGAACTTCACTGTACTCATTTAGCAAATTTAGTAATACTGGATTTCAAACTAAGAAACTAAGAATTAGGCAAAAGTGGTAAGAGGGCGTAATGACATTAACCGGAGCGGCGGCAGAAACTATGGATCGCCATCTGCTGCGGTCCTTGAGTTAAGAAATGGGTTCTTTCGCTTCAGAGGCCTATTTTTGCGTAAAATGGCCGATTTTAGCGTTATGGATCTCAGAAACGAAAATACATTAACAAATATGACTTATTTTGCTTAACTTTTTAATTAAACCCAAAATTGCAGAGAAAGATTTTCATAAATTCGCGAAGGCCAAAGACATTAAACTATTACTAATAGACAGGACATAGCGATCAAAACTTTAATCCACAACTTATTACCAAGTGGTAACAAGTCGCTTAGTATGATGTTATGCGCCCTCTAGTGCAGTCGTGTTTGTGCGTGAACAAATTTGACGTAAACTATAGAAAATATACCAAATTGCGTATTGCGATACTGCAAATCACGATATGAAAATAAGGCTGAATGTGATTACAGCTTATTTTCGTAAATATTTTGTATATTTACCCAATAATCAGACTATAATCATAATTTGTAATAAATTATTCTAGAACATTTACCGCTGCCCTATACTGACCTCTAGTGGTGAAAAGCTAAAGTATCTACTTTTAGGATGTCACCACACTTGTCGAAGCGGAAGTAGATGATTTAGTGGTGTTCAAGTGATGTCGTTTTACTTATCGAATAATGTTATACTCGTAAGTAGATAATATTTTTATGTTCGTAAGTTTAAGTTTTATATAAGTTACACGCTACAAATGGTTGGCCAACGTTGACCAATAGACGCGCCAACATTTGTGTAACGGATCAGTATAATAATATGATAATACTTAGAAAATTTGTGATTTTATTACTGGGTGCCATGGTTGTAATAAGGTTGAACTTAAAACTGTTTTATAACTTTTGTCTCAGTACGTTAGTAGAGAAATGTAGCCGCATAAGTATTATTCAAGTGGACAGAATTTAGCTATGATTTGGTACGTGACGCGTTATCTAGTTGGTATTGTTGATCGAAGGTTAAACTTAAAAAACATTGAATGGATACTTAAGAAAATAGGATATCCAAATTAAACATGTACACACATCCGTTATTACATTGGTGTTTAATGCTAATGCATCAAATAAATCTATGGAATGAAATATAAAGTAACAGATTAAGATTAACAAAAAAAAATTTGATAGGTACAGTCACGAGCACCAATATGTATACACTTTGACTCTTATTCCATTGTTTTAAGAGTTACAATTGTTTACATATTTTTGCTCGTGATTGTACTTGCGATTGCGAGTTGTCATTAACACGCAATGTGGTCTATAATATCTATGTATACTTAGGTATTTTAATATGATATGGATCAACTCGTGTTAATCTGTTAAAGTCAGCCATTTTACCTTATCATTCCTATGAATTGATTCGTTAATCCAATCACACAACCATGTTACATTTGCTTTGAAGTAGACTTAATTTTGGTATACGGGAGTGTATAATAATCCTTACTTATGATGAGTGATCGCGGGGGTGGGTTTACTTCAAAAATGAGTGTTGTCAGTATGCTGTTCGTAGGTACTAGCTAGGTGCTTATGTTATTTCATTCATTCATTCTTTGTTTATCATTAGTTAAGTATGTTGAATTTTTAATAACTTTACACTTTATTACTTAGTAAATAATCATTTGAAACACCCGAATTTTCATTTCCTTCCCTAATTGTCACTTGCTTGTTCCAATGTTGTATATTATACCGATTTTGGTTAATCTTCTTAATCTTTATCAAACTTATCGATAGGTACGTCGAATTTTTAACGGAACATCCCTACTGCAGGGCGACACCTACCGTGCGGTAGGTGAAACTTATTCTAATTGTTCATAGTATACTTCTTATTATTCTTGATATAAGGTTTTGCTTTTCAACGTTAGATGGCGTAACTTGAGCACCAGCTCAAAGTTTTTGTATGAAATAGTGTCCAATAGCCGCTCTATTACTATTTAAATCTCTTTGGCGAAGGCACTTTTTTGAGCTCATCGATTGAACTACTGTTCTAAACGAGTGAAATGAAAAAATTATAATGTTATCTCTTATATAGTCGAATAGTGCGTAGCTTCCTCGGAATTTTTAAATATCATTGATTTTATATAGGAAAATAATCTTTTTCTAAAGCAAAAAACTTCGAAAATCGCTATAAGTTAACTGTGAATATATCCTATCTACGATAATATTATTGAGCAAAATTTATACCAGAGTAATTGTTACTTCATGAGGAATAAAGATTTTATAATGAATTTATTATCCTATTTCGATAAAAACGATAAATACAACTGCAAAATTACTATAGAATGCGATGCGCCGGCCGGCCGTCCGAATTCAACTTATGCTCACAGAATGGAGATTTGTAATATTATGCACAAATTTATTATCCTATTTCGATAAAAACTATAAATACAACTGCAAAATTACTACAAAATGCGAAAATGGGCATTTTACGCATAAATCACATTCGAGATGTAATATAGGCCTCTTCATTCAAACCCATCAATCACTCCTTTCATGCACGTCCGGCGGTTTTTGTAACTGCGTACACCAGCCTTTTTTATCAAAACCCTTAATGATGATGTTTGTTCCTTCATATTTCATTACCTAAATAATTTCATAGATCATCATCAATGATTTATTCGCATGATGAACTTCATTTATTTTGTGACAATTGTGCTGGGCAAAATAAAACCACGCAATGGTTAGGTTAATTACTAAAAGGGCACATGTCCTTCAATTTCAGTGTATATTTCTGGGAAAACTATTGTGGGAAAAATATAGTTCATCTTGCTAACTAGTAGCTATATATAAATACTTGCACAATATGTAAAGTTGTCGTATGGTAAAACCTTATAATTCATGAAATATTTAGTTTTTACCTTCTCCTGTAATTTTTTTTAAAAAGTAGTGACAAGTGTCCTTTTAGTATATTTTAGAGATTCATATATCTCTTTCGAGATTTAACTTTCAGTCGTCCTCTGGAGCATTAATATCCAATGTGATTAATAAGTATAACTTGATTTGATTATTTTATTTGTTTAACAATATCTAATCTTTTATAAGTTAGAGCGTACCCCTTTGGACTAGTCCAGTAACAAGCAAGAATAAAATAATTATGTAATGTGTATTTGTATCGCTTTGCAAGAAAAGCAACAACTACAAAATTAAATAGGCGTCCAGCCTCCAGCCATGCTCACGTAACGACTGTCTGTCTGTAGGCTGTGCTACGCCACCAGTCGCCAGTAGTCGTATTATTATTATGTTGTTTGACCTTGTTACGTATCAGTTGTTTGTTTGCTATCTCTGTCTGCCATTGTCAATGTGATATTGCGTTAGAATGAGACACGAATATATATCCGTTTCAGGCAACCACAGATACGAGCGATTCATGCACACTTTCACACACAGGCACTTCAGCTGCCGCACCATTGGCTGCCGGGATTGTAGCTCTCGCTCTTCATGCCAAGTGAGTTCGTACTGCTCGTTTTGTTTTGTACTGATTAATATATTCTTTTGTTTATGTTAGCCTGGTATTCCAATCGGTACGGTCTGTTTGTCTCGATACCCCGTGGGAGACGAGTGCGTTTATCGACGACTGGTTGTTATCGATTATTCTCACAGACTGTGCTGTTCAATTGAGAGTTTACGCATTTCGGTTTCCCATACAAACTTCCAAGTCGACATTTTTAAAAACCAATAAGCCAATTTAAAAAATAAAGTAAAATACAGGTATCTTATAACAGTTTCTTGAAAACATTTTTAAAAAACGTTTATTTAGCTGAGTTATTGCTATTTAAAGTCCACTAAAGAAAGTTTAAAATCGCAAAAACTCAGTTAAATAAACGTTTTATGAAAATGTTTTCAACAATCTATTTAGATCCTTGTATTTTTTTACTTTAGCGTGCCAAGTTTCAATAAAATTCGTTATGGTTTTAAAAAATTTCAACTTGGAAGTTTGTAAGTATGGGAAACCGAAATGTTTTCCATACTTACAAACTCATAAAGTAATGTTTTCTATTTTCTAGTCCGAACTTAACTTGGCGAGATGTGCAGCACCTTATAGTATGGACGTCTGAGTATGCTCCATTATCTGTTAATCCGGGATGGAAAAGAAATGGGTAAACAACACAATATAAACATGTGATCGAAGGTTACATTGCTTTATTTTAAAGCGGCATAATTACTTAATTAATTTTAATTTCATGATAGTTTATTTGAACACCGGCGGTATTTTTCCAGAGTTGGTCTTCGCTTCGATGTTCGTTTCGGTTTCGGACTCATGAATGCTGGTTCCCTTGTGACGGCGGCCCTCAATTGGACAACTGTTCCTGAAAAGTTCACGTGTCAAATCGACGGTGTACCGTTAGTATGCATTCCTGGTACAATGCTGCCACAAGGTGGCAGTCCTGTGACAGTAGCGTAAAAACAGCAAACAGTATTTTAGGAAATATGCAGTATATTATTCTACTAGCCTTCATATTCATGTGCTCCTGATAAAATATTTTTCATTTTTATTTACTAAATTGCAACATGGCATCCGTGTTTATCTTAGATCTAACTAAACTAGAGCCTTATTTCTAACATTTTCAAATCTCAATATACTTTGGCAGTATGCTCTATTCGCTTCTCCAAACAAAGCGCGACATGCCGCCGTGCCCGCCCGCCGCCCCGTCGGTTGTCATGGATACTCGCATTCGCATCACCTCCTTGCTTTTATGCAGCTTTGGTAAATTATACGTTCAGTTTCGACCGTAGGTTGGTACTTTGTACCGCTCGCTCGTTAATGAAACGTAGCGTAGCGCACACAAACAACACCAACAACACTGTCGACTGACACTGACGACGACGACCGAGGGGGAGGCGCGTGTGTCCCGTTCCTGTCACACAAATTTTTTTTCAAAGATTTTGACGGTTAATTGAAGCTTCATTCACCTATTTATAAAAACTATGTGATTGAAGCTTAATTACGTTAAATACCTTCTAATAATAATCTTATTTTGTAGGTTTAATGATGGTGAAGGACGCGTATCTTCGGGAGAAATGTTAGAAATACCTATAATAGTGGATAACTGCGTGGTAAATTACATTGAACACGTCGAGTTGATTGTAAACGTTCGTTACAACCGCCGAGGAGCGCTGGAGATCGATCTTACATCGCCACAAGGTAAAAATACCGGCGCTTTTTTCTGCTTCCCTAGTAGTTTGGTTGCGTTGTTACATCTGGGAGATGACTAAAATTGCAAAGAAGAAAAAAATATTTCTCAGACAATAATTTATTTCCTATTGTTTCTTTTGTTGTTGTTCGTAGGTACAAAAGTGCCTCTTTTGAGCGCTCGTAACAAGGATAAATCTACTAACGGCTTTGTTAACTGGCCGTTGACATCCGTAGCAACTTGGGGAGAGAGTCCTAACGGAATCTGGAAGGTTACAATGCAGGATGAGGTAATTTATTTTTGTTATTATTAATTATTATTCATTTAATTTCGGGCAACATGATCCATGGGTTAGTATAAAATGGTTTGATAATTAATGAACAATTAAAGCCTTTTGACGTTTAGAAACCAGTTCTTAATTTGTCTTTTTCTGCTTATGACCTGTTTGTTCTCCTTTATTTATTATAGACCGGTGAACATAACTCCGGTGAAGTCGGGCCCATGAGTTTGATAATTCATGGGACAAGTGAAATGCCAGCTCATATGAAAAGTGGCCCTAGGACTTACAACCACCATGATACCGATTACGAAGAAATATTTGATTATTTCGAAAACAATGTATTTGAAGAAGAACATTTGGATTCTGATGATACCAATGTACCAGAAGAGCATAGCACTGAGGAAGTGAAAATAAACAATATCGATCCAACAATACTAGCTGAAGTTGAAAAAGAGTTGCAAAGAATTCACCATAGAATGGTTTTTAATTGGCCGTCGAACTAAATCTAAGTGTGTTGTGTTTAGTAATTTCGTTATTCATATTAACAGAGATCAATTTTGCAAACAAAAGTAAACAGTTTGTATAGCAGCTATTATAATATTGTATTACAAAATGTACGTTATATAACTAAACATATCAGTTTTATTGTAATTGGGTGAAATCTACTAGCACAAGCGAAATATAATAAAAATATGTATTTATCAGTTTATTAATTTACTAACTTATTTATTAGATTTCTTTATCTTATTTTTCATCAATTGTGATGATAACAAACAAACATCATCGTCAATCAGCGATCTCGAAACAAAACTTTTGTAATACTCCTTACGATTATATTAATGAACCACACTCACTACTGTTTTATGAGGCCCTAGTTAAATGAAATCCAACTTGCAATCACGCTGGTTACATGATCGGAGATCGAGCTCCAAAGTGTAAGAGAACTCTCTTGCTTGATTATGGAAGCCTGGTCGTTTCAGATGCGTTGCAAACGAAAGTCTGACCGGAATGCGTACAACACGACTTAGATGGATTTATTTTTATTTTTGTTAAATAACGTAGAACAATTAGATTGATAAACGAGGGACTAAAATGACACATTATATACGAGGTAGTTTTACTCCCGAGCTTTAGCGAGGGAGTATAGAAAAGTAACCGAGTTTTAATGGGTTTTAGCGCCGTGTCTTACACTCTGCTTTTCACTACGAAATGCGAGAAAATAAAACAATCCAATACAATATGAATTGGTTTATTTTATTAAAAATAACCCGTTAATAATGCTTTTACGACACCCAAGGGAAGTGAGGGGTTGGTAGTATTATTTTAATGAGCCCATCGCCGCTCTATGCTGTTGGATGTATGTGCAGTCTTTCCATTTCTTCCCTTGGGTGTCGTAACAGGCGACTAGCGGACTAAAGACTGCACTGCACATACATCCAACAGCATAGAGCGGCGATGGGCTCATCATAATAAAACTACCAACCCCTCACTTTTCTTCGGTGTCGTAAAAGACGACTAACGGACTAAATACTGCACATACATCCAACAGCATAGAGCGGCGATGGGTTCATCAAAATAATACTACAAACCCCTCTCTTCTCTTCGGTATCGTAAAAGGCGACTATCGGACTAAAGACTGCACATACATCGAACATCATAGAGCGGCGACGGGCTCATCAAAATAGTACTACCAACCCCTTCCTTCCCTTGGGTGTCGTAAAAGGCGAGTAACGGACTAAAGACAGCACATACATCTAACAGCATAGAGCGGCGATGGGCTCATCAAAATATTAAATCATTAGGTGTAGATAATATTTTTAGACAAAAAGAAAGTGGCGCGTTTTGGCGTACCAATGCCAATGGACGCTGCTGGGGGCGGCGCGCGCGTGTTTGTGGTTTGATGGTTTTATGATCGTATCGTATCGCTCGTATCGTTTGCTTTGTTTCACGATTTGCATAGGCGCTGGTTTGTAAAACGCACCGTTCCGAATTTATGAGTTCCTAGTATATTGTTTCATAACTTTTGATTTAACAGAGTCGGGCAGGAAGATCATGTATGTTTCTTTTTACAATGCTAAATTAATTATTAATTCTGTAGTCTGGTACAAATATTGTTGTTGAAGTCCGTAACTCAAACAAAACTTGCCTGTTTCCAAGTTTTTAAAAGATAAACCATTTTAACGAAATATTTCTTTTATAATGACTTTAATGACCGTTTAGAATTCGTGAGTTCGTGACTTTTTTTTTTGTTTTTGTCTACAAAATATATAGGTAAAACGTACTTCCACTTTTTAACAAATAGTATGCCAAAAAACCAATAAACTTACTGTTGTACCTAGATTCTCTGTCAAATCAAACTGTTAGCTTACTATGCACTCCTAGTAAAAAAGGCTCCAGTTTGAACCAAGCTGGTTCTTAGAATGCGGGGCGGTGGGCCAGTCTGCTGATTCGAGCCGCGCTATCTCTTCCTGTCCTGTTATGTGCTCCTAGTGACATCGGAACCGTGACAAACGAAAGTCTGACGGCGAACGTCGACGTAATAGTTTAGTTACCCCACAAATAGAGGGCGCTGGCTGCGTTAAGTAGTAAGGTTTAAGTTTTGTTTCTGTACATTTTATTTTTATGATAAGGGGCTGAATGTACCTAACACAACTTCTAGGTAAACGCAGTTTACGTTGTCCAATGCTATAGGAATGACAAACGATAAATAGAATTAACGGAGTCAGTAGTCAACAGAAGTCTCAGCACCGATTTCCGTCGGGGCCTCGGGGGTGCATTATTTAGTAGATAGGTACATACATAATATCTAGGTAGTAGCAATTTCTAAATTTGGTACGGTTGTACAGGGTAGGGTTTGGTGAACTCTGAAAATGTTTAAATCCCGTAAGGGCTTGTACTATTATGTATTCTGTGGTAAGGATAAGATAGGCAGTTAAGTTTTTTGTTAAAGCTTCCGGTTTCGGATAAAGCCAGTATCTTCTATTAGATATTATTATTGACGTGACAACGTCTTATAAATTGGTTTGCCGGGTGACACTTCAAGAAACTGCGTTACGCTCCGCTTACGTTATGCGCTCACAATGAGAGCGAGTGAGAGGCACGCGTCCCTTCCACTCGGGCACGGTTAGCCCGCCTAAGAGCGAGAGAGACAGACATAAAAAGTGAAAGGCACGCGTCCCTTCCATATAATTCTTTGTATAAATAAATGTTTTGAATTGTTACTATTATTTCATCCTTCTTCCTACTATACGAATGAATATTCACATTAAAATTATTTTACCACTCAAAGTCGTTGTCACGTAAAACTTTCGCCCGTATACCGACTTTACAGGCAACCAATTTTTTTATATGTGGTTTTAAAAATTCATTTCCATAATTTTTAGCTTTATGTAAACTAAGAAATGCCTCGCTGTAGCACCGGGCAATCTCAAGGAACTTAAATGAAGTGAATGAGAAAATGAAATGAAAAACTATGACGCAATGAAGTTATCATCTTATCATTATCACTACTGATCATCACTATCATAAAAAAAGAAAAAAATGATATAGACTAATCTGTTTCGGATCATTGCATGGAAAATTAGGTACCGCTACTCTTGCCCTCGATCTTAGTAGCGCCATCTACTATAAGCTTTCCACATTACGCCCCAACCAACTATCACAAGTCAGTCAGTCATATCACGGTAATATTTTACCGTGGTAATATCGCTAATCTTAACGTATATACGAGTTCATTCTTAGTTCATGGTCGGGTCTGTGACCCTAGAAACATATTTTACGGAACTTGCTAACAACCTGCTTCTAATTTATGCTGTCCTGGTATTCGGTTGTGTAAATCTCGACTTAACAGTTAGTTAAATGCGTTTCACAAAGACTAACTAACTAGTAGTAGTAGTAATATTAGTTATTATGTGCTACTGAATAAGTAAACCTTCTACACTGTAATGTTATCCTGGTAGTTTACTTCTAGTTGAGGCGCTTGTGTTCAATCTGCTTGTCTCTGCGGGGCGTGGTGACCACGCCCGCCCGCTACTATTCTGTGCCGCTACGCACTACGCCACGCGCCGCGCCGCGCCGCGCCGCCTGCCGGTGTTATTACGAGTAACCTACCTAGTCCAAAAGTTTGAAAGAGAATAGAATGGTAATTAAGTTAAAATATATTTTATAATATATATGATGATTATAAGTGATATACATAAGTTAAAATATATATGATGATTATAAATGATATACTTAATATCATTATAAATAAATGATATAACTAATACATTCCCTGTGGCAAAAAAATCTTAAATTTCTTTGTATTTCCTTTTAAAGGTTTTACTTAGTCTTTATAAGAACTAGAAATTAACAATAATTTCGAAAAAAATTATGAATTAATTTTGATTTGTGTGCTGGCTGCTTGCTAATGCTTGCCAATGCTCGACCAGTCATAATAGTCTAAGATCCGAGTATAGAACGACCTTCACCGGGCCGGTTATATTTTAATCAGCGAGAATTTGAAATTTGTTAGGTACTGTCAGCCAGCAAGATGCCAGCACACAAGTCAAAATTAATTCGAAGCGGTCACTTTAATAAAGTGACCGCTCGATGAGGCGGACGTATGTCAGCGTAGGAGCGGTTCCTAGGCTTAGGAACGTTAAACCAAAAAAATATAAATTTAGGTTATTTGAAACAAACACTAATACAGTATTTAGAATTAAATATCGAAATAAATTATAAAAGTCCTAATAATTAAATTAATAAACAGTTTTTTCTTTAAAAATTGGATTTGTATTAAAAAAATTAACTTTGCTGAAATTATCTAATAAGATACTATTTGATTTGAATAACACTTACCTTTCCTCTAAATAAATTGGAATCGGTAATAAATGTATTAGTTTATTTGGCGACTCCACGCGTTGTCTTTGTTCCGAAGTACAAATTGTTCCTTTAGTTAGAGAAAGCGTATTATTTTGTTTATGCAAAGCGCTTAGTATCATTTTTATTATTGTAAGTAGGTACTTACATAGATTATTAATTTTGAAGGACTACAGACCATCGTGGCGATGGTTTAACAGCCTTAGTCAAATAATGTTTTAAATAGGTAAGTCAAAAATCCTTAACAAATCTGCTTATAGTTTTAGAGCTGATTGCAGATTAGCACAAAAAATAGGTCAGTAATATTATGTGATAGACTACGGCAAGACTTACGATAGGTACCCAAAATCTACGTACTGAAATGGATTCAAAAATATACTTATACTCATACATTACGCATTATATACTTTGAATCTCTTTTTTTCCTCGAAATATATATTTTTTTTCTTGTTCCCCATAATTTGGCTAGCACAAACGACTTGCTAAACAATTAGTAGTACGTAATAAAATAATAACGTAAGCAGCATCTCTGTCACTTGCGCTAGCGAGTTGCACAGGTCCACCGTTCATGACGCGCATTGCAGGACTGAGAGAGAAAGCGCTCGCGTAGATTTTAGAATAGTTCTTTTTCTGCAGTCGTACGGTTGAATATTGCTTGCGCCGCTTCAACACGCTTAGCGCAAAAGTAAATGACGTAAGTCACAAAACTGTTTTCATTTATAATTCGATTATTAAGTACTCAATTGAAAAATGGTCTTACCAGTCCCTAACTAACTATTTTAGTAATATATTCGTTGTATTTTTATACGTAAGGCTCTATAACGTAAAAAGATATATGTAATAATATCTCAAAAACTCATCATTTTCGATAAATAAAAGTATCGTACATAAACCAATATTTTTTGTTTTTGCTTTGCTCAAGCCTTAGTCAACTATACAAAGAAACATATACTTAAATTTGATATGTCTAGTATGCTGTACACATATGATAATTTATCTTCGAAATCGCTACTCGTTTAGGCAGCCGCCTCTTAATAATGTCAAGACTCAAGAGGTATGGGACCTCTTGACATTATTAACTGACATACGTCCGCTACATACATAAATTAGTGACTTATGTTGACTCAATTTATTGAGAGACAGATCCATCCATGTTTTTGCTTAGGTTTGCTCTACAGTTGCCATAGTCGCAGAATTCACTCACACATTTGAACTTAAACACCAATGCATTGTAAATATTGTTACGCACATACTTATCCAGGTGCCAAAATATCGTGGTCATTCGTGTGCGTGGTAGATCTCTACATGTCACATCATAAGAATGAGCAGAAGGGGACAATAGAATTGACAAAAATACAGAAGTGTTTAATTTATTTTCTAAAATCTGGGATCTTAAAATATGGTATGTTTGGTTTGCGCGTGTTGGTATTTAGTAAACTCAGTAAAGTTAAACAGTTCCTACAAACTGGAACAGTTTGTTTAATAATGAAATTATCATTATCAGATTTTGATAACTTTTAATTTGTTATTTTTTTTTGTTTTTACCACTACGGTTTTTATTTTTACCACTACAATTTACTTTAATATTTGGTCCAGAATAACTTTAACACAATTATAGGATTAGGCCACTGGACCGCGCGTTTTGTTTTAGCTATTAAATTATATTATAAAACGGTTACATATTTAAACACAAAAGTGAAGCGACTTTTCTTAATGGGATAGAAAAAAAAACATGTTTTAAAAAATGTATTTATTAAATTTTGTTAACTTAGTGTCTCTAAAGGTTACAATTTCGCTAAGCGCTCGCATTTTATTCGAGCGTCAATCTTTGACTGTAAATCCCAAATCCCTTAGCTCTCGAATTATAAACTCGTCTTTATACAGATCTATCTTGTTTATCCATTCTTCGGTAGTGATGACGTGGCGAGAAGTGCCCCCGTACTCTGGAGGTAGGTACTGTGGGTCGATATGCTGATGCAGGGAGCTCATGTCGGTGCCGTGGAAATGCAGCATGTTCCATACCGCCTGGGGGATGCACTGCTTGAATAAGTAGAAGAATGTGTTCAGGAACCAATTGTAGTTGACCATGTGCAGGCCGTGCATCGTCAGCGGGAACGACACCTGTAAGTTTATGATGTCCTGGTATTACTTTCTTTTTAACATTTACAATTTATTGTTTTTGCTCGAGACTTTGTTTAGGAACCGAGATTAAAAGTACAAAACCTATTTCTTTTCAATTTGGGCTACTATAAATACTTGAGCACATATGAAATAAAATAATTTTGGACTCTGTCTATCTACGGACATTTATTAATTAAAAAAGTGACACCAGTAACACTTACCCCCATGAGGCTAACGATCTGGTGTGCTATGGAGGGCGTGAGGTGGCGCACGTGCCTCAGACTGAGCCCCTCCAGGTCCACGATGATGGTGACGCCTAAGATCTGCAGCTTCGGCTGCATCACCGCGATCTCGTCCATCAGCAGGGCGCAGCGGACCACGTCTGTGATTGGTACTGCGTCTACGTCCCATTTACCTGATCAATAAAATAAACGGAAAATATATACTATATTTAGGGTTCTTAACCTGACCTTAAAAACGGATAAAACTGCAAAAAATATTTGATGCAAAATATTATCATCATCATGATTAGCCTACAAACGTCCCACTAATAGGCACAGGCCTCCCACGTGAACAATAATAGCACGTGGGGATATTGGGCCAATACCTACCCGCCCAATGCGGGTTGGTGGGTTTTAACGACTGCCATCTTACGACAACAACCGGGACCAACGGCTAAACGTGCCTTCCGAAGCACGGGGGAAGCACGAAATGTTTTTAATTGGTTACCCATTCAGCGGCCCGGCATTGCGAAAGTTGCTTAGCGGCCAAGATCGCAAGCCGAACGCGCTAGCCGCTGCGCCATCGAGCTCCATACGCAAAATATTATAGCAGGTTCTTATATAGGTACAGGGAGCCAATTCTCAGTTCATGTGATTTACTATCGAATTTGATATTATATCAAGCGTCTTGTATCGAACGAAAATATCACAAAAATCTCCATTCATAGAAAAAATTGTATTCTCAGGTCTATTCTATATAAAACTCGATACGATATCGGTGACAGGCGCTACTTCAATTGCAAACACGTTCCATTTTCTTGATTATACTTATATTATAATCGAGGAATATTTTTTTTACTTATTTTATTTTATTTGATATACAAACCATTGTATATCTTGTTAATGTTTGTAAAATACTTGTAAAAAATTATTTTATGTAAATTTATGAGCTGCAAAGCAAAGAAAAAGACAAATTGTAAAAGTGTTCATGGAACAAATGGAACGCAAGCATGTCAACTTGTCAGACTTTTTTTATTTACGCTCAGTGATTGAGGTTAATTAATCATAAATTCGTAAAGGTCGTGTTAATATAATATGCTACATTAGTTGAGAAATTAATTATGGAACCTACGGCGAATAAGAGAAAAGGATATCCAACAAATCCCCAAAAGATGAGGCTCATCCAACTTTTTCAACTTCTTCAACGACATTTTCAATAAAATTGAGTATAAAATCGTCAGCGTTCATATTTTACTAAAACAAAACAATAAAAGTGCAAGAAAATCTAAAATATAGCTTTGACTCTTTTGACAGTTTAGCAATATCACAGACGATAATTTGTATCGGCTACGCTTGACCACTCGTTGCGTATCGAGTGCTGGCACTGGATATATATCACATATGATATCACGAGAATACCGAATATCGAGATTAGTTAACATCCGCTATGTTTTTTCGATAAATATCGAGTTGGAGATTTTATCAAAGGCGCGAGAATTGGCTCCCAGGTACGATACGAGTATCATTGTTATTTTGCTCTTGAATTGGTAGAAAGCGGCGGATTTAAATCCCGCTCGTAGGATTATTTTCTACACATTTTTAAATTATTATTTGTATATTTTTACTTTTTTTTAGTGTTCTTAAGAAGGGAAGAAAAGGTGAAATTAAGAGAATACCACCCACTTTAATACTGTATACTTACATACGAATCGTCTTTATTTTAAATTTTTGTTGCCACGTCTGACTAAAATAATTTACAAAATAACCGCAGATGTGATAACACTAAAGTGTACCATTTTGACGGAAAGGCTAATTTAAATGATGTTGTTTGTAAGGAAATACGACTTTTAAGTTATCATTGATGACGTTTAAATAAAAATGTACCTCTCTCTACGTCATTGAAAGGTCCAAAAACGACCTGCGACAGACAGCACAGGTATTTGCACTGGCCGCAAAGCAAAGCAAAAATAATAAAAAACATTAGTATTTACATACCAAACCTCATAAGAACAATTCGACCATTTTTGGGACTCTCGGGAAACGTCCCGCCATAAACATGTTTCACTTTCCGCAGCCCGAACGCGTCACAGTCGTAGAGGTGTGCGCTGTTACGTCGAAACTCTTCGTAGCGCACCATCTGCAAACTCCTGCGGTGTTATGCATCCCTGGTATAGCGTATGACTTACGTTTAAAACTCTGAATGCTAAGAATTTTAATCGTACTTTAAAAAAGGTTCAATTCGCCATGACGCGCCCGCTTCTCTCCTTATCACTTACAGTATGCTCTTACCTTACAGTACAAGTGCGCAAATAAAGGTTAGTGTTGTTACTACTTCAATAATTATTAATTACATATTAGAGAACAACGAGAATGGTCAATTGTAAAATATTCTGTATCTCTTCTTTGATACAAGTATGTGTGATGATGAATGATGATGATGATGATGGATAACAACTTGCCATGTGGCCATGTTTACAAGAATGTCGGGTCGGTCTACGTAAGGCTAAGTTTAAACATTTGTTTTGCTTAGCTTTGCTTAGCAAATTGTTGGCTTGTTTTCCGGCGGCGGGGCGCCCCCTTCAAGTTGTATGGCATCTGTTACCTACTTACTGCCCTATACTAATTATCCATTCGTTTTGAAGTTACTTGCCATCAAAAACAACATCCATAATTAAGGGGTGCTTGTGCTTCTTCATGGTAAGTAATACGGGTAAGTAAGTAATAATTTGTTTCTGAAATAATAATATTTTTTTTGGTGTATTATGTACTGAATGACTTCCCTTCCAGTTATGTGTGCCTGGTATAACAATGTTAAAAAGAAGAGAATTCCCAAATTCCTCGGATACCCGTGGAAAACCAAACCAATATTTCGGTTTGTTGGGCACGGTGTGGGCACGGTCCAACTCCACGCGGACAAAGTCAAGGGCGGACGGGCCGCTAGGAATAAATAAAAATATTCTTTATCATTTGTTACCAGTCTGTGAGCGAGCGCAGGTATGAAACGGCGGCATCGCAAGAACCTGAGACAATAGGCGTCGTCGATTCGCCGCGGTCTGCATTCTCCCCTTTCTGTAATTATTTCACAAGCATTAAGGTCGGCTGGATTCGACCAAACTGGAATAAGACTTACTCCGAGATTAGCCTATACAAATTCGGCGTTTAATCTAGGTAGGTATAAGACCTTATTCCAGTTTGGTCGACTTGCGAGCCCAGCAGATCTCTATTGACTGATAAATCGATTAAGTAAACCACCACGATTGTGGTTTGTTAAAATATAAGCATATTTAGTTAATTCTAGAAAATACAGCGATTCTACTAATTTGTAATAATAAGTCATTTTCTACTATATTCTTGGATTGAGGCATCAACTCGTCACACCAAAATTTTGTTCTAACCGGTCATACCGCTAAAAGCAGTATTATTTGTTTTAACCCGTCACAAGTTGATTTATTTCTATTAGGACACATTGTAATGTTGTAGCTACTGGTCACACTACAAATCTGTTCCTATTCGTCATCCCGTCAAACAGTTCTAACTGGTCACAAGGAGGATATTTATGGTTGGTAAGATTAAAATAAATACATTATTTTAATAAATACCTGGCATTTTTGATTTATTATGTGGTGTTTGTACCAAAATTTTGTTGTACCAAACGTTTGGCGGGTAGGGAAAGTTTAGGTATCCTCCTTGTGACCAGTTAGAACTGTTTGAGGAGATGACGAATAGGAACAGATTTGCAGTGTGACCAATAGCTACAAAATTACAAAGTGTCCAAATAGAAATAAATCAACTTGTGACGTGTTGAAAATAATACTGGTTTTGGCGGTATGACCGGTTAGAACAAAATTTTGGTGTGACGAGTTGATGCCGCACCTGGATGATTTGATTTTTTTACGTTCTAATCTTTGACTAACATAATTAATTTAGATGGTAATGCAGAACTCGTCTAAATGGTGGCCCATTGGCCATTTATTATAGAATAGCGCAGCACCCTGTGGCACCCCATATATATTATATATTTCTGCTACCAAGCAAATAAGATCCTGTTTAGGTAACGGGTGGCTCATAAGTCCCTTGAAGTGATAATAATAATAAAAGAAAACTAGTTACATTATGTAAATAATCCTTATAAAATAAGAATTATTTTTTAAAAATTATTACATCTAAATGCAATCCGTTACGATCGCGGCACTCCTGTAAGCCACACACGTCTAAAATTATCCATCACTGCGCGTAATTAGTCATTTTGCGAGTAACCCCTCTGTAATACTTGCCATTTCTCGTCGGATATTTTCTTTCAGGACATGAATTAACCGGGGCTTGGTTTTGTACACTACTCTTAAGATAACCCCTTAAAAATCTACTGGGGTCAGCTCCGGACTACGTGGTGGCCAGGAAATATCTCCTTTTCGAGAGATCACTTAATTATTTATTTATTATTTTATAACACATTTGCTCGTTTTCGATTTCAGCATCGTAATGTAATAAGCTACGCACTAGTGCGGTAATGTAATTTAAAAATTAGTTCCTAATCGTTTGAATCTATGGACAACATAGGTGGGAGCCTTTAGCCCGTTAGTCGCTTTTACGACACCCAAGGGAAGAGAGGGGTTGGTAGTATTATTTTGATGAGCATATCGCCGCTCTATGCCGTTGGATGTATGTGCAGTCTTTAGTCCGTTAGTCGCCTTTTACGACACCGAAGGGAAGAGAGGGGTTTGTAGTAATATATTGCTGAGCCCATCGCCGCTCTATGCTGTTGGCTGTATGTGCAATCTTTAGTCCGTTAGTCGCCTTTTACGAAACCCAAGAAAAGAAAGGGGTTGGTAGTATTATTTTGATGAGCCCATCGCCGCTCTATGCTGTTGAATGTATGTGCAGTCTTTAGTCCGTTAGTCGCCTTTTACGACACCGAAGGGAAGGGAAGGGTTGGTGGTATTATTTTGATGAGCCCATATACGCTCTATGCTGTTGGACAAAGAAAAATATATATTGGCTTACCAAAGATTCATGCACTAGAAAAACAAACAAAAAAACGCAGTCATTTTCGGAATTTTTTTTTCCTCACAAATATGTTATAAAACGTCGTATGGCATACGTGCGCTTTGATAATTACAGAATTTGCTTTCTTGTAGCCCTTGCCTGCGGCTCGGGCTAGCAATATCGCCTCGGCTGTAATTTTCATCATACCGCACTAATATCATAATGTACTATTATTCACTTGATTGGCGCGTTACAGTTTTGTGTTTCTTTATTTGTTATTTTCTGTTTTTGTATATCACGTCTTTTTTATTCCTTTGTTTAATTATTTAATGTGACAATCAATAAATGTTTTTGCTTTCATTCTTTCTTTGTTATTAGGGAAAAGATGACGGACAACAGGCATAGCGGTGTTAGAGGTATGGACAGTTACTTCATCCTGTTGAAACCAGGGGCCCAAGTCTGCTAATTTACGAATGGCATAATTGAATCGTAATTGTATCGCAATTGTATCGCATTGTAATTGTTTGACACATTTGGTATTCATAAATGAGTAAGAGAATACCAAATGTGTCAAACAATTACAATACGATCCAATTGCGATTCAATTATGCCATTCGTAAATTAGCAGACTTGGGCCCCAGGTCCGCGTATTGAACCTTTTTTTTTGGGGCTATCTCAAGACTAAAGTGTACGAATCACTCCCCCGGTCAATTCATGTCCTGAAAAAAAAATATCCGACGACAAATTGCATGCATTACAGAGCTCACTTGCCTCACAGCGGTGATGAATAATTATTATTAAAGACGTCGTCGCTTACAGGAGTGCCGCGCGCGATTGTAACGGATTACATTGACATGAAATAACCCCTTGCGGATCATAAAACCAGACATAATTGAGAATCAATAGTTTTGCGACCGCCGGCGGTCTTATGATCCTTGACCTAATAATTTTCAAAAAATAATTCCCATTTTATAAGGATTACTATAAAATAAAAACCTTTAACATAGTGTAACTAGTTTTTTTAAAATTATTATTTTACTCCTCAGTGGACTTTGGGCCTATTTTTTAATGTTTCGGTTTTTAGGCATCAGGGTCGGCATCGTTCAAGTTCGTTTGTCTGTATAGTCAAAATAAGAAACTGAGAAGTATATTTTAAGTAAACTTATTAAACATCTCATTCAGATTATTGTATCTAAATCGAAAAATGGCTTTAAAATTAACATAACCATCGTCATCTCAAAATGACAACAATTACATGTCTCACTCGCACGGTTCTTGCAGTCGTCGCCGACCTGTGTACACATTTGGGGAAACAACTTCTCAACTCGAAATAAAGTACCAGAACTACATAAAAGTATTGAGAGCCCACCATCCTTAATCAGCCGTTAGTTAAATATAAGTTGTTTCTTTCTGCAACGCAAATTTAACTGTAAGTTAAGTCGATATTTAAACAGCTAAATACCAGGGAACCATACATTGAAGAAGCGGGTACATTAGTTAAAATGCATGTTGCGCTCCGTAAATGTTTGGTTGGGTCCTGTCCCGTGCGCTGGTTCAGTATTGTGCTTCATTTAAATTAAAATGCAGCGAACTATTGCCTTTTTTAGTATGTGATTTGAGTTTAAATTGCTCTATAGAGTATCTGGTAAGTACATCTATTCTGTTTGATGGAATCAACTACAGATTAGTATCAAGGCAATATTGAGGTATTTTTAGAATTTGTTTTCTAAGTAATTGTTAACTTCGATTTCATGCTGCAATGTCTAAGATCACTTTATTATTTAATTATTATTTTATTCACTTGATTGGCCCGTCACACTGTTGTGTTTTATTATTTGTTATTTTCTGTTTTTGTATTTCACGTCTTTTTATTCTGATTTTAATTATTTAATGTGACCGTCAATAAATGTTTTTACTTTCTTTCTTTCTTATAAGGGAAAAGTTGACAGACGACGGGCATAGCGGTGTTAGAGGTATGGGCAGTTACTTCATTCTGTTTAAACCAGGTCCGCGTATTGAAGCTTTTTATGGGGTTATCTTAAGAGTAAAGTGTACAAAACTAACCCCTGGTCAATTCATGTCCAAAGAAAATATCCGACGAGAAATGGCAAGCATTACAGAGCTTACTTGCCGCGCAGCAGTGATTAATAACTATTATTAAAGACGTAGTCGCTTACAGGAGTGCCGCGCGCGATTAAAACGGATTACATTTAGATGAAATAATTTTCAAAAAACAACTCCCATTTTACAAGGATTACTTTAAAATAAAAACCTTTTACATAATGTAACTAGTTTTTTTTAAATTATTATTTTACTCTTCATGGTATTTATGGGCCCACCCGTATAATGTTTCGGTTTTTACGCATCAGGGTCGGCATCGTTCAATTCGTTTGTCTGCTATGCGATTCTCTAAGCGACACATAGACGCTGCGCGCATGGCTGTGATGTGCTGTCTCTTTCCAATTCTATGAATATAAAAGGGACAGAGTGATTTCTCAGCGCTGCGGCAGCCGCAGCTATCAAGGCTTTAGCTTAGAGAATCGCACGGCTGTATAGTCAAAATAAGAAACTTAGAAAGTATATTTTAAGTAAACTTCTATTCGCTTATCTTTTTAAACATCTCATTCAGTTTATTGTATCTAAATCGAAAAATGGCTTTAGAATTATTAACATAACCATTGTCATCTCAAAATGACAACCATTACATATCTCACTCGCACTGTTGGTTCATGCAGTGTCGCCGACATTTTTGGGGAAATAAAGTACCAGAACTACATAAAAGTATAGAGAGCCCACCATCCCTAATCGGCCGTTAGTTAAATATTTTGTTTCTTTCTGCAACGCAAATTTAACTGTCGGTTAAGTCGCCAGCTAAATACCAGGGAACCATAGATTGAAGAAGCAGGTACGTTAGTTAAAATGCATGTTGCGCTCCTCAAATGTTTGGTTGGGTCTGGGTCCTGTCAACTCCTGCCCCGTGCGCTGGTTTAGTATTGTGCTTCACTTAAATTAAAATGCAGCGAACTATTGCCCTTTTTTAGTATGTGATTTGAATTTAAATTGCTCTATCGAGCATCTGGTACATCTATTCTGTTTGATGGAATCAACGACAGATTAGTATCAAGGCAATTTTTAGGTATTTTTAGAATTTGTTTTCTAAGTAATTGTTAACTTAAATGCATTATCAAAGATCACTTTATTATTTATTTATTATTTTATTCACTTTATCGGCTTGTCACTCTGTTGTGTTTCTTTATTTGTTATTTTCTGTTTTTGTATTTCACGTCTCTTTTATTCTATTTTTAATTATTTAATGTGACAGTCAATAAATGTTTTTACTTTCTTTCTTTCTTTGTTATAAGGGAAAAGTTGACAGACAATGGGCATAGCTAAACTGACCATTTATTTTTTAACTCAAAACGGGACATGGGTCTATATCGCCAGTTAGCAGGTTAACAATGATAATTTAGTAAAGTGTAACAATGCAATCAGTATTCCCTTTATTTAAATTAATTATAATTATTTTTAATGTACAAATAAAAATTTATAACTTGACGATAACGAAACGTTAAAAAAAATGACTACCTCAGGTGGAAATCGAACCCACGTCCTCCGTAATCCGGGTGGCTGTAAATTACGATAGATAGGTACTTTTCTTAAATTTGCCCAAAAAATACCTCCATTGCTTTTTAGTAACCAAGTCTCCACAGTAGGTACCATAAAACCACAGTGCAATCGCAGACGAGCTTCCATACTATAAAATATTTGCGCGGTTTCGGAAAACGGGACTATTTTGCGTCCTGGAGCTTGGTTTGGGGACAACGGGACAGATACCCAGAAAAAAGGACAGTCCCGTTCAAAACGGGACGTATGGTCACTTTAGGCATAGCGCATAGCGGTGTAAGAGGTATGGGCAGTTACTTTACTGCCTAAACGAGTAGCGATTTCGAAGATAAATTATCATATGTGAACAGCATACTAGACATATCAAATTTAAGTATATGTTTCTTTGTATAGTTGACTAAGGCTTGAGCAAAGCAAAAACAAAAAATATTGGTTTATGTACGATACTTTTATTTATCGAAAATGATGAGTTTTTGAGATATTATTACGTATATCTGGACATCAGAAGCATTTGGTCGGATGTGCAAATCAGCCAAAAATGACTTTTTGTACCAACGATATTCAGTTCGTCGAGCTCTTTCTACATATCTTGGAATCATATTTCTATCTTATTCTGTTGCTAAGATATCACAGGTGCATAATGTCGTATGTGAGTTCTTATTCTAATACATAGAAGCATAATGGCTTAAGCATTAAAATCGCCCTTATACTTCTAAAAGAAGTATGTATAATAAGTCGCAAATATGGTTACACCTTTATGCTTCCATTAGAAATTGACCCAGAACGACGTTTCACGAACGATTGTATTTGTATATAAGACGTTATGCCTGTAATTTTGTTTTTTTAACACATTGTATTTGATAGGACTTTATGCTCTCACAAATAAAAATAGAATCACAGGCTCAAAGTCACATACGATATTATGCTTCAAAACAATATTTTGAAATTGTTACTCCCTGTGGCGATACGATATTATGCCCCGAATAATTTTAATATTTTCGTCTATAATTTAAAACGCATGTAAGATACGTGTGGATGCTTTTGGCTCACTGCATTTTTTAGGTAACGATTTTCAGATCAGACTCTTTCGGTGGAGTTCGGGCGCGGTCGGTTTAAGTCGTAACTATACACAAACACCGGCCGTAATGTCACATGAGCGCCATTCTTGTTTGGAATCAAAGCAGTACGCGTTAATCAATGCTTAAAAGTATAATAAGTGGATTTTAACTTCCCATCAGTAAAAATATATGTGAAATTACGTGAAAAATGGACGAAGAAAATGAAGCATAATTTAGTTAATATTCTACTACGAACTTATTTCATACTTTATCAACGATTTAACTTTTGTTGAATTGTTTTAAACTACAATGATTGTTTTTTGTTATAGCGTGAGTTTTACCCCGTTAAGGGGCGACATGTAAAAATGGCAGAGCGACTGTATATCTGCCTGAGGGTCGCGTGTGGTGGTAGATCGGAAGATTTCCTCACACTGTTCCTCCAAGGGGTCAGTATGAGTTCTCACTCAACCTCACGGTTGAGGTAGGGGTTCCTCAGACTTCCAAAATCTTTCCAGACTCTTACGTATGTCATGGGCTTATTTCAGGCTGCGCGTACAAATCCTCAATGGGTCCTATTAATGCAAAGTCGAAGATCGCGCCAAAAGCTATGGGCTTGCTAGGGCCCAACGAGACCTTAGTCCCGTCCAACACCTGACCAAGATCGTCTCACCCAAATAAGAGGTCGATCAGGGTTGGTGTGTGGTAGTGCTGATCAGCCAATGGTACGGGTGGCTGGCCTAATTTGTGTGAGATGTTTGGTACCTTCTCCAAGGGAAGGTAACCAGTGACATTCTTTAAAATATGAGCTGTAGCTGTAATTGTGGGAGTATCATTTTGCGTGGGGCGACATACTATTGTTATTGCCGCTTTTGGCTCATTTAAGTGCTGATATCGCAAACATTACAAAGAGTTTAATGGTAGAAAAAGGAGTGGCTTCAGACCATTAAGCCAAAGAATGGATTTATAGAGATATTATAAACACAAAATTCAATTTGAGCTTCAAACTCCCTTCAGTAGACACCTGTGATGATTGTGATTCGTTTCAAAGGAAAGTTTTCGATGTTACTGATCTAACGGAAAAATAACAACTACTTAATTAAACAAAAAGAAGAACATGATAAACTGGCTGCAAAAATGTATGAATTGAAGAGGCTAGATAAAGAGGAAGGTCGAACAAGTTAGGGAAAAAAAGTCATTTTGATGGTTGATATGCAAAAATTTATGGCTACGCCGAAATCTTTCTATTTACGAAAGCTATGGACCTTAAATTTTACAATCTTTGACTCAGAACGCAACGTTGCAACTTGCAACTAACATGATATGCTCGGAAAACATAGGTGCGCGAGGACGAAATGAAGTTGCTTTCTGTTTGGTACGTTGGGCCGAAGAAAATCATGATGTAAATCTGGTGCAGCAGAGGGCATAACTATTTGGTCCGACAATTGTGCAAGCGAAAACCGCAATACAATAGTGGTCATGGCCTACATGTGGCTGATGCACAAATTCTCCCAATAAAAAAGTCATCAATCACAAGTTTATGCTTAAAGGACACACACACATGGAGGTCAATCAAGTTCACTCCCAAATCGAAAAAAAAAGCAACTCAAAACCATGCAAATTGCAATACTGAGAGATTGGTCGCAATTTATCAGAACTTGTGATGGAAAAAGAAAGTTTCATGTGTCCGACATTAAATTTCAAAGATTTTACTATGTTACACACAAAGAAACGCTTCTTTCGTTTTAAGAAAAAAAAAACAGCGATGGCAATGACTTAAAGATTTCTGAATGCGTTTGGCTTCAACTGCGAAATGAAAACCCGGGTATTTTATATTTTTAATATTCTTTTGAAGATGATTTCCCACAAATCTCATTTTTTGGAATCCAGTCAGAAACATAAGCTATCCAAATGATTTGCCTAATGTAAGAAACGTGCAAAACCCTATATCAGGATATACTAAAACTACTTGAATGGGTCCCTGTAGAGTATCGTGCATTCTACGAAAATTTGCCTCACCATGACAGAGAGACTGATTTCCCACAGGATGAATAATACAGGCTCACAAAGATAAAAATAACAGTAATAGTTTTGTTAAAGTAAATGTTTAAGTGATGTTAAGTTTGATTATAGACCATTTAACTTCAATTCCTAATGATTGTTCGTTCTTTAACAATAAAGCTAACAAGACACTGTTGAATATGAGTACTCAGGAATTTTATTTGGCCTTTAAACAGAAGCATATATATACGTATTTCAACATGCATTACAAAATGTTATCGTTTTCTAGAGGCACAATGAACGTTTACCAGTAACGCGCCAGGGTTATGACATGAAATTATTAGCATAAGGTCATATTTTAGATATAACAGTGGTAGATTAGGTAATTCATTTTTTGAGAAGCATAAAGTCGTATGTCGGGGTTTTTTTAAAAAACCTTATTTTTCTTATTTTTTCTTGATAAGATGGTAGAAAAAAAGTATTTTTCTTATAGACAGACACATACTTATTTAAAATTATATCAAAGAAATTAAAAGAATTGCTGATAACATTTGAGAAATCGGATTCAAAATAACACAATTTTCTTTTTGCTCTCCTGTAAAGTTAGCAAAATGGCATATCCGACCAAATGCTTCTGATGTCGAGATATCTTTTTACGTTATAGAGCCTTACGTATAAAAATACAACGAATATATTACTAAGATAGTTAGTTAGGGACTGGTAAGACCATTTTTCAATTGAGTACTTAATAATCGAATTATAAATGAAAACAGTTTTGTGACTTACGTCATTTACTTCTGCGTTAAGCGTGTTGAAGCGGCGCACGCAATATTCAACCGTACGACTGCAGCAATAGAACTATTCTAAAATCAACGCGAGCGCACTCTCAGTCCCGCAATGCGCGTCATGAACGGTGGACCTGTGCAACTCGCTAGCGCACGTGACAGAGTTGCTGATTACGTTATTATTTTATTACGTACGACTAATTGTTTAGCATGTCGTTTGTGCTAGCTAAATTATGGGCAACAAGAAAAATAAAAAATATGTTTCTAGGAAAAAAAGAGATTCGAAGTATAATGCGTAATGTATGAGTATAAGTATAATTTTGAATCCATTTCAGTACGTAGATTTTGGGTACCTATCGTAAGTCTTGCCGTAGTCTATCACATAATATTACTGACCTATTTTTTTTTGTGCTAATCTGCGATCAGCTCTAATACTATAAGCAGATTTGTTAAGGATTTTTGACTTACATAAAATAAAAATTATTTGACTAAGGCTGTTAAACCATCGCCACGATGGTCTGTAGTCCTTCAAAATTAATAATCAATGTAAGTACATACAATAATAAAAATGATACTAAGCGCTTTGCATAAACAAAATAATACGCTTTCTCTAACTAAAGGAACAATTTGTACTTCGGAACAAAGACAACGCGTGGAGTCGCCAAATAAACTAATACATTTATTACCGATTCCAATTTGTTTACAGGAAAGGTAAGTGTTATTCAAATCAAATAGTATCTTATTAGATCATTTCAGCAAAGTTATTTTTTTTAATACTAATCCAATCTTTAAAGAAAAAAACTCTTAATTAATTTGATTATTAGGACTTTTATAATTTATTTCGATATTTAATTTTAAATACTGTATTAGTGTTTGTTTCAAATAACCTGAATTAATATTTTTTAGATTAACGTTCCTAAGCCTAGGAACTGGCAAAAATAACGCTAATGCTCAAAGCGCAACCATTCCATTACTGTCTTTATGTGAAGATCTTTTTTTTTTTTTTTACCCCTAAGAAATGCCCTTACGCATGCCCATCGGACTGGGGCGCCCGATGGGTTATGTGGGACTCGCCTGAAGGGCCCTACCCACTAAAACTTAGGGATGCTCAGAACTTCCGCCAAAGAGACTCAAGAGCTACGGGAATTCATCTGGTGACTCAACCGCGGCTCGAGTCAGCGGGCCGTCACCACGGACGGACGCCTTGAGGCCTAGCCTCGCCAGAGGGCAACCTGGAGCATATCAGGTTGCCCTCCGATACATTTGCGAACCACACGCGCGGATGTAGGGCTCCCCCTGCCCATACACCCGCGGTTCGCTAAGGGGGGGGAAGAAGCTGGGCAAACCCACGCCTCCTTCTCCCAGCGCGCCTGCGGCGGATTGCGTCGGAAAATGGATCCACTTCCCTAGCCCTCTCCGCCGCCTCCTTCTGCGTTAAGATGGATTCGCAGAAGGAGAGTACCGCGTCCCACGACCTTTTAGCGGCCAGCATGGCCGAGACCAATACTGGCAAAGACAGGTCGGGACCTACGACTGCGCATAGCTGCGCGCGCTCAGCCGACCAGGCTGGGCATGCCTCCAGCGTGTGCAGAGCAGTGTCGTTCGACATGCTGCACTGGTGGCACGCCGTCGTCGGCTCTCTCCCCGCTATTCGGCACAGATACCTCCCGAAGCAGCCATGCCCCGAGAGGACCTGTACCAAGCGGAAGGAGTGAGCCCCCCTTGCGACCGACCCATCGCTCCAGGACGGGCCGGATCGCTCAAGTACGTTTTTTATTTATTGTTTTTAAACATAAGATACATTTCAGCGTTTCCAATTGAACAAGTTTGATTTGTACGGGATAACGTAAGGACAAATAACATACTCTAAACAGTTACTTACCTATCATTTGACGTTTCGGTCTATTTTCTATACCCGTAGTTGTGAGTGGTCTAGCTAAATGTTTCGGTGTCAGTTATCTTGTTGTTTCTTGAGCTTCGATATACTTAGGTATTAGGTTGAAAGCTTAAATTCTACAGAGCCACTAAAAATTTTATAGCTTTTTTAAATAAAGTTCATTTCTGGAACCGTGACAGGAATGGCCAAGTGAGTATTAATTTAAACAAATATAATACTAATATAATATATTATTTTATCAGTTATAATATATTATATCAGTTGAACACAATAATTAGATATGTCACATATTTCGTATAAGTATCTCGTCTCTTTTTATATTTTCAGGTTACTGTAAATAAAAAATCGGATTGGTATTATCAAGCCGAAGGATATACAGAATAAGTAACGGCTAAAACAATCACTCCCACTGACATTATAGCTATACGTAACAGTAATGAAGATCGTCGGAGGTCACGAGTTGCAAGGCTCCAGCAGTAGAGTGACGTTAATTAGGTTTTACGGAATATAATTCTACCTCCATATCAAAATACATTTACTTTGATTGACTGGTTGGATTTTATTTTTCCAATAGGTAATTTATTTTTAATTATCCAATAATTTCATATCGATAGAACAAGTAAAAGTTTTTACTTAGGTATATTTAAGGGTTAATAAAACGATAAAATATATAAAATACATTAAAAGTAAAAAAAGCTTAGAATCCCTCACCAACTTATTCCCATTTTTTCTTCCCTGCTCCGTTATCAGATTTTAATCATCACCTAGCTACAACCTATTTGTAGAGACCATTCCAATGAGCCTAAACACGATACCTATGTTGTAAGTTGGTAAGAAATTAGTTATTCTTGCAGATGCTGCAGCATCAGGTCAAAGTTACCATGTTCTTTCAATATCATTTAAGTAACAGGGTATCAAATTTTGAATCGATCAGACTTGAAGAAAAGAAACAGAAAGTTGCTCAAATCCTTTTCACGACTATGTAGAGATAATGATCTTCAAAAGGCTAAACAGATTTTCCTAAAACACAATTTTTCTTAAAAAAGTAAAAACATTTTTATTGATTGATAGATTCTGGCTAAAAATCACTTATGATCAAGACACCTCACAAATAAAAAAAAACAAAATCAAAATCGGTGCATCCGTTCGGGAGATACGATAATTCGTACAGATAAACAAATTACTCAAATACACACGTTAAACTTGCAACACCCTTAGTTTTGCGTCGGGGGTTAATAAAATGTGTAAAATTGAAGTGTGTCTTTGTGCATTATAATGAAACAGATAAAAAGAACAACAACATTATAATAATACAATTATTTACATTGCAATCTTGCTTGACAAATATAATTTACACTACTTTTCCCGAAGTAGTTTCATAATGATAAAGTTAACTTACATAAAAAAAAAAAAATTGAAACAAAAATAAATAAAAAATGAAATAGGTATACAAAGTACAAACATGATCTTCAGTATATTATAATCAAAGTTAACATACTACTGCTCATAAAAAATATGAATAATCTGTCTTTAAAATTACTGAATAAAGTTGAAAAAAATTTGTCGAAAATGCTCTATTAATTCTATGTTCTTGGATCATGAACTCGGATGACCTGCGCGCGCGCGAATTTTAAATTGGTTGATATTGTATCGCTAGTGTAACGAGTGTGGCATGCGGGTGGCGGGGCGCGCTGGGCGGAGCTAGCGCTGGAAATATTTTAGGGAGCCCGCTCTTAAACCAGGTCCGCGGGGTTATCTTAAGTGTATCTAAAGTGTACAAAACAAACCCCCCGTCAATTCATATTCTGAAAGAAAATAACCGACGAGAAATGGCAAGCAATACAGAGCTTACTTGCCGCGCAGCAGTGATGAATATCGTCGCATACAGGGGCCCAAGTCTGCTAATTTACGAATGGCATAATTGAATCGCAATTGGATCGCATTGTAATTGTTTGACACATTTGGTATTCTTAAATGAGTAAGAGAATACCAAATGTGTCAAACAATTACAATGCGATCCAATTGCGATTCAATTATACCATTCGTAAATTAGCAGACTTGGGCCCCAGGAATGCCGCGCGCGATTGTAACGGCTTACGTTTAGATGAAATAATTTTCAAAAACTAATTCCCATTTTAAAAGGATTACTATAAAACTAAAACCTTTTACATAATGTTACTAGTTTTTTTTAAATTAATTTTTTATTCTTCAGGGGACTTATGGGCCCACTCATATAATGTTTCGGTTTTTAGGGATCAGGGTGGGCATCATTCAAGTTCGTTTGTCTGTATAGTCAAAATAAAAAACTTAGAAAGTATATTTTGCACCGGTGCACATTTGAGGAAACAACGTCGCAACTCGAAATAAAGTATCAGAACTACATAAAAGTATAGAGAGCCAACCATCCTTAATCAGCCATTAGTCAAATAGTTTGTTTCTTTCTGCAATGCAAATTTAACTGTCTGCAAACTTAAGTCGACAGCTAACTACCAGGGAACCATAGATTGAAGAAGCGGGTACGTTAGTTATAATGCATGTTGCGCTCCTCAAATGTTTGGTTGGGTCCTGTCCTGGGCGCTGGTTCAGTATATTGTGCTTCACTTAAATTAAAATGCAGCGAACTTGAGGGGTTAAATTAAAATGCAGCGAACTTGAGGGGTTAAACTAAAATGCAGCGAACTGTTGACTTTTTTTAGTACGTAATTTCAATTTAAATTGCTCTATTGAGCCTCTGGTACATTTATTCTGTTTGATGGAATCAACGATAGATTAGTATGAAGGCAATATTTAGGTATTTTTAACTGACTTCAAAAAAATGAGGAGGTTTCCAACTCGGTTGTATGTTTTTTTTATGTTTGTTACCTCAGAACTCCGTCATTTATACGCCGATTTAAAAAAAAAAAATTTTATTGAAAGGATATACTTTGAGATTGGTCTCATTTTTTATCAAAATCTAGTTTTGATGATGGAATCCTCAAGGAATTGAGGGAACTCCTCAAATGTTTTAGGCATACCAATAGCGATTCTGGTATTTTCAGCAATAAGTCAAGCATTTACATTCAGAAAGTATCATTTTATGAAGTATAACTAATAAAGAAGACCACAAAACGCGATTAGAACTCCTCAATGATAAGTACACACATCAAAAGTGTCTAGGGATCAAGCATTTTTATGCGGATTTCTTGAGATTGAGATGTGGCTTTGTATTAAATTTATGATTTTATAAATTTATATGGATTCTTTTTGGTGCATTTCATAATTTGAAACAGGAACTTTCAATCAATTTCTAGTAAAAGATGAAAATCAGCTGTCAATATTTTCCCTATAAAAACATACAACGCATTGAAGACATTATTAGTGCTACTGTTTCCCTACTACTGATTAAAACCAACGTTATTATGGAGCGGCGACGTCATTTAAGCAGGGAAGAAATGCTCAGAGCCGTGGGAATGATAGAAGCTGGTTCCCGGCAACGTACTGTGGCTTCAGCTCTGAATACAAGTCAGAGTGTTATCAGTCGACTTTGGACACGTTACCGAAGCACTGGTACCGTGGCTGAGCGCCATGGAGGACGGTATCGCTGCACCACACGGAGACAAGACCGATACATTCAAATCACAACTCGAAGAGCTGCAACAATAACCGCCATGATGTTAGCCGTGAGGCTTCATCACTTTTCAGGGAACTTAATTAGCGATTCGATATCAATGGGCTCTTGAACACAGAAATTGGGCAGAAGAACAATGGCGTTTCGTGTGCTTTTCTGATGAGTCTCGTTTTGGTATGAGACCGGATACAAGACGTATACGACACTGGAGAACCCCTGGACGCCAACAGCGATTAAAATCCTGCCAGGAAGTCCATCCTTATAGTGGTGGAACCATCATGGTATGGGCGGGTATTTGGATCGGCGGAAGAACTGAGTTGATTTGGATCAGAGGCAACCTCAACGCTCAAATTTATGCTGAGACGATTGTATCAGACGTCATCGTTCCTCTACAAGTGCAAATCGGTCCCTTATTTCAGTTAATGCATGATAATGCACGACCGCACACCGCAAGAGTTGTAAGACAGACTCTCGCCGCAGCTAACATCAATGTCATGCTCTGGCCTGCTCAGTCGCCAGACTTGAACCCGATTGAGCATGCATGGGATATGCTACAGAGAAGAGCTCTGCCGAATATGGAGGGTATCCAGTCGCAAGAAGACCTTTTTTTGTTGTTGCAACGAACATGGGCGGCCATTCCACAGCGTGATTTGGATGAACTCATTTTGAGTATGCCAAACCGATGTTCTTGTGTTGTTAGTGTTCGCGGTAGAAACACGGATTATTAATTGTTTAAGTTACCCAATAAAATTTTAAAGAAAACTGTTATTTCAGTCTTTTTTTCGAACTTTAATGTTAGTGGTTTAAATGTCAAAAATCCCTTTATTAGGAAAATGGCAAATTTCTTTATTAATGCAAAGGTGACTTGGTTTATCGTTACTGTAGACAAACGAAAACACTTTATTTGATGAATCCTTAAAGAAAATTTTAATTAATATCAATCAGGAGAAAAGTTATTGCAAAAATATATGTTGATCCCTAGACACTTTTGATGTGTGTATTTCACGTTGGCTATCGCCAATTATCAAATATCTCGATTTAGATAGTTAAGCGACAGTGAAGAAGCAAAAGAAGGCAGATACCGGAACTCAGTTCTGATGATGGGATCCTTGATAAATTGAGGGAACTCCTCAAATATTGTAGGCATACCTATAGCGATTTTGGTTTTCAGCCGTAAGTCAAATGAGATCCACTCCGGCAATAAATCCTTCCTAACTATTATTGTAAATGCGAAAGCGTGTTTGTTTGTTTGTCCGTCTTCCACTTCAAAATGGCAACACATCGACCTGATTTTGCAAATAGATAGCTGAAGAACAAAGAGTGACATTGACATAGGCCACTTTTTATCACTCCTTTCTATTAGGATTAAAAAATACACTATTCGCACTATTAATTTTGTCACTTCTTATCTAAGCCGATGACTTACAAATTTACTTTCAGAACTCGGCTGAGAACCTCTCAGAAGCGATTGAGCAGATCAATGGTGACTGGGCTACGATCTACGACTGGAGCAAGTCAAAACGTCCATGTAGTTTGCCTAACGGTGAACCCTAGTAAGTCGCAAACCATCATCGTAGGGGGGTCTATAAAGCGTTCACGAGTAAATTATTTATTTATTTTATTTTATTTATTAAAATTTACAAAGGTACTTAATATTAATATTAATCGAAGCAGTGTGATAAAAACCAATATTGGTTTGTCTACACACCGGCACTCAACGCCTTACGCTCACCGCTCACAATATACAAAAAAATAATTTAAAAATAATAAATAAAACAACAGGTAAGTATTGAATATTCAACAATGTGGACATTACAATCCACCCACAACAGGGCTAACATATTGCGTGAGGTTCGCACAGCCTAGCGCTGCGCTGCGCTGCCGAACCACACACGCAGTAATTTGTGTTATCACACGGGGTGGTTTGTGGTAATTAATTAATTTATAATAATGTATTCTCTATATTGTTTACTATTTCTAATAACTAATAACAAAATCTGGGCAACTTGCCGTTTATTTTGGATGTCGATTTCCTACGTTGTCTCATACGAGCAGCGCGTTTTGTAGGTTTACCAATATTCGCTTTCGATAAATAGATAGGAACGATTCACTAACAAGCGAGAAATAAACAAAAATTTTAACATAAAAAACCGATTCCAAAAAATTTGACTGAAAAAAATGCACTAAAACGTAAAAAATATTTGCGTAGTTTAGTTTGTTCAATTTTCTTGCAAAATTTATTTTTATTCTACTCAATCTTATAATATTAAAAATTATTTTTGAAGTTGGTGCCAGCCAAAAATTGTCAGAATACTTACATTAAAAGCTACCTTAATTACGACAATGTACAATACTTATGAAACTACATTTACAAATGAACACGACAACTAGCTACGTAAACATATTCACAAATAAAAACGACAACTAAGTACGTAATGCAATACCTCATCATCATCATCATCAGCCTATTAACGTCCCACTACTGGGCACAGGCCTCCCACGTGGACAATAGCACGTGGGGATATTGGGCCATAACCCACCACGCTGGCCCAATGCGGGTTGGTGGGTTTTAACGACTGTCATCTTACGACAACAACCGGGACCAACGGCTTAACGTGCCTTCCGAAGCACGGAGGAGCTCGAGATGTTTTTAATTTGGTCACCCATCCAGCGACCCGGCATTGCGAAAGTGGCTTAGCAAGCAAGATCGCAAGCCGAATGCGCTAGCTGCTGCGCCATCGAGCTTCTCAATACCTAATCAAACCTATTTATAAATCGGCACCACAATTAATTGCGCTCGCGCTCTGTATTTTTCACCACAACAGCGTACGACGAATTTCGTAGGGTGTTCATCATTTTAACTGTCAGTTAAGTTAGACAATAGGTCTGCGGCACTGCGGGTCGCTCACTCAACTACCTGGCCCATCGCTTCTTCGCCCTATACGGCCGCGCCGCCCGCTCCGCCGCCGGCGGGCGCCGGCCGCGTGTCTACGTTTTTAGTAAAAATTTCATGCATATGATTAAATGTTGGTATATATTTAGTTTTGATTATATGATATGGTACTTATGTTGTTTAATGTTTATGTTACCTTGGCTGGCACCGACGCCAAAAATATTTTTTAAGATTATAAGATTGGGTAGATATATCACCCTCTCTTTTAACTTGAACAATCCGATCGCATCGTCTCCGGACGTTTCGCGTGCTGATCTGCGATGGATAATAAAAAAAAATATTACTCAGCCACAAAAACTGAATTAAATTCAGACAGCATTATTATTAATATCCTAAAGTATCCCACTACTGGGCCCCAGATAATAAATAATTATATATTTATATACCTACCGATAAAATCATATTAAACTAACGATTTCATTAAACTACTGTTTGTACTGTTCTCTGAATTCACCCTTAATACGTGCCTGGGCGAAAAAAACGCATTTATCGTTCATTTATGTGTAAGACAGATAAACTTGTGAAAACGGACCAACATGTTTACAAATAAACCTATTCCTTAAGAATATTAGAGGTTTTTAGAAAATAAGGAAGATTTGTAGGTACATGCAGTCGAAGGGAAGGAGGTACCTACCTACCTGCTTGGTTGGTAGATATCATACCTAGTATAAATAATAGCTACATTACCTTTCCATTTTATCGCCGCGAACTTGCCGCGAATCTCTGCGCCAGAATAACATACATTGTTCTTATAAAACTCTGCTACCTATAATAAATCTACTTTCGGCAAATTGTCTGATTGAGCTTTTGCAAAACCAACCTCCAGAATGTTCATTTTCCTACTTTTACAATAAATATATACACAAAATACGACCATACACTCACTCACTCTTGTTTATAAAATCCCGTAAAGCCTTCTAAACACAAATTAGTAAAACAATCAAACATTGGATACTCGCGTCGCAAGAAAACACCATCGCACCATACAGGGACACACAGGGATCCTATCATGTGACGTCATCGCGGATAGATAGACAAGGGCGAGCGGCCGTTTCGGAACGGGTGATCAAAAAACATTACAAACTTCACCATTCTAAGCGGATTTTAAAAATTTAAAAAGTAAAATGTTTAGCCACATGAGTAACTACCATACAGAGTGCAAGCTCTCTAACAACGCGCAAAATTCATACCTATTCTGAAAGGGCTGACACCCGTTTCACGTGTAAAAAATTAGGGAAGAAAAATAAAATAAGGTAAGTAGGTAGAGGTACATAATAAAACGTGTATTTCAAAAGGTATAAAATAAGGTTTATTGTAATTTGACACATACTTAATTTAAATTATTTCAAAGGTAACGAAACGTTGAAAAAATTGTCTTCTGTGCTGAATCGAACCCGCGTCCTCCGCAAATCATCAAATATTACGAATCTATAAAGCAGTCTTATCTTAATTGATTGTTTAAAATATTAAAAAAAGAAATATCCTTATTTTTCCGGAATTATTCATATACAAGGTGCAAGAGATGGGAATTGTGTAACTAACCCGACTTTGTTTTATATATTTAGATTAAACACTAATATAAATAATTAACCGTGTCGCGTAGCCGTGAAAGAATATACTACCACCCCCTCTCTTCCCTTGGGTGTCGTTAAAGGCGACTAACGGACTAAACACTGCCCATACATCCAACAGCTTAGAGCGGCGATGGGCTCACCACCTGTCACGCTGAGCACATGTGCAGTCGCAATTTGGTGATAAGTGGACTATGGTAGAGGACTGCTTTTGCTGTCCTCATTGCCTAGTCTCTGACTAATTATTAATATAATTTTATATTTCTTAATGCTATGTTTGTTTATTTAATGTGATTTCTTTTTGGAACTCTTTGTAGTACTGATTCAATTAAATAAGGTTCATATTATCATTTTCCCGAAATTACTTCTGATTATTTTTCATTATTGTCATGTTGTGTTTGCCTATAATGTAATGTAATGCATTGATTTGTAACTATTATTATTCACATTACCATTTTAGATATAAGCTGTAATGTAAAAATGTTGGTAGACCTAATAGTTAAATTAAAAAAAATATGGTAAATTCCCTTTTTAAAAAAGGAGCTTTTATTTAAATGCGCTAAAAATAAAAAAATAAATTTTTACTTTAAAACTTTTACTAACAACTTAAAACGTCATTACTCAATTTATAATGATATAAAAGGTTGTCGCGAGGTTTATGTACCCGTATTTTCTTAGATTGAAAATTTTATTAGTTAAAACCTATCGCATCAAGTTATTTAATTTACTTGTTTATTTATAGTATAAATCTCGGAAAAACTTTAGTTATCATATAAATTTTGTAGTAACGATATAATTTGTTATTATAGTAAAAGTTTTAAAGTAAAAGTTTATTTTTTTCTATTTAGCGCATTTAAATAAAAGCTTGTTCTTTAAAAAGAAATTTTACTTTTAAATTATTTTTTACTTTTTAGTTATCCTTGGAAACGTGTCCAGGGATAACTAATTTTCATCTGTTCATCTTACTGAACGTGTAGGTATACTAAAGAATTTATTCACGTCTTCCAAACCACCACCACTCACTACCCATCAAAAACGGTCTATCCATTAAGAAGAATCAAACTCGACGCGATTGTGTGCTTAATTACTGAGTTTCTATGGCCACCTTCCGGCTTCATCATCAAACCCTGGTTACCATCTAGCACCAAAGAACTCGTCAAAATAAATCAAACGAGCCCATACTCGATGGGGTTATGTCGTTTAATTACTGAGTTCCTATGGCAACCTTCCAGCTCCATCATCAGACCCTGATTACTATCTAACACCAAAGTACTCGTCAAGACAAATCAAACGAGCCCATACTCGATGGGGTTATGTTGTTTAATTACTGAGTTCCTATGGCCATCTTCCTGCTCCATCATCAGACCCTGGTTACCATCTAGCACCAAAGAAATCGTCAAGACGAATTAAACGAGCCGAAACTCGATGGGGTTGCGTAGTTTCATTAGAGAGTTCCTATCACCACCTTCCAGCTCCATCATCAGACCCTGGTTACCATTGAAAGACAAACTACTCGTCAAGACGATTCAAACGAGCCCAAGCTCGATGAGTCTGTGCCGTTTCATTGGGAAGTTCCTATGGCCACCTTCCAGCTCCATCATCAGGTCAGCACCATGTCATCATAATATTGCATTGTCACGCGATTTACATATGTATGCAAAATTTTAGCTCAATCGGTTGAAGATATCTGCTTCAAAATTGAGTTGCGAAATTCCACTCGAACAAAAGATAAGTACTACATTGCAAGTTAAATAAAAGCTTGTAATAAATAACCATTCGGGGATAAAAGTCCTGATTATGTGTATGTAAGTATATAAATATTTAAAACACTGTAATGGTAAAATCCCAAATTCGTCAACAAAATCACTCGAATAACTGAATCTCATCTAATGCGCGCGAACGTGCGGCCCTGTCCGTCATACATACCACAATGGGACCGGCTCAAACCAGTTTTTACCACGGCGGCGCGTCGGTGAACCTGTCGGTGAGAGGTCACGCACACATCGCTGCGCTTTTGTATGAGTACACCTACAGCGGGCCGCATATAGGCAGCTTGCATTCTGTAGGGTATTTATTCATGTGGTTTAGCATCATAAAACGTATAAGACACGCTAATAAAAAAAAGAGATTTTATGTTATGTGATTGATCCTCATTATTTTTAACGTTTTAGTGCCTTTTTTTAGTAAAATGTTTTAAAGTTTTATTTTGTTAAATTTTTTTGTTTTTTTAGAATTTGTTTTCTAATTGTTAACTTCGATATCACGCTGCAATGTCAAAGATCACTTTATTATTTTATTCACTTGTATTTCACATCATTTTTATTCTATTTTGACGTGACAACGTCTTATAAATTGGTTTGCCGGGTGACACTTCAAGAAACTGCGTTACGCTCCGCTCACGTTATGCGCTCACAATGAGAGCGAGTGAGAGGCACGCGTCCCTTCCACTCGGGCATGGTTAGCCCGCCTAAGAGCGAGAGAGAGACAGACATAAAAAGTGAAAGGCACGCGTCCCTTCCATATAATTCTTTGTATAAATAAATGTTTTAAATTGTTACTATTATTTCATCCTTCTTCCTACTATACGAATAAATATTCACATTAAAATTATTTTACCACTCAAAGTAGTTGTCACGTAAAACTTTCGCCCGTATACCGACTTTACAGGCAACCAATTTTTTAATTATTTAATGTGACCGTCAATAAATGTTTTTACTTTCTTTCCTTCTTTGTTATTAGGGAAAAGTTGACAGACAATGGGCATAGCGCATAGCGGTGTAAGAGGTATGGGCAGTTACTTCATCCTGTTGAAACCAGGTCCGCGTGTTGAAGCTATTTTATGGGGTTATCTTAAGAGTAAAGTGTACAAAACAAACCCCCGGTCAATTCATGTACAATGAAAATATCAAACGAGAAAAGGCAAGCATTACACAGCTTACTTGCCGCGCAGCAGTAAAGAATAATTATTATTAAAGACGTCGTCGCTTACAGGAGTGCCGCGCGCGATTGTAACAGATTACATTTAGATGAAATAATAAAAAAAAAACAATTCCCATTTTATAAGGATTACTATAAAATAAAAACCTTTTAACCCTAACCTAAAATTATTATTTTACTCTTCAGGGGACTTATGGGCCAACCCGTATAATGTTTCGGTTTTTTAGGCATCAGGGTCGGCATCGTTCATTTCGTTTGTCTGTATAGTAAAAAAAAAAAATATACCATTTTAAGTCAACTTATTTTCGCTTATCTTATTAAACATCTCATTCAGTTTATTGTATCTAAATCGAAAAATGGCTTTAGATTAACATACACATCGTCATCTCAAAATGACAACAATTACATGTCTCACTCGCACGGTTCTTGCAGTCGTCGCCGACCTGTGCGTACACATTTGGGGAAACCATTTCTCAACTCGAAATAAAGTACCAGAACTACATAAAAGTATTGAGAGCCCACCATCCTTAATCAGCCGTTAGTTAAATATAGTTTGTTTCTTTCTGCAACGCAAATTTGACAGTAAGTTAAGTCGATATTTAAACTGCTAAATACCAGGGAACCATACATTGAAGAAGCAGGTACGTTAGTTTAAATGCATGTTGCGCTCCTCAAATGTTTGGTTGGGTCCTGTCCTATACGCTGGTTCAGTACTGTGCTTCACTTAAATTAAAATGCAGCGAACTATTGACCTTTTTTAGTATGTGATTTGAATTTAAATTGCTCTATCGAGCATCTGGTATATCTATTATGTTTGATGGACTCAACGACAGATTAGTATCAAGGCAATTTTTAGGTATTTTTAGAATTTGTTTTCCAAGTAATTGTTAACTTCGATATCACGCTGCAATGTCAAAGATCACTTTATTATTTTTTTATTTTTTTATTCACTTGATCGGCTCGTGTTTCTTTATTTGTTATTTTCTGTTTTTGTATTTCACGTCTTTTTTATTCTATTTTTAATTATTTAATGTGACCGTCAATAAATGTTTTTACTTTCTTTCTTTGTTATTAGGGAAAAGTTGACAGACAATGGGCATAGCGGTGTTAGAGGTATGGGCAGTTACTTCATCCTGTTGAAACCAGGTTCGCGTATTAAAGCTTTTTTATGGGGTTATCTTAAGAGTAATGTGTACGAAACAAAAACCCGGTCAATTCATGTCCTGAAAGAAAATATCCGACGAGAAATGGTAAGCATTACAGAGCTTAGTTGCTGCGCAGCAGTGAAGAATAATTTATTATTAAAGACGTCGTCGCTTACAGGAGTGCCGCGCGCGATTGTAACGGATTACAATATGAAATAATGTTAAAAAAACAATTCCCATTTTATAAGGATTATTAAAAAATAAAAACCTTTTACATAATGTAACTAGATTTTTAAAAATTATTAATTTATTCTTCAGGGGGCTTATGGGCCCACCCATATAATGTTTCGGTTTTTAGGCATCAGGGTCGGCATCGTTCAATTCGTTTGTCTGTAGTAAAAATAAGAAACATAGAAAGTATATTTTAAGTCAGCTTATTTTCGCTTATCTTATTAAACATCTCATTCAGTTTATTGTATCTAAATCGAAAAATGGCTTTAGAATTAACATACCCATCGTCATCTCAAAATGACAACAATTACATGTCTCACTCGCACGGTTCTTGCAGTCACGTACGTGCGTACACATTTGGGGAAACAACTTCTCAACTCGAAATAAAGTACCAGAACTACATAAAAGTATTGAGAGCCCACCATCTTAATCAGCTGTTAGTTAAATATAGTTTGTTTCTTTCTGCAACGCAAATTTAACTGTAAGTTAAGTCGATATGTCAGTGTTGCCAACAGTGTCATTGCCATCGGTGGTGTGTCGCACGATCGGATTAGTGAACTACCGTTCTACTATTAAACTTATCAAGTCAGGTGTCGTCAATCATACGGGTGGCAGCGAAACGTAAAGTAACAACTTAGATTATTTGGTCGGCCGCCTCACTTACTTGTTTAACAATAATGGCGTTAATATGTGGTCGCTGCAAAGAGTCTGTGGATGATGGTGTGCGTTGTTCCACGTGTTAAATTTCCACTTTGCGTGTGATGCTGTTACTGAACATGGATATCGTAAGCTGGGTAACCGCAAGTCTACCTGGAAGTGTAGCAATTGCAAATTGTCGAGTAAGACTTCTTCTAGTTCAGCGAGCACATCTCTACCATCGCCGGCCCCGCAGGGTTCTCTAACCTTGGAGAATATAACGGAGGAGTTGTATAAGATTCAGACAACATTTGCACCCCTTCTTAACATAGCTACTGATATTCAAGCTATAAAGGATGATGTGAGCGAGCTTAAGTCAGTGACCAAAACCTTTAGTAACCGCATCAAGACCCTGGAAGAAAAGTTAAACGGGTGGATCATCTTGAAGGGGAAATCACAGCACTTAATGTGAGATTGGGGTCATTGGAGGATGAATTAAATTCAAAGGATCAGTTCCTGCGTGCGAACAACGTTGAAATGAAAGGTGTTCCCCAAAAGGCTAATGAAAATTTGTTTGACATTGTGAACAGGGTTGGTACTGCAATCATGTACCCAGTTACGAAGACATGCATTAACTTTGTGACGAGAATTCCGTCACGGGACAAAGGTGTAAATGCGAAGGCTATTGTTGTATCCTTTGTTAATAAATACATAAAGGAGGATTTTGTGGCGGCAGCACGTCTGAAGAAGTTTCTTACACCTTCCGATGTTGGTCTGCAAGGATCTCATAAAATTTGTGTCAATGATCATTTGACAGGCCGTATGAAACAACTATTATCCAAGGCCAAATCACTTGCAAGTGAAAATAATTTTCAATTTGTCTGGGTCAAGCACGCCAAAATATTTGTCCGGAAAGATGCAACGTCGCCCTTGTTTACAATTACAAAAGAAAAAGACCTAGTGAGATTCAGTGGGTCATCAGCCAGCACCTGACTTTTCATTTTGGTTTATTTTATTGTTTAAATACGGGTTCTTTTTCTGCTCTTTATAAATTTCATAATATGTACTGCTCCTTTATGTGTAATGTTGTTTCTCTTAGTATTTTATCTGTAGTAAATGTCGTATATTTAAGGCTTTGCAGTAATATGTTTGTAATACTAGTTGAGTGTATCAGGATAATAGCGGTCCTTTGGTTGAACACCCCTGCTTGGCAACTGTTAGTTGCATTGTGTGGTGTGAGAAGGGTTATTTGTAACTACCTTATTCTAGTGAATATGGAATACTGCTTGTTGATTTTTAGTTATTTAATGAATTTTGTTTTGAGGAAAGGACAAAATCTCAAATGTTACATTTGAGATTTTGTCCCTTTTGGGGAAAAGGAAGAAAATCCCAAATGCAAGCTTCAGTGGGTTGTTATCAAATAAAACCATAAAATGTTCAACAGCTAGGCAGTATATTGTAAAAGAACACACAAATATTTTGTCCAACAACAATAAAATAAAATTATAAATTTTATTTCATCCTTATTATTTAAAAGAGGGGGGTTAGCCACAATTTTATCTTATATTATGTTAGGTACAATTCATCTACGTTACTCCTTTTAATTTATTTAGCCGAAAATCACAAATAAAAACTATCAGTCGAAATTGACCTAGGGTCAATCTCAAATGAAAGTTCAACAAACTTTCTATTAATTTTGCCAACTATAATTTACTGTTTAAAGTAATCTAAACCTTATTCCAAAGCTATATCACCCCCTAAAACACACTAAAATCCTAAGAGTCAAAAGTGACCAAGCGGGTCGGTGATAATTTTAATTTAAAATAAATTTTATAATACTGTTCCTACTACTGCCTAACCAGCCAGCTAATATCTCAGTCGTACGAGCTATGGTCGTGAGTGGGGGTCGGGATAAAGCCAATACCGTTCGGAGTATGAAGTTGAAATTAAAATTAAATTACTCCGTCTATAAAAATATTACATTAAATGTTTTAAACCGTTTAACCGTATCAAAACTCTCACACGTTTAAAGCCGATACTCTAGAGAACCGTGGGGTTATACCGATATTAAATAAATATTTATGGACGCCAGGATCGTATAGTCGATCCGAATCTGGAGACGATGTCACCATACAACTTCACACAGGTCGAACTCGCAGATCCTCAAAGGTTTCACAACTTCACCAACGCTTGGTGTAGTTGGATATAAAAGAAAATACTATGTTATGGTTTCGAAACCCTAATGTAAAAATATGTTCCTGAATAACGAACGATTAAACCCAGAGTGGGGGTACAAAAACCGTCATCGCCTGTGCGGCGACAGCTCGCTGGCAGCAGGTGGCCGCTGGTGCCCCGAAGAGGCAGGTCTCGCGTCCAGGCTTTAGGGCCCAGCTCTAAATCCTGGCGGCGAGACGGGCCTCTCGAAGCATGCGTTGGGATATCCTAGATTTACGCGTGGCTGCCAGCGGTGTCACGACCGGTTGGTTGTGGCACGGATTCCTGAGTGCATTGATCTCAACTCCTCGCACCACGTCACACCAGAGATTCAGCTCGTTTCGGCGTCGCAACTCGGCAGCTTTCCTTTCGCCGGAAACACTTATAAATCGAAGGCCAGCTTATAATTTATACTCCCATTGTCGGGTAATTCATAAGAAATTGTTCTTTTAAAATTTTCCTTCAAACTAACAAAACATCAAATATGACGTCTGTCACAACTCGCCCTCTGCTAACAGAACTTGCCAACAATAACAACACACGACCTAAAAAAAAAATTAACGTTTAGCAATGGGAAATGCATTTTTCTTTAATTTAAAATTATGTTTTGTGATATTTAACTCACTAATTACCCTGTCTTAATATTAAGGAGTATTAGTTTCCTCTCTGGTAACCCCTACGGGCAGAGACAATATCCATATAAAAAATATTACTCCCGTTCGAATGTTCTAGATAAAAGTCCTTATAGAAAAAATTAGTTCTATTTCCGGATTTGCTTGAATTAAATTTAATTACTTAAAGTAATTAATATACATATTAATTTATTATGTAATTTATTATTAGAACTGTTTCGACTATTTTTTAAAATTGAATCTTTTATGTGAAATTAAAAGCTGACAGCTACTTCGCCCCGCTACCGCTAGGCGTCGCTACGGTGGCTGTCATTTTGTCTATGGTGTTATGTCAAATACAAAACGTAAACACGGAATAAAATCTCTTTAGATGTAAGTTTAAGTCTTACTAAAACTGATTTAGAAATATGTTTTAATTGAAAATGCAAGAAAAGTGTGTCTTGTAATGTGTCAGCCAAGGCTCCATGTCTTTAATGTGAAGAAAAATGGATTTAATTCAAACAAGCTACACGGACTAATGTTTTTGGACATTTGATCATTCTAACGCAATGGTTTCAGGTAAGTACTATTCAACCATTGCGAACTTCTTTTGTAGATAAGTAAAGGCAGACAGGACCCTGAATTTACAACGTAACAGTACCTCCCCAACCACCAGAGATTTGACCGACCAGGGCAAATCTCGACGCTGGCCCTCCAGCGTCACACTACACTATAAACAACCAAGCAAGCACAAACAACCAAAAGAAAACCTACCCGTGTAGCTGCACTACACAATAACTCAAAACTTTCCTGTAAATAGCTATACAATATGCTATGACAGTAAAAAAAACAACAAAACGCAGACTTGTGTACGACAATTCTTCATATATATATATATATATATATATATTTAAATATACAAATATCCCATATATATATATAGTTTGTATATCCCAATAAATATACAAACTTCTATATGAATATAAACTAATGTACATAATAAATACAATAATATCAATTATAATATACTCTTACATAAATCTAAAAATTTGGTGGCTATGCAGTTAACATATTATCACAGTGTCACCAACCGCACTGTTGCCTCGCGTTAAGGCTTTTGGTACCAGTCACTGATCCGCTGGGGTGTATGGCTTACTTTTTTAACAATACTGGTTACTGAAAAGTCACCACAATAGACTCCCAAAGTGAGTCTGATCCATTAAGCAATATGGAAAAGACAAACCTTTAGGAGTTCAATATGAATATTACCAAAATACTAGATTATAAATGATTGATTACTTTATATATATTAAATACACTAATTATGGTTATAATGATATTATTACATAAACATAAAAACTGGTGGCTATACAGTTAACCTATTATTACAGTGTCACCAGCCGCACTGACGCCTCGCGTTAAGGCTTTTGGTACCAGTCACTAATCCGCTGGGGTGAATGGCTTATTTAACTATACAGGTTACTGAAATAGACCTACAGTTATCCCACTGGGTAAGTCTGATCCATTAAGCAATATGGAAAAGACGAAGCCCAGAGAGGCACAAAATAATAAATATATACACCAAACGTTTATATATGTTCTACAGGTTAGGTCTGATCCATTTACAAACATGGAAAAGACGAAACCCAAAGAGCTATAAAATAATAAATACATGTAAGAATCGTCTACACGTCCAAGTCTACCCTTCCTAACCAACGATATCTCCTCAATACACAAACATCTAAATGTTCCTACCTTTAAGCACATATTTAAAGTAATGCCCAGTAAACTTCTTATACGGCTGGGCAGCCGTAAACCAAAAACAAAAAACCCACAACCCAAACCAACAAAAATTCACCACCACCTAAAAGTTTGGCTAACCGCCCCTAAATAAATCCTACAAAAAAAAACCCGAATTCCATCAAAGCAGCCTACACGCCCGCCAATAAATGGCCACCTTCCTCAGGACTATCACCCCGTTGCCTTACCAACAGTCCGGAGATTAAGGTTTGGCTAACCGCCCACAAAGAAAATCCAACATAAACTTATTCCGTCAAAGCAGCCTACACGCCCGCCAATAAATGGCCACCTTCCTCAGGACTATCACCACGTTGCCTTACCAACGGTCCGGAGATTGGACCCATTCAATATGGTGTCTAATCTCCAAACTTAAAATAAAAAGAAACAAAAACAAAACTCCAGCTTAACAAAAGAACCGTGATACCACGCTAAAAGTCGACTTTCCTATTTGTAGATAAACGTCAAAAACCACAAAAAATTTTAAACAACAAGCTCCCTTGAAAGGGCTTCTAGCACTGTGGCATATACAGCCACTAGCGCTAAAACAGCGGTAACTTCAAGGCATATACAGCCCTCCATCGTCACTTTTAAACCATCTAGCAACCAAAATAAACCACATAACGAATTCCAGCACCGTGGCATATACAGCCACCAATGCCAACAACAGCAGCGACTACAGGGCATATACAGCCCTCCTTTGTCACTTTTCAACCGCTCACAACAAGCAAAACATTGTACCATGATACAATGATCGATAAATTACTAAAACTAATACATCTTAGTCTTCCCATGAAGACTTAAAGTCCTTGATGTGCCATTCACCAAGGTTTTTACCGGAACTACAGCCTTCTAATTCATACACTAGGGGGGAAAGTTTTTTCCTAACAAGACATTTTTCATATTTAGGAGCTAATTTAGCCATAAAAAATTTGGAGGCGTCACTCTGTGGATATGTCTTTTTCCACACAGTCTCACCCACCTCAAATTCTAAGGGCCTCCTCCCATTGTTATAATGACGAGCACTACGGTCATGTGATTTAATAAGCGCGCCTTTCACTTTATTAAAAATTTCCTCTAAGACGCCTAACTGGTCCGCATATACACCGCGAGAAGCGCACGCCAGGGTGAGCGGTCCATCGGTATTATTGCCGAAAACCTCTCCGCAACTAACTGCCTCCCTACCATGTACTAGGAAGAATGGGGTAAAACGTGTTACTTCATTAGTGGAAGTGTTTATTGCATACTGAATTTTCGAAATATTAACATCCCACGATCTATGGTCATCTTCCACAAGAATTGATACGGCGGTCATAATCGTACGGTTATAACGTTCAACTGTGTTCACGCTGGGGCAATAGCGAGGTGTAAAGTGAACCTGAGGTACCTTGTACCTCTCCAACAAAGATTTAATTTCATTGCCCGTGAACTGCGTTCCGTTGTCCGCTATCACCGTACGGGGTATGCCGTGAACCAAGAAAACGCCATCTTCAAGTTTCTGCGCTATAGCCTTACCCACAGCTCTTCGTAAAGGAAAGAGCAAACAATATTTCGTAAAACAGCATACGACCACAAAGAGATATGTGAAGCCCGCTCTAGACCGTGGCAAGGGACCAACGAGGTCAAAACTTATTGTTTCAAACGGTTTAGAGCAGTCTTTCGCGCTACCTAAGAGACCAGGGGTTGGCAATTGTGAGTGTTTATATGCGGCGCACGTATCACATTTCCCCACGTAGTTAGTTACATCCTTATACATGTTAGGCCAGTAGTAACGTAGTGCAAGTCGTTTATAAGTTTTAAATACTCCAAAATGTGGAGATAATTCACCACTATGGTGATTCTTTAAAAGTTCCAGACGATTTCCCTCCGGTACTACTTGTTTCCAATCATAATCACTCGCCACACCGAATTTATTTTTTGAAAAACGAAAAAGTTTATTGTCTCTAATAATAAAGTTAGGACACGACCTAGGAGTACTAACACACTTGTCCCACAACTTTTGGAACCAAGTGTCTGCGTCAGGCACCTTTATTTCGAGCACCGGAACGGCACGCGATAGTGCATCTGGAACTACGTTGTCCTTGCCCTTGCGGTGCTCAATAACAAAGTTGTAAGGCGATAACCGACAACCCCAACGAGCTAATCGACCCGTAGGATTGGTTAAATTAAAGAACCACTTCAGGCTCGAGTGGTCGGTTATCACCTTAAACGCAGGACCTCCCTCCACATAAGGACGAAAGTGTTCTACAGCAAAAACCACCGCTAGGGCCTCTCGCTCCGTCGCCGAATAATTGCGTTCTGCCGAATTCAGTGAACGACTACAATATGCTATTGGATGCTCTTCTCCCTTTATAAACTGAGTCAGAGTGCCCGCTATCCCAAAACTGGATGCGTCACAATGAATCTCAAATGGCTGGGAAAAATCGGGACAAGCCAATACTGGTGCAGAGACCAACGCTGTTTTTAAAGTAGTAAACGCGGTTTCTGCCTAAGCAGTCCACTTAAAAGGCGGGGCTTTTTTGCTAGTACTCGTAAGTGCATTTAAAGGTGCCGCTATAGAACTGAAATTTTTAATGAAACGTCTATAATACGACGCTGTTCCAAGGAACATTTTCACCTCCTTCCGGGTGGTAGGTGTGGGAAAGTTGACTATTGACTGAACTTTCGACGGATCAGTGTGTAAACCATGTTCATCTACCCTGTAACCTAGATATTTTAACTCCCGACAAAAGAAACAGGATTTTTGTAAGTTAATTGTTAACTTAGCCTGTCGTAACTTTTCTAAAACCCGTTTAAGAAGCGAAATGTGTTCCTCGAATGTCGATGAGCATATTATAATGTCATCCAAGTAAACAAACACTTTATTATTAAACTCAGGACCAAACAGTATGTCCATTAACCGTTGCTGGGTGGCTGGTGCCCCACGTCGGGCCCCACGTTGGGCGCCACTGTTACATTTGAGATTTTGTCCCTTTTGGGGAAAAGGAAGAAAATCCCAAATGCAAGCTTCAGTGGGTTGTTATCAAATAAAACCATAAAATGTTCAACAGCTAGGCAGTATATTGTAAAAGAACACACAAATATTTTGTCCAACAACAATAAAATAAAATTATAAATTTTATTTCATTCTTATTATTTAAAAGAGGGGGGTTAGCCACAATTTTATCTTATATTATGTTAGGTACAATTCATCTACGTTACTCCTTTTAATTTATTTAGCCGAAAATCACAAATAAAAACTATCAGTCGAAATTGACCTAGGGTCAATCTCAAATGAAAGTTCAACAAACTTTCTATTAATTTTGCCAACTATAATTTACTGTTTAAAGTAATCTAAACCTTATTCCAAAGCTATATCACCCCCTAAAACACACTAAAATCCTAAGAGTCAAAAGTGACCAAGCGGGTCGGTGATAATTTTAATTTAAAATAAATTTTATAATACTGTTCCTACTACTGCCTAACCAGCCAGCTAATATCTCAGTCGTACGAGCTATGGTCGTGAGTGGGGGTCGGGATAAAGCCAATACCGTTCGGAGTATGAAGTTGAAATTAAAATTAAATTACTCCGTCTATAAAAATATTACATTAAATGTTTTAAACCGTTTAACCGTATCAAAACTCTCACACGTTTAAAGCCGATACTCTAGAGAACCGTGGGGTTATACCGATATTAAATAAATATTTATGGACGCCAGGATCGTATAGTCGATCCGAATCTGGAGACGATGTCACCATACAACTTCACACAGGTCGAACTCGCAGATCCTCAAAGGTTTCACAACTTCACCAACGCTTGGTGTAGTTGGATATAAAAGAAAATACTATGTTATGGTTTCGAAACCCTAATGTAAAAATATGTTCCTGAATAACGAACGATTAAACCCAGAGTGGGGGTACAAAAACCGTCATCGCCTGTGCGGCGACAGCTCGCTGGCAGCAGGTGGCCGCTGGTGCCCCGAAGAGGCAGGTCTCGCGTCCAGGCTTTAGGGCCCAGCTCTAAATCCTGGCGGCGAGACGGGCCTCTCGAAGCATGCGTTGGGATATCCTAGATTTACGCGTGGCTGCCAGCGGTGTCACGACCGGTTGGTTGTGGCACGGATTCCTGAGTGCATTGATCTCAACTCCTCGCACCACGTCACACCAGAGATTCAGCTCGTTTCGGCGTCGCAACTCGGCAGCTTTCCTTTCGCCGGAAACACTTATAAATCGAAGGCCAGCTTATAATTTATACTCCCATTGTCGGGTAATTCATAAGAAATTGTTCTTTTAAAATTTTCCTTCAAACTAACAAAACATCAAATATGACGTCTGTCACAACTCGCCCTCTGCTAACAGAACTTGCCAACAATAACAACACACGACCTAAAAAAAAAATTAACGTTTAGCAATGGGAAATGCATTTTTCTTTAATTTAAAATTATGTTTTGTGATATTTAACTCACTAATTACCCTGTCTTAATATTAAGGAGTATTAGTTTCCTCTCTGGTAACCCCTACGGGCAGAGACAATATCCATATAAAAAATATTACTCCCGTTCGAATGTTCTAGATAAAAGTCCTTATAGAAAAAATTAGTTCTATTTCCGGATTTGCTTGAATTAAATTTAATTACTTAAAGTAATTAATATACATATTAATTTATTATGTAATTTATTATTAGAACTGTTTCGACTATTTTTTAAAATTGAATCTTTTATGTGAAATTAAAAGCTGACAGCTACTTCGCCCCGCTACCGCTAGGCGTCGCTACGGTGGCTGTCATTTTGTCTATGGTGTTATGTCAAATACAAAACGTAAACACGGAATAAAATCTCTTTAGATGTAAGTTTAAGTCTTACTAAAACTGATTTAGAAATATGTTTTAATTGAAAATGCAAGAAAAGTGTGTCTTGTAATGTGTCAGCCAAGGCTCCATGTCTTTAATGTGAAGAAAAATGGATTTAATTCAAACAAGCTACACGGACTAATGTTTTTGGACATTTGATCATTCTAACGCAATGGTTTCAGGTAAGTACTATTCAACCATTGCGCACTTCTTTTGTAGATAAGTAAAGGCAGACAGGACCCTGAATTTACAACGTAACAATTTTGCCTAGTATTTATGCTTATACTTAAAGATGTTAGTTCACGAGTGGAGGTTAATTGGTGTTTTGTGGGTTTACCTTATAATGGTTCATTGTTAGTGGTAAGTTTTATTTATTATCGCGTTAAATTTACTAAGTGCTCCAAATTGCAACAGTTACTTTACGTAGTTATTGTTATTATTAGTTTTAATGGCTAACATGAGATCTTTAAAAATTTACCATCAAAACGTACGGGGGCTACGGACTAAAACAGATGTATTTTTGCGGAACTTGAGGTTATGTGACTTTGATATCATAACATTAACGGAAACATGGTTGTCAGATGGGATATTCGACAGTGAGCTATTTGACGATCGTTATATCGTTTGGCGTCGTGATAGGCATTATTCTCGGACTGGGCAGACTCGGGGAGGAGGAGTGTTGATTGCAGTACGTCGTGGTCTTTTGGCCACTTGTAAACCTCAGTGGCAGTCTAGCGCAGAGGACATATAGATTACTGTCACATTAACTGACTATTTTAATAAAACTTCTAATCACCAATCGCCATTGCAATTACATATATGTACTATTTACCTATGTGATGAAAATAAAGGTAACTCGTTTAGTATGCAGCTTTATAATTTTATTAATAAACTTGCTGTAATTAGGGACGATAATCCGTTGGACAAGTTCGTTATAGTGGGCGATTTTAATATGAGTTCCATTGTTTGGGAACCAAGTGACCAAGGGTTGCAAGCAACGCATTTATCTAGTGACATGACCGTAGATTTTATCAGCACTTAAAATTTTTGTTGTTTTGAACAATTCAATTACATTCTTAATAACTTAGGTAGAATATTAGATTTGGTCTTATCGAATGATGTCCTCTCAGTCTCTGCTTGTCGTGATCTCCTGGTCCCGGAGGATCCACATCATAGAGCGGTGGAAATCACAGCTACTTTTGTGGAACTTTATCCACTCAACCCATCTAAACGCACTATTTTTATGTATGGCCGTGCTGACTATAATCAAATACATTCCAGGTTGACACAAACGGATTGGGTGAATCTACTATGCCATGGGTCTGTTGATGTAGCAGTTGATGCCTTTTATGATGTCATGTTTAGCTTAATAGAGGAAATTGTACCCACGAAACGCGCCAAATTGAATAAATTTCCTCCATGGTACAACTCAGCTTTGTTAAAGATTTTAAAAGAAAAATCCAAATTTCATCGTAAATTTAAAATTTATGGTAATAAATACGATGAACTTTCCTTCAGGTCACTACGGGACCGGGCGAAGCGGGATGAAAAGGATTGTTACGATAAATATATCGCCAATATTGAAACTGCCATTAAAAACAACCCCAAAGCGTTTTGGTCATACAATAAAAGCCTGCGTACTGCATCATCGTTTCCGGCTTGTATGTCTTATCAGGGTCGAACCTGCCATGATGGTCCTGGAATTAGTGAGTTGTTCTCAAATTATTTTAAATCTACCTTTTTGGATTGTAATACCTCCGACTCTATTTCTGACCTGAGCCAAAATGCTGTTCCAGACAATATAAATAATCTTTCCTCCGTTGAAATAAAAAACGATGAGGTAAAAAAGCTGTTAAGATCTTTAGATTTAAATAAGTCTGCTGGACCTGACGGCATTCCTGCTTTATTTTTAACCAATTGTGCTGATTAGTTGTCTGTTCCCATATCAATTATTTATAAAAGGTCTATTAATGAAGGTATTATGCCAAAGAGATGGAAAACCGCATTTATAACGCCGATTCGTAAAAAAGGACCCAAGGACTGTGTTGAAAACTATAGACCGATTTCTAAGCTATGCCAACTTGCAAAAGTGTTTGAACGCATTGTATACAATCAAGTTTACAGTAGTTTGAAATTAGGTTTTGACTGTCACCAACACGGATTTTTAAAGAATCGTTCCACTGTAACGAATCTGGCTGTCTTCACGGATTATCTGACTGACCAGATGGATCGTGGTAACCAAGTTGATGCTGTTTATACGGATTACGCGAAAGCATTTGACCGTCTTGATCATCGGATGCTACTATTAAAACTCATGAGGGTGGGCATTAGGGGGAATTTTTAGATGGTTTTCTTCATATATTGAAAAACGGTCGCAGGCCGTAGTCCTCAATGGATATACGTCTTCTTGGTCGGATATCCCTTCTGTAGTCCCACAAGGATCCCTTCTGGATCCTCTTTTATTTATAATCTTTATCAACGACATAGGGCAATGTTTTTCTTATTCAAACTATCTTCTATTTGCTGACGACATGAAAGATTTTAAAGTTGTTAACAATACAGATGATGCAGCTAAGCTTCAGGAAGATTTGGTAAGGTTAGATGCTTATTGCCGCCGAAACAAACTCAATCTAAATGTTTCCAAGTGCTTTTCCATTAGTTTTACCCGTAAAAAACATCCTTTCTGTTATAGCTACATAATAAAAAATGGAAAGTTATCAATTCAGCGCGAGGCTAAAGATTTGGAAGTTATTCTGGACACTAAACTTTTATTCGACAAGCATATAACTTATTCTATTAATAAGGCATCCCGTGCCTTGGGGTTTGTTATGCGTTTGTCTAAGTCATTCAAACATATGAAAACTATTAAAATTCTTTACTGTGCATATGTCCGTAGCCACCTGGAGTACGCTAGCTCTATTTGGAACCCTCGTTATGATTCGTATATAGTTAATATAGAAAAAATCAGAAAAAAATTACTCGTTATTTAAATTATAAATTCAAAATTCCTAAAATGCCTTATGAACAACGCTGCGCTAAGTTTAATCTTTTGCCACTTTGTCTAAGACGAAACATTGCAGACATTGTAGTTTTAGTTAAGGTAATCAGAAGTACACTAGATTGTCCTTATTTGCTGAGCAAAATCGCTTTTAAAATACCTACGCGAGCACCCCGTAACAATTCATTTAAGCCATTTAGCATCCCCTCCACTCACACCAACTATAGACAGAGCAGTTTTCTCGTAAGAGCTTGTATGTACATAAATAATTCTAATGCTGATATAGACATATTTTGTGGCAGTATCAATTGCATAAAAAAGGCGCTTACTGCCGAAATTACTATTTAAGATTAAATGTTGAGTATTATGATAAGTTTAGTAAGAATTTTAAATGTGGTAGCTTGTTAATAGCTTAGTGTTATTATTTTTGTAGTTATCTTTTGCAATGTAAGCTGTTAGCTATCCTAAAATAAATAAATAAAATAAATAGATATTTAAACAGCTAAATACCAGGGAACCATAGATTGAAGAAGCGGGTACGTTAGTTAAAATGCATGTTGCGCTCCGTAACTGTTTGGTTGGGTCCTGCCCCGTGCCACAGTATAAATATAAGTTGTTAACTTCGATATCACGCTGCAATGTCAAAGATCACTTTATTATTTATTTATTATTTTATTCACTTGATCGGCTAGTCACACTGTTGTGTTTCTTTATTTGTCATTTTCTGTTTTTGTATTTCACGTCCTTTTTATTCTAATTTTAATTATTTAATGAGACAGACAATAAATGTGTTTACTTTCTTTCTTACTTTGTTATTAGGAAAAAGTGGACATACGACGAGCATAGCGATGTTAGAGGTATGGGCAGTTACTTCATCCTGTTGAAACCAGGTCCGCGTATTGAAGCTTTTTTATGGGGTTAACTTAAGAGTAAAGTATACGAAACAAACCCCCGGTCAATTCATGTCCTGAAAGAAAATATCCGACGAGAAATGGCAAGCATTACAGAGCTTACTTGCCGTGCAGCAGTGATTAATAATTATTATTAAATGTACAGGAGTGCCGCGCGCGATTGTGATAGATTACACTTGGATGAAATAATTTTCAAAAGACAATTCCCATTATAGAAGGATTACTATAAAATTAAATTCTTTTACATAATGTAACTATTTTTTTTAAATGATTATTTTACTCTTCAGGGGACATAAGGGCCCATACGTATAATGTTTCGGTTTTTAGGCATCAGGGTCGGCATCGTTCAATTCGTTTGTCAGTATAGTCAAAATAAGATAAGAAAGTATATTTTAAGTAACCTTATTTTCGCTTATCTTATTATACATCTCATTCAGTTTATTGTATCTAAATCGAAAAATGGCTTTAGAATTAACATAATCATCGTCATCTCAAAATGACAACAATTCCATGTCTCACTCGCACGGTTCTTGCAGTCGTTGCCGACCCGTGCGTGCACATTTGGGGAAACAACGTCTCAATTCGAAGGTTGGGCGCTTACCCGCTGTGGATAAAAAAAAAAAAAAAAGCCCACCATCCTTAATCAGCCGTTCGTTAAATATAGTTTGTTTCTTTCTGCAACGCAAATTTAACTGTAAGTTAAGTCAATATTTAAACAGCTAAATACTAGGGAACCATAGATTGAAGAAGCGGGTACGTTAGTTAAAATGCATGTTGCGCTCTGTAAATGCTTGGTTGGGTCCTGCCCCGTACGCTGCTGGTTCAGTATTGTTCTTCACTTAAGATAAAATGCAGCGAAGTATTAAACTTTTTTAGTAGGTATGTTATTTGAATTAAAATTGCTCTATCGAGCATCTTGTACATCTATTCTGTTTGATGGAATCAACTACAGATTAGTATCAAGGCAATATTTAGGTATTTTTAGAATTTGTTTTCTAAGTAATTGTTAACTTCGATATTACGCTACAATGTCAAAGATCACTTTATTATTTATTTATTATTTTATTCACTTGTACGGCTCGTCACACTGTTGTGTTTCTTTATTTGTTATTTTTTGTTTTTGTATTTCACGTCTTTTTTTTCTATTTTCATTTATTTAATGTGGCAGTCATTAAATGATTTTACTTTTTTTTCTTTCTTTGTTATTAGGGAAAAGTTGACGGACAACGGCCATAGCGGTGTTAGAGGTATGGGCAGTTACTTCATCCTGTTGATACCAGGTCCACGTATTGAAGCTTTTTTATGGGGTAATCTTAAGAGTAAAGTGTACAAAACAAACCCCCCGGTCAATTTATGTACAATGAAAATATCCGACGAGAAAAGGCAAGCATTACACAGCTTACTGGCCGCGCAGCAGTAATGAATAATTATTATTAAAGACGTCGTTGCTTACAGGAGTGCCGCGCGCGATTGTAACAGAAATAACTTTCAAAAATGATTTCCATTTTATAAGGATTACTATAAAATAAAAACCTTTTACATAAAGTAACTAGTTTTTTAAAAATATTATTTTACTCTTCAGGGGACTTATGGGCCCACCCGTATAATGTTTCGGTTTTTTAGGCATCAGGGTCTGCATCGTTTAATTCGCTTGTCTGTATAGTCAAAAAAAAACATAGAAGGTATATTTTAAGTCAACTTATTTTCGCTTATCTTATTAAACATCTCATTCGGTTTATTGTATTTAAATCGAAAAATGGCTTTAGAATTAACATAACCATCGTCATCTCAAAATGACAACAATTACATGTGTCACTCGCACGGTTCTTGCAGTCGTCGCCGACATTTGGGGAAACAACGTCTCTACTCGAAACAAAGTACCAGAACTACATAAAAGTATAGAGAGCCCACCATCCTTAATCAGCCGTTAGTTAAATATAGTTTGTATCTTTCTGCAACGCAAATTTAACTGTCTGTTAAGTCGATATTTAAACAGCTAAATACCAGGAAAACATAGATTGAAGAAGCGGACACGTTAGTTAAATTGCATGTTTTTGCATTAATGTCTCACTCGCACGGTTCTTGCCGTGCGTGCACATTTGAGGAAACAACGTCTCAACTCGAAATAAAGTACCAGAACTACATAAAAGTATAGAGAGCCCACCATCCTTAATCAGCTGTTAGTTAAATAGTTTGTTTCTTTCTGCAACGCAAATTTAACTGTCTGTTAAATCGACATCTAAATACCAGGGAACCATAGCATGAAAAAGCGGATACGTTTGTTAAAATGCATGTTGCGCTCCTCAAATGTTTGGTTGGGTTCTGTCTTGGCGCTGGTTCAGTAAATCGTGCTTCACTTAAATTAAAATGCAGCGAACTGTTTAAATTTTTTAGTACGTGATTTGAATTTAAATTGCTCTATCGAGCATCTGGTACATCTATTCTGTTTGATGGAATCAACGACAGATTAGTATCAAGGCAATTTTTAGGTATTTTTGACCGACTTCAAAAAAAGACGGAGGTTCTCAATTCGGTTGTATGTTTTGTAGGCATACCTATAGCGATTTTGGTATTTTCAGCCATAAGTCAAATGAGATCCACTCCGGCAATAAATCCTTCCTAACTTATATTGTAAATGCGAAAGCGTGTTTGTTTGTTTGTCCGTCTTTCACTTCAAAACGGCAACACATCGACCTGATTTTGCACATAGATAGCTGAAGGACAAATAGTGACATTGACATAGGCCACTTTTTATCACTTCTTTCTATTATGATTAAAAAATGCACTATTCGCACTATTAATTTTGTGACTTCTTATCTAAGCCCATGATTTACAAATTTACTCTCAGAACTCGGCTGAGAACCTCTCAGAAGCGATTGAGCAGATCAATGGTGACTGGGCTACGATCTACGACTGGAGCAAGTCAAAAACGATCCTGTAGTTTGCCTAACAGTGAACCCTAGTAAGTCGCAAGCCATCATCGTACGGGGTCTATACAGCGTTCATGCGTAAATCTGGGTAACTTGCCGTCTGATTTGGATGTAGATTTCCTACGTTGTCTCATACGAGCAGCGCGTTTTGTAGGTTTACCAATATTCGCTTTCGATAAATAGATCGGAACCATTCACTAAAAAGCGAGAAATAAACAAAAATTATAACAAAGAAATAACCGACTTTAAAAAAAATTGACTGAAAAAAACGCACTAAAACGTAAAAAATATTTGCGTAGTTTAGTTTGTTCAATTTGCAAAACTAACCTTTATTCTACTCAATCTTATAATCTTAAAAAATATTTTTGGTGTCGGTGCCAGCCTAAATTGTCAGAATATTTAAATTGAAGGCTACCTTAATTACGTCAACGTACAATACTTATTAAACTCTATTTACAAATGAACACGACAACGGATACGTAAACATATTTACAAATAAAAACGACAACTAAGTACGTAATGCAATACCTAATCAAACCTATTCATATATCGGCACGACAATAAATTGCCCGAGCGCTCTGTATTTTTCACTAGCAATTGGCACAGTACACAGCAGGGTACGACAAATTTCCTAGGATGTTCATCATTTTAACTGTTAGTTAAGTTAGACAATAGGCCTGCGGCACTGCGGGTCGCTCACTCAACTACCTGGCCCATCGCTTCCTCGTCCTATACGGCCCGCTCCGCCGCCGGCGCCGGCCGCGTGTCTACGTTTGTAGTCAAAACTTCATACATATGATTAAATGTAGGTATTTATTTTATTTTTGATTATATAATATGGTATTTATGTAGTTTAATGTTTATGTTAAATTTAACTTGACTGGCACCGACTCCAAAAATATTTTTTAAGATTATAAGATTGAGTAGAATAAAGGTTAATTTTGCAAGTAAATTGAACAAACGCAATTATTTTTTACGTTTTAGTGCCTTTTTCTTAGTAAAATGTTTTGGAGTCTGTTTTATTTTGTAAAAATTTTTTTTAGAATTTGTTTTCTAAGCAATTGTTAACTTCGATATCACGCTGCAATGTCAAAGATCACTTTATTATTTTATTCACTTGATCGGCTCGTCACACTGTTGTGTTTCTTTATTTGTTATTTTCTGTTTTTGTATTTCACGTTTTTGTATTCTATTTTTAATTATTTAATGTGACAGTCAATAAACGTTTTTACTTACTTTCTTTCTTTGTTATTAGGGGAAAAGTTGACAGACAACGGGCATAGCGTTGTTAGAGGTATGGGCAGTTACTTCATCCTGTTGAAACGGTTTGCGTATTGAACCTTTTTTATGGGGGCTATCTTAGAGTAAAGTGTACAAAACAAACCCCCGGTCAATTCATGTCCAGGAAAAAATATCCGACGACAAATGCATTACAAAGCTTACTTGCCCCGCAACAGAGATGAATAATTAATATATACATCGTCGCTTACAGGAGTGCCGCGCGCGATTGTAACGGATTACATTTACTTAGATGAAATAATTTTCAAAAAATAATTCCCATTTTATAAGCATTACTATAAAATAAAAACCTTTTACATAATGGTACTGTTTTTTTAAATTATTATTTTACTCTTAATGGGACTTATGGGCCCACCCATATAATGTTTCGGTTTTTAGGCACCCGGCATCGTTCAAGTTCGTTTGTCTGTATAGTTCAAAATAAGAAACTTAAAAGTATATTTTAAGTAAACTTATTTTCTCTTATCTTATTAAACATCTAATTCAGTTTATTGCATCTAAATCGAAAAATGGCTTTAGAATTAACATAATCATCGTCATCTCAAAATGACAACAATTCCATGTCTCACTCGCACGGTTCTTGCTGCCGTCGCCGACATTTGGGGAAACAACGTCTCTACTCGAAACAAAGTACCAGAACTACATAAAAGTATAGAGAGCCCACCATCCTTAATCAGCCGTTAGTTAAATATAGTTTGTATCTTTCTGCAACGCAAATTTAACTGTCTGTTAAGTCGATATTTAAACAGCTAAATACCAGGAAAACATAGATTGAAGAAGCGGACACGTTAGTTAAATTGCATGTTTTGCTCTCAGCTTTATTTGGTCTGAGGTTGCGCTCCTCAAATGTTTGGTTGGGTTTTTGTTTCTTTGTTTTGCGCTGCCGCTGGCACAGAATAAATAATAGTATGTAGGTAACTATGTAATGTACTACCCGCTCGCTGGTTCAGTATTGTTACTGTGGTATTGTGCTTTACTTAAATTAAAATGCAGCGAACTATTGGCTTTTTTTAAGGTCTTCGCATACGTAACGGGAAATTTCCCGGACGGGACGGGGCACTGGCCGCATGGGGTGTGCGGGAAGAGGCCTCCCGTCCCTGTTCCGCCCGTGTTTCCCGCCACTTATTTTTTATTGCTATATTTTTATATGCAACGATCAAGAAATCGTCCCGTTCCGTCCCGTCGTCGTTCCGTCCGGGAAATTTCCCGTTACGTATGCGACGACCTTTAATATGTGATTTGAATTTAAATTGCATCGAGCATCTGGAGCATCTATTCTGTTTGATGGAATCAATGACAGATTAGTATCAAGGCAATTTTTAGATATTTTTTAGAATTTGTTTTCTAAGTATTTGTAACTTCCACGCAAAGATCAAGGTTTACAACAGTACAGGATAATTCAGGTTTTTATTACCCACGATCCACGAACATATTACTACTCCTACCCACTCCTACCTATGTTCGATCGAGTTTAACCCCTTTCAATGCTATCATCCACGTTTATAGGAAAATATGAAGTAGAGTATTACAAATTATAAGTAACTAGCAGCCGCTCGCGCGTGGTTCCCGTTCCCGTAGTAATATCGGGATAAAGAAGTTATCCTATGTGTGTTAATCCAGGTTATAAACTATCTGCTTGCCGAATTTCATTTAAATCCTTTCAGTAGTTTTTACGTGAAAGAGTAACAAACATCAATCCATACTTACAAACTTTTGCGTTTATAATATTAGTAGGAAGTAGTAGGATTAATTAGTAGGATTTGGGACACAGCGCCTCAACTAGAAACAAAGTACCAGGAGAACATACACAATGCAGAGAGCTTACTGCCATGCGCCATGCTACCGCGCCGGTCCATGCCTTTATTCAGGTTTAGTCAAAATGGTTTTTGTTGTGTGAAACGCGAACTGTCCGTTAAGTCGAGATTTAAGCAACTGAATACCAGGGTATCATAAACCGAAGCTAGTAGCTTACTTTGTGGTCGCTCTCCAAAATGTTAATAATATGGGTCTGTCTGAGTCCGTAGGTATTAAATTATTTTAGCAGACGACTGCATGAATAATTAATTAGCAGTTGCTATTTATTATTAGAGCGAAGTATTTTCCTTTGGCACGGAGTTTTAAAAGACTTTGCTTGTAAGTTTGAAAGATCGTGCACTTTGGGGTAAATATCGGTACACTTGACGCTTATAAGACAATCTGAAGTCTAAAGACATGAAGACACAATTGTAATTAATCGCTATGAATATTAATGTCATTACTAATGACATTAATATTCATTTGAAAAGTATACAATCGGGAAACGCAACGTTTGATGGTATATGTAAACTTTTTTAAACAAAAATGTTCTTAAAATATTAATAGAAACCTTTAAATAATTAATATTAAAGAGGTCTACCTCGCATTGCTTTTTAAACTATGAAACGGATCTTTTACTTTTTTATTCTGAGTGATTTATTTATTCAGTTTTATTAATTTAGGAACATGTAATGAACCGTTAAATGGAAATAACTGTAGATGAAGCTGTGTGGATTGGTCTCGAACCTTAGATGAATGATTAGTCTCGCTGTGCGCAGCGATCATCTAGAACGATATTTTAACATGAGAAGTAACACTGAAGTGGAAGTCACGTTTATATTATGGAATAAGTACATTGGTTTGGCCAGTCTTAACTTAATTTTGATATTCATATTTTTTTTTGTCAGTTGTGGATATGTTGTTGCATTTTTTTTTATGAAGTTGAACTAACTTTGCTTTGCTGGTTTTAGTGGGTATAGCCAAAAGAACAGAAAACCTCCTTCTTCTGTTTTGTGGTATCACTGAATAGATAATGAAGGTGCGGTATGTCCAGTCCTGTGGGGATGCGTAACACTTATCTCCGTCATAAAAAGGTACCTACTTAGTGAAGTAACGAATATCAATTTGCATTGCGGATGCGAATATCTGCTGCCGATATTCGCGAATGCGAATTTTCACTTTTAAATTTGGCGCCGTTTATCTATGGCTCTTTAGCATAAAATTTCACTCAACTAAAATATTTCTCATGGAATTAAAATTCACACATCAGGTGTCTAGGAGAGGGGTCAAGGACATTTTTAGCTATAGAAAATTCTTTTAATAATATTTACCTAATCTCATTTTCCAGACTAGCTTCTTGCTTTATGTTTTAATGTTTTAGTAAACGATTTTATCCCTATTATGTTGAAAAATTTAGAAAAAATGGCTTTCTAACAAATTGGGGAAAATTAGCTTAAGTTATGGTCGTCATCTAATGGGTATAAAAAGCAAGATCAAGGTGGATTTTTTTAATTTTTTATGTAAAAATAATAAATAAAAATTCAGTTCATCCAAATCACTTTGATGAATAGCCGCCCACGTTCTTTCTAACATTTCAAAAAGTTGTTGTGGGGTGTGCACGGCATCCATACTCGGTAGAGCTCTTCTTTGGAGCATGTACCATGCATGCTCAATTGAGTTGAGGTCTGGTGATTGTGCAGGCTACGGCTGGACGTTGATATGAGAATCGGCAAGAGTGCGTGTTACGACTAGCCGTGTGTGGACGTGCATTGTCATACATTAGTCAAAACGAATCACCCAATTGGCTTCGCAAAAGGATGATTACATCTGAAACAATCCTCTCTGCGTAGATTTGAGCAATGAGGTTGCCCTTGATCCAAATGAGATCGGTTCTTCCACCGATTCAAATACCGGCCCAAACCCTGATTGTTTTCCTTCCATATGGATGGACTTCCTCACCAAATCTCGAGAAAGCGTTCTTCTAGACGTCCAGAGGTCCTCTAAACTCGAGTGCGTCTTATATCCGGCCTCATACCGAAACGTGATTCATCAGAGAAGCAAACAAAGCGCCATTCCTCATTCTCCCAATTTCGGTGTTCGCGAGCCCATTGTAAACGGGCCCTACGATTGAGGGGTCCTATGGGTGGAACCCTCAGCGGCCTTCGGGAACGCAGACGCACTTCGCGCGATTCCGGATAGTTTGGTCGCTTACACCCACAACAACTTTATGACAGTCAGTGTAGTGTCAATGGCGGCAGCCACAGTACGTTGCCTGGAACCAACTTCCAACATTCTAACGGCTCTCAACGTGTCTTCCCTTATCAAATGACGCCGTTTTTTTTACTTCCAGTTGCAGTGCAGAAGTTGTACTGCTTTTGTAAAATTGCCATTACGCTCTTTTATAGGAATTCAGATTGACAGTTGATTTTCCATAATTAAAAAATGTAAAAAATTATTCTTATCGTGAAATTTACAAAAAATTAACTATAACAATCCAAAAAATTAAAATATTAATTCTATAACGCAACGATACTTTAAAATGTACTTAATCCCTAGGATGTGTGTATTTAATATTATTCAAACACATTTCAATTCACTGAAACGAAATTTTTCATTTATTCAACTGACAAAATATTTTGATATTAACATCATGTTCTAATTGCTTATTTATTACTATGATTCAGACAGACCCTAGGCCTTCAAGGCCTTCGATCAGGGGTGTCTGAAGGTTGCTGCGATTCGCAGCGTTTAAGCCGTATAAACTAGAATTCTATGGACTTACCGACTGGTACGATGTTTAGCCCGCCTTGCAACCTTAGGATAAGGGGTTGGTGTGGGTAGGATCAGAGTGTCGCCGATGCTGTGTGTGGGGCGGAGCTCGAGGCTTCGTACGCCTGCTCCGTCACGTCCGTTGCACCGATCCGATAAGTGTGCACTTAGTCACAGACCTCCGAACAGCCTCTTACCCACCAGCAGGTGGTGCCGAACCGCGAAGGATTTCCGATATACGCAGCCAGCGTTAGTCCGTCCAATTAATTACACACAACAGCCTTCGATGGATGTTTACAAGGAGACAGACAAGATATTATGCGATTTCTTGTTGACTCACAAGTTAAGGCACGCGGCCATGTCACGAAATGGACAACTCAATTAACGCGAACGAGTGTCCGGCTGACAGAACTACAATAATGCGCACCTTAATCACAGTATAATTCTTTAGCTCATATTTATACTGTGCCTTAATCGCGTTGTTTTTACGCCGTATAATCAGGTCTGGGCTGTCCTAACCACGGAGCAAAAACAATTTTTGCTAAACAATTTTTGCTCCGTGGTCCCAACCATGGGAAATCAAAATCAGCACACCGTAGACAGCCCGAACGCCTTATTCCGAAACCGAAAACGAATGAATGTCATGAGATTATCACTGTCAAGACCGTACATGACAGTTTTTATTTTACCGACTCGTGTTTGTTTTTGGTAGGCAAAGTACCTACCACACCCATACATACGGCTATAACCGATTTTTAACAACTAATATATATTTTATCTTACTAATAATGTGGGCATAAATGTTTAATTAATTGTATGTAACGTCATCTAGTGAAATTTGTGGTTTTTTTGCGCGTATTTTGAAATCGGATTTGACGATTTATCATCGTGTTGATAGTATTATGAGCTGATTTCTGTTATAACGTGTTTTTTGATGCTTATTTTATACTTTATTAAAATAAAATAAGTGTTTTCATTATATATAATTTTTATTTTACTAGTAAAAAAAAGTATATTTAAAAATATATATATCTTTATTCTTACAATATTTCAGGTATGGGGAAGGAGGTTAATAGGTTAAGGAACTAATGCAGAGTTACCAGTTATCTTAATAAGGCTTAATTATTAATAGAACGGAGGGCAGCTACGTTTTTAACGGTGGGTAGCTAAAAAAACCCCTGTCTGTGGTGGTGGCCAATTGAGCCACAGACTCGAGGCCGCTGCAAGACCGGCTCTCTTCACAGACGAGAGGAGGTGCTATATATAAATTATTTAAAGACAATTAGAAATAGCTGTTGGAGTACTTGGAGCATTTCAGACCCAAGCTGTTTTATTTTCTGTGTAATCTGACACTTTGTAATAAGCTTTTTTATAAAGCTTTTCTTTGATTTACATTTTAAATTTATCAAGATCTAGTTTCTGAATATCATTTGGTACTTTGTTGTATAATCGTTCACACAGACCCTTAAAAGGATTATTTATTTTATGAAGCCTAGTACTTAATTATTTATTTTATAAGGTACTAATAATTTGTTCTTACTTCTAGTGTTTAAATTGTGAATATCACTGTTTTTTGAAAACATTACAATATTTTTATGAACATACATCAGATTTTCATAAATGGATTGTGATGCAACTGTCATTATATTTATATCCTTAAATCTCTCTCTGAGAGAGTCACCAGCCTTTAGGTTATATATTGCTCGAATAGCCCTCTTCTGCAGCACAAAGATAGGTTGAATGTCGGCAGCATTTCCCCACAGTAAAAGCCGTGCGACGTGTGGGCACAGAATAAATAATAGTGTGGGTAAAATGCGACGTTGCGTGCTATGAACCTACTAAACTTGTTTCTTTTTTTGTTTAAACTGGTCCGCATCTTATCTGTCAATTTTTTTAAACAGATTAACCGTTATGAGTTATAACAGAAGTAACGGATCAGATAGTTTTTTTTACAATCTACGAAAATATGTACAGTCAGCATCGAAATAATAGAAGCAAAGTGAATCGAAGAAAGAAAAAAAAACATAGGATACAAATGTTTACTAGAAAGAAACACAACCAGTCTCAGGAAAGCTCGAATGGGATTCGAACCCATGACCTTTGGACTGCCGGTCCACCGCTCTAACCGCTAAGCTAAAGCTACCGAGACTCCAGAAGACTCGTTGAATTTTTTCTAGTAGTTTGTGATTTACGTTTCAAGCCAGCGGTATTAACGTCTCTGTGAAGTCTACCCTCACAGTCGAAAGAAATACAATTGCAAGTATTTAACAATCGATAAAAAGACTTATAAATGCGTATAAATATCTTTATTAGTGAATTTTTTGCATTCACAATGCTATATAGATATAGGATAAAATGTTTACTAGAAAAAAATAGCTTCTCGGTAGCTTAGCGGTTAGAGCAGTGGACCGGCAATCCAAAGGTCATGGGTTCGAATCTCATTCGAGCTTTCCTGAAACTGGTTGTTTATTTCTAGTAAACATTTTATCCTATAAGTATCTATAAAGTATTGTGAATGCAAAATTTCAATAATAAAGATAAAAAAAATACATTTTTGACAATTGGGAAGTGACGATAAAGAAGAAGACGACGATGAAAACGCACTTCACCTGACACCCTTAACTACTGAACTGGCTATCTTATCTTTTACTGTCGGAACACAATAGCTTCTAACATTGTTGTTAAGACGACATATTTAGATAAGATAAGAGGAGACAGACTACTAACCGACAATATACCGTCTGTTTTCACATTTAATTATAATTAGTTGTATGCCAAAACCAAAGACCAAAGACTTCACGTACTTACATCCAACAGCATACTAATTATTGCATTGATGTTTTTGATGCCGACTGTCCGTACTTACTTTCTTAAAGTGCACTCAAATTTGGGTCATGGGAATATCGATCAAACCAGAGAAAGTAGCTAGACCACCTCTAATAGAATGCCACTACGAGGTCCCTCATTCGATGCCCGGAGAAACAGTTTTAGTTTTTTCTATCACATCAACCAGCATTGGGCCAATGTAGTGGGTTATGCCCAATCTGCCCATCTGCTGTTGTCCGTATTGAAGGTCTACGCCCAGCAGTGGGACGTTTATAGACTGATCATGATGATTGCAGTTTGGTTTTTTATGCATTGTTTCTACCCCTTTTAACGGCTTAACCCTTTTAAAGGGTGAATTATATTATACTGGGCCGTGCACGGGGCGTGCCGTATGCGTGGCCCAGACGGGCACTGATTTGAGACGTTGCATACATTTTGTATGAAGCAGTTCATATTACACAGTGCATGAACCGTGTCCCCCGGTCTAATATAAATACAAAACGTATGTAACGTTTCAAATCAGTGCCACGTCCGGGCCACGTACACGGCACGCCCCGTGCTCGGCCCGGTCTAATATAATTCATCCTTAGGGCAGCGGGATATTATATTCCAACCATATTTTGAACTTTAAGGTATGTTTCCGAGACAGACCGCTGTATTTCCGATGTGACTTTTATTAATTCTCCAAAAATTTAATTTTGTGATTTGTGTTGTGAAAAAACCGATTGGCGATGCAATTAATATTTGTTTGTAGGTTAGTTAATCTACCATCGCGTCTTAGATTAGTGTCTATGTCTACATAGTAAACATAGTAAAAATGGCCTCCAACGATATTAAGTGTAGAACATTCACCGCAAGTCTTACGAAACAAAGTTATGCTTGGATAGGAGTCTGCTTAAACTGCCTCTGTTACAAATATCGAGTGACATTACTGGCTGGTTACACCACTATCTTAGCCTTAGAGTTGCAAATATCGAGTGACATTACCGGCTCGATTTATAACCTGATAAGTATCGGGTAGGTAGGTAGGGCTTTGTCTTGCTCTTATATATTGAAATCGTAGGACAGAGAAACGATTGCAATGATTGGAATAGACTATTCACTCATGCAACACAACAAACTTAACAATTACTTATATGGTGATTTTTTACCGGCAAAGTAAAAAGTTTCGGGGGTCAAAGTTGCTCGCGTCCGTAGGTTTACCCTTGAGACCCTACACGTGATCCCTGGGTGGTGCTAAATGAGTGACACCAACTGAGTGGTAGAGCCACGCTGCGTTGCAGCACGCATTGGGCCGGCTCGCCCGGCGTAATACCACCCTCTCACTAATATTCGGCGTGAAATAATGGCACTTGGTGCTGTTGTGTTTCGTCCGACCAGTGAGGGTTCCGGAGGCCCCTTCCCCCCCCCCCCCCTCCCAATTCCTATTCCTTCCTTAAACCTATTCCTCCCCTAAAGGCCGGCAACGCGTCTGCGATTCCTCTGGTTTTGCGGGTGTCCATGGGCGGCGGTGATTACTCTCCATCAGGTGACCCGCCTGCTCGTTTGCCTCCCTCTTATATAAAAAAAAAAAAAAGTAAAGTTTAATAGCGGAACGAACAGTTTTTCACGTTCCTAACGCTAGCGTATTTCTGGATAGTAAACAAGGATTTTTATTTGGGCCAACCAACCCGTATTGGGCCAGCGTGGTGGTTTAGGGCCCATTATCCCCTTGTGCTGACGTCCATGTGAGAAGGTCTGTTCCCAGCAGTAGGATTAAAAAAACAATATGTTTAAAAACATAACACAAAAAAAGGAATTGTTGATTGAATTGATAGAGTCGAGTAGATTGTTTATTTCATAGTAATAAAATCACTATTATTTTTGTATTAAAAAGTAGGTATGGCATCCTACTATAACCTACTAATATTATAAACGCGAAAGTTTGTAAGTATGGATGGATGTTTGTTACTCTTTCACGTAAAAACTACTGAATGGATTTGGATGAAATTCGGCATACAGATAGTTTATAACCTGGATTAACACATAGGATACTTTTTATCCCGATATTCCCACGAGAACGGGAACCATGCGAGTGAAACCGCGAGCGGCCGCTAGTATCTTATAATGCTAAGACAAGTTCTTTCACAAGTTCGAGTTCTCTTTACATCCTTTAATATACATTTACATACACCCTTAATTTTTATTCGTTTTAATGAAATTAAGGGTGAGTTCCTCCCATGAAACTGAACAACTTTCCCCAAGAAACCTATGTGCAAAAATGACAAAAAAAATGTCGACCTCCCATACAAAACTGTTTGATCAGCTCACAACAATAATAGTATGGGAGGTCGAAATTTTTTTGTCATTTTTGCACATAGGTTTCTTGGGGAAAGTTGTCAGTTTTATGGGTGGAAATCACCCTTAATTTTATCAAAACGGATAAAAATTAAGGGGTATATTCTTGTCTATTATCCCCAAAGGTTTAGTCAGAGACTAGGCAATGGGGACCGCAGAAGTAGTCCACTACCACAGCACATGAGTAATCACAGTCTACATATCACCACACTACACATGTGCTCAGCGTGACAGGTGGTGAACCCATCGCCGCTCTATGCTGTTGGAAATAGGTGCAGTCCGTTAGTCACCTTTTACGACACCCAAGGGAAGAGAGACTGGTGGTAGTATTAATGAGCTCCTACCAGCATAGCAGCAGTTTTCAGGAGTTACCATATATCATGCTCCTTAGTTCCTCGATCTTCTTCGAGCGGGTGTCAGGATCCTCGCAGCAGTGCGTGCGGGCGTACTCCTCAAACTCCGAGTCCTCGAACCTGCTGACTTCAGCTTGGAACGCAATCTCGATGAACGGCATGTTCACATCTGTAATATTTTTGTTTATTTATTGTTACATTGAATTGTAATGTAACTTGTTTAAATGGTTAACTTAGCATTTTTTTAATTTACTTAACTTCATTAACTTAACATAAAAGACACCCACCCAGACCTGATATCAATTTAAAAAACAGATTTTTGGTTAGTCGGACAGGTTGGTTGCTAAAAATATCCAGGATCAGGAGATCCTGGTTATTTTTAGCCAAATAATTATACATAATGCGGTTACTTTCCAGAGAAAATAAGGTTGGTACAGCAGATCAATCTACCTCAAAATCCCAAATTGTGTCACGTTTTAAACTTTGTCGTTTGGGTCGGGATCAATATCAATTTGAGAAATTTGACAGTTTTGGGTAGGTAGTGCAACCACATTATAGTGTTTTTAAATATATTTAAATAAAGGACACCAATTTCATATCTCTCGCTCGCAGAGAGATGCCAAGCATACTCTAGCAAGAACTGGATGGTAATAATCCCGAAAAATATCAAACTCTTTGTCGTCGGTCTCGGTTTCAAGGCCGGTAGTCTGTTGACCTGTCAACGTAGTACTTACGCCCAGCTGACGCGGAATGCCTTTTTTGTCACTTTTATTATGTTAAAAAGACTTGACCTGACCAGCCCTTGAAGTTTCTTGCGGTTTCTAGCAGTCACCTTATATATACTCATATGTGTATAATTTTCATAAAGTTACTATACCTAGCTACTACTATACCTAGCTGCTACTTTATGATAATTTTCTTGGGTGGTTTTAATTAAAGACTGCTGCTGAACTACTAGGTTGAAACCTTCTTTTTTATGATTCGTATTTCCTCGCTTATTTGATTTTGCTTGCGTTTAATTAAGATACAATAAAACCAGCTATTCTATGACCTAAACGACGCGCGTCATAGGTACTTTCTCTTTGAGGCTTATTTTGTTTTAGTGTTATTATTTTATTACTCGCACTTTCTAGACGTGTGCGAGCGAAAATAGCTTTTAAGTACTTGTGCCTTATTACTAGCTTTGTGACTTCCCTAATTAGAGAGTGCTTTAAAACAATAGAGCTTTATAAAATCTCTCCTGAGGTGTTCTGATTGTGAGACTATACAGAGATCGTTAGAAGCATTTACTTTATAATTATTTTTTTATAGTTATTAGATTAATTTATTCTTTTTTTGAGATTTTAAACTACGAAATGCCTAGCAGGCGCAACACGAGATATATCGCCGACGAGAGACAACAAAATAAAATAATTTTAAGTTGTCATGTAATATACTTAAGTAAAATTTTAAACACTGAAAAAAGACGACAACCTCAGGCGGGAATATTGCTTCATCAAATCTTAGAAGTTTTCACCTCTGAGATCCGAAAGAAATATTTTTACAAATATTTGAACATTCTGAGTCTGAGTTGACTAAAAACATAAGCATCAAGCACTGACAAATTTCGACGGTTGAAAGCCAGACCTCGGTAGCCAAGTGGTTAAGGCAGCCGCCCGGAATGCGGAAGGTGCGTGGTTCGATTCCCGCCTGAGGTTGTCGTCTTTTTTCAATGTTTAAAAAAAAATTTACTTATGTCTATTTTTGTCATATTATGTAGAGTTCTAAGAGCATCCATGTGTCTTTAGACATTAGAGATAAATTAATAAAACACGAGAAAACGAGTCGAGAAGAGTTCTCGTGTTGCGCATGCTAATTGCTAGGCCGGCAAGCATCAAAATTAAATTGACACCATCGTTTCAAAGATTCTTAAGCACTTAAGTAAGAGTCTATTATTCTATTGATTTATAAGTAACGAAAAGTTTGACAATGTCAATGATCTCATAAAAATCTTTACCAGAATCCTTAAGTACCAAATAAACTGGTTATTTTATCTCTAAATAGTCGCAACAAAACAATCCTATTAACATTGTTGTTTCGCCCCAGACTTTAGATAAGATGATGGTAGCTGTCCAGGTGGACTTAATAAGCCCTATTATACAAAGTAAACAGTACTATTATTAATTCTGTTCTAAACTAAGAACACAAAGATGTACACGCTGGGAATCTAACCCTCTGGGATTGAGACCGGTGACTTAGCCACACCTTAGCCACTAGATCACAGATGAGGATAAATGGTAGGGGCTTAAAATCTTTTTCGCTTCGATTCTTCTCTAACAGCCGCCATTCCTGCACTTACTTCGTTCCTTTCTTACATGCCATCTTTCACACAGTCCATCCATCTTTCCTTTGGTGTACTCCTCCTCCTTTATTCTCCAACATTCATAAAACTTTTTTATTGCGAAACATTTTCATTATGTTGCATGTAGACAAATTAAAAGTGCCATTGTATGACCCCACTGTCAACTTCATACAATTATTATGATGCAACTGGACCGTTAATGTGTAGTTATGGCATGTGCCAATCTTCTCCATGGTCCAGCCGTTGCTCGGCTCAAATTACGGCCGGTTACGACAAAAGTAATGGCGAGTTTTTTGTGATGTTTAGTACATATGAGTACAAATTGAAATATGAAGTATGCATGCGTCGGTATTAAGTAAATTTTGTCTTAAAGGGTTTCGGACTGATCGCGGAAAGTCATTTTAACGAAGCCTTTCCACACCGCTTTATTATAATTATGGTTTTAATGATGTGGCGGCGCCACCTACCTGCATGACGCCGCACATAGTACGACACGAAATAAAGGAGCCATTTGACTAAATTCAAAACAACATAAACCAAATAAAGTTCTTTCTACACATTTGTACAACTCATTATAATGGTTTGGTGCGGTTAGCACATTCAGCCAGTGTCAAAGTAAAAGAGATAAAGTAAACATTTTCTTAACGTAATATAGATGATAAAGTGATAATATTAATGATTAATGAAAAATTAAACTCCCCCCAAAACCTTCGAGTTTCAGTGAAGATCTCTATAACTTTACTAAGTACTTACAAGGCTTTTTTAAAATAATTTGAAAAATGATGTTGCACTGTTTTATTTTATTAATGTTTGAGATAGCTATAAACTTTGCACTATTTGTCACTATTTAGCCAGTGCCAAACACCAAATACAGTAGTAACAATAATGGATTTCATTCGTACTAAAAAAGTTTTGAATCACCTCCACTCAGAATAAATGGAGCTCCACGTTATTAGACATTACATTTGACATTGAACACAATTAATATCTTTTCTTTCTGCGTTAGCGGTTTATTCGTAGTTTCTGCAAGTTATTTTTCTTAATTAAAGGAATCTAATGTTTTAAATTTTTAATTGTGTCTGCTATTATTGCAGTAGATCGGGAAAACTTGTCTTATTTTAATTCCGGTTCTTCGAGTTATTGATTAGACTGTGACGAGGTATATTAAATTTTAATGTAAATACATCTTATTAATAAAGCGTAGTTTTCAAATTCTCCTCAAGAGTTTCAATCCATTCTATCACTGCTTAAAAAATATTTATTATTAACACTGTAAAACAAACCAAAAGTCCAAAACTAAAAAACAAGAGCAACAAAAGAAAAATATGGCCGCTTAGCACTATGCTATTCCGATTCTGTCATATTTCATTACACAATGTTTATTTTTATTTTTTTAGTTTGTAGTGTAACAAGCAAGCACCCCAAAAACGAAAAACCCTCAGAACAATAGTTATTGTTCAAAAACCTATTATTATTCAATACATCCAAGAAGGAACTTATAGCTCATAATAAACAAGAAGAAACAGCCCTGCTGGATTGATGATTTCGAGTTAGCTCGTTATTCCACGGAAGTTTTAACCATCGACTAAGAATCTACCAGGCTATCATAAACTAGTAGGAGCGTAGAGTAGAGCTCGGAACAAAATTAAATGTCAATTGGCTCTCAAAGTTGCAATATTGAACGAACACGGTATGCGATTCCTCCTACTAGTTCATGAAAGCCTGGTAGATTCTTAGTCGATGGTTAAAATTTCCGTGGTAAAACGAGCTAACTCGAAATGAATCATCGGTTTGTTTATGAATGCGTATTGAAAAGTGAAGCGAATGTTTTTGTTTTTGTTACCTGGCAACTTCGATCATCCAAGGCTGTGGCTAAAAGACTAAAAAGCTGTTCACGAACATACATTCTGTCAAAAAAGTTTTGGGAACGGATGATTTGTCTATGATTCAAAATTCAATTTTTTGTTTTTTTTTAAGGTTTAGATTGGCACAAGCACAACTGTTATCCATTTTGGCGCGGAGTTTGAGTTGCATAATCTGTTAATTAGATTAAATACAGTGCTGTTTTTAGTTAGTTTATAACTAGTGTGTATTGCGAATTTCTTATTGGATAAAAACATCGAACAAAGAGTTTGTCATTTTGCGTCGCCGATGGAATTTCGTGTTTGGATTCAGAGTCACTAAAAATGTTACAGAAGGCTTACGGTGGATCGAATTTATCAAAAACACGTGCTTATGAGTGGTACAAAGCGTTCAAAAGCGGTCGAGATGTGATGGAAGATTTGCTTCGCTCTGGTAGGCCATCAACGTCTTCAACTGAAGTTAACATCGCAAAAGTGAAATGAATGAAATGGTGACTGAAAATCCTCATTCAAGTTTGAGAGAGATAGCCGCTGAACTTTCTGTGTCTCACGAGTCGATCCGTACCATTTTAAATAATCACTTGGGTATGAAACATGTTGCCGCTCGGCTAGTCCCAAAAGACCTGAATATTCTCCAAAAACTCGATCGCATAAGAGTCGCTGAGGACATGCTAGAACGAGTAAATAATTCCGACTCAACATTCATGCAACGCATTGTTACTGGTGACGAGACGTGGGTTTGACATGCAAACTAATCAACAAGCTTCGGAGTGGCGCCTTCCGACTGAACCAAAACCGAAAAACCACGCCAAAGTCGATCAAAAGTCAAAGTCATGTTGACTGTTTTCTTTGACTATCGCGGTGTTGTGCACTCGGAATTCTTGCCGGTAGGTCAAACGGTAAATAAAGAATACTATTTGAGCATTATGCGGCGTTTAAGAGAGCAAATTCGACGAGAAAGGCCAAATTTGTGGAAAGAAAATTCTTGGATTTTGCACAACGATAATGCGCCTTCGCACAAGGACATCATTGTGAACGAATTTTTGACCAAAAACTCAACAAATACCAATCAAGCAACCACCTTATTCACCAGATATGGTTCCAGCCGACTTCTTTCTTTTTCCTAAACTCAAATTACCACTCCGTGGCACCCGTTTTCATTCGGTAGAAGACATAAAGGAGAATTCGCGGCGAGAACTTGGGTCGAGCCTTTGTGGAATCTCATTGCTGGGGTGCGATTTACTCAATTCCGGAAAAAGTGTATCGTTTCTGAAGGAGCATACTTTGAAGGCGATAAAATAAATTTGGATGAATAACTAACATTTTATTATTAATCTTTTCCCGGTACTTTCTTGACAGAGTAGTAGTATGTGTGTTTTCATCTAATGATATTATCATGAACAAAGCATGTTTGTAAAAAACTCTTCCAAGCCTAATGGGGTTTATTTTGAATTGGAACAGCAAGGAATTCTATGGAGAATGTCGTTGCAGAAAAAAGCAGATAATGCTTTTCAAATTCTTGAAACCGATTTTCAAACTGCTTTTGTGGTGGTCCTCATTGCCTAGCTCCTGACTATAAAAAATATTCATTTTAAGTTACAAAATATTAGCAAAATAAAATTTTTAGTTTAAGTGATCAAATATTATTGTTTTACTATTCCATTTCATTTATGATATGTGTCGAAATGGTAGAATCAAGATTCATCTCAGGTAGACGACCTTCGAATAAGGCGTGGAACGATCTCAGATCAATAACAACTTTTTATTTTATTATTCATTCTATTATTACAATAAGTAATCTCATTATATTATTGAAGATCTTTACTCAAAATGTTTCTAATATTACTAAAAATATATGCGTTTAAGCTTGCTTTAAGCTAAGACGATATTTAACTATGTCTCCCGCACTTGACACTGGCGTAAACCACACTAAGCAATCATATACTTGTGAGAAATAAACATTTTATTGTACTCAGTTTTACCTCGGAAGGGTTCGTTTTAAGTCCGCCTGGCTTTTTACCAGTCATCTCATCGAACTCCTTTGCCGTAACATTAATGTTAGTATAGTAGCATTGTTGTGTTCCGACCACGGAATTTTTGCTCTGTGGCTCCGACAGTTTAAATTGGGGTTCGAATGCTCAGGATAAGAATTCGTTAGGAGGGTTTACGCCATTCGGTTTCCCATACAAACTTCCAAGTCGAAATTTTAAAAACCAATAAGCCAATTTTGATGAAACTTTGCACGCACATGGATCTAAATAGTTTGTTGAAAACATTTTTAAAAACGTTTTTTTAGCTGAGTTATTGCGATTTAAAGTCGACTATAGAAAGTTAATTTTCGCAATAACTCAGTTAAAAAAACGTTCACGTTTAACGCTTCAGCATGCAAAGTTGGTTTTTAAAAATTTCGACTTGGAAGTTTGTATGGGAAACCGAAATGCGTAAATCCTCTTAAAAGTGTTTCATATCAATGTTAAAGAGTTTGCGTTAACACTGCAGAACAATTAGCTATCGGTAATTTCGCAACATCATAGTTAATATTAAAGAAACTTTTTTTAAGACCATGGCATACCTGTAGATCACTGTCGCAATGACAATTGAAGGATAAGTGACATTCGCTTTTGTTCTAAGTAAGTAATAAGTTTGTGTCTTGTATAAAACTTTAATAGCTACTCAATTATATATGTATAAATTGCAACATCTACTAACAAAATATTTCTACTAAAATGTAATTTTTGGCAACTTTTGTATTTTCCTTTATAATAATATAATATAATAAACAATTTATTTCAGACACATGGTCCATAGAGTGTTAGTAACAATGTTTCTTAAACTAAGTAAGTAAAATTGCAATCGTTACATCAACATACAAAAATGAAATAGGTACTCAAAATAAAATCAAAAAATCAATCATTAATATCAAAAATAAAATAAAAATAAAATAAATGCAAATCAAATAAATTAAAATAATAAATTAAAATAAAATAAATACAAATCAAAACTAAACTTAAATCAAAAAACCTTTAGTTTTCATAATATTTTTAGTTTCATTTGGTTCCATTAAGCTTATTGGGTTGACAAATTTTGACTTTAAAAGTTTGGATGGGATATGAAAACGTATACAATATCTATGATTATTATATCATAGGTACTAAGAAAAAGCCTTACAAATTGCAATTTGGAATCGAACTCAGGACTTCTGGATACCAGCGGTTTACCCACTTCACTCATGGATAGCATGAATCGTCCGCATCGTTTACTAATCTATCTTTTTAATTATTAAAACTTTATGTCCTGGGTTCAATTTAATCAATAAGTTGTTATATTTTTATTGCAAATACACAAACTATAGACTAGACGAGCAAAAAGATTTGATATATTGTACGCGTTCAATTAAAAAAGGTAATGTTCCGTGTTTTTGTTAATTTTTAAGTGACATCAAATAACACCTTACTTACTTTGAATTTAATTTAAAATAAATTTTTTTTTATCAAGTTTAACATATTTTAAAAAATAATAATAACAACTTACCTACATCCAGAAGCGATTCACTCAAATTGTTCTCACACACTTAGTGTTTCCTACCAAAAATTGTTTTCTTTTATCGGCGTGTTTTGTTTTTAGTTTTTGTTTGCTATTCCGACCAATGACACGAGTTGCCTAGATGCATGCCGGCAGTGCGGCCAGCACTAAAATGATCTCGCGAGTTGCGCGGACGCGTAACACCTAATTATGGCAAAGAGCAGCACGCAGACGGGACAAATTGATCGACTGCTATTTTTAGCGCTATAAACGAGTTTTGGATAACTGTTCCGTTGTGATATACGGCCCTTGGTCACCTACGATATTTACATTGTTGTCCACAGGAAGGCACATATAAAAATAAATTGTCTAAAGCCATAATAACCACGTTAAAAAATCACAAACGACCTGGGAAATGAACGTGGGACCTCCGGAAATGGAGACGCACTTTACCAATCAACCACCGATGCGATATAATAATTAAAACAAAGCAACAAAAACCACAGTCCGCTGGGCGAATGAACAACAAGATGTTACTCCTAATTACCAAGGCCACACATTGTTGTTTGCATTCCGTTTTATGCTTTTTTTGTATGAGTTTGGATAATAATCTTGCTACCCTTGAACAATATAGTTGCATGCTCCAATTTAGATTTAATGAACCTAAGTCGAATAGTGGTCTGACGCAAAATCTATCTATTACAGCGAGTATGAAATAAATAGAATAGAATAGAAATATATTTATTGTCTTTCTACATTTTTTAATAAACGATGAGAACAATCAACCGTACAAATAGTGCAATTAATACTTTAAAAAAACCTATAAATACAAATATAACTCATAAAAAAAAAGACAAAAGGAAATAGCTCAGCCTAAGTTAGTTGAGGTCAGGATCTTAACTAATGCTGTTTTTCAGTCACTCCCTCCCTACTCTGAGATGTCAGTTGAGCTGTTTGACAAGAGGACATACATATTTCCACATCAATTTATACAAATTTCACATAAATCTAAGAAACAACAATAAATAAGTGCTCGCGTGTGTCAATAGCATAGGTCTATGTTCCGCATTTTGCAAGAGAATATTATACCGTACATGTCGCTGGATTTGCTAGGCGTAAAGAAAATAAGTCTTTTAGGGCTATGTTGTTGTGGTAAGATCTTTTCAAATCTTCCGCGGCAATTTGTTTACAGAGTAAAGTCATTTTATAATACTTTTTAAATGTTGATGTAAGTACAACTTTATTATGGAGAGGCGGGGGAAGATCGTTCCTTATTTTTGCCGCGTTAAACCTAAAACCACCCCTATAAAAAATTTAATACTTTATTTGTGTATCGGTATCTTTTTGTTTGTTGACAATTAAGGTCATTAATTTTTTTACCAATTATATTGTAATTATAATATAATTCCTTTTTACTGATTAAAATGTTTTAACCAATTTATTTTCGTAACAACACGTGCTGAGAGACTCCATGTTTAATTGAATATTCCATGCAGTCCTAATTTTACAAAGTATTTAAATTTAGCATAATAAAGCGAAGACATCGATTAAAAATATGATTCTGTAGACCTCTCTAGCGCACCTAGATATTGTTTAGGGGGGCAGCAGGAGTGCAGTGGTGCTATTATTCCGAGTGAGACCGTACTCAGAGAACGATGTGCTAGTTGAGACAGTATTTGTGCCAAAGAGTAAATGACGCAGAGGGTATTCAGTATTGTACTTTTTAACCGCGTCGCGTAGCGGTGAAAGTATAATACTACCCCCTCCCTTTTACCTTGGGTGTCGTAGAAGGCGACTAACGGACTAAAGACTACAAATACTTCCAACAGCATAGAGCGGCGATGGGCTCACCACCTGACACGCTGAGCACATGTGCAGTCGCTATTTGGTGAAAAGTGGACTATGGTAGAGGTAGGTAGAGTAGGTAGTACTGCCTTTGCTGTCATTGCCTAGTCTCTGACTAACCCTTCGCGGATAATAGTCGTGTACGAGTATGTCTATATACAGCGCAATTTAGTTTGTAGGGTGAAATATACTTTTCTCTTGTTGGGCCACCGTTTACAGACCCAGAGGTCCAACCCCTTACTCTCGAAACCGATCGCAATTGGATCGGATTGGTATTGTGAACTTTCGTATTTTTAAGTTACGACACCAGCGCTAATTCGGATTCGTATTGGGTGAACTAAATGTCATTGAGTTTTGTATTTTTTCACTCAATATCCACGCAATATGAATCCATATTAGCTCTGGTGTCATACCTTAGGAGTACGACAATTCATAATACCAATCCGATCTAATAGCGATCGGTTTCAAGAGGAAGGGGGCAGGAATGGGCTTGAGTTGAGTCCCAGTGGACGGTACATTCAATGTACCTACTCAGTTTGATTAGTGGTAGAGCTTGCTTTAAGCTCGCCTAGCTAACAAGTCAGCATGTCGATTTTCTAAAGCACGATCGTAAACTCGCCTCTCACTAAGACTCTGTCCTTTCCTTCTATTGCTATCAATAATTGTCGGTGACCTTTAAAACGTTTGTGTTGAATCGAATTTAGAGAATACGGATTTGTTAATTACTCACGGCGAATTCAGGATTTTGTTTTAGATGGATTACACTGCAACAGTGGCAACCGAAGTCGTTGTCGTGGGAAGATATTTCATAAAACTATTTGTGATGTGGGAAATACAAATTTTAATTTTTTATTGCCTAAAAGGTTAACCACCTCTTTGGCATTGTGGTACGAAGCAAATACTCGACAAGTATAAAACTGTTGCGCTTATGTGGTCCAGTGGTTACACTAGGTACACCAGTGGCTGAACAGAGGACCCGGGTTCGACTCCCAGCGTAGATTCATAACTTTGTCTTTGGTACCTAAGTAGCTAGATGTTAACATTTTAAACTTTCATGGTCACTACAATTATTTATAGACAGATTCTCAGCTGGACAAATTCTCAGCTGGACGGATTAGCAACTGGACAGAGTACAGTCATGAACTATGAAATAATATAGGTAATAAATTTAAAGTCTTTATTGAAGGAAAATAAAACTAAACTAATTAAAACAACAGTAACATCTAGCTATTTACCACTCACTCGTGGAAATTTTCAGACACAGAAATTGGCGCAACTGTCAACGTCTAATTTGACAGAATCGAGCATAGACTAAGCGATATTTTGCGATCACGATGCATAAAATGTACCACAGAACCGAAATAATCGACCTTGTTCATACTAAAGGAGTCTGTAAGTCTATGTAAACACGGTACAAAGTCAAGTGTGTCTTTGTAGGTGCGGTCTCATGCGACCGCTTGGGGTTTGAGAGGTTATATGAAAATACGGGATTTTTACCATGTCTGAGTTATTGGTTTTGAGTCCTCGATATTTCGGCGCAGTTGCACTCCGTGATCATGGTGCTAATCTGTCCAGCTGAGAATATGTCCAGCTGAGAATCTGTCTAGTTGCGAATCTGTCCACTTTCTACGGAGGCGTTACTCAGTACCTACTCCTACTGACACCATCATCTTATCTCAGACTGTCGCCGTAAGATCAATGTCAGAGACTAGGCAATGAGGACCGCAGGAGCAATCCATTGCCATAGTCCACGTTACATCAAATTAAACTAAACTAAACTTAAACTTTCCTACACTCAGACCAATTATCTAGCCCAAGAGAAGCTTCTAAGAAGCTCGTTAAATGGTTACTAGACAACGGATAAACATACTTAAAATACATAAATACATACTTATTATTAGGGCCCGGATTAATATGTAAATACATATTTTTAATTAAAATAAATTTAATTTTTAATAGTTTTCGTTCTTAATTATATTTTCTGCATAAATTATGATATTTAGATCGAGAAATTCAATTTTTATTTTCCATATTTTTCCATATTTTACATGTAAATCCATATTTATCCATAAAATATATCAAACTATCCATATTTTCATAATTTTACGTTAGATAGATCGTATAGACGTATTGGATAATAACAAAGGATTTCATACCCTGAAAAAATCAATCAAATTATACTTATTTAGATATGCCGTACTCACTTGTAGAACTATGCAAATTTAAATATGCTCCAATCACATCCTGTGATGTTGAAAGATCATTCAGCAAGTATACAATGCATTGTTTCGTCCAAACAGCCAGAGTTTTAATTTTGAAAATTTAAAGAAACACGTGATTCTATACTGCAATTCAAGTAATAATGAAACAGAAGCTGAGTAAAATTGTATTTTTTTATTTTTTGCAATAAACAGTCGTAAATTTTACAGTCTTGTTATTTTTTTAACACATATTTTTGCCATATTTTAGCGTTTTTAGTCCATATTATGTGTACATATTATTAATTTTTTAATACATAATTATCCGAGCCCTACTTATTATAGATAGAAAACACCCAGACCCGAGACAATTTAGAAAAACAATTTCTAAACGACCGGGGATCGAACCCGGGACCTCAGAGATGGCGACACCATGAAAACCGGTGTACAAACCACTCGACCAAGGAGGTCGTCAATTACAACTGCATATGTGTTCAGCGTGGTAGGTGGTGAGCACATCGCCGCTCTATGCCGTCGGATGTATGTGCGCAGTCTTTAGTCCGTTAGTTGCCTTTAACGACACCCAAGGAAGAGAGGGGTAAGTATTCTTTTAGTGTGGTCTTTCTAAAACATGGCTAACTTAAAGAATACTTGTTGTGTTTTGACAGTTAAGATCAACAAGAGCCTCCCAACCTTCGGCCTTACCGCCATTTACCACTTATGAGATGAAAGATATTCACTGTTCATCTAAAATTAGGAAAAGTAGTAATTTAATTAATGTTTAGTATGGCAATTGAAACACGTTACCTATATAAAAATATTTATTTCAAAGTCTTGTCATTATCAAAAATAGGAAAACCTTACAAAATTACGTCTAATTTTTATATATACAATCCAATTGACATTATTAAATTCCACACTAATATACTTGCTTAAATAATAACCCTGTATTTACAGTAACCCTAAAATAACAAAATATGTCGGCGTTGTTTACAATAAAATTAACTAGGTACCTATTTATTTTACATAATAATATCAACATCACCTTTATTAAATAAATCTTTTTACATTATTACGTCATATATAAGGTGACTGCCAGAAACCGCAAGAAACTTCAAGGGCTGATCAGGTAGCCTACTCTTGAAACAATTTCCAATCACAAATCTAAAAAATGTCAAATGGCTCTTTTGTAAGCGACAATAGCGCCACATTGGAATTAAATTGCGTGGAAATTGATTGAACAAATTACTATCGAGATGACGTTCCGGAATTATCTTTACTTATCCCAATATCGATACATATTAATCGCATTGGAATTGTATTAAGATTGAGTTTGCGGTCGAGAGTAACCCCCCAGGTCAAGTGTTTTAAACATGACAAAAATGACAAAAAAGGAATTCGTGTCTTTTTTCATTTTTAATGAAATAATTCATATTGTGAATTTTAATTGGATAGTCTTTGAGTAGGTACCTATCTAATTTATTTTAAAGCATACGGCCGTCTGTTGACCCGTCCGCGTCAGCTGGGCGATAAGTACCTACGAAAAAACACAAACACCTTGTTTGTCATTTTAGTAATGTATAAAACACGTGACCTGACCAGCCCTTGAAGTTTCTTGCGGTTTCTAGCAGTCATCTTATACTTATACAGGATTTTTTGGACACCCCGCCAAAAGTAAATATGGGGTAAAAAAGTAATAATAAAATATTTGACGTAAAAAGAATTCTTTTTTTCTTTTTTATATACAATTTTTTGCCTGCTTTTTATAAGTATACCTACAGTTCTAAGTGTGTGTGTGTGTTTTTATACCTACAGTTCTAAGTGCGTACGCTCACCCTCGTGATCAAAGAGACGGCGCGCTGTCATTAGCCGCGTCCACACCGACCGAGCACGCCTGCGAGGCAGCCTCGCGAGCCAATGCCTCAGCAGGTGTGGACGTGGCTCGGGCTGCCTCGGCCGAGTGTGCCTCGCGGTCGAGCCGTCGTCGTCGGCTGTCGGGTGGTAAACCGGACGGGACTCGCTCAAAGGTGCCTCAGCGTACGCTTTGCGCTCGGTGTGGACGGTGGTTCTCTTCTCGGAGACTTCTGATGGCTCGGCCTGCCTTGCGAGGCTCGCCTCTGTTTCGGAGGTGCATCACGAGTCTGCCTCGCGAGGCCATGCTCGCGAGCCACTACATCGAGGCTGCCGCGCGAGCATTGATGCACGGTTGAATAATAGCGGTCACGCGCATGCGCTTTGATAACCGAGATAGGCCGCGCGCTAGGCGACAATAATTTTCATCATCATCATCATTAGCCAGAGGATGTCCACTGCTGAACAAAGGCCTCCCCCAAGGATCTCCAGCACGAACAGTCTTGTGCTGCTCGCATCCAGCGGCTACCCGCGACCTTCACCAGATCGTCGGACCACCTTGTTGGAGGCCTGCCCACACTGCGTGTTCCGGTGCGCGGGCGCCACTCGAGAACCGTTCTGCCCCAACGGCCATCGGTTCCTAGGGCGATGTGCCCTGCCCATTGCCACTTGAGCTTGGCGACTCTTTGGGCTATGTCGGTTACTTTAGTTCTTCTACGAATCTCCTCATTTCTGATTCGATCACGTAGAGAAACCCTGAGCATAGCATACCATTGCTGTTTGCGTGACTTTGAGCCTGCCTATTAGGCCCGCGTTTCGGTACCGTATGTCGTCACTGGCAACACACACTGGTCGAAGACTTTCGTCTTGAGACACTGCGGTATTTTGGACGAGAAGATATTTCAAAAAAATATGTTTTTTTATTTCATTATTTGCTTGTACAGATACTTTATGATCACGTCAAAATTTGGCGGGGGGTCCAAAATTAACTTTGTATTATACATTAGTATACAGTTACATAAATTATATCACGCCTGTTTCAGTGATCTCATTCTCACGGATAGGCAGTGATCTTTCTTTTGCAATGATCCTGGCTATTCCTGACACACGTTTTTCATCCGTTAAACGAATGTACAGTCAATTTACATTTATAATTCTACAGAGATCTTAACATTACTGTTAATACTTAATTTATACAAATCCATTCAATATAATATACTTATTCCAATAATTAAATGTAACAGTATACATTCGAAACCATAAAGTTTTTATGAGTTTCATAAATATATATCACTAAAACGTTTAGTTTAAACACATTGCTCATCTCTTATCTTTCTGCTTATGCTGTTAACACAACTATTATAGGTAATAGAATAGATTCTTTTATTATTTCTTTATACGATATATCTGTATACGATATACAGGATATACAGATATGTTAAATAGTCCTATTTACCCTTATTTTTAACAAGATCTAATATAATAGTGAGAAAACGTTTACGTTCTCGTAAGTGCTTTTACGAATACGAGAAATTATTTAGCAAAGTAAACAGTAAGCTCACCTCGTTTCAAGCACTATTGCTGCAGACACTACTCTTACAATCCTATTTAATTGTTTTCATAGTTTAGTGAAACAGAAACATAAAGGTGTTGTAGATCTATTTTCTACAGCGGTCGCTCGCGGTTTCACCCGCGTGGTTCCCGTTACCGTTGGAATATCGTGATAAAAAGTATCGTATGTGTTAATCCAGGTTATAAACTATCTGTATGCCGAATTTTATCCAAATCCATTCAGTAGTTTTTACGTGAAAGAGTAACAAACATACACACTCACAAACTTTCGCCTTTATAATATTAGTGCGATTAATTTTAGTTTTGCGCAGCGACTAGCGCGTTCGGCTTGCGGTTTTGCCCGCTAAGCAACTTTCGAAATGCCGGGTCGCCTGATGACTATTAAAAACATCTCGAGCTCCTCCGTGCTTCGGAAGGCACGTTAAGCCGTTGGTCCCGGTTGTTGTCGTAAGATGGCAGTCGTTAAATCCCACCAACCCGCATTGGGCCAGCGTGGAGGGTTATGGCCCAATATCCCCACGTGCTATTGTCCACGTGGGTGGCCTATGCCCAGCAGTGGGTCGTTTATAGGCTGATGATGAATTGTCTTTTGATGATGGCGGTGGTGGTGATGGCGATGAGCTAGTCGGCGTAGTAGCCCAGGCTGCGCATTTCGCTGTCGAAGTCCTTGTTCTTGTAGCGGCGGATCTTGGTGAGCCAGCGCTCCAACGACACGGAATCGCGCGAGCCGCCGTAGCGCGCCGGCAGGCACTCCGGGGCCACGAACCTGGGACAGCGCGGTTACACGTTGGATAGAAGGGTCAAAAGGATTTGTTAATATAAGGCGACTGCTAGAAACTGCAAAAACTTTAAGGGCTGGTCAGGTTAAGTGTTTTAAACATGACAAAAGTGACAAAAAGGAATTCGTTTTTTTTACATTTTTAATTAAATTATTCATTTTGCGAATTTTGAGTACCTAATTTTTTTTAAAGCAATAACATAAGAAAAATACGGTAATTTTATTTTTCTTATGTTATTGCTTTGAAATAAATTAGATACTCAAAGACTATCTAATGAAAATTTACAAAATGAATTATTTAATTAAAAATGAATAAATTAGAGGAGAGGAGGAGAGGAGAGGGAGCTCCGAGGCCTGTAGCTCAGTTAATACTACCTCAGGCATCGGCGTTTCTACGTTTTTGTTGTAAATATTGTCAAGTTTTTCAATAAAGATTATTATTATTATTATCATAGATACTCAAACAATATCTAATGAAAATTCACAAAATGAATTATTTAATTAAAAATGAAAAAAGCACGAACTTCTTTTTTGTCATTTTTGTCATGTTCAAAACACTTGACCTGACCAGCCCTTGAAGTTTCATGCGGTTTCTAGCAGTCGCCTTATATACTGTTTACGATCGAGGAAGTTTCCGGTGGCCCACTTTGCGGCGACATTTCGCTTGCATACGAAGGATCACGGGTTTCTGTACAGAAGCCAATATTTCAACTTACATAGGTACATATATTATTATATAATCACGACTATTATCCCCGAGGGGTTAGTCAGAGATGAAGCAATGAGGACCGCAAAAGCAGTCCTCTGCCATAGTCCACTTTTCACCAAATAGCGACTGTACATGTGCTCAGCGTGACAGGTGGTGAGCCCATCGCCGCTTTAAGCTGTTGGATGAATGTATAGTCAGTAGTCCGTTAGTCGCCTTTTACGACACCCAAAGGAAGAAAGGGGGTGGTAGAGTTCTTCCACCGCTACGCAACACAGTTCGATGACGGCTATTGAGGTAGTGGCACCTATTACTATACTACGGCAAATTCGAAGAAGATTGTTTGTAAACAAATAATTACGAGTATTATTGACATTTCTTAATCTGTAATTACAATCCATTTTCTACTTCTCACAGTGCAAATAAATATGGAAGTAATATACCGCTGTCAGACATGCAGAAACTTTATAGCATTATTTTTCAGAACTGTGATTTAGATATTTTCTCTAAAAACATAGGCTCTTCTAAAAAGATGCTTCTTGCTTTTGATTACTCAATAACACAGAACAACATTTTATTTGATTTAGTTTGTATAAGTACCTACTTATATTTGAAATCGGATTGGAAATAGTTTCATAATTTAATTTTAATTTTTTTTATATATCGGTTTATTTATTTATTTAAACTTTTGCAACAATACATTACATGGCGGACTTAATGCCTGAGGCATTCTCTACCAGTCAACCATAGGGTGGTGCAGAGATAACATGGTAGGTGCATTTAGGTGCGATAATAAAAGTGGAAGCGTATACTTTTAAATATTTTAAACATACATAGTACAAAAACATATAAGTAGTAAAATCTATAAACACTATATTTTGAAAGTAGGTACACATCACTTTAAATATATGCATATATAAATATAATATAAATATATATATATAAATATACAATACATAATTTATAAATATGAAATTAAGGTCGGTTAAGGTTCGGAATGTAAATGTTGTGCATACCTATAATTTAAATACATTTAAGTGTAACCACTCCTCAAACTTTGTCTGCTGAAATGAGTTGTATGTATTTAGTTGGTACTTAAGCCCTTTTAATATTCGATCGACAATATGATCGAAGCTTTTAATAAATAAATAAATAAATTTGTACAAATATCTAGTATAACGTAGATTTTTACTGTTTTTCTAGAGAGATTAAGGAAAAAATAACTAACAACGATGTATTTCTTCCAAAAACAGTCAAAATTCGAGTGACGCGTAGATTAAATAGCTACGCGGTGTCGCCTCTATTTAATAGTAAGTATAAAACCTAAATGATGGCGGCGGACTTAATTACCACCAACAACAACAGCAAATGGACTCCCGCTGGGCTGGGAATCGAATCCGAACCTCAAGGTCTAAGACCGGTGCCTATGGTCTGTCGTGTAAACGCTAGACCGCACAGTATTAAAAAATAATTATTGTTCTCATTCGAGATACCGACAATAAGAATAATTAGTCAGTTTTTACCATGTTTTTTGTCCTAAACTCTTATAATTAGGTATTATTCCAATGCTCATGGCCATAATAGCTAGGAAACGGTTTTCGTACATCTTTTAAAGCACAATGTTTTTATAACTCACGTTGTACGTTTACTACTTCAGATTTACAAAATATATCTTTATTACAAGCAGCACCTTGTCTATTGTCTGTCATCTACTGACACTACTACTGCCATCTAGTTTCGTTTAGCTATGACTACGACGCTACAACGAACGTTTAGCTACGCGTGAACAACAAGAGAAGTGTTTACAAGCTGCGATGGTAGCGACATCTGTTTGAAGTAGCTTAACATACGTGAATAAAGTTTTTAACTTTTTATGAGACAATGTTAAAAGTATTGTGAAGTGTAATTGCGATGAACATAAAAAGTTACTTGTATTTATTTACACCAATATAAGCTCCTTGATTCAAACAACTTTGATTAATATTTTAGCTTCAATATATAAGTACACAAGGAAGTTTTTAACATCATCGATAGATGGCGGTGCAAGCAAGAACAACTGGAGAAATGTTTTTAACCCTTAAATGCATGAACATTTGTTTTTCATAAAAAGCTTTTTTAATGGATACTATGTGATTCCAACACATCGAAAAAAGTAAAAATTTTTTTTGCCACTGCACTTTCATTTAATAAAAAAAATACGAAAAACCTTGAAAAAACGCTCTCCTTAATAATTTATTTCCATTTTGTTTATTTCACATTATTTTTTCACTTTATATTGATTTAATAATTTACGAATCTATTTTAATTTACATTATTAAAATAGAACTTATACCTAAAAGTATTTTTATTTATTTTTTCAAAAAAAGGTTGCATTCTCGTATCCGAAGAGGTTTCCGTCAAAACTTCTTTGTCTATGATGTTAAATTTAAGAAAAATTTAATATTATAATATAAAAAAAAAACATGTTTTAATTATAGAGTATATTCTAAATATTTATTTTAATATAAATTTAATATCTAGTATAAAATATATAATGAAAATTTTAGTTACCGTATCGTTTTCGATACTGTATGCTTAAAAGGGTGAAATCAACATCTCTGGCAGGAAAGTAAAGGGTCGTGTCAGTATACTGTTATTTTCAAAAAGAGTTTCTCTTATTTAGATAAGTTTGTTCTTACTGTACGTTTGTTCGGGCATCACTTCGATATCCACCATTAGTGGTGGATATCGAAGTGATGCCCGAACAAACAATGCGGCATTTGATTTTTATTTTTTTAGATTATGGTACGTCGGGTGTTGCCTAAGCCCAGCTGTGGGACGCTTACAGGCTCATGATGGTGCCTATGGTATTTATGGTAGGTGTCGTTTCGATAAATGAATAATGCGCAAACCATAACTGCAAACGCGTGTAAGTCAGCATTTTATTTTTATCCACACAACACCCACCATCACCAGTCCATAAACGGCACACAGGCTACAACCTATGCCCAGCTGTAGGATGTTTTTTTTTCTTATATACCTAATGGCTTCGTGCGATCAGCACATTTAGCCAGTGTCAAGTTTTTAATAGTAAGTAATTATTATTTTCTTTACATTAAGGGGATGATAATGAGTGATAATGAACGTTTAATGGTAAGTAAATGATTTTCCTCCAAACACCTTGAGACTGAATAAAGCTGTGGGACTTATTGAGGTCTCACACAAACTTCTTGAGAGAATTTGAGAAGTTATGTTGCACTGTTCAGTTTTATTTGCTAACACTCATGCACGTTCACGAACACTAACTTAACAGTAAATAATCCACCATTATTTCACATTAATATTCGACAAAACACAAATTATAGAAAATAATACAAAACTGCAGAAATGACGCTTCACTTTCCCGCCAAGAAGTCCCTGTAGGATGTTTGTGGACTGAAATCTCCTGTACCTTTTAATAATATTGTTAATTGTAATTTTTCGTTGTCTATTTTGAAGCTGATATATTTGTTTAAGTATCTACCTCCCTCTGCGCCACCAAGATCTACCAGGGTATAAGCAATCTGCAGCGTTACCTGTGCAGCGAGCTGAGATCACTGCCATGAAAGCGCACGCGCTGCCACAGCTCGTCGCTGGGCGCGAACCGGCGGAACACGTTGAACAGCGTCTCGAACACGCGCGAGCAGTGCACCACGTGAACATCGCGCAGGTGCAAAGGGAACGCGTACTGTAATAGGAGCGCATAATCAGGAAGATGTTAGAGTGTGAAGCCAACGTGGCGGAATGACGTCAGAACATTTCTAGTGTTTACGGTTGCCACGCGTTGAGCCTTTCTTGATTGGGCAGAGAAAAAGAGAGAAGAGTGCTTACATAACTGATACAATATAAAGAGAGAAATATTTTTCCTTACATAATGTAGCCTTTTATAGTTTTGTTCATTTGAAAACCTTCTTAACCCTTTATTGCATGGCTTGCAGTGCGACAGACGGCGAGAAGTGTAGGATGTAAACATTATGCTGGAGCCCAATGAGGCATATTAAATACATCATGATGAGCTAATCCCACATAAAGGGTAAGAACAGAAGAATGTTTTGTAGTCTTAATGTCAAAGCACACTCACCCCCATAACGTTCATGGCTTGCATGGCGACGGAGGGCGAGAAATGCCGCATATGCATCATGCTAAGCCCCTGGCAGTCCAGCAGCGCGCAGCCGCCCAGCACCTGCAGCTTGGGCTGCATGATGCCCACCTCCAGCAAAAGCAGGCATCCGCGGATTAGGTCTTCCACGGGAATCACGTCAGGGTCCCATTGGCCTGGAGTATAAAAGACAGATTACGATTTAGTTTCATGATAGGGGAAATCCTAGGCCCGTATTCTCACGATGATAAAAATTATTTTTACCTCACAACCTCGGAAAAATTGTGTTTGTCACTAGAAATCTGAATGCAAAAGTGCATTTTATGCACTAGAGTGGAAAGAGTTTTTAAAATTCGAACCTTTCTATTCCATACTTTTCTATACACCGCAAGTCCACTGAAAATGCAATAGGTACTTATTTCATGTCAGTGCGCCAACCTCATATCTTTGAATAATCGCACTGGTCAGCCACAGGTGCTGGACTAAATGAAAAAAAAATGTTACTATCAATATTACCGATTGCAGTAATTAAAATTTTAATTTGTAAAATGAATAAACGCTCATTTTATTACTAAGCTGTTTTTTTGCACCTAGCGTTTTCCTCCCTGTAGTGAGGTGAAAAATTGTGTGTTTCATTCGGCAGCAAAGTTATTTCGCATTTCGTACCTTTGAAACCCTCGATACGCTCAGGATTCAATAAAAGTACTCGCACCAAAAACCAACTTTGCAGCATTGCATAACAAATAACTATTATTAATGCGTTTATTATCATTAACTTTTGCAATCCAGGCTAAACATTCACTAGTTTAGTAAGTACATTAAGCAAGCAGGAGTTGAATCATTCAACAAATGCTCTAATACTGTGTGGTGATAGTCTCACAATAAAAAAGCGTGACCTTTTAAAAAGCATAGAGAGTTTAATTGATATACAATCTAAAACTCATTGTAAAATAATAGTTTGTGCCTTTCCCTATGCCTGTAACTTATCGTGGAAACAAAACAAACAGATCTTTGATTTGAACTTACTTTTGTATAACTCCACTTATCGTCACAGTGACAGTATTGTATTTTTTGATACAAATAAATTTATATCTAGTTTTAAGTTGACTACTGATTCTATGTATTTAATATACAAAGACAGGCTACAGATAGCATCATTGCTAGCATCTAATTTAAAAGACACAGTTATAAGTAGTAAAACAATGTCGACACAAAATTATCGCACTGTTAGTATTTCTACTAATGTAAATTTAGTTGATAAGTCTTGCACAACCTCTAGTTTAAACTAAGAGGTAAGACAAAAGCCAGCCCTATCCAAATTAAAATAGTTCATCAAAACATGCAGGGCCTGGCCGGCAAAGAGTTAGAAATTGAACTTTTTTTATTACATGAAGATATAAACATTTTATGTATAACTGAGCACTGGCTTAAAGATTATCAGTTAATTTTTAATATTAAAAACTTTCAGCTTTCCAGTGCTTTTACTAGAACAAATTCAATTCGCGGCGGATCCTTAATATTTGTTAATTACAGTAAACATAAGATTACGGAACGAAAGGATGTAGTTTCCCTTTCTATTGAACGCGTTATTGAGCTGTCATGTGTCGAGTTAGAGAAATTTATAATTGTTTGTGTATATCGACCTCCTTCTGGTAATTTTAGTGTCTTTGAAGCCACTATGGAAGATGTAATTAAGAAGATTTGTAAATCTAAAAAGAAAATAGTAATTTGTGGGGATTTTAATGTAAATTTATTAGACAGTCATTCAACTAGTGTAAGATTAATCTCGTTGTTTAAATCATTTGATTTGGATTACCAATTTAGAGAACCGACTAGAATTACAGCAACCACTGCAACCTGCTTAGACAATTTTTTTTGTAACTTTGCTCCTGAGTCTAAGTTCATACTAACTAATTTATCTTCAGATCACTGTGGGCAAAAATAGTTTTTACTGAATATGGACACCCTAACTCAGAAGAAATATCTTGTAGGCCAGTGACAGAGAAACGGGTTAAAATTTTCAAGCATAACATAACTACTAAACTTGCATGTTTACCATTTATACAGGAAAATCCAGATGCTCTTTACAAGCATTTTTTTGATCTTTTAAACGGTGAATTTAATAAAACTTTCTCTATTAAAAAGTTTAAAACTAATACACTCGGCGTCAAAAAAATCGCACCTCTTAGAAAATCACTTTCAAATGTCATTTACTCTTGATATGCACATGCAGTCGCATTAATTATGATTTTATTTACAAGGTTACTTAATTAACTTAATAAAAAACATTACTTTTCATTATCAAATAAAACCTAATGCAACAAATAAAGTGTCACAAAAATTCGATGCAAATTTTGCTACCCGTGAGAGTTGCTAGTTGCGCTTCCTTTGTGGGTATAAAACGGTCAACACGGGTTCAATGTGGGTCATTCGCTATTCAACCGTTGAAGAGGACACACGCACAGATTTTGATGGATACCACAGCTGATAAAGCCGCTCAAGTGGTTGCACTACTGCAATCAGGGGTGCGGCAGTGTGATGTCGCCCGGCAACTAAACCTGAGCCGTTATTCCGTTCGAAGAGTGTACCAGCGCTTCATAGAGACCGGTGGCTATATCCGCAGACACGGTTCGGGTAGACGTCGCTGCACTTCGGAAAGAGACGACCGGTTCGTTGTGTCGAACTCTTCGAGAAATCGTTTCTCCAACGCTGTTGAGTTGCAACAGCAGCTCCAGGCAGTTCGCAGACGCACCGTAAGCGTATCTACGGTTAGAAGAAGATTGAAGGAGAAGAAGATAGCGGCCCACAGAGCTGCTACGGGTCCAAAATTGACTGCAGCGCATCGGCGAGCCCGCTTGCAGTTTGCTCGTGACCACGTCGATTGGACCCTTGAGCAGTGGAGAGCTGTTCTCTTCTCAGACGAGACGCGAGTGTGTCTTTTCTGCAACGACCGACGGAGAAGAGTATACCGGAGGCAGGGTGAACGTTTCGCCCAAGCCTGCATCCAGGAGACGGTGGAATATGGTGGCGGATCCTGCATGTTCTGGGGCGGTATGTCTGCTGCCGGCAAAACCGACCTTGTCTGCGTCTCCCGGACTGGAGGTGCTCGCGGACAAGGGTCGCTGACTGCTCGCCGCTATGTCACTGAGGTCCTGGAAGTGCATGTGGTCCCCTTTGCCGAATCTTTTGGCGAGGGGTTCACATTAATGCACGACAACGCTCGCGCTCACACTGCAGGCATCGTGAGCGACTTCTTGCAGAGGTCCCAAATCTCTGTGATGCAGTGGCCAGCGCGAAGTCCGGATCTGAATCCTATAGAGCACCTCTGGGACCATCTTAAACGTAAGGTTCGATCTCGGGATCCAGCTCCTTCGACTCTACAGGAGCTCCAAGACGCGGTGATTGAAGAATGGGGGCTTATCCCTCAAGAAGAGCTCCTGAAGTTGGTGAGGTCCATGAGGGACCGTATGGAAGCCGTGATCAGGGCAAGGGGGGGTAACACTAGATTTTAAGTTAATTTTAAGACACTTTTTGTACATTTTTCTTTGTAAATTATCTGTTGTTAATTAGGACTTAATTAAGGATTTTTATTATTTTATTAATTTTAATGTTGTTTGTATAATTATAATTAAACAGAAAGTTAAATTTAATTGTTTTTTGATACTCCTTTTTGTTACCTTTCTAATGATACCCAACACTATCCTCTACATAAGGTTTAAGAATTTTTAAAGATGATTTTTAAAAGGTGCGATTTTTTTGACGCCGAGTGTATTTCAATGAAATTTAGGGATTGGGCTACAGCTGGTTTACATAAAAGTAGGGCTAAGTTGTATGACTTATATGAGCAGAAAAAATATAATAATAGTCCAAGTTTTCTAGAGTTTATCAAAAAGTATTCGAAAACTTTTAGGAAGGCTTGTGCATGTGCCAAGTCATTATTTATTAGTGAAAAAATTAAAAAGTCTGATAACAAAATAAAGGCAACATGGAACTGCATAAACCGCGAAACTGGTAAAATAAAGCCACGTGATACTAAGTTTTCTTTAAGAATAGGCAATAGCTTTTTAAGTGAAGACAATAAAGTTGCTGATGCTTTTGAACAGTTTTTTACAAATATACCAATTGCCACAACTATGTTACTCAACTCTTCACCAAGTAATGCAGAAATTCTGCTAAAAAAGTATGTACCCATATATGTAAGTGTTCAAATTTAAACACGTAAACTGTAAAGACGTACTTAAATCCTTTAAATCTTTAAAAATAAAAAACACTTGTGATTTGTGGGATATTTCAACAAAAAATATTAACAATATTATCGAGTCCATTGCGCCTTTTCTTGTAGTCATATTCAATAGCTGTGTTGACGGAGGAGTTTTCCCAGATCTCATGAAGCATAGCAAAGTTCTGCCACTTTTCAAATCGGGTTGTAAAGATGACCCGAGCAATTTCAGGCCTATTTCGATTTTACCTACTCTTAGTAAAGTTTTTGAAAAACTTATTTTAGATCAACTCGGCTCCCACTTCGCTATAAACCACCTTTTTCACAGTGAACAGTATGGTTTTACCAAGGGAAGGTCTACTACTGATGCTGGTGTAGCTCTACTAAAACACATATTTGAGGCTTGGGAGGGATCGCAGAATGCTTTTGGAGTGTTTTGTGATCTCTCCAAGGCTTTTGATTGCGTTGAATACAACACCCTTTTAATAAAGCTAAAACACTATGGAGTGCACTCTGATGCCTTGAAATTGATTCAATCATATCTTAGCGGCAGAATCCAAAAAGTTAGCGTGAACGGATCCATATCATCCGGATCTTCTGTGCTAATGGGGGTCCCACAAGGGTCAATACTAGGTCCATTTTTATTCTTAATTTATATTAATGATTTACCATTTTATGCGGAAAACTTTTGCAATATTGTTTTGTTTGCTGACGATACATCTTTGATATTTAAGACTGATCGAAATAAAAATAGTTTTGATGACATCAACAGTGCCCTAACAGATGTGTTGAATTGGTTTACTACTAATAATCTTCAATTAAATGCGAAGAAAACCAAATGTATAAATTTTACTCTACCTAACGTAAAGAATATTATAGGAAATAAAATTAAACTGAATGGTGAACTGTTGGACCTTGTTGATTCAACAGTTTTCTTAGGTATTACCTTAGATTCAAAAATACAGTGGTACCCTCATATTAGCACCCTTGCGGGGAGACTTAGTTCAGCTGCTTACGCTGTTATGAAAATTAGGCATTTTACAGACGTGGAAACTGCTTGATTAGTCTATTTTAGTTACTTTCACAGTGTTATGTCCTATGGTATACTACTTTGGGGTAAAGCAGCAGATATAGAAACCATTTTCATTTTACAGAAAAGAGCAATAAGGTCCATATATAACCTAGGATCACGTGACTCCCTTAAGGAGCTGTTTAAAGAAATAAATATTCTTACAGTTGCATCACAATTTATTTATAACTGTATTGTTTACGTGCGTCAAAACATTACTCATTTCAAAAAAAATTGCGATATACACAAACTAAATACTAGAAATAAGTATAAACTTGTAATTCCTAAATTTCGACTTCAGAAAGTTTATGGATCATTTATGGGACAAAGTGTCATAATTTACAATAAAATCCCGAACGATGTTATAATTTTGCCCTTTGACAAATTTAAGACACATGTTAAGGACAGACTTTTAGAAAAGGGCTTTACACTGTAAGCGATTACATCAATGACAAAAATGCATGGAATTAACATTCCTCTAGTTTCGCATACATTGTTCTAATGCGTTCATAGTGCCCGAGTAAAACTTGTAGATTCACTTTTGTTTTTATCTTTTATTTTATATAATTGTTTTATGACTATTGACTGTATAATTTGGTAACGACATATTGTTTTGTAAATGTCGTTACCTCTATATTATTATAAAGCTGTGGAGTTTGTTGTGCTCGTTCTTCTCCACAGCTAAAAGACTTCCTGAATGGGTGTTTTCCTGTGCCTATCCATCCATCCATATAAAAAAAATAAAAATTGACGATTCAAAACGCTTAATTTAAGCTTACTGAATAAAGTTATTTTGATTTTGATTTTTGATTTATTACATACATTTATTTATTTATTTATTTAATTAGGCTCTCACAAGAATGAGTACACTAATACAATCAATACTTATGCTATTACAGAAAGTTCTTAACTAAGTGTCCCATTACTTAAAGGAGGGCACCACATGCTCAATAAGAAAAATGTTTGGTTTGGTTAGGTATACAATAAATATTAAAAAAAACAAAAACTTAAATTTTACTTTGATTTAAACTTAATACTGCTTTCTTGATGCTGGGTATAGAATCAAAGCTGAGATAAATTGCATTTTGGTAATTCTTGTACAATGTTATAGCTCGCAATAAGAAGCAGTGCAATTTCAAATTTGGCATTTAGGCGCTTGGAAGAGCTTACTATTACCGTGTCGCGGCAAACAACGCGGGACATGAAAATCAATTCTAAAGAGCAGATCGGGCAATCCACAGAGCTTGTAACAATTCTTTTCAAAAACACCAAGTCTACTACTTTTCTACGAGCTTCCAATGTAGCCATATTAAAGTGTTGTAACCGATCCCCATACGATCTAAGTTTTTTGCCTAAGTTGCAAGAGTAGGTCAAGTGCCACATAAACCTCTTTTGCAACCTTTCAATGCGCTGAATATGTATTTTGTAGGTTGGTGACCACAGGCTATACCACAGTATTCTAAACCGCTTCTGACTAGAGAGTTATACATAATAGCTTTAGTTAAAGGTTTTTTGAAATTCTTACATTCTCTCAAAACAAATCCGAGCATTCTAGATGCTTTCAAAACACAGATATTCATATGGCTATTAAAATTAAGCTTGGAATCAATTTGGATGCCTAAATCACGTATTTCCTGAACTTCATCGAGTACATCATCACCTAACCGGTATTCAGATCGTCTAATATTGCGGTTTCGAGTAAATTTTATATGTTTGCACTTTTTAGTATTAAGCGACATTTTATTTTGCTTACGCCAATCCGCAAATCGATCCAAATCATCCTGAAATAACGAGGAATCAATATCATTTTTTATCGTTTTAGTAGCTTTTAAGTTATCAGCAAACATGTACAAATGAGAGTTAGGGGAACATTGATCCACGTCATTAATAAAGACGTTAAACAAATGGGGCGCAAGATGGGATCCTTGCGGAATGCCAGGTGTTGCAATGTATTGACTTGAACTACTTCCGTTCATGACAACTTTTAAGTCACGCTGTGCGTGATATGACTGAAACCAACTGAGCAGCGGCTCCGAAACTCCGCAATTGCGCAACTTTTGAATCAAGATGATATGACTCACTGTGTCGAAAGCCTTGCAAAAATCGGAATACACTCCATCAACCTGCACACGAGAGTCTACCGCTTCCACAAAATTCCCAACATATATTGCTAGATTTGTAGCAGTAGATCTTCCCTTTACAAAACCATGCTGATTATTAGACATTAATTGTTTTAGATGCCACCACACTATAGGACAAATAAGGGCTTCAAATACTTTGGCGACTACAGAAAGAATAGCTATTGGCCTGTAATTGGTAACATCAGATTTATTGCTATTTCTAAAAATAGGAACTATCTTAGTGTTTTTCCAAAGTGTAGGAAAAACACCATCTTTTAGTGACTTGTTATAAATCAGCGTCAGTGATAGGGCAAGTTTATTGGCAGTCCTAGACAGAAAGACAGGTGGTATGTCATCTGGACGGGTACCCTTATTTATGTCAAGGTGTTCTAAAGCCTTCATAACTTGGTTTTCAGTTAAGATAATATTATTCAAGATATTTTTAGTTATACAATTTGAAGAATCTGTATTACTAACATGGTCGTTCTCAGTGGAGCTAACGTACACCTTAGAGAAATGAGACGCAAAATAGTCACATATCTTCTCGACGTCGTCGCCAGAACTAACTTCTTCATACGACATAATACTAGGATAGCTACTTAACGAGCCTTTTTTATGCTTAAAGTAACTCCAGAAGAGCTTAGCGTTATTTTGCCCTCCAAATCCGCAGTATAAGAGTTATAACAAGTCACGGTCATATGTTCACATCGCCTTTTAAGTAGGTCAAATTCAATTTTATCTAAGGGATTGGTTTATTTCTTTACTTTTATTCTAAGTCTATTCTTTTCGTTTAATCGTCTAATAAGTTGCCTTGAGAACCAAAATGGGTACCGTCTATTTTTTATTGTATTTCGTGGAACATGTCTATGTATAAGATAGCGAATAACTATGTAGAATGTATCAACCGCGTTATCGATCGAATACATACGTAGTCTTACGACTAATCCCCAAAGGAAACTCCCAAAGTCTCCTTTGACTAACCCAAGGGGTTAGGGTTAACAATAAGAGCTGTGTTGTTGCGGCTGATTATTAAAAGAATACAATCAACCCATTCTCTTCTCTGGGGTGTCGTAAAAGGCGACTAACCAAGTAAACACTGCACACACATCCAACAGCATAGACCGGTGACGTTCTCATCACTTATCACGCTGAGCACATGTGTAGCTTTAATTCGGTATGCCGTGGATTATGGCAGTGGACTGCTTCTGCGGTCCTTATTGCCTGGTACCCGACTAACGCTTTGGGGCTTAGTCATGTTTGTAAGACTTGAATATCTCACCCAGTCTACATATGATGACCCTGCCGACATCCGGCCGGTCGAACAGCACACCCTCGAACACCGAGCCCAGCCGGGTCAGCCCGAACCAGTCCACGTCGCGCCACAGGTGCGGGTTCTGCTCCCGGAAGTTGCAGTAGCGCACTAACTGCAAAGGAACACGTTGTTCATGCAAATACGAGTTTGTTGACACTAGTTAGTGATGCGGTGAAAGCAATGTGTTTCTTTTTTACCCGACTGCTATGAATATAAAGTTTTTACAATTATGATATCGGTAGGTATGTCTTTACTACCCAAATGTCCTAGAACTATCCTAAAACGTAAAAAAATCTAATTGACAAGTGTGAAAAATAATGTTTTTATTAACCTTCTAATACTGTGGTTTCAGAGCGGCTATTTCAACAAAGTCTGCAGACATGTTTTTTTAAATTAGAACCTTGTGTCAATTATAATTAAATTACTTTAAATATTGATCTGATCTATCAATGCCTCTAAATTGCATACAACATGTAAACTAGTTCAGTTTGTCTGCCGCTCTAATCATATATCTGGCTATTAGCCTTAATTTAAACCTACAAGATCATAAGACGAAGTCTAGTCATTTTCTAAATTGACTGTTTACGTAGTCATGTAGCTCCTAAAACTACCTAACTGCCATTTAATAGTTTATTGTAAATTAATTAATTTAGTACGTTTTTCATTATTTACTGTAAAAGAGTAATATTAAATAAAAACAACCTATTATATGAAAATTGTAACATCGGTCAATGTCTAGAATTCATGTCGCCTATTGAAGAACTCAAAATTTACTGTAAGTATGTATTAAATTGTACAATAAAGAAATTATTATCTAACTTATTAATTGTAGGTATATCTTAAAATTTTATTTTATTATATTTCAATAACCAACATATATTTACAATACACAAAATCATAAAAACTTATTGTTACTAAGGGTGGATTCGACCAAACTGGAATAAGGTCTTATGCCTAGATTAAACGCCGAATTTGTGTAGACTAATCTCGGAGTAAGTCTTATTCCAGTTTGGTTAAATCCACCCTTAGTATAAGAAGACCAAAAAGTGTGGCTCATCTTGGCATGGCCACCATCACCAACTCTAAATTTGACTTTATAGAAAGTATGTCGATAGTATGTCGAAGTATGTCGCCAAGTATCAGAGTTTGTCGGTCTACCATTCAAAAGTTATAAGGGGTCATTGGTGGCCATGCCAGGATGAGCGCTTATCCTGGCATGGCCACCTGTATCTCAAAAACTACTGGTCATAAAAAGATCTGATTTCACCAATAGTATGTCGAAGTATGTCGCCAAATATCAGAGTTTGTCGGTCTACCGTTCAAAAGTTATAAGGGGTCATTGGTGGCTATGCCAGGATGAGCGCTCATCCTGGCATGGCCACCTGTATCTCAAAAACTACTGGTCATAGCAAAGATCTGATTTCACCAATAGTATGTCGAAAGTATGTCGAAGTATGTCGCCAAATATCAGAGTTTATCGGTTTACCGTTCAAAAGTTATAAGGGGTCATTGGTGGCCATGCTAGGATGAGCGCTCATCCTGGCATGGCCACCTGTATCTCAAAAACGTCGTAGCGAAGATCTGATTTTACCAATAGTATGTCGAGAGTATGTCGAAGTTTGTCGAAAAACTCCAGAGTTTGTCGGTGCTTCTAAGAAAAGTTAAATCAACTTTTTTTTTTCCATACAACAGCAAATAGTACAATCGCGTACACGAGCATTAAATAATTTTTATTCGGCTATTTAATGAACGCATAAAGTGTTGAACGAAGAAAGGAACTTCGATGTGTATGTATGTTAATCAGAAAAGTTCACCGAAAATAAAGCGGTACCTGATATAGCCTTGATTTTGGTGTCATAATTTAGACTTATATTTTATCATTGCATTTCTTTATATGGGCTATTAACGAATAGGCGCAATTTAGAACTGTACATTTTGTTATCTGTTTTATAGATTAAAAACAAACCATTGTTTGTGATAGTTGAGTGGAGAGTTACGAACATTACAATAGGTTATTTAAAAAAGGGGATTTTAATAAAAAAATATGTAAGTGTAATATGCTTTATTTGAAAATATCAATCAGATAGGTAACTACTAACTAAGGTATAGACGACCGCAGGTCAATTAACCCTTTTCAAAATATCAAATCCAATAAATTTAAAAGTTTGGGGATGTTGACTTGCTGGCTTCGGAATCCTACCCGTTGTAACAGCGACAAAAAGGGTGCTTCAACTCACAGCAGATAGATAAGCTACCACCATCTTATGTAAATATGTCGCCATAACATCAATGTTCGTGTAGCATTGTTATATTCCGGCAGTTGTAGATAAGATGCAAGAAACAGCCAGTTCCTCAGTAGTTGATGATTCTGGGAGAAGGGCACTTCCATCTGTATGTTTTATCAACTTATGTACATAAGTTGGTTTCTCAAGGTTCAGTATTATTATGATTGATTGTAGACACTATTGTACATTTCGCGAAATTTCATGCGTGATTGATTATATTGGAACTGGTGCTAGATTCTACTGAATCTAACTATTGTTAAGATTTAACTAAATGATAGTTAACTGTTATTTTATTAGTTTTCGACGTCAATAAGTAGGCACTTCTTTCATTCAATATAAACCTGTGATGGTTTATATTGAATGAACTATTTGTCTATTATTTAAGCATCGGATTAAGTACCTACCTATCACTCATATACACATAATTAATAAAGTTGCGCTCTTTATATCAAGGAACCTTTCAGATTTAAAATTATTCATTTACTTTTTCAATAAACTTTATGCACGCGATTGTACATCTACTATGGGAAAATTAAAAATTGGTTTTTCTCTTTATAGAAGCACCGACAAACTCTGGAGTTTTTCGACATACTTCGACATACTCTCGACATACTATTGGTGAAATCAGATCTTCGCTACGACCAGTAGTTTTTGAGATACAGGTGGCCATGCCAGGATGAGCGCTCATCCTGGCATGGCCACCAATGACCCCTTATAACTTTTGAACGGTAGACCGACAAACTCTGATATTTGGCGACATACTTCGACATACTCTCGACATACTATTGGTGTAATCAGATCTTCGCTACGACTTGTAGTTTTTGAGATATAAGGTGGCCATGCCAGGATGAGCCTCATCCTGGCATGGCCACCAATGACCCCTTATAACTTTTGAACGGTAGACCGACAAACTCTGATATGTGGCGACATACTTCGACACATCTTCAACTATCGACATACTTTCTATAAAGTCAGATTTAGAGTTGGTGATGGTGGCCATGCCAAGATGAGCCACACGACCAAAACTAAGACTGACCAGTCGGTGCGCCCGCGCGGGGATGGAGCGGCGCGCGCGCAGGAACCGCAGCAGGAAGCTGTCGTCCATGCGCGGTGGCTTGCATTGTCCACGTTCTGTAATGGCAACAGGTTTTTTTTTATTGGTTTAAGCAAATGTTAAGAACCTGGGGCCTCACTGGGCATCTGTCTGTCTGAGTGCATCCATAAATTAACCGGGAGGGTTCTTAGAGATGGCGACACCAGAACAGGCGTGCTAACAGATGGAGGTCGTCTTAATGAAGATGATAATTAAATAAAATGCTTTTAGAAATTAGCCTATATAACTTAGGTTACTTTTGCTTATTTGGTTTATTGATATTTTGCATAATAATATTCAAGATGACTATCTTAACGAGTTGATTAATGACACGAAATAAAAAGAACCGTTTCGAGTACCTACAATCTTACTCAGAGTCAATAATAGTATCCATGTAGAACCTACTACGTTTAGTATCTCAAGAATGTAGGTGTAAGTACATTATAAGTATAGGAGCAACTCAGAAAGTGCGAAAAAAACACAACTAAGGGTGGATTCGACCAAACTGGAATATTCATATTCATATTCATTTATTCCACTTAAATTTGTAACAAAAAGTACAATAACATACAGAAATATGTTTGTGTTAGAAAGGTGTTATGCTAGTCACAAATTTACCTTTTCAAGGCATTGGGAAAACACGGTTAGGTAATTTAATGATTAAATTAATAAATTGTTACAGTACAACTTAAATAAATGAAAGAACAATAACATAATATTAAAATATTCGACAAACTATAACACATTATAATTTTTCCTCAAAATATTATTTCATGTTGTAAAAGGATTTATCTACTAATACATTCTTTAGCTCGTTTTCAAATGTACTGTCTTGGAGTGCTTTCAGTTTTTGAGGTAAGTAGTTGTACACCTTAATGGCCATGTAGTACGAGTTATTTTTAAACAGTCTAAGATTGACTGCAGGCACTACTAAATCATGCTCACGGCGCCGTGACACGTATCGACCTTGCTTGTCTCCTATTTTCTGGAAATTGTGGGAATATTTCCTAACTAACCGACACTGTTCGAAAATGTATACTCCAGTTACAGTGAGGACGCAGAATTTTTTGAACAAAGTTCTACAAGCTATGATTCTTATGCAACGCTTCTGTAAAATGGACACAGCCGGCGCATCCGCCGAATTCCGAAAAAAGTCGAATAAGGTCTTATTCCAGTTTGGTCGAATCCACCCTAAGTATTCCATACAAAACTGAATAGAATAGTATATCTTTATTGCAAATACAAGTCGATGTAAATGTTTGAAACACCTGTTTTTCAAATACCTTTTACCCAACACTAAATATTTTAATCAAAACACTAATTATAAATGTTATCGTCATTAATCGTCTAGAATTATACAACATTGCAATTGACACTAAAGGCCTGGATTTGCGGTCACACAACCGCCTAGCGATCGTGACCTCTATCGGGACTAGGCTTGTAACTCTATAGCCGTGAACGGTGTTAAACCTACGCACACGCATAGCGAAAGTATCTGTTATTCGCAGTCGCAGTAAGCGAATATCGAAATGATTAAAAACATTTAGGTACATAATAGTACAGGTCAAGAGTACCCTAAACCGTCGAGCATGTATGAAGAATGTTATGAGAGTAAGTAAAGCCAAAGATGTGTGTCGGGATCAGTGTTTCCACAATGAGGGAAATTAGAGAGGGGAAGAAAAAGGAGAAAAAGTGAAAAGGGGAAATCGAGGGAAAGCATACTTCCATCTCTTCTTGTTTACGCGGCGGCGGCGTTGCCAAATATAAATAACTAGCGACCCGCCCCGGCTTCGCATGGTTACTACCCGTATCCGTACCTAAACAAATTATAACCTATAGCCTTCCTCGATAAATGGGCTATCTAACACTGAAAGAATTAATGTTTTATATTTTAGCGTTTTATTAACGCTTAAATATACTTAAGTAAAATTTTAAACACTGTGCTTGGTTCGATTCCCGCCTGAGGTTGTCGTCTTTTTTCAGTGTTTAAAATTTTACTGAAAGAATTTTTAAATCTAACCAGTAGTTACTGAGATTAGCGCGTTCAAGCAAATAAACTCTTTTGCTTTATAATATTAGAAAGAAAGAAAGAAAGAATAAAAGTATATTTGGCATAAATATACAACAACTAGACAATACACAGAATAAAAATACAGATATAAAAACATGCCAAATAGGTCCCCGCTCAGCCTAAGCCGAAGCACAAGTGCCACGACGCTGGTATTCTGCGGATACCATTTATAAAAATATAAAAAAATAAAAATAAACAGATGGTGTCCGGCCATACACTCACAACAAATTGCTATCTTTTGTGCACACAGCTACACTAACAACATTAATGAATCTTAACAAAATAAATCAGATTAAAACCCTGCCATAGATGAGTAATACTTAGTAACAATAATTACCACTATAAAGAATGCAGTCCAAACATCCACAAAATTCACAACAACAACACAACACAATTATACATAAAAATCCAATATAATTAATACATTAATGTCATTCGGCTTTCTGTGTGTTTAGCAAATGCTTCCTGTACCTAATTTTAAAGGAGCCAATACTCAGACTATGTCGTATAGGTTGAGTAATGTTGTTCCAGCACTTAGAAGCCGAATATCGAAAACTGCCACGAAAAGCAGCAGTCTTAAAAGTTGGACAAATTAATCGGTCATTTATTCGTTGGCGTTGAGTAAATTGTAATTTTCCATATAAATATGGTGGACTTTTATCTTTTATTACACCATCATTTTATCTTTTATTAATGTAACCTACGTCGAGTTTCCATATTCATGAGGTTATTGTTGTTTAAATATGGAGTTATATGAGTTCTTGGAGGTACAGGGAAACAGAATCTGACGCAAGAGTTTTGGAGGCGTTGTACCACTCTTTTAGTGCGAGCTAGTAAACACGTACCCAACACTGAATCAGCATAGTTTAATTTTGATAGGATCAGTGACTCGCACAGGTAAATTCTTGTCTCCACACTCAAGTACTGCCGCACCTGATACAACACTCTCAGTCTGTAATAGCACTGCTGGACAACATCGCTTACATGCTTTTCAAATCTTGAACTACCATCCATACAGACCCCAAGATTTCTAGCTTCCTCAACCTGCTCAATATTAACATTATTAATTTTTATTACAGGCGCACAGCTGATAATCCGACTGACTTGAGTCTTAGAGCCCAGGATCAAAAACTTGGTCTTGACTGGGTTCAACACCAAACCATTTGCTTCCGACCATTCAACTATGTGTTTAAGGTCCCGATTTATCTTATGCGTGGCTTCTTCAGTTTCAGATGGCTTAAAAGATATGTGCAACTGGAGGTCATCTGCATAAAGATGATGATCTGTGTGCGTAATTACTTTAGGCAAGTCAGCAGTGTACACAATGAAGAGCACAGGTCCCAGTATCGAGCCTTGTGGAACGCCTTTACTTACTGGAGATGCGGCAGATACTTTTCTTATTCCACTGCTGGAAATGACTTCTACCTGTTGCGTGCGATTATTTAAGTAACTAGAAAACCACCGAAGTGCAAGATCAACAAAGCCGTAGTACCTAAGTTTAGCAACAAGCAACTCAGTGTTAATCATGTCGAATGCCCTAGAGTAGTCCAACAGTACCAAGATCGAACCCCTTCCCGCATCTTGCCCCCCCAATACATTATCCACAACATCAAGCAATGCAGTTGTTGTACTCCTACCCCGTCTAAATCCTGATTGTTTGTCAGGTAAAATGTTATTTTCGTGTAGGTATTCATTGATTTGTATACACACCGCCTTTTCTAATATCTTTGACATAAATGGTAGTATGCTAACTGGCCTAAGATCATTTAGACGTGTTGGACTACTTGCTTTTGGTAGCGGCTTGATCTTTGCCTGTTTCCATAGCTCTGGGTAAGTGCCCGTTTCAAGAGATTTGTTTACAATATCAGTAATGACCTGCAGTGTTCGTGGCAAAGTTAAAAGAATCATGTTTAGGGATATCTCATCCACCCCTTGTGAATTTGTATTGATATTTTTTATAATTTTAAATACTAAATCTGCGTCTACATGCTTAAATGAAAACACTGAATCACTAAAACAATGTGAAGAAAAGTGTGCCAGATGGGCAACATCAATATGATCATCACCGGGGACCTTCAAAAAATGATCGTTAATGCGGTCTGGGTCACTAATGTTTTCTGGCAAGTCTGCAAGTGTTGACTTAAAATCGACAACATTTCGCTTTATATTTTTCCAGAGTGCCCTAGGGTCTTTCAAGTTTTTATTTATGAAGTACTGGTAGTACGCTGATTTTTCACAATATAAAGCTGCGTTCACTAACTGTTTAAGTTCTTTATAGTATTTATGATCACTTTCAAGCTTTGTTTGACGACTCTTAGTCTGAGTTCTATCCCTCAAAGTCATCATGTCTCTAATGGTTTCTGTTATCCATGGATAACGTTGCTTTCGCAAATAAATCTTTTTTAATGGTGCATGAAGATCAAACAACTCCTTAATTTGAGCGTTAAATGCATTGACAGAGTCGTTTACGCTGTCGCAAATAAGTCGTTCCCAGGTTATATTATTTACATGTACATTAAACAAATCCATATCTATGTCCTTCAACGGTCTGTAGGCAATCCAGCGAGGTTCTGTCCTAGGTTTCCTTACATTCACTTCATAAGAAATGAGTGCATGAGCACTAAGATCAGGTACATAGTCCACAGTTAACTTGGTGATTTTGATGGTACTGCAAACCAGATTCAAAAGCGTTTCTGAGTGATCGGTGAAATGCGTTGGCTCTGTTACATATTGCTCCAGATTCACACTCCTAATGAAATCCAAAAACTTTATCGTTTTCGATTCATGAGCTCGTAGCATATCAATGTTAAAATCTCCCGCTACAATAATTTGGTTGAATGAAGAGAAACTTGCCATTGACTCCGCCACAGCATCCAAGACCGTATCTACACAAAGCCAGGGCGGTCGGTACACAGTACCTATTGCAACTTTAACACCGTTCAGCCTGACACCGAGCCACATCTGCTCTACGGAAGGACAGACTGGATGATTAAGAACGCGGGCACGGAGTCCTCTTTTAAGATAGAAGGCTACGCCCCCTCCGCGTGATCGTATTGCCGCAGGACGAGGCTTGTGCAGCAGTCTGTAGCCAGGCAAAGCAGGTGCTCGCCTCTCCTCGCCGACCCTGAGCCATGTCTCATTAATTGCCATTATGTCCACATCATGTCGTTCCATGGCTACCAAAAACTCTATTAGTATATATTACTACTATTAGTATACATAGTTGTACGAGCACGCAACGTACATTGTATTTATGACGTAATTAAATACTTCGTCGTACTCTTTGGTAGCTTGCAACTGTCTTAATGTGGTTCAGCCAGATTTTTGGCGGGAAAGTTATCAATAAGTATTGATTGTTTTTGTGTTTTTGTGTCGAGGGTTTGTGAGCGTGCATGTGCGTTGTGCGTGTGTGTTGGCTAATGTAAACAGACAGCGCAACGTCAGTGATCGAGTACTTTTAAGTTTCAAGAGGGCCGCGAGAGGTCTCAGAGAAGTGTCCTACCTCTTTACAAGTCAAGGGGATCGAGGTCATACCGTACATCATTGATCTTCCATCAAATATTATTAATTTCGTTCGTCGTCAATTGTTATCCTACTAATATTATAAACGCGAAAATTTGTAAGTATGGATGGATGTTTGTTACTCTTTCACGTAAAAATACTGAATGGATTTGGATGAAATTCAGCATAAAGATAATTTATAACCTGGATTAACACATAGGATACTTTTTATCCCGATATTCCCACGGGAACGGGAACCACGCGGGTGAAACCGCGAGCGGCCAATAGTTCAACAATAAAAAAACTTGGTAATCCTGTAATGTACTCTAATGCCAATCTACGTCGACCGTCTTTCAGTTTTAGATTACCCCTTAGATGGCAATCTAAGGTTTTACTCGAGAAATCGAAATTAAAATGACCTAAATTTTAGAGATCGTGTGTCGGAAGAGCTGAAAGCTATAATATTTTTATATCATTTGATACTGTAATGTGACTATAGACAACCTCCGTAGTCGAGTGGTTAGAACGCACGCCGGTTCTGGCGTCGCCTTGTCTGAAGTCCAGGGTTCGATTCCCGGTCGAGTAAATGAAGGAATAACTGTTTTTTTCGTCTGGGTGTTTTCGATGTATAATTAGTAGATACGTTTATCCATAACTAACTAATAAAAAATAATTCAAGAGAAGCTTAACTTAGTCAAGATAATTGGTCATAAGAGTAAAAAAGAAAAAGTTATAGTTACCTATAACTTTTTTTGGTTTGTATAAAACCTACAGTCAAAACAACAATAGTTTCAAGACACCAACAACAAGCCAGAAGAAATCTCCAACCTGCACACAAAAAACCTGAACTGTGGCAATTATTATCATTGCTATGCTTTTTTGCTGCCGTTGAGTACCCATAAGTATTTCGGCACAATTACCTTCGTCAATGGCTACTGTGTTACTTAACGGCAACAAAAAAAACATAGTTACAATCCCGTTAACAATATTTTTCTAATGTGAGTGACCATGATAATAGTAGTAATTAGTGTTTAAACTGTCACACTTCCGGGCAAGGGCCTACATCAATGAAGTCGAGTCATTGCTACAATTTATTATGTTTTCTTATCTTTGCGGTGGCCTCACAGTAGTATGTCGACTATTGTCGACCCATCGGGATATTTGTGCTGATCACAAAATGAAATGCAGCAAACTGTATACTACCAACTTAAAAAATACTATCAGTCCACGCTGCACCTAAAGGTGAATTTATTACATTCATACATATAATTACGACCATTATCCCCGCGGCTTCAACGCTGTTTTTTTTAAAGTAGCCTATTATTAGCCTATTATTATTATTACTAGAGCCCCATCTACCTCTTTACCAAAATCTATCAAATTCAGTGTAGCGGTTTAAGCGTGAAAGCATGACAAACAACAAAATCACTTTCGCATTTATAATATACATACATATAGATTAATCACGACTAAGGGTTAGTCAGAGACTAGGCAATGAGGACGGCAAAAGCAGTCCTCTGCCATAGTCCACTTTTCACCAAATAGCGACTGCATATGTGCTCAGTCAGCGTGACAGGCGGTGAGCCCATCGCCGCTCTTTTGGATGTATGTGCAGTGTTTAGTACGTTAGTCGCCTTTTACGACACCAAGGGAAGAGAGGGGGTGGTAGTATTCTTTCACCGCTACGCGACACGGCTATTGGAGCACGGACATGGTTGAATAGCTGCACCTTTATTGGAACCAAATTTGATGAAGAAAGTTTGTTACCTAACAAATTATTCACAACTCTTCATGATGTGCAGACATCTAGTGTCACTCGAATTTTTACGTTTCTTGAGAGAGAAAGCCACTATTTAATTAGTTAAACTGTTAATAGTTTTCTCGTTTAGTATGAACAAGTTTGGTTATTTCGGTTCTGTGGTACATCTTAAGCATTGTTATCGCAAAATATCGCATAGTCTATGCTCGATTCTGTCAAATTTAACGTTGACAGTTGCGTCAAAAATTGTGTCAAAAAATTTCCAAGACTGAGGGGTAGAAACTATAAAAATCTGAGTGACACTATCTAAGAATTTTGAATAATATTCTTATTCGAATATGACCCTAGTTATGTCAGGTGTACGTAGCATTTGTCTCATGTCGCCATTATTTAACGGCTAGACCGCTGCATTCGCTGCGCCTACGTCGATTTCTAAACGGCTAGCGCCTTTCCTTGGCCTTATTGAACAACATTGGAAGACACACGGTAAGCGACGTCACCACAATACAAATGGTAGCATTACATACGTGTATAGTGTAATTAATTCACAGTCAATGGACAAACGTGTGCGTGATGGCAGTAGTCTATCGAGGGCACTCGTTAAAACGGTTTTCTTTTTAAATCTTCAGCGGGTAAACACTTAGTCTTCATCTCACCTGGGCCCCAATTCTCATTTTTCGAGATGTAGTCTCAAATCGAGTTTTGATTTCGATCTCTATCTCGATAATCGACATTTTGTTCACGAATCTCCTATTCTCAGCGCTAATCGAAATAGACTTCGAGTTTTTTTTTGATGAATATTGCCATTCTTTTTAATGCAATCAACTCGGGATGCGTTCCGTTTAACACGTTTCATCCGGTTTTAAACCGGTTGCAACTATGTACCTCAAATATTTTTACTGTAAAGGTATTTAAATGTATTGAACTTGCTTTTTAATTAAAGAAGTAAATTTTTAATAAGTATCGAAAAATCATTATATTTAATGTGTTGTGATCAAATTTAAATTCCTTATACAACTTGTATTGTTTAAAACGTGACGTGTCGTCGATAAATTTTATGTTTTTTGTTTGTGGTTATGTGCTTGTTTGGTGACGAAACGATCATTTTAGTATTCACAAGACACACACAATGTCACAATGTCAACAAAAAATACCCAACGCCACAGCAGAAGCAGCTTCTTCTACAAATGTTGGAAGCCGATATACAGTTAAGGAGTGGAAAGTTTTCTTCCACTTTTTAAAAAAAAGAGAGCGAGCTCTCTCAATATTTTAAATCACTTCCACGACAAAATTGGAAATTAACTCCTCCATATCCACCGTAATTTCGCCGCTATTTGACGTTTCATTAGCTTCTCGTAGTCGAAATTACGTCTCGACCACTGCCGACCACTCGAAGCAATTCGAGCGGCTTTCCCTCGAGAAATGTCGAGTTCGAGATGTTCAGAATAACTAAATTGGATTACCACTCGATAAAGTTCGAATTCGAATCAAACTCGAAGTCGATTAGCGCTGAGAATAGGAGATTCGTGAACAAAATGTTAATAACGAGATTTTATGGTCGAGATAGAGATCGAAATCAAAACTTGATTCGAGACTACATCTCGAAAAATGAGAATTGGCCTCCAGATGTTAGATCTCACTTGTTAGGTGATGATATGGTCCAAGGTTGGAGCGCAATCCGCCTGATTCCTCAACAATTGAGGAGCTGGTTACTTATCTGTAACTGTTGAAACACGATAATGCTATTAATATTGATTACTGGCGGCCGCTTGCGGATTCACCCGCGTGGTTCCCGTTCCCGTGGGAATATCGGGATAAAAAGTATCTTATGTGTTAATCCAGGTTATAAAATATCTGTATGCCGAATTTCATCTAAATCTATTCAGTAGTTTTTACGTGAAAGAGTAACAAACATCCATCCATACTTACAAACTTTCGCGTTTATAATATTAGTAGGATATTAGGATGGCTATATATTATCCATATAGCACTGAAACTACTAACAAAGGGCGAAAAGATATTGTTTGCCCTCAAAACGCAGGAACAAAACATGCCTTCTCTTCTATATTTTACGTGTTCTTAGGTCCACTTCTTTATAATAGGTTAAACGCCAAATTATGCGTATATCATCAATGCTATTGTAGAACTAAAAACATATTCAAAGAAGCACTTCTTGATAGGTATGTGTATAATTGTACTTTCTTTTTATAATTTGTCCTGTTTTTGTTTGTTTGTGTTTTTGTTGTTTTTTCTTTTTGTGCAAATAAAGTGTTTATTATTATTATTAATATGTGCTACGAAGATGCAGAAAAATTATTAATTGTCTTAAAATAAATGTTTTTTTTATTCTACCTATACCTACCTAGTAAGTACCTAAGTCTTGAACTAACATTGTTTATAAATGAAATAGCTTTAGTTTTTAAATTAATATTGTTTTGTTATTAATTTAGCCAATAAGAATAAAAATGTGTTTTGCATTGATTAAGATTTAAGTAAGCACTTTTCTTTTTGTCTGGAAAACCGGAAAACCCTAGTTCAGGCACGTTCAGGCACTTGTGTATTTTGTCTTTACTTAGTTTGTTTAGAATTTTTGTAATAATATTGTAAATGTTAGTTATTCAAAAAAGATTTATTATTATTTTAATTTTATTATATTGATATAATATGGTGGTTAGCAAAAGGAGCTCGATGGCGCAGCGGTGAAGACCTCTGCCTTGTGGGAGGCCTGTCCCCAGCCAGCAGTGGGACGTGTTTATGCTGATGATGATAATGGTGGTGTTAGCAAGCCTCAAGTCAAGCCCCACCACCAAATCGAGTTCAAACAAGTACCCCGTACCAAGTTTGAAGTGACCTTCTCATGCTGAAGATGATTAACTGTTGTAGTTGAGGATTCCGGGTCAAGTGTGCCTCTAGCCTTTGCCACTCTTCGCCAGGTGAGATGAAGACGAAGCGGTGATGTAGATAGAAAAACCGTTACAACGATAAATGTGCAATAAATATGACGTTAAAGATATATCTTATCAATAGTTCACTTTTTAGAAAGAAGGTATTTTGTTTTCAAAGTATTAGAGAAGATTACAACAACATAATCTTTATGTACATTATAACTCAATGTTTTTTCTCGGGTTTATTTAAGCAATTACACTATACCTAAGTAGCTTTGCGCCGGCGGCGTACCTCAAGTCATCGCGTCATCGCGGGCCTCCCGTAACATTATAATAATAAATCTTTATTTCAGGCGACAAACAATGTACAAGATGGTAAAAATACAGAGAATGAATAAATGATTTATAATGTACCTACTAGCGAACCTCAGAGACATACCGGGTCAGGCTTGTGGAAATGTTTTTAACATTTTGTCTGTTTCTGAATTGTAAATAATTCGCAACAGACATTCCGTGTGTAGAGTAATAAGTATACTCGTATAATCCCCAAATCTGGCAATATTATTAAATGCAGAGAACAAATATGTATTTTTATGGGAGCAAATTAGTCTGTAATTACAAAAAGAAGCAGCTGTTCCATTTTAGGTGTTTAGAATTTTACATGCAACAGCTGGTTTTTTTTTGTAAAAGCGCGGAATACAGACATCATGTCATTGCAAATGTTGATGCAGTCTGAAGTAGCTACTAAAGAAAGCCTCCGAGTTTCTATTCAAGACGCACAGTCACAGGGCATTACAAAAGCTCAATTGGCCGCGTAGGTACAGTCACCAGCTTTAAGATGTGATTTGCAAAAATATCTGATCATTGGTGGTAGGCAGGTAGGTAGGTAGGTGCCTTCCACCAATGATCAGATATTTTTGCGGGCCGTCGATAGTCACATCTTAATTCTGGTGACTGTACTTTACATACAAATATTTACAATGATCCAACATGACCGCTTATGCACATATATGCAGAAGGAATTCCTGAGGCTGTGCCCCTGAGAATAACATTGCAACGGAGCACGCACGTGACGCATAAATAACGCATCATTTTTACATATTTTTATTTTTATATATCCTAAATACGCCTCTGTGGCCGAGTGGTCAGGCGCCCGGCTCGATATCCGGAGATTCAGGGTTATTATAGGTCAAACTAAGGGCCACTTGCGCATTCCAGAGTTAAAATATTTAACTCAGGTTAGGTGCTAACCCGAGGTTAATTCAATAATTTGTCTTGCACTGCTAAGGGTTAACAGTTAACCTCGGGTTAAAACGATAAATATTTAACCCGGCCAAATCGGAGGGTTAAAGTCCCTAACTCTGGGTTATTTATGCCAAATGTCAAATTTGTGAGGTTATAGTAAGTTTGTTGTCGGTCGGTGCAAAGAAATAAAATATTTTTTAGTGCGAAATAGTACTAAGTAATCGTAATCATATCAGACTTATTATTTTCCGACGATGATGAAGAAATTATTGAATGTATAAGTTCTGACTTTTTTAATCGGAGAGTGTGTGAAAGGATTGAACATTTTAAATTTCAACGAGACAAAGCGTTATAGCCATATTTTTTGTTTTTGTAGGAGGTTAGCACCGTTCTTCCATTTTCTTTTATTTTCAATTATATGCTTAAGTTTGACTATAATATCACAAAGTCGGACTGTCGCTACTTGAATAATTTCGTCCACTTTACGATTTCTTTTCAGAAGTAAGAATAACAAAACAACCAAACCAAACACCGGTTGACAATAGAAACAAACACGACTAAAACGGCATGGTAATTTTAAATCCGACCATGCGAAACCGACTATGCTATTTACTGAAGAGTAAAAGAGAGATGTATACTTATTCATTCATCGTTCGCTCTGTTTCATTCGGCCGCATGTGAATAGAAAGAATTAATGTGAAAATAACTGTCAACAGATGCCAACCTTCAAAACCGAATTGCCGGGTTAGTTAACTCCGGGTTTATTGTCATGGATGCAATGCAAGGTCCGAGTTAAAGATTTTAGAAATTAACCCTGAGTTAGTTAACTCGGAGTTATTTGTTTAACCCAACATTTCCGTGCAAGCGGCCCTAAGTAAGTTTCATATTTATCGATGCATCAAGCCCGGTTTGTGATCACCAAAGCGTGGGCGATTTTCTGACAGCACAAATTTAAAAAAAAAAGTTCAAAAACACTCGATAGATGGCGTTATATGAAAGCCGTGCCGTACACAAAGGCTGTAATAAATTGTGCACTTTTGTTTGTCAACCAAAAAAAATAATAATTAAGTAGTAACTAAGTATTTTCATTTCAGCACCTATTTCTATTTTCCATAATTTCGTTCACAGTTTGACAGTTGCACAATATTGATTTATTCTGGTACGATTACGCAGCCATACACGTGCTCTGCATGGACTCGCATTTTACTAAGCGCCATCTATGAAGTTATTAGGAACAAATTTCTTTTTTTTTGATCTCAGAAAATCGCCCATTGAAGCGATGGGGTATTCCTCGAAGCGCACTAACTAACTACTACTACTCGTTCATTTCTTTTTTCCTGATAGTAAAAGTAAGTGAGATCGCTAACGCGCCTATCTACCTCTTTTCATTTATGTCTCCCTGGTACTTTTAGTTCAAAATGACTGTCATAATTCAATTTATTATTGACGTAGTAAGTTGCTTAAAGCACCTAGTCCTAGTCTCTATCGACATCAATATTACGAATCTTTTAAGCTCCTCTCTATTTTTGTCCGTGGGTGCGCTTCGAGGAATGATAAATTAATATTTTAATTATCTATTCTGAAGCGCACCCAACGGGTGCGCTTGGAGGAATAGTTTAGGTGCGCTTGGTCTGGGTGCGCTTCATATTGAGTGCGCTTCGAGGAATACCCCGAAGCGATGACTTGATTTCAATGGTGGAGGGTTTTTTTACCTTGCAATGGAACAGTACAGATACATGCTGTTTAAATAACAAGTTTTACTTGTCGATTTATATCTTAACTAATATCTAGGCGGCTTACGCATTATGATAAACACTACGTCGACGTGGCATGCAAAATTCTCATACAAAACACAGAAAAATGACGTTTTATAGTCCCCTGTTTCCGCCTTCAGAACTGAACCAATTTATATTACTTTTTCATTATCGGTTAAAGAAAGAGAATTTCAATGTCTGTATGTTTAATTTTTTAGCATTATGTCATTTATTTAATAACCAGGAGCCTTCAAAATTTAGCGAAATCACTCCGTTTTAAGGCGTTTTCAGAAACATGAAGTGGCTGGTTTAAAAAAAAAATCGAAAATCAAATATAAAAAGAAAATCTTTTTCTTTAACCGATGCTGAAAAAGTAATAAAAATTGGTCTAGTTCTGAAGGAGGAAACAGGGACTACGAAACGTCGTTTTACTGTGTTTTGTATGAGAATTTTGCATGCCGCTTCGACGTAGTGTTTCCTCTTAAGGTAATGTGATACATTTTTAGCAGTACGCTGGATTGTACGGTAGCTTGAATTAAAAATGGAGTCTATGTTGTTATAAATGGAACTCGGATGAGACTCCAAGATGTACCTGATTACATACATGGGTAGGCAGTAGGCACAGACTACAGACTTTCATTTGCTACGATCCTGACTAGTGTTTCCACTTTAATGATTTCCTTTTCCCACGCCTCAATTAAGATTTCCCCTTCCAGGACTTTTTTCCCCTCAAAAATTATTCTGAGTTTTGACACTAGTAGTAAAAATCTGCTCAACGGTCAGTTAGCATTGGGTCACACTGTATTAAGGCACCGGTAAATGCGGGCAAAACTGTTTTGCCAGATCAAATGGTTTATGTATTTACGACATATTTTTTACATGTAAATATTTATTTTGAAGTACTACAGAGAACCTGCTAATTCATTAAATCCTTTAAAGTCTATATTGGCAAAAAACCTATAACAAAACGCGCCTATTTGCGCCGCTTCGCTGTTATACCCGTCCCGTACCGTCGTACGAAAGAGAAGTAGAAGAAGAGCGAGACAGAAGCGCTCGAAGGACTCGCGTTAAGGCAGTACTATCGAAACCACAAGTGTCAAATGTGTGTTTTGTGTATTTGACTTCCGTATCTATCTCTCTTCCTTCCGTATATTCTCAGTTAAAGCCTTTGGAACAAACTCCCATCTGAAGTCACTCAAAGTCACCTGCTTCTTTCAAAGCCAAACTGCATTCGCATCTCTTGACTAGGTTCTAGTTTGCAACAACTATTATTCTATTTTAAGTATTTTATTATATTACTAGTATAATTACTTATATATTATATTATTTATTCATTTATATTTATTTTTGTAATATTTTATAGTAGGTAGGTATATATTATATAGTATTGTAAGTTTATTAAATTTATTTTTATATTAAGTATTTTAATTCTATTTTTTTATTTCATATTTGCTTGTTTTTGGTGCACTGCTTGTCGTTCTTTTTCTGTTGTCCTATACCGCAAAGGTTGTCTGGAAGAGATCGCTTTAAGCGATAGGGCCGCCTTTGTGTGCAATAAAGCGTTTTATCTATCTATCTATACTATGTTCGGGTTGCCCCGAAACTACTGATAAATGATACTTGATAGTGATAGAAAGTTAATATATTAAAGAAACTTAGTAACAAATTAACAATGCTAAGTCTAAAATGATAAATGATAGTGAGTAAGCGCGCGCTCTTGATGGCTAATTGCAAACTGAACTTGTGAAATATGTAAAATTATAATACGCGTTTATGAGGTCAATTCAAATCTGCCGAATTGTCAATAATAAAATACAATGTACGTTGCGTGCTCGTACATCTTCCCGGGGAGAGAATGAGGAGTAGTCTGATGAGTGATGATAAAAATCTTATTGAATAAGTATAAAGTGAAGGGCATTGTTTATAAAACTAACATGCACGAAATGATTTGATTAGCTGGTCCTTCGAGCCGAGCCGAGCCTTTATAATACGCGATAATGAGGTCAATTCAAATCTGCCGAATTGTCAATAATAATAGATACATATTAATCGCATTGGAATTGTATTGAGATTGAGTTTGCGTTCAAGAGTAACCCCCCAGTAATGCCAACCGCGCACAAAGCTATTATTCAAGAAAAAACAAAACATTCATGCAACAGCAATGTTAGCAAAACAGAAATAAGTATTAGGGTGGATCCAGTCAGATTCAAGACATATCCTTCGGTCACATTGTTTTTATATGTGACGTAGCATCCTACATATGCATATATAATTATGACTATAGTATTATCCCCGAAGGGTTAGTCAGAGTTAGGCAACGAGAACTGCAAAAGCAGTCCCCTACCGTAGTCCACTTTTCACCAAACATCGACTGCACATGTGCTCCTAAGCATCCTACAGACAAATTATGAGTGTTATATTGACCGGGTAATAGTCATTCAGAGATCTAAAACGACATAGGTAAGTATCTTTTTTTTTGTAAATTTCGTTGCTTCTGTGCGCTGTGGTTTTTTGCGTTCGTTCTTTGCCACAGTTAAAAAATTACATCTTAAATGGGTGGTAGGCTAAAAATTTGGACGATTCAAAGTACTTACTAAATGAGTTTATTGAGTAAATATATTTTGAGTTTGAGTTTGAGTTTAAAAATTTATTTATCTACCATACGAACGAAGATAACAAAACGCGGTAAAAAAAGGAGTACCTCAGGTGGGAAAGGTAAAATTATTCTTTTTAAAGTTTTGACTTTTTCTTTATTGGACCATTATAAACGTGGCTATCAAAAAATCTATCAAATAGGTAATACGAATGTTATTTACGACATATCAAGTGTTATACATATCAATGATGGCGCAATCCAAAATGTTGGCGGCTGCCAAATATTTTTACATTATGTTTGGTGTGAGCGTGAAATTTCAAATCAAGTGTCTTGTGCAAGTTTCACGTAGAATGTGGTTTAGTTAGTATTACAGGTTCGCACAGTGGTCTTTCGGGGAAGTGGCCGAAGTGGGAATTTGCATAGTGGTCTTTCAGGGAAGTGGCCGAAGTGGGAATTTGCATGGTGGCCTATCAGGGAAATGGCTGAAGTAGTGAATGAATGCCCTAACAAGGAAATGGCCGATGTAGGAATTTACAAAGTGGTCGTTCAGGGAATTGGCCGTAAGTGACCGGATCCGTTTTAATTTATGCCTAAGCATTTTAAAACACCACAGCACCACACAGTAGTTTTACTAACACTGCTATCTGCTAAGAAGTGTTAAAACAGCTATGTTACTTAATCAGACTTAAGACTTAAGAAGGTTTAAGCGTTTCGGTTTCCAATACAAACTTAAAAGTTCAAAATTTAACAAACCAAAGAATTTTTGAAGAAATATCGAACTTGGAAGTTTGTATGGGAAAACGAAATTCTTAATTTACTTAACAAAGATGGAAGTAGGTTACCAGATAGACTTAAAACAAGTTATTCATTCGTATTCCAATTCAGTCCAGTAGGTGATACTAATTATGTGTAAATTTTAAAAATACATATTTAAAACATTTTCATTGTTTGTCTCGTATGCGTTCGTAAACCATTCCTAATTGAATTGCGATGAAATGTTGTTGGTTTGTAGCTCTTAAAATATTTTTAATTTCGTATGAACAATCTGATGTCTAAGATTTCCAAGTCGCCCATAGGTACAGACAGAAGTTTTGCCTGATTATTTACAACACGCTAATTTCAAAAGTTACTCTCTAGATGGAGCTACTTCGATCCAACACAAATTGCAGTTACACAATCGAAAAGTGAACAAAGAGCTCTGATTTGGATAACTTTTTCTTAAGTATTTTAGTTGTATGTTTTGGGACAAATAAACGATTTTTTATTAATTTATTTATTTAATATCTGTCAGATGCACCCATTCGGTACAACCCGCGCCCAAGGCAGCTTAACTTTCGCGATTGTCGTAAACAGCACACGTCAACGTCGCCGCCGACTCCCTCACACAAAATAATGACAGCCATTAGGTACCTCTTAACGATGATTGCGACATTCGCATCCTTCTAATTGACAGTCGCGAACTAATTGGCCGGTAGCATTTCGTAAGTCAAGAAAAATCGCAGCTTCGTTTACCTGCATTGATTATTGCTATCACCAATTTAAGTATTCTAACAACTTATGAAGCTAACGATTTTAAAGAATTAGCATGCTAAAGTGGCTAGCCATATTAGTGCAGGACGCAGGTCTTATAAATCAAATCAAATCAAAATATCTTTATTAATTAAGCTTAAAATAAGCATTTTGAATCGTCTAAATTTTTTTTTTTTTATGGATGGATGGATAGGCACAGGAAAACCCATTCAGGAAGTCTTTTAGCTGTGGAGAAGAACGGGCACAAGAAACTCCACAGCTTTATAATAATATAGAAGTAACGACATTTACAAAACAATATGTCGTTACCAAATTATACAATCAATAATAATAAAACAATTATATAATAAAATAAAAGATAAAAACAAAAGTGAATCTAAAAGTTTTACTCGGGCACTATGAACGCATTATGATTAGAACAATGTGTGCGAAACTAGAGGAATGTTAATTCCATGAATGTCTGTCATTGATGTAATCGCTTACAGTGTAATAGCCCTTTTCTAAGTCTGTCCTTAACATGTGTCTTAAATTTGTCAAAGGGCAAAATTATAACATCGTTCGGGATTTTATTGTAAATTATGACACTTTGTCCCATAAATGATCCATAAACTTTCTGAAGTCGAAATTTAGGAATTACAAGTTTATACTTATTTCTAGTATTTAGTTGGTGTATATCGCAATTTTTTTTGAAATGAGAAATATTTTGACGCACGTAAACAATACAGTTATAAATAAATTGTGATGCAACTGTAAGAATATTTATTTCTTATATCGTCGAGTCTCGTGATCCTAGATTATGTATGAAAAAAATATAAGGTAGACGTGTTCTAGAGTGGAGACCGCTATTCGGCAAACGTAGCATGGTTGAGCGAAGCCAGATGGCTGATTCACATGTCATACTCGTGAACGGGTGCCGCCTGTGGAGGCTGGTCTGCTCTTACAATCATATTTTTATTGGTAGTATTTAATTGTCTTTAAATACTACCAATAAAAATATGATTGTATATATTTTTTTAAACATACTGTAAGACGTTGTTTTTAAATTGAGCAATACTTGTTTTTTATTAGATATTCTTTTGTATGTTGTGTTTGTCTTCGTCTAAATGTTTTTTTTTTATCTTGTAATGGAAAAATGTTATATGATAGGGAGGGCATTTTCCAATTTGTATTGACGCTGTAAAAGAAAGGGAGAAAAGAAATGCCCTTGCTGAGTTTCTTGCCGGTTCTTATCAGTAAAAGGCTACCGCCCCATAATTAGACTTAGGAACGATGTCATAGCGACATTCATAAGTGCTCACTTATTGTAGCCTAAATTGAATAAATAATTTTGAATTGAATTGAATTGAATTGAATTGAATGAATAGTGTAGGATGCAGGCAGGACACCCTCTATATTAGGAACAAAGTCGACGAAGAAAGTTTTTAACAAATTGTTATCAATATTTTGGCAAATATGTTTACGAACTACTACATGTACTTACTGCACTCTGGGAGTAGTCGGTGCTTCCGAATACGCCCACCACCAAACTGGTCAGAGACTAGGTCATGGCGATCGCAAAAGCCTTCAGGTTCAAAATGTCCCTTTTCCATAATACCCTCCTGTTTCAAAACGTCCCTTTCCCAAAATGTCCACTTCCCAAAAGTCCCTTTCTCGAAATGTCCCTATAACAAAATGTCCTTTCTCCAAAATGTCCCTACCAAAATCTAAATTGCCAAAATGATATTTTCGTACGGCAGATAGATTGCATTGATTATTTTTGGAAATTTTGAGTAAGGGACTTTTTGGAAAGTGGTCATTTCGGGATAGGGACGTTTTACAACCGAGGGACATTATAGAAAAGGGACCTGAACCTGATGGTGCAAAAGCAAGCAGTCCACTGCCACACTCCATGTTTTACCAAACATCAACTGCATATGAGCTCAGCGTGACAGGTGGTGACAGTCCATCGCCGCTTGAAGCTGTTGGATGTATGTGCAGTCTTTAGTCCGTTAGTCGCCTTTTACGAAACCCAAGGGAAGAAATGTACCTATTTATATAATAATAAGCCGCCACCATCAGCTCATCAGGTAGATATTTGGATTGATATTCGATGTTTGATGACTATAACTTTCACCAGCTATATGTTTAAAGTTGCTATTTCGCTGTGGCCTATTGTTTAATTAAGGAAATAAGGCGGCCAGCTTATTTCCTTGTACAGCTGTCTAGCCTAACATACATAAGAAACTTTCACTTAAAATTGACATGAACATATTAAATAAATTACTGTTTGTTTTGAGATGTCCAACATTTGCGTAGTTGTACAATGAGGTGTTAATACTTTGTTCAAACAAAGCGAATAATTAACTTGGAGGGATTGATTAAAGCTAATCTCACTTCAAAGCTGGTTTCTTTTTGTCTTGTATGTATGTGTACTTTAGGATCAGGTAGGCTAACCAGGCTTCCAAATTTCATAATTATAAGCTACACTTGTCTTTTTTTTAAAGTAAAGTCAACAAATGCTTTATTTTATTATTTCAGCGTCTACAACACAACAGACGCAATAGAAAATGAATGTTACTTTGTTTGTCTATGCGTTTCTATAACTTTCATCAGATTGCGATGAGTTTCTGAGTTCGTATTATCTTTGAAACGTGTTGTTCAAATGCAATGATTTGGTGTTTGCGTTAAATTTAACTACATAGTCTAGTCATAAATAAGGTTTTAAGAGTGCGGCTAGAAAAGGTGAAAAAGTGGGTATCTTTTTCACTTTATCTAACCGCACTCTTTAACTTTATTCTCTTCTTTATACACTGTGAACAGTGTGACAGGCTGCATATGCGCGGGTCTGGTGCACCAGAGCGATAGTGTATATATTCTCTGACCAGGACCCTTATTCTGTAACGATTCCTTGTTTCAAAACCACGCTAATTCCTTAAAAAGTTACGATATCTTCCCAAAAACGTATGCGTTTGACGTTTGTGCGCGGTAAGGTTTAGGTGTGGAATTTATAGATTGCGATACAAAATCAGGGCCCAGAGTGCCTTGCTAGTTTTCTTCAGTTATGGTATCGAAACTGCTCTACCTTGTGACAAACTTGTAAAACTAATTAGGTAGCTCTGTGGTGTCAGTACTAATAGTGTACCTATATTCAGTGACTACGTACCTTTTTTTCTTAGTTTTTTCCCGTAGAAATTCCAAAGGCGAATGCCGTCGAACCTATGGTGACGTCTAGCCCAATTCGTCAATCGCAAACAAACTATAAGTAACTTTGAATAAATAAATGAATAACCTTCTCACTACCACACCAATTATTATCTATTCAACCCAAGTTATATTTCATTATGAAACTCATTCAATGGTCAACTAGATAACTGACAAATTACGTATGATAATTATACTAAAATACGTTCTTATCATGCATAGAAAACACCCAGACTCGAGACAATTTAGGAGAACAATTGTTCCTAAATTGATCCGACCAGGAATTGAACCCCCTCATCACTACGGCGTCATAGAGATGGTGACACCGTATCCGGCGAGCTAACCGTTCGACCACGGAGGTCGACAAATCGACTTTAACTCAATCCAATATTGTAAAAGATCCTGTATACTGATCCCAGTAGTAATAGATTTACCCCGTGTACTTAGACTTAAGAGAAATAAAATAAAACTACTATACAGCAGTTAGCCAGAATAGGGGAAAAGACAAAGCGGAACACCCACCGCTAAGAAATGAATGGTGATGGATGAATGTGTCGTATGAGGAATAAAAGTACGAGAGGGATAAATGCGAGAACTGGTATGACAGAGAGTTAGCGATACAAATAAGGCCCCGACTATGTTGGAGGAAAGATTGAAAAAAAAGTAGTAAAAGATTGCAAAGCTGACATAAGTAGTAACTGACCATAAATCAAGTTCCTCAGTTCCTCGAGGATTTTGGCCCTGGTTTCCTTCCTCTCGCCGCAGAGTAGAAAAGCCTGCTCCTCCAAATCAGGATCTTCGTGCCTGTCCAGCTCCGCTTTGTAGGCTATCTCTTTGAACCACTCCGAAAGCATCTGCAAACAAACAAACAAAATCGCTGTAGTGAGTCTTTTTGGTAAAACAAATTGGCAGAACAGCATTAAAAATATCCCCTTTTAAGCGTTCACGTTCCTATAAGTTAAGGTTGACTCAGCTTGTTAACATGACCAATGCAACTTGGCCAAAATGTCGGCCAAAACATAAAAAAGGAAAGCGTTTGATACCTTAAGGTACTAAGTACTACCCGTAAGGGTACTAAGTAACCCCGTCTAAAGAACAATGCCCACTTTTGGGCTAGGATGGCGGCCACTAATGAAAGTGGGTGTAAATTAAAGTATTGGCTAACCCTAGCACAACAATATGTGACACAATTTTTTAAAGTATGGGAGTCAAAAGATATAAGGACTTATATACACTCGACGCGTAGATGATCTACATAGATAATGTCTGTAGATATGTTCGTATGAACAGAGGGGAATGCGCTAAGCAATTGTTTAGGCTGGTGTCGTCTTGGATTAAAGGAGCTCGAAGGCGTTGAGTTAAGAGGCCTATTACTTACATCTCGACTGTGATTTTTCTGTAAAATGCCCCATTTCGCATGTTGTAGTAATTTTGCAGTTGTATTTATCGTTTTTTATCAAAATATGATAGTAATTCATGCATAATATTACAAATCTCCACTATGCGAGAATAAGCTGAGTTCGGACGGCCGGCGCGTCGCATTTTGTAGTAATTTTGCAATTGTATTTATCATTTTTATTAAAATAGGATAATAAATTCATTATAAAATCTTTATTCCTCATGAAGTAACAATTATTCTAGTATACATTTTGTTCAATAATATTATCGTAGTCTCGTAGATAGGATAAAGTGATTTTCGAAGATTTTTGGTTTAGATTTTTTTTTATATAAAATCAATGTGATATCTAAAAATTCCGAGGCCACTACGAACTATACGACTATATAAGAGATAACATTCTAACTTTTATTATTTCATTGGTTTAGAACAGTAGTTAAATGTAGGATCTCAAAAAAGTGACATCGCGCTTTTTATGAAATTCTTTCTCTGCAATTTTGGGGCTAAAAGCAAAATTTACAAAAAGCAAGGCCGCTACGAACTAGGTATGCTAATAGATATTGTACACTATTCAACAAGTCAAAATTGTTAATGTATTTTTGTGTCTGAGATCAAAAACTTGCCCATTTTACGCAAAAACCACAGTCGAGATGTAAAGGCCTCATTAAGGCGTTCGGTTTGCGACCTTGCTAGTTAAGTTAACCTTTGATATGCAAGGAGCGTAGATCTACTTCGATTATTCTAATTCTGAAAACATAACGTGCACCTTATGTGCTGTTTCTCATGTAAGTAGTAAGGCCTTTACCCAGCCCTAGTACCTTTATAGGCTGATGATAATGGTGTTCTCTCTCTTTCTGGCGTGGTCTCTCTTTATGGCGTCCTCTCTCTTACACCTTACACCGTCGTCGCAACATCATGACTAATGAAACAATTACGTACAAAACAAATGTGCAGGGAACTGCTCTTGCAAATTATGTGACTGGTATAAAATTGTTGGACTTCTTGGCGGGAAAGTGAAACGTCATGTCTGCAGTTTTGTATTATTGTCTAAAATTTGTGTTTTGTCAAATATTTATGTGAAATAATGGTGGATTATTTACTGTTAAGTGTTCGTGAACGTGCATGAGTGTTAGCAAATAAAACAAAACAGTGCAACATTACTTTTCAAATTCTCTCAAGAATAAAATGTTAACTAGAAAAAAATCATCAACCAGTCTCAGGAAGCTCGAGCAGTGGACCGGCAATCCAAAGGTCGTGGGTTCGAATCCCATTCGAGCTTCTTGAGACTGGTTGATTTTTTTCTAGTAAACATTTTATTCTATATTTATATAATGTAAATGTAAATGCAAAATTTCAATAATAAAGATATTCTCTCAAGAAGTCCGTGTGAGACCTCAATAAAGTCCCACAGCTTTATTGAGTCTCGAGGGGTTTGGGGGAAAATCATTTACCATTAAACGTGCATTATCATCCACTTAATGTAAAGAAAATAATAATTACTATTAAAAACTTGACACTGGCTAAATGTGCTGATCGCACGAAGCCATTATTTAAGAGAAAAAAAAAATTGCTATACCAATACCTACCAATACCATGCTATGCTATGCTAATACCACGCACACTATCAAACTGTGGTTTAAGCTAAGCTACAAAAACTAATTAGCTAAACAGGTAGGTAGTTACAGCCGTTCTAAATTGATGCGCGAACATTATTCGCGGCAATCACGGAACAGAGTGGCGGCAATTGAGTTTTATTTATATAGAGGCAAATCCAGAATAATGAATGAAGCTATACACCCTCATTTTTTACTCGTTTTAATGAAATGAAGGGTGAGTTCTACCCATGAAACTGAACAACTTTCCCCAAGAAACCTATGTTCAAAAATGGCAAAACAATTTCGACCTCCCATACAAATCTGTCCGATCAGCTGACGACAATAGTATGGAAGGTCTAAATTTATTCAGTTTGGAAGGGGAAAGTTGTCCAGTTTCATGGGTGGAACTCACCCTTGATTTCATTAAAACGAATAAGAAATGAGGGTGTATACAAAAGTGATGCTCTGCTCTGCACATGCGCTTGAATATATAATTATAGACGAGTGTGACGGAGTAGATGGGCACATCAAGGTAATTGTTACAAAACAATAACATTTTTGTTCACGTTTATTATTACGACAACGATTTAAGATTGTGTAATTAGCCTGTAAAAAAGGTAAACTGTATTTATCGACAAAAGTCATTGCTACAAATGATGCGTAGGTAACGCTTGCAAAAATGCAGTATTTAGACAAGATTTTCTGGATCTATACCGAGATTAGAGTAGACGTTGTAAAAGAAATAACTCATCAACTATTAAATTTTGCACAACATACGTGGATTGAATCGATAGGTATAAAGTGTCTTCTAACATTAGACTTGCCGTTATGGTATACGAGTATATTGTAATGTTTATCTGCTCGTAAAATATTTTTCAAAATTTTCCACAATTTGGTAAGATGTTAGATGCACCTAAGGGTTCCTGTAAATATTAAATACAGGAAGTATTTAGTCTGTAATGTATAGAACATCAAATTATTTATTCACAATTTTACGTACAAAATTAACAGTAAAATAGTATTTGTGAAAAAGGATGCATATGTACATATATAAAATGAACTTAATATTAAATAGGTAGCTTATCGTAATAATATCTAACACCTGCCAATTATCATATCTTTTTTTCTCTTAAAATTTAGTAAGTTCAAGAAGTAATCCACAAATAATCATCGCAGATTTGCAAAATGATGATGAAAATGATGAACATTCGTTGGAAAGCCAAGACGATGATGATGAAAACAGTAATGAAAATGAGAATTTTACAACATCTGCAATTATCACTATATTGTGATTTCAATAAAATGTTTATCCCACGGGTTTTCACTTCTTTACGGTACCCTAAAAATGGCGGATGACAAAAGAATTAAAATCGTAGTATATGACTTATAGTCCTAAGATATCATATAATAGGTATAAATGTTAAATAAAATGGGATGAATTATTATTATTTTGCAATAATTCGAAGGGGGCATTAAAAATTTGTGAAAAATTGTATATACAATCGTCATGAAATTTAATTTCCCTTAGAAAAGTAGATATTGTTACCTACTAACACCAACTACAATATATTCAATAACATTCAGTAATAAATATGGCAGACTTAAGATGGTGACAATTTGTAAACAGTTATTTTGTTTTTCGTTTGTTTTTTGTTGTCTCACTCCCACTGAACTGCGCTGTAATAACAAGCATCCGGGTAAAGGCTATGCTAATGACTACTTCCCAATGTTTATTAAGTTATACGACGTCTATTGGATCACTACGGTATTGTTGTTCTCTGCACTTAATAGACTTTGAACACACTTACGAAACTATACAACAGTTACTAAGCACCCTGTTTATTAATTAGGTACTCATTACAACATAAAATTATTTTTGGGAACACGGCGCAATCTCGAAGGGTCCGAGTTACAAGGCCTTTGTTGTGTAGTATCAGCAATTAAGGGGCTATTACAAGTTTGTATCCACTTCGTTAAAATAATGCAGAACTATGTTACCGGAACGGGCTATCTGATACTTTCAAATGTTCTTTATGGTTTTTGTAATATGTTACATGGTACATGGTTACACCGTGTAGGAAATTCCTATCGTCGAATTTGTTAAGCAAAATAATTGGTGTGTTTATAAGCTGCATAGCCAATAACACCTTTAAATTCACACTATGATTTAAATTCTTGTCGTGTTAATAACATTGAAATTAGATAGATTTAAGATTTGAATGATCATTTTACGAAAACTAGAGGATTGAGATCTCCAAGGAAAATTAATGTAAAAGAGCAAAATACAGTAATGTAAAAGAGCAATTTAAAAATGCATTGGCAATCTGCTGAAATTCCTTTTGTTTAAATACATGTAGGCAGAAACTCGACAGAGCTACGGTCCCAAAGATCGCCCAAAACTAATTTGGCATTTCTTTTTTTGTGTTAAATTCAAAATACAGTAATGTAAAAGAGCAATTTAAAAATGCATTGGCAATCTGCTGAAATTCCTTTTGTTTAAATACATGTAGGCAGAAACTCGACAGAGCTACGGTCCCAAAGATCGCCCAAAACTAATTTGGCATTTCTTTTTTTGTGTTAAATTCAAAATACAGTAATGTAAAAGAGCAATTTAAAAATGCATTGGCAATCTGCTAATATTCCTTTTGTTTATCGCCCAAAACTAATTTGGCATTTCTTTTTTTGTGTTAAATTCAAAATACAGTAAGTAATGTAAAAGAGAAATTTGAAAATGACCATTTTCTTTTTTTTGATCTCGGAAAATCGCCCATAGACGCGTATTTGCTTAATCATTTATGTAGGGTGTTCAATAAGTTCTCGGTATTAACCTGATTTACTAATAAGGGAGCTAATTTTATAATTAATTTAAATAATGAAACTCTTTGGGAGCATAAATTATAAAAAAAACAAACATTAAGCGTTATTAGTTATCTTTTAACTGTCTGTTATCCGTTAGCATAATGAATGATTCAACAATGTTAAAGAAAATTAAATATCTGGCGGTGATTCAATTCCTTTCCAAACAAGGAAAAAGTCAGAAAAGTATACACGAAGAGATGGTGGCTGTTTACGAAGATTCTGCTCCTTCATTGTCAACAATCCAGAAGTGGTCAAGTGAATTTAAAAGAGGTAGAGAGAGAATTGAAGACGACCCTCGCCCAGGGACGACCAATTGATGCCACTAGCAAGAAAACGTGGAACTGGTCGAAAAATTTGAAGATGCTCGAATATGGGTTAAAATGTTAGCAGCGTTAACCAAGCTATCCGTTGGTACTATGCACTCTATTCTCCATGACCACAAAAGTTAGTGCAAGATGGTACCCACGAATACTCACAGCGATCCAAAATTTAATAAAATACTTTTCGTATACAACGTTAGCCGGAAAGGGGGGTACTAAGCCGCGGACAACTGAAAGTGCTACTATCAACTGTTATATTGCAAATATCAACTTTGCGAATAATATTCATATTTTATGCATATATTTAAAAATATACAACCTTGAATAGGGGCGGGGCTAACGCCACTTGTTAACCCCGGCAATGAACTCAATGAACTCAAATCTGTCTCTCTCTCAAAAGAGCTGACCACCAGGGCTACCACAGCGTCATTTCTTATGAAATCTTAAAACAGCTGTTAATCTAAAATGATAAACTTTTTAGGAAAGTTCTTAGACAAAAGGTATTTACTATCATAAATACTTTACCCTCCTTTCGGCTTAGTACCCCCTTTCCGACTGACGTTGTATAAAACAAACATGTTGGCAGTTTAAGGGTGGCCCAAATGCCACCCAGCCGCACCCTAACCGACTTCTACACCCAAGTTATATTTGATATACCTAATACCTACTTTTTGTTTTTCAGATTGAAATAGCTATCAATAAAATAAAAAAAAACATGCAATTTGAAATCCTGATATAAAAACCAATCCAAATTATAGCGGATTTTGAAACTATAACGTCACCTTCGGTCTTGTCTAATCTTATGCCTAATGACTATTCTGCCCTGCTAATTACACTTGCAGTAATCGACATTTTTGGTATTTTCACTTTTTTGCAAAAATGGCATTTCAAGGCGCTAATCTATTCATAAAAAAATATTTTGAATATTTTTTTGTATTATAAACATGTTTTTTATTTAACGGGAAACGCAGTACTTGCACAAAAATGTTGCTTTTGCTAACAAAACTGCAGCAATGAGCATGTGCTAGAAGGTAATGCAGTACTTGCTACGTTTACTGCAGATTCATTAAGCATTAGACTATTTTCAACGAATACTAACTAAAACCAAACGCAGTATTCTACAGTGCAGTGCAGTCAAGTAAGAGAAATAATAGGAAATATTTTCTTTGCAAATAGTAAATTATATCAAGTGAGTGATAATAATATAATTGTTTAATGGTAAATGATATTTCCCTCAAACCCCTTGAGTTTCAGACTTCTTGAGAGAATTGGAAAAGCGACTTTGCACTGTTTTGTTTTATTTTCCATCACTCATGCATGTTCATGAACACTGAGAGGCCTATTACATCTCGACTGCGATTTTTGCGTAAAATGCTCATTTTCGCATTTTATAGTAACTTTGCAGTTGTATTTATTGTTTTTATCGAAATAGGATAATAAATTTGTGCATAATATTACAAATCTCCATTCTGTGAGCATAAGTTGAATTCGGACGGCCGGCGCATCGCATTTTGTAGTAATTTTGCAGTTATATTTATCGTATTTATCGAAATAGGATAATTACTACGGAATAGTAAAACTTAAGTTTGGTTTTCTTTGGAAAAATTTAAAAGAATTTTAAACGGTAACAATTTACTCTCGTAGAGGTTACTCTGGTGTAACATGAATTTTGGTCAAATCTTCCCAAATTGGGCTCCAACCGTGAAAACAATGAAAAGCAGCAGAGAAAGTATTGATCAATACGTATCTACAGTATAATAGTAAGTTATGAGTTAAGACAAGAATCCTCAGTGCAGCGTGGGATTCAAGGTCGCGCAAGACCTAGGCACCTTTATCCCTGAGGAGAATACTCTACTTTTCACACCATCTACACACACACGAGACAATAAAAAGCAAAGTATTTTTATTTATTTTCAGTATTCGCGTCTCTTTTTAATATGTGTTCTATTTTTTTTTATTTATATTCATCTCGTGGTGGTCTGGTTCGATTTTCGATCAATTTATTTTTTTAGTGCAGATCTTATGGTGAATGCATGGAATTAGTATGTACCTACTACCTAATATCGTACGTTTCGTACGTTACATGTTCGTATGCGATTTCCACTTTTCTAAATTAAAATCACATTGATGACCAGCGGGTTATAATGAAATTCAGTACAATATTAAGCCCTGCTAGACCTCAGGTTTTAAATGACTTACTTCAGGTTAGGTGAGCACGACATACATAATTTGACATTGTCGAGCAGGTGGTGTGAAAGTATATTTGAGCGTTATTAGTTAGCGCCAAAGACATCAATAACAATCGGAATCTTTCTGAAATTTGTATGTTCAATTATTATTGTTCCTTCGTTAACTTTAAAACACACCAAAATAAATTTTATGTCCCGTAAGTTTTTTTTTATTTATTTTGTAAAATTAAATAATATTAATTTTAGTATAAATATTAATAAATTATTTAGATGTAGGTAAAGTAAGGTCCTTGAATTAGTATATTTTGCCAAAGTAGTCCAAACGTATTACAATTTTAAATGTATAGTGATACCCTTTAAATATACTTATATAAAACTGAAAGTCTGTAAGCATAAGCATTTTACGTATATCTCATAAAAATTGTAAAAGACGTTTGTTTCTAACAATAAATATTAATAGCTGCTGAAGTTAAAGCTTACACTTGTATCTAGTACCAGGCATAAAAATATTACATGATTGCTAACTAGAAAAGCAGTATTGAACACGTGCTAGGAGATTTTGCAGTAATAAACACGAATACTACTTTTTTTCTATGAGGTAACTTTCGTAAACCTGTAATTAGTGGATCTGAATTAAGAAGAAGCCTGTCAATTAAATCTGTATTGGTCAAAACACGACTCATTTTCCGCGTATGATCGCGTCTAAATTGCTTAATGTGCTTATTAGTCACTTCAGCTGCTTCTTCGGACAACTCCCCGATTGATAACAGGGCATGATTTATGACATCAGCACCAAGAATTAGTATTTTGTGGACGGAAGCAGGCATGTAATACCATGGATGGTAAAATGTTTTTCGAGACCTTGTTATCTATAAATGTTTTGATCAATAAATACTGGTGTCGACTTAACTTAGCATCGACAATCAATGCTAAAACTTCGTTAGCTTCGATTTTAATAGAATCTAACGAGTTACCGGACGAATCGAGGATTGAATGTACAGCACAAGAATCCACATTACATAATTCTGCCAATCTTTTTCTTTTTGAGCTCTTACTAGCTTCAGTGAAATCCTTCTTTGGACGACCACGCGAAGACGACGTTGACGGTTCGACGTTACTAATTTGCTGCGGAATATGTAATGGAATACGTCTATGTACCTCAACATTTTCGGGTACACTAAGCCAATTTGAGTACTTTTCTAGTAGATTTAGTTTTGAACGGTTAGATTTCTTCCAGTAATGCATTCTTTTGCATATATTTTCAATTTTGTTATTTAATAACGTCAAATCAATACTGTCCAAGTTGTTTCGAAGACACGAGGTTTCAACCAAATTGTTGAGAGTATATTGCGATTTTTCCTTAATACTGCCCTTCGCAGAATGCCAAATGTCGAAAACAATCATCCTCGATACTAAACATTTGAAAAATGTACCTAAAACAACATATAAACTAGGGCTAAACAAAATCATTTTTAATTTGATCTGTGGACACCTTAGATTAAAACAAAAAGAGAAGATACGGCATTAGCGTCTCGTGAGTGAGCCGCCAAAATTAGGCCTAAAGGCACAATTTCACTTCAGTCACAATTTGCCGAGCGAACAGGCTACATCGCACTATTGCGGATATTCTACTGTGTGAAAAAGAGAAAGACGCTACTCCGCAGTGGCGTCGGAATCGGTCGTACGTACTCGTCTGTTGCGAAGCGACCGAGACTTCAACGCGCTACTCGCTGACTCCCTCGCGCTGACGTTGAAACTTACTGCTTTGTCTCGCTCGCTCGATTTACACTTTATAGGTGTGCGTGTGTGAGTGTTTGCTTAAGTAGTAGTAGAACTATATTTTGAATGACTACAAGTAGGAGCATGCCGTATCTTCCTTTTTTGTTTTAATCTAAGGTGGACACCCACACTTTGATACCCCCTAGACCTAAGAGCGGGCAGCGTCATGCAGCTGAAATTTATATGCTTTAATCTAGACATACTCTTTATTAGAGTAACATATGTCTCAAGTGGAGCCGAGGTCGGCAAAAAGTTATAGCTCTCAATCTTATAAAAGTTTGAGCACAAAATAAAAATAAAATATATCTTGAATTATAAATTCGTATTAAATTGAAATATGAGAATTTGTATCCAAAATATATAAATAATCAAAGTATATACCTTGTTCTTGCACCTCCATATTTTAACAACAACAAAAAACTTGATTGTAAATAAATGAGACACGAAAACAAAACAAAAAATTTCGGTAACACACACGACCGGGTAACAAAACTCAAGATGCGCTTACTTCCGACGTAGAAAAGTGAATGATACTTTGAAGTAATTGGATTACTAATAACAGTTTTTAGAGGGTAGTTTACTAATGAATCCATTATGAATAGTTTGAAATCGGTAGGCGCAAGTGACTTTTTTGGATTTAAGGCCTATGAATGAATCACCGTGCATTGTCATCAGAATTGATCCACCCAAAGCTTAAACTCCACCCATCCAACCAACAGCTGAACGCGAGCTACAAGTACGATTCTAAGCCAATCCGTATGAACTTCCTAGCGGCAATATGGGTCAACGACTCGCAATGACTTGTGGCTGTAGTAAACGGAGGAGTTACGCAGCACGGCCATTACGCGTAACAACTGTGGTTAGCGGGCGGTACAGCACTACTATTACGTCCTATGTAATTCATTTGGCTCCTACACTGAACTAGGTAAGCTTGGCACTACGTGTCACACAGCTGATTTAAAAAGTGTTTATTGGCCTATGAGAAAACCTACTCACAATTAAATGTCTATAGAGTGTGGCTTTGCGGCATTTGACAGCTTAATCGTCATACCTGAAATGTTTTAAGGCAATTAGCGTACCAACATTTTAATTAACTAATTGAGTACAGGTTGTAGATATAAAAAAATGAAACAGTGAATTGTGATTTACATGTTTAAAAATTAATGTTGTGACTTAATTGATGAGTACCCGCTCTATCCGCTCGTGTTTCCTATTCAAATTAAGTTATCCTAACGTTTCAAACATGCAAAGGTGCATGGCCTACAGGGAGACTTTGGTGTCGGTTGTGCGAGGCTAATAAAATAGTAGAGTGAGGATATCTCGTCTTGGTTACATTGAGATGTCTCATCATCTTTATGATCATTTACTGCTTCTATGTTTGTTATACTCTAACGCTTTACTGGCCATCTCGGCAATTATTTCCATTCCTTTAAATATTTCATGCTCTTAATATTCCTATTACTTACAAATAAATGTTTAATTATGAAACGTTTAAAAAATCATAGACGATGAGTCAACTCTCATTATAATAACATTACATGTGGCTGACCGCAAAACCAAGTCGTTCATTATATTGACTAACTCATTTATTATTACGTACTACCAGTATATAGGTATATTAAACGATATACTTTTCAATTTCCCTAATTAGTAAATTCATGTCATTGACTAAATTAACGAATGCTTCATACTTACCCATTGGAATTTCACCTATAGAAAGTGTTAAAACAAACTTCAAAATAACTCTGCGCGTTGCGTCGGTGTCAGATTTATTTATTTTGCGTTCTGTTACTTGCTATTCGGTTTCCCGATTCACAATCTGTTTTTTATTTGAGTGTGGTTGCTCCCAGTACAGAACAAACAGAGCCGAAAGCAAAGTGTTAGCTTAGGAAGCGTTCTCTGATGCATTGCTCTTGCGTAGAGTAGTCATATGTAAAATTAAAAAACCAGAAGATAATACTCGAAAACCCAAGATTTACAAGCTTAAAGTTTAATCTTTGTTAGTAGTAGTAGGTAGTCCGTTTTATTAGTATTTGGGAATGTTACTGACATCACAATACATATTGCCAAATACGTTGTATCTTTTAAACACACAACGCTATGAGGTAAACTAAAAATGTTGTTATAAGTTAGACCAGGGCCTACTGTCATCTCTTAGAGCAGTTTTAATTTAATCTTACGTAATTTAATATATAATAAATAAGTAAGTAAAACTGTTCTAAGAGAGGACAGTAGGCCAGTGTTTATAGAAACGCGGGTTTAACTTATAACAACCTTATTTCCTTAGCGGGAATTCAAAATGAAATTGGTTATTAAAAATGATTAAATACTCCTTCGTTAGTGTCTTTATACAAAACGCTAAATCAATGAAAGGTGTGAAAAGAGAGCGGGTGCTGCCTGAGTGCGATAATTTCGGAACCAGTTACACACTCTCCAATCTTGATCTTGACTTTGAGAGTAGGCTCGACTTTTAGACAGCATTGATCGATGTAGAGAAAGTATTCCATTTTATATCCATAACTGTGGTTTTGACGAAATTTTATATTTTTGTGTTAGATTTTAGAATATATTAGCAGATCGTAAAAACATCACTATCAATTACCACAATCATCATGACGGCTTGAACAATGAATAGGATAGTTTATAAATGTGTTAATAACGTTTTTGTGTAGCTATGATAAGGCTGACATGAATGTATTGTGGGCCAAAAGTCTCTAAACAAATAAACATGAATGTCGTAATCTAATAATAATGATGATTGAACTTTTTCTCGTCATTCCCACACACTTAGGTTAGGCAGCGCTAATTTTATAGTTTAGTACTTAGTGCCCAAGTAAATCATCATCAGCTTCAATAGTCCCATTACTGGGCACAGGCCTTTCCGCATGGGGAAATCGGGCCATAACCCACAAAGCTGGCCCATTGCGGGTTGGTGCCCAACTATTTACATCTGTACCTACAGCTGATTAGGTGTGAGATTTTTTTTAAATGTCTTTTGTAAACTTCGTTTTTATTTATTATTTAAAAGTCTAGAGTTCACTGCCCGACTCTTTGCAATAGAACTGCCTGTGCGTGCCTGTGCGTTCCGAATTGGCGCATGGCGTTAAAATAACGACATTCACAACTGTATAAAAATGCTACTGAGAGTGAGCTTACTGAAGTAAGATAATTTTTACCTTTCTACGTTTACGTAATTTGTTCGATGAAAACAGTGCACTATGTAAACATAACTCGTTACAATTATTTTAAGCTTATTAACATTTTAAATGAACATGTGTACCATAAATTATACGAGTAGTTCTCAGTTATGATGTTTACGTACGTAATTTAATGAGAAAAAGTTGAATTGAAATGTCAAGTTGTAAAATAAAACATATTTGTAAATATCGTGGATCTCTTCAATAGAAATTTCGCATTGCGAATGCGGAAGACGTGGGTGAGCGTTATTAACGAAAAGACAAACATCAAAGGAGACATCTTACTATGGGAGTTAGGCTAGTTTTTGAGCTAGCTAGCGTAACACAGCGCTTTCATGAAATAAATAGTAATCAATAGCAGCAATGTTCTGAATTATGTAGAAAAAATTACATTACAATATCGTAGGAGTTTGAAGCTATCTTCATTTTTAGCTTAAGACTTTTTAGGTATTTAGAGATTCTGACAACTGTTATCGTATGACTATCAGTTAAGTTCAGCATTTATTCATCACTTAACTATTAACGCGGCGTTCTATAGAAAGCCTTTTTTTACAGTAATCATTATAACTTAAGAGAACACTTTTGATATGTGAATGATTAAGACGCAATAGATTTCGAATAGGCTGGTTTGGTCATTCTCCTATACAAATGAAAAGTTGCTATAAAAATACTAAAGTAGTGTTTGTGCAGTGGCAGCTCTAGAATGGCAACTAAAACGAAATTTAACAAAATATCTCAATAACGCCTCGAAATAAAATTTATTCAACGGTTAGCAAATTAGAACGTAAATATTTTTTATACAGCAAGTGACCGGTATCCATGACCGGCTAAATTGCAATCTATATTTTGAAACTTTATAAATGAAATGAAACTTCTGTCTTTACATCGATTAGCAGGGAAACCAAGACAGAAAGACTGTTTTATTTTTAGGATTCCGCAGTTTATACCTACGTATACCTACTACCTACTCTTGTTGAAGAATTGGAAATTGGAATATATTTTAAAACGTTGCTCTCACGTTTTTGACCATCGTATCCTTATTCATTTATTCTTCTACACTTTATATACGTTCATGACACCTGATGTAAGGTTGATCAGGTCGATAGAGGAATTGAGGAACTGGCTATCTTATCCATGGTTTCCAAGACATGCACTTAAACCATTCACTCTTTAAGTTATTTTTTTACTGTTGACATACCACATCTAAGCGCTGTTTTAAAATCGCCCAGATGACAACATTGTTTGTTTACAATACTTATGTCGAGGTTATTTGCAGGCCAGTGTGAAAGCAAACACGCTGCCCGCTAAAACTATCTAAGCTAACTTGGTTGGCACTTGGCCAATGTTTGTTTATCATCATCGCTATAAAGTACCAGATTCGTTATAAAATATGTTTATTATCAGTTAACACCTACAAAACGTTATTAACATCGGATGTCTATACTGAAACTTGTCAGACTTAAATCCACGACCAACCAACCCGCAGCGGCGCCACTAGTCAAAATATAAATTCTTTTCATTGTGCACTGATCAGTGCGCTGCCGCAGTTCAAACGATTACCATCAGATAGGTCTGCTTTCAAAACCCCCTAAAGGCACATTTTCACAAACGAAGATAATTAATGTTTAAATTTTAATACAGTACCGCATAAAGCATCGTTCGCGACGACAACAATAACGCCCCATACTGTAATAGAGTTACGTGTCGTAATAAAGCACTACACATATTGGTGATAGTGGACAAACACCGATGCATATTAACATTCACAAATATCATACACCTCCGTGCCGAGTAGTTAGGCTCTCGGCCCGATAAACTGCGGTCCAGGATTCAATTCCCAGGACGGGCAAAGAGTGTTCCAAATTTATTGTTGCTTAGCCCGGGTATGCGACCACTAACACGCATTACTCTCTATATACTCCTTTTCCCAACAGTGGAACAAAATTCCATAAAAAACCACACATTTTTAATATTATATGATAGTTTCTTCTCGAAACATAAAATTAATACACACGACTATAACATTGTATAGTTTGTAAGTACATTAGTAAGACAGAATATACTGATAACATAACACATTGACCTTTGCCTTGTGTCCACCGGGAGTAGAGAAACCGTTCTGACATTGTGTAAAAACAAGACTCGTTAACTAAAGACTGGAAAGGAACTCGTATTACTACTACTTAACCACATCGTCAAACAAAATGTAGAAGCAAATATAGGAAATCAAAAAATAATACGAAAATTACAAACCATACATTCAATCCCATCAATCTTTTACTAAATAATTAGCTTACTTAATACAGCAGATACTATAATTAAAGCTTAACTGCCTGCACGAGGAAAACCGGAAATAACTGTTTTACTTCTTTGTACATAACGTTACAGAAATAATCAAAATCTTAATTTTCCTGTTGTTTAAATCTGTAGGTACACTCTGTTACTTGGTTTTTTACCGTTTTTTGAAAGAAAGTCACCATTCTTACTGGGTTTCTCGTGAATCTCTCTTAAGAAAACTTAAAAACCCGAGTAACACTAGTTATTAACACAAAGAATGGTGAATAATTGGTTTACAAACATTCATCATAGAATTTTTCCCTACTACAAATAAGCAGGTACGACTTCATTTAATTTCGTATCGTGTGTTGGGTGTGTTACTTTTTTTCGAGATGTAACAACAACTAAACATTAATAAAACAACGCTAACCATAAAGTTATTAAATTTCAATATCATTTATTCAATTTAGGCTACAATAATTGAGCAGTTATGAATATCGCTATGCCATCGGTTCGTAAGTCCTAACTATGGGGCGGGAGCCTTGTACTGAGAAGAACCGGCAAGAAACTCAGCAAGGGCATTTCTTTTCTCCCTTTCTTTTAAAGCATCGATACAAGATGGAAAATGCCCTCCCTATCATAGATGGACATTTTCCATTACAACAAACAAACATTTAATACGATTACAAGACAACACAACACATACAAAAGAACACCCAATAAGAAACAGGTATAAGAAAAAGAAAGACTGTTTTTACTACAAATAAAAAATAAGATTGCAAGAGCAGATCGTTTCGCTCAACCATGTTTTAGGGTATTATAACCCAGCACTTAAGGAGTACCTAAATGAAATTGTGAAAATTTACCTATTTAATTTTTTAAGTTACTTATTGTACTATGCGCTGAATTAGTTAAATACATTAAAAGAACTTACTTAAGTTAGCCTGATCATTGCACAAGCGAAAAAAATCAAATTTGAAAAGAAATATTTAAACAATAACCCACATGAGGCTAAGTACAAGCTAATGTTGGAAAAAGTTCAGAAGGCATTTCTTAGGTATTTTTATAAACGTCTTTACGGCTACTATCCCTTCCAGTATCCTACAAAATTTCTGCTCGGTAGCCTAGGAATGAACTCGTTGGAGGTCAGGAGAACATGTGATGAGTTATCTATTGCCGTTAAAATATTGCGTGGACTTGTCGATTCTCCTGAATCTGTTGAAGTGCTGTCGAGGCTGTATGTGCCTAATAATTATTTGCGTGTACAAGCAAGTCGTCGGCACCGTCTATTCTCACGGCTTCCGTGTCGCACGGAGACGCGCGCTCAGTCCCCACTCTGCCGTATGCATACCGCCCTTAAGGCTCTCTTGGTTGCTTTCCCTGATTTGGATGTGTTTGCTGATAATATAAAATCATTTATGTCTACATGTTTGGAGTTCAGTGAAAATATTTAATAAATATAAGTACTATTTTTATAAAATCTTGTTATTTTGTTTATATTTGTTGTATTTTAAGTAATGTCTCATTATAATAATTATTGAATGATTTTATTATTGTAACTATTTTGTGAATTTTAATTTAATAATTTAGATGTTTTGTCATAATTATGTAATTTCGAATAATCCTGTATAATTATTAAAATAATAAATACATCAATAAATAAATAACAAACAATACATAAATCTAATGACTCCTAAAAACATTTTTTTTCGACAACTTTCTTAATTTTACGCATGAAACAATAATTCTTACATGAAAATATTTGTATTGATATTCCGCATGTCAGCCCCATCTTAAAAAAGTAAATTTTAATTTTTAAACCAAGCGCGTGATGGTTTTGTACATTTCGCAAAATAAAAACATTGCTCTAATCAAATTACTAGGTCTGAAACTTCAAAGCAGAATTGTTCTAATTTTAAATGGGTATCATTTAAGCTATCCCCAATTTAATTAGTTTTGTGTTTCTTAAAAAATAGGGTTTGTCCATAAAATAGTAGATTTGTCACCAAAATGTAGTCAATAAACAATATAAAATCAATTCCACAATAAAACACCTAAAATCATGGAGATATAGGGTCTAGTACCAAATAAATGTTCTTGTATGTATTATAATAGGTTTGTCCTATTATGTATTTAAGCAACCTAATTTAAAGAGATCACCACACCAATAAATCATATATTGTCACTAGAAAATATCATAAAGTTCCAAAAAAAATTTAGGGTTTACTTCATTATCGTTTCAACCAAAAGAGTCTACTACTTAACTGGACATATGTCTCCCCAAAGGATCTTTATTTCCACAGGTAGTATAAATATATTTCAGTTAAATTTCTAGCAGAATAGAAAATAAAACACATAATTAAAGTCAAAATTTATTGTTAAAAATACTAATCACTGAATGATCAGCGCTGGTTTGGATTTTGAAGGGTGCCCCTTTTTCTTTTCTGGCCGATAAGCACATTGTTTGCTTCTGGTTGGGGGTTGGCCAGCTTCAAGCGTATGGCTAATCCGATAATATGTTTGCACTTATAATTTTTTGTTAAACGCAGGGCAGTATTTCCCATGCATCCAATTAATATTTTTAAGAAATTAACTAAATTAACAAATTATCCACAACGATAATAAAAATGCACCCACAACAATGAACGTGGAATCGACGCGAATGAAGTAAACTTGCATTGCATCTCGCTGCCCGCGCCGCGCATCGTATGATCGTACTCTACCTACCTACGACCCATCGTTGAGGCCGGACTGGTCAATTTTTAAAAGCGCGCCAAAGTCTCCGCCTCTTTGGACATATTTTCATTATGTATTAAATTGGTAACGAATACTATTATTTTAATAACTGAACGAAATAAAATGTAACTACTGTATTGGTGACAAAATAACAAATAAAAAGAAGTCGCAGTCAGGGATCAATAATCGATTTATTTGGTGACAGATCTACCATTCTGAGCACAAAGCTATTATTTAAGTAATAAAACTATTATTATAGAAACGAAGTTTATATTCATCTAATGCACTACGATTTTTTTTGGTAATCCATCTCTTATTTTACACATATATTAATTTGATAATTCATACCTGGGAACACTTTTTGTTTATCTGAGAACGAAAATATTTCGTGGCGATAGATCTATTTATTAGGTGATACAACTTGATGACAAATATAAATTTTGGTGACAAGAAATATAGTCCCCATTTTAAATATCAATATGATTGATTTTGCTCTGAAGTTCATTAAGAGACATAGTCAGTTTTTGCGGTTGCGCGGCACCCCCTTAACACCCACTAACAACCCGCTGTCGGAAGGTTATGTAGGAAGACCTTTCCCCAGCAGTGGGATGCTCATAGGCTGATGACGACCAATCAATCCGACAGGCAAACCAATGCCTCGGTAGCTCAGTGGTAACAGCTCTCGCCGGATTGCGAAAGGTCATGGATTTCATTATCACCCTATAAATGCCCCACAGGTGGGAACAGGCCTTCCCACGTGAACAACAGCACATGGGGAGGTTGGGATATAACCCACCACACTGGCCTAATGCCAGTTGCTGGGTGGGTGTTCAAGCGCTAGTTAAGAGGGGTCTACTTTCAAAACCCCCTAAAACAAATAAAATAAAATACAATGAATTACTTCCATGGTCCACAATGATTCCGTATCAAATCCCTTTAAAACACGTTTAAAAGCCATTAGGAAAAGTGACATTTGTATCACAACCCACCAAAACACCAGTCTGTCACTATGAAATGGCCAATAGCAGTGCTTTATTACGACACGTAACTCTATGACAGTATGGGGCGTTATTGTTGTCGTCGCGAACGATGCTTTATGCGGTTTTGTATTAAAATTTAAACATGAATTATCTTCATTTGTGAAAATGTGCCTTTATAAAAACAAAATTAAATTAAGTCGTACCCTGCTTATCTATTTGTACTAGGGCCAAATTCTATGGTGAATGTTTGCAAACCAATTATTCACAATTCTTTGTGTAAATAACTGTCACTCGGGTTTTTAAATTTTCTTAGGAGAGATTCGGGTGGATCCTACGCATCTCTCTACAACATTCGATATCAACAATCTGCCGTTGACTATTTATAGAATTTCAGTTTTTCTAAATTAATTTTAGCTGCAAATAATGAGTACACGATTATACTAACTAGGTAAGAAACAATTACATGTGTTATAACACTCTTTAAAAAAATAATCTTAGAAAACAATGCAAAGTGTCATTCAGACGCTTGAAGCCATCTCGGCTCCTTAGAAAAACATAATTATAAAAATAAAACTACAACTAGGACCAAAAAATAAAAAAAATCACTGTGACTTCATGAATGTCCCATTCAGTTAATAGATATAATAGACAAAAATAATTAATATTTTGGAAAATTATTCAATTCAAAGTTTTGTCATCGTAAATCCGTCATTCAGTTCACCATGACAATTTGACTTTTGAAAGTTTTTAAATTATTCATTTTGATCATGGCGTGACCTGCCGAAACCTCACTAAACACCCGCCCGCCAGCCTGCCTTTATTCGTCGACCGTGATCACTGGGAGAAAGACGTTTGATATGGATATTTTTTTAACAAACTTTCGTTCGCAGTATTTTGTCACTACTTTATGACATTCCGTTTGAACGTTTATCTGTAAAAGGATCAACCATAAGTAAATTCTAATTTTTGCATTTATTAGACCCTGATGCCCAACGATAAATGTGTGGCGTTTTACCTATTAGGTAACTTCTAATTTAGCAAAAATTATAATTTAACATTGCTCGTCTTTTCATTACGCTCTTAGTCATTACGTTCAAAAGCCAAAGAAATGAAAAGCCGACTATTAAAAGTTTAAGATTATTTTTTTATTTTATAATCAGATTACGAGCTTAAAGTACCTACTTAGGTGTTTTAGAAACTAAGTACCTACTTTACGAATTAAAAATTCTCTTGGTCTATTATATTGCAGTTAATACATAATTGTTACCTATTTTATCTAAGAGATAAAGTAATGTTACTGTTCGGTTACTATAAAAAATCAAAGCCTTAAAGAGGCCTATTACATCTCGAATGTGATTTTTGCGTAAAATGCCCATTTTCGCATTTTGCAGTAATTTTGCAGTTGTATTTATCGTTTTTATCGAAATAATATAATAAATTCACTATAAAATCTTTATTCCTCATGAAGTAACAATTACTCTGGTATAAATTTATCAGTTAACATAAAGCGATTTTCGAAGTTTTTTGGTTTAGAATAAGTTTTTTTCCTATATAAAATCAATGATATCTAAAAATTCCGAGGCCGCTACGCACTATTCGACTATATAAGAGATAACATTATAATTTTTTTTATTTCACTTGTTTAGAACAGTAGTTCAATCGATGAGCTCAAAAGAGTGCCTTCGCGTACTTTATGAAAATCTACCTCTGGAATTTTGAGTTTAATTTAAAAGTTAAGCAAAATTTACAAAAAGCTTAGGCCGCTAAGCACTATTCCAATAGCTATTCTACACTATTTAAAAAGTCATAATTGTTAATGTATTTTTGTTTCTGAGATCCATAACGCCAAAATTGGCCATTTTACGCAAAAATCACAGTCGAGATGTAATAGGCCTCTTAATTCTACGAACTATATTGTTGTTTATTTTTGTTTCATGTTATATTTTTATTTCGAGTTATATTTTTGCTTCGAGTTGTATTTTATCTTTCAGTATATTATGATTTGCGTAGTATTTGTGTTTGAGTTTATCTTCGAGTAGATTTTAGAGGACCTAGAACCTTACGGCGGCGTAGTTATTTTGCATTAACCCTGAGCATGGTCTCCTGATGAGACTGAAACTGATCGGCCTATCCGACGAAATCGTACGTATTATTATAATAATGCCTAAAAATATATTTTTATGGTTATTCAAACCGACTTTTAATATTAAGTACTTAGGACTACCTACCTATAGTTATTTTTTATTTTTTTATTGAATACGAAGTATTGATAGTTTTTACTTTCTTTTATTAAGTTTGTATAATCCTTATAAGATAAATAAGATATTTTTTTACAAGAATTAACACCTACATGTATTCATAATACCTACCTATTGCCACTAAATACCTTCATTCCTATACTGCAATATGAAAATTTCATTACACTCCTGTAGATGTCATTACATTCACGGCAATAAATAAAACTTTCTTGATTACTCAAAATCTACATACAACATAACATGCTCCAAATACTTGTAAAAAGTTGTCAGTAAGGTAGACTATAGAATGTATCGCAAAAGATTGATTTTATAGAGAAATTCCCGTGAAAGATAAAAAATGCATTAAAAAAAATATTTTTGTGAGATCCACCCATTCACGAGATACCCAGTAAGAATGGTGACTTTCTTTCAAGAAGTAAAACAGTTATTTCCGGTTTTCCTCGTGCAGGCAGTTAAGATTTAATTATAGTATCTGCTGTATTAAGAAATCAAATTATTTTGTAAAAGATTGATGGAATTGAATGTATGGTTTGTAATTTTCGTTATTATTTTTTGATTTCTTATATTTGCTTCTACATTTTGTTTGACGATGTGGTTAAGTAGCAGTAATACGAGTTCCTTTCCAGTCTTTAGTTAACGAGTCTTGTTTTTACACAATGTCAGAACGGTTTATCTACTCACGGTGGACATAAGGCAAAGGTCAATTTAATGTTATCAGTATATTCTGTCTTACTAATGTACTTACAAACTATACAATGTTATAGTCTTGTGCATAATTAATTTTATGTTTCGGAAACAAACTATTATATAATATTAAAAAGATAAAGTTTGGTTTTTTTAAGGAAATTTGTCGCACTGTTAGGCAAAGGAGTGTAAGAAGATAGTAATGCATGTTAGTGGTCGCATACCCGGGCTATGCATCAATAAATTCGAAACCCACTTTGCCCGTCCTGGGAATTGAATCCTGGACCGCAGTTTATCGGGCCGAGAGCCAAACTACTCGGCACGGAGGTGTATGATATTTGTGAATGCTAATATGCATCGGTGTTTGTCCACTATCACTAATTTTGAAAGTTCGAACCCTTATTTATCGTAATTAATATATTTGTATCACTAATATTTACTTTGACGGCTCATAACGGTCTCAAGAGTATACGCAACCATTGAAATGTCAGTACCCGACTGTCGTGAAGTGTCGAGTAGTTACAGATATTTATGGTAGCAAAAAACGTGAATATGTTATAAAGTTGTATAATTTATAAACTGACTAAAATGTTGTACAGTTAATTATGATAAAAATAAGATATGTAGTTTTAATAACAATTACTGGTATGCGAATATTCTAATATTGGTACCACTAATACTGCAATATTTTGAAAATATGTTAATCGCAGGAATTAAAAGATATAATAAGAGCACACGTGAAGTCGCTATTTGTTGAAAAGTGGACTATGGCAGAGGACTGCTTTTGCGGTCCTCGCTGCCTACTCTCTGACTAACCCTTCGGGGATAATAGTCGTGATCATGTGTATGTATGTATAAAAAGATATATGTAGGTAACTGTTTGTCTTCGCCTCCTTTTTTTGACCGGACTTTTTGAATGCATAACCCGGGCTTGTGACCGATCATTATCTCTAACCGGCATTCGGCAAGCGTAATGATTCAGCCATACGTCAATTGTAGGGAAGACTTGTTCCATAGGTTCACCCTTAGAATAATAACGCATATAAAGCGAGAACACGCACGATGAATGAGACCAGTAAAACCAAGCCATACTGCCTTGGTACCGAAACGGCCCGCGTCAGTACTAATAATCTAAACTTATCTATCTATCAACAGTTCCAATTTCCTTACTTTCGGGGCAAATCTGATTCCTCTAGCAACATTACTTGTACACTTGTGTGCGTGTCGCCGAGATAGTACGCGTAACTTACTCCTACATCCATTTTTTTCTTGGCTCACGCCATGACAGTTTTCTAATACGAGACTATCGTTCTATGCGTTATTATTCTACGGGTTCACCATTGGCCTTCACGAAGGATCAGCTGTGGGACGTTGTATAGGCATATAATTATAATTGACTTTCTTACTATGATTTTAAACGCTGGTTACGAATTTTTACACGTATTATTTTATGCTGATGTTTGGAACATTTTACAGGTTTCGTGGTCACATGGGAAAATTTTAAATCGAGTAAATTCGTAAAACGGTTTTATTTTATTAAATGTGTAAAACTTTCTGAATACCTAACTTCGCTTTTGTGCTGTTTATGTACGGAACTTAAACTTTTTTGGAAGTTTCACTCGCATGTCCTTATTAATGACGACAATGAAACAAGTTTTATACAACCACAAAAAATAGTCACCCCTTCACCTTGAACCTGACTGGTTCATTGAATAACTGGTTGGAATCTTTGCCGTTTTTTATGTTTCACTGCCAACGAGCAAAATGAAAGTCTGCGATTATAATGTAGGTTTCCTCAAGAAGTAACGAATTTAATTATGGAAACGTTTGTAAATATACGTATCTTTTTGCCTATATTGTTTTGTAAATGTCGTTACTTCTATATAAAGCTGTGGAGTTTCTTGTGCTCTTTCTTTTCTACAGCTAAAAAGCCTGAATAGTAGTAGTAGGGTAGTTAACAAAAAAAATTCAGACTATTCAAAAATACTTTAATATTTTTTGACTTAGACATTTTAGTTAAATTAAAAATTATTAGCGGACCTCGTCCGCGTGAATAACCGTATATCTAAGTATTCGTTAAGTTACAAAGATTGCCTTCTTCATCAAAACATAGAAACTTTACCTCTTTACTAGAGTAGTGTATATATATTTATAGATACATATATACAGTCGTGGTCAACTAATTAGGGACATTCAAGATAGTGAAGAGCAATAACCGGTTATGTACATATAAATATAAAACCCTATTGATTTTTCAGCACCTATTATTTGCATAATTTGGTCCGATTACTATACTATAAATGGCTGTAAATAAGAGAATAATTAAATAGAAAAAAGTATTTAATATCAAAGGTTGAACATGTATTAAATTTTAAGGTATAATTATGTAGCTGGACATTTAATTAAGGACAGTAAAGTATAATGATGAATAGAGTTAAACAAAACGAATAATCTCCAGTATTATAATATTTTTAAAAGCTCCATTTTATTACGTGTAAAATCAGTACCCAGTAGCAAAACCTTTGTTAGTAATTACCGCTTGACACCGATGTGGCATAGACATTATCAGTTTCTGACATGTTTCGATAGGAATGTTTGCCCATGCCTCACAAAAAGCTTGATTAAGTTGATCTAAAGTTGTGGTACGATAAGTTGAAACTTTTTTCTTGATTTCGTGCCAAAGGTGCTCAATTGGGTTGAGGTCCGGGCTATTTGCTGGCCAATCTAGCACCGATACTGACTGACTGGTAAGAAACGACTTGACTGAACGGGCGGTATGTTTCGGGTCGTTATCATGCTGAAACGTCCATATAATAGGGAGATGCTCCTCAGCATAGGGAAGCATAGTTTCCTCCAATATTGTTTTGTATTGATGTTGGTCTAAGTTACCCTGAACTTTTCTCACAGGTCCCACTCCACGTCCAGAAAATGAACCCCAAATTTTAATGTTTCCACCGCCATGTTTCACCTGCTTTTTTGTGAATCTTGGATTCATTTCCGCTTTTACAGGACGCCGTACGTATTGCCTTCCATCTGAAGAAATTAAATTAATCTTGGTCTCGTCAGAGAATAATACATGTTGCCATTGGGCGTAGGTCCAATGTCCATATTTACGTGCAAACGCCAAACGAGCATTTCTATGTTCTTTCTTCAACAACGGTACTTTGCGAGCCACTCTTCCGAACAACCCTGCTTCTACCAGACGTCGTCGAACGGTCCTCGCTGATACACCGGCTCTTTCGTCTGCCCCAAACACTTCATGTTTAATTAAAATAGAGCCTAGAAACTGATCTTTCTTAGCTAACCTGGTTATCATTCTATCTTCTTGCGGAGTTGTTTTTCTCGATCTTTTTGTCCTGGGCACATTTAAAGCTGTGTTATTGCGCCTGAAATGTTGCACTGCATTGCATACCATAGTTTTTGAACAATTTAAATGTTCTGCTATCCCTCGGTATGACCAACCACGCTCGACAAACTTCATGATAATTGTTCGTAGTGTTGGATCGCAACTTTTATTTTTGCCCATATTTCTTCAAAATAATTCTCAAAACTTAAAATTAAAAATCTGGATTGCCGCCAAAACTATCACAAAACAATAAAAGAAGAAATAAAAAAGTATTGAGATTCAAATTTTGAAAATAGAACGCAATATCTCAGTGTCCCTAATTAAATGGCCAGCCAGCATTCTTTGAACAAATAGCACACTGATAATCTATCAGCTATACTGTAAAGAGGTTTAATGTTTAAGAAGTTGTTATTGTTTGTATAATCGGGCACATCAATGACTAATTATACTTACGTGTAAAAGATATGGAATATTGTTAAGACTCGTTGGAAAATAAAAAATAAATTCACAATTTGGCTTAACTAGAGATTGTCCCTAATTAGTTGACCACGACTGTATATATATATATATATATATACCATAGTTTTTGAAAAACAACTCCGCAAGAAGATAGAATGATAACCAGGTTAGCTAAGAAAGATCCGTTTCTAGGCTCTATTTTAATTAAACACGAAGTGTTTGACGCAGACGAAAGAGCCGGTGTATCAGCGAGGACCGTTCGACGACGTCTGGTAGAAGCAGGGTTGTTCGGAAGAGTGGCTCGCAAAGTACCGTTGTTGAAGAAAGAACATAGAAATGCTCGTTTGGCGTTTGCACGTAAATATGGACATTGGACCTACGCCCAATGGCAACATGTATTATTCTCTGACGAGACCAAGATTAATTTAATTTCTTCAGATGGAAGGCAATACGTACGGCGTCCTGTAAAAGCGGAAATGAATCCAAGATTCACAAAAAAGCAGGTGAAACATGGCGGTAGAAACATTAAAATTTGGGGTTCATTTTCTGGACGTGGAGTGGGACCTGTGAGAAAAGTTCAGGGTAACTTAGACCAACATCAATACAAAACAATATTGGAGGAAACTATGCTTCCCTATGCTGAGGAGCATCTCCCTATTATATGGACGTTTCAGCATGATAACGACCCGAAACATACCGCCCGTTCAGTCAAGTCGTTTCTTACCAGTCAGTCAGTATCGGTGCTAGATTGGCCAGCAAATATCCCGGACCTCAACCCAATTGAGCACCTTTGGCACGAAATCAAGAAAAAAGTTTCAACTTATCGTACCACAACTTTAGATCAACTTAATCAAGCTTTTTGTGAGGCATGGGCAAACATTCCTATCGAAACATGTCAGAAACTGATAATGTCTATGCCACATCGGTGTCAAGCGGTAATTACTAACAAAGGTTTTACTACTGGGTACTGATTTTACACGTAATAAAATGGAGCTTTTAAAAATATTATAATACTGGAGATTATTCGTTTTGTTTAACTCTATTCATCATTATACTTTACTGTCCTTAATTAAATGTCCAGCTACATAATTATACCTTAAAATTTAATACATGTTCAACCTTTGATATTAAATACTTTTTTCTATTTAATTATTCTCTTATTTACAGCCATTTATAGTATAGTAATCGGACCAAATTATGCAAATAATAGGTGCTGAAAAATCAATAGGGTTTTATATTTATATGTACATAACCGGTTATTGCTCTTCACTATCTTGAATGTCCCTAATTAGTTGACCACGACTGTATATAGTGTAACTTACAAACATTATTATATTAGTACTTATGTATATTAGAGTGTATTAAAGTTCTCTCCATCCGACTGGTTGTCTGGCAGAAATCGCTTTTAGCGATAAGACCGCCAAATTTATATTGGAAACAAAAGAAATGCCTTGAAAAATTAACTATCTGAGACTCATCTTCAGTGTACATTTTTACTTTGTTGAAAACAACAAAAAAACTGTAATAATTAGGTACTTACTTACTGACAAACAAAATTACCAAATTTTAATTAATTTTAATAATATGAATGTGAAATTATGAATCACGTAAAATCACTAGACTATTAAGTTATACCTATTCTATGCTAAAGAGGTGAATGTTGAAGTGCGAATGTTGGTTACATTCGCACTTCAAATTTGAGCTAGCTATGTTTATTGATTATTATTTGGCGTAGGTAGTGTTTTTCCTTACCTCCTATAAATTTATAAATCCGAAGATTTCACTGCACTCCACAGCCAACGAATCTTGAACTACTTCCAGTGGTGCCCTTTTGTTCAGCTCTAGGACACAATCGCCTTTCAAATCTATAGCTTTACACGAATTGCACAAAACACTGCAACTTTGATCAATTCGAGTACGTACACTAGGCCGCGAGCGCTAATGCAAAAAGTTTGCAAATTAACACCCGCCAAAATCACTGTCACCGTAAATCAACACAATAACAAAAGAAACACAGACAAAAAAAAATTTAACAATCATTTGTTCCTTTTTTGAAAATTGAACGACGCACTTTATTTTGTACTTTCGACTTTTGTCATGCAGCCTTAAAAATTTCGTTTTTAATTTTCACGTAAAATTGATGCTATTGATTAAAATGACAGCGTACTTTAGATTCTGTCGCGTAACAAGACCGTTTGCGCGCGAAGTGCGTGCGCAGAGCGAGTATCCGCGGGTTATGATGCATTGTGGGTATGCGCCGGCGCGGCCGATGACTCAGTGCTGTGGTCCGAGGCATAAGCGTCAGGCATGCACAACCATGTTTTAATTTTTTTTTATAGCAGAATGAGGCAAGCAATCAAGCGGGTCACCTGATGGAAAGTAATCACCGCCGCCCATGGACACCCGCAAAACCAGAGGAATCGCAGGCGCGTTGCCGGCCTTTAAGGAAGGAATAGGCTCGTTTCTTGAAGATCCCTAAATCGTAACGGTCCGGAAATACCGCCGCCGAGAGCTGGTTCCAAAATGCACTTTTCCTATATTAGAAAGACGACGTCGAGGCAGACTCAGGAGACGGCGGGACGAGCTGGACTTCATTAGAAGGCCGGGCAAATTACAGTCGTGAACCGTAAAGAGCGGAAAGAGGCTAAGGAAGGACTAAGAAGGCATTTGCCCAGCAGTAAAACAAGCCAGGCTTAATAATAATAATGATAATTTCTTATAACAACAGATTTTTTAATCATAATTCATACCATGTGCTTATTTATTTTCGATTTATTTAAAAGACTGCTTAAAAAACGACCAAATAAATAATATAAGATGGTAACGGGTGACCTTACCCTATAAAAACATTAAATACAAAAGACATGTCTTTGATTGCAGATCTTTAGGTAAGTATTAGTTGTAGATAAATGACATATAAAACAGTGAAAAGGTCAACAAATGATTAAAACTGTTTTATAATTTGATGTGCATCATCATAAATTATTTATATCAAACATAGTTCATTGTTATGAGTGGCGACGAATTTTGTTGTTATAATTAAAAATACACATGAAGGTTGACAAAACAACATTTAATCATAAAATATCATACGTTGTTTTATCAATCTTCATAAATAACTTTCTTACTACAAAAATTATGGTATTATTTTTAATAAATTATCGTTTACAACTTAAAACATGCACATAACATACATCAAATAACTTTCAAATGTTGTCATTCTCCTGTCAAGTCTGTGTAAATCATTGTTATTTTATTTCATAACAATTCATTTTCATAACAAATACTTATTATACCTAACATGATTGATGATTGATTGATGATGATATTATGAAAATGATTTATTTTTTTAAGAAATGCAAAGGTTGGAAATTGAAAAAAATACATGAAATAGGTACTATTAGCCTGTCAGCTGCCGTATTACCAGACACATTAGAAACTCTATTGTTAAAGAGTAGTAGTAGTCGCTAGTAACCGATTTACTCACGAACAAAAGGTTAAAAGAACTATAAGCTACAATTTTGAAAGATCTTCTTATTCGAGCTCGTCAGTCAGGTCAAGAGTAACATAAACGAACATGTATGAAAAATGTTTTGAAAGTAAACGAAGCAAAAGATTCAATTTCAAAAATTCAAAGAAATTCAGGATCGTACCGAATGGAAAACTATATGGTCTCTGCCCACCCCTCCGGGAAATTGGGAAATTGGGAAAAAACATGAGACGATTTAACGTAGTGTCGTCACCTTCTATAACTTGCACCATCGCTGGAATCGATTAAAGAATATCTTGGACGGTGCAAAAAATAAGTTGCTTTACAACAACGGCGTGCCGGCGCCGTTCGGTAATATCTAAACGAAATCGACTTTACAACAAAGCATGTTTAGCTACATTACTGGGATACAAAAATGTTAAACATTAATGTTATTGTTACTTAAATATTTTATAAGTTCTTATTTATTAATATGTAATTAGTAATCAGGAAAAATACTGATTTTTATTGGTATTGTTATTAATAATTATTTTAACACACCAAGCCGCGTTGGGACAACGCCCAAGGTAAGATGAATCTCAATCTCCCCATGTGATGTTGTTCCTGTTGGGAGGAATGTGCCCAACAGTAGGACATATTTATAGGCTGATGATGATGGCATATCATTGAAATGCAGAAGAAACAGCGTGGGGGATAGAACTGAGCCTTGAGGGACACCAACGTTCACTGATATGAGCCGCGAAGCGCATCCACCCGAGAGGACGCGGATTCTACGCTCAAGCAGGAAGCCAGAGATTCAGTTACAGTCGTCACGTCATTGTTGTCTCGGTAGAATAAAAAGGTTTACGATTTTTAAAAGCTTTCTATACTGCGCTTAAGTGTCACGAGGTGTGTTGAATCGGAACCGCTTTGGTTTCACCGTTTTCATAATACAGACCAGTCGTGTAATCTGGTGGTTTACACGACTGGTCTCAGACCCGTAAGTCCTGGGTTCGATTCAAAACGAGGACAACATATTGTAATCGGTTTGGTTGGTGGTAGGGCTAACCTGGACCATCTTGTATGCCGACAAAACAAAGTACTCTTAGCAGTAGCAGCAAAATAGCTAACTATCAAAAACTTTTATCGCCTCTGTGGTGTAGTGGCTAAACCACTGGTTTCAGACCCAGAGGTCCCGGGTTCGATTGCCAGCGGAGGGTATATCTTTGTGTGCTCGGTTTGGTTGATTGTAGGGCTGTTAAGTCCACCTGGCTGGCTACCACTATCTTATCTAAGTCTGTCGCCATAATGACGATGTTCATAGCATTGTTGTGTTCCGACAGTTTAAGATAAGATAGTGAAACGCGCTTTCACCTTACCGAAGGCCAGGCGCTTAACTGTTGTAGATTAAAAATTAAAATAAAATAAAAACAAAATAACAATATCATAGTATTTTTATTCAAGGAGATGAAGCACTTTTGAATCAACTAATATTAATTTGTAGCCTTCATTCAGGACGTCTTTTTTAGCTGTAGAGATTACTGGGCGCACCTCCACAGGTTTATAAGGAAAAGTATTATGTTCCAACAATGTAGATAAGTTATCCAGTTCCTCAGTATAGTTGAGGGTTCCGGGTGAAGTGCACTTTACCTTATTACTTTACTATTAAAATATTAGCATACCATTTAAATAAGGACATTTCCCAATAAGGTTTTTTTAACGTTTGTTTATTTTATTTTTAAACCAACGAACCGTTTAGAATAAAATCGGTACTGTATGTAATGTTTATAAAATTATACATATATTACAAAAGGCTAGACAAAAACTATTTCTGTATGTTAGTTATTTATTAAGCCATCATGATCGCAAGCCTACTTCGACCGATTTGGTGTAGGCCTCACACAACACAACCCCCACCACTTCGTTCTATTTTGGGCTGTCTGTATCCGATTTTCCGATCCGAAAAACTGTGTCGCGTAGTGGTGAAAGAATACTACCACCCCCTCTTTCCTTGGGTGTCGTAAAAAGCGACTAACGAACTAAAGATCGCACATACTTCCAACAGCGTATGTCGGCGATGGGCTCACCACTTGTCACGCTGTGCACATGTGAAGTCGCTATTTGGTGAAAAGTAGACTATGGTAGAGGACTGCTTTTGCTGTCCTCATTGCTGGTGTCTGACTAATCCTTCGGGGATATTAGCGGAGATGTACAAAATAGTTTAAGAAATCTGTTTAAATATAAAATGTAAATACATTTTCGATTTACTATTTCAAATACAACATTTTAAATAGTTTTGCGTTTTGTATTTTAAATGCTAAATGCAGAATAGGTATTTTCAAAATACTTTTTTAAAATACAAATACCTTTTGTCCAATTCAATTCTCCTTATTTTTATTTATTACACTTTTTAACAATACCAGTTGTTAGAATACATCATCACACATTTTTCTTCTGTGAGGTCTCATTATCATCCCACCATATGAAAAAAGTCGCTCCACTGGTGCTGAGCTTGGTAAGGATGTGTTAAATTTTAGAAATACTTTTTTTATTGTAGAATAAGCGTTCAGTATCGCCAGACTTGTGCACTCATCGTTTAAATATTGTAGGGTTTCCAGATCTGTTTGACTGGTAATGTTGGCTAAACTTAACCACAAAGTTAACTTTAGTCTTTGACTCGCGACACTGGCCGATTTAATACCGACCGAATTAAAGAGGCTATACGGACGTAACAAAGGTTCAAAAGTGTTCGCAAGAGATTTGGGTACTGGACAGAGCCAACTGACGACGCTGCAAACCGATGACGGCAGAACTGTCACGTCCAGGTCCAAAGTTATGGGAGAGGTCGAGAAGTTCTATGGACAGCTATACACATCAACGCGGCCACCTGACCCACCAGTACAAAGCTTAGCTACAGACCCTAGTGCTAAGATAACCTGACTACACCGAATATATCCCGGATATCAGCCTGTATGAGATTGGTGTGGCTCCCAAGCAACTTATAAGAACAGCAAGGCATCGGGTGCTGACGGAAATACGGCTGAGCTTCTGAAAGCAGGCGGCAGACCGGTACTCGCAGTTCTTTAGAATCTATTTTATTTCGTCGTACTCAGAGGTAGAACGCCAAAAGCGTGGCAAGAAAGTGTTCTTAAAGAAGGGCAACAAGACCCTACTATGGAACTACAGACCCATATCACTTCTAAGTCACCTTTAAAAGCTGTTTTCGAGAGTTATAACTAATCGTCTCGCACGCAGGTTTGATGGCTTCCAGCCAATCGAACAAGCCGAATTCCGAAAAGGCTTCAGCACCATAGACCACATAATGTACGTTGCGGCAGGTTATACAGAAGACCGAAGAGTATAACCGGCCACTTTGCTTAGCGTTTGTGGACTATGAGAAAGCTTTTGATTCGATTGAAACATGGGCCGTGTTACAGCCTCTCCAGCGGTGCTATATTGACTACCGGTACATCGAAGTGTTGAAGTGTTTGTACGAAAACGCCACTATGATAGTTCGCCTTCAGGACCAGAGCTCGAAGCAACTCCGGCTGCAACGTGGAGTGCGACAAGGAGATGTCATAATAATATCTCCGATGCTCTTTACTGCTGCACTGGAAGACGTGTTAAGCTTCTGGACTGGAGAGGACTCGGCATCAATATTAACGGCGTGTACATCAGTCACCTTCGATTTGCCGACGACATAGTAGTCATGGCTGAGACCCTGGAGGACCTCGGCACAATGCTCGGTGATCTCAACAGAGTCTCTCAACAAGTGGGCCTTAAAATGAGCATGGAGAAGTCGAAAATCATGTCTAACTCACGTGTAGTACCCACTCCTCTGAAGGTTAGACTCTGCTCTTGAAGTTGTTGACGAATATGTACACCTGGGACAAACGGTCCAGTTAGGTAGGTCCAACTTTAAGAATGAGGTCAATCGTCGAATCCAATTCGGCTGATCGGTGATCGAATCAAAAATGAGGAGATTCGTAAAAGAACTAAAGTAACCGACGTAGCCCAAAGAGTCGCCAAGCTCAGTGGCAATGGGCGGGGCACATCGCCCGTAGAACCGATGACCGTTAGGGCAGAACAGTTCTCGAGTGGCGACCGCGCACCGGAAGACGCAGTGTGGGCAGGCCTCGAACAAGGTGGTCCGACGATCTGGTGAAGGTCGCGGTTAGCCGCTGGATGCGAGCAGCACAAGACTGGTCGTGGTAGAGATCCTTGGGGGAGGCCTTTGTCCAGCAGTGGACGTCCTCTGGCTAATGATGATGTAGAACCACAAAGTATTTTTGCATTTTAAAATTTTAAAAAAATGCAAAATAATTCTCGAAAAGTATTTCAAATAAAATACAAAATGGTTTTCATCAAAAGGCATTTAAATGCAAAATACAAAATAGGTATTTGGCATTTTGTATTTGCATTTTAAATACAAGTATTTCAAATAAACCGCATCTCTGTATATTACTCGTTATTATAGTATGTATGTACTTATGTGTCCGATTTTGGCCCGTTCCCTCTCTGATGTCATCTTTCCATCTCATCTGCGGTCTGCCAACTGGCACAGAATAAATAACTGGTCTTTTATAATCCCACGTTCGCCATTCCAACAATATTTACACTAAGGCAACAGGTCTTTGCACCACGAGGCTGATTTAGGGGCAACGCGACCTGCCTTTACTTTATTGAAGTACTCTGTTTTTCTTCTTCTTCATAATATGTTATAATTGACGTACGCAATAATGCGCATTAAAACCTTTTCATTTGTTTATGTTTGCTTGACAGTTAAACAATACCTTTGTTTTGGCTGATGGTTTTTTTTCTTAAGATATTTTAAAGATACCGCCTTTGTTCATATTTTTAGGGTTCCGAAGTGAACCAGTAACCATTACGTTGTTGTTGCGTCCTGTTAGTTTATTCGTCTGTATGACACAGCCGTTTTACTGAAAAACAACGGCAACAACAGAAAGCTACCTATATAACCTTGATCATTTTGAATGTACATTTTTGTGATGGCTTCTGTCCTTTTTAACAAAAAGGAGAGAAAATATATTTTTTTATGGTTCGTTATTCATGTTCGTGACCCCAGCGGGATAACCCCTTCAGATCGGCTTCAAATTACGCACCGATTTAGTTGATAATATGTTTAAATTTGTTAGCAAATACCAAAATTTGTAAATCAATAGTTATCGAGATATCCCATGTTAAAGGGTATCCCGCTGGAGTCACGCTCGTCAAAATTATTTGACATAAAACGAGCCAGAACGAGACACGCTACTGATATAGTTATTGTTCTGTTCTAAGTTTTTGTTGATTCAATTACAAATCCATCAGTAAAAGTTCCAGGATTCTACCTTCTGTAGTTACCGAGTAATCAAATATCTACTTTTTGTCAAAATTCCTCCGAAAAGTAAGTTCTAGTTGAGGTATAAGAAAAAAGGCTACAATCATGAAATTTAGGGAAGATTTTGTTGACACCGAGAGAAAATTTGTTAGACAAAAACGAGAACTACAGTACATCCTGAGATATAACGCTAATTATGGTTATCCCGCTAGAGTCACGGTGTAAATACCTAAACATGGTTTTTCGCAAAGACATTACATCTCTTTGGTTTTTCCACAGGAATGGAGCAAGTAGCGAGTTTATGACTATAGCTAAGGTTTTGTTGATGTAAAAATCTAACCAGTTCCTACTTTTCAGTTCCCTAGGTACAGTATTTTAGAAGAAATTGAAGTTTCTTTTTCATACTAAAAGTACGCGTGAAAGCCGACCAAATTAAGTTGATTCCTTATGATGGCGGCGAATTTTTTTGTTTAAAAGGGCCGATTCCGATAAGATGTGGTTGGACATTATATTTAAATATTGGTAGGTAAGACACCATCATGTGATACACCTAATGAATAAATGGTCGGCTTATACGCGTACTTTTAGTATGAAAAAGTTATAAACTTTAATTTCTTCTAAAATACTGTGCCTAGGAAACTGAAAAGTAGGAACTGGTTAGATTTTTACATCAACAAAATCTTGGCTATAGTCATAAACTCGCTACTTGCTCCACTCCTGTGGAAAACCATGTTTAGGTATTTACACCGTGACTCCAGTGGGATAACCATAATTAGCGTCATATCTCAGGATGTAGGTACTGTAGTTAGAGTTCTCGTTTTTGTCTAACAAATTTTCTCTCGGAGTCAACAAAATCTTCCCTAAATTTCATGATTGTAGCCTTTTTTCTTATACCTCAACTAGAACTTACTTTTCAGAGGAATTTTGACGAAAAGTAGGTATTTGATTACTCGGTAACTACAGAAGGTAGAATCCTGAAATTTTCACTGATGGATTCGTAATTGAATCAACAAAAACTTAGAACAATAACTATATCAGTAGCATGTCTCGTTCCTGCTCGTTTTAGGTCAAATAACTGTAACGAGCGTGACTCCAGCGGGATACCCTTTAACATGGGATATCTCGATAACTATTGATCAACAAATTTTGGTATTTGCTAACAAATTTAAACATATTATCAACTAAATCGGTGCGTGATTTGAAGCCGATCTGAAGGGGTTATCTCACTGTGGTCACGGACATCCGTTATTAGACAACTAAGCTATGGTAACTTGACCTCTCGACTTATTAAAATAGCTGCCGAAGTAATACCGTTATACCTAAAATGACTAGCGGCGGACATTAAAAATCTATTTGTTGTTTTTCCTACTACAGTTATAAATTTGACATATTTTAGAATGGAGCTTAGAGTGAGAAAATAAAACTATTAGCGTGCAGGAGTTCTCTCCAACCGACATGGTTGTCTGGAAGAAATCGATCTTTATAGCGATAATACCGCCAAATTGTAACTGTGTATACATACTTATTTTTATGTTTTGTGTTGTGAATTGTAATCTGAGAATGAAAGATGGGATTTTACCATCGTTTTAGCACTATTTTGACACGCAAAGTACGTTACGTACACAAGCGGCTTCTATTTAGATCTATTTTTGTGGACCTACGGGTCCCTTTACGGCGGTGCCCGGCGCGCACTCCAATGCTCGTTGAATTTAATCATAAGCTGACCGACTTACCCACACGCACCATCCATTCTTCATCATTCGTATTGTTGGAAACCTAAATCCCGCCATTGTCTCAATGAGCGCCATTATCGTCGTGACACTGAGGAGAGTTGACGGGCAATTTAAAACGACAGCTACGAATACACAAACTGAAATATTACCTGTGTAGAAAGTCATAAAATTGGTAGTAAGTCTTAATTAGGTGACGTACTAGTTTGAGGCCGTTTATAATTAAATCTATATGTTTAACGTAATTTTGTAAAAGGTAATAAGTATTTTTCATTTTTTGTGTACCAACCTTTGTTGGTGCATACATTAATCAATACAAATTATCGTTATCAATCTGTAAACAGACCCAACGCTAGGCTCAGGGGCTCTATCGTCACCTCTACCCACACAACGACCTGTCGCTACAACGTCATTCGAAACTACGTACGCAGGGAGCACTTACGTCTTTGTACGTACGGGACCTCTATCGCAGCATTACTTCAATCTTACTATGTATGGATGATGCAAATCTTGGTACCTAATAGCTATGTGAAGTATATCGTTGGATAGCTGTATTTGAGCTGAAACTAATTTACTATGGCACCTCGTTCCAAAAGTGAGTCCGTTCAGAGTTGTGCTGTTTTGAACACGACGTACCTACTGTAGGTACTTGTGTACACATATAGTATCAATCGTGTGGTGTCTAGGCTATGCTAGGCAGGAACGGTTCAAAGGCCCAGCTTAATTTTTAAATTGTGTAATAGTAGTCGAGTAATAAATTATCTATTATTTATGAATAAATTATATTTAACCTATAAAATACACCATCACTATGTTTTATTTCTAAATATTTAGCATATTATACTTTAATTATTACGTGTACGCTATATTGCGTTGCTATATTACATTGCGCTTTTGTAGTAATATACAAAAGAACAATGTGTAGAAAAACATTATTTGCACGGAATAACTCTAAACCGACTAACATTTTGAGGTAGGTATCAAAGTAACTTTTGTTCAGCTAAAAAGTAGCCATCCAATGATATATTACTCATAGCTATTTTAGGGAGGTACCAGAGTTCATACATTTAGTCGCATCATCCTTTCGTATAGGAATTTGCATAGACATACCATTTTGTGCTATTTTTGTGCCACATACTTATTAGTTTATTATTTGTGTTTTGTGTGTCACAAACCAATTATCTTTTCATTTCATAGAAAGATTAAAGTTATAAGTACTGCTCAAAGAGTCGATGACAAGGCTGGCTGGCAAGGCTATTAAGCCCGGAAAAAATGCCTCTACCTTCAACAACTATTTTATTAATTTGACAAACAATTCTATTACTAATATTCAACATGAAACTCCAAATGACATTTTAATTAATTAAGTTTATCTAACCCCAGTTGATGAATATGACATAATGAAAGTTATTACTACGCTTAGCAATACTAATTCTGAAGGCTATGACGTGTGTACAAAGGTCATCAAGGCATGTAGGTATCGTCCAGTTAAGTCGAGTTTTAGCACACTTAGTAAATCTCTCAATGACTTGCGGGACTTTGCCCCGAAAACCTTTAACTCTCTATAGTTAAGCCGCTTTTTAGGAAAGATAATAAGGCTAGTGTAGAAAATTACCGACCAATAACTTTAATACCTATTATAGCGAAAGTGTACGAGAAAGTAATGCATGAGAAACTCATATCGTTTTTTAACAATACGGGTTTAAAAAAAATTAACTACACATGCAGTGTATCACCTCGTAATGAAACTCTTGTAGGCCTAAACGATAAGAATTATACGACAGCACTTTTCTTCGATACGTCAAAGGCACTTGATTTCGTTTACATGAACATTATCAAAATTAGAATTATGTGGTATTAGACGAAATACTTTGAATTGTATTATGACCTATTTGCGGACAAGAATGCAATCTGTTGAAATCACAAAACTTGATTCAAACAACGTAGCACAAAAATATAGATCAGAGTTTAAAGAAAATAGGTTCGGAGTCCCACAAGGAAGTCTGTTAGGGCCATTATTCTTTCTGGTTTAATTTGGTTCAATTTACAATCTTCCGGAGGTCACTGTCCATCGAAGCATCCTCTTTGCTGACGATATATCAGTAATAGTGACAGCAAATAATAAATTAACATTAAATGATCATGTTAATGACTTAAGTAAAACAATGATATTAATAATAAATTGGATTACTAATAATAATTTAAAAATAAATATTGATATAACCTGCTTTATAAATTTAAATCATTCATTAAACACATTAAATATAAGTTACAAGGGATAAATTCTAAATACTTCAAACGTAACAAAATTCTTAGGCATAGTTATTGATAAAAAATTAGATTGCAAACAGCACGTTGAAAAAGTATACAATAAAATTAATAGATTTTCGTACGCCCTATATAAACTAACAAAAACAGCAACTAGAAATACAGCCCTTACTGCGTACTTCGCTTATGTTGAGTCTGTTCTGCGATACGGACTCATCAAATGGGGTAATAGCACTGACATAAACATGTTCATTATACAACTGGCTTATGTAACATGATTTATATACGATTAATGATTTTTTTAATAAAACTTGACATCTAATAATTAATAATGTATAATAGTAATATGAAATTTAAATTATATTATATATATTATAATAATAATAATAATATGTAAATTGTGTGTACGATTATACAAAAGTACAAAATTATATTCAGAAATTAGATCTAGATAAATTTAAAATCAAAATCAAAGAAAAGCTTTATAAAAAAGCTTATTATAAAGTGTCAGATTACACAGAAGACAAAAAGCTTGGGTCTGAAATGCTCCAAGTATTCCAACAGCTATTTCGAATTGTCTATTATTAATAAAGCACCATATTCAATTAAACTACTACTACATTCAAATTCATATTTTGTTTTTTATGACCAGGTAACGACATACTCGTATATATATTTTTTGTAAATGTCGTTGTTTCTTTGCGCTGTGGTTTCTTGCGCCCGTTCTTCGCCACAGTTAAAAAATGATGTCCTGAATGGGTGGTAGGTTAAAAAAGATTTGGACGATTCAAAGTACTTATTAATTGAGTTTATTGAATAAATATATTTTGACTTTGACTTTGAAATAAAATTAAATATATTCAATTTTAATACTTTGACATTAATTTGATTAAATTTTTATGCATAATTAAAGAAATTTGCATGCTGTTTGTTAATGACTGAATAGGCAGATTTTATATCTTTTGCTACGAACAACTACTGTGTACCTTATTCTTACGCAAATAATATATTTCTATTTCTGGTGCCTTTCCCTTAGGTAAATTAAGTAAGTTAGTAAGTAAGGTAAGTTCCCTGAATTTGTCTGTAAGGCGACCACCCCAATAGTTCTGCCGCCAAGCAGTAACGACGTGCTGTTAAGTGAAATTACAGGGCAAAGAGACTTACCTAAGACATAAAAACTCAGTGTTGTGTGTCTTGATGTTACTTCGTTTGCTGAACCAGTAACACAAAATATGTTACGTTTAAAGTATTTTTTATTTAACCTTGCACAATGGCAAATTTTTCGGGTGCAATTGAACGGTCATGAAACTGTCACCTTCGATGCCTTTCAATCACTTTTTTGCTGTTAGTTTTAACAACCTTATTTTCGTAACGCCTATGTAGCTTGTTGCCATTAACCACTCACTCGTGGCGCTTTTCTAACAAAAAATTGGCGCAACTGTCAACGTCAAATTTGACAGAATGGAGCATAGACTATGCGATATTTTGCGATAACAATGCATAAGATGTACCACAGAACCGAAATAATCAAACTTGTTCATACTAAAGTAGTCTGTAAGTCTATGAAAACACGGTACAAAGTCAAGTGTGTTTTTGTAGGTGTGGTCTCATGCGACCGCTTGGGGCCGCTTGGCCCGATCTAAAAGACCTGGGCTCAATTCAAGGTCGGGAAACAGTGTATCGGATTTTTTGATGCGTAGCCCTTCACTGGGAACATGGGCCCGGGGTACATCGTTGTAAAGTACACAAAGATGTACCCCCCGCTGGGAACTGAACCCGGGACCTCTGGGTCTGGTGACTAACCCCGGTGGGGTTGTATGCCTTTTTTCAAGGATAAAAGATTTTGATGAGGACTTGCAGCAGTGGTATTTACGGAAGGGGGCAGCTCCTATTATAATATAAGTTAGGAGTTACCAACACAGCATTCTATCTTATCTTATCTTAGTGGGGCCTGTAGAGGTCTCCCTCTCGCAACAGCACGTCGACCCATTGGGATCTTTTGTGCAAAACACAGCATTCTAAAACCTTTCTTACCATCACTTTATCGGCATGCCTGAAATAACTGGATTATTGTACATTTTTATTTAATTTTCTTTCACTCTGCTACTCTTATTTGTACACAGTTAATTTTTTTATACGTATAACACGTGCCATCACATTTACATTTCGCCCACGATTCGGGGTCATCGTCCACCCGGCGGGCAGAGCTTTCCGAATGGAACCGGTCAGCTAATGACAGCTTCCGAAATGAGTTCAATTATCGAAGTATGCGAAGCTTATTTACGTTTCAAAAGGATTTTTGTTTATTTATGTAGGTAGGAGTAGGTGCGTACTCGTACTATATGAAAGATTTTTGCTTGTAATCAGCATCGGGCCGGATTTCCCTATGTTGCGTGACCTTCATTACACTACTACTTTATCTTGCGTACTTTTTTCTTTTTGTTTCACTGATATTGTAAGACATTGTTTTTTTAAAATTCATGTATACTTTGCTTACCTGCTTTATTTTATAAGATTTTATTTTTAATGCAGATAGAGTACCTACTACCTAGGTAGACTACTTATACTTAATTGTTCAAATTTAAATTCGAATTTCGTATTTCATGATGATTTTTATTATTATTTATGATTTGGTTACGACATATTATATCTTTTTGTTATTGTAAATGTCTTTATTTCTGTATGAAGCTGTACAGTTTTTTTGCTCCTATTCTTCTTATGTCTTCCTTCCTAGCGGGGCCCCCCGAGCTAGACTAAAAAAACTAATGGCAATGCTTCAGTTTCTCAAGAATTAGAATTAGAATTTATCAACAGGATTCATTGTACAGTCACGAGCACCAATATGTATAAACTTTGACCCTTATTCCATTGTATTAAGAGTTACAATTGTTTACATATTTTTGCTCGTGACTGTACCTCAACCGTTTTGACAGATATTACGAAAAAAATTATATAGATACAAAATTATGATTGGTAAATAACAGAACACGCTTGGTAAGGTGGCGTCATCGCATTGTTCTTTCTGCTCAATGAGTGCTCTATGAGGAAGGGCTGGGGTAAATTATAACAACCCCAATGCTATCTTATGGATCATTGTTATTAAAAACGCAGCCAAGTGTGAGCCCGAAAATTTGTTCAAAGGGGAAATCCTGATAACGGCCGGATCTAGATAATAAGTGCGAACCACTTAGACCATTCGCCTCATAGCGAATTGCTTTCTTCGCTTAATCTTCCAGGACACCGTCACAACTACAACTAAAACTACTTTTTCAAATGACATAACCTCCATTTACCTAATACATACATAACTAAGTATATGAAAATAACGTTACGTTTCCATCATCATCATTATTAGCCTATCGCAGTCCCACTGCTTGACATAGATCATTTTATACACGTACTAGTAATGTTGATATCGTTAACTTAGCTAGTTTTTATGATTAATTTTTGCATCCATTTCAGTAAATAACGCTTACTTTTCGTAGTTAAAGTTTCGAGTTCTTCATCATCATCATCAGCTGCCTATAAACATACACAACACAATAGCAAATAGTAATATCGGGCCATAGCTCACCGGCTAGCCCAATGATGATAGGTTAGGTCTTAAATGAAGCCTTAGTATATTGTCATAGCAATTTTATGGGAATGTTAGAATGCCTACTAAATAATTCAAGTGAAAACTAGTGAAATAATAAAGTTAATTCAAGTAAAAACTTACCTCCGCATGCGATGTTGTCCATGTCGGAAGGCCTGTTCCCAGCAGTGGGACGTTAAGAGGCCTAATTACATCTCGACTGTTATTTATGCGTAAAATTGCCAATTTTGGCGTTATGGATCTCAGAAACAACAATACATTAACAGTTATGACTTATTGAATAGTGTAAAATAGCTATTGAAATAGTGCGTAGTGGCCTCGCTTTTTGTAAATTTCGCTTAACTTTTTAAATAAAACCCAAAATTGCAGTGAAAGATTTTCATAAAGTGCGCGAAGGCACTTTTTTGAGCTCATCGATTGAACTACTGTTCTAAACAAGTGAAATAAAAAAAATATAATGTTATCTCTTATATAGTCGGATAGTGCGTAGCGGCCTCGGAATGTAAATATCATTGATTTTATTTAGGGAAAAAAATTTATTCTAAACCAAAAAACTTCGAAAACCGATATATAAGTTAACTGTGAATCTCCTATCTACGATAATATTATTGAAGCAAAATTTATACCAGAGTAATTGTTACTTCATGAGGAATAAAGATTTTATAATGAATTTATTATCCCATTTCAATAAAAACGATAAATACAACTGCAAAATTACTTCAAAATGCGATACGCCGGCCGTCCGAATTCAACTTATGCTCACAGAATGGAGATTTGTAATATTAAGCACAAATTTATTATCCTAATTCGATAAAAACGATAAATACAACTGCAAAATTACTACATAATGCAAAAATGGGCATTTTACGCAAAAATCACATTCGAGATGGAATACTTAGGCCTCTTAATAGGCTGACGATGATGATGAAAAGTGGCATTCTAGCGCCTTTCTAAAACCGTCCATTCTAAATGTGCAACGGTGTGTTTGCTTATCAAAACGAACCATTTTATAAGAACTTGAGTTACACGAACCACAATGAAATTAAATACATTCTGTCAAAAAAGTTTCGGGAACGGACGATTTGTTTAAGATTCCAATTCCCTGTTATCCATTTTGGCGCGGAGTTTGAGTAGTATCTGTTATTTTGATTAAATACAGTGCTGTTTTTAGTTAGTTTATATCTAGTATGTATTGCGAATTTCATAATGGATAAAAACATGGAAAAGAGTTTGTCTTAAATTTCGCGTCGCCAATTGAATTTCGTGTTCGGAGTCACTGAAAATGAAACAATTGGCAACTTGACAGTTTTTTCTTCATTAATTTCATATTTCGCGCGAAAACGGTTGGTTACCTGACATTTTGCCGTGTGACGTCACATTTCACTAAACAAAGAAATTTTATCTTGAAACATGACAGATAGTTTTAGTTTATTTGTGAAATATGACGTCACACGGAGCTCAATCATGGCCGCCCGAGTTTCGGGTCTTGTAATCCACAGATAAAAAATCGCAAATTTATTTTGTAAAAATAAAATATTTAAAAATTATTTTAATAAAAAATAACTATTGGATAATTATCGTTAAATCATAAACTAGCATATCCGACATATTTCATATTTTATTGTTACAACTGTCAAATAGCCAATTGAATTTCTTTTGGTATTAATTCTGTCTAGTATTACGGAAGTTGAGCTTTTAGTGTAGTGTCTAGATCACATGACTGACTCAGTTCCTGATGTTTATATACGGAACCAACGGCTTCATGTGCCTTCCGAGGCACGAAAGAGCTGGAGATGTTTTTAATCTGGTCACTCATCCAGCCCGGCATTGCGAAACTGGCAGGCAAGATCGCAAACCAAACGCGCAAAGAACTGTACCAAGCTTTAGGACAAAATTAAAAGTACTCGTATGTTAACGGGACTGAATACTTTTAATTTTGTAAATAATTTTTAATACAACGCAACTCGAAAGTTTAAAGTCTTATTTTGGACAAAGTATTTAGATAAACTAGGCAGACTCAAAAACTGGCCTAGCACCTCTAGCACTTTTAGATCTATTTCTGTGTCTAGCATCAACCAAACCAAGCACAAACATGACCCCGGTTGGGAATCGAACCCGAGACCACTGGGTTCTGAGTTTGGTGGTCAAACTACTACACTGTGGAACCGTATGCAGTTAGACCTGGTTCAAAACTGATGCCGTCTTATTTTTGTAATAAAAGCAAATAGAGACATATTATTATTGTGAGTGTTAGTTGGATTTACCATTAGATCATGTACTATCGGGGTCACCGTCGCTTTACCAGTTTGCAGAGATTTTTGTATGAAGCGCACCAGCCGCCCGGGTGCGTGCCCGTACCAAATGACGACGCGGTGTGCAAGGGATTTTGGATGCCATTGAATGTATGTGTATTAGCAGTCTTTAATCCGTTAGTCGTCTGTTCGTCTTACGAAAGTGCTAAGAAAGGAAGAAATAAAAGAAATGCTCTTGCTGTGTTTCTTGCCGGCTTTTCTTAGTACAAGGCATTATCTAATTTGACGCTGTAAAAGAAAGGGAGAAAAGAAATGCCCTTGCTGGGTTTCTTGCCAGCACTTCTTAGTACAAGAATTTTCTAATTTGACGCTGTAAAAGAAAGGGAGAAAATAATAGTAGATTGTTATGCAAGGGGCTAAAATGACCCATTATATACGAGGTAGTTTTCCTCCCAAGCTTTAGCGAGGGAGTAAATAGAAACAGAGTTTAAATGGGTTTTTAGCGCCGAGTGTTACACTCTGCTTTTTACTACAAATGAGAGAAAATATAACAATCCAATACAATATGAATTGGTTAATTTTATTAAAAAATAACCCGTTAGTGGCTTTAACGACACCCAAATGGAAGAGAAAGGTTGGTAGTATTATTTTGATGAGCCCATCGCCGCTCTTTGCTGTTGGATAGTAGGTATGTGCAGTCTTTCCATCTCTTCCCTTGGGTGTCGTAAAAGGCGACTAACGGACTAATGACTGCCCATACATCTATCGCTCTATGCTGTTGGATGTATGGGCAGTCGCCCATACATCCAACAGCATAGAGCGGCGATGGGCTCATCAAAATAATACTACCAACCCCTCTCTTCCCTTCGGAGTGGTAAAAGGCGACTAACGGACTAAAGACTGCCCATACATCCAACAGCATAAAGGCGGCGATGGGCTCATCAAAATAATACTACCAACCCCTCTCTTCCCTTCGGAGTGGTAAAAGGCGACTAACGGACTAAAGACTGCACATACATCCAACAGCATAGAGCGGTGATGGGCTCATCAAAATAATGCAACCAATCCCTCTTTTCCCTTGGTGTCGTAAAAGGCAACTAACAGACTAAAGACTGCACATACATCCAACAGCATAGAGCGGCGATGGGCTCATTAAACTAATACTAAGACTGTACATACATACAACAGCTTAGAGCGGCGATGGGGTCATCAAAATAATACTACCAACCCCTTTCTTCCCTTGGGTGTCGTAAAAGCGACTAACGGGCTAAAGGTTCGCCACCTAAGCACATGTGCAGACTGTGCAGTTGTTTCTTGCTGAAGCGTGGACTGTGTGGGCGATTTTTGATGATTACTAATTTTACCATAAACTTTAATAATAACTATCTCAAAAAAGTTGTTGATTTAAGTAAACACTAATAAGTCGAGTTTTTATTCATGATTATTCTACTTATGACTAAATACTTTTTCGTTTTTGTAGGCTCATTGTAATGAGACAGACAAAAATTTAAAAAAAAATTACTTTTTACCATAGGGCAACAAAAGCTATTTTAGCCTCGCTCTAGAACGCAACAATGACGGTCTTTTTGAGCAAGAGGAGTGAAAATTCATTTGCTGAGTTTCTTGAAGGCTCTTCTTAGTACACAAGGCGTTTTCTAATTTATAATTCGACACACAATAAAAGAAAGGGAGTAAAGGAAAACCCTTGCTGAGTTTCTCGCCGGCTTTTCTTAGTACCACAACTTTTTTTCCAATTTTATAATGTGACGCTGTAAAAGAAAGGGCGAAGAGAAATGCCCTTGCTGAGTTTCTTGCCGGTTCTTCTCAGTACAGTGTCTCTCGCTCTTTAGACTTGCGAGCCCATGGCATAGCAACATTCATAAGTGCTTAATTATTGTAGCATAAATTAAATAAATGATATTGAATCTTGAACCTAGACTGTGTCCCCATTCCTTATGCCTCTAAATCCTTATAGGGCTAGTCTGAATACTCACTAGACCTCGACCGAGCTCCTTAATTGCATAAACGGCACATAACATGGCGAAGCCATTATATAATCGCATTTATTAAACCACTTTGATCGTTTAAAGCACGTTAAAGGCAAATGCTGGCAAGGACTTCAGGTTCATTCTCCTAACTTAAAACGCCTTGACAATCTAGTAACAAGAGCTTGTATATGTAGTAGCTATGTTTGCATAAGATCAGCGTCAGAACAGCTGTATCTTGACAATGATAAATGTTGAGAATTCCTTTACTGTGTCATCATCATCATCATTAACAGCCTATAAACGTTCCACTGCTGGGCATAGGCTGCCCACATGTTCAGCGACACATAGTTAGATTAAGCTAAAAATTGAACACCCGTCCAGTGACCCGGTATTGCGAAAATTAAAATTAATTAAATTAAAACTTCCTACACTCACACCAATTATCTAGCCCAAGAGAAGCTTCAAAGAAACTCGTTAAATGGTTACTAGACAACGGATAAACATACTTAAAATACTTAAATAAATACTTATTATACATAGAAGAAACACCCAGACCCGAGACAATTTAGAAAAACAATAATTTCTAAATTGACCCGGCCGGGGATCGAACCCGGGACTTCAGAGATGGCGACACCATGAAAACCGGTGTACAAATCACTCGACCAAGGAGGTCGTCAAAGTTGCTTTACTGGCAAGATTACCGAAAAGTAGGCGCTTCGCCATCTTAAAAAGTTAATTGTTAATGAATCGCAGAGGAGTGAGGGACCAAGAAAAAGATGGATATATTGTGCAAAAAGTGACATGAAATAAAAGGGAGTGTATACATGTTTAGGTGACGTCTGGTATAAGAGAATGGAATATAATGTAATTTAAGAAGAAAAAAAGATTTTTTATAACTGGATATAGTTTTTTTCATTGTAATGCCACGTGCGCCTACAACGAATGCCGAATTCATAATTTCTTTTTGGTTCATCCGTCGTTCATCACATCGTGTCCGCCACGTGACCAAGTGCTCGCGAAGCTCTGCCCAAGCCACTTCTATAGGCCAACACGCGACAAAGCAGCAATTGACGCGCCGCCGAAGGTTAAGGTCTTCAACAATGGAGGCCGGCCGCTTCCTCGTCTGTTGAGATAACAGGTATCACGATGAGTGTTCAAAAAACAAACTCATATTCATACTTAGATAATATACTCGTACATACATCACACCGGTTCTCTGACATTCAGCATTTTCATTGTGATGTTATTTTATGAAATACTATGTACATAGATATTGTTCAAAAGAACACTTAATGACTTTGCTAAGTCAATAGTTATCGAGTAAGATGATGTCACTAAGAAAAATCAGTAGGTATGTGCATGCAAGTATTAAATGTACATTGAAGTCATTATATTTACAGTAGACACATAGACAGGTAAAGGTCGTTACGTATCAGGAGAACATGGCTTTAGAAGACTGTCATAGACTGACAGGGAATATAAAAAATATCGTAATCCCGCTCAAATTAAATTATCAGTGTTTATTTATTTGAACCAGACTATACCGGACCATAATATAATTAAACGTAACATATTTTTTTAACACAAAATGTAACTACGTAAGTTTAAAATTTCTTACTTTATTGAAATACGAAACATGCAACTATGAGCTAATCGCAGTAATCATTAATTAATTATTAGTTATTACACAAAAACGAGTTTGTTTTGTTTTAATTGTAGCGAGCGATAAATATACCGTTAAATGGCGTAAAGTACCAGGCGATCATATCATGTAACAAGTGTAACGAACGCTAATAGGCAGCAAGCAAGCATGTTAGTGTGCGGTACTAGCAGTCAATAAGAATTTTATAGCAACCAATGATTTAACTATACGAATACATACGTGTTTTCTGACATTTAGGTTTACATTTACATTGGTTAAAGTGGTTATTATATTTGTGTACTATGTTTCATATTATGTCTTATATATTTTTTTGTAATATTAATTTATAATAAATAAATAGTCTGCTAAATGTCGTAGTGTACTAGGCGAACATAGCGTAGCGCAAGTAATGCTATTGACTGGTTGCAAAGGTCCGAGTCAAGGTAAGACGCGTCTTTAGGGTTGGCAAATATAAGAATAATAAAAAATATGTTCACCAAAAATATGAACCAGAGAAAAACGTGCGTGAAACTTAGAAAACTCGGTAAGTAATAGGGATTGTGGTTTTTTAGACTGGGAATCTAGAATCAAGAATTAATTGACTACATCACTTAAGAATGTCATTAAACCATCATGAGAAGAACTGGCAAAAACTCAGGAAGTGCAATAATCTTCTGTGGAAAAACTGCACTTTCCCTTAGGTGCTACCATGCGCCAGGGTGATCCGTGACCGCCACAAGCAATCACCAGCAAGTTCAACCCAGCAGCGGCAAGGTTCGCCAGTGAGATAATGTCCGAAAAATTAAGCATTCTCCAGACGCCACGAGGCTAGCGACACGACAACGGTTAAATATTCCCAATCCTTAACCGTCACCTCATAGGCAAAGCCAATGTGGCTGGCAAACTTCTTCTGGTATCTGGGTCGAGGTGTTGAATTTTGCGGATTAGTTTCCACATCAGAGGAAAATAAAAATTGTCAGCAATTTCAATAGAAACAACACTTATCCCGAATCTGAAATAAACTTTCATCATCATAATCAGCCTATCGCAGTCTATTGCCAGCAATAGAAACTCCAGATATCAGAAACCTCTTCTCCTAATTTTTGCTTAAATGTTTTTGATTACTTATATTATTTGTTTTGCTTTACCAGCGCGCATTAAGCCAGCGTGATGGGCTATGGCCCAATCTTGTCATATGCAGGAAGGTCTGTGCCCAGCATACAGGTTAAATGCCGTTGTTAATCTAAGCTGATAATAATGATAAAATTTAATTTTTTCAGCCTTTTATTATAACGTTCGCTCGTGGGCAGCCCTAGCAGCCCCGAGGTTCGTTGCTCAACTGGCGCGCGGTGCACCGGCCGCGGCGGCGCCAAGGCCGCGACGTGTGATAACAGCTGTTTAGATTACGATACCAATTCGCCGTGTGTGTAGCGACTCAATAAAAGAATATCTACAAACCCGTCCCTTCCCTTGGGTAAAAGGCGATTAACGAATTAAATACTGCACATACATCCATCCACCAGCATAGAGCGACGATGGGCTCACCACTTATCATGTTGAGCACATGTGCAGTTGTAATTTGGTGTGCCGTGGACTATGGCAGCGAACTGCTTCTGCGGTCCTTATTGCCTAGTCTCTGACTAAGCATTTTGCTTAGTCAGAGACTAGGCAATGAGGCTTGGCAATAGTCGTTTATATATGCACACTCGAGAGCAATGAATCCGGGTCACTTAAAGAAACCTATAAATCACTCAAACTAAGAATGCTAGCTTAATGAAACAAATTGTGTTTAATAGACAATAACTGCTGTTCTCGCCTCTAAACAAAAGTAGGAAACTTGACATTTTTTAACTACATTACGATTTTCTTGAATTTTAATACTTCGTAATGCCTTCTCGTGCTGCCATTACTGAGTTTACGCGGTTTGGCATACCAAGTTCCTTATACGATTTTGGGGAATATTCTCCCATTCCTCTGTGCAATTTTGAGCTCACGAAGCGTGATTGGGGGTTTCGTTGTTTTACGTATCTCCCTAGCTCGTCCCAAGCATGCTCCATCGGGTTTATATCCGGGCTGCGCGCTGGCCACTCCATACGAGTAATGTTCATCTCTTGAAGGTAGTCATTCACAATCCAACCTGTATGAGGTCGGGCATTGTCATGTATAAAAATAGCATCCTCACCCAAATTGACCATAAATGGGCCAACGTGTTCATTACGGATTTCTTCCAATTATGTTACGCTAGTGAAAGAGCCGTTTTTTATGAACTAGAGTTCTGTGCGATCCTCCGAAGAAATTTCGGCCCACACAAGTACAGATCCACCACCGTAGGCTACTTTTTCTTCGATGCATGCTTGCTTGAATCTTTCCCTTGGTCTCCTACAAACTCTGTGTCTTCCATCGTGCTTGTAGAGGAAAAAAATTGATTACTCGAAGGACATAACTTTTGACCAATCTTCAATAGTCTAATTTAAGTGATTCAGGGCATATCTTAGTCTTGAAATACGATGCCCACGCTCCAGTTTAGGGCCGCAGGTCTTAGTGGTTTCAAGTTAGTATCAGCAAGTCGTCGTCTTACTGTCCAGGGTAGGCTAGGGTTACTCCCTCCGAGGCGTCAAAACTGATTTGTAAGTTCAGTACCTGTGAGAAAGCGATTACGAAGATGTTCACCAAGTATCGATCTTCTCGTGCTGTGGTACACCTAGTTCTGCCTGTTCCTGGTCTGCGTAGGTAAGAGCCAGTTTCCTCGTAACGTTGGAGAACTCTTTGTACTGTTGACAGCGACACACCGACAGTCCTGGCTGTATCGCGCTGACTCCGGCTCCGGGTTTCTAGCATTGTGAGAATTCTGGGGCATTCTTCAGGTATAAGCGACATGATTACAGCTTGAATAATAAATATTGAACACTATCAATATGGTTTATATACCCACTTATATGACAGATTAGGAACAAAAGCAAAAACAAATGCAGTAATTTCGTAGTTCCTTTTACCAAAGCCTCCCTTTTTCAAAATTGTTTTTTTATGACACAACTCTACAATAACTAAGAAGTTGTAATACCTTTATTTAAGGAGTATTTAATTGTCTATTTAACACAATTTGTTTCATTAAGCTAGCATTCTTAGTTTCTGAAATTTATAGGATTCTTTAAGTGACCCGGATTCATTGCTCTCGAGTGTATATACCAATTCGGTGGTATATACTCGTACATGGATAAGTAAGAAATGTAAGTAAGTAATTAGTTTATTACTGTCCCACCGCTGAGGTCTTCATCGTTGGCAAATGTCATGAATCAATTTACTAGATAGACATTTACTTTTTTAGTCCTCTTTTCTAAAGGTGTTTTTTGCTAGATTGAGAGTTTGGCCGAAGAGAAAAAGTGGTTGAGGTGTCATTTTAAAGATTTTGTGGTGTAGATGTGAACAAAAAGCTGAATCTGACATATTTTTTATTTGATTCTTATCCCTTGGATTGAAATCGGTTTAAGTTGGTGGTGTATATCGAAACCTGAGACCCATGAAATATCGATCTATTCATTTCTAATACCAAAAACTTATACCAATGGTAGGTATTACTTTTTAATCGTAATTAATTTTCTATTCCGGACGATAACCATAAACGAATCCCAAAATACTTTAAATGTAATGAGATACCGTCAGTAATAAAAATGCTTTTTAATGTGATTTTAATTGTGTTTATTTATACAGAATCAGTCTTATTAAATAAATTAAAGTATAGTATTATTATTATTATAACACGGACAATCAGACCTATGAAATTAAACAAATACCTATAGGTATACCTAAAAATAAAACTTTTTCAACAAATCAAAGTTATTCATTTTAGTCTTCAAAATGCAACAATTTAAGAATATCACACACGATCAACCATTAACATTATATAAAGTATGTTATGTACTTACTTACTAGAAATTATGAAATACGAAAATATCAGACAGTCAACATTTAGTATTTATACAAAAGCATCAGCTTTTTACTTTTTAAAATAATAAAATTTTTGGCATGAAAATGTTATCTAGAGTCTAACTATTATAAATTAACAAAAAAACACTATGAAAAAAAAACAACTTTTTTCGTAAGTAGGTAATAATTAAGTACCTACATAAGTTTTGGCATGACAATCATAACTGTTAACTATTAAAAAGAAATCAGAAAATCAACTTTTTATAAAAAAATTATGTAATAGATTTTGTAAAATTATTTAATTTTAGGTAACAATCATATTTTTTTTAGTTTTGGACAACTATAACTAATTTTCAATCTTTCCTGGCTGTGACCAACGATAATTTTTTGGTTAACCAGTTGCTCAGTTTCCACTTGATCAACTGACTTGCACTTTATTTTTGACACACCAGCTTTCCTGTTTCTTGCTCCGTATAATTTTGTTTTAGGGTTTCGAAACGATGGGATACTTTTCGCCAAATTCATTTCACTATTACAGAACTGCGATTTAAAATTGTAAAGTCTTGGTATTGAGGTAAAATCAGAGTTTACGACTGTTTCTCGCAAGTCATTGAGCTTTTTTAACATTATGTTATTAACTTTATCGGGCTCGCAGCTATGATTTTTCTCATTGGAAATATTGCAATCCTGCGGACCAAAATAAAAATATTAAAATAGTGACTAACCTAAAAATAATGTAATTATATGGTTTATGGTTACACACCTTTAACTGCAATGATCCACTGCACTTTTTAATCTTCATGCATCTCCAATAGCTCCATAAATTTTTATTTTCTCTATTTTTCGCTATCCAGCTATCAAAAGCTCCACGCCACCATTTCTTTTTATACAATGCAAGCCTCCGGTGTTTTCCGAAAATGTGGAAGGCAGATTACCAGCTTCATCAGACATTAAAAAAAACTATAAATGATTGATGCAACTAATGTGTAAATTTTAAGTATAAATCTATATTATAGTATAATATAGATTGTAAATTTTAAGTATAAATCTATATTATAGTATAATATAGATTTATACTTAAAATTTACACATTAGTTGCATCAATCATTATCTTTTTAAAATTAGACATTAAATATTATGTAAATCAAACAATATTTTACAAACATAAAAAATTAAATAATTATAAAATCATTGTAAAATTACAAATAAATAGGTAATAGGTACTCACTTAATAAATATCACTGCGCGCGTACCACTTCGCGGAAAAGTAGGTATCTAAGGAATATACACGATGGTTGAAAGGCTAATTGGTCTAAACGACATTTTTTGCAATATTGAGTTAAATACATATTCAGAATCAGCAAATTTTTCTCCGTCGTTTGAGTCAGGTTTCGAAATTTTATGACTACTTTTTTGGCGCTTAGCACCCAGAGCAAAACAGACCTCATTTATAAGCTCAATGATCTATACGACACAAAATTAGACAAATTTGAGGACTCGATGACTTAGGCTATTTTAATTTTGAACTTTTATAACATGCGTAGATTAAGGCATTTGGCTTTTTCGCCCTGGTGGTGGTTTGGGTCTATTTTGCATTAAACCAAAACAAAATAAGCTTTGTCGTTTGGCCCCTTTTGCATTCAACTACATTAAAAAACTGTGTCGCTCACAAATATCTTATGGACATTGGACGTTGCTGAATAATGACTAAGCATCAATATCTACTATAATCTAGTAAGGGTTCCTTTTGTTTCATCCTGTAGTTTCCCTAATGGCCATGTGCATCAAAACTATTTATCTCTAGTGCAACACCATCATGTTGCATTATGCTCATTGGGCATATTCATTTGCTAATTAACTTGGCGCTCAATTCAGTTTTTATTCTTAGTCGATGCTAGAGCCACTTTACTTTCAGCTATTTTACTAACGGCAGGCATTTGAACCATTTTGCCTTTATTAAAAAATTACTAAATTTGATGCATTTTGGGTTAACCAACATAAATTTTCTAAAATTTGACGACCCCTTGGTCGAGTGGTTTGAACACCGGTTTTCATGGTGTCGCCATCTCTGAGGTCCCGGGTTCGATCCCCGGTTGGGTCAATTTAGAAATTATTGTTTTCTAAATTGTCTCGAGTCTTGGTGTTTTCTATATATAATAAGTATGTATTCAAGTATTTTAAGTATGTTTATCCGTTGTCTAGTAACCATTTAACGAGTTTCATAACGAAGCTTCTCTTGGGCTAGATGATAATTGGTGTTATTATAGGAAAGTTTTTTTTTTCATAATACACAATTACCAACAGTAACAGCTTAAAAAACTTCCTTATTTAATTAGGGATACACTGTATTAAATAAATCAAAGTCTATTAGATAGGTGTTTATTTATGATTTTTTTTTCTAAAAATAAAAAAAATAATCCGTCCTTTTGCAAGTTTTACAACATGTCGCTTGGATCAATTAGCCTGTCAACTTTCTGTGACTGTACCAAAAGTTATGTTTTGGTATTCGTTGGTACTTCATTAAAATATTTCAAATTTGGTATTCGTTCGGAATAGTTAATTACGATAATAAACAAATACCATTGGTATTAGAAAGGAATAGATCGGATTATCCACGATCTCCAATTTTATCGAACGCTTTGTGTTCAACGTCATTTATTTGTATAACACAAAGATCTGTTATTTGTATCCCTACCTCATACAAAACCCACTTCTCATAATTGACATTTGCCTGAGAAACCATTAAGGAAGTAACCATTAATTGCGTGCTAATTACCAGTCCTGACCAAAGCGTAGCCGTTTGACTAATTACACTGCAACACGAAGGAGTTTACGGCGGTCATTATCAGAAAAGGCTTATCAGTACTTTGTACGTGTGGGAGCAAGGATGCAAGGAGTTGAGGGCTTAATCAAGGATAAAGGTTTCTGCACGACGATTGTTAAACTTACAAAAATTAAAACGTCGGCTTCATTTGACAGATTATCGTGCCTTTAAAACACGGATGAGATGAAAATACTTTAATTTGGTCACCCATCCTATGACCCGGCCTTGCGGATGTTGCAAATGAAAAGCAAATAAAAATCAAAATATTTTAATTTAAAAAGGAGAAATTATTTTAATAACCACTGTTGAATCGTCCAAAATAATTTTTAGCCTACTAGGTATACTCAGGAAGTCTTTTTTAGCTCTGTGGAGAAGAACGGGAGTAAGAAACTCCACATATTTACAATCACGTTTTAGAGACTCTGAAAAATTGCTTCTACAGACTTAAGGTGTTGTATAGGGTGCGATATTATTTAAGTGTTGACATGAGAGTCAAACTTTGTGAAACTTTAATATTATCGAAACTGAATTACGCGGACACGGTCATGGGCGACTGCTTGTTTGGTTAAAACAAGACGAGAGAACAAATTGAAGAAATAAAGAATTAATACACTTCTGGACACATCTATTGGCCCACCTTAGAGTTTAGGTTTCTATGGCCCCTACTTAAATATGATTGCTAGATTGAACAAAAACTATTGATGAAGTTTTAAACCTGATACTTGATACAACAACAACAACAATCAAACTCATACAGCGTGTCCAGAATTCATGTGCCCGATTCTGTTTTGTCATCCCTCGTAGGGCTCATATAACGCCATTTCTTAACCAAGGGAATCTTTTAAATATGGAGTCTCGACGCGCTCTTCATTTTGCCTGTCTACTGTTTGGTATCGTGCAGTTAGGGTCACCCTCATATCTATATGAGAAACTAACGTTCTCTCATCGGCAGGTCACGACTGCGTCTAGACTTAATTGTCCAAGACACGGCTCGGCGGCATTTCGTGGCAGCTTTCGTTACTCTGCCACGAAGTGCTGGAACAATATTCCTCAAATCATCATCAATCAATATTCCACTTCAGTCAAAAGTTGAGAATATTTCGTTTGCTCCTTAAGAGTCATTTATTAAGTCTACAAAAAAGTAGTTTGTAGAGCTGTGTCTTGGTGTCGTAGAGTGTGTGTGTGTGTGTGTCTGTCTGTGTCTTACGTAGTAGTTTTATTTAGTTTCTGTAAGTAAGTAAATTTTTGTTAATTTAAATGAAATTGTCTTGTTTTAGCTAAGTATTGTTGTTTGTATTAAGTTTTTTTCAAAAAAAAATATGTTTGCTGCACATAGTAGTGCTTCACTGCATAGGCATGTATGGAAGACCAGCGTCGAGGTGTCATTGTGACACCACGGCATATGCTGAGTAAATTCCTTTTCAGTACTACACGATTAATTCTGTTTAATTTAATTGTCCATCCATTGAAATGTGTTGTGTTGTACTGAATAAATTGTTTTTATCTATCTTATCCTATCTTATATTTTAAATAAAGTGGCCTAACGACGTGTACAAAAATTAGCAAACTTTTTATAGACTTACACAATACACTTGTTAACTAACACGCGGAGAGCCGCGGGCAAGGGCCCACCTACTTATAGCTAGTAATATTATTCTGTGCTTATAGTATATTGGTGACGTCATCCATCGCTCATTATCACCACTGCCGTTGCATTTAGCGTCCAACCTTTGCCGTTGCATTTATCGACCAACTTATTTATAGTAACGTTGTAATGACAGGCATCAGACACACAACAAAGGGCTTATACTCATTGTACCTAATACTCGTATACAGCCATTTTGCTTTTTGCTATTTTTTTATTCCCTATTTACTCTTCTCCAATTAAGTGTAGGACTCTGTACATAGTCAATTTTTATTTCTTTTTATTTTACCTCATTAATTCATTATAGTCTCTTTCGATTAACATAACACGCGATTTATAAAAGGACAAAGAAAGGATTAGGTAAGTACCGCATTTGAAAAGTTTTATACGTTTTGATGGCGTATTAATAAGATTTCAAAATATTTTGTTAAGCTTAAGGTGCTTCAAATATAACATTTCAATTGTGTAAACAAGTTTTAAAAGAAACTTAATTTAGGCTAGAAAATTGGTGTGATAGTAAAAGAGTTACAAAAAAATAGGCGGAAAAATTTTTGCACACGCATTCTAACAATACACAACTCAAAATACAGGGTCAAGTGCGTTTACCAATTAGGATGTCGGTAGCTACCTATATCCATCCTATGTAAATTTATCAACGCTTACTTTGTAAACTAAAAGATTTTCAATGTCAACAACTACGTCATAGTCTTAAAATATTAACATTTAAAAACACAGAAATCAATGTTCGTTGGCACAGAGGCTAAGCCATTCGATTCGCGATCCTGCCAGTTGTAAAAGTTAAATAGACAAAACTACCTGCACGGTTGCATCTGAGCGCACCCGCCGAATTTCGACAGCCGGCCGCGACTCGTGACGTAAACAGATTTTTTTAACTTATTAACGACTCTAGAATGACGTCCGCCCCAGTCGGACCAGCCGTGGCCTAGTGAATAGTCCATATTACTTCATATTAGATATAGTTTTTATTGTGCTGCGCATATCTCTGCGTCCGCGCGCTCGCAGTCATGTTATCGTGACTGCAGGAACAGCTAGTGTGGCGACTCTCATTTGTTTGTGTTATTTTTAGATAGACCTCGCATTTAAATGTGTAGTGGAATTTTCCGGTGGCATTTATAGCTGATGGGACCGATGTAAGTGCATTTTTAATAAATTGCTTATATTTATTAAATGAATTGCAATGTAAGAAAGAAATTAAGAAACTATTTAAGTTTCTTATCGCAATAGATTGACAATGTGTTGTAGATATTTAAGGTAGATGTAAGAAGGTTTATTTTGATAACGTGCTATGTAAATAAAAAAGCTTTTTCAAAGTAATAACAGCAAAAATAATAAGGAAATAATAATATACCTAACACAAAGTAACGAAAACAAAAATGATCAAGTGACATACCTTATTATTTAACTACTATGGACGTCTTTAATTGAAAAGCATAGCGACTCAAGCCCTAATTATTCCGGGCATATTAAACTTTCCGCCAGTAGTTTATTATTTTTAACTCATTGTAATTAAAATGGTAATGACGAGACCTCTAATGGTAAAAACATTATGCTCAATTTATTATTGTAATTATTATTACAATAATAAATTAATTATAAATTATAATGTAAAGTAACCGTGTCGCATAGCGGTGAAAGAGTACTACCACCCCCTCTCTTCCCTTGGGTGTCGTGAAAGGCGACTAACGGACTAAAGGCTGCACATTCATCCAACAGCTTAGAGCGGCGATGGGCTCACCACCTGTCACGCTGAGCACATGAGCAATTGCTATTCGGTGAAAAGTGGACTATGGCAGAGGACTGCTTATGCGTTCCTCGTTGCCTAGTCTCTGACGGATTATTATCGTAAAGCGTGTTTACTTGTTTACAGTTTATTATCATCATCATCATCAAAGTCAAAGTCAAAGTCAAAAGATATTTATTCAATAAACTCAATTAATAAGTACTTAGAATCGTCCAAATCTTTTTTAACCTACCACCCATTCAGGACGTCATTTTTTAACTGTAGCAAAGAACGGGCGCAAGAAACCACAGCGAACAGAAGCAACGACATTTACAAAAAAATATATGTCGTTACCAGGTCATGAAATACAAAATATGAATTTGAATGTAAATTATGTAAATGGTACTCCTTATAAATTAATTATAGACAATTAGGAATATCTGTTGGAGTACTTGGAGCATTTCAGACCCAAGCTGTTTTGTCATCTGTGTAATCTGACACTTTATAATAAGCCTTTTTATAAAGCTTTTCATTTGATTTTAGTATTGAATTAATCAAGATCTAATTTCTGAATATCATATGGTACTTTTTTGTAAAATCGTACACACAGACCTTTATACGTAGACTTTATTTTATGAAGCCTAGTATGAGGTACTCCTAATTTGTTCTTACTTGTAGTATTTAAATTGTGAATATCACTGTTTTTTGAATACATTTTAATATTTTTATGAACATACAAGAGATTTTCATAAACGTATTGTGATTAAATCTCTTTCTAAGAGAGTCACCAGCATCATCAGCCTATAAACGTCCCACTGCTGGGCACAGGTCTCCCACGTGGACAATAGCACGTGGGGATATTGGGCCATAACCCACCGCGCTGGCCCGATGCGGGTTGGTGGGTTTAACGACTGCCATCTATCGACAACAACCGGGACCAACGGCTTAAAGAGCCTTTCGAAGCACGGAGGAGCTCAGGATGTTTTTAATGGTTACCCATCCGGCGACCCGGCATTGCGAAAGTTGCTTAGCGGGCAAGATCGCAAGCCGAACGCGCTAGCCGCTGCGCCATCGAGCTCCTCAGTTTATTCTATTGTTTGGTATATTTAGTTTACCGTGATAAGGTTTTACTTGTTTATTGAAATAGCAGTAGCTCGATGGCGCAGCGGCTATTCGGATTGCGATCGTGCCAGTCAAGTAACTTTCGTAGTGCCGGATCACTGGATGGGTGAACAAATATAACAAAAAATATCTGCTCGTACGTGCTTCTGTAGGCACGTACCTGTCTACCTAAAGCCATTAGTCCTGATTGTTGTCCTAATAATGAGGAGCTCGATGGCGCAGCGGCGTTCGGCTTGCGATCTTGCCCGCTAAGCAAATGTCGCAGTGCCGGGTCATCTGATAAGTGACCAATTAACAATATCTCGAGCTCCTCCGTGCTTCGGAAGGCACGTTAATCTGCTAATCCCGGTTGTTGTCGTAAGATGGCAGTCGTTAAAACCCACCAACCCGCATTGGGCCAGCATGGCGCGTTATGGCCCAATATCCCCACGTGCTATTGTTCACGTGGGAAGCCTGTGCCCAGCATTGGGGCGTTTATAGGCTGATGATGATGATGATGTTCTTCTAAGACGACAGTCGTTAAAACCCACACCAACCCACAGTAGGCAGCGTGGTGTGTAATGGTGTTAAAAAAGTTTTAATAGTAGCTGTGGGATGTTTACAGGCTGATGATGGTGGTGCCTTGTTTGTTTTGTACGTTCGTCTATTGGTTGCTAGTTACATACATATAATTACGACTATTATCCCCGAAGGGTTAGTCAGAGACTAGGCAATGAGGACAGCAAAAGCAGTCCTCTACCATAGTCACTTTTCACCAAATAGCGACTGCACATGTGCTCAGCGTGACAGGTGGTGAGCCTATCGCCGCTATATGCTTTTGGATGTATGTGCAGTCTTTAGTCCGTTAGTCGTCTTTTACCACACCATAGTTGCTAGATAAGCTGACATATAATTTCTTGAGAGCAGTATACAAGTGCATTTGGATAAATGCATTTGGACTTTGACTCTATAACAGATAACGATAGTCCTTGCTCTATTTCAAATGGAATATGTATCTAATTATTTCTATATTATAAAAGCACTATAAAGGATAATTATTTGTTACCACTTTACTCGTAGACGGTTCACTATTTTTCATCATCAACCCCTTTTTGTTTTAATCTAAGTCATCAACTTGTCAATGTCTGAATAATGATGCACTCACATAATTTTGATATAGTACATTATGATATAAGTGCGGTAAGATGAAAATTACAGCCGAGGCGATATTGCTAGCCCGAGCCGTAGGTGAGGGTTACAAGAAAGCAGAGGCTGTAATTATCAAAGCGCACGTATGCCATACGACGTTTTATAACATATTTGCGAGGAAAACACATTTTCCGAAAATAACTGCGTTTTCATGAATCTTTGGTAAGCCAACATTATATTTTTCTTTGTCCAACAGCATAGAGCGTAGGTGGGCTCATCAAAATAATACCACCAACCCCTCTCTTCCCGTGGGTGTCGTAAAAGGCGACTAACGGACTAAAGACTGCATATACATCCAACAGCATAGATCGGCGATAAGCTCATCAAAATATTACTACAAACTTCTCTCTTCCCTTCGGTGTCGTAAAAGGCGACTAACGGACTAAAGACTGCACATACATCCAACAGCATAGAGCGGCGATGGGCTCATCAAAATAATACTACCAACCCCTCTCTTCCCTTGGGTGTCGTAAAAGGAGACTAACTGACTAAAGACTGCACATACATCCAACAGCATAGAGCGGCGATGGGCTCATCAGAATAATACTACTAACCCCTCTCTTCCCTTGGGTGTCGTAAAAGGTACTAACGGGCTAAAGGCCTATGTTGTCCATAGATTCAAATGATAACTAATTTTTAAATTACATTACCGCACTAGTGTGAAACGTATTACATTACAATGCTGAAATCGGTGTAATAAGAGCTACTTTACGAGCAAATGTGTTATAAAATTATTTACATAACAAAGAAATGCTTAACATAATTCTTGAAACTCAAGCGGATATACTTCACCTATCTTTATTATAAACTATCATCTACGAACTACGATTATACTACGACCAAATACGATGAAGACTGTTTTCTAAACAAATTACCTACTGTCATAGTATGTAATTAATTAAAAGTGCACATTTCAGGAAATGACATCTATAGACAGTAGAAAATAGGTAAATTGGATAATTTATTAAAAGTGCACATTTCAGGAAATGGCATATAGAGGCAGTAGAAAATAGGTGAATTGCGTAACACCCGAATAGCAATTTTGGTAAGTGTGAATTTTGAGAATTGATCATCAGAGGAGTCAGGAAACGTGCACCGAAACGCACAATGGTCTCTTTCTTTCAAGAAATGTCAATTATTGGATTACAAACATGATACCATCGCACAAATAAAATAAATCTAATCCTCAAATCTTACGCTGCTTCAGACGTGATGCTACTACTAGGGCATCACAACTTTAGAAAAGGCTCGTGTTATGAGTATGAGGATAAAGTAGTTGTAGATTCATCTGTGTTGTGCTTGTGATAAGGATAAAGTATTTGTAGATTCATGTGTTTGTAGATTACTGTAGGAATCTAAGACTGCCCTCACGTTATGATGATGCCTTAATATCTCCACACATGGACCAGTGCAAAATTAGGTTTGTTCAATTTTAATCACAAATGAATCAAACCTGTCCTTAAATTAAAACCTAGGCTTGCAACTGAATCAGAAATCTTATACACTGGTATTTAATTTTAAGTTTCCTACGGACTGACTAACCGACTTAATCCATTCTTTTTGTGTGACCTTGCATGGCAGCAAAAAAAAAAAACTCATGTGCCTACATGTTAAACTGAAGTAGACAGCACAATGCCCATTACAGTATAATAACAATATGTAAGTACCTACGAGTTTGCAGAAAATTAGACATAGTTTATTTAAAATTTTATTTTAAAAAAAAGTTTCCACTTGTCTTAAGTAAGCGATTTTTTCTACCTACCTGGTAACTATTAAGTAAATTTTGTTTCTCAATTAAAAATAAAGTTATAAAATAAACGAGGAAATGAGTAATAGCTAGCAGGAACAAAACAAAACAACAGTAGGTATATCAAAGACCAAAGACGTGTAATAGGTTTTCTGTTTTTTTTTCTATTGATTGGTAAATCTTTATCAGGTGGAAACAAGATACAGATACAGTACTTTTTTATCAATTTTGTTATTATTATTGATGTACTCATTTAGGCCTGCCGCTACCAGGACATCATAATGTTCGAGCGATTCCTCGAGATTGCTTACGAGGCGGAGTTGAATACCGAGGAAGATACCGAGCTGCCGGAGCTAGCGTACGAACAGTGCAACGAGGACCCAGCTACCAGGGATGCAGCGATTACGGAGTTACGCTCTATCATATACGGTAGGTGTACAACCGTGTCGCTTAGCGGTGAAAGAATACTACCACCCCCTCCAACAAAATGTCGTTGGTTAAATCGCAGATACGTCCGTATTAATTAATAATTACAGCAGTACATGCGCAACACCACATAAAGAGTCATTAATTTGTTATTGTTGTTGTAGCTGATATTGTGGCTGACTGCTCTAGATATTCCTAATTTAATTTATATTCAGCTACCTATGTTATACCTCCTCCAGGCAGATCGCTGATCCGAAATTTTACGCCATCGCGACTATTCGCGACGACGCATCGAATTAATTAGGTCAACTTGCCATCAGTTGCCGCAAGGCTGCAATTTTATTAGTTATTGATAAATTAAACTAAAAACATGGACGTTATCCAAAAGGCCTACAGAAAAGATTGGACCATAGTAGCAGAAGACAGAGTTGTCTTGAAGAAGTAGAGGAGGGCCTTTGCACTACAGTGGGACAAATTGATAATCTAGATTATATATATAATAGAAAAAGATAAGCTAGATAAAAATTGATAAAGGATAAAATGTTAACTAGAAAAAACAAAATGCTCGAAAAATAAAAGCTCGAATGGGATTCAAACCCATGACCTTCGGATGGCCGGTCCTCTAGTTCTAACCGATAACCTACCGAGACCCCTGAAGACTCGTTGTTTCTCTAGTAAGAATTAAGTAACAAGTAGGTTTTTTTCTAGTACCTAAGTAGTTTGTGATATAAGCTGCAATTTAACAATCGGTAAAGAAAGGTCCTGGGTTCGAATCCCATTCGCACTTTCCTGAGACTGGTTGTTTTTTTCTAGTAAACATTTTATCCATTTATAGCATTGTAAATGGAAAAATTTCAATAATAAAAAAATATATAAATTGTTAATTTCATGCATTCTATATCCTCGCGTCGAATAGATTACTAGGCTATTTTGAAACTAAGTTTAACATAGGTGGGTAGGTACCTACATATATATATATATATATATACTCACAAGTATTATCCCCGAAGGCTTAGTCAAATACCAGGCAATCAGGACCGTAAAAGCAGTCCTCTGCTACACTTTTCGTTTCACCAACAAACAGAAAAGTAGAAAGCCCATTGCCGTTCTATGCTGTTGGATGTAAGTATGTGCAGTGTATAAGTGCATGAGGAGCTCGATGGCGCAGCGGTTAGTGCGTTTCGGCTTGCGATCTTGCTCGCTAAGCCACTTTCGCAATGCCGGGTCGCTGGATGGGTGACCAAATTTTAAAAACATCTCGAGCTCCTCCGTGCTTCGGAAGGCACGTTAAGCCGTTGGTCCCGGTTGTTGTCGTAAGATGGCAGTCGTTAATACCCACCAACCCGCATTGGGCGCGCGTGGTGGGTTATGGCCCAATATCCCCACGTGCTAATGTCCACGTGGGAGGCCTGTGCCCAGCAGTGGGACGTTTATAGGTTGATAATGAAAAAAAAATGTGCAGTGTTGGTCCGTTAGTCTCGTTTTACGACAACCAAGGGAAGAGAGGTGTTGGTAGATAGTCTTTTAGTCAGCCGCCGCCACACAGCTCCAACAGAGCAAGTGTTTATTGTAACTTTGAACCTTTTAATATATATTTTTTGAATTTTTTTCGAACTTTATTCTACAGCTAACGCATTTGGCGCAGTCGGTACTCGCCGGAAAGTTCGCAATTTTTTGTAATGAAATTTTCGTGTACATTTTGCATTCATAACAAAATAAATTAAAAATGTATCTGTAATGTATTGCATTGTATCAAACGTAGCGGTGAAATAATACTCCACCCCTTCCCTTCCCTTGGGTGTCGTAAAAGGCGACTAACGGACTAAAGACTGCACATACGTCCAACAGCATAGAGCGGCGATGGGTTCACCACCTGTCAAACTGACAACATGTGCAGTCGCTATTTGGTAAAAGTGGACTATGGTAGAGGACTGCTTTTGCTGTCCTCATTGCCTAGTCTCAGTTAACAGTCGTGATTATATGTATGTATATATAATATGTAATTTAGTTACAATGTAGTTAGTAATTAATTTCATTGTTCAATGCCCTTGCAGGGCTATGTTTGAGACTAATATTTTTTGTAAGATCTATGTACAACATGAGGCAATATATATCTATGACTATGACTATATATGTATAATATCTAAGTATGTTAAAATGTATAATACTGCGAGTTCCACGTTGTAGTGCACTCGGTCAAACTCAGTGGCCACGGTGATGACCCTAATGAACTTTAAAAATTACTTCACGGTTTTGGTGTTGCGACTGTTGCGTCATATTTATTACGCTCGGGTAAAGGTAGCAGGTCAATGAACGCTCACAAAGGCGCACCTTCCATTTTAAAAACATTTATATTAAGAATCACATGTCATAAGTTTCTACGTTTTGTCTAATATTATTTAGCAGAATTGTTTATGACAGAAATAATGTTACATAACTAGTTGCACCACGATGCTATTATAACTTTTGTAAGTTAAGAGGAAACACTACGTCGACGTGGCATGTAAAATTCTGAAACAAAACACAGAAAAACGACGTTTCGTAGTCCCCTGTTTCCTCCTTTAGAACTGGACAAATTTTTATTACTTTTTCAGCATCGATTAAAGAAAGAGATTTTCTATGTCTGTATGTTTAATTTTTTTGCATTAAGTCATTTATTTAATGACCAGGAGCCTTAAAAATTTAGCGTAATCACTCCGTTTTAAGGCGACTTCAGAAACATTGAGCGGCTGGTTTGAAAAAAAAAAATCAAACATGTGAACTAGTAATAAAAATTAGTCCAGTTCTGAAAGAGGAAACAGGGGACTACGAAACGTTGATTTTCTGTGTTTTGTATGAGAATTTTGGATGCCACTTCGATGTAGTGTTTCCTCAGGCGCCAACAGGCGTGCAGAGTATGCCATACAATTTTGCTATACTTCACATGTTCGTTAACCAAAGATAATGAATAAAACTCGAGGAGCGGGTCACTTAATAAGGCTTGTGATAAATGCATTTTTTCCTAATGTAAAAAGGAGACTGCATCTGCTGCTTACCATCAGGCAGGATGTAGTAACTATGACGAGTCAAATTTAAAAAAAAAATCGACAGGCTGGTCGGGCACCTGGTGGAAAGTAAGGCCGCCCATGGACACACCCGCAAAACCAGAGAAGTCGCAATGGGTTGAGGAAGGAATAGGAATTTGAGGAAGGATTAGGAAGTGTGAGGGGGGGGGCGGGGCTCCAGTCCTCACTGGATGAAACACAACAGCAAGGAGTGCCATTGTTTTACGCAGATATTCTGTGAGAGGGTGGTATTACGCCGGGCGAGCTGGCCCAATTCGTGCTGCGTAGGCTCTACTACTCAGACAGTGTCACTCATTTAGCACCACCCACGGGTCACGTGTACGGTCTCAAGAGTAAATCTACAGAAATGAGTGACTTTAACCCTAAACCACAGACCTAGTTTAATTTCCCCTTGTCTGTCCATTACGAACACTCCTAGAGGTTGCTAACAATTTAATTTCTACACGGTTAATTTTGGACCCCCCGCCAATTTTTTTCTTGTGGTCATATAGCACAGTACAACCAAATAATAAAATAAAATATAAACTTTTTTTTTTACATTTTGTCTCAACTCTTCCATACGAAAATTAAGATTATTGTCACGGCCGCCCCGTTATCAAAGCGCATGCGCGCGGCGCGCCGTCGTCGCTTTGCCCGCGAGGGTGAGTGCACGCATTTAGAAATATCTATGGTGACTTCTAGAAACCGCAAGAAACTTCAAGGGCTGGTCAGGACAAGTGTTTTAAACATGACAAACATTAGGTCTCATTACAGACTAACGTACTTATCGCCAAGCTGACGCGGCGTCAACAGCCGGCCGCTGCCCGCGCGTTGTAAATAATCGTTATTTTTAATTGTTTCTCATTTTATTTTTCTTATGTTATTGCTTTAAAATAAATTAGATGCTCATAGACTATCCAATTAAAATTCACAAAATGAATTATTTAATTAATATTGAAAAAAGCACGAATATCTTTTTTGTCATTTTTGTCATGTTTAAAACACCCCCTTGAAGAATCTTGCGGTTTCTAGCAGTCACCATATAGGATTTAAAAAGCAGACAAAAAATTGTGTATAAAAAAGAAAATATTTTTACGTCAAATTTTAATTATTACTTTTTTATCTATATTTACTTTTGGCGGGGGGTCCAAAATTCACCTAGTATTGTATTATGATATGTATTACGACATCTGAGCTCATTCCTGTTTGTTGTAACTTCCAGAGCGTGGGGAATGCCAGCCCGTAAGGATAGACGACAGCTTCCTGCTGAGGTACCTGCGAGCTACTAAGTTCATAGTACCGAAGGCACATAAACTTGTAAGTACTTTTTTCATTTCTCAGTAGGTACTCGTATTCTTACAATTTTTTGCTCCAGCAATGTACATTGCACACATGATCACATGGGCAGTTATTTGGTGAAAAGAGGGCAGTGGCAGTGCACCTCTATCGCGATCCTCATTGCCTGGTCCCTGTTTAATAAAACTTACAAATTGTTAATTGTAATTGTAAATTACAGGCTACAACTCTACCAGTTTCTGTTCAATAAAGAATACAAATTACAATTCTACCATGGTGGAAAATCTACAATATTGTAAAATTGTAGCTACAAATTCACGTATTTCTGTTCAATAAACATTTACAATTTACAGGTGATAATTTACATATTTGTAGTGAAAACTGTTTTATTGAACGCAAATTGTAAATATAATTCTACATATTTTGTAAATTGTAGTACGATTAGACAGGTGGACTCGTCGTGTGTCAGAAATTTAAAATTTAGTGTAGTAGTGTACAAATTTATAGATACAATATTTCATCAAAATCTACAGGCGTTTTCTACAGATGTAAACGTTTATTAAACAGCATTTGTAGATTTTTATATGTAAAATTCTTACATAATTGTGAAGTTTATTAAACAGCACTTGTCATAAAACTTAACAAATTTGCCACTTATTTACAAAATTGTCGAATTATAACGTTTATTAAACAGGGCCCTGGTCTCTAACTAACATTTTTGAAGATAGTTGCCGTGAGTGTTTGCATGTGTGTTACTCCAGTTTCATTCAATTCTATGCAATAGTTTCCACGTTTCCGTTTCACCATGACGACACACAGATAAAATTTTACGTAAGTGTAGTTAGTTTTTAAATAAAAATCCTCTCATAAGGTACTCCAGTACTCATTTTCATTTTCAATTCCTGTATTGAAACCGGAATTACTACGGAGAGTGTTCTGAAGAACTTTTTGATCTTATCCGGCCCTCCCTTTCCTATACACGTGCTGATCTTAGGAATCACCATCATACCTATCTGTTTTGTGATCATACTGTGCAGACTATCAGCACTCGTACCCGAAAATTTGGCAAGTCGTTCCTCTGTAAAACCATTCGGCTTTGGAATTCTTAGCCGGCGCATGTGTTTCCGAGCTCCTTAGTCCCGGGTCTTTAAGCGGGGCATTCATGCAGGCCGTCATGAATGGGTGCGCTTGTTACCGTGCTTGTTCCACGGTGAGGAGCGCTCTCATTATTTTGGACTGTATCGGCTGCTTACCATCAGGAAGGAGGTAGTCACTATGACAAGTCAAAAAAAAAAACCGGCCAAGTGCGAGTCGGACTCGCGCACGAAGGGTTCCGTACCATTATCTATAAAACTTTGATCGATGTTTTAATAATAGTGTATTTTTTTAAAAATAATTAATTTATGACGTGTTAAAAAAAACTACTTAATAGATCTCGTTGAAACCAATTTTCGGTGGAAGTTTGCATGGTAATAATACATCATATATATTTTTTAGTTTTATTATACTCTTATTTTAGAAGTTACAGGGGGAGGACACTCATTTTACTACTTTGGAAGTGTCTCTCGCGCAAACTATTCAGTTTAAAACCTCAATATCATTTTTGAAAACTTATCCATAGATATCCCACACGTATGGGTATGATGAAAAAAATAATTGTTTTTCAGTTCTAAGTATGGGGAACCCCTAAAATTTTTTTTTTTTTTTCAATTATACATCTACTTATCAAGTTTCAGCAGTATAGTTCTTATTATTTCGGAAAAAAGTGGCCGTGACATACGGACGGACAGACAGACATGACTAATAATCCATAAGGGTTCCTTTTTTTGCCATTTGGCTACGGAACCCTAAAAATGTGCTTATGTAAAAACCTATGTGTTAATTCAAAATCAAAATATTTTTATTAAACAAACTTAACTATTATTGATTTTTAAGACGTACATTAAAGACGTATTTTAGCCATATAGTTACTATTACATAGCAATATATAGTAACTTTATGATTTTAGTTATGGAGAAGAGTGGGCGCAAAAAACTGCACAGCTTTATAAGTAACGAATGAGGGCCGATTTTTCAATTGACAGATAAAACTTATTTGTTTGATATAGTATAGGTGGGGTGGGTGGGTGGGTTCCTGTGCCTATCCATCCATCCATATAAAAAAAAAAAATTGACGATTCAAAACGCTTAATTTAAGCTTACTGAATAAAGTTATTTTGATTTGATTTGATTTGATTTGATAGTATTAAAGAACCATAATAAAAATAAATGTTCATATTATGTCTTTCTCTTTAAACAAAAATTTATATTTTTATCGAGTAAACTTAATAAGATGCATATCAAATGAATAAGTTTTATCCGAGGATTGAAATATCGGCCCTAAGACAATACATCGTTACCAAATCATACAATAACGACAAATAGACATTATAGACCAATAATGTTACAAAATGTAATGTCAGTGGTACATACAGTTGCGTAACCACGCGGTGAGATGAAGGCTTTGATGGATTACGCAAGTGGCAGATTTTTGTTCGACTTATTCGGCAACGCAACTATTCGCTGATGGTTGAATAATAGCTTGATAGAGTGGAGGTGGTACTTTCGGATAGTTTATAGTGTAGTTCGGATAGTACATCCACGCTTACTTAGTAATACCGTCATACTTCTGCCGTTTTGTATACAAAATATCTTCAAATTATATACAAAAACTATCGTTCTTTATTGATCTTTATATCAGATAAGAGGGTTTACTCATTTCGGTTTTCCATACAAACTTCCAGGTCGAAATTTTTAAAAACCAATAAGCCAATTTTAATGAAACTTTGCATGCTAAAGTAAAACACAGCGATCTAAATAGTTTGTTGAAAACATTTTGAAAAAACGTTTATTTAACTGAGTTATTGCGATTTTAAACTTTCTATCACAATTTCTATCACGATTTTAAATCACAATAACTCAGCTAAATAAACGTTTTGTTGTTTGTGTGTGTGTTTGTGTTATCAACTAACTATTAAGATCCCTGTGTTTTACTTTAGCATGCAAAGTTTCATTAAAATTGGCTTTGTGGTTTTAAAAAATTTCGACTTGGAAGTTTGTATTGGAAACGGAAATGCGTAAACCGTCTTAAAACTGCGTAAAAATTCATTGCATGGTTTAGAAGGAACAAGTGAGCCACTGACACAGGAAAATGGCGGCTTTAATTTATAATACGTATTGATGATAATGATTGACCGTGTCGGGTAGCGGTGAAATAATACTACCACTCCCTCTCGCTTCTCTTGGCTGTCGTAAAAGGCGACTAACAGACTAAAGACTGCACAAACATCCAACAGCATAGAGAGGTAATGGGCTCACCACCTGTCACGCTGAGCACATTTGCAGTCGATATTTGGTGAAAAGTGAACTATGGCAGAGGACTGCTTTTGCGGTCCTTATTGCCTAGTCTCTGACTAACCCTTCAGGGATAATAGTCGTGATTATATGTATATAGGATAATGATGATATCTACGCTTTCGCTGTACACTGCGAGTTTTGATAATTTAGAAAATTATATGCTCTGCCCGAAATCCAAAGATTAAATCGGCAGGTCGGTCGGGCAAATCGTGTTTCAGATTTTACGATGCAATGGTTGCCAGTTTGTGATCACCAAATAGCATTAGCGTATATTCCTATATTCCTGTACACGATGCCGCCACCGCGCCGCCGCCGCGCGCGTGCCCCTTCACGTCGCTAACCGATTTAGCTAGACCTGTCTGATTTAGCTATTCCATTACTGGCATATATTTTGTGCTAAGTTCAGACCATCCTCCTTTTTTTTTTTGTTAAATTGGACATGTCCTTACGAGTGCGATACGTGCGATCTTCGTAGCTAGCAGTGTATTACTAACAACAGTGCAGTGGAATGGTAAAATCATGTATCGGCGGCGCGGTGGCGACGCGGTGACGACGCGGTGGCGACGCGGTGGCGACGCGGTGGCGACGCGGTGGCGACGCGGTGGCGACGCGGTGGCGACGCGGTGGCGACGCGGTGGCGACGCGGTGGCGACGCGGTGGCGGCGACGTATCCACAGTGTAGAGGTGCGGCGGCGGCGCGGGCGGCGCGGCGGCGGCATCGTGTACAGGAGCACTTGGCAAGCTCGTGATCAATCCAATATAATTTCAGTTGTAACGATTTGATTTTTATAATGGAGGCTTTGGCCCAGCAGTAACATAATAAATAGGTAATAAGTAACTTTCTCGGTCTACTAAGCTCTTTTAGACCTCCGACTAATTCTGTAAGAACAAGATTTGTTCAAGGACTTCCTTATTTCATGCTTCCCTACATTTATAAAAGCGTTACCAAGGTTCTTGATATTAAAACCTGCACAGTTAACCAAGCCAAACACAAAGTAATTAACTGGTTGCTCAGTCTATCTTATGAGGATACTGAAGGATTACCTACTTAAGATTCGGTCCTAGGCTAGCCATTATTTTAAGTAAGATTTAAAAAAAAAACCTTTTTATATTTCTTGCATTAACTTAGCATTAAACTGTTATATTTTTGTAAATGATTGTCATCGATAAAGTACTTTTAGTACATACCCTAGTGTGGGGATCACTAGTATCTCTGTAATTATTAGTACCTATTTGGAAAATAAACTTATTCTTATTATGCTTATTATTATTATTATTTACTTTTACTTATATTAAAATAGTTTACGCCGCTCGGTGTCTGTCCTATATAAGTCAGTGTTAACTCCCTTATCAAGTGAAATATAACGTCTACATCCTCTTTTAAGGCTAGGTGTTAGTGAAAAATTAACATAACTCGTTCTTAGAATTAATTTTTGAAGTAGGAAACAGTAAAATTAAAATCTGAGAAAATTATGAAATATTGTTGAGGCTTTATTCTGTAGAACATACCCGATGAAAATACGATTTAATAAAGTTGGCTTGAAAGAATAAATTCACAAAGTTACATATTTTTGTGTCATTTTATCTTCTTTTCTAGGTTTTCTTCTTAAAATAAGTGATTTGATATTATGAGTTATTTACCACGATGAAGTTCATAGATAACTTGAGAGATTATAACCGATCGTTTTTTTTATTACATCTTTCAATTTTTTTTAATATAAACCGCGATTATTCGTGCTTCTTCGCTGTTATACCCGTCCCTTACCGTCGTACCGTCGAGAGAGCGAGAGAGTAGCGCTCGAAATACCTCCCCTTAACAGGAAATTCTTATAACAAGAAACGCAATCGAATGAACGCCTCTCGCGTCGCTCGTACTCGTGTCCGGGACTTTATGCCGCAATAGAGCGCAATCGCTACGTTGAAAGCTCGAGTGTTGAACGCACGGCGTTTGACGCGTCTGTCGAGTATTATACAACAATATAAAATATGCGAGTATCCTCTTCTATACCTCTTCTTTTCCACTATTTAAACACACACAATAAAAACACAGTCATAACTTTGTATCTATCAAAATCATACTACCAAATTCGTACCTATCAAAATGTTTACGTTTAAGTTCATTTTAAATATTATAATAAAAGTGAAAGCATCTTCATGCGATTTATTCTATGAAGTAATGCATAGGACAGAATCTTCTTTCATGGCTACCTACCTACCTCAATGTAGAAATTTAACGCGAGTTATTCCAAAAGAAGTTTTCATGTTTTTCATATAAGTTCATTCAAGTTAGTGTTTGCGTAAACCTTAGAAGACAATACAAAAGTGCAGAATCCAATGTCTCAAAATGTTCTCAGCTAGTGCGCTATTGCACGTTCCGGGAGCAGTACCCGCACCTGTACCAGGATGTGGACCTGTGGGGGCTGGCGAAGGTCGGCAGCTCGTACGAGGGCACGCTGTTCGACCGGCCCGACACCGGTCGGCTCTCCATCTTCCGATTTGGTAATAACAGTACTATTGCTTTCCAATGTCTCAAAGTCAGATTATTTATTCAATGTAAACCTTTACAGGCACTTAGTGACGTCAATACTAATTAAAACTAAAAAAAACTTGTAAGTAGTTAAGACTTTACAACTAATCTAACTAACTATAGTCTGTGCCAGACAAACGCGCATCGCTACCCCTAGTACCACTGCACGCCGTAACAGGATCGCGTCGAACCGAAATATAAGCCGTGGCGATAGAATTCTGTGTAAACACACGTATCTTGGTACGAGACAAAATGGCAGGCAAGTGTCTCTCCCCTAGCGACACAAACGGCTAAAACTTATAATTTATCGTTTTTTTGGATGAAAGTTGAAGAATGATAAAATCATAATGAATTGTTAACTTAAGTTAACACTTTATGGAATAAATGTGATTTCAAATTATCGTATTGATATTGTGGTTATAAAAATTGGAAATAACCGAGTTTTTGAAGTAAAATAAAGTAACGACTGAAATGAGTTTTAGAAAACATTGGTATTGTGGATGACATTTTTAAATGTCATCTATAATACGATACACTGCATTTATAGTTACAAATAATATAACTTTCCGAATGATTTTAACAATGTTTAATCCGTAGGCTATTCGTTTAACTCAACTTAAAAGGAGGAAGAATTCAAAATAATGGTTTGAACTTTGACAATGACAGTTCACACCACTTAGACTAATAATTATTATAATAATAGAAGTTCTACTATAAGCCAAACAAATATTTCTTCTAACTTCAGGAGTATGGGACCCAAATGAGTTCCCTGTGGAGGAGCTAGTGCGCGCTGGCATGCTGATGACGGAGATCGGTCTGCGCCAGCCGAAGCTGCAGGTGCTGGGTGGGACCGTGCTGGTGGACCTAGAGGGGTTGGCGCTGCGGCACGTGGCGACCCTCACGCCAACCGTGGCCTATCAGATCGTCAACCTCATGGGGGTTAGTTGGAGTTATTTTTTTTCTGTTGAGATCGGTTTTTATTGAGCTCACCTAGACAAAAAGTAGATATTCTACGTCCTGATCCGGACTGTCTAAGTGTTATGCTTACTGTACACACAGCATTTCAATTTATTAACAAACAAGACAATAAAACATTATTATGTTAAAAGCTTTTACACGGCTTTTTTACAAATTTTATTTTATGGAGCAAGTATAAGCGCATAGCCTTAGTTAGGGACAAAAAATAAAATTTAACTTAATTTAAAAAGTCCTAACAAATCTTTACAAAAACAAATATAAAATGTATAATCCCATCGAGTAACTCTTGAGGTTAGGTGTCTTATACATGGTTTAAAAAGCATACATTACATATATTTCACGACTATTATCCCTATAAACGTCCCACTGCTGGGCACAGGCCTTCCCACATAGACAACGTCACATGAAGAGGTTGGGACATAACCCACCACGCTGGCCCAAAGCGGGTTGGTGGGTTAAGCCCGACCAGGCAACGAGGACCGCAAAAGCAGTCCTCTGTCCACAGTCCACGTTTCACCAAATGGTAATGCACATGTGCTTGGCGCGACAGCTAGTGACCCATTGCCGCTCTATGCTGTTGGACGTATGTGTACTCTTTGGTCCGTAGTCGCCTTTTACACACCATTCTTCTAATGAGCTATTCTATCTAGCTCCACACTATTCTTTTAATGAGCCGATACCAGCATAGCTCTAATACATACGGCAATAAGCATACAACATTGATTTGTATATGTCGTCTTAACATTTTACTGTAACTGTCTCTTTATTGTTTCAGGTTGCGTTACCAGCACGCTTGAGGAGTTGCCACATCATCAACTACTCCTGGATCCTCAACACCTTCTTCTACATCTTCAAGCGATTCATTCCGCGGAGTGCTTGGGACAGGATTTTCTTTCACGGTTACGACCTAAAATCACTACAAAAACATATTGACCTAGAATGCCTCCCTGAGAGATATGGCGGGACGTGTAGATACTTCGCGAATTACAGTACTTGGCTTGGCAAAATTAAAAAGTACCGAGATGAAAGCTTCGATAATGATATGAAACAACTAGGGTACCTCGTAAAGGAATAACGTGTTAATTTTTTTAATAAAAAAGTTTTTTTTGACATAAGTCCAACAGCTAACTGTCAGAGACAGCTAACTGTCGTTATGTAACCTTGGCATTGGTGTCCAAACGAGTAAGAACAAAGATTGTTCAATAAACCAAAGATTTTTGTCTCAAAATCCTTCGTGCCTTTGGAACACTGTTGTGATAATTAGTATATGGACTTCATCGGCAGGCAAAATCAAAGTTTGAATCTTGATATTTGTCTAGGATTTAAATATCAATCAACGCCGAGATAGCTTGTATATAGAAAAAGTGTTAAAAAGCTAATCATGATCAATTGTTGCCTCATTTTAGAGTGTTTTTATGGTGTATACAGTGTGGAAAAAAGACCGTGGTTGGAGGAAAAGTACCCTTAATATTGATGATGGTAATTTTTTCTAAAAGAAAACAAACCCTTATTTTCTAAAATTTTAAACAGCATTTAAATATTTTTGAAATCACCTGCTTAAGGCGGGAGTCGAACCGGTGAAATGTGAAAAAAAAATCTGTATTTATGGATCAATTTCTTTTAAACTTTTCCTCCAACCACAGTCTTTTTTCCCGTATATGAGAAAGCGTCTAAACATAATATTACAATGTCGTATTTGTAGGTACTTTCATACTGCCTCGCAATTTGTAATTTCTTATACTATCTTATAGGTGATATTCGGACGTTATGCTTAATTTTTTGGTCAAGAAAAGTGTTTAGGATTTTTTATACAATAAAAAAAATAAAATTAAAAAAAAAACTTTCCTACAATCACACCAATTATCTAGCCCAAGAGAAGCTTCGAAGAAACTCGTTAAATGATTTACTAGACAACGGATAAACATACTTAAAATACTTAAATACATACTTATTATACATAGAAAACACCCAGACCCGAGAAAAAGAAAAAAAAAAAAAAAAAAACACACTTTAGAAAAACAACCATTTCTAAATTGACCCGACCGGGGATCGAACCCGGGACCTCAGAGATGGCGACACCATGAAAACCCGTGTATAAACCACTCGACCAAGGAGGTCGTCATCTCACAAATCATAGGTTAATGCGCTCTTCCGCCTTCGACTTACCTAGTACCTAGGTACCAACTACCAAGGGCCCAAGTCTGCTAATTTACGAATGGCATAATTTAATCGCAATTGTATCGCATTGTAATTGTTTGACACATTTGGTATTCTTAAATGAGTAAGAGAATACCAAATGTGTCAAACAATTACAATGCGATCCAATTGCGATTCAATTATGCCATTCGTAAATTAGCAGACTTGGGCCACAGGTGAGATGAGGGCAAGCTTTAGCGCTTCACTGTTATGAAAAACGAGTATGCTGTGGAAATATTGTGATACTACTAAGTATGAAAAAATAATAATAAGTGATATAAAAGTTAGACCAATATAAGTATATATTTTTAAATGTATTTAAAGAATGGATAAGAGAGTTAAATATTTATAAACATTAGGGCATACATAGCATACAAGCCTAAAGCAAAGTGAGGCGCTTTATAATATTATATATTTGTAATGTAAGAAAATCGTGTGATAATAAGCATAAGTTTTAATCGTACGTACAGACATACTAATATAAACGTTTACGAATAAGGCTCGTACAAACCGCATTGAGCCAGCGTGGGTTGACTATGGGCCAATATCCCCAATATCCCCAATATCCTCAATTTGATCAATATCCTCAATATGATCAATATCCTCAATATCCTCAATATCCTCAATATCCCCAATATCCCCAATATCCCCATGCGCTGTATCGTCCATGTGCCTATGCCCAAGAATGGAACTTTACGAGCTAATAATGTTAGCTTAGTACATATCAGTACATACGCGTTTATGCATGCATACACCATCTCGGTGTACTTTGGAAATGTGGCTTTATTGGGCATTTATACAATTGTATTTAATATTAACAGGAAATGATAATGTATTCTTTGTGATTTTCACAAACAAACAAAGGAAAAAAAATGGGAAAATAATTAAAAGTTGTATGTTTACTAATTACTTCTTTTTTATTTTGTGAAAATTTGTTCTTAACCATTCTTAGCGTAAGAAACCATTTTAAACAAGATTAAAGATTAAATGACTGATTAAATGACCTGACGATGTCCTATTACATATATTTATACTTTTTTATGCGTAAAAATAACCAGCTGTTCCAAACCTATATCTATGCATTATTTGGAGTTTTGTAAGGAACAAATGTTTCTATTTCGCATTATTATGACTCAGCGGCGGGATTATATATACATCCCTGTTACCAAATGCTCTTATGTACAAAACACGCACTCAGTACTATGTAACCACATATGTATAAAACAAACAGCATTACACCGTCGAACTCATTATAAACAATTCAACAAGCTCGAGTGCTTTGATTTTGGGACCATTCATATATTCATAATAGTGATGTTGTTAAGTAATTAGTTTGGGCTTAATACCGTGAAAGCCTCCGATTACAAGTTACTTATTCAATTTAGAATTAGCTCTTGTACATTATGTAATTGTTCCATAAATTATACGAGTAAGGTAAGGTTTAATTAACTTCAAGTAATTAGTAAGTAGCCGAATCTTTACAAAATCCTTATGTGGTCTGCGGTGATTAGACTACCAGTGTCAGACCAAAAAGCACAGTAGTTGGTATGACATGGCTTTTAAGTGTTAAACGACTGAAAACGTTTTTATGTAATGATGGTAGAAAAAACATACTTATTTCTTCATTTTTCCATAGTGTGTCACTATATATGAAGCGGTAAGCTGTAAAGGTGTGGTCCCTGCCTACCCCTTGAAGCTAGGGTTGTCAGATGGTATCTAAAAGGAGGACATGTCCTCCGTTTCCATGTTTTGTCCTCCCGTACCTACTGTAAGTCCTCCTTTTTGCTAAACGTCTAAGTGCTAAACACATTGAATGTTTCTCAGAACTGCTCAAGATCTGCGAGTTTTATTTTTGTGTAAGCGCACATAACGCAAATTTGGAAAGAGTTTTTTCACTAATTAATACTTAGTGGAGCAAAGAGAGGAACAGACCAAGTGTGTAGTCAGATAAATCTTTAATAATTATTTGTTTAAAAACCAAGAACTACTTGCAAAACTTGGCAGCTCAGCTAAATTTGATTAAAATAAAGTAAAATAACATTAAAAAATCGTTTTGTTGAGAATGTCCTCCTTTTTTTACCGAAAATCCTCCTTTTTAGACCCATCTGCCCTCTTAGGTCAAATTATTATCTGGTAACCCTACTTGAAGCTTGCCCTGAAGGTATATATGTATTTGTGTGTATTGTATGACGTATCCGATACTTTAAAATTGACCAAATTTGCATTTTCCAGTGTTATGTCGAACGTAAACCTATTAAAGTTTCCTCGGCTGTCCTTGATAATTTTATCAGCCGGTATAAAGAGAGCCTCTCCTGTGACGACTGTGTAACTTATGCGTACTCGCATAAGGTTCATTTCAGCACTGTCGGAGTATGTTCAGGCGCTGGTAGGCAAATTTGATACGTGTTTTCGCAAAATTGGTGTATTGAATTTACGGAATTCGTATTAAAATAATGGAATGGTAATTATGGTAACAAACTGGTTTATATACCTATATATCTTGTGATAACAGGCGTAGGTCGATTAAAGAGCGAACAAAATTGTATCATTAATTTATCCGCCTTCCCGGAGGGGTAACCGCGTAGGTTGCATAGGCTGGGTGCATTAAGTCTACTTAAGGGAGCACTTGAATCACCTGGGTGAATTAAGTATGCTATTTGGTAGACTTAATGCACCCAGGTGATATCAGATAGGTGAATTAAGTCTACTAAACAGTCGCGTGGTAAGCGGTGAAAGAATATTACCACCCCCTCTCTTCCCTTGAGTGTCGTAAAAGGCGACTAACGGACTAAATACTGCACATACATCCATAAGCATTGAACGGCCATGGGCTCACCACCTGTCATACTGAGCACATGTGCAGTAGCTATTTGGTGAAATATGGTAGAGGACTGCTTTTGCGGTCCTCATTGCCTAGTCTCTGACTACTACTAACCCTTCGGGGATGATAGTCGTGATTATATCGCACCTTGAAAACAAAAGTGGCATTATGCCTAAATTAACTGCTTATTTATTTGCCTGTGTTCAGTATGTAACTAAAAGAAGAAAGTTAAACTGTAATTTAAAGTTGAAATTACAGTGTATAATACATAGTGTATACATATTGCCACTTTTGTTTTCAAGGTGGGATATGTTTGTATACATGTATATATCACGCCCGTTTCCTGGAGGGCCAATGCTTTCCATTCACCCCTACAATTGCTACTACACACTACACACATCTTTTGCTTCGTTTGCTCTCAACTTCCTTCATACACGCGACCTTTTGAACGCCACGGTCGGATATGGCCGACAAATGAAAACGTGCCCAGCATGCCACCGTCGTGTATAGCCGACAAGAAAAATTGCGTATTGGCCACGTTTTCACGCGAAGAAAGTTTACGTTTGGGATGTTTATAATATAAAACCAGTCAGCATGAAACATAATACATATGTGTTGTTTTTTTACATCCGCAGTCCAGCACTTCGCTGCAACCGACAAAGCTCGTAGAAGCGGAAGAAGTCAGTTTCAAGATACTGGATACAGAAACCACGGCCTTTTCCTTCACTGCAAAGAGCGTCGTGACCTCATGTAGGTTAAGTCTAGGAGCCTAGAATTCACATTCATGTCATGCCCGGTCAATGATTGACTGATTAATGTCAATATGACGACGATGGTCATCATGTGTGTTGTGTGTACCGTGTATCTCTCATATTTGAGGTGTCGATAGTGTCGTTAGTGAGTCGAGTACTAACTCGCGTGGATCGTAAGGTTCATTGTAATGTTGTAATGCCTTGCGAGACCCTGCGTCTGTTATTAATGGGTTAAACCCTTATGGGTAAAACTAACACACACAAATTGTATTCAACATTTTAAAATGTAAAGTTTTCAAACAAGTGTGTTTAACAAATGTAATAATAACATACAGTTCAACAAACAACATTGGATAATGGTCCATTAACATTGAAAGGGCGCCTCTCCCGGGCAGGCGTCCTAATGTAAACGAATTAATGATAAATATTTTTCCGAGCAGTTTACTTTGAAGACAAATTAAATGATCTCCCGCCGGCCGCCGAGCTACCTATTCCGAGAAAATAATTTTCCACAGTTCGCATAAAACAACGTTTGTTTTCCATTTACCGGGAATATTTCAGGGAACATCATAACCTTTTGTTTATACAGAAACAGAGTTGATAATATCCATGTTGATTTACCTCCAATTATTGCGTTAAAATTACAAGAAATAATTTGTAAAGTAGTGAGAGCTGGTAGCGGCTTACTGATAAAAGAATACTGCTAACCCATCTCTTCCCTTGGGTGTCGTAAAAGGAGACTAACGGACTAAAGACTGCGAATATATCCAACATTGTAGAGCGGCGACGGGTTCACCGCCGATCACGCCGAGCACATGTTGCAGTGTAGTTATTATTTGCTGGGACGTTTACCGTTGCAGTAATTAGATCTTGATAAATTTAAAATCAAAATCAAAGAAAAGCTTTATAATAAAGCTTATCGTAAAGTGTCAAATTACACAGAAGACAAAACAGCTTGGGTCTGAAATGCTCCAAGTACTCCAACAGCTATTTCTAATTGTCTATAATTAATAAAGCACCATATTTAATTAAACAATTTACATTCAAATTCATATTTTGTATTTTATGACCTGGTAACGACATACATATTTTTTTTTTGTAAATGTCGTTGTTTCTGTGCGCTGTGGTTTCTTGTGGCCGTTCTTTGCCACAGTTAAAAAATGATGTCCTGAATGGGTGGTAGGTTAAAAAAGATTAGGACGATTCAAAGTACTTAATCTTATTAATTGAGTTTATTAAATAAATATATTTTGACTTCGACTTTGAGTATAGTAGTAGTAGTGCTTTTGCAGTCCTCGTTGTCTACTCTCTGACAAAGACATTGGAGATTATATGGTGTGTAGAGTTAACTAAAACTAAACAAACGATTGTTAAAGCTAAATTAATTATCGCAATTCAGAGTCTATGGTTGGGTGACCAAGTTGGGTACAACATTTACAATTTTAGTTTCTGTGGCAGGTAACATTCGTCCGGGCACTGCTGATCTGCTGATACATCATCATCATCCTATAGGTACTTACTGCTGACTTCCTTTTTTTTACTCTGTGGAGAAACCTCTGAGAAATCTCTGTAGTGTCAACGTTTCTCTGTCCGACATCACAAGACATCACAATTCGTAAGTTTTAAATGATGATTTCGGTTTGGGTCCTTTTTTAAAGCTTCGGCTTTAAAAAGCACTTTGTAGGCCGGCAAAGCGAGGGCGACTGATGATTTGGCTTGTTAACGCTGCACCAGCCGTGTGATTCTCTAATCTAAAGTCTTGATAGCTGCGGCTGCCGCAGCGCTGAGAAATGACTCTGTCTCTTTCATATTCATAGAATTGGAAAGAGACAGCAGATCACAGCCATGCGCGCAGAGTCTATGTGTCGCTTCGAGAATCGCATAGCAGTTCTCTTTGCGCCTCGCCTCCATTTCTACTTGTCTGCCATGCTACCTATAAAACATTCAAGGACGCAAATCGATACGCATCGTGACACGTACACACGTGAAAAATATGTGCGTTAGTAACTAAAGTAACAGATAAGTATGACTTAATATTGATATTATGATATTGGCCCACCCCGACCATGATTCATGAACATCCGGGTCTTAAATTGCCTCCCGGAGCACAGAGGAGCTAAAATTATGGTATGGCGGTTTCTACTTGTCGTCTTTATTATGTTAAGTAATTACCTAATAAGTCTAACGCTAAGTTAAGTGCCTCTGTCATGCCATGCCATGCCGCCGCCGCCGGTTGGCGTGAAATAAAGTGAAAACTGTATTGTTCCCTATTTATCTGTTATAGGTATATAGGTATTACTTAAGTTTTTAGTTTTTAATTGAGAACCTACCTACTGTACATTGTAAAGTATTGGCATCCATTTGTCAAAGAAATTATTGAAGAAGCCCATTGAAAACCAGCGTCAGGCTCCATTGGACCTGACAAAATGCTGAATTGGCTACCTTTTTAGCTGCGACCGTGAGACATTGCTAATCTGTTTTTTTTTAAATCTATATTTTTATAAACTGTGATTGTTGTAACTGTCTCGTGTGTTGTAACGAAATAAACTAGTTTTCATTTTCATTTTCATTTTTCTGTGGTGTTCAGCTGCCTTAGACCCTGAGGTCTCGTTCAATTCCTAGCGGGTGGTACATTTTTGTTTCGCCATAGCAACAATGTTGATAGCATTGTGTTCCGACAGTTTAAATATAAGATACATTCCTCTGTGGTTAAGGATTCCGGGGGCTTCCACGCACTCTTTCCTCCTTTGGCCAAATCGTTACTTTCCATCAGGCGAGATGATGGTCCAGAGCTTTCCCGTAGAAGATAAAAAAAGGTTACCGTGATAGAATCGACATGAAGCGGTAGCCACCTGTCTACGGGGGCTGAGCGTGTCACGTGTGATCGATTGTACGTTAATCTGGGTAATCCGAGCAGGACCGTCCTCACGTTCCCTGACAGATTATTACAGGCAGACCCTGTATGACATACATATCATACGCAACACTTGGCTGCGTAAGCTTTATCCTTGACAGTTATTAATTTACATTTTTGTTATATACATAGGAATTGTTTTTTTCCTTATAATAATGGCTTGCTGCGGTTAGGACATTTAGCCATTGTCAAGAGATAAATAGCAAATATTTTAATGTTAAATAAAATAAAATTAAAGTAAAATTTTTAAACACTGAAAAAAGACGAGTTATTTTTTCTCGCCTGAGGTTGTCGTCTTTTTTCAGTGTTTAAAAATTTTACTTAAGCATATATTTTATTTGCTTAAACTAGATGATAGTAAGTGATAATAATGATGGTAAATGATATTCATCCAAACCCCTTGAGTTTCAGTACAGATGTGACATTTTTTTTTTTTAATAAAAGAGGGAGGCAAACGAGCAGGCGGGTCACCTGATGGAGAGTAATCACCGCCGCCCATGGACATCCGCAAAACCAGAGGAATCGCAGACGCGTTGCCGGCCTTTAAGGGAGGAATAGGTTTAAGGAAGGAATAGGAATTGGAAGGAGGGGGGGGGGAAGGGGCCTCCGGAACCCTCACTGGTCGGACGAAACACAACAGCACCAAGTGCCATTATTTCACGCCGAATATTAGTGAGAGGGTGGTATTACGCCGGGCGAGCCGGCCCAATGCGTGCTGCAACGCAGCGTGGCTCTACCACTCAGAAAACATTACTGAGATCTCACAAAAACTTCTTGAGAGATTTTGAAAAGTATTTTCGCACTATGTTGGTTTTTAGACAAACACAAACGTAATCATGAACATTTCACAAATATTAGGCAAAACACAAATTTTTGAAAATTAAACAAAACTACGAACACGACGCTTTGCTTTACCACCAAGGAAAGGAGTCCATAGGTATAATACCTTACCAATTAATGCTTTAAGTATAAAACAATCATAGGTACTTCATCATCATCATCAGCCTATAAACGTCCCACTGCTGGGCACAGGCCTCCCACGTCAACAATAGCACGTGGTACTTACCTATAGATTATGCATAAATGTTTTCTATCTATCTATTATAATAACGAGTCAGTAAAGGGTAGAATAATAAAGACTCTGAAGGCGGTAATTATCCGGTATGTAGTCAAGCCAAATGACAACTTTATTACCTTTTCGCTGTTTCTGACATCAGAGCATGTGACTGTTAAATCGTATGCCGTGATAGAGCGCTGTAAACCCCGCAATTTTGTAAATTATTCGCGTTATAAGTCAATAGTAAATACAATCACCTCTGTATTAAATTGTGACGAGCTCCGTGGCCGAATGGTTTGCACGCCGGTTCTGGCGTCGCGTCATCTCTGAGGACCCGGGTTCAATTCCCGGTCAAAACATGATTCAAATGAAGATAACCATTTAACGAAGAATCGGCGAAAACCGATCAAGGTGAGATCTATTCCTTTTTTCTCCCAGCATTCACATCCTTCGAATCAGCGCATTCAGTTTCATTAAAATAAATTGTATATATTTTATTTTTACAAAATAAAGTTGTGATTTTTTATCTGTGGATTACAAGACCCGAAACACGGGCGGGCGGCCATGGTTGAGCTTCGTGTGACGTCACAGAGCAAAATGTCACGTGACCAACCGTTTTCGCACGAAAGAAAATATTGTACGGGGTTGAAAAATAAGCGTTTGTAGTTTTTCATGTATTTGTAATAAGAAACAATAAAAAAAAAAAAAAAAAAAAAAAAAACAAGTTTCAATAAAAGCTGAACTTGGGCCAGTTAATTGGTCTGAGTGTAGAAAGTTATTTTTTTAACAGTCAAGATGGCCTGCTTGGATACCTGTCCCTGATTGTCAATAGGGTTCAAAACACGAAAGGAGACCGATACGGGTGGGCCTAGGTGTAAGGAATTGAAATAATACCCATTATCTAAAAAATAGGTAACTTTTTTTGTACCGAAATACCAAAAATAAAATAAAAGCTTTACTATTATTCTAGTAGCGGAGATATTTATGTGGTTTTTAGTGTTTGTAAACACATTCGATTATCGATGAAGTAATTTAACAATCGATTAAACATTAAAAAAAATAACTCAAAGTAATTAAATTATATAATAATAATAATAATTGTTTATTTGCCATAAATAGGGTATAATACAGTTGGTCAAAGAATACAATGTCGCTTAAACCTACTTAGCCGTAAGCTACATCATGCAAAATATTTAGGTACAGAAATACTTAGTTTAACTAAATAGGGTCTAAAAGCAAAAGCAATGAAATAGATTAAGAATTTATATTAAATAATTGAAAATATCCTTCTTCTTCTTCAGCCCATGATCACCTATTGCTGAGTGTAGGCCTCCTCATTTGCACGCCATCCTGATCGGTGTTGGGCTTTCTGTAACCACTTTTTGCCCGTTACTTTTGTGATGTCATCCGCCCATCCAGCCTTCTGGCGGCCATCGATTCTGGTCCCGGCTCTCAGTCTGCACTCAAGCACGTTTCTGCTCCACCGGCCATCGTCTCTGCGGCTGATGTGACCCGCCCATCGCGACTTCTTTTGCGCAATGATACACCCCACGTCGTTTATTCTAGTGCGACTCCGGATTTCTGTGTTTCTTATTTTGTCGCTCAGAGCGATACCCAACATGGCGCGTTCAAACATTGGAAATATTATTTAGTCATTAATAAATACAACAAATTTATTACAGAAAACCCAATATTAAAATAATAATCAGTTTTATATCGATTAAAATCAATCAAAATTATATTTTAATCTATGCTGTCTGGCAGACTGACTTGGCAGAATATGTCAATACGGAATTTCATTCGTCTCGTATTTTTCGCTGTACCTTAGTATTTTTTTACACCACCTGCTCGACTTTTTTATTTCTTTTAAATGTCTTATCCTTATATAACTAGGTACTGACTACTCTTAGTGTCTAAATAACACCTTTTATTCTTCAAGAATCAGCTTTCATTTAACAATTGTACCGTAACCTAACTTTTACGAAACCGATAAAAACTCAGCTTACAGCATGTTCAATCCTACAGAATTTTCAATAAGGAACCGCAAAGTTTGAATCTAATAACTCGCATCATTTTCATCTTCTTACATCCGCCCAATATTGTAGGTATGTAGCTAATCGTTTCATATCCTTTATTTCACTCTTTTTCTTACTCATAATTAAAGAACTGTATTTTTAACAACAGCTAGCGTTGCAGTTTAATGTCGCGAAGGCAGTTCAGTTAGCAGCGGGTAAGACCATAAAAGCTGTTGGCCGATATTGCTTACAAGTTGATATTTTTAGTTAAGCTTTTAGTTAACACCTCGGGGTTAATTAAGTTTGTGAACGTTTTGATTAAAATTCTTAATATTTAAATTTTATATTTATAAGGTTTCGTTCAGTTTAGAGTTTAGACTACAACCATTGATCTCTTTTTGTTACTAGGCCATCACCAGCTTATCTCCATGTCTGTCATGAACACTCCTAGAGGTAGCTAAAAATTAAAATTCTATTGTCTAGTATCACGAGAGCTGAGCTCTTTTAAACTTTCCACTGCAGGGCACAAAGCACCCACTTCTACCCAAGGGAAGTAGTAGGGGGGTGGTAGTATTATTTAACCGCTACGTGACACGTTTTGGTTTTTTAATCATGGCTCGACAAAGTGATTAAAGAAATGAGAAAATCGAAGAAGCAGAATGGTTTATAAATATTATTATTTTATAAACCATTTTTGTTTGACGACCTCCTTAGTCGAGTGGTTTGTACAACGGTTTTCATGGTGTCGCCATCTCTGAGGTCCCGGGTTCGATCCCCGGTCTGGTCTATTTAGAAATTATTGTTTTTCTAAATTGTCTCGGGTCTGGGTGTTTTCTATGTATATTAAGTAAGTATTTAAGTATTTTAAGTATGTTTATCCGTTGTCTAGTAACCATTTAACGAGTTTCTTCGAAGCTTCTCTTGGGCTAGGTATTTGTTATGTGTGTAGGAAAGTTTTTAAAAAAATATGGAGAAGTAGGAACAGTAGAAAATTCCGTGATAATACTTAACACAAACCAGAGTTACGCTATGTACCTGGCTAGCTATTTGCGTCAGCGCCTTGCCACGACCCTTAGGCCGCGGCCACGAACAGGCAGCGGCGGCGCTGGGAGCGACGCGTTTCAATGCTTGCATTTACATGGGACATGCCTTCCCACGTGAACAAAAACTCGTAAGAAGACTGGGCCATATTCCAATGAGCTGGCCCAATGCTGGTAGATTAATGTTAGAACGACTAGACGATGACAACTACCATCAACGTCTGGCGGTGCTGAAGCACGCAGGAGTCACAGGTATTTTTTCATTTGGGTCACCCATCCGAGAACAAGGAATTGCGGAAGATGCTTAAATTACATAACCTAATATTGTACATATTATTCCCAAAGGATTAGTCAGAGACTAGGCAATGAGGACCGCAGATAGTAGACTTCCATCGTCCACGTTTCACCAAATTATAGTTGCAGTAATAGGTAGATCTGTTGTGGGATGTATTTGCAGTCTTTAGTCCGTTAGTCGCCTTTACGACACCTAAGGGAAGAGAGGGGGTACCTGTTCTTTTAGTGACCCGCTATACCACACGGACCTAACATTTAGTCGCTTAACAAGCTCCATTTACAAGGCCTCTGTTGTTAATGGAGTTTAAGTAGAGGTCATTAGCTAGTTAATTAATTAAACCGCCTCTGCGGCATACCGGACTCAGGCTAAGAGGTTTCGGGTTCGATTCTGTTAGGTTTGGTGACAGGGGTAGTTTTGAGTCCGCATAGCACCACCATCTTTACTAAGGTCTGTCGACCTAAGTGATCGTTGTGTCATCATTTTTAGTAACATTATTGTGTTTTAACAGAGATAATATGGACAATTCCAAAGCAGGCCTGGCGCACTCCGCGCTTTAGGTATGAAGCTACAAGTAGCCGACCGGACGGACGCCCGCGAACACCCTGCAGTCGTTAGAAGAGATAAGAGCTACGCGATAGTACGCGATAGAAAGAGAGGCAACTTCTAGGTGAATTTAACTATAGGTATGGGAGCGGTGTGCGACCTGAATTGCACTTTATTGTGTCTTAGCAAGAGTCGCTTATAATATAAATGACTTAGCGGAGTGAATCTTCTGTACTTGTACTATTGTGTATTCTATGTCCAAAGGTTTAAATTCAGTAGTTGAGGCTTGAGGGTGCAGTGCATTACCCCCTCGGCCTAATCGTGACTTGTCAATCTATAAAACTAAAAAAAACAATTGCCGCGAATGTATGTTTGCTTTTTTTATATATTTGTTCCGTGAAGGAACAGGCTAAGGTCAGAGACCAACTGCCTAGTCATTAGTTTTTTTTTCCCTAGATGATAATGAGTGGTGATTAAGATGATGAATAATAAATGATATTCCCCCAAATCCCTTGAGTCCTCAGTAAAGATGTGGGACTTTAATGAGGTCTCACACGGACTTCTTGAGAGAATTTGAAAAGTGATGTTGCACTGTTTTGTTCCATTTGCCAACACTCATGCACGTTCACAAATACTTAACGGTTTATAATCCACTATAATTTCACATTAGTGTTCGAAAAAACACAAATTTCATAAAATAAAACAAAACTGCAGACATGACACTTCACTTTCCCGCCAAGAAGTTCCGAATGTGTATTTGCGTATCACTCCACAACGGCTGCATCCATTTGGTAAATTCATTTTCTGTAGTGTTCGTAATTGTCAAGACAAGGTTTGTATGAAAGGTTTTTTTGGAAATTTTGTTAGGTGGTACGCGGACGGAGTCGCGGGCGGGCGGCTTGTTGTGGAATAAAAAAAAGAAAGGGTCTACTCTATCCCAGAGCAATACCTTTTACTCCGGTCAAATACACCGAATCACAAGCGCGTAGCCGCGAGCTAAAAGATCATACGTTACAAACAAGACCCTTCATGTAAATGCGAAAGTAAAAAATTCAATTAACAAAATTCCAATTAATTTCGTTCAAACGTGACATTGTTGTACTCCAACTCTTTGAAGTAATTTGGATTGGATCTTAGAGCATTAAGGATTCGATAGGTCTTAAGATTACCAAATAGGTTTTATGCAAATCGCCCATCACACCTCATTAACTAGGTTAACGCCTCGCCGAGATGGAGGCCCTCATCGTCCAATTGAGGAACATGACTGATCCCCCCGACCTCTCTCATCACTTTAGCTGGAAGTGACGTCTATCAGCGTTGAAGCCTTTGATTAGCTCACAAAGGAAATCCTTGAAATGTATAATGGTGCGCTGTGATTTTCACCAAGTATATTTGTTTCATGTAATTGTAGTCTTTAAAACTTCCAGTACCATCGCCATATTTATCGCAGGTTGGCAACGCTGGAGTGATACCTCTGGTATTGCGAAGGTCCTAAAGCAAAGAATGAGTCTCCTATCCGGAACCTAAAGATTGTCTCTTCGCCATCAAAGACATTGCCGACCTTATGGCAGTCAGTTTCACTAATGAGGTAGAGTGATATGATAGGGTTGCACAAAAAATTCCGATAGGTGGACATGCAACTGCGAGAGGTTGATGCCGGCAGGCTTTATTAAGATAAGATAAGAAGGTAAAATGACCAGGTATATTAGAGGCAAAAAAAGTATTATTTGTTACTTTTGATCATTAATTTTTTTGTCGTAGGTAAGTTTCTCATGGGTAAAACTTACGGACTCGATTTACTTCAACTTCAAAAATGTAATCATACTAATATCACATCACATATCACATCACACTTCACACTTATATTATAAAGGCGAAAGTTTGTGAGTGTGTATGTTTGTTACTCTTTCACGTAAAAACTACTGAATGGATTTAGATGAAATTCGCCATACAGTTAGTTTATAGCCTGAATTAACACATAGAATACTTTTATCCCGATATTCCCACGGGAACGGGAACCACGCGGGTAAAACCGCGAGCGGCCGCTAGTATCTCATAATGTAGAATATGGTTTCATATATTACTACTCATCATCGCCAACAATAGACTTACTGCCCAATACCGGCTATTTTCCACACAGCAATCAAGAGTTTCCGCACAGCAAGAGATCAAGCTACAGACCTATAAAACTAGTTCCCGTTTTTTTAAATATTGTTAAGGATGTTCAGTCTTTTTCGTTAAAACAAAAAACAGAAAAATATATGAGTTAACGTTATCAACATTTTCATTTCATTGTCAACAATGTATAAAGATGTAACGACCATCATTAGTAATATAATGATTGTTTACTTCCAATTATGACTGGCCAACTCAGCCTTGTAAAGTCAACAGCAGCCCATTAAGCCAGGCCAAACATTGGCGAGTGGAGTGATTCGCTCTACAGGTCCCAGTTTGCTACGAGCTACGCCGTAGAACGCACGCTACGACGGACGCTAAGCTCGGTTAACGAAACTTTCGTAGACGCATCGTGATTTCAAAAAAATAATTATTGTTCTGTATGACCTTTGAGTGCAGTGTTTCTTAAAGTTGTGGTTATTGTTATAACGGAAGACTTTGGAAATAGAAGAAAAAGGTGAGTTTTTTTCGTTTGGTACTGTGCTTTTAAATTTTTATCATAGTCGTATTTACATATCATCGGTAGCCTATTACATCACTGTTGGGTTCTTCAGTTAATTCTTCAAAAATTCTTCAGTTATTCAGTTTTATATTTAAAAATAGCAAATTCAATGCTTCAATGTACATATTTAGATATACATTGCATAGTTTCGATATAAATATGGCATTGTAAATGTAAAAAAAAAACGATTTAAAATACAAAATATATTTTCTTTCTTCTAATTTGTTACATTGTTTGCGGAAACTAAAATAACGAAAAATAAAGGGCATAATATAAATACTCGTGTTTTAAAAATTATAGCGTACGTATCATAATAATATTATAAGCTCACATACTTCTAGCAAGATTAAAATGACATCTCGAGCCACGATGCATTTACTAAGAGCATCTCTGCTGTCACAACGAAGTGAAAAGAGGTCGACATTCCACATTCCGTAGGTACATTATAAAAGAAACGCCTCCCCTGGCCCACATTACACACGTGAAAAAGCTGAAATTTCGGGCGTGGATTTAAGCTTATACACTCTCTACTACATCAAACAGTTTTAAAATTTTAATTGAAATGTATCATTAAATTAATCATTAGGCAGGTATCCACATTCGGTGATAGCTTATGACGATCCCGATCACCTAAGGGGAAGTGCAGGAGTATTGAGTGGGTTTGCCTCCCATTGGAGGGTGAGTCTCACATAAACATGTGCGTATCCCCGGCCGCGGTGGTACCGTAATCTAAAAGTCGCTGAACACTTTAAATAAATAAATATATAAATTTTCCTACACTCACACCAATTATCAGGTCCAAGAGAAGCTTCGATATAACCTCGTTAAAAGGTTACTAGAAAACGGATAAACATACTTATAATACTTTAATACATACTTATTACATATAGAAAACACTCAGACCCGACACAATTTAGAGAAACAATAATTTCTAAATTGGCCCGTCCGAGGACCGAACCCGAGACTTCAGAGATGGCGACACCATGAAAGCCGGTGTACAAACCACTCGACCAAGGAGGTCAACTTTAGAACTTTGTCATCATCATCATACAGCCTATAAACTTCCCACTGCTGGGCACTGGCCTTTCGACATGCACAGCAGGGCATGGGGCAGTCCATTAATCACGTGAGGCTCGAAAGGGGGACAGAGGTTGTACGGCAAAAATCATCACATCAATCACAAGGGGAGCGGGGGTGTAGTAAGATTTCACGAGTATCTATTTTTTCGTCAAACGCGCAATTTCTAATTACCGAAAGCGGCTTGTAGTGTGACCTTGACTCGCCGTTGAAAAAAAAAACCTGCAACCTTTCTGTTTGGACATTTTTATCATGGTCCTTCATTTTCTAGAATAAAATTAGATTACACTTTATACCTGTACTTATTTAAAGATAATATTCTAAAAATTTTAAAATTCTTTGTGTCTAATATTATAAAGAGGAAACATTGATTGTTTGTTTGTATTGAATAGGCTCCAAAACTACTACACCGATTTAAAAAATTCTTTCAGCATTGGGAAGCTGCACTATCTCCGGGTGACATAGGCTATATTATAATTTAAAAAAATTAGGGATCCTTACTAAAACTCAAATAAATTCCTAACATCGCGACTGATTTAAAAAATTCTTCCACCGTTGGAAAGCTACATTATCTCTGGGTGACATAGGCTATATTATAATTTCAAAAAAATTAGGGATCCTTAATAAAACTCAAATAAATTCCTTAGATCGCGACCGATTTAAAAAATTCTTGCATAGTTGGGAAGCTACACTACAGTATCTCTGGGTGACATAGGCTATATTATAATTTCAAACAAATTTGTGATCCTTACTAAAACTCAAATAAATTCCTTACATCGCGACCGATTTAAAAACTTCTTTCTTCGTTGGAGAGCTACACTATCTCCGGGTGACATAGGCTATTATTATAATTTCTAAAAAATTAGGGTACCGTACTAAAACTCGAATAAATTCCTTACATCGCGACCGATTAAAAAAATTCTTTCACCTTTGGGAAGCTACACTATTTCCGGGTAACATAGGCTATAATATAATTTCAAAAAAATTAGGGATCTTTACTAAAACTCGAATAAATTCCTTGGATCGCGACCGATTTAAAAAATTCTTTCACCGTTGGGAAGCTACACTATTTCCGGGCAACATAGATTTTATTATAATTTCAAAAAAATTAGGGATCCTTACTAAAACTCGAATAAATTCCTTAGATCGCGACCGATTTAAAAAATTCATGCACAGTTGGGAAGCTACACTACAGTATCTTCGGGTGACATAGGCTATATTATAATTTCAAACAAATTTGGGATCCTTACTAAAACTCAAATAAATTCCTTAGATCGCGTGCGCTAAGAAAACTATTAATGATAGAATAAAATAATGTACTATGGCTTTGCAGAACACTTCATTATCTTCAAAAAGTGTCGCGATAGCATAATTATGTCTAACTGTTATTGTTACGTCACAATAAGTGTTCTTGGGTGGGGAGTCATTTTGAAAATCCGTCACGGGGTCCACGCGAACACAGCGCCGGGGCGGTCTGCTAGTATGTAATAAAAATACACGTGATTTTGGGTGGGAGGGTTAGTTTTTAACCTCACCACGTATGACCAAGGGGGAGGGAGGGGGTAAAAAGATGTAAAAAAAACATCACGTGATTAATGGACGGCCCCCGTGGGGAGAATGGGCCATAACCTACCACGCTGGCCCAATGCGGGTCGGAGGGTTAATATCTTACAGTCCTATTCAGAGACGTTTTCTAAAACCGGCGTTAAAGCTTGGGTTAACAAAACCTAGCTTTAAGCTTAGTCCCCAGATTATCAATTTTGTTATTCAGAGTGACACTTAAACTAGAGATCAAATTAACCCAAGGAGTAAGGAATTAAATGGCAACACTGACTTTAAAGAGTGAATGAATTCGGAAAAAACGATAGGTTGCTGATGGTTTTGTCCCGTCACTCGCCGAAAAAAAGTTATCATGTGTCAATTTCAACTCAGCGTGGTAGTAATTTGTGGTGTTTGAATTTGATTCTAAATCTTAAATCAAGAATAATGTCCGTATCCAATAGTGCGTCAAAAAGAAAAAGTTGTGAGAACTGGGGTGAAAATGAAAAATTTACATTGTTCACGTTAATCGAAGAGAGAGTACTAACAATAGAGTGTAAGAAAACTGATTCAAACACTAATAAAAGGAAGATATCGGCATGGCGGGAAATAGAAGAAAAGTTTGTATAATTTTTAGTTCTGCTAAAAGGTTGATAGCTATCACCATGCATGATTATAGACCCTCCTGCCAGGCAAGGTAATTATGGCAAAATCCCCACATGAATACATGCATGGTAGTATTTAACACGCTTTAATTAGGTCGACCTGTATGTAACAAATTATGTAATGGAATCTAAGGTACTTAACTAATTTAACCATCTTCCAAGGGTCGTAGCGTAATGAAAATTGGCAGCTGTATGTAGTTCTGATGACAATACAATTATATGGTACTGTCGAACTGATCTGATTCTCTTCTCTCTCTGAACTGATCTTATCTGACTTTCCTTTTCCAGCGCCCCACGCTTTTACAATCAAATATTATAATTAAAAGCACATAGTTTACACTTTAGCCCAGAAATAGAGACAACTTGAACGATCCTTAATTTATTTTTTGTTTTTATATGCATTTATAAAAGCGTGTTTTTTAAACTATTAATTCTTTATTATGTGGGAGGCTGTCTGCTATTGATGATTATTAACTGTGCTTTATTCTGTATTTTTTTGCAGATTTAATATGATGTTTACCACAAATAGAAATATGAGCCAATTAAAAGAACAGTGGAAGCGAATGAAAGTGGCCGCTAGAAAAAATATTGCAAATTATAAAAAAAAACAAAATGCAACTGGAGGAGGCACAAATAATGCTGAAGTGTCAGAAATGGACTGGCGCATACACAGTCTACTGCCACATGAATTTATTAAAGATATTAACATATTTGACAATGATCATGAAAATGTAAGTACATATTGTACCTTCACAATTTTTATTAAAGTAAAACACTGTCTTAGGCACATCCCAGTGATGGTGTTGCGTTATTTTTATTTTAAGGTAACTTTAATATTATAATTTGTTCCTATTTCAGAATGTTGTTGACACACAGTCACAGGATCCAGTTATTGTGGAAGAAATAGAACATCAAGCACTAGTGGTACGCTTCACACTATCATTGTCATACCCAACAGGGTTTATATGTACTAGACACATCTGTAACACCTTATTCACTATGATTGACAATAAATCTATTGTATTGTATTGAACATTACTAGACTTACATTTAATTAATCTTTTTTTATTTTGCAGCATCATGAAGAAAACACACAAAATAACGATGATTTTATTTGTCCCATAGAGTTAGGACACGGACCAATTGAAGAAGTATGTATATTGTATACTTTACAGTACCTACCTTCTCTTCATTTCTGTTCAGTTTTTAAATGGATCTTAATTATTATTTACAGCACTCCTATAGCATACTTGCAGATGTAAATATGAGTGAACATGACAACACTCAAAATGGTTCAACTCACCCCGATAATATTAATATATCACAGGCTTTTGTAATTAATACTACATCTGCAAATTGTGGGACTGACACATCCATGGTTAGTATATTACAGAAATATCCAATCCAAGATATTAATTCAATATTCTAAATATATACCTACATATTATGTGTTTCACTTTACAGACCCCTCGCCGCGATGACTTTATGCAATATAATAATAATACACTGGTGGAACATGTGACTGATCCTAGGGTTAGTAGTGTTAAGAATGCTATACAATGCTATGCATGCTTTAAATACTATGCTGATAATTTACCAAATAAAGTTTTTGATATTATGATAACAGATTGGAAATTTTTGTCTGTCTGACTGGATGCGCATCATACAAAAACTACTGGGTGAATTCACTTTGAATTTGGCATGGAGTTATGTATGTTATGACTTATCTTCCCGGCAAAAGCCTACCTCACTCTTCCTTTCAACTCTTATAACTATATACAAATGAAATTCCATGTGGGCTTAAGTCATAGGCAACAGTTTGTGGGTTTTAATTTTTTCATATTTCTGTTTACAGGCACGCTGTGGTAATATTTCGCAGGCTGCAATTAATACACCGGTGCATACTACTCAAAGTTTGGCACAGGCTCATACTGAACGTAGAGGGACTAACACTGTACAGGTTAATTTCAAGTTATATATTAATAAACATTATTTTTTGTGATCACATAGCAATACTTATCCGATTTTTCTTTTGTCTTTTGCAGACCCCTCGCCGCCACGATGTTAATATAACGCAGGGCTTCAGTCGAAGGTCTCGCACATCCATTAGGGTTGGTTACCACCTATGCTTGCAATGTTGTATGCATGGATTATTTTAGAGTCAGCTTGTCACTACTTTATTAGCTATCTATAGAATGATATTGTGACGGTTTTACTATGTAATTCACTGGATTCTCTGTTTACAGTCCTCCCGTACAAGAAATATAGCGAGTGAGTCAGAATACCATCAATTACTGGTTGAAAGAAAAAGTGAGGAGTATGATTTAAAATTAAAACAAATGAAGGAGATCCATGAGTTGGAATTAAAGAAAAGAAGAATTGAAATTGAAAACTTATTATTAGTTAAAGAAAAAATTCAATTAGAAATTGAAATAATTAAAAAATAAAAATAAATTATGTAATAGTACATTATTTTAATTCTTAAATAAAATAAATTACTAAGAAAAATATCTTCTAATATATTGTGCTCTTGTGTAATCACCTCTTGTATGATTCAATGAAGTAGAATTTGTTCTTTCTATTTGATTGACTTCCTCTTCACTTAAATCATCATCATCACCACTGTCAGACCACTCATTGTTGGATCTTAATTCGATAGCGATGTTGTGCAACACAGCTAATGCAACAATAGTAGTTTTGACTGTATCCAGCTGTGTATATAGGCCACGCAACAAGCCCCTGAATCTTTGCTTCCACTGACCAAAAACCCGTTCAATAAGATTTCTTGTGGATTTTTGGGCTTTGTTGTATGCTTCTTCAGCAGGTGATGTCGGATTCAAAATTGGAGTTAGCATGTAGTGGGTGGAACCATATCCACCATCTCCCAGCAACTTCCCAATAAATTCTCCATTTTCAAACCTTTCTTTTATTGAGCTTTCATTAAATATTCTGCTATCATGTGCACTACCTCGCCATCTGGCCACAATATTTGTGATTTTCCCCACACCGTCGCAAATAACTTGTACATTTAAAGAATAAGTTCCTTTTCTGTCTATATATGACTGAGCAAGATCTCCTCCTGTTTTTTTAATCTTGATGTGGGTGCAATCTATTGCACCAATAATTTGTGGCATCCCAGCAATTTTTTTGAAGTCATCCATAACTTGTGCCTGCTCCGCTATAGATGTTGGAAATCTAATAAATACAGGCATTTTTTTAGCCAATGCTTGAGAAACTTCTTTATTGATTCTACTCATGGTTGGCTGGCTGAAACCGTGCAGGTCACCTGTATCGTCCTGAACCTGAAAGATAACAGAGAGAGACATGTTACTAAGGAACTAAATAAAATAAATATCCAGAGCAATTCACACTAAACTAGCAAATCCTGTAGGTATATTATGCATACCTAGATAACACCTAGACACAGTACAAACTTTTATATTTGTCCTGAGGAAGAACACGCCAGATTCAGATCAGAAGGCAGAGGTGGGCTAACAGGCTAGTCAAAGTGAAGATACTAAAAGCTAGAAAGAAAACACAAATTACTTATAACTTTTACTCACTCTATTACGAGCAAAACCACTTAATGCAGCCAGCACCTTCAATTCTGCACTAATAGGCTTTCCTTTATCAGATGTTCCTTCCTTTAGGTCCATTTTTAAAAGATCTATTATGTATCGTGTTTCGTCTTTTGTAAATCTGTACTTCCTCCTGAACTCTTTCTCCGTATATTCTTGAAATGGATTCTTTCTTTCCCTATATATTCTCGGTTGTGGCACATAATATTCAAACATTTCTTCGTATTCTTTGATTTCGTTTAATTCCTCCATTTTCACAATATTTAAACAATACCAATACCAATTTTAGGTTAGATTTGACGGCGCAAAGACAATAACCAACCAAGTCTTAACCCATCCTTAAACTTACTTATAGGCGGGTTTAGTGATGAATAGCTTTAGTTCGGCCATAACCCCGGGACTAAACTGGGACTAAGCGTAGTCTGTCACTCTGAATACGATTTTTGCTAACACGGCGTTAGTACAGTGGGTTAACTTTAGTCCCGGACTAGCAAATGTACTCTGAATAGGACGATTAGAGTATAATCTATATTTTCTAATATACCCACGTAATATAAATTATCATCATATATAAAACCACGAAACGTGTACAGATCGACTCCGAAGCCTCACCAAGCCGCCAACTGTATCGCCGCGCTAATGAAAAGTCCTTACTCATAATAACGAGCCGCCAGCCGTCCGTCCGCCGACGGCCCGGCGTAATGGCGCATGGCGTGGCGGGCAGATGTCATTAAAATATCCCATTTCGGTTGAGTGGATGCGGCCTTTGCTCAGCCAAATACAGACATTAAGCAATCAATGAGGGGCTTGACGTGGCTATAGTTTGTCCGATAATGGAGTGTTTATTTATCATTATGTACACAAAATGGACAATGGAAATGGATAATATTTAGGCGTACTAATATTATGACTTGACAGTCATAAAGCTAGCTAAGGTAGCTAGTTAGAAAGGCAGCAGCAGCGCAAAGAATAAATAAAAGTACATAATACACGAATATACACTGAAACATTGCTTTACATACATACAAATAAACACGACTATTATCACAGAATAACTAATAGTACTACGATGACAGAATAAATATATTTTTTTATCGGCAACGGGTAAGCAATCCATCGGGATGCAATCCAAGGGCTTCACCCTTGTAGGATAAAAAAAAAACCGTCTCATAAAACACATTCATAAATGATATGTCGGAAGTAACAACCCAATTTTTGGCGAGTTGCGCAAATAAATCCATTAAATAATGGATTACAACAAAGTTAAACAAAACCGGCGCCGGTAGTGCAACTGGCCGATATAGTTCGCTTCTGTAGTTATTTAGTAGGTAGCCGTGGAGCCTTAAAATATACAGTGAAGCGGAAGCCACAGTGCCTGCGCTGCAGCGGCAGATAAAAGTTTAAAACTCTGGCACTCGGGCTTTGGTTTCACATTTTTACGGTACGTCAAACCGCCTCCCTATAGACAATTTGCTACCATAATTCCAAATATCCATGTCGAGTCGTTAGCGTTTGTCGATGTAAATTGGTAGACAAGTTTAAAGATATTTGGCGTATGCTCAAAATTCAATAAAGAATACAATTAAGATGTTACATAGTCTTTACACAACTCTTTATAGTTTTTAAACCAATTTCAAAACCAACTGAAACTTGGGTTCCGGAGGCCCCCCCTCCCCCCCTCTTCCCAATTCCTATTCCATCCTTAAACCTATTCCTCCCTTAAAGGCCGGCAACGCGTCTGCGATTCCTCTGGTTTTGCGGGTGTCCATGGGCGGCGGTGATTACTCTCCATCAATCAGGTGACCCGCCTGCTCGTTTGCCTCCCTCTTTTATATGAAAAAAAAACTATCAATATTTTGATCACTCACACAGTGAGCCGACATTGTGAAAGTTGCTTAACGTCTACGATCGCTACTCGAACGCGTTTGCCGCTGTGTCATCGGAATCCTCTCACACAATTGTAAAAGCCCATAAATTCTGCAATAACATACAGGATGAACTATAAAAAGACTGTAAGCATTCGGCGAGTCATAAACCAAGGGTCGCGCTTAAAATGCGCTTCATTAGAATACAAAGCGATTATACAGGATGTTTCAACACTTAAGAAGTAGACTCTGAAACAATATAAATTAGCGCTCCAAAAAATACTTATCGCCGTAATCTTGAAACCGTCAAAAAGGCAGGCAACATATTTTTTTGCTATATATCTAATTAAATACCGCATTCAACATGTCGATTCTCTAAAGCTCTATCGTAAACTCGCCTCTCATTTCGACCCTCACGTTCCGATCAAAAGTGACCTTTGTGACGTTGGCGTAGAGTCGAATTTAGAGAATGCGGATTTATTTTTTTATCCACAACGGGTAATGGAAAGTGACGAAGGTGGAAGCGCGCTTCACCCGGAATCCTTAACCACTGAGGAACTGGCTATCTTATCTCCAAACTGTCGGAACACAACAATGCTATTAACATTGTTGTTATGGCGATAGGACTATATAAGATGGTGGTAACAAGCTCTACCACCACTAACCCCCACGTTGATCCGCAAAAACGATTAGTGCCAATGTTAGCAATAACTTTTCAAGTTATCGCCTCATTACTGAGGGTCGTGACTCCTTTGCAGAATCAACCTCTCCCTGACTATTGCTCTCCAGCTGTTTCGATCTTTAGCTTCATGAAGGGCCTTGTAAAGCCAGGAGAACGCCATTTTCGACATTTGCCGTCGACCTTGCCTGTCACCATCAGCTGATCGAAATTGTAACCATATTTTTGAGCGATGTGGCCGAAAACTCAAATATTCTGCAGAAGAAAAAAGCAATGTGTTCATTAAAATGTTTATTTTTGTAACGTACTCTACCAAATTCCTCATTAACGATGTCTTATAGTAAGACATTCTTAACGAGGATGTCACACGATATACAAAACGTTGTTGTTGGTATTTTTATTAAACAAATTTTAAACACAGCCTTCAACGTTCTATTATTATACGTAGGTACATAATAATTTCATAAATTACTTGAACAAAAACAATTTTAGGAGTCTACTAAATTGAAAGCATCAGAACTTTTGCAACCCCCTGTGTACAAAGGTCAAATGTAAACATAAACAGTAAAGCATTTGTAAAAAGTGAGACGTAACGCGAGCCCAGGTGGGTAGGTTTGCATTTTTATTGACGTCCGTTATTTTTGGCGGCAAAGTATTCCATTTTGGGCGCGAATCGTGGGAGGCTCGGTCAACCTCCACGTTCTTTTGTTTCTAATAGAGTTTAGGGCAAATACTCGTCGTACAGTACAATATCGGTTTTATTATTTCCGAGTCAGATTTCTGTAGGCATAGCACGCGCAATACGAGATAATTTTCTCCACCCGTTTTCTCGTGTTATGTCTATACACGATATGTCATCATTATCATCATCATCCACTGCCTGACTTCACCCACTGCTGAGTATAGGCCTCTCTTCGTATGTGCCACTGTTGACGGTCCCGTGCCAATCTCATCCAGGTCTTGCCCGCGATGTTCGCCACATCGTCTGCCCATCTTGCCGCAGGACGACCGACGTTTCTGTGTCCAGTTCTTGGACGCCATTCAGTTAGCGCCTTACTCCACCTGTCATCACCTCGCCTTGCCAGGTGTCCTGTCCTGCCCAGCTCCATTTTAGTACCGTAATACGATTCCCACCATCTTTGACCTTTGTTCGACTTCGAATCTCGATGTTGGGAACACGGTCCATATGTCAAAAATAGACATTATCGTAGTTATTGTTTTATAAGGTTTAAGCGAGCACTACACATTGAAATGAAACACTTTCTGTCTGAGTTTTTTTCTCCCTGTGACCACGGACCCTGTAAAGGGTTCAAAACGTCAGGATAATATAAAAAAAACTATGTAATAGTAAATTAAACGCGAGTTAATCCGTAGATAGTGTTTCATTTTAATAATAGTAATTATTGCTTGTCTGTGGTATTTTTGTCTACACATCCTAACATGTAACATAATTTTATAGAGTTTTGACAACTGGATACTTAGTTTGTCGTTCCCGCCATTGAAGGAAGAGAGGATATCTCGTGTTGCGCATGCTAGGTCTACGGTTAGTCAATCGGGTAGTGAGAAAGTCGCTTTTTATTTCGAAATTACATACATGCACACATACATATAATCACGACTATTATCCCAGAAGGGTAAGTCAGAGACTACCCTACTAGCAAAATAATGTCCTATAGAAGTTGAGACAACGTTTTACGTGCAACTCTGATCCGATTAGGTTAGTCGTATAAACGTAGGGTAAACGGTTATAACAGGCGAAAGTGGCGCATTTTATAAGACCTGTTGGTAGCGTAATAGTTAAATAAAGGTTAACATGGCGTCAGAAAATGTTAAGTAAAAGTAGAATAACGGTAAAGGTATGACCAGATGTTGTATAAAAAGAACAAGGAAAACATTTACGTGACTAAAAAATTGGGTAAAAGTGTGGAAGCTGACTATTATGTTTTATAAAAAGTATAACGTAATTTTAAACACGGTTTACTTGACTTTAAAGGAGCATAAATGTTTTGAAATTTTATTTATAAATTTTTGTTTCCTTGTGGTGTTTGTGAAATAAAACAAGTTAAGAAATGGTAGATACATTATTGAAATTAATATTGAATCTATATAGATTATTAATTATACACAATATTGTGCAGTTGCTAAATTCAAGATGACGTCTAGATTTCTATGGGAATGCCACTTTATTGATATTGTATGTGGTGATATTTAGTTTTTTACTGAAGCCGTCTAAAAATATCCAAAATTTCGCTAATTTACAATATATTTTTTTAATTTTTTATACTTTTAAGGTCAGCCATTGTCGTACATGTCATCAATAGACTGTTATTGGATTGTAATATAACTTTCACTCAAGTAGACGTTTTTAGAACGACTGCAAACGAGCGCCATTGCTATTTGTTTTAGGGTTGACACAAACATGGTGGTGATCTTAGATGTAGACCAGTTTCATTTCTTCTGAAAGTTCCACTTCGTTGATATCGTTTCCAGTTATTAATATCCATTTTTTGTCGTTTTTATTTAAACTAAATAAGATTCTATTAAAACCACATAACGTCTAATTTTATTTTATTAAAACCTTAATTGACCGTTTATAAAATATGCTGTTAAATAAAAGATATATAACAGGTTCACAGAAAACTGTATGAATTGTCAAAGTTTTTGTTTTACGTTAACAAAACTAACTGTTGAATAAAAGGTATATAATAGTTACACTCATACCTTTATGTAATATTGAAATTAACCATAATTCCACTACATAATCGTTATATTAATGTTTTTTAAAAACGTTTTTAAACCTGCAATGTGTTTAGATGTTATAATAATTACTCTATTTCGACGACACTGTCTTTAAAAAAACCTTTTTACGACTGAAACTTCTTATGGCTAAGACGTTTGTTAAATAAACGTTTTAGTTAAGACCATTATATTATTGTTGTATAATTTAGTTGAAAAAACGTTTGTTCGATGTCGTAATTAGACTTTTTAATGAGACGACTTAATCGTCAGATGTACTACGTCTATACGATAACAGAGTTAGATAATAACCAATATAAAACTCCTATATGATATAAAAGTCGTAAAACCCTTTATTTATACGACTTGTTTGCTGGTTGGGTAGGCAATGAGGACAGCAAAAGCAGTACACTGCTACAGTTCACGTTTGTTTCACCAAATGATTACTACACATGTGCTTAGCGTGACAGGTGGTGAGCCCAACGCCTTTCTACGCTGTTAGATATATAAGCAATCTTTAGTCCGTTAGTCGCCTGTCACGATACCCAAGGGAAGAGATGGGCGGCAGTATCCAGTTCATAAGCCGCTACCGGCACAGCACTTCTTCTATTTCTACTATTAAAAGCAAATATAAGGAATATCTTTTTTTTATTAAGCCCGGCAAATGACCCCACTCCACCTGATGTTAAGTGTAAGTGAAGTCCAGGCGCGAGGACAACTGGTGCAGCGTAAGAGACGTAGCATCAGTCACCCTCACTCTGCCGGCCCACAAAGTGCCTCTTCACGCCTCGTTTGAAGGACTCTTCTCTAATTTACAATCTACTTTATTTGCAAAAGTATACTCACTAAATTAATAGCTGTGTTACTTTAAATCAAATTCTTAAAATCTGTATAATATACCTACGTTAATTATAGTATTGAATTATAACTTAAAGTAATGTATTAATGAAGGTCACGGTTCATTTTGTGATACTTACCTATAGTTTTAATTTTTTTTAATGTTTTGTATTTTACGCTAACGCAGCAGTGCCTGTTTTGTATTTTATTTTATGAAAAGGTTTCTTCTGAAAATCAGCGTCACATACTTGGCTGTGGCTTTATGCTGAGATGAGTCCTTTTTGGCATTTCAAATGTGTTTGTGTTGTGTAATATTTTACAATCTTGTACCTACGTAACTGGAATGCTGAATAAACTTTCTTTCTATTTCGAAATTCCCCTGGTTTATTCAACTTAGGCTACAATAATGAAAGCAATTTGCTTATGAAAGTCACTAAGCTACATTTCGTAAGACTATAGACGGAAGGTATTGTACTGAAAAGATCCGGCAAGAAACTCAGCACAGCCATTTCTTTTCTACCTTTCTTGTGCGTGGCGAGTCACTGGCAGTTCGCCTTGACATAGCCAAGGCTTTTGATCGGGTCTGGCACAAAGCTCTTCTCTCCAAGCTCCCGGCATAAGGTTTGCCCGCTCAGTTCTGTACCTGGATTGCTAGCTTCCTGCATGAGCGTAGAATCCGTGTCCTTTCGGATAGATGAGCATCGCGGTTCATGTCAGTGAACGCTGCTGTTCCTCAGGGCTCCGTTCTATCCCCCACGCTGTTCCTTCTGCATATCAATGACATGCTTCCTCTTGGAAACATTCATTGCTATGCAGATGATAGCACAGTGCATGGGGGATATAACGGTCACCCAACGGCTGGGCGGGTAGACACCGAAATGAAGCGAGCAAATCTTGTCATTGAGCTCGATCGGGTGTTGGGCCTCATTTCTAAATGGGGCTCCGATAATCTGGTGGAGTTCAATGCCAAGAAAACACAGGTGTGCGCGTTCACAGCGAAAAAGTCGCCATTCCTTCCCCTTCCCTCTCTTCAGGGTACATCTCTAGACCTGCAGAGCAGTATTAACATGCTCGGTATGGATATCCGCTGCGATCTGAACCAAAAGGATTACATCGAAACCGTAATTAAAAATGCCTCACGTAAACTCGGTGTCCTGAACAAGGTGCAGCGATTCTTCACGCCTGATCAGTTGTGTCTATTATACAAGACACAGGTGCGGTCTTGCGTGGAGTATTGCTCTCACCTTTGGGACGGCTCCGCAAAGTATCTTCTCGATGCCTTGGACAGATTGCAGCGCCGCGCTGTGCGCATTATCGGCAATGCGGAGGTCACTAAAACTCTCGAGCCTTTGCAATTGCGTAGAGATATTGCGTCACTCAGCGTCTTTTACCGTTTATACCATGGTGAATGCTCTGAAGAACTCTTTGACCTCATCCCTCCTTCTCCCTTCCTCCATAGGAGTACGCGTGCTGCTCTCCGGAGTCACCAATTTACAGTTTCTAACATTCCATCACGCACAAAGAAATTTGGTGACTCGTTTCTTTGCCGCACTTCCAAAAGATGGAATAGTCTACCAGCACACGTATTCCTCCCTACCTATGACATAGGGTCCTTCAAACGAGGCGTGAAGAAGCACTTTGTAGGCCGGCAGAGTGAAGGTGACTGATGCTACGTCTCTTACGCTGCACCAGTTGTCCTCGCGCCTGGACTTCATTTCCACTTAACATCAGGTGGAGTGGGGTCATTTGCCGGGCTTAGTATATAAAAAAAAAAACATTACAATATCATGCGGGAGTTTGAAGCTATCTTCATTTTTAGCTTAAGACTTTTAGGTATTTTTAGGTTATGACCACTGTACGATTTCCGTATGAAATTATTTAAATGCTTAAGTATCTACCTATTTACTTACTGATCATACTTTAAGAAAAAGATATTTAGAATAAAACAAGTTTTTAGATCATAGAATAGACTTAGTCTATTATCGTATGTTGACTATTACTTCAGTTCAGCATTTATTTATCACTTGACTCTTAAGGCGGCGTTCTAAAGAAAACCTTTTTTAACAGTAGGTATTCATTATAATTTAAGAGAACATTTTTGATATATGAATGATTAAGACGCAATAGATATTGAATAGGCTGGTTTGGTCATTCTCCTTTGCAGATAGTCGAATACGTAATCGGTCTATGAAGCAACTCGTCTAAATCAACCGGACAAATAAGTGGTTTGTCCGACATATAGCCGGTCTCTTTAGCTACTTGTCATAAGATCATCTAGACGAATTCACAAATAGGTTAAAAAGTAATTAGTCAATAAAGCAACTCGTCAGAAATTTTATGCAGCGTGTAACACTCAAAAGAGGTTTGTTATCTGGAATTAACAGGCCACTTATGGAAGGACACTCGTTGGATTTAAGACGAGTTGCTTCGTAGGCGACCAGCAATTTAGATCACATGCATTTGAGACGAATTGCTTTGTCGGTGACCAGCAGTGGCGAAGCGTGAAATATTGAAATATTGAGAGAGGTAAGCCGTAACAAAAAAAAATGCTTACCTACTCCGAGCGCGGGCACGCAGTCTTGAGTCCTTAACGAAAATCTGTGATTGGCATCCTGGCTTCAGTCTTGTATAGGCAGATGTATCTTCAGTCCTCTTTTACTATACGTGTAAGCACTGAGATATTGAAACAGTGTCTTGCAAGCATAATGGAAGTGGCTTTGATAAAAGCCGTTTGTGGTGAAATGATGATATGATGTAAATTAAACAAAACTTAATAGACTAAGTACTAATAATACTACTTATACTCTAAAGCCATTCGTCTATTCTTTCTTACAAAGTGCGCTACTTTCATCACTACACACAACACAAATAAACAAAGTCCAACTACAATACTAATCATTCTAATAGGTGAAACTAACTAATAAATTCAAATACTAATAAAACACAGTCATGCATTCAATGATGAATTGCAATTATGTCAAATTATCTGTCAACAGAACACAAACCGAAAACGATATTCCTCCATCCTGCTCACGCGCAGGCAAATTGTATAACTTTCTCTATCAAGTAACTCGGATAAAGACGGCTTACCGGCTGCTAATACGTGGGTGGGTTTATTGACCTTTATGTGACGTCATGACGTAAATTTTGTACAGAAGTTTAACTGCCAAAAAGCCGATCGCGCCTGCGGCTTATTTTATAGCAATATGTTGTTGAAAAGCAAATTTTGTTGATTTAATGTCCATAGTGTAGGCGTTTTGTAATGTTTCTTTTATATATTTACGTTTATAATTACTGATTGTGCCATTTCTCAATTCAAGTAGAGAGTGGTTGTGTTCTAAACTTCTGAAGGGAAGCCGGTGGGAATTGAGTTGTATGGAACCTTCGTCACTGGTGACCAGCTATTTAGACCACATGCATTTGAGACGAGTTGATAATATTACAGTAGACGAAATGGTTTTGCGACGAGTTGCTTCATAGACCGATGACGTACCTATTCGACTATCTGCAAATTTACCCAAATGATTTTTAGGTGAGTTCATGCCGTAAACCACTTGCGTTTTTACCATTTAATACTAACCCGTTAGTCGCCTTTTACGACACCCAATAGAGTAGAGGGGTTGGTGTATTCTTTTTAGTGAGCCGTCATATGATACGGCTTATTTTTTTTGTAGTATAAAAAAACTAGCGACAAATGTTCACCCACCTCATAAAACAGAAGAATGAATCTCTTGTGCTCACCTTAAACATAAAATATGAAGACACTCCTGGAAATGAAAAAGCTTCTTAATTAAATTTGAGACGCGATGCGAGATATGCCTTTGCCTTCCAATTCCTTTCGCGACATTAACCCCATTTATTCCAGCGCCCCCCAAGGAGCATTTGATTAAAATCGTACATTATGAGTTTATCGTTGAAAAATCTACCTAACAACTTTGGGAATACGATATGAAATCATTCAATAAGCAGTTCGTTCACGTGTAATGTGACAGTGGAATTCCTAAATTGCAGTCAACTATGAGTACGTTTTAATAGTAATGGGGTCGTTCATATACAGACGGAGTAATTTGATTTTGGTTCAGAAACGAGACTTGAGTATCACGCGTACTCGTTTATGTAAAATTGAAAAGTTTATATTTACGAACTGTTTAGTTTCAATCGCTAAACTTCAAAAAACATTATCACTTAAAAGCTTGACTTTGTAAACAATACATTGTTATAATCCTACTTCCTACTAATACTATAAACGCGAAAGTTTGTAAGTATGGATGGATGTTTGTTACCCTTTCACGTAAAAACTACTCATAAATGGATTTGGATGTAATTCGGCATTCACATAGTTTATAACCTAGATTAACATATAGGATACTTTTTATCCCGATATTCCCACGGGAATAGGAACTCGTAAAAGGCAACTCTAAACGGAGCAAATACTACACATACATTCAATGGCATAGAGCGGCGATGTACTCACCACCTGTCACGCTGAGCACATGTGTAGTCGCAAATTCGTGAAAAGTGGAGTATGGCGAGGACTGCTTTTGCGGGCCATATTAGTCGTGATTATGTGTATGTATATATTTGCCCCATAAATAGACACATTACTATGCCTATATCACACGTTCTACTTTAGACCATCTCTCACCACGACGGGAGACCTAAAGTCTAATTTTTGTTGTAAAAATGAAAAAGGCGTCTATGATAAAAAAGTATAAGTAAGTTATAAACCGAGCCCTGTATGGTATAGCGGGTCTCTAAAGAATACTACAACCCGTCTCGTCCTTTGGGTGTCGGAAAAGGCGACTAACGGACTAAAGACAAATACATCCAACAACATAAAACGGCGATGGGCTCACCACCTATCACGCTGAGCACGTGTGCAGTTGAAATTTGGTGAAACGTGAACTATGGCAGTAGACTGCTTCCGCGGTCCTGATTGCCTAGTCTCTGACTAACCCTCTGGGGATAATAGTTAAGAAGTATGTAGGTATACATTATTATGTATGTTTTTTTTTTTTTTTTTTTTTTTTTTTACTGGCAACGAGTAAGCGCTTGGTCTTCATCTCACCTGATGGTAAGTGACGATAAGGCCGAAGGTGGAAGCGCGCTTCACCCGGAATCCTCAACCTCTGAGGAACTGGCTATCTTATCTCAAACTGCCGGCGTTGTTATGGCGACAGACTTAGATAAGATGGTGGTAGCTAGCCAGGCGGACTTAACAGCCCTACCACCAACCAAACCGAGCACACAAAGATGTATTCCCCGCTGGGAATCGAACCCGGGGCCTCTGGGTCTGAAACAGGTAGCTTAGCCACTAGACCACAGAGGCGGTTAAAATATAATCCTATTACAATATTACGTAAATAAAATCCATGTTTAACGTGCATCAATTTTATTTGACCAGATTTCCTTTACACTATAAAGAATGAAGAAAAAAGGTAATAGGAAAACAGAAATCGAAAAAGGAATAATAATCACCAGTCGTCGTCCCTACTAAAACAAAGTGGCGTTACAATGGTAGTGTCCGTCGCCGGGAATGAACCCGTCGAGTTGATCCGTAATTTCCATCTGCCTTAATTAAAAATCGTTAAAACAACGGACGAACGATAATGAAGATGTCAAGAGTATTTTACCTTAGAGAAATTAATGTGAAATTAAATAGCGTTCCCTTTGACCTTTGTATTTTATGGTAATTTTGTTTAATAGGGATATAACCATGCAATATATTGTGCCAAACTGATGTTGTCAAAGCCAATTATAATAGAAATTGTAAGCTTTTTATTCGTTTTTATTAAACGGTTCCCTAGTCTTTTGTCTTTTAATAACCGGTAAAAATGGATAATTTATTACTTTTACCGACGATCTTGGTAATCATTCATAATTACCCTACCAATTTATCACATTTACCGTAACTGTGTTTAGATGATCGAAGGCATCAATCAGTACATAAATATGAATTAAAACACTCATGGTATATAAGCATACTCGTTTTTGAATACCCCACTTAGTATAAGTTACAGTGTATATAAAGGAAATAATGAAATATAAATATTTTATCACGTAACGCTTCTAAACAACCTTTTTTATTCCAATTAAAATGTGGCATACATTGAAAAAGAAAACATTTTGACAAGCCTGTGCTCGTAACCTTTATCAAAAAGTATTAATAAACAAGTCCCTTTTTAATTATGAAATGATCTGAAATATTTGGAAGGGCTCTTTGTTTTCAATGTAACGTTATTAAAACTAAATGCCACATAATATTTTGGGCAATACGTATTTTGTTTTCATAAAATACTTTTGATGATAATGTTACCAACAATGTATAATTACAATTTTCCCATTATGGTGGATAATTTGCCATTTCCTCTTCGCTATGTTTTCTTTGTCATGATAAGAGAAAAGTTAACTGTGATAAAGTTCATTAGAATAAGATTTTCCTCTATTCCCTTGGGTGTCGTAAGAGGCGACTAACAGACTAAAGACTGCAAATACATCCAACAGCAAAGAGCGGCAATGTGCTCACCACCTGTCACGCTGAGCATATGTGTAGTCGCTATATTGATGTGGGCATTTCTACGGCAAGAGCAGATTGAACTACTGGAGCGAAAAAAGTATATTACACATCTAATTAACGTACTTGAAAAAAATCACACATGTTTATAGGACACTTGAACTAATGGAGAGCATATCTAGGAAACCGTCAAGTTTTATAAAGCGCCAAAAAAATCCCAAAGTTTAAAAACGCGCAGAATTTGGCATAAAATGACGAGTACGTTTTCAAAATTGAATCTATAATGCTTCATAACTTTTAAAATATAACTTGATAACTATAATTTCAACATTTACAGAACAATGAATAGATAATAAAGCTATTTATAGATAGATAGATAGATAGATAGATAGATAACATTTATTGACCAAAAAACAAGTTTGAAATAACACAGCACAAAAAACAATAACAACAATAACACAAAACGAGTTAAATCTTAATTAAGAACTTATACATAATAAATATACAGTGGTCGTATAGGTACGTAACGTGCTGTGCACAACGGATATTATTAAGTTTGGTCAACGAGGTGCGTGCCTCAGCATGTGCTGCGGCAGCCCAAGAGCCGCTGCAGCAGCACTGGTATTCTGACCGCACCTTAAGAGTGCACGTCGCATTCACTAACCGACTTTAAAATATTAATGTAGGTCGGTGCATGCATTACGCCACAGTATAAATACTTTAGCTTATATTTATACTGTGGTGAAGCGGAACAAACCAAGCATTCAACCGATAATAGGTAAGGAGAAAAAAAAAAGCAATTGGTATGTACTAAAAAAAAATGTCATACATGATGACACATGACACATACACGATCACTTCCTGCCTGCTACACCCAAATTGTGAAAGATATTGCCACCTATTAACCTATTGTTTTTGACTATGCGGTAAATAATAAATTAAATAAGTTTTGAATTATGTTTAGGAGAAAGAACTGAGTGTAAATTGTAACGGGGAGTGTACATATAATGGCAAGATTCGCGAGATATGGGGGACAACAACAAGGGCCAAAGGAGCGAAAGGGCCAAGGGCCAAAGAAGAAAAAAAGACAAAAGCAAAAAAAAACAAAGAATTTATGTAACTAAATTTATTGTGAATCCTTGGGGTTTAATACAAAACCATATTTTAATGTTGCCCGAAGCTTGTTCATTAATTCGGTGAACTTTTGTATGATATGCCTTACAGGCATATCATACAAAAGCACTAAATACACACGATAGCAACGGCACTAGTTAATTCAGCCCTAGCAGCCCGTAGGTATGAACAGGGGTGGTTTGTTATAGTAGCTTTTCGCATTTTTTAAAGGTAAAATGTATTTCGGTGTTTTGTTGTCGAGCTATTTGTCAATTCGGTGGACAACATAAATGTAGTTTCAAAATAAAATAATTAATTAAGGTCTGTCCTAAGTAAATTTGTATGTTTACGTTGTATCTGTTTGAATGTAATTAGTAAATTGTTCAAACTTATAATATTTCCAAGCTATTTGTTAGATTGTGGTTTTTTCGGTGGATCTCAATTCCCTGGATTTTGGTGCACAGAATTGAGAGATAATAACACTGTTGTATGGACTACTACCTAATACCTACCCATGATTAGGTATTCATAACAATGTTTTTATTTTAAGACGACAACCTCAGGCGGGAATCAAACCACGCACCTTCCGCATTCCGGGCGGCTGCCTTAACCACTTGGCTACCGAGGTCTGGCTTTCAACCGTTGAAATTTGTCAGTGCTTGATGCTTATGTTTTTAGTTACAACATTGCTGCAGCCGCCCGGAATGCGAAAGGTGCGTGGTTCGATTCCCGCCTAAGGTTGCCGTTTTTTTTCAGTGTTTAAAATTTGACTTAAGTATATTTAAGCGTTAATAAAACGCTAAAATATAAAACATTAATGTTTTTATTAAAAACTTATTTAGGTTTATTATGTCAAACAAAATCGAAGTCGTAATGTAGGTTCGTAGGTACATTTTTTTCAGATGGGCCAATTAACCTTAAAGCCAAAAATAAAAAATTATCCAATATTATGTTTTATTCATAAAACTACAAAACGGAAACATGCGAAAATCTCAATTAGGTGCGATCTCAAATTTGTAATCAACATAGCTGGAGAATCATTTCACGTAGTTTGGTCCTGTTGCTAATAATAGGTTCAGGAAGAGATAATACTTCAATTATTGTAATAAATCTGTTTACAAAACGAAATTTTATTTTTACCACCAATTTGAGAAAAAAACTGCTCTTCCGTAGAAATGCCCATGTATTTATTAAACGACTGCAGAACCAACCGTACGAACCGGAATGCTAGTCAATAACAAATAAAAAATTAAAATAAAAAATACAATAGATTTGAGTAAAGTACAGAAAAATATTATGGTATCAAAAATGTTTCTTATTGTGCACTGCATGTATGTGTATTATAATATTAGTTACATATATTCAAGTCATGAATATTACCCCCAAAGGGGTTAGTCACAGCCTAGGCAATGGGGACCGCAGAAGCAGTCCACTGACATAGTCCACACGTTGAGTTATTCGTCAACTCGCACGCTTTAAACTCGCACAGCTGTGCGAGATGGCACCTTTTGATTTTACCTATTATTTGTGTCGTCAACTTGCACAACAGTAAAATCTGAAGTAGTCATGTACAGTCAATTACAAAAAGTCATGATCCTTATATGTTTAATACCAGACAGATGCGTTATGATGAGTAGGTGCAAACTAAAACAAAATTTCTTGTTTCCATTTTTTTATTCGACTATACATTGTACGTATGCCCGAGTTGACAACTAAATAATAGGTAAAATCAAAAGGTGCCATCTCGCACGTCTGTGCGAGTTTAAAGTGTGCGAGTTGACGAATAACTCGCCACGTTTCACCAAATTACAACTGAACATGTGCTCAGCGTGATAATTAGTGAGCCCATCGCCGATTTATGCTAATGGATGCATGTGCTTTCCGTGAGCCGTTAAACTACACGGCTCAGTATTATATAATACTAGCTTCCCGCCCGCGACTTTGTCCGCGTGGACCCCGTACCCCTATGACGTATATATATATGAATATTGATTGATATGTTACACAAAAGGACAGGTGGACAGTGCCTACATAAATAAATATAACTTGAATAGAATCCATCAAACAAGTTGACAAACAAATCAACAAAGCTCTGTTCTGCCGACACAATATCCCTCGTTTCCGATACTACTGTTACATTTGACACTATTGTTAGTGGCCTTTTGTCCCTCCGAGCCCTTTGAAAGGAGATAATCAAACTGACTTGGTAAACTAGAAAATCGCAACTACGAGTAAGGATCACATTAATAGAAGTTCAGGTAAAATAGTTCAGATTCTAAAAGCAGAAATGGCAGGTCCTTAAGTTTTACTGATATCTTCCACTGAGCTTCTATTTTGTTTTTGAGCTATTGAAGCTTTGTAAAGGAGTGATCTTAAAAAACCACTCACCAGCATTAGGCTAGCGTGGTGGGTTATGTGCTGTGGTGAGACCTGGACCTGTGCCCAGCAGTGGGACGTTTATAGGCTGATAATAAACGACAGAAGGACAATGGCAGACTGTTTTAAAAGAAAAGGACAAGCAAATGTTATGTGTAGTATACTCGTACCTAATAAGGATATAAGATAGAAAATACATTAATGTTTTTTATATATTTTAGCGTTTTATTAACGCTTAAATTTACTTAAGTAAAATTTTTAAACACTGAAAAAAGACGACAACCTTACGCGGGAATCGAACCACGCACCTTCCGCATTCCGGACGGCTGACTTAACCGCTTGGCTACCGAGGTCTGCGGAAGAAATGCGGAAGGTGCGTGGTTCGATTCCCGCCAGAGGTGGTCGTCTTTTTTCAGTGTTTAAAAATTTAACTTAGAATATACATTTTAGGAAAAAATTCAAAGCCAATGCATGATAAAACAACGATTAAGAAAAGCAAAATAAGAGACTGCTAACAGAGTTTGAATATACTAAAAATCTTTATTAAATAAATACAAACAACAAAAACGTCGTAAAGTTTTCTGGTTTCCATTTACAGTACCTATCCTTCTATATTTCGCGTGCCTTAGCCCAAAAATTATTTGGAGATTTAAATGGTTTTATTTATATTTTGTTAGATTTTCATACAAATATTAAAAGGACAATGTTACCACAAAAATATTATGGTTGAAATTGCTGTTATCGAAGCGGCGAGCTGATTCTTTGCTACACGCTAAGAGCGTTGGTTTAAAAGATTACACGTTATAATACAGAAACCTCAGTTAATGGTCATAGAGAGGACGCAATGAACAAAGAAAAATATTGAAACTAAAATTTTATATTTTTTTCGACATTTTACCCTTTGTTGCATGTTTGCAACTTGTTTGCAATTTTACTTATTTCCAGCTATCAACACTGACTGATAAGTTTTTAACTAGTAAGCTTTCATAACTTCACCGCGCTCTTATGAAGTTAGATGCCTAAGTTCCTAACTGTGAGAACTACCTACACGGCGTAGATAGCTTATTAAACATTCATAAGTGTTATACGAGTATAAGAACATGTTATATCAGAAAGTTATCAGTGAGATTAGTATCACGTTTCTATTCCTTTTATCCTATGATTTACATTATCGTTATGCTAACGTGGTGTCAGCATAACTTTAGAAACATTAAAACTATACAATTCATATGGATTCACTTGAGTTTAATATTACAAGAAGTCTCCGTTTGACCTCGCTAGTGGTTCAAAACTTTAGGATAAAATATTGACGTAAAATAAACGCTAAGCAAACAGTATATAACACTTGTTGAATAAAAAAACAACGACTAGGTTTTTAAACTATTTAACGGTGCACCTACCAAGACTTCATAAAACTAAAGAGTTCTATAGTCACTAAAACAATGGCGTCGGAACAATAAGTCGCGCAACAAACCTGTCGCCGCTGCAGACTGTATTAATTTGACTACAATGGTGGGATTAATCACTCGCGGACGGCATTCGAAGCCTTTTCATTTGTTATCGAAATGTTTGGCTGATTATAAACGTTTTAACCACGGAATCTTCGATCAACATTGATCGAAGCACGGAATAGATAAATAAGGTTTTTTTTCTCTTAATTAATGTCTTCGTGCGATCAGCACATTTAGCCAGTGTCAAGTAAGATATAATAGTAATTATTTTCTTTGCATTAATGATAATGAGTGATAATGAACGTTTAATGGTAAATGATATTCCCTCAAACCCCTCGAGACTCAATAAAGCAGTGGGACTTTATTGAGATCTCACACGGACTTCTTTCACGAACACATAACAGTTAATAATCCACTTATATAAGGTTCTTTGGTTTATAATTCGTTTTCAGTAACAGGTAAATGATGCGCTATATTTTACTCATTTGTATTGATAGTTAAATAACATTATATTTTTTTTAAACAAAAAGTATGGTTTAAATCATTCGAAACAGTTTCTTTTTTTACAGTGTTTCTTGCCTTTGTTTTATGTTACTGAGTCGCCATGCCGAGAGTACCGCGTTTCCGACTCTGAATCTTCAGTTCTTATGCCTCTATCCCTATATCTTATATTATCTATCCCGGTTAATCATTAGATCCCTTTAAAAACATGTATTACCGTCGCCATCATCCAGGCAAATCTCTATCTTTGCCCTTATCTTATCATCTGGTGTTGAAATATGAACTGGACCTTTACCATTTTGAAATACTTAATAACTATGACTTATTAGCTACCTACCGATGTCACTGTAAGTGAATGGCATCTATACTTATATATACCTACAGGGTGGAATTTTGTAATGCCACCAGGGCCCTTATTCTGTAACGATTCCTTGTTTCAAAACCACGTTAATTCCTTAAAAAGTTACGATATCTTCCCAAAAACGTATGCGTTGACGTTTATGCGCGGTAAGGTTTAGGTGTAGAATCTATAGATTGCGATACAGAATCAGGGCCCTGAAGGGAAAGTACTCCTAATACTGTAGATAGAAAATTTTACTCAACATTTTATTTAACATTCCTTTATTTATGAAAAGAAAGAAAACTGCATTTAAAGGTTTTTCAAAAATTCGCTTGCCACACCCGGGAATCAATCCGACTAAAATCTGTAAAAATGACATGCTGTACTTTTATTGCATCGATCGTTAGGGTCAATTATAAGGAAGAAATCTCTCTAACAAACTTGATAAATTAAATGCTTTTTTTTTGTGGTGATATGTAAAAAATCAAATTTATATTAAATCTTAAGCGAATGTAAACGAATTGAGAGTTGAATTTCAGAATACGATTTATAATATTCACCAAAAAATGGTATTAAAGTTTACTAGATAATGAATTCGTTAGAAGAATTACTTCTATTATGTATCCAAGAAAATGAAGCCCATTTCAAGCAACTAATTAGTTATCTTTATTATTGAAATTTTGCATTTACAATGCTATATAGATATAAGATAAAATGTTTACTAGAAAAAAACAGTTTCAGGAAAGCTCGGTAGCTTAGCGGTTAGAGCATTGGACCGGCAATCCAAAGGTCACTGGTTCGAATCCCGTTCGAGCTTTCCTGAAACTGGTTGTTTTTTTCTAGTAAACATTTTAACTAATTAGTTAGTTTACCATTTTTTATATATAATTAAAATTATTTAACATAATTATCATGGTTGACTATATACATACGTCGATTCACGACTATTAGGATTAGTTACCCCTAAAAGGATTAGTCAGAGACTATTAGGCAATGTGGACCGCAGAAACAGTCCTCTGCCATAGTCCACGTTTCAGCAATTTACAACTGCACATGTGTTCAGCGTGATAGGTGGTGAGCCCGTCGCCGCTATATGGTGCTGAATGTCTGTGCAGTCTTTAGTCCGTTAGCCGTCTTTTACGACACCCAAGGGAAGGGAGGCGGTGGTAGTATTTTTTCACCGCTACCCGACATGGATAACGGGAAGTTATTTTTTTCACAGTCGGTTTTGACCTTTTTAGGGTTCCGTAGCCAAATGGCAAAAAACGGAACCCTTATGGATTCGTCATGTCTGTCCGTCCGTCCGTATGTCACAGCCACTTTTTTCCGAAACTATAAGAACTATACTGTTGAAACTTGGTAAGTAGATGTATTCTGTGAACCGCATTAAGATTTTCACACAAAAATAAAAAAAAAACAATAAATTTTGGGGGTTCCCCATACTTAGAACTGAAACTCAAAAATGTTTTTTTCATCAAACCCATATGTGTGAGGTATCTATGGATAGGTCTTCAAAAATGATATTGAGGTTTCTAATATATTTTTTCTAAACTGAATAGTTTTCGCGAGAGACACTTCCAAAGTGGTAAAGTGGTGGTGGTGGTGGTGTGTCCTCCGCCTTGTAACTTCTAAAATAAGAGAATGATAAAACTAAAAATAATATATGATGTACATGCAAACTTCCACGCAAACTTCCACCGAAAATTGGGTTGAACGAGATCTAGTAATTAGTTTTGTTATAATACGTCATAAATTAATTAATTTAAAAAAATACACTATTATTAAAACATCGATCAAAGTTACAACGAACTACAAGAACTTTTTTATGATGTTACTTGCTGCTACGGAACCCTTCATGGGCGAGTCCGACTCGCACTTGGCCGGTTTTTTATATTACTGAGTCGACAAGCGTAGCGTACTACGTTACCGACTCTGAAACTTCAGTTCTTATGCCTCTATGCTCTGTTGTTTCCGAATAGTTTCCCTTGATACCTTTAAAAATAGATATTACAGTGGCCATCATCATTACAAGCCAATCTCCCTTTTATCTTTGCCCCTATCTCATCTGGTGTTGAAAGAAGAACTAGCCCTTTACCCTTTTCCAATACTCAGATGATAAAGATCTAGAATAAGCTACGTACCGATGTCGCTACAACTGAATGGCATTCTAAATAAAGAGGTAAAGAGTCTTGTCTGACACCAAGTAGGTAAGTAACCCCTTGAAGATCGTAAAACCAGACACAATTAAAAATCAATTGTTACGCGACCGCCGGCGGTCTTATGATCCTTGACCTATTAATTATATTAGACACTAGCAGACCGCCGGCGACTTCGTTCGCGTGGACCCCGTACCGCGTGACGAATTTTCAAAATGACACTTTTTGTAGATAATGGTGTGTTCTGCAAAGCCATAGTACATTATTTTATTCTATCATCAATAGTTTTCTTTGCGCACGCGATTTAAGGAATTTATTTGAGTTTTAGTAAATGTCCCTAATTTTTTTGAAAATATAATATAGCCTATCTATGTCACCCGAAGATAGAGTAGCTTCCCAACGGTGAAAGAATTTTTAAATCGGTCTAGTAGTTTCGGAGCCTATTCAATACACACAAACAATCAAATGTTTCCTCTTTATAATATTTGTATAGATTAGTGTGCTAATGACTCAAACATAAATAATTTTGTCCGTTGATCTCTGACTTCCTTTGCCAATGTGTAACGAATGAACGTGGCTAAGTGAAATGTTAATTCGATTAGTTGGGCCTAAGTAAGCAGGAGTGACTGCTTTCCGGCTCTTCAGCCAATTAAGCTGCAGCAAGCAATGCTCTCAACTCCTAACTCTCTATAGCTAATCTAATTCAGAGTTCAACCAATACAGCCTGATAGCTAGAGTAATTAAGTTACCTTTGAGAGTTTCTAATACCTAGTTGATGTCGTTAAACCGAGAATAGTTAACATTCCTTCATAGTTTTTGTCATAAAACGATAAATCTTTCACGTTATTTTATAGTTTTCGTCATAAAGCGTGAATCGTTTTACACAACTCGATAGTTTTTGTCATAAAACATAGAAACCTTAACGTAAAATCTATTTTTTATTATTATTTGTTTTCCACTGATAGAAGGAAATCTTTAAGCAACTATTACGACTAATTTGTTGATTTCAGTCCCTTTTTGTTTGATTGTAATAAGAATATTTGAACAAAGTGATCCAAGTGGTTCAAAGTGGTTCTTGCCTCGAACTACAGTGTTGTGGAACCAGCTCTCGGCGGCGGTATTTCTGGACCGTTACGACTTAGGAATCTTCAAGAAACGAGCCTATTCCTTCCTTAAAGGCCGGCAACGCGCCTGCGATTCCTCTGGTTTTGCGGGTGTCCATGGGCGGCGGTGATTACTTTCCATCAGGTGACCCGCTTGCTCGTTTGCCTCCTTCTGCTATAAAAAAAAAATAATAATAATAATTTTAAAGGTCTGTGACGTTTCTAGGTAGAAACATCTAAGTATTTTCAGAGTTCATCCGAGATTACAAAGTCATTCTAATAAAACCGTCTCACCAATATAACAAATCTTGAGAAATTACGAACTTTTCATAGTACCTAGCAAAAAGCATTTAATTTTCCAGCAGAAAAGCTTCCTAATTTAATTTGCGCTCTGAAACTCTAAGACGCCATATAAAGTGCTATTAAAAGTTACCATCTTTCACGGAGTAGCGAGCGATTTCTTTTAAATCGGAATGCAATCAGGTGAGAAATAGCTACAACAACAGACTTTATTCCCGTCCGTTCAATGTAGTAGAAACAATTTCCGAAGTTGATGAAACAATATTATTTGATAGGTAATATTTGATTTTATGCGTTAATAACGCTCTAATAAAATCGTAGTTGAAATAAATTACAACCACAGGTGGGAATCGAACCCACTAATGATTTCATGTGACACTGTTTTCTTTTCTCTTAAATTAATGGCTTCGTGCGATCAGCACTTTTAGCCAGTGTTAAGTTTTTAATAGTAAGAATTATTCTTTTCTTTACATTAAGTGGATGATAATGAGTGATAATGAACGTTTAATGGTAAATGGAATTTTCCCCCAAACCCCTAGAGACTCAATAAAGCTGTGGGACTTTATTGATGTCTCACACGGACGTCTTGAGAGAAATTGAAAAGTGATGTTCCACTGTTTTGTTTTATTTGCTAACACTCATGAACGTCCTCGAACACTTAACAGTAAATAATCCACCATTATTTCACATTAATATTTGACAAAACACAAATAATAGAAAATAATACAAAACTGCAGACATGACGCTTCACTTTCCCGCCAAGAAGTCCGTAACATTGTTAGTGCTATAAAAACATAAAGTCAATCTTTCCCCCTTAAGTAACGGCTTCGCGCGGTTAGCACATTTAGCCAGTGTCAAGTAAGAAATTATAGTGTAGGTACAAGCTGGTAGGTTAGTTTAGGAAAAATACTCATTTATAATGTGGATGGAAACAGTGTGCGAGATATCTCCTTCTATTAAATTTGTGTGTGCACACCTGTACCATTTTCGGTTTTTTGACAATCTGTCCTTTTGAGAATCTGTCTTTTTGAGAATCTGTCCATAAGAGAATCTGTCCTTATGAGATTGACTTATATTTTCTTTGCATAAAATAAATGATAATGAGTAATAATATGAACATTTAGTGATAAATGATATTCCCCCAAACCCCTTGAGACTCAATAAAGCTGTGGGATTTTATTGAGATCTCACACGGACTTCTTGAGAGAATTTGAAAAGTGATGTTGTACTGTTTTGTTTTATTTGCCAACACTCATGCACGTTCACGAACACTTATCAGTAAATAATCCATCATTATTTCACATTAATATTCGACAAAACACAAATTTAACACTGAAAACACTGCAGACATGACGCTTCACTTTCCTCTCAAATCGTAATATTTGGCGTGTTCTTTTTGTTTTTTTTTTGAGATTGTCAGGACAAGGAAAATCTTTGGACATTCGTCACGGGGTGTTCACGTGGAATAAGTCGCAGGCGGGCCGCTAGCGATAGATCTTTTCCTCCTTCTTGCGTCGTATTCCTCAGTACTGATGGTCGCGACCTCCTGGATGCATTATCTTCTCCTTTACAATGCTTCGCCATTTTTCTCTGTCCGAGAACAGATTGAATAGGGTAAAATATGTGGTCTGTGGGTAAAGGAGAAGAAAAGAATTATAAGGCTCATATGCTGAAGTCACCATCCCATAGAGGTACTTTTTCTTTTTCTTTTACTTCGACCTGTAGATATTCTAAGTAGACTCGCGGCCAAAGTTAATTCTCAATCAATTTGTTGTTTTTCCAACTAATGTTAAGATAGAAATTTATCATTATCATCATCATTATAGTAAGCTTGAAAAGTATCTAGTTGTTTAAGAGAAAGAAATTATCTGACCGCAGATATTTAAATATAAATCAATATTCTCGTCATAGAATCTCGCTACCGAATGCTAGGAGTTGTCGATATTCCTTATTAAAATTAATGGAGCTTCTCCATGATAGAGTAAACACGCCCCAGTTTGCTTCAAACAACGTAAGTACAAGTACGTACCTAACAATAACCAGTTAATGGAACTCTGTGGACATCGGAAACCGTTTCTTTCTATTAAAACGAGCCCATTCGTTTATTGTAGGTTGCCATTAACGAAAAGTGTCATTTAATGACAATAATAATAGATACGCTTAATGATACAATTGAATAGATTATACATATTACAGATTTTACTTAGGTATTTAAGTCAAGTCGAGGAAGGATGTGGTTTGGCTTCTTCCTATTCCTTACACTCGGTTTCACTTATACCTTCCTTGAACGGTTCAAAGTATGAAAAAAAAAAAAATATTACCTAAACTGTACCTGCTGCAAATACCTATTTTTAACAACACAACATTTACAGATTTAAGTAGAAAACAAAAAATTATGTATCAAAATCTCATCTATTGTTGCAGATGACGGAAGCCAGGTCACGCGTCCAGCAGAACGACCTGCTGCTGCACGAAGCAGTCATCAAGAACGAGACAGCGGCGGTGCGGGAGGCTCTGCTGAGGCCCACCGATGTCAACTGCAGGAACAATGTAAGTGGATGAGTATCTTGAGAAGACAGGCATTTAGAACAAAAAGGTGGCGGTGCTGCGGTCGTTTGCAGACGCTCTTGAAGAAGAAAGAGGTATCAAAAAAGGGGCTTAAACTGTTTGGAAAGATATTGATACCGCTTGACGTCATTTCCAGATATAATGTAAGTGAACGAGTCTCTTGAGGAGACAGGCATCAGTAACAAGAGGTCGACGGTGCTGCGGCCCACCGACGTTAGTAAACAACGTAAGTTAACGAGGCGCTTGGAGAGGAAACAGGTATCAGGCCTTCCTGATACCTGTAGGAGGCAGATGCTGTGCAGGAGTCTCTACTGAGACATATCGACGTCATCTGCAGAAATGGATGAGGCTTTTGGAGAGGTAGCATGCATCAAGAACGAGACAGTTACGGTGATGCGACTCACCAATATTAACTGCAGAAACAATTTGAGTAAAAAAGTCTCTTGAAGAGGAGGCAGACATCAACATCAACCATTGACCAATATTAACTGCAGAAACGACGTATGTTAACGAGTCCAAATTGAGTGAAGGAAATAATCAAGAAGACGACTGTGTCAGTGCTATACAAACTACGGATATCAACAGCAGGAACAACGTAAGTGAACGAGGCTCTTTAAGTGAAGGCAATCATCAAAACGAGACAGCAAGTTGTGAAGCCGCTAATACGGCCGATTTCAAATGCACGAACAAAGCAAGTGAACGAGGCACTCGAAGAAGTTGCAAGCATCAAGGTTCAGGCACGCCTGAACCTTGATGCCTGCGGTAACTACAGGAATAATGTGATATTTTTAGGCAGTAGGCACCAAAGTAACACCAAACCTCCTAGTCCGACCCACAGGTGCCCGACATGCGGTAGGCTTTCTCGTTCGCGCATCGGCCTACACAGTCATGCAAAGAAGTGCTCCCAGTCCCAGTCATGCATAAATAAATGGTCTGAAACAGGCGCAGGGGCCAATATAGCAATAAACACCAATATTCTGGCTGTACCCTCATTAAGTCATCCGGGGCACTCGAATTCTGTACAAAAAGGTTTCAATGGCGGTAAGACGTAGGGTATCGTAACTTTTAACGTTCATAATTTATCTAGGAGAGTTGAATATTTCGGTATGGAACTAGCTCCCTATAACGCGATAAAATAAAGTAATCTACAAGGACTTCCTCTGTCGTAAATAATGTACAGTTAAAAAGTAGGTAGATACATTAGCTTCAAGTTAGTAAAATGAATGTCGTGCTCTAACAAAGGCTGCAAAATAATTTAATTACGCCATCCTTACCTGGCGAGGCAGAAGTTGGGAACAAAAGCTTGAACAAAAGCTTTTTCATAAATGCGGGTAAAACAATTATCATGAACGAACGAATGTTGCTGAAGTTATGACGTTGAAGTACGAATGACACTTAACACTTAACTTTACGGGAACTTTATTTTATTGCCAGCCTTTAAACGTTTTCCTGTTGAGCTGACCACTGGGGAGGTCAGACCGTAACCCACAATGGCTCAATTTAGAAGCCGAATGGTTACCTCATCACATTCGCATTCAACGTAATCATGTTTTAATCTACATTGCTCCGTTAGACTACTGACGCAAATCTATTCATAACACAAGCGTGATATGTTACTATTAATAATTTACGAAACAAAACCGGTTTTTGATATTGTCATCTCAATGTCTCTCTGTGGTTACTTTCAACTCAGTATTCAGTTTACTGTATCAAGCAAAGTCAAAAAGTCAAAGTCAAATTCATTCATCAATTTAGGTTACAATAATTGAGCAGTTATGAATGTCGCTATGCCATCGGTTCCTAAGTTCTAATTATGGGACGGGAGCCTTGTACTGAGAAGAACCAGCAAGGAACTCAACAAGGGCATTTATTTTCTCCCTTTCTTTTACAGCGTCAATACAAATTGGAAAATGCCCTCCCTGTCATAGAAGAATTTTCCATTACAACATCGATTACAAAACAACACAACATACAAAAGAATAACCAATAAAAAATAAAAATATTGCTGAATTTAAAAAAAGCGAAAAACAGATCTCTTTAAACGACGTTAAATTGAATCACCTAGACTAGACTAGACGATTGTCGCCACTCGCACCTTCACAACCTAGTACTAAAACAGTGTTTTTTATACAGTACGGGCGGGCACCCATCCACTGGGCGGCCAGCCGGGGCAACGTCGACATCATCAAGTTGCTCATCGAAGCCAAGTGCGACATTGAGGCGGCCGATAAGGTAAGGTCTCTTTCTCTTTTCTTAGATAACTTGGTGCGGTTATTTGGCACATTAATCCAGAGTCAATTACGGGATATGTTATGTAACCGCTCGTAATGGAAAAACCACCGTTTTTTCACGTCAATATTGAACAAAACACAAAATAATATAAATAAACCAATAATGCAAAAGTGACTATTTACAATCACGCCAAGCCAAGGACTTCTTCCCTAAACAAAGTTTGTTTGCTAATTCCAGCAACTTAGGTAACTGTTAAAAAAAAAAGTAGAAACGTGTATGTTTATGTAAGCTCAGTCTCAGAAGCATTCTCAAATAGTTGTGATTCTACCACAGGTTCGGAATGCAGTAATCTATGAAATAACGAAGAGCCCTGCAATAAACTCTACAGGAAGCTTACAAACGTGGGCACTTATTTGTCGCTCGAATTATATCAATTTTCGATTAAATAATACCTATTGGAAATCCTTTCATTTTCTTTCTTGTTCATGTAAACGTTGTTTTTCTTGCAGTCAATATCAATATTTCTTATATAGAGAAGCGCCTACGCTTTCTGAAGCCCTAGTGCATGTTTTGTGTTACGACGTTTTAAGTACAATGTTCCATAGAAATTAACCTTATTATTTAAACAGCAATCTCTATTTAGCGATACGGCGGGTAAAACTAATAACTTCATTGGTCACCGCTGGCAGTATTATATTAGTGACTCCATCGATACTTTATTTTTTGGTATCGATTCTTTTGCAGAATTTGTTACATTCACATGGGAACTTTCATTTAATTCCCATGGTATCGTAGGTAATCGTTCATTATATACGGCTAAGAAAAAAACCTAAGTACAAATACCTAAGTAATAAATTTACATATTTTATTATTTTAATAGTATTATATGAAAGGTCTCGAAACTAAACAAGTTAGAAAGAACAAAGCGTGTAGGACGATGAAAGCGAACAAACAGAAAACAGTGAACAATGTATAAGTGAGGTCTCTCAGTGCAGAATTTATTGTGACACAGCCTAAATAATGGCTTTATTTTCTTTATTTTTTGTCTAGTGACCAAACAGCCTTCTTAATCTTTTCTACAAGTACCAGGTTGTCATGACACCGACGAAGTTAACCTACTACAGCCTCTCCACAGTTCGGCATGCGGCCATTGCTGATGGCAGCATGGCACGGACACCTCGAGGCCGTGAAGACGCTCGTTGCAGCGGGCGCTTGTCTTGCAGCTACTAACAAGGTATGCCGCCTTGGTACTTTAAATTTTATTTAGGTATATGGGGAATATGTAGCCTGTAAAGTCCAAATAAAAAATATAAAGGTCTAAATCCCTAACATATTATTTTATTACAAAGAATTACAACGTATTCAAGCCTTGTTTTAGTTTCAATTTTGTATAGAAGAAATATCATAGCCAGTTTCACCGAAAATCCACGAGCGCATTCAAATTGATATTGAGTCCGGTTTGATCGCAAAATAAATGAGTTTTCCAACAAACTGGAATCGAATGTATTGTTTCAGCAATCAATTGATTCATTTTGGATTTAAGATTTTGCATTTTGGATGTAGCGCGAGGTTAACGCGCTTACTTGTTAATACTAAATTCATAAAACGTATCCAATCACTTGGTCAACAGTGTAAAATTTTTGAACAAGCTGGAATAGACTCACTTAATCTAATTAGCTAGCAAAATCTTGTTAGTTAGGTACTATTAAAATCAGCCAGTTTTTTTTTTATTTACGAATGGTTTGTTCTAAAGCTTTTGCTGTGATGATATAACAAATATTGCAATAGGCAGGAAGGAAAACAATACAAGATCAAGTCATACTAGTCCGGTAACAATTTAATTCAGTTTTGTGCCTTGCAAAGTCCAAAAGTATTATTTTATTTACCCTGCTGGTAATCTCTCTGAGTGAAACTCATCAAAATTACATGTCGGTCGGTCTCTGAAGACTAAGTTTAACCCAGACTTGTAAATCGAAACTTGACGTCGAAAGCATGCTGCCACATAATATCCCTTCTGTGTATAGACAAGACAAACTGCTTTTGTACAACTTGACAGAAGCATAATAGAAGATTAGTGATAAAGATCTTGTATGTATATTACGCAGAATCAGATCATAGAGGCAGAGGCAAAACTATGTATATGTAATAAACTTAAATCATATAACAAACATTCTTTTATTTGTTGTTGTTTGAACTTTCAACTAAGTACTTTAAACAATGATATTTGAGTTATTATATAAGTAGGTTAGTAATTAAGTAGGTAGATTATTTCCTCGAAAAGTTAAGTTCCTAAACAAACAAAACCTAAACATACAACTAAACTTGTTCTTATGAAATTATTACTGTGAAGAGAAACAATACTTGGTCTGAAATAGAGAGTAAGTAATTAGTCTTACATTTAGTAATAGGGTTTTTAACGAGGGAACGATGGTGCCTCTGAGTGCAGAATGCGAGCTTCATCCAATCCAATCAAATCCAATTCGATCACGTTAGCTAAAACGAGAGTTTGTACATGACAAAATAGCAACCTCATTTGTCACTAAAAGCGAAGTAGTTAGGGGCGGCTTGATATTAAAAGAATACTACCAAGTACCAACCCATCTCATCACTTGGGTGTACTGCTTGTGCGGTCCTGATTGCCTAGTCTCTGACTAACCCTTTGGGGAAAATAGTCGTGAGTGTCCTATCATTCTGTTTTCAATGCCTTCAAAAATCTAGTTTTCAATAACGTTATCGATGCGATAGCGGAAAAAAAAAACTCGCGTACTACAGCAGCCAGAGGCATAATCGTTGCTTCTCATAATATTCTTCTTAGGTACCTCTCTATCTCGGGTTCCCTATTTAATCCCGAAAGCCGTTTTACCGATTATCATTTCAACGAAAACTATTAACCGAACACTCAAATGAACAATTTGTACAAAGCTTTAATTTACCGATGTAACGATTCACCTAAAAACCAATTACCGAAGTTCATTTCAGCGACCATACCACATAACCAATAAATTATAAAACCTATGTAACATTATAAGACTTTAAACTATCGCGTTGCATTGCATTAAAACTGTTTTAACGGGACTAAACTTGTGACCACGGCCGCAGCATCGCGGCCGAAACGTCAAGCAGTAAGTAGATATGTACTTACTTACAAAATTAATCGTGTTTAGTCCCGTTAAAACAGTTCTATGTAACATTACACCGAATTTTAAGAGTATGTAGGTCAACGCCTCGGTGGCCGAGTGGTCACGTGCTTGGTTCGATATCCGGAGGTCCCGGTTTCAATTCCCATGTCGGACATAGCGCGTTTCGAATTTGTTGATTCATAGCCCGGGTTTGTGATCACTAACCCGCATTTGGCAAGAGTGGTGATTGTATGATTTACAATCACCACCATAACATCATAAAAAATCACGTAAACCGTAAGGAACATAAACATATCAAGGTCATAAACGAATTATGTATATATTTTTTATTAAATTGTTGTAATTTGCTTAAATTCTTTCTTATAAAAATAAATACTAACATTAAATTTAAAAGGCATTTGATTTATCCCACTTTTATTAATTTACTGTAATTATTAATGATAAACGTTTCAGTAGCCAAACTTTTGGCCTCAAAAACGGAAAGTAGAGCCTGTATACTATTCTACTATACGGTAAAAGCCTGCATCTTTGAAACCAAGTCTTCGCTACAATTGATGGGTATTGGCTTAATCACTAGATCACCACCCTTGAAAAATGCGGGTTAGTGATCACAAACCCGGGCTACGAATCGACAAATTCGAAACGCACTTTGACATGGGAATTGAAACCGGGACCTCCGGATATCGAGCCAAGCACTTTACCACTCGGCCACCGAGGCGTTGACCTACATATTCTTAAAATTCGGTGAAATGTTACATCGGTTAAATAATATGTCGGTTATGTATGGTCGCTGAAATGAACTTCGGTAAATGGTTTTTCGGTGAATCGTTACATCGGTAAATTGAAACTTCGTACTAATAAGACATCGTTCAATTGAGTGATCGGTTAATACTTTTAATTTAAATGATAATCGGTAAAACGGCTTTCGGAATTAAATAGGGAACCCCTCTATCTCAAACCCAACAGCTAAGTTGAAGGTTGGCAGCATAAATTATAATAATGGCAGTCAATGTATCAATTCTACACTGCTGTGTTACCTCTTGTCTCTGGCAAGGCGAAAGAAAAAAAAGTAGAGATTGTTCACCCACTGGGCTACTCTGCTCTCTGTGCTAAATAATAAACCCACGTACCTGTTTTGTTTACCCTCATTTTTTGTACATTTTATATGCACTTTTCTGAGCTAACTGGGATAATCCCTTGGGAAGTTGCCAGTCGGATCGTAAACAATGTGTAAACCTGGTACATACATTTTTAAGTATGTCGTATGTGCTGTCTTTTTTTTAAATCTTTATTATTTTTGGACGTGCTGTATTAGTTATACTTACAAATTCTTTTTAAATAAAATCAACAACAGACATCCTTTGTTCATATCATACATAGTAGTTTTAGACTATTTTAGATTTACCGCTGAAATTAACAGGTTCACTGTCCAAAAAATATAACAATAGGTTAATTAATTGTTAAGGACCATATGTGGTCTGCGGGATAGTGAACCTATTAATAATCAATTTATGTTTTGCTAGTAATCAATACTTTTATTTATTACATTATCATTATTCTAATTCTTGATCTAATTAAAACAGAAAAAAAATCTATACACTAAAACAAAATAACTTAAAAACTAAAAACCTATAAATAAAAAATATCTCTAAGAGAACCGCTGCCGCGCGGCAAAGTCCCCAAATGGCTGGCAGCGTTGCCCTTTTGAATGGCCAGGCTAACTCGTTGGCAAAAGTAGCTGCCAGCCCTCCGGTCGCCGGAGGCTTCGACAAGGCGTTTCGATCAATCTTTAACGAAACGCCGTGCTTCTGGCCCCCATGGCCCCAGCGTTTCCACCCCAAACGGCACAAACACATAGCTCTCGCCAAGAGCTTCGTATTTGCGCCGCTTGAGACTTTCGGCTGCGGCTGCTGCAGCGCCCGCCTCGCAGGAGGTCGCACGGATGTGGGAGGGAGCCAGAGTGTCTACACAAGTTGCGTCCCACATCAGCGACCTCCCTAGTTTCCATGAAATTAGAGACATTCCGTCGGGTCTCTTGCCATCGCTCCGAAACATACCGTTTGGCTCTAAGATTGCCGGTACGTCTGCGGAGGCAAGGGCCCGACGGATGATGTCATTTAACGAGGCGTGGCGCGACAGACGACCGGCACTTCGGGAGCAGGACAGCCCGTGATGGCCTAACTCGTCAACGGGCTGACCGCAGCTGCAGCGGTGCGGTTGGTTGACGCGGGCGCCCAAGCGCAGGCCAACAACAGCTGTTAACATTTGGTTACTCAGGAGAGTACCGATGTTTGCCGATGGTAATGCCTGCAGCCAACATCCTGACTCCTTTTCAGCCACAGCAAGAAGACGAGCGCGATCAGCTTCGTTGTTACTCGAAGCAAGCAGGTGGTCATGCTGTTTTTGGCATAGCAACTCGTCCCACTGTCGCTGAGAGTGAGGTGTCTTGGGTAGACTGTTAGGACATGTCAAAGACCAGGCGTTCCTGGCCTCAGCCAAATACGACACCTCTACGGAACCCAACGAAGGGCTAACGATACCACTGTAGAGGCTGTGCGTACTGTGGGTAGAAGACAGGAACGCCGGTAATGACACTTCCGAAATTTTGCGAATACCTAAGCCGCCGAAACGGATCGGAAGAGAAGCCTGATCCCAGGACCTGTCGGTTAGAGGGCAATTCAGAATTTTTATTAAAACATTTTGAATTAGTTTGTCCAATTTTTTTAGTAGAGAATCGTATTTCCAAAGTTGAGAACACCGGTGCACATATGTGAATTTGGGCACAAAAAGACAAAAACGAATTATAAAAAGAGCCATATGAGCATTCATATTGTTTTGCTTGTTTCTTACTTATTCTTTAAAATTATGTAAAATTTCAAACTCTCTGGCAAAACAACAAAGATATTGATTATCAAATTCCGCCGTTAGGAGACTTAACGAACTCTTTAGCCACTTTTTAAAGCATTTCTCTTTTCCAGAAACACAACGACATCTTGCAATGCGCATGCACTCGCGGATGTCTGGACGTGGCTTCGTACGCCATTACCCTGGGCGCCAGGGTACAGGGGCTGGACGCGGCAGGAGACGCCCCCCTGGCACTGGCCGCGAGAGCTGGCCACGCAGCCTTGGTGGGGATGCTCCTGGACCAGGGCGCTTATATAGACGCAGTTAACAAGGCAAGTACCAAGAAATGTGTGACGTAATACATGTTGCACGTGGCCCTGGCAGCGACTATTCTTTTTTATTGTTTTATCCAAAAACATGGAAGCGTATTTACCGGAATCCTCAACCAACGAGAATGACATGAAGGTATAGGTTAAACGAAACATAATCCGACCTGCCTACATTATTTTTCGATTTACCAGATTGGGCACGTATAAAATCACTTAGGATACTTATTTTTGGTCCGTGATTCCTTCAATAAATTGTCAGATAACACAGGATAAGTCCAACCGGGAATTAATGGGGTTGGTTTAATATCCACTTACCACTTATACCACTCAAAGGTGTGTTACTAAACATCCAGTCCCTAAATCGTATTTGACCCTAATTAATTAGGTTGTTGCCCCGCCAATAAACATAATTACCTACTAGTGTTGGCTAGCGGACTGATGTATTTTCATTGCGATGAAACCAGTTTTGGCTCTTTGAATGAACTTGCATGGAAATGTTATGACGATAATTACTTTACATGAATTATTATTTTAGCTCACCAAACACCAGAACTAAATACAACTTAACAAAATACATTACACTTTTTTGTAAGTAAAAGTAAATATGTTATTTCTACGAAGTCTTTATCTTTCCTCTTGACTGCACCATCTTTGATGACCTCACGTTTTGTTGTAAAGGAAAAATATTTATTTGTTAAGGAGCTTTTACTCGAACACAAAGAAATTTTACTGAGGTAAGTTTAGCAGGAAAAGGTGTGCAAGTAAATACTCATTAAACACTTGACCGTCATTAGAAGCTTATAATATTGAGATAGGCATATCCGTTTCCCGTCGTATTTTCCTTCTCTTTCTTCCGGTATATCGCTGTCTCTCTCGCTCATCCCACTCAGTGGCGTCACCAGGTGGCGCGGTGGGGGAACCAGGAGATTTCACACCCGTGCCCATTTGTTCATCATTGGCGTGAAATTTCCCGTCGGCGTAACTTGTGCACTACATAGTGATCAAGTGACAAAGAAATAGAATTATTTTATTTAAACTGCAACACAGTTCTCGTGAGTTTCTACAATACACGTGAGTACTTAGAATAGTTTCTTAACTTAACGGTTTTACCGTTCGCTGAATTTATAATTTAAACTTATTTGGTATATCAAACTTTTTATTTTACCCGCAAGAGATGTAGATACACCTTTTCTTTTAAGATAAGAAAGCATTCGAGTAAAGATAGTATTTTAAAAAGTATTTTTTGTGTTTAATACGTGGTATCTACCCTCCAGGCACTTTTTCTTTTTATTTTAGATAAGAAACCGATAATTAGTGCTTACATTAGATAATGAGAAAAATGAATTGTAGCTAAGCGGCTATAGCTAGTCCTTCTAACAATCCCGATCGCATCGGCGAAGGTTGAGTTCGAGTTAGTCGTCATCGTTCAAAGAAGCATGGTCATCGTACCTACCCGCCTTTCATGACGATAACGACAATGTGTCTGCTTTATCGGACGTTAGAGGAGATCTTACAACGATTGTTGCACCTCGCAGGTGTTACCAATACTGACTAAAACAGTTAACAATTTAAATATTCCGTGTAGTGATCTAGATTTTATTTTTGATTTTAAAAGTAAACTAAAAGAGCCAGCTAGGCCTTAAGCACCAATATTCTGATAAATCTTGTGCACCAATGACTTTTGGTATTTAAAAACTAAAAAGATATTTTTAATAATTGTCTGCGCAGTTTACTAGTTGGTCGCAAAGATCTGATGCCTCTCTTAAAGGTCTTATTTTCAGTGGTGATTAGGTTATAGACTGAAACTATAAATATACAAAAAGTGGATAGGTACTCATAAAAATGTAAAAGACCCTCTAATGCTTGCTACTTTGAATAAGATTCTACCTTCAAACACACATTTGTTTAATTCTGAACAGATTACAGCTGCATTAGAAAAAATTGTCCTGTTAGAAAACTATTAAATCTGGTACTGGGAATGCCTCGCAAGCAAAACCTGTACTAACAACAAACGGTTACCTTTCGCAAGGGCAAACTTCTTATAGTGTACCATCGCGTTGTTCTTCTGGTTCATGGGACAGACACACGCACAGCATGCTGTGAACCGCCCTCGCAGGGCGCTTACCAAAATTAATGTCCTCCGCAAGGACATACTTATGGCAGCCACGAACCATATCGTGGCTATAATCTGCCCGCCCTCGCAGGGCGCTTACCAAAATCAATGTCCTCCGCAAGGACATACTTATGGCAGCCACAAACCATATCGTGGCAATAATCTGCCCGCCCTCGCAGGGCGCTTACCAAAATCAATGGTTATTATATGAGTGTTCGCGGTTTTGCGAGAAGATGCATATATGTTAATATAATGCTAAATCTACCTTATTTAATTGTATTTTATTTTGAATAATATGTTCAATTATTTAATTGGTATTTAACCGTTTTAATAAAATTTAATAAATAAATGTCCTCCGCAAGGGCATGCTTATGCGATTATGCCAGCACGAACCATATCGTAGCTATAAACCGCCCTCGCAGGGCGCTTACCAAAATCAATGGTAATATTACTTGAGTGTTTGCGGTTTTTGCGAGAAGATGCATGTATGTTAATGTAATGCTAAATGTCCCTTATTTTATTTGAATTTGAATAATACGTTTAATTGTTGTAAATGGTTATGTAACCGTTTTTAATTAAATTAAATAATAAATGTCCTCCGCAAGGACAGGCTTATGCCAGCCACAAACCACATTGTGGCTATGAACCGCTCTCGCAGGGCGCTTACCAAAAACAATGTCCTCCGTAAGGACATGCTTATGCCAGCCACGAACCACATTGTGGCTATGGACCGCCCTCGCAGGGCGCTTACCAAAAACAATGTATTCCGCAAGGATATGCTTATGCCAGCCACAAACCACATCGTGGCTATGAACCGCCCTCGCAGGGCGCTTACCAAAATCAATGTCCTCCGTAAGGACATGCTTATGCCAGCCACGAACCACATCATGGCTATGAACCGCCCTCGCAGGGCGCTTAACAAAAACAATGTCCTCCGCAAGGACATACTTATGCCAGCCACGAACCACATCGTAGCTATAATATAAACAACGGAGGCTGTTCGTACTTTCAATCCCCAGGATCATAGGCTTGGCAGCTCTATCAATCAGGACAAAAACGTCCATCTTCTCTGCTAACAGAGGTAACAAAAGACGTAGACAATGACGCTCCGAAATTTCGAGCCGGTCAATATGCACTTTATCGACACCGTTGGGACTAAATAGGTGCTCCAAGTTTTCTATCATAACACAAAGGTATCGAATACCGTTTTATCTGAACCCATCGCTCAAGGTTCCAAACCTTACAATCGACAGTTGTTACACGCTTGTATCGGACAAAATGTCTGCAATGCTGACACAGATGAAGGAACAGGTTTCTAGAAACAGTAAGTTTTTTTTCCAAACTTCGTTTTAACCCAGTTCTTAGTACCAAAGAGCACTCAAGAAAGGTCACTCCGTCCAATTTTTAACCTGAAGTCGTTAAATTATTATATGAATTCCGGACTGTGTACGGCCAAGAGACGAGATGCACAAATTACTTTTCTCAGACCTAGGTACTACCATCTGACTATAGCCAAATCCCACAATGGTTTCTTCGTCTGTTCTACAAAGGCGAATTACTAAAAAGTATATGCCTTCCATTTGAGATGAGCACGGCAATGTTTTCTTAGACTATTTATCTTATAGACATAAAGACCAGATGGTTCTGTCCAGACATGCCAACATTGTAATAGAAACACTTACTTATTTTGGTGTCCACATAAACTTCAAAAAGTCTGTTTGACCGCCCTCGCAGGGCGCTTACCAAAATCAATGTCTTCCGCAAGGACATACTAGGATACATGGAGGAATCACAAGCGTCCATACATACCTACATATACTTACGACCGTTATCCCCGAAGGGTTAGTCAGAGACCAGGCAATGAGGACCGCAAAAGCAGTCCTCTGCCATAGTCTACGTTTCACCAAATGATAACTGCACATGTACGTGACAAGTGATGAGCCTATCGCCGCTCTATACTGTTGGATGGATGTGCAATCTATGGTCCGTTAGTCGCCTTTTACGATACCTAAGAGAAGAAATTGGGCGGTAAAATAGACTCTACCTTACGATGTAGTTAAATGTATTGGTAGCTAAAAATTATCAGAAACACCAATACATATACCTCCACCAACATTCTTTTTGACAACCGTTGCTTCAGGATTGCGGGGTCACAACTCAACAATTCTGCCCTATCGGGAGGGTGGAGTGCATCCCAACAAAGCTGCACTGCAATCAAAAAGAAAAACGGGCTGTTCTAAGTCTTAGAATTACAAGCATCGAACACGAAGCCTGCGACAATTTAATTTTAATCCTCCAAACTGCCAACCAACAAATGACCACCAACCAAATTGTGGTCAAAATTCATTACATTCCAGGGAAATTGAACAGCCATGCAGATGAACTGTCTCGACATAGCCAAGCTCTAGAGTGGCATCTACTGCCAGAATTCACACAAACGATATTCGCGAAGTGGGCCTGGCCAGTAATTCACCTGTTTGTATCCAAGAACGCTCGAGTAGTGGGTAAACTATGCAGATTTATCTCAATGATTACGAAGCGATGTTTCACAATGTTTTCAGCCTGAAGTAGAACGCTTCCCTTGGAAATTCGCACCACCTTCCCTCATCCCCCGGGTGCTAGCACACCTCAACAGGAATTTATCTGATTGTGGTACCCCTTGCTGCCTCATTCACAGTATGGAATTCGAAACGTAGACGCCTGGTAGACATAACCACAGGCCTGCCAACCCCCAAGGTTCAAGATATGACGTTGAAATTTGGTGTGCTTAAATGATATATCGTTATGGAACCACAAGCAAATTTCCCTACTCAAGCGTCCGGTTATTATAAAACCATATGAGCACTTGTGCTTGGTCCAGTAGTACAGGAAGGGCGTTAGCAGCAGCGGCGCCATCCACACGCGGAACGCGTACCAAATGGGTCCAGTCAGTCCAGTTTTTGGCAGATTTACACTTAATATTTTAAATCTTTCTTACAATACTATACACTACCATAAATTGTCGTTTCTACTTTATGCAGCGCACAATTGTATGGAAATCTTAGTGACGAGGTAATAGTTAAACATGTTTTAAAATCAATCTCAATTAAACATTTAAAAACAACAAAACCTCCTTTTTCCAGGTTTTAGTAATATTAGTCTGTAGACCTTTGTAATGTATTTTAAACCTAGAATCAACTAGATTTCAAACAGTTCGTAACACTGCAATATTATTGTCGCATTGCTCCGACAATGCAGTAATATTATGGCGACAGTTTGGGTCAAAAACTAACTGTAGGGACTACAGACAAACAAGCTAGAAATTGCTACTGGTTAAAAGGATCAATAAATATTGTACAAGATGGCTAAACTAATTTATTTAAAACTTCGAGTGGTTCACCTGTCACCTGTTTCAAGCACTGTGGTAGCTAGATGGATATTACAGCCACACCTGGTTGTGTTTTGCTCCGCTGTAGCATCTACAAACTAGATTGATATGATTTACCCATTGAGGATATACTAACTATTGGTAAATGGAGATTAGTTACTTAATACTTTTCACAAGGTTTATTGTCGTGAAATATTGATTCAGGCTTCACGAAGTTTTTCATTTTTTATTTTTATCCTGTAAAGTGATTGAAATCAAATAGTAAACAATATTTATTTCCTAATAATAATGTTCGTTTACATGGTTTACAAGCTAAATTATTTGATTGTTCATCAATGACTGGCCAATTATTTTCTTACATGACTTAAATTGTAAATAATTAGTACTTAATTAAATCTCTTATTATAACTTTTTGTTTAAACCATAATCATATGATTAACTCTCTCGCACTTATTGTTTAATTTATTTCTCACATTGGCGTTTTCACCAGGCGATAACAAACAGGTCTCAATATTATAAGCTTCTAATGACGGTCAAGTGTTTAATAGACGCGTTTTACCTGAAATAAAACGCATATTAAATACTTACCTCATTAGAAGCTTAGTTTTTATTTCCGCCTGGTGCATAATGCATATTTCGACGCAATGATGAACAAATGGGCACGGGTGTGAAATCTCCTGGTTCCCCCACCGCGCCACCTGGTGACGCCACTGAGTGGGATGAGCGAGAGAGACAGCGATATACCGGAAGAAAGAGAAGGAAAATACGACGGGAAACGGATATGCCTATCTCAATATTATAAGCTTCTAATGAGGTAAGTATTTAATATGCGTTTTATTTCAGGTAAAACGCGTCTATTATCTGAAAAGTTCAATACTGCCATTATACTTAGTATATACAGGGCGTCCCACGGACATGCCACATGGAGGGAAAGTACCTTGAATATTGTAGATGGAACATTTTAAAAGAAGACATTATTTTAATTTAAAAAACAATTTAAACTGCATTCATAGATATTAAAATAACTACATGGTTGAACCGGGAATCGAACACGTTACATGAGAAAAATAATCTTTATCATACCGATCGAAAGGCTTCATCTTACGGATTATTTTTTGCTAAATAACATAGTGTCACAAATAAAAGGAAGACCATGAATTTTAACATTTGATGTGAAATTTTGTTCAGAAAAATGAAAAGCTGACTGACATTGCTGTAAGGACTTTACAACTGACATGGAAATAAATACATACATAAATTGATTAATTTTGTATTAAAAATGTTAAAATTCATGGTCTTCCTTTTATTTGTGACACTATGTTATTTAGCAAAAAATAATCCTTATGATGAAGCCTTTCGATCGGTGTGATAAAGCTACAGAATGATTATTTTTCTCATGTAACGGTTCAACCATGTAATTATTGAAATATCTATGAATGCATTTTAAATTGTTTTTTAAATTAAAATAATGTCTTCTTTCAGTAAAATGTTCCATATACAATATTCAAAGTACTTTCCCTCCATGTGGCATGTCCGTGGGACGCCCTGTATATAGTAGAAGAAGTAAACTTAAGTACAATCTACTTTGATGTGTCTTATTTATAAAGCTTCCATAAAAATATTGATTTAAGCAACGGCAGATATTCAGGTCGTAGGGAAATTAGGTAATAAATCGGATCGGGGGTGGATCGCTCGCAAACTCGATAATGTCAGTGATTCCCGATAACACCTCGTGAAGCCTTGAATGAATAATCTGTAATACTTTAACGAGTTCGCGCTTATCTCTGGCTGGGGTAATTTACTGAAACGTTATTGTCGTCAAAGACCTACCGGATTCTATGTTTCAAAAGAGGCGGCAACGTAAAGTTGATTTTGGAAAAAAAAATCATCCCTTCTATTCGAAAAGGACGGGTGCGCTTCACATAATAGAACTAAGTTTGATATATTTTCATTTTAATAACGTTCATTTTACATAATGAGCAATATACAGCGTGTCCAGAAAACGAAGGATAATCCTTTAAATGCGGGTGGGTCACATCATGTCTGGCATTCTAGAATTTTAGTTTAACGAAAGTCTCATGGTTTTCGAGATATCGAGATATCGATATTTAGAAAAATCTTCACTCGTTTAGTTTATTTCATGCCATTTCTACAAATGATAACTTTTTTAAGCCCCATTTTTTTCAAACACTCATGGTTATTTGTTTCATCTCAAACAATATTCTTTTGTTCCCTGACGTGCTGAAAAAAAGTACATAAAAAAATCTTATGCAAAGTTTTCATACAAACCAAATCAAACGGCTGACTTTGATAGCCTGTGGTGTAAAAAAAATGTACGAGGCAGACCGTGCCAATTACTTTAAAACATTGCTTAGTTAACATTAATTTAAAAATGGTATTACATTATTTTATTAAAATAAAAGCCAATTAAAATTAAGTTACCTTACAAGTATTATTTCATGATTTGATGCATCTGAACAATGAAATCGTAGAGAGGTTGCCTGACATGCTTGCATGAAGTTTTGACCTTGACATGTCATTGTAATTGAAATTGACAAAGAAAATATTCTTTATTTTCACAGGTATTTTGGCGTTTTGGTATGGTATAATACAAATGATTTTTTTATTAAATTATTTACAGTAAATGCTCAAAATGGCCGCCTTTTGCCCTTTTGCATGCTCTACATGTTTTAATAAAGGACCTTTTTTCGGCGAGCATTACCCTCTTGCGTATTTTTTCGGCGGCGGATTGTATCTTTGCCCGCAGCTGTGTGACTGATATCTTTACCGTCTCGTACACCAGGTCTTTCAGCAGCCCCAATAAAAAAAAATCAGTGGATTATATAGGGCCGAAACGCCCGATCCACTTTCGTGGGTATATGTCGTCTAACTAAGTGGTCTCTGACCACTCGGGCGTAGTGTGCCGGGCAGCCGTCATTTTGCAACCACATGTGTTGCCTTTTGTTGAGAGCGGCACATCTTGCAAAAGTAATGACAGTTGATTTTCAAGAAAATTCAGGTAGGTTGCTCCAGTTAACGATGGTGGCAGTACATACGGGCCTATCACTTCACAGTTTATTATCCAAGTCCACAAATTAATTTTGAACTAGGTTTGAGACCTATCTTCCCGTATAGTGTAGGGATTCTCTAGTTCCCAGTAATGCAGATTATGTATGTTTAAGTAGGAGTGTGGCGATGAATTTCCGAAAATCGAATTTTACTGCAAGCGATTTTTGCATACGCATAATTTCCCAATCGAATCGTTTCCTGATATTATATTTTTTTCCAGAGGCTGTTTTTTTTTAAAGTTTTTTTTCTTTTAGCATTATTTCCCAATCTAATCTTTTTCTGACAGTTTTTTTTCCGGACGTTGCTAAAAAAATATATATTTGTACATATTTTTAATGTTAGGTACCTACTATTTTCTTAACATAGAAATTAGATAGGAAAAATTGCATAAAGTAATATTTCAGTGATCACGTAAGCGAATGAGTAAATTACGTGAGACTAGGAATATTTGAGAATGGATAATTACTTTAAGTTAAAAAAATATTCAGAAATTTCACCTCCGGGGAAAAAACGCACAGAAAATAAAAAAATGGAAAATTATGCGAGTAAAATTAGATTTTCAGAAATTCGCGATGAATTTAAGTACTCTCTCACACTCTTAAGTAGCCATCTTTTCGGCACGTAGAGTCATCGCTCCACAAAATTATGTCGAAATAAGCCCAATCTTGGTTAATTTTATGAAGCATTGTAAAAAGATAAAATAAAAGTTTCCTACACTCACACCAATTATCTAGCCCAAGAGAAGCTTCGAAGAAACTCGTTAAATGGTTACTAGACAACGGATAAACATACTTAAAATACTTAAATACATACTTATTATACATAGAAAACACCCAGACCCGAGACAATTTAGAAAAACAATAATTTCTAAATTGACCTGACCGGGGATCGAACGCGGGACCTCAGAGATGGCGACACCATGAAAACCGGTGTACAAACCACTCGACCAAGGAGGTCGTCAATTGTGGCAGCAGGTTGTAAAGTTTGCACACGCTTCATATGATATGAGTACAATTCATACCTTTTAAAAGTGTTGTGCGGTGTGCTTTTTGCAATGCCAGTTTTCCGTGCTATTTTTCGCACGGAAGTTGAGGAGTCAGTAACCACTTCAGCTAACACCTCTTCATCTACATCCAATCGAGGTCTGCCTTTACCATTACCACTTCCTAGTATGCGTAATACTTGTAAGGTAACTTAATTTTAATTGACTTTTATTTCAATAAAATCCAAAATTGCTACCTTCATGCATTTAAATTACCATAAAAAATAAAATCAAAAAGGAATGTGAAACAATAATACCATTTTTAAATTAACATTAACTAAGCAATGTTTTAAAGTAATTGGCACGGTCAGCCTCGTAATTTTTTTTTACACCACAGGCTATCAAAGTCAGCCGTTTGACTTGGTTTGGATGAAAACTTTGCATAAGGTTTTATTTATGTGGTTTTCTCAGTACTTTAGGGAACAAAAGAATATTGTTTGAGATGAAACAGATAACCATGAGTATTTGAAAAAATATGGGGCTTAAAAAAGTTATCCAATTTAGAAATGGCATGAAATAAACTAAAACGAGGAAAGATTTTTCTAAAAATATAAGAAAAAAGACGATATATCGAAATCCGTGAGACTTTCACTAAACTAAAATTCCAGAATGCGGTAGGACATGATGTGACCCACCCGCAGCGAAAGTATTATCCTTTGTTTTCTGAACACGCACTTATATCATAATTCTATATCATTTATTATGGTTATTTAATATAAAATCAATTAATATAATATTTCTTTGATTGAATTTCGCTGTACTTACATATGAATCATTTAATTTTATTATATTTATCATTTCATAAATTTTTTATTACTTATCAATCAATTCAAATAAGTTTTATTGCTTAATAGTTTTAATTGGTATATTCATCATTTTTCATTATAACATTGCCCTGGTAACTATCATACTGTGGTGGTTCGAGCCGTGTAGTGATCGTCTAATATAATTTATAAGAGTATCTAACTATCTAGTATACTTTGCCAAATACAGAGATCCAACATCTTAGGAGAGCTAAACTGTCTTGATTGATTTACTTACAACATGTCTATACCAGTACATTAGACCGAATGAACAGTGAACACACATCTTTCCATTCCACCTAGCTTGCTCTAACTAATGGCGAGTCTCGACCTTCTAAGAAGCCTAGATAAATTGTCAATGTTAAGGTGGGCTAAGAGCACATAGTCAGTCTGGCGAGTGATTGCGTAGAGTTAATTTAATGAGTCATAGACTAGCCATAGCAATTGTTAGGATCGCGTGGAAAGATGTATTGAACCTGCAGGGTTCTATAGTCCCTCTCCGTCAGAAACCAGCCAGGCGAAATGTCAGGGTTCCTACACGGTTAACGCAGAGCACGCCGCGCTGGCAGAGCCACTTTGATTGGGGTTTACCATTCTGTATTTAAACTATACGCTGCGAAGCGTGTTTCATGTCATTTTGCATGGCGCTGAGCGCTATGTATGAGTGATGGCGCATTGCGCATCTTTAGTCCCCTTTTATTTACGCAAAGATCGGTTAAGACGGGACGTGTATATGGGGCCGGGAGGCTTCTTCGTCCGGCCGCTTCCCGTCACGATCATGTACTGGTTTTATAAAATTCAGGATTGCCTTACTAGCGATAAGACAAATATACTAGATAAAACAAATATGATCTCTCCCCCTAGAATATTGCAAAATCTCTGTATTAGCCCTATATAATTCTACTTCGGATTCGGAGACCTACGTCCCTAACTTTATTGTAATAAATATTACCTACCATTGCTTACTCTCTGTCTAATATCTGCATCTGCTCCCCTCCTGCTCAACTCTGCATCTAATCTGTTATTGTCTATCAAAACTCTAATGTGACTAAATGTTTCTGTTCTATAATGATACCTGTCTCACTCTCTAAGTTAGACTGGATACAATTGTGCAGTTGTAGTAGACTAGTTGTAGTGACTAAACTGATTTAGACCAAAGCATCAAAATTATTGCTCATCTAGGATTATTAGTAACCATACGTCTGTATGTCTATAAAGATTGAATTTACAGCCATCTATTCACAAGTGTCTAGTGAAACAAGGCTTGTTCATCTAGTGAAATAACTTGAGTAACTAGTGAAACAAAGATTAAGTGGTTAAAGAATAAGCCAAGACCAATAGAGATAATAACAGTGAATGTTCAACTATATTTCTACTGATATGATAAACAAGACTATATTTATTCTCACTATTACGATATATATTTATCTCTGCTGTTCCTCGCATTGGAGTAATCAAATGAAATAAAATAAAACTCAAGATATATATATAGTAGATAGCTTAATTTATTCTACCCAAAACTTGCTTTAGTTATTAAAATGTTGGTTTAAGTATATTATTTATTTATTTGTTGTTTTATTTGTTTATTATTTAATAATTTATTTGTTGATTTATCTGTTATTTATTTATATTATCTCTTTATTTAGTTATCTGTTTATTTGTTTCTCTCATCACTTATTTAGTTATATAGTTATTTATTTAATTAACCCTATATCTATCCTAACCCACCAACCCGCATTGGGCCAGCGTATTGCCCAATACCCCACGTGCTATTGTCCACGTGGGAGGCCTGTGCCCAGCAGTGGGACGTTTATAGGCTGATGATGATGATATCTATCTATTTACTCATCTAAATATAGAAACACTATAGAAAACTTTCATTATTTATGCCTTGTAAAGTCTTTAAGTTTAAAACTTTATATTATAACCATCACTAGGTTTTACTGTCGCTTTTCTAGAATTAACCTTTAAAACATAGTTAAAATCACTAACATTTTACTCAAAATCATTTAGCCTTTACTCATAAGATAATAAGCTTTCACTCTCAAGAAAATTAGAGTTTTATACTCTCAAGATAATTAGCTTTTACTCAAATCATTAGATCTTACTCTCAAGATCGTTAGTGGTTTTCACTCAACAATCGTTAGTGTTTTATGCACAACTAATTAATTTTACACTCAATAATAAGACTTTCCAAGGCCAACATCATTGGTCACAAGGTCATTCTAGCGTTCCAGAGCGAGGATAAAATAGCTTTTCTTGCCTCACGGGAAAAAGTAATTTTTTTCTTAAATTTTGTCTGTCACATGACAATGAGCTTACAAAAACGAAAAAGTTTTTAGTCATAAGTAGAATAATCATGAATAAAACCTCGACTTATTACTGTTTACTAAAATTAGTAATCATTTAAATCTTTGGACAACACAGACCACGCCCATACAGTCCACGCTTCAGCAAGAAACAACTGCACAGTCTGCACATGTGCTTAGGTTGTGAGCCTTTAGCCCGTTAGTCGCCTTTTACGACACCGAAGAAAAGTGAGGGGTTGGTAGTATTATTTTGATGAGCCCATCGCCGTTCTAAGCTGTTGGATGTATGTGCAGTCTTTAGTCCGTTAGTCGCCTTTTACGACACCCAAGGGAGGAGAGGGGTTGGTAGTATTATTTTGATGAGTCCATCGCCGCTCTATGCTGTTATTTGTATGTGCAGTCTTTAGTCCGTTAAACACACCAAAAAAAAGAGAGGGGTAGGTATAGGCTTGCCAACCGTCCCGGATTTTCCGGGACATCCCGCTTCTGGGTAAATTTTGGGCCGTCCCGCCGTGACCCCTTGCGGGACGCTTTTTGTCCCGGAAATCAGTTATAATATGATATAAGTATCTATCGCGTATCAACTACCCTCGTGTTAAGAGGCCTATTACATCTCGACTGTGATTTTTGCTTAAAATGCCCATTTTCGCATTTAGTAGTAATTTTGCAGTTGTATTTATCGTTTTTATCGAAATAGGAGAATAAATTCATGGTTAATATAACAAATCTTCACTCTGCGAGAATAAACTGAGTTCGGACGGCCGGCGCATCGCATTTTGTAGTAATTTTGCAGTTGTATTTATCGTTTTTATCAAACTAGGATAATAAATTAATTATAAAATCTTTATTCCTCGTGAAGTAACAATTATTCTGGTATAAATTTTGCTCAATAACATTATCGTAGGTATAAAAATTCACAAATAACTTAAAGCAATTTTCGATGTTTTTTTGTTTAGAATAAGATTTTTTTCTACATAAATAAAATCAATGATATTTAAGAATTCCGAGGCCGCTACGAACCTACTAGTACTTACACCCTCAATTTTTATTCGTTTTAATGAAATTAATGGTAAGTTCCACCCATGAAACTGAACTGAAACAAATAAAAATTGAGTGTGTATAATTAGAGAGAGATAACATTTTAATATATTTTTTTATTTTATTTGTTTAGAACAGTAGTTAAATCTAGGAGCTCAAAAAAGTGCCGTCGCGCATTTTATGAAAATTTTCTCCGGAATTTTGGGTTTAATTAAAAAGTTAAGCAAATTTACAAAAAGCGAGGCCGCTACGAACTATGCCATTAATTAAAGAATAAATATTCTATTAGTCAAAATTGTTAATGTATTTTTATTTCTAAGATCAAGAACACCAAAATTGGCCATTTTACACAAAAATCACAGTCGACCGAGATGTAGGCCTCTTGCATTTAGTATTGATTTTTTTTTAAAATGATAAAAAATATATGTAAATGTATTTTTTACTAACCATTTTATTGTGGTATTTTGTGTCCCGCGTAATATTCCCAAGTCCCGGATGCCGAACTGGGTAATCCCGGAAATGCCTTTTTTTGAGTTGGCAAGCCTAGGTAGATAGTATTATTTTGATGAGCCCATCGCCGCTCTATGCTGTTGAATGTATGTGCAATCATTAGTCCGTCAGTCGCCTTTACGACGACACCGAAGAGAAGAAAGGGGTTGGTAATATTACCGCCCTAGGGAGAATCGTTTTTCTGACGGTTAAAGTTACTCGCGTCCGTAGGTTTTTACCCTTGAGACCCTACACGTGAACCCTGGGTGGTGCTAAATGAGTGATACTGACTGAGTGGTAGAGCCACGCTGCGTTGCAGCACGCATTGGGCCGGCTCGCCCGGAGTAACACCACCCTCTCACGAATATCCGCCGTGAAATAATGGCACTTGGTGCTGTTGTGTTTCGTCCGACCAGTGAGGGTTGTGGAGGCCCATCTCCCCCCCCCCCTTTCACAATTCCTATTCCTTCCTTAACCCTATTCCTTAATAAAGGACGGCAACGCCTATTATCCCTTTTATACAGGATAAAGGATAAAGGGTCATTCGGAAACTATAAAGGCTAGGCTAGGCTATAATTTGTTCTAGGAATCATTCATCCACCTTAATCAACACATGTTTTACGTAAATAAAGTTTATTATTAATATTGTTGTGACCTTACTGTTGAAATGTCGAATAATCGGTATACTATTATAGCAAGAGCGATCGCTATGAACACTAAATGACGTCACGCGACGAAACGCAAGTCTCTACATCAGTCTTATTATCATCATAACAAATCATAAATAGGAAACTTAGAGCATGGTTGAATGCTCTAAGAGAGGAAATAAACCAGTTTTCCTATTTTTTTACCGAGTAAGAGGTATTTTTTTTGCTCCAAAAAATATCTATACGGTTTAAGTTCCGATTGAATACACCAGGCTATCAGGATCGACTGGCGGTGGAGCGTATGCCAACCGTTGTCGATTGTTCCCGTTTATTGCGAGGTTGCCACGGACCAACAATTTTTGGGATTAAATGGTTTGTTTTTAATCAAACACACACCTGAAAATCGGACCGCCTGATAAACAATTTCTTTTTATTGTCGTTAGGTACCGTTAATTTCGTACGTGATTCGGTTCCTTACAGTATTTTAGTGTTAAATGTTCCTCTCATGTCCAATTAATGATATTCTGATACTGACTTATTAACTTATCAAGCAAAGTCCGAATCCACCCACTGTTGGAGTAGATAAAAAGGCCGATGCTCAGCCTTTAATGTTCAACTGCCTTGTCAAAATCGTTGCCTAAGCAATACATACATAAAAATAATCACGACTATTATCTCCGAAGGGTTAGTCAGAAGACTAGGCAATGAGGACCGCAAAAGCAGTCCTCTACCATAGTCCACTTTTCACCAAATAGCGACTGTACATGTGCTCACCGTGACAGGTGGTGAGCCCATCGCCTCTCTATGCTGTTGGGTGTATGTGGAGTCTTTAGTCCGTTATTCGCTTTTTACGACACCCAAGGGAAGGGAGGGGGTGGTAGTATTCCTTCACCGCTATCATAATCAGCTTATAAACGTCCCACAGGTGGGCACATATGCCTTCCCACATGTACAACAGCTCGTGGGGAGATCGGGCCATAACCCACCACGCTGGCCCAATGCGGTGGTGGGCTTGATACGACATGGGTAGGATACGGTGTTTCCAAGTACCCAGTTTATGTCATATTCTATATAATTATATAAAAATGAATTGCTGTTCTTTTGTCTCACAAAATGTTCGTTTGTCTCACAAAAACTTGAGAATGACCGAACCGATTCGGCTAATTTTGATCATGAAATGTTTGTGAAAGTTCAGGGAAGATTTCTACGGTGAGAAAAAAAAATTAAAATCCTTTAAAAAAAACTTTAAACATAAAAAGACTTGGTTCAATAAGTCCTGAGACTAAATAATATATAATTTGATCAAAAAAACTTTGTTTATAAAATTATTTTTTATTCATCAACATAGTCTCCTTCAACTGCAATAAAGTCTCTCTCCAACGCTTTTCGAACTTTTTTCACAACATCGTTAACAGCTTCCAAGTCCCGATTTAAGTTTACAGTAGCGTCTGAAAAGTCATCTACGCGTGCTTGGGTGAAAAGCTGAAGGTCATCGGCGAACAGATGATACGCACACTGAAGGTGGTGGGTGATAAAGTTGATAAATATTGAAAATAATAATGGAGAAAGAATACCGCCTTGTGGAACACTAGCATTCAGGTTTCGCCAATTTGATGATATCTCATCAATGCGGACTGACTGCCGACGCTCTTGAAGATAAGAATAGAACTATTCCTGTACCTCAGATGATACCATAAGATAGGAAAAGATAGAAAGGAGGATGTCATGACTGACGGCATTGAAGGCGTTTGAGAAGTCTATGAGTACTAAGACTGTGGCTTTTGTATCCTCCATGTCTTGTCTAATGTCGCCGGTCACTTTCAGGAGAGCGGAAACAGTGCTAGTTATTTCTGGGCAAGCTCGCTCTATCGTCGGCCTCTTCTTAATCCTACGGATAAGAATTTGGCCAAGAGCAAATCCATCTATTTTAAAAAAGCCAAAAACATATTTGGCTTTAAACAAAGCCTCCGTTGCTGCGATTATTTCACCATTTGAGTCAAATTTCTTGCCCTGGGGCATTTTTATTAAGTCTGCAAACTGCCAGTAATCACTGTGGGTCAGATCTGAAGAATACGGTGGATGAGGAAGTAATTCGAAACCCAATTCGTTTAGTTTTGATATCGTTATCATGGACTCGTGACACGGCGCATTATCAAAACGTCATATCTTCGTTCAAATGTCTCTATCATACTTACGTTACGATATCTTAATTGATACTCAAAGATATTTCTCCCGTGTTCTTTAGACACCTATAAATGTTGTGAGACTTCATTTTTAATAATGTCTACTGTACAATATGTACTCTTAAAAAATATACCCTCTATCTAAAATAGCGTAACCCGCAAAACCGTTAATTAAGTTTTAATAATAATATCTGGAAAATGATTTATTGTTATCATGGTTATGTATACAATAACAGAGAGCTGAGCATTTACGTATTATTGGTCTGACTGAGTACGCTTTTGTTTCTGAAGCTGTCAACTATAACTTGTTTTGGTTCTGGCAGGTGGGCCGCACGGCGCTGCACGTGGCCTGCGAAGGAGGCCACTCGGGCACCGCTACTCTCCTGGTAGCGAAAGGCGGGGCGAGAGAGGCGCGCGACAGCTCGGGCCGCACGCCGCTCCATCTAGCGGCGGTACACCGACATACGGAGATGGTCAGGGCGCTGCTCGAAGCCAAATGCGATGTTGACGCCATTGATAACGTAAGGACATAATAATTCATTGTTTTTATTATAATTTAACAGATGACGATTGCTTTATGACGATGCGCTCTGCCGAAAACAAAATACTACTAATGCCTACGTGCTTAGTATTATTCTAAGATGCGGACAGAATTTTTAGCTGTTACCTACGTTTTATGTTTTCCTAGTAATAGTTAGTTAGGAATAGGAAACAAAACGTCCGCTGTTAATTTCTGGATCCCTACTCTTCCACTTATAGAGCAGTAAGTGTTCCGAATATTATTATAAAAACTGTATTTCTTGTGAGGGCATCTACTTAAAGTCATGACAGCCTAGTAACATCGCGTTCTAAAGATGAAGTAACAAAAATTACGAAACTGCGTGCAAAGCAAATGGCGCTTGGTAAATAAAAATCATTATGATTTTGGTACATTCAAGTGATTCATAACGTCTATGTAATTAATAATAGACATAAGAAGCATTAATTAATTGTATAATGAGCTACGAGAAATAATTTTTAGTTTAAAGTACATAGCTACCCAATTTTTATTAAATCACAGATATTTAAGAAACCTAGCCAATTTACGTTTATGCAAGCCTGGTAGCTCTCATGGAAGTAAGCAACTGTTTGATGAAATTGAAGACGTCTCAAAGCCAAAGTAAACAAAAGATTGTCTAGACACGTTGAAGATGCAGCCAGGTATATTTTAGCTACAGTAAAAACCTATAACTTAATTATTATTCTCACAAAAATAACTTGATATTATAACAAATATATTTACTATTACTCGCAGTATTTTATACTCTACTGCAGTGAAAATAAAGCATGTTTCCTTTCGCAGAACGGTGTAACAGCTTTGCAAATGGCTTGCGCCCAAGGTTGCCGAGGCATCGTCGAACATCTGCTGGCGTTCGGAGCGAATGTGCACCTCCAAAACAACGTGGGTGGACAAACAAGCCTTTCGTTATTACCATGTCTTTGTTATCCAAGCTGTTTTTTTGTCTTAAAAATGAGCTTGTTCGTCTTTTGAAACATACACTCGTAGACTGAGACTTACTTTTATCAAGATACCTACTTTTCGTGGTGTAGCTATAGTATTAAAAGACAATGTGTAGTTTTGAATGAAGCTACTTGCTCCAAATTCCAAAGTCATAATAGATTTCGAATGTAGGGGACCATTGCACAGGTCAAGAGGTAAAGAAGTGGCCATAACATGACACAAACTATCTAGAGAAAAGGTTTGGGGGTTGATGCGTAAATGTTGATATAATGTAAGTACAAACGGCGTCAGATCAACCTACCCAAAACTGTCAAATTTCTACAATCAATTTTGAACTTTATGGTTTGGTTCTAAGGATCAATATTGATTGGAGAAATTTGACAGTTTAGGGTAGGTTGATCTGACGCCGTGTGTACGTTACTTACTACTTACTTTTGTGTTACTTTGTGTTATCTCGTTGGCTTTATTGTATTGGACCCAAATATATCAAGTTGACCCGATCATGTTCTCGATGCTATGTAAACTAAATAGAAAAAAAAACACTACACTTTATTTTAAATTAATAATATTTAAACGTATTTCTACAACTTTTAAAGGGATTAAGGGTTTAGTCAATTTGGTATATGCACAAAATTTGTTTACAAGCATTCTTCATCTAATTTAACTCTAGTATAGGTCGTAACTATTTTTTATCTGTGGTATAGCTTACTCCTGTAGTATAGAAAGCCAAACGCCAGTGGAGAAATAACTATGTAATGGCGATTTGTTAGGGGAATTCCGCGAACGCATTAATTCAGTTGCAGCGGATTTCAGTATCGCAGCGTAAAAAAATTTCAAACATGCAAACTATCTTTAGTTCTGTCGGTTAGGTTAGGTTAGGTTAGACTTTTGACGAATAACCCCCTCTTTTTCTTAATCATAAGTATATGTATTAAAAAGAAGCTTTCGCTAAAAATGCTACTACTCTGAAATTTAAAATGCGACCCTTAAATGCTAAAAAATGCTGCTACTGAATAATGCGTTCGCGAAATTCATCTAACAAATCCAGCTGTCTTCGTAGCAGACAAAGGTATAATGAGCTTCCCTTCGCCCTGCAGGTGGGCTCGTCAGCCCTGCACGCCGCCTGCGCCGCCGACGCCACCGACATCGCTGAGCTGCTGCTGGCACACGGCGCGGACCCTACACTCACTGACCAGGTTAGCTGTACCCTTAAATGACAAAGCAGCCCGACAAACATTTAGGTGCTAAGGATAAGAGTTTAAAAAGATCTATTAAGTCGTTGAGTGTAACTCAAAGGCATAGTGTTAGGAGCTACAAGGGAGTTATAGCATGCTCTTATCCTCTTATACCCAGATTTTCTGTACCCTTTAATGACAAGACAGGGATCGTCAGCTCCGGGTACACTAAGGATACCCGGAGCCACTGCTAGCTCCTTACAGACTAGTAACCTTACTTATCCAGTACCTATGTAAATTTTATCAGCTTTGCAAGCCATCTGCGCTACCGACGCCAGAGACAGCAGATTTACTGCTGGCATTGCAGGCAGACCGTGCTTTTACAAACCAGGCCAGCAGGAACCTTACTAACCCAATTTGCTATTTGACAGTTGTTACAATAAAATATGAAATATGTCGGAAATGGTAGTTTATGTTTTAACGGTAATAATTATCCAATAGTTTTTTTTTATTTAGATAATTTGTAAATATTTTATTTTTACAAAATATTTTTTTATTTTTTATCTGTGGATTACAAAACCCGAAACACGGGCGGGCGGCCATGATTGAGATTCATGTGACGTCACATTTCACAAAATTATCAAAAACTATCTGTCAGGTTTCAAGATAAACTATATTTAATGAAATGTGACGTCACAGAGCAATACGTCACGTAACCAACCGATTTGGCACAAAATTTGAAATGAATAAAGAGTTTTTTCGAGAAAGAAAATATTGTACGGGGTATAAAATAAGCGTTTGCAATTTTTAATTTTTCGAAAACTGTCAAGCAGCCAAATTTATCTCTTGTAAATCTTGTAAATGTTTCAATCAGAATGACGCTTTAATCGCCTCATGGTCTAGTAAATAAGCCACCGGTCTTAGACACAGAGCAACCAGAGGTCCCGAGTTCGATTCCCAGTGGGATCTAAATAGTTTGTTGAAAACATTTTTTAAAAACGTTTTGTTAGCTGAGTTATTACGATTTAAAGTCAACTATAGAAAGTAAAAAAATCGCAATAACTCAGTTAAATAAACATTTTTTTTAATGTTTTCAACAAATTATTTAGATACCTGTGTTATACTTCAGCACGCAAAGTTTCATCAAAATTGGCTAATTGGTTTTTAAAACTTTCGACTTGGAATTTTGTATGGGAAACCTAAATGCGTAAACCCTCTTAACAGCATTGGTGTGTTCCGACAGTTTAGAGATAAGATAGCCAGTTCTAAAGTTGTTAGGGATTCCAGGTGAATCGCACTTGCACCTTCGGCCTTATCGTCACTTACCGTCAGGCTTTAAAGGCTTGATCGGGCTTACCAAGAGGAAATTTAAAAAAAGAGCTTGCAGGCGCAGCAGCTAAGGCGTTCAGTTTAGGTCTTGCCAGTTACATAATTTTTTTGATATATTTCATTCATCTCTCTCCTGTTTTTCGTTTATTTATTTGGGAAGTAAGAATTATTGTCTTTTCCTGTATTTGCATTATCCAAATTTGTAAAAGGCACTCGTTATGTTAATCATTTTGTCTTACTTATAATTAGAGTTGCATGCAACTATAATGCTAATATTATAATAATAAATAAATATAAATAATAAATAAATAACACTTTCCTACAGTCACACCAACTAACTAGCCCAAGAGAAGCTTCGAAGAAACTCGTTAGTCGTTGTTTAATACATACTTATTATACATAGAAAACACCCAGACCCGAGACAATTTAGAAAAACAATAATTTCTAAATTGACCCGACCGGGGATCGAACCCGGGACCTCAGAGATGGCGACACCATGAAAACCGGTGTACAAACCACTCGACCAAGGAGGTCGTCAAAATAATATAATATTTTTTAAACTTGAATTCATGTATCTCTGTTGATGGACCAAAGTAAATAAATAAATAAAATAATTTTCACAATTCCGGTTCACTCGATGGGTGACCGAATTAAAAACATCTTATGCTCCTCGTGGAAGGGAAGCCGTAGGTCCCAGTTGTGGTCGTAAGATGGCAGTTCTTAAACGTTGCTAAACAACGGATTTACGTGCCATCCGAATCACGGAGAAGCTCGAGATGTTTTAAATTTGGTCACCCATCCCGGCATTGCGAAACTTTCTTCACTAGCAAGATCGCAACCCGAACGAGTTAGCCCCTGCGACGTACAGCGCTTGCAATTTGTTATTAAAAAAATAACATAGATTTTTTAACCGGTACCTAGTGCCCTACTATTTCATCAGGAATGGTTATGCGCAAATTAAATCAAGACGCTTAACATACTTACATTTAATTTTGTACCTAAATCATTTCTTATCTAAAATTAATTGTTATTAACTCGTTATTCGAAACAAGAAATGACTAAATAATCCGTATTAAAAAGCAAATTACCCATTTGTTTGAAAAATGGCAAAAATGAAAAAAGAAAAATGAAAAATGCCAAAAAACCAACAAAAGAAGAAAACAAAAAATTAACAGTATCTACAAAAATGTATTTATTAGGGGACACCCGGGTTTGAACCGGGGACCTCTCGATCTGCAGTCGAATGCTCTACCACTGAGCTATATCCCCACATGAATAACGCGACGAAATACGCGTTCCGTTTACACATCGAGCTCAACAGCTGTGTGTGACGTCACGTTCTCTTGGAGTTGATAATGTTAATCACTTCCCACTGATATGAGTCATTTAAAAACATTGTGAGTAACATAAAAGATCCTTATGCGTTTTAATATAAAGGCAAACACCTCTACAAACATGTTAGACTAGAATAAATAAATAAATCTTTCCTACAGTCACACCAATTATCTAGCCCAAGAGAAGCTTCGAAGAAACTCGTTAAATGGTTACTAGACAACGGATAAACATACTTAAAATACTTAAATACATACTTATTATACATAGAAAACACCCAGACCCGAGACAATTTAGAAAAACAACAATTTCTAAATTGACCGGCCGGGGATCGAACCCGGGACCTCAGAGTTGGCGGCACCATGAAAACCGGTGCACAATACCACTCGACCAAGGAGGTCGTCATAACACCAACCCCCTAATAAATAAAACAAATTCAAAAAAAACCGCATTTGGACAAAGCGGTGGGGTAAGTAAGGGGACAAAGCGGTGATGTAAGGCCCAACCTCCATATAATAATAATTAGTTGTCCTTGTGGGAAAGCCAGTGTCAAACAGAAGTTGATAGTTAGTAGGCTGATTGTAGTGAGTGTACTCTAGCGTAGGGCAGACAAGACTCGTAGAATCGGTTTTGTCACGATTCGTTTCTGTTACTGACTTTAGTAGCACAACCTTACCGCAAACAACGTATTTACTTTTTATGACAATATAATGGACTCTATTTAGGGTTAAAATGCAATTTGCAAATGCAAAATGCAAAATGCAAAGAGTACTTCCTCAGGCTGGACTCTTCATCCTAACTTTATACATTGACCTATCACTCTGTAATGTATCTCCTCCATATTTAGTCCATTTAGTCTATGTCTATCTAATTTTCTGATATTCATCAAAACTATATTTTATTATCATAGTATTTTCCTCCTAATACGTACTGTGCACTAGCCCGTGATTGTTTCTTCAACTATATGGTTTCTTTTGCCCGAAGGTTTTCGGCAGAAAGTGCGACCCTAGCATGAAGGCCGCCTTTTGTCATACTGTTTTTCTTTGTATTGTTTTAAATTGTTTTAATAGTAAAATAAAGTATTTTAAATTCATTAATTCATTTAATTTTTGTTTTAAGTTAAAATTATATCAAATTAAGTTATACAATATGGTTAGTATTACAATATAGCTTTATAGAAAAATTGTTAAAGAATATGAGTATTATTTGTATAAAATGAATAATTTACGTAATGTTGTTTATAATAGGAAGTGTATTTAGTTAGAATAAGTAAAAATTATACCCAATTAACGTTATTTCCTTTGAAATTAGTTCATTTGTCATTGTACAAAACGACACGCATCCATCACATACCCATATTTCATATTTGTAGGTGAGAGGAACGAAAAAGAGGAAATTTGTACTTAAGTACCTCACCACGAGTCCTCACTGATATTATTGTAGGCTCTACACATACGCAGGAGAATGTGCGTGTTTGTGTAGCACTATGGTTCCTCATGTTGGCAAAGAAAAAGATTTGTTAGCCGTAGGTCCAATACGCAATTCGTCCATTTCGCATTTTGCCATTCGCCTACTACTCAATTCGTCAATAATTTTATTCGACCATTTCGTGAATCGCAGGATTATAGTATAGGTAAGACTATAAGTGCCTGGAGTGGCATAAGTATATGTTTAACAAAAGTTTTGTAACTTTTGCGGTAGGTAATTACCATTATGTTCTTCTGAAACGTTAACTTATATAATCGAAAAACTAGAGGGATTTGTACGAAGAGAAGAGAAAAGAAAAAACGAAGCACTTAACTGTGTAGTCTGTAGTAGTTATCTTTATCTAATCCCAGTGATAAGAGCTTAGTAACAAAAACATATGGTTTCGTTTATCTAGTACTTACATTTTAATTGGTATTAGAAGGTATTAGTTATAACATTATATTTATACATTCATATTTATATTTATTTATTCCACTTATATTTGTAACAAAAAGTACAGTACCTTACCATTTGTTGCGTTATTCAACGTATTATCTGGGTTGGTCGTAGTAATTAAGAAAAAATGCTAAATTCGACTTTAATACCTATTACTTTTAAGCTACAGGGAACAAGACATTTTGTGTAAAAAACTAGCTTTTTTCCCCCGGCTTTGCTTGCTTTAATTCGCAAGTAGCCTGTAACCGTCGTCAGGACCCATATAGTCTATACCAAAATCACAAAACAGAGAACAGTGATCTTTCGTACCCATATTAATAGGGATTTATAAGGATTATAAAGAAACAAAGAATAAAATGCCACAATTGTTGATAATTAGTAATTACACATCTAGATAAATTGAAATGGCTATAAATATGTCACAACTCACAGTAGATACTAGCCTAAGTGAAGTTCGCCATCCGCTCCATTATGCATAGCACTAACGGTATTATGGCTTGGTTTATGGCACTCGGATTTAATACGTTTTACACGAGTAGGTACATATAAGTGATTGTACGCGAGTACATAAGTGAATGAGGCGTCCTCCATGTATAAGGCCATTATATTTGTGACACACAAAACGCATACTGAACTCCCTTATAGTTTACGTCATGATGATAATATAATATTGTGTTACAACAATCACAGATAAGATAGCCAGTTTTTATCATGAGGCCTTATCATCACTTAACATCAAGTGAGATGAAGGCCAAGTAGCTGCCCTATACCATAGACAAATTAGTATTTTATATCGTCCTTGCCTAGACATACCTATAAAAAAATAAAAATTCCAAAACATTGTAACCGTGTCACGTAGCGGTGAAAGAATACTCCCAAGTAACACAGAAAGCTGTATATTTAATCACTTGTGGTCATAATGGCTGCTTACAGAGTATTAAAACCGTTATTATAATTCACTGGTGATCCTTAAGCTGAATATTAGTACACAAGGAGCTATATTCTGAATAAGAACTAAATAATGGTAGATATTCTTCACCCTTAAACAGCAAGATGCGTTTATTTGGTATATAACCTGCGCTTTTATTCAGCCGTTTTAAATTTTTAAGCCTACTTACTGAATAAGGGCAATTAAGTAGTGGCAAATATGTCAATATGCTGTATAATAGAGTAAATGTGTACTGTTACACAGTTATATGATAGGGGAAGCCGGGGCAGTACAGGCAGGCGGGGTAATATGGGCACCCCCTCTCCCTTCTGAAATAGTGAACCGATGCGCTCGCGACTCGTTGCAACGTATTCAGTAGGCCTCGCTCGTGCAGGGAAATTAATAATTTCGCTGTGACCGCGCGTTCTTCGCCGGTAGTGAGAAATATACGTAAGTTCGTAGTTTTGATATAAATTTTACATATTTTGCGTAGATCGTATTTACATCATTAATACTTCTAAGATACAAACTATGTCTAATTATTACAACCTTTGTTATTAGGCAATACCTCAGTGAAAATATAAATTCATTGCTGAACGTTATATTGTGAGTAGGTCATTATTAATTTTATAATACCTTTGGGGTATTATGGACGGGGTAAAATGGGCAGTGTGTCCATACTGTCTGTTGTGGATAAATTTTTACTCGCCTCTTCTACAATGCTTATATGAAAGCTGCCACAATGCTTGTTGCAGTTAATGGCTTCCGTAAGACTGGAATATGGCCCATCAATCCAGATATTTTAGGAGATGATGATGTTTTGGCTGCAGACACCACAGATCTGCCCGTTATTGATACAGAATTGCCTATTTCACAAGATCCAGCACCGGAACTAGCAGTCAACCATACAATATCTCCAGGCCCATCAACAAGTCATCAGCTGCTACATGAAACGCACACACAAACCAACAACGCCACCCCCAACTCCTTCCACTTCTTTTTATGTTATGTCACCTGATAATATTAAGCCTAAGCCTAAGCACACGTACAAAAAAGAGCAGTGATGAAACGCGGAAAGACTGCAATAATAGCTGGTTCACCTTATAACCCTAGAAGAAAACCAAATAAAAAAAACCAAAGATAAAAGGAACGAAGGAAATAATACAAAAACAAGGAAAAATAAAGTATAAAAATGTATGTTTAATTGTTTTTGATTTTATGAGCATTGTTAATTAATATCATATTTTAATTATACAGATTATTGAATGAACCGACTTTTTTAATAAACATTCATCACTATATGCCAATTATGCCCCATGTATGCCCATTATGCCCCAGACAAGGGGCAATATGGGCAGATTCTTCTTTAACAATAAACTCCTATTTAACATAAAATATAAAAGATTTACCACATATTTTCTGCTTGATTTATATAACAATAATGGTATTAGCAAATCATTGCGTTTAATTGCTACTAACTCTTTTCAAATATGTTTTATATTAGATCTCCCTTAAGGTGCCCGTACTGCCCCGGCTTCCCCTATATAAAGGAGTACATTTCGTGTATTATTCAGTAAATTATGTAAAATTTCCCTGTTGATCCGTATCTATACTGCTATTATTTACGACTGAATAGTGGCTGTTTACAAGTTCATCTGAACGTTATTATTACTTTTAAGAGCACTTCGAGTATTTTATAACGTATATTGGTCAATAAAGATTCTCATCAGTTGATGACTGAATAAGTATATCCCCGTGAATCTTGTCACGGATCAATTCATTTACGTAACAAGTCCCTAAAATGGATCAGTCTATATTATGTGGATTCTTAAAAATGTATTTTATCACACATTTTATCGTTGCTAGTTCAAATGAATATTCAGCCAGTAATCAGTGTATTGCCGTATATGGATTCACATGTAAGACTTTATTACGGCTAAGTTTGAATAAGCAGACATATGTACCCCATTACGCGGGCTACGACAGTTTTTTTTTTTTTTTATAAAAGAGGGAGGCAAACGAGCAGGCGGGTCACCTGCCGCCCATGGACACCCGCAAAACCAGAGGAATCGCAGACGCGTTGCCGGCCTTTACGGGAGGAATAGGTTTAAGGAAGGAATAGGAATTGGGAGGAGGGGGGGGGGGAAGGGCCTCCGTAACCCTCACTGGTCGGACGAAACACAACAGCACCAAGTGCCATTATTTCACGCCGAATATTAGTGAGAGGGTGGTATTACGCCGGGCGAGCCGGCCCAATGTGTGCTGCAACGCAGCGTGGCTCTACCACTCAGTTGGTGTCACTCATTTAGCACCACCCAGGGATCACGTGTAGGGTCTCAAGGGTAAACCTACGGACGCGAGCAACTTTGACCCCCAAAAAGTTATGTTATTCAGCCAGTAATCAGTGTATTGCCGTATATGGATTCACATGTAAGACTTTATTACGGCTAAGTTTGAATAAGCAGACATTATGTGCCCCATTACGCGGGCTACGACAGTAATGTTGAAGTATACCGGTTCACATCGCTCTTTAATTTCACCACCATTTTTTATTCTGTTTAACCTTTAATATCTACACTGGTATAAATAATTTTATTTAATTAGCACGAACTTAGTAAAACAAGGAATTACAAAAAAATTTTTTTAATGTGTTTATTGGTGACAGACTAGAATAATGACACAATCAATCAATTTTTACCCGAAATGTTTTCGATTAAATGTGTTTATTTTAGTATAATTTGTAGTAAAAACTTATTTATGCACTGGCGCTTGAAAATTTTCTTAGAAATATATGTATACTCTAACAGTAATTTTGAATTCCCACTAGCTTTTACGTAAAATAATGAAGTTATTATCAAAAGGTACATATACCGATATCATACAATCATTTTAAAAACTTATCTTCTCTCACTGTCATAAATATGAATCATCTGTCACCAAAAGTATTAATAGACGTTCTTACAGAACAAATCGTCAACTTTTAACTTAATTACTATAAATATAAAAGCGTACATAGACGACAATTGTCTAAATAAAGTGTAACTAGTGTTTCCTTAATTTGCTAGTATTTTGCCTTGTACCTGTTACACCTTATACTGCGATTATAACGTTACTATAATGATATTACTCAGCAATTGCGAACTAAAGCTGAATAATTTGTGCCCATTTAAGCAGTGTAGTGGCTGAATAGCATGCTACTCTGCTTTTATTCAAAATTGATGTGATTGATGAGAATTGATTGATTTTTAAAAAATGATGCAGTTAATAAATAAAATAACGTAAAGAGTGTATTTTCTTCAACTATTAACGAAAAAGTCTTCCAAGTGACACAAAAACAAATTGGAGTAGATATTAAAATCATTCTTCCATTCCCCATTTCTTCCATTCCATTCTTGTACCATTTTCTCAAACGGGATGGGTTGGTTTACTCTTGAGAGCGTCGGAATTTAAAACAACAAAACTACATTCCTTAACTTAGTTTATCTAACACGTTCTCTACTGTTATTTAATTATTTAATATTTGCATCTGTAGGTACTGTTAAAATGTAATCACAGGGCAGGGGTGGAAAATGGTCAGTACGGTCAGTAAGAGTGAGTTTGCAACACAAGCATGTGGCCCGCGTGCCCCAGCGATGAATTATTGAGAACAATATGATATCTCTTTTCTATTTACTTATTTTTATTTTTATTTATTTTTAATTAATGATGTACAAAACAGGTAACAAACAAAAATATACAAAATTATAATGAAACATTCGAGATAACAAGGATGCAACCATTCACTGTACATACTGCTAAACAAACTAAAAAAAAACGGTAGCTTTAAGTTACTAACAAAACATTGTTTTAAATTTAAACAAAAACTTAAATTAAAAAATTGCATAAATTAAACTTAAAAACAAAACATTTAAAAACACGAAAATTTAAAACTAAAATCTAAAATTTTTTATTACAGTCCAAACTTTATACATATAATAGTTGACAGGGTGATAAATTAGCAACAAGTTTCCTCCTAAACACCAGCAGGCTAGAGCCAAATATGTCCACATCTGCTTCATTATTAAAGAGTTAATTATATTGGCGACACATCCGCGACAGAAGGTTAAAGTAAGAAGTAATATTGAAATACACATTAAGAGCACCTTATGCTCCCTAACGCGGAAATTAGTGTTAAAATTAAGTTGAGACAATAAATTTGGTTATTCTAATTGAGAAGTAAAGCTACTCCGTGATGTGCATGCACCAGAAATTGCGCCGAAATATCGGGAACTCAAAAACAACAACTCAAACATGGTCAAAATCCCGATTTTTCATAAAAATTATTGTAGTGACCATGAAAGTTTAAAATGTTAATTTTGTAAAGAATTATTACATCTACCTAAGTATTGTCTACGAAAATCCAACGACAGCACATAAAATCTAGTTAATCTTTTTACATAAGAACGAAGCGTGCGAAGTAAATTAAATTTAATTAATTATATTGTAAATAGTAAATTAAACTCGAGTTAATCCGTAAAAAAGTGTTTCATTTTAATTATATTTAACTAAGGGAGCACTTCATCCGAAATTATAGAACACAAAAATACTACCTACTACTTATCATTGTGGTCATCCCTTGTCTGCCACGAAGTTAGTTTAGTTAGTTGCTCTAAGGCAGGGATGCACAGACTACGGCCCGCGGGCCGCATGCGGCCCGCCGGTCGAATACTGGTGGCCCGCCGACAGCAAAAATAATACTCTCGTACATTCGAAAATATTGAGTTCTATTCCAGAATAAAACCAATAACAAATGTTCGAAAAGTAATTTGAATCTCGCGCGCGCGCTCTATCAATCTTATCGGTGCGCCGTGCATGCGTCGGTAACAGCGGTCGGTAATGTTCGTGCTGATCTCGGTTAAATTCGTTTTCTTGAGGAAGCGCGCCGCGTTATACTGTTCGAGCGAGCGAGATAGCAATAGTCCCAAATTCCCGATAGCTCGCGTAGGTAGATACACGAAGCTTCCAGAGTCGGTTTCGAGATTTCTCCAGACAGTTTTCGACTCTATGCGCGTGGTATAAAAGCCACGCTAACCGCAGCGACCGACAGTTCGGTTTTAATTTGAGTAAAGTGTCGTTAGTTCTAGTGTAGATTTTAACTCGACTAGCCGGTGTCATAATTATAATATATTTTGATCCACATTCAACGTAGATTTCCCGTCAAGTGCCGTGTATAATTGTGTTGTGAAATCGTAAGTAAAACTGTTATTAATTTTATCTACATATTTTATCAATTATTTTTGGTAATTAATTAGGAACTGTAATTGGTAGACATGGGCGTTTTCGTTATATCACCAAAACCGTTATGTAACCGATATGAAGTTTTCATATCGATATGGATAACCGTTTTTAGATATCGATATCAGTAGGTACAGTTTACTAACGTTGCGTGCGTTAATGCGTTGTGTCTTGTTATTAGTTACGGCAAACCAACAACAAACGATAACGCGCATATTTGTCGAGTTATTTAAATAGATATGTAACACAGATCGCGCTCGCTCAGTTAGTTTATGGCGATTTCCCTTCATGCTTTACTAGGTTTAGGACTAACAGAAAAGCTTTGTAAGTTTGTATTTTTAAAAGTGCAATACTTGAGTAAAGTTAAGTAGAAAGATAAAAGGAAACTTATTATTAACAAATGTTACTTTTCTGGCGCATTTAAAAATCGTCATATTTACAATGATTTTTCATGTACAATATTTACATTTTTTTTAATATACAATATTAACAGTTTTTTAGTATACAATATTTAAAGACTTTTTATTTTAAATCTGTCTTCTTGGATAAGGACAGATTAGCATTTAAAAATGCAAGCTGTTGTACTTTTTTTGATTTCAAGCGACATCTCTTTTCGTTGATTATTAGCCCTGTCTTAGAAAAGAGTCGCTCACAGGGAACTGAAGTTGCGACTATGTTGCACTTAGTTCGGTACAGGTCCGATAAGTGTGGGTAAATAATTTTATGGTCTCTCCACCACTGCGAGGTCAAGAGCGCATCAAAACTATTACCAAAAAACTCTTTCAAACAAATCACAACTTTAGCTCTGCTCTAGGTACTAAAACTAATTTCTCAAGCATTGAACCAAATAAACACAAATTCGCTTCATCTCTTTTACACCGCTATAAGAAGACAGAGACCAAGCAAATGACCTCATATTCGCTTCATCCATCTCTTTTACACCGCTCTTTAGTAAGAAAGAGAAGAAACGAATATCAATCCATTCAGTTGTGTGCACGGTTTTGCGTTTTGGTTATATCGTTTGCAGTTTTCATAACGTAGGTATTCTCGCGCGTGTTTTGATATCGTCTCGATAATATAGATATCATAGTTTTTGTAATATCGGTTATGTGCAACCGTCATATCGATATGATACGATATGAAACTCATATCGGTTATTAGTTACGTTTTGATATATCGAACTCATGCCTAGTAATTGGTTTTAGGTGCTGTGGTAATCCTAGTCAGGATTAAAACGCAACATGGACATGCCAGGAACTAGTAAAAAACGTAAGGTTAAAGATGAAAATCGGCAGTTTCAAGAAATTTGGACTGAGAAATACTTTTTTGTATGGTCGCATAACAAAGTCGTTTGTTTAATTTGCAAGAATTCTGTTGCGATTGCAAAGGAATATAATGTAAAAAGGCACTATGAAACGCAGCATCCTACTTTTACGAAGTTTACAGGCGAATTAAGAAAGCAAAAAGTTTTGTCTTTAAAACGGGAGCTTATTGGTCAACAAGCTATGTTTACAAAACCCATTCAAGATACAGAAACAGCTACAGAAGTTAGTTATGAAATTTCTCGAATGATAGCAAAGCGGAGTCGCCCCTTCAATGATGGGGATTTTGTAAAAGAATGCATAGAAATTGCCGCTAAGAAAATGTGTCCAGAAGCAGCAAAAAAGTTTGAGAAAATTCAACTGAATCGTATGACCATCCAAAGACGAATTATGTCTTTGTCAGATAATATTGCGGAACAATTAAATGAAAAAACTAAGATAATTGATTTTTTTTCATTAGCACTCGACGAATCCACTGATATTAGTTCCACAGCTCAACTTCTTATATTCATACGAGGTGTTACTCAAGATTTTGAAGTCTTCGAAGAGTTATTAGGAATGTGTTCATTGGAAGGTCAAACCAGAGGAGTTGATATACTCAATGTACTTTTGGACGAGTGTTCAAAAACTGATTTGGACTTATCGAAATTATCGGGAGTTTCGACTGACGGTGCTCCTTCGATGATTGGTGTCAATTCTGGGCTAGTTACTTTGTTGAAAAAGCATTTGCAAGAAAAAAACTTAAACGCTGAAGATCTCATGCAGTTTCACTGCATTATACACCAAGAAGCCCTCTGTTCTAAAAAAATTGAATTTGAAAATGTCATGAAAGTGGTAGTTTCGACTGTGAATTTCATAAAATCACGAGGACTCAATCACAGGCAATTCAAACAATTCCTTGATGACATTGAATGCGAACATGGAGATTTACTGTATTATACAGAAGTAAGGTGGCTAAGTCGTGGATTGACACTGGAACGATTTTTAAATTTAATAGAAGAAATTGATATTTTTCTGGCGGAAAAGCAAAGGGACGTCCCGGAACTTAAAAGTCCTGATTGGTTGTGTGATTTGGCTTTTTTAGTTGACATTACAAATCATTTGAATGTCTTGAACACACGGCTTCAAGGCAAAAATCAACTGATATCCCAGCTCTACGCACATGTATCATCCTTTCAATGCAAGCTGACACTTTTCAGATCGCAATTGAATTCTGGAAATTACAATCATTTTCCGAATTATAAGAAAATGGCTGAAAAATTCAAAAAAACTGCTATTAATTTCAGTTATGTAAAAAAGCTAGATATTTTGATTCAATCTTTTCAAGACAGATTTTCGGAGTTTAAAACAGTGAAACCTCTGTTGGACATATTTAGCAATCCTTTCACGATTTCAGTTGAAAATGCGCCAGAGTTAATGCAGTTAGAAATTATCGACATTCAGAACGACCAAGATTTACGCAACAAATTCAACGAAGGAGACTTGCTGAACTTTTACCGCTGCATTGATAAAAATACGTACAAAGAGTTGCGCATAAACGCTCTGAAATGTGCAAGCTTATTTGGTTCTACCTATATATGTGAACAAACCTTTTCAATCCTAAATAATAATAAAACAAAAAATCGAAACCGCCTTGCAAATGAAAGTTTGGAAGCAGTTTTACGTGTTGCTACAAGTAAATTTGAGCCAAATATAAAAAAGATTGTAAGCACTATGCAGTGCCACGCTTCAAATTAATAAATTCTTTTTCAATTTGAATACATTATTATCAATTTTTCATTGTCTTTAATTACCTATACTTCTGGTGGCCCACCATCAGTTCATAATTTGCCCGAGTGGCCCCTAGTCTTAATAAGTCTGTGCATCCATGCTCTAAGGCCACGAAGAATCCTACAGATTGCGATCAATTAAATTCCTATGCCTAGCATTACGGCCGCTGAGCTCATATTATGGTGACAGACTTAGATATGATGGCGGTAGATCAGCCAGACAGACTTAGAACAAAGCCTACCACTAACTACACCGAATACAATAAGTAGGTAATGGTAATTGAACCCAGGACCTCTGGATTTGAGATTGGTGATATAAACTTTACATCACAGAAGCGGTAAAATCGTTTAAGTATAGGTACCCAAACGACACAGTTGAAAGAAACACATTTTTCAAACATCACACAAGTAAAATTGAGTTTCGTTTTCCTATTCCTCGCATTGTAGAAAAATCAAACTTATCAGAATCACAAACGGTCCATTCGAGAGCTAAATTGAAACATCAATATTCCAGACGGAAACAAACTGGCGGTATAATTTCCATCTGGCAACTGCTGGTCGGACTACCCGCATGCATTATTTAAATTCTCATCTGCTCTGGAGGGGCTGCCTCTTGTGTAAATAAAACATAGCCAAATGGGCGATAATACAAGTACAAGAGTTAACACAATGCTCGTGTACAGTTTCTTGGTTCATTTACGAAACAGCTTTACTTTCTTCTCATCTGTGTAGGAATGTTGTGACTTTTTTATAAAGCAGTGCAGTTTGTGGCACCCTTACTTCTCCATATCTAAAATAAAACATATCAGGAATTCAGGAATTATTTCTGCTTCCTTCGGCGTAGATAAAAAAATTATTTTGGACGATATAAAAGTGCTTGTTAATTAAGTTTTCTTGAATGTAAATATTTTTACTTTGAATAAAACCAGAAAGAGATGGGCACCCCAAGTAACAAAGTTCTCCTGTAGTGCACAGTTTACAGGCTTACAGCACTAGTACCTCTCTTTTAGTGGTTCCAGGTTCTACTACCAAGCTTATAACAGGTTACACGGAGTTCGTTTGGGTTTATAGTACACCTGCTCTTATAAGTTGACTTATAGTCGTGTATAGAACGAAATTATAGGCGCAGTAAAGGCTAAGATGGCCTATAAAAGGGTTGCATAGGTGTAAATACACTTGAGAAAACTTGCTCCAGTAAGTTACACTTATAATCGCCTACAAGAAGTAATTATAAATCCGCTATAAGTGTCCTACGCCAGTAATAGGAATTTATAGACTAAAACCATTTGCACTTGTTACTTGACCTTATAGGAGTGTATAAGTCAACTTTATGTGCCAATTATAAGTGAATTAGTTCTACAGTGGTTTTTTCTAAGAGTAAGTGTACTTGGTATTATTGTGGACTCTCGAATACTGTTATAGTCTTAATTTCTTTAAAAAGGTTTCTTGTAAAACTATTAGTGTCCAAAGATATTTTACCGCTCGATAGGTATATGTAGTGGTGACCTGTTGCAGTTATGGGAAGGTATAAAATGACTACACTGTTGTACACTGATGAGTTGGTTTATTGACTGTTCACACAAAGGTTCACAACATTAAGTTATAGTTCTGACTCCATATATATAATTACACTATATTAACCAAATGGCGACAACCTGACGATAAGGTGTGCGATGTGCGACTGGCGACTGCCGGGGCGAGCTCCCGTCCGCTCGCTATTGCTATATCAGCATTCTAGGAATAATACAATATTGTGTCGCCACATCACACCCTTCCTTAAAAAAAAATTTAATTACTACAAAAAAATATTTTTAAAAGAAAGAGAAAAAAACTAATCAATGTAGACAACCCTAACGTATAAAACTCTATTACAATAAAACATTTCTAACAACATACAAAAATATACCAAGGTTAATCTAAAAGCTACGCTGCGATAACAATACAAAGTTGCGGCGTTATCAGCTGATACTCGAGCGAGCCCGACTCGACACGCATGCCAACGCTTAAGGCGAATACATGTGATTCTATTTTTAGAACATCTTAAGGTCAAGTAACTTTTACTGTGATACAATTTTCAAATAAAAATTTTAACATACTATATCTGTTTTTTATTTACTTTCCTTTCTTACGTTAGGTTGTTTACTCGTTACACATACTTATAATTTATAAAAACTACAAAAACACAAAACTTAAAATTTTGATTTCACAAACATTATAAAAATAATACTACATACACTACTGTACTGTATCAACACATTTAATACATACAATAAAATTGCGGACACCTACTCCTAGGGCCGACTTAAAAGGTTTCAGGAAAAACCGCAACTTACAACTAGACAATGACTTAGGTAGTTGTCGTGAGGGCATGCTCTGCAATAACAAAATAACAACCCTTTGGGTCCCACAACACCTCTCACGGCAACGCCATGCATGTACTTTGACACTGTTAACACTAAACACGTTTTACAAAACGCACACAAAAAAAAATATAACTAAATTAAGTATCAGTCGCTTATTACTTTTACACAACTCCTGTTCTTCCAGGTGTTACGCTGGTGGTGCTGCGAGGCATATGAATGACCTCTGGTAGCGCCACTTTAGCTGTTTCTTTATTGATCCATTTTCTTATACGATTTATGCAACTTTTACGAATGGCGTATAACAATCCGATGCTAAACAGTATAACCATGACAATTAAAACAATACTAAATATATTTACTTGGTTTTGTATCTTTTCGGATGTTGCCATTTGAGCCTGGGCACTCACAATTACATCTTTGTTCTGATAATTCCCCATCTTATAACTTTACAATTACTGTTAAACAAGCGTACTGCGTTGGAATGACCTGATAATTAAACGAAATGGACATAAACTTACTCTTTTATTAAACTAACATACACAATTATCATTTCAGCAAAAATCGAACTGGTTGCTTAACAACTCTGCCACTGCGTGTTGACCTCAATATTGGTTTCAGCACTTTTTCTTCACTATGTTTAACATCTGAGTTTACTTGGTTCTTTTTAACATTACAATCATTATCTTTAATACTAATATTGACATTATCTTCGCAACTCTTGTAAAAACTATCATCGTATTCTTCGTTTAATATATATGCTGGTTTAAGTCGATCTATAGAAATATTTGACTGACGCTCTGCCAATTGAATCAGAAATGATTTCCCGAATCTTTTAATGATTTTATACGGTCCACTATACGGTGGTGTTAGTGGTCTTTGCACCATGTCGTTCCTAACGAAAACATGGCTACAACTATTCAAGTCTTTATGTACGAATATTTTCCTATTTTTTTTACTTCTATCTAATACTGGCTGTAAACTATTTAATGCTTTCTTCAGCTTATATACATAGCTAGATTCGTCAGACAAATTACAATTTACACTATTGTCATAGAAATCTCCAGGCAGGCGTAACTGGTGTCCTAATGCTAATTCTGATGCACTTACATTACTATCGCTTTTGCAGGCTGCACGAAGTCCCAACATGACAGTTGGTAATTCGTCTGCCCATGACCTACTGTAATCTAATAAACGTGCTTTTAAGGCTGCTTTCAGCGTTCTGTGGAATCGCTCTATCATCCCGTTGCTTTGTGGGTGATAAGCTGTAGTGCGAATCTTCTGAATACCTAGCGTTTTCATAAGGGAGGTGTAAAGCTCACTTTCAAATTGTCTCCCTTGATCGCTTGTTATTCTTTTTGGACATCCATATCTACAAACCCAATTTTCGTAAATTGCTTTACTTACAACTTCTGCTGTGATTTCTTTTACTGGAATAGCTTCCGGCCACCGTGTACATCTATCGATCATGGTTACTAAATATCTATACCCCTCACTTGTCGTTGCTAAAGGGCCAACTATGTCCACGTTTAAATGTTCCCAACGATTGCTAGGTGGATACTTTACTAAATCGGAAACTGTATGTCGTTGTATTTTTGACTTCTGACAAGATATGCATTCTTTACACCATCGATTAATGTCCCTATTCATGTTAGGCCAAAAATATCTACCTGTAATCATTTTTCTAGTACCTCTAATGCCTGGATGACTAACATTGTGAACTTTACCAAAGACTGTTTTTCTATACTGTAATGGAATGTAAGGTCTCATGTTACTTCCTGTAACATTACAATACATTACACTATTGCACAATGGTGACTGTATTCTTTGTAATAACTGCTTACTCTTGTTATCAGCAAGTATGGTCACGAGTTGCTGGTCGGTTTCCTGTGCTAAAGCTATTTCGTCGAAATTAATGTCAGCAGGGCAAACTATGGACTCTATTGTTCTGGATAACGTGTCTGCAACGCAATTGTCGTTTCCGCTGACGTACTGTATGTCGCTTGTAAATTCGCTAATATACAGTAACTGTCGCGTACGTCTAGAAGTTTCTCTGTCTGAACCAATTTTATCGAAAACGTACGTTAATGGTTTATGATCTGTAAATACTGTCAATTCACGGCCTTCAACTAAATTTCTAAAATGAATTATTGCCAAATATATTGCTAAAAGTTCTCTATCGTAAGTAGAGTATTTCATCTGTGTGGTAGTAAGCCCTTTCGAAAAATATCCTAAAGGCTTCCAGTCGTTATCCATCTTTTGTTGTAACACTGCTCCGACGCCTGTGCTAGATGCGTCACACATTAAAGCTAACTTACTATCTACTTCTGGATAAGACAACACACTGGCGTTAACTAAATTATTTTTACACTGCTCAAAAGCTTCGATTGATTCCTTAGTCCATATTATTTTAGTTTTGTCCCTCTTTTTAGTTTTATGTAAAAATTTGTTAAGTAGAGCTTGGTGCTCAGCTGCATGCTCTATATGCGATCTATAAAAGTTTAGCATTCCCAAAAATCTACGGAGTTGTTCGACTGTCTCTGGCCTTGGAAATTCCTTAATTACGCTAACTTTATTTGAAATGGGTCGAATGCCTACTTTGCTTACCTCGTACCCTAAAAATTCTACTGTCGGTTGGGCAAAAGTACATTTTTTTATATTGATTGTTATGCCAAATTTCTCAAACCTTTCAAAAATCTGTCTTACATGTTCTTTGTGCAACGTTACGTCATTAGTTGTTGCCACAATGACGTCATCAATATAGCAAAAAAGAAAAGAACTTTCTCCCTTACTTTCTTTATTATTGTTAAAAATTTCTATACCTTGCAAAACCGTGTTATTCATCCATCTCTGGAAGGTTTGTGCAGCATTACGTAACCCGAAACTCATTTTTACAAATTCGAACAACCCGAAAGGTGTCGTGATGGCTGTTTTCGCTATGTCTTCTGGTTTAACCGAAATGTTATGATAAGCCCTATTAATGTCTAATTTAGTGAAAATACACTTACCTGATAAGCCATACATAAAATCGTGTATCCTCGGAATCGGATATCTGTCCGGAACTGTCACTGCGTTGAGCCTTCTGTAGTCGCCGCATGGTCGTAGCTGGCCATCCTTCTTTGGCACTACGTGAAGTGGGCTGGCCCACGGGCTCTTTGACGGTCTACAAATACCTAACTCTTCCATGACTCTAAACTCTTCCCTTACCGCCTTATAGCGGTGTGGGGGCAAAGGCCTCGGTTTGGCGTAAACCGGCGGACCAACGGTTTCAATGTGATGGTATGTGTCATGGCAGCTCGGCTCTCTATAATTAATTGGCTTGGTAATGTCGGCGTATTGTTCTAACAAATCCCGGAATGGATTGTCCCTGTGGATGCTAGATATTGTCGGCTCGACACTACTTATTACCGATACATTTCTATTCAATTTGGTCAGTCCGTCAATCAATTTCCTATTACTTAAATCTATTATCAAGTTAAAATTCTTTACAAAGTCTGCTCCGATAATAGGTTGTTTGACGTCACATATTATAAAATTCCATTTGAAACATCTACGTAGGCCTAAATTTAAATCTAAAGTTATAATGCCATACGTTTTTATTTTGGTGCCATTCGCGGCATAAAGTTCATAATCACAATTAAGCTTTACTTTATTACGGTTTACTTTACATAATGGTATTACTGAGACGTTTGCGCCCGTATCTATTAAAAATAACTTACCACTATTGTAGTCTTTTACGCACAAACGGTGATTTACCTCGGTGCTGCCGCCCACCGCTGACGACTGCACCGGATTCAGTTTCCCTGACCGGGTTGCTGCTGCTGTTGCTTATGTTGCTGCTGCGACCAGTTGCATGGTGCTGTGCAGGTCCTCGCTCTCTCTCTAAAACGGTAGTGATAATGGCATAGCCACTCTGCGCTTGCTGGAGTCCTCCGCGTGGCTGATGATCCTCTATCCTTCGATCTCGACTGCCGACGCTGGTCTCTATTCATATGATAATTGCGATGCTGGCTGCGTGCACCGGTTCTGATGCTGTTGACTTCTTCTTTTAGTCTCTTTACCTCTATGGTCAAATCTCGCATATGTTTCATCATTTCTAACGCGCTGTCACTGCCGGGCACTGATGAGCTGACGGAGGCTACTTCGCCTGTCCTCAAATTTTCTAATATCTTGTCGGCTATGGCCGCTAAATCTTCCAAATTCGTGTTATTGCTGACCGCTAGGACTGCCCTTACATTCGGTGGTAGTCTGTTGATCCATAGTTTTTTTAATGGGTCGCCTGCAATACTACAGTTTCTGGCCAATTCTGTCATCTTGCGCAATAACTGGGATGGTTTTTGAGTCCCGAGATCCATATCACTCACTAAACGTTGAAATTGCGTCTCGGCGCTTTCTTCATACACTGTTAACAATCTTTGTTTTATTGCGTTATACTTCTCGGTAGCAGGTGGTGACTGTACCAAGTCACTTACTTGACGGAGTGCGTCGCGGTCCAATTTCGCGATCGCCAACTCGAACTTCGCATTGTCGCTCTGCTTCTGTGGTCCCATAACTGACTCAAAATGCGCGAACCACATTCTCGGCATTTCGGTCCAAAATTCTGGTATCCTGGCTTGCACGGATATCATTGCGACGTCTATATTGCTTGTTGATGCTTCGCGCTCTGGTTTGGAGCTCTCGCCGCATTTTTCTAGCTCATTATAGGCGTCTACATAAGCCATCTTCTAAACACGTGCTCGGCCGTCAGGTTGTCTTCTAAGTGAGTCGCACGCACGCCGGAAACGCGGGGTCACCACTTTACCGCTCGATAGGTATATGTAGTGGTGACCTGTTGCAGTTATGGGAAGGTATAAAATGACTACACTGTTGTACACTGATGAGTTGGTTTATTGACTGTTCACACAAAGGTTCACAACATTAAGTTATAGTTCTGACTCCATATATATAATTACACTATATTAACCAAATGGCGACAACCTGACGATAAGGTGTGCGATGTGCGACTGGCGACTGCCGGGGCGAGCTCCCGTCCGCTCGCTATTGCTATATCAGCATTCTAGGAATAATACAATATTGTGTCGCCACAATATCTTCGTGAAGTCCATTTAAGAAGACAATTGCTTTTAATATTTCTCGCATCTTCACGGCCATTTTGGTTTCTTTTGAGTCATATGGTTTTTATTAAATTATTACAGAAATGGATATAAACAAATGGAAATATGACCATGATAGTTCGATCAAAGTCACAACTAAAACATAAAAATAATAAACTCTTAGTTATTAAAATTAAGCATAAGACATTTGTATGCGGAACCCTATTTCGTCACAATATGGCGCGACAATGCTGTTAGGACTAATATTATTTTTAACACAACTTAGTTTTTACTTTTACTACGCCATTTTCAAAAGGCGAACAAAAATTGAGATGTAAAACACAATATACTTTACCGAAAATACATACGCGTTTGCCGTGCAATCATGTATGCACGTATAATATTACGTGCAAAATACTTGTTAATACATGTTATATGAAATAGATGACGTTACTTTTATTTTTTTTATTTTTCTCTACAACTGCACAACAAAACATCAATTCACAAATGTTTGAAGTAGCAAGTAATAGAAGTGCAGAGTACGTTACAAGTCTGCCTGGTTCTATTAAATGCTCATAGTGAGCTTCTCGGGAGAAAATGGTTCTGCGTAGTCCAAATATAAGAGTATTATTGGTCTATGTGGTGCTCGCCAAGTCTACTATGAGTGTTTTATTAGCAAAAGTACGCATATAAAATGGGCCCTTTTCCGTGGTTATAAACTTTTACTAGCCTGTTATAGACCTGGCCCCGGAACCACTACAAGACCACATTTTGTTACTTCACCTGGAATCCTAAACCACCGTTCCAGGAAGAAAAATAGTACAGTAAAATAAAGTAGAAAAGTGATAGTGTAGTCTTTACTGTCCTACTACTGTGCTTAGGTAAAAGGCGTCCATCATTGGAATCATGTCTATAAGGCTCGTATTCTAAAACCAAACTCACACTCAAATCTCTGCTTGAGTACAGTTAGAAAGGGATGGGGCTATTCAACGCATATATCGCCATCCCTTTCTGACTGTATTTAAGCATGGATTTGATTTTGAGTTTGATTTTAGAATACGAGCCTTAGCTTCAGCTGATGGGTAATGGCTTTATCACCACGTTTGCCAAATGCGGATTTGTGATCTCAAACTGGGCCTACGTCAGAAAATCCGAAAAACACTTTGCTAAATATAAATTGTTTTCTAAGTTCGAAGAGAAGTAGGGAAATTGAACCCTGGTCCTCAAGTTATCAAGCAGAAAACTTAGTCACTCGGCCATCGAGGCATAATATGTTAGGAATAGCCCCTTGTCTGTCACGAAGACTCCTAGAGTCGTCTCGTCTGTCAAAATACCTTAACTGTCCAACCAACATCTCAAATAAATACAGAGACCCAAATAAAATGTAGCTGTCCGAGAGGTAACGATGTTCAAAATAACAGGGTGCATGTGTACCTACTATTTTTTGTTTTAAGGCCAAAAATAGAAGCGAACTTCACGTGAAATGGAATTGTATACCACATAGCCGTGCGGAAGGAAGCTACCTACCTATTATTACTATTATTAAACGGTTTTATTTAGCTTGACTGTTTGTTGATGTTGGGTCAAATTTATACTTAACATTTTGTCTCCTTCCAGTTGACCGATTGAGCTTTGTCTCCTTCCAGTTGACCGATTGAGCTTTGTCTCCTTCCAGTTGACCGATTGATCTGAAATTTGGTACACACACACACACCTTTTGGATCCCCCCCCCCCCCCCCCTTCCGCCAAAAGTAAAAATGGGTAATAATAAATTATTTGACCCAAAAATAATAAATGTTTTCTATTTTGAAATACAATTTTATGGCTTTTTTCAAATCCTATATTTCTAGACGCGTGCGCTCACCCTCGCGGTCAAAGCAACCGGCGCGCCGTCATTGGTGCAAGGGGTGAATAACAGCGGTTACGCGCATGCGCTTTAAAAACGAGGCTTAATCAAGTAATGTTGCAGTTTGCAGCCACAGGGCTCATTTTTTTTCCGATTCAAATGCATAATTAGAAGATCTTATTTTATGTTTATCAAAGGACGCAATAAACGATACCACTACGATTAAACAAAAAATAATGGAAGTGGATTTGAAAGGTTACTAAAAACATGTATGACCTCGTGTTCCGCCGCGTTTCGCAGAATTGGTTAGTGAGCCCGGAGCGATGAATATTTCAGCGTAACGATGCGACCTGCGCGCCTGCTCTGTAAGCCTGGTAACCTGAACTCAAATAATCACTTTGCTAAATTATTTTTATACACCACAGTAATTGTATTTTCACCTCACAACCTCGGAAAGATTCTGTTTGTCATAGTTATCTGAGTGCAAAAGTGCATTTTATCAGCTAGCGTTGAAAGAGTTTTTAAAATTCGAACCTTTCTATTCCATACTTTAGCAATTGACCACTAAAAATGCATTAAATACTTATTTCATGTCAGTGCGCCAACCTCATTTCTTTGAATAATCGCACTGGCCAGCCATAGGTGGCAGCAATGGACTGAATGAAAAAAAAATGTAACTATCAATATTACATTATAATTATTAATAAACGCTAATTTATTAACTAATCTGTTTTTTTGCACCTAGCGTTTTCCTCGCTGTAGTGAGGTGAAAAATTGTGTGTTTCACTCGGCAGCAAAGTCATTTTGCATCTCGTACCTTTGAAACCCAAGTTTTGTTTCAAACAAGTACTCGCAGCAAAAACCAACTTTGCAGCCTTGCACTATCAAATAACTACCTATTTCTTTACATAGATAAGTAGGTACAGGTAAAATATTAGTATCAATCTAGTGTCTGTAAAGATGCCTGTACCTAGCACCTGTAGTCAGAAGAACACCACCCGAAATCCGCAACTACTGAGAAACTGACTACAGTCTACTTTATTCGACTAATCGTCACTAACCGAGATAAGCACTCCCCTTTAAAAAAAACTATCTTATCTTAAGAGGGTTTACGCAATTTGGTTTCCCATACAAACTTCCAAGTTGAAATTTTTAAAAACCAAATAGTCAATTTTGGTGAAACTTTGCATGTTTAAGTAAAATACAGGGATCTAAATAGTTTGTTGAAAACATTTTTAAAAAAACGTTTATTTAACTGATATACTCAGCTGTAACTCAGCTGAGCTGCGTTTTACTTTAGCATGCAAAGTTTCATCAAAATTGGCTCATTGGTTTTAAAAAAATTCGACTTGGAAGTTTGTATGGGAAACCGAATGGCGTAAATCCTCTTAACAAATTGTGAAACATCACCCACCCACTGCTGTCGCCGGCGCCGTCCGTCGCTTCATCTTGTTCGGACCGTAACGAGACGTCGCTAGATGCTGAATTATGTATTTTGCGTAGTTGTGGAGAGCACTATTTATACTATATAACCTACGTTGTTCGCTTTCTCTGTTTTCCTGGTAGAAAATAACTTATAATTAATCGACTTTTTATTTCAGTGCGCTTTTATATGGGTCAAAAAAGCCAAGTTGCAATTGGTTCATACCTAGAGGTATCGGATTCGATGTCCACCGGGGGATACATACTGTGTTCGGTTTGGTTTTGTATGTCCTAAGTCCGCATGACTAGCTAAGCTACCACCATTTTCCATAAGTCTATTCATAACAACGAGAAATGAGGAGCTCGATGGTGCAGCGGCTAGCGCCTTCGGCTTGCGAACTTGCCCGTTAAACAACTTTCGCAATGCCGGGTCGCTGGATGGGTGACCAAATTTAAAACACATCGAGCTAATCCGTGCTTCGGAAGGCACGTTAAGCCGTTGGTCCCGGTCGTTGTCGTAAGATGACAGTCGTTAAAACCCACCAACCCGCATTGGGCGAGCGTCACCACGCACCGGTTATGGCCCAATATCCCTCGTGCATTATCCACGTGGGAGTCCTGTGCCCAGCAGTGGGACGTTTATAGGCTGATGATGATGATGATGATGATGATTCATAACAACAAATTTCGTAGCAGTGTTGCGTTGCCACAGTTAAAGATGAGATAGCCCAAGCCCAGTCCTCTGTGGTAGAATTCGGAGTAAAAGTGCGTTTCCATATTCAACCTTTTCGGCACTGACCATCAGGTAAGATGAAAATGAAACGCTTCCAATTTTTTTTAAAAGATACCTACTCGGTATTTACTTATCTACATTTTTTTACCAAACTTATTTATTCAACTGTTCACAGCGTCTGTTTTAATACTCAGTTGATTCATTAGCCAGTTTGCGTTATTTTGTTACCGTCTCGCAGCTAAACACACAAAGTTAACGGGACCGCCGCCCCAGGGAAATCACGGAGCTTCAACAAGTGAGGAATGATAATCCGCGCACACACAAAAGCCTAACATAATAAACTAATACTTAGTTATGAATAATTACATAATTACAGTTCACCCATTAACTATTAAGTATTCGTTTAAAATTAAAATTACTGGAAACTATCTACTGATTTTCAACAGAGACCAGAAAATGTCTTGATTGCTAAAAATCATTTGGGCTTGTAAAATAAAAGTCCCATAGATATAAATAATCTACTTTTAAAATTTATCGTCGTCTCCTATCTAGAAGTGCTTATATATTTATTATTACAGACTATTTTACATTGAATCTCATAGGATCTTTCTTCTCATCATTCACGATTTGAATTAAAAATTCAATATCGCACATTCAATTTTGGCTACAATAATTGAGCACTTATGAAAGTCGCTTCCCGCCATCGGGTCGTTAGTCTACTTATATGGCGGGAAACCTTGTACTGAGAAGAGCTGGCAAGAAACTCAACAAGGGCAATTCTCGCTTTCTATTACAGCGTCAAATAAAAAATTGGAAACTGAAACCCTTTTACAGAAGGACACTTTCACGGTTTCAGGATAGCTCACTTAAAATATTTCTCTTTGGTAAATCATTAAAAGGCTTATTTCACGCTACTCCAACAAAACCTTTTTCAGAGATTGACGCTTGTTTCATCAAATATTTACTTACGCACTTAGTACCTACCTAAGTAGTAACAACAAATTAAAGTAGACAAGTATACTCGTAGAAGTTCCAGCCCTCTACTTGTAATCTAAAAAAACTTACCCTAATCCCTTAATAGGTGGCTCTACCCACGCATAATGTCGGAAGTGCCTTCGTAATATGACGCACATGGTAATGCTACCCTGAAGAAAACAAATATAGTGGAAACATATGGCTCAAAGAGCTTTTCAAATGGAATGCTCGGTCCCTCTCCTTTGGTTTTTGTCTCGAACAAAAAGTTGTACCTGTGTTTTTGTTTAAACCTGCAGTGCGATTCTCTAAGTTAAAACCTTGGTAGCAGCGGCTGCCGCAGCGCTGATAATTGACTCTATCTCTTTCATATTCATAGAATTGGAAAGAGACGGCAGGTCACAGCCATGCGTGCAGCGTAAAGTGTCGCTTAGAGAATCGCATAGCTGAGATATACAAGAATTCCTTTGCTCCATTTACTCGCTTAACATTTTTCATAATGCTCGTTGGGTTAGGGTAGATACACTTTGAACGTGGCCTTTCACGAGAAAGTCTACAAACAATAACAGCCTTAGATACTTATTTATAAACGACATACTGTTCCTGGTCCCACTGCTGGGCTTAGCGCAGCCGCCTCCATCATTGTAATCTATAATAAATTTTGAGGGTTAAAGTTACTCGCGTTCGTAGGTTTACCCTTGAGATGAAGCCTACACGTGACCCCTGGGTGGTGCTAAATGAGTGACACTGAATGTAGAGCCACGCTGCGTTGCAGCACGCATTGGGCCGGCTCGCCCGGGGTAATACCACCCTATCACGAATATCCGGCGTGAAATAATGGCACTTGGTGCTGTTGTTTCGTCCGGCCAGTGAGCCCCCCCCCCCCCCCTCACAATTCCTATTCCTCCCTTAACCCTATTCCTTTCTTAAAGGTCGGCAACGCATCTGCGACTCCTCTAGTTTTTCCATGGGCGACGGTGATTGCTCTCCATCAGGTGACCCGCCTGCTCGTTCGCCTCCTATATTGTTATATAAAAAAAAAATCAAGCCATCGGTACAATAGATGGGTGTTGGGTTAATTAACACGCTTGCCAAATGCGGGGTGGTGATCACAAACCTGCTTCAAAAAACCCGAAACACACTTTGGCCGACCGGGGAATTGAACCCTGGACCACCTTGGACTTCCGGGTAGCGGGCGGGGCAATTAGCCACTCGCCTACCGATTTCGGTCAAACCTTAAAAACGTTTAAATTTAAGTAAGACTAAAAATAGTTGTTTGTTTCTTAAACTCATTAATTTTTCCTTTTTTTTTATTCTACAACGGGTAAGCGCTTGGCCTTCATCTCACCTGATAATAAGTGTCGATAAGGCCGAAGTTGGAAGCGCGCTTCACCCGGAATCCTCAACCACTGAGGAACTGGCTGTCTCATCTAAAACTGTCGGAACACAACAATGCTATAAACATCGTTGTTATGGCGACAGACTTAGATAAGATGGTGGTAGCTAACCAGGCGGACTTAACAGCCCTACCACCAACCAAACCGCTGGGAATCGAACCCGGGACCCCTGGGTCTGAAACCGGTGGCTTAGCCACTAGACCACAGAGGCGATTAAATGTGTAATATAGTTGATTTATTCAACTATATTTTATAAACCGTCGCCTTAATTAATAATACAATTTCCTACACCTCCAGAATTTCAGACCAGTCGTTTGTCGTAAAAAACTTTCTTTATACGATTTTAAAAAAAAATTGCTAACAAGAAATTATTGAAAACGCATAAAGTCTTACAAGTGCCGACATTTTGATTAGTTACGCGTAGTAATTTCATTTTGTGAAATGCGAAGGAATCCCGTTAACGAAATGAGAGCCATAATTGGAAACGAAACAACTTTGCATGTATGGAAAACAACGAAATGTTTTGTAGGGGTAGTAGGTGACTCCAATTTCTAAAACAAATAAATTAACCAACTTCAAAAAATAAATAAATAAATTTCACAACTGTCACACCAATCATTCAGCCCCAAACTAAGCATAGCCCTAATTATGGTGACTGAATAACGGATAAACATACATAAATACTAATACATATCTATGACTCAAGCACAAATGCTTGTGCTCATCACACAAACATTTGCCCATACCGGGATTCGAACCCGGAGCCGTGGGTTTCATAGTCAGGGTCGCTGACTACTCGACCACCCGACCGTCTTTGTATAAGTAAACAATGTATTAAAGTAAGTTTAAGGAGACAAGCGTTATTGAGGGTCTTTGTATCTGTAATCGTGTTAGTATTTACCTCTATGTATGGGAGCAACTCTGAAAAAGCAAAAAAATACAGCAGTTCCATACATTGAGCTTTAGGAGGAAACACTACGTCGTGGCATGCAAAATTCTCATCCAAAACACAGAAAAACGACATTTCCTCCTTCAGAACTGGAGCAATTTTTATTACTTTTCAGCATCGGTTAAAGAAAGAGATTTTCTGTGTCTGTATGTTTGATTTCTTTGCATTAGGTAATTTATTTAATAACAAGGAGCCTTCGAAATTTAGCGAAATCACTCCGTTTTAAGGCGTCTTCAGAAACATTAAGTGGCTGGTTTAAAAAAAGTCAAACATACAAACATAGAAAATCTGTTTCCTTAACTGATGTAAATAATACAAATTGGTCTAGTTCTGAAAGAGGAAACAGGGGACTACGAAACGTCGTTTTTCTGTGTTTTGTATAAGAATTTTGCATGCCACTTCGACGTACACTCGGCGTCAAAAAAATCGCACCTCTTAGAAAATCACTTTCAAATGTCATTTACTCTTGATATGCACATGCAGTCGCATTAATTATGATTTTATTTACAAGGTTACTTAATTAACTTAATAAAAAACATTACTTTTCATTATCAAATAAAACCTAATGCAACAAATAAAGTGTCACAAAAATTCGATGCAAATTTTGCTACCCGTGAGAGTTGCTAGTTGCGCTTCCTTTGTGGGTATAAAACGGTCAACACGGGTTCAATGTGGGTCATTCGCTATTCAACCGTTGAAGAGGACACACGCACAGATTTTGATGGATACCACAGCTGATAAAGCCGCTCAAGTGGTTGCACTACTGCAATCAGGGGTGCGGCAGTGTGATGTCGCCCGGCAACTGAACCTGAGCCGTTATTCCGTTCGAAGAGTGTACCAGCGCTTCATAGAGACCGGTGGCTATATCCGCAGACACGGTTCGGGTAGACGTCGCTGCACTTCGGAAAGAGACGACCGGTTCGTTGTGTAGAACTCTTTGAGAAATCGTTTCTCCAACGCTGTTGAGTTGCAACAGCAGCTCCAGGCAGTTCGCAGACGCACCGTAAGCGTATCTACGGTTAGAAGAAGATTGAAGGAGAAGAAGATAGCGGCCCACAGAGCTGCTACGGGTCCAAAATTGACTGCAGCGCATCGGCGAGCCCGCTTGCAGTTTGCTCGTGACCACGTCGATTGGACCCTTGAGCAGTGGAGAGCTGTTCTCTTCTCAGACGAGACGCGAGTGTGTCTTTTCTGCAACGACCGACGGAGAAGAGTATACCGGAGGCAGGGTGAACGTTTCGCCCAAGCCTGCATCCAGGAGACGGTGGAATATGGTGGCGGATCCTGCATGTTCTGGGGCGGTATGTCTGCTGCCGGCAAAACCGACCTTGTCTGCGTCTCCCGGACTGGAGGTGCTCGCGGACAAGGGTCGCTGACTGCTCGCCGCTATGTCACTGAGGTCCTGGAAGTGCATGTGGTCCCCTTTGCCGAATCTTTTGGCGAGGGGTTCACATTAATGCACGACAACGCTCGCGCTCACACTGCAGGCATCGTGAGCGACTTCTTGCAGAGGTCCCAAATCTCTGTGATGCAGTGGCCAGCGCGAAGTCCGGATCTGAATCCTATAGAGCACCTCTGGGACCATCTTAAACGTAAGGTTCGATCTCGGGATCCAGCTCCTTCGACTCTACAGGAGCTCCAAGACGCGGTGATTGAAGAATGGGGGCTTATCCCTCAAGAAGAGCTCCTGAAGTTGGTGAGGTCCATGAGGGACCGTATGGAAGCCGTGATCAGGGCAAGGGGGGGTAACACTAGATTTTAAGTTAATTTTAAGACACTTTTTGTACATTTTTCTTTGTAAATTATCTGTTGTTAATTAGGACTTAATTAAGGATTTTTATTATTTTATTAATTTTAATGTTGTTTGTATAATTATAATTAAACAGAAAGTTAAATTTAATTGTTTTTTGATACTCCTTTTTGTTACCTTTCTAATGATACCCAACACTATCCTCTACATAAGGTTTAAGAATTTTTAAAGATGATTTTTAAAAGGTGCGATTTTTTTGACGCCGAGTGTAGTATTTGCTCCATACATTTAGGTCGAACAGTATTTGTAGCTTTGTATAGAGCAATTTTGCAATTTCAGAGCTGTTGCTTCCATACAAATAGTAATTGTTCTTTGAGCATAATAGGGATGGCCTAGTTACAGGATTATACACTTATCACTAAACATCCTGTATGTAGGTAGGTATAGTTACAAGAATATATAACAAAATCTGCTTAAGAGGATTTACGCCATTCGGTTTCCCATACAAACTTCCACGTCGACATTACTAAAAACCGCTAAGCCAATTTTAATGAAACTTTGCATGCTTTAGTAAAATACAGGGATCTAAATAGTTTGTTGTAAACATTTCTAAAAAACGTTTATTTAACTGAGTTATTGCGATTTTAAACTTTCTATAGTGGACTTTAAATCGCAATAACTCCGCCAAATAAACCTTTATAAAAATATTTTCAAAAAACTATTTAGCTCCCTGTATTTTACTTTAGCATGCAAAGTTTCATTAAAATTGGCTTATTGGTAAAAATGTCGACTTGGAAAATTGTCTGGAAAACCGGAATGCGTAAACCATATAAGTAAACAGATAAAAATATTAGGAGCGTTTCAAATTAATAAAGCAAATAGGAATGGTATTGAAATGACTAAAACAAAAATGTCGTCTAATTATAGTAATTGTTGGTCGTTAATCTACTTGGAACCTACTTACAGTAATTTTACATTAAATACTTACATAAATTACGTTTGTGCGATATCTGACGGTGTGGAAAACCAATTACTAAGTATTAATTAACTTAAAAGAGAATATTATTACCGTACGTGTACCATAATCATATCATAACATCACAATGCGTGTCGCATATAGCGTTGAAAGAATACTACCAACCCCTCTCTTCCCTTGAGTGTCGTAAAAGGCGACTAACGGACTAAAGACTGCACATACACCCAACAGTATAGAGCGGCGATGGGCTCACCACCTGTCACGCTGAGCACATGTGCCGTCGTCGCTATTTGGTGAAAAGTAGACTATGGTAGAGGAATGCTTTTGCTGTCCCCTTGCCTAGTCTCTGACTAACACTTCGGGGATAATAGTCGTGATTATATATATGTACCTATGTATGAGAATATCATTTAAATGGAATAAGTATAGATGTTAGCTTGTTTTCTTGTTTTTCACTGAAAGTTACGGACTAGGTATAAGTAAATACTTTTTGTTTGTAGGTACCTAGCCTACGTTCTTTTGTTTTCACTATTCTTCATGTCGTAATTATTCTGCTGTTTAACTGGTGGGTATTATGTTTCCCTTAATTTACTTTACGGTTTTTTAAATATTACACATTTACATGGGCTTCCATGGAAGGAATGACCTTTTATTTATATAGGTAGTCCACTTCTATTACTTTGACGCCTCCGTTTCAGAATTACAGAAATTGAAGCCGTGGGTGGAAGCCAGTAAATAAGTAAGTAGGTACCATTTTCTCTCCCGTGCAGCGATCGTCGATGTTGACAGTCGTTCAATCAATCACTCATTCAAAGAGGTTCTTTCTTAAGATTGTTAGTTTCCGCGTGTGTTAGTTTAGTTGGGCGTTCAAGATTGATATGTAGGACCTGCCGCAAGGGAATGGCTACCAATCTACCATTTATGTTTTTCGTTATATTTACATCAATGAATGCCTCTCATGATTCAATCTCCTATGTGTTTTGTTAGCGACTGATGTGTTCACATTGTCTGAATGTAAATAAGTATTACGATCACTTATAGGTAGCCTACCTAGTATACCTACTTAATACCTACATAAAAAACCGGCCAAGTGCGAGTCGGACTCGTCCATGAAGGGTTCCGTAGCAGCAAGTAACATCATATAAAAGTTCTTGTAGCTCGTTGTAACTTTGATCGATGTTTTAATAATAGTGTATTTTTTAAAATTAATTAATTTATGATGTACTTATAAAAAAAAGCTACTTACTAGATCTCGTTCAAACCAATTTTCGGTGGAAGTTTGCATGGTAATGTACATCGTATATTTTTTTTAGTTTTATCATTCTCTTATTTTAAAAGTTACAGGGAGGGCACACATTTTACCACTTTGAGTTTTTTAAGTGTCTCTCGCGCAAACCATTCAGTTTAGAAAAAAATGATAAAACCTTTAAATATCATTTTTGAAGACCTATCCATAGATACCCATCATAGAAGGGTTAGATGAAAAAAAAATTTGAGTTTCAGTTCTAAGTATGGGGAACCCCTAAAATTTATTGTTTTTTTTTTCTATTTTTGTGTGCAAATCTTAATATGGTTCACAGAATACATCTACTTACCAAGTTTCAACAGTATAGTTCTTATACACCGTGACTGGCTAGACGACGGACGCGTTATAGGAGGTGTATAAGAAACCGATACCTGTTCCAATAGAAATGAAAAAACACCACCTTAACTTTTTACCATTTTCCTAACTGAAATGTTTTTCTGCTTATTTACAATTTACTACGCGCGCGAAATACACACAATACGCACACAGCTAACGCCGCCGCGCGAACAACGCCTCCCTTGCTCGTGCGTGTATTAGATACATGCGAAATGCAGAAAGTTCACTTTTTTAAAAATGCGTAATAACTTGCGTGTTTTAAAATTTGCTATAAACTTTTTTAACTAAAAGGGATGTAGATAAGTTACTACCCAACTAGCAAAACGGTGTGCTATAACAGTCACGGCAACGTTCCTGTTTTACTAAACAGTTCTTTAAAAGAGCGTCGTTATAAGTTGAATAGATGTGGAGTCAACGTGTATTCAACGGGATTTAGGCGCAAATTACTCCACTAATTGGTGCAATAGAAGCAGAGTAACTGTGGAATAAATCGCCTAATTATGGAATAGATGTGACTTAACAGCAAACCTAACACATTTTAGAGCAGTAATAGCATTGTCGCGGAAACTACTGCACTATTTGATGGAGTTAAAGTTACATGGTTTCCAATATTCCACAAAATAATGCTATAAAGGTTGCCGATGTGCTACAAATAGATATTTTGATGCGATAAAAGCGAATAAAATACTGTTGTTCCAAAAAGTTCTGCTTTAATGCAACTGCAACTGAGTGAACAAATACCAATCTCCTACTTATGTTATTATCCAATAGTAATGGAAGTACTCAACCAAATATGAATTTTGTAGTATGGTTGTACGTGTACAGGTGTAGAAATCTTGCGAAATTAATTTACCGATAAAGTGATATGCCATAATTCACATATATTTATGGGCTCTGCTAAAACGTTACATTAATAAATAAATATTAAAATAATATATAAATTACACGAATTTGGTGAATAGATTGCTGTTATAGCGCATAAATTCGATCATGTATTGAATAACTGCGACACTGTTCCGCCATATTTAATAAATGGAGTTATTTTAGGGTTCCTGATTCAAAGTCGGTAACAAAACTTGAATGGTTAGATATAACTATAGATGTAAAGCTGGTTACTAACATTTCTAGCCTGGCGGCTAGGAACGGCTTATTTGGCTTGTTATCATTTCTAGCGATAGCTAGCGGCTGAAAACGGCTGCTTACATTTTATAATATAATATTATAATATTTATTTGTGAGAAATGTTTTGGAAATATGTATTTATCTATGAAATAAGGTGTGGACAGATACCTAGTAATAGTAAGCATTTAGTTGTATTTCTTCAATGTACTAAAAGCCTGTAAGCCTAAATTTTGCCGCGAGATTCCTGCGTTTGGTTTATAATGATGATTAGATCTAAAGTAAACTAATTAGCTACCTTTATTCTTCTAATTTTAATACACTATCATATCATATCATATCATAAACACAAACTCTTGTTTAAGTTTCAGTTTTCCTTTCCTCTATAAATTAAATAATGGTGTATTCCGTGTTTATTAAAAAAAAAAACAAAAAAGCACAACATAGTAAGTCTTACTTTTTAACAAAACTAACAGTTTAACAATAAAAAATGTAATAAAAATCGTTTTTTTTTCGATGTCAAGTCGGGTATCTTCTACCCGGTATCAAGCGGCTGGTTATTCGTTTCTAGCCGCTGGTTTTGGTAACTACCGGCTTACAAGCCGCTGGTTTACAACTATAGATACAACTCTATAATCTGGTAGCCACTGAAATGATTAAGTTTTTTCTCTTTCTAGATGATTGTTTATAATTATGAATGTGGACACATGGCAGGAAACGCATTTTATTTTATTAGAAAGGTGCTACGGATGTACAGTGGAAACAGATTTGAATACGAGAAACATACATTTTATTCTAAATCTCTCTGTCTTGTTCATTTTCAAAACTCTCTGGGTTATCAACATCTGAACTGCAATTACAGGAATCTTCAAAAACTCATTATTATTAACTTCTATTGCAAACAATTAATGAAACTTCTATTGCAAACTATCAATTTAATTAATTAAACATGAATTTCAAGATTGTCGTGAACTAATAAATTATGTACGGAACCACTATCTTCAGAGTGGTTAAGAAAATATCCTCACATTAGAGCTCTAAAGGTCACTAAAAATCTGTTATTGCATCTTGTACTGAATAAATGTGATATAATGGCATTGAAAACAATTCTGGTTCAGTAGCTGTAATCTAAAAGCTATTATTGAACTAGTCGATTTATAATGCTGTATCAGTAATCATGACGCTTTTTAATAAACGGGTAGCAACTATTCAGCAAATTGGCTCCGATAACGGAACGTTTAATAGTGGCTGTATAGTTGCGACCTACACAGACAAATAGCTAATTCAATGCTCTTATAGCGCTACTATAACAAATCCATGTTGAATAAACGAGTAATAGACACTATTACACGATTGTCGAATAGTTGCGGTATAAGTACGTCAAATAAACGTTAATACGTCATAATTATAGCGCACAATAGGGAAAATAGCTAAAAAGTCACACGAACGCATCTTTAGCACAATATGATCACTCGGTTGCCATTATTCAACATTTATTCGATCTTTAGTGGAGTAACTGATCGCTTATTCCACTACTTTGCTAGTTGGGTAGTATTACCTCCTCAAACGCGTCCGTCGGTCGTCTAACCTGTCACGGTGTAGTTTCGGAAAAAAGTGGCCGTGACATACGGTCGGACAGACAGACAGACATGACGAATCCATAAGGGTTCCGTTTTTTGCCATTTGGCTACGGAACCCTAAAAATTGGATGTATGTTACCTAGTGTTTAATAACGTAGGTAACTAGTGCTCGCAACTTCGTCTGCGTGAACTTTCCGTGCCCGTGACGAATTTCTTTCATACAAACTTTGCCCTGACAATTACCTACAAACACAACAAAAAAGAATTTAGTAAGTACCCGTGGTCCCGGTGGGTCGACCCATTACCGGGTCCATGGGTAATTTTAATTAGGTACCCGTGGTTCCATGGCATTAGGGATTGTTCCCTGGACTTCTGACTGTATCGATAGAGAAGTAAAACCATCAGTTACACACAAAGTTTACTCAATCAAATAAAATATTTACATCCTTAGGAACAAAACATACTCATACTAGAAATCGCTGACTAGAACCAATATTGATAATGATGAATAGCCAAATAGCCGTTCTGGGCCCTTATTCTGTAACAATTCCGTGTTTCAAAACCACGTAAATTCCTTATAAAGTTACGATATCTTTCCAAAAACGTATGTATTTGACGTTTGTGCGCGATAAGGTTTAGGTATGGGGGCCCTGATGTGATACGCGAACATACTTTCGTGCATGGCATGGGTATACATAAGACAAACAAAGAAACTTTATTTTTTACGTTACATATGTAGCGACCTGCCCGCGCCTTCGTCTGCATGAACCCCGTATTCCGTGACGAATTTCTATTCTAATGCCGCGTCCGCACGCTTGGCACTTGCCGCAAACTCGAAACCTCTACAAACGTTTGGATTTGTGATTTGTTCGACAGATCGGCTACAAGCGCTTACAAACCAAGCCAAATGCTCTATCCACACGTTTGAATTTGTGACGGCTTGTTGAGGTTTGCCAAGCGTGTGGACGCGGCATAAAACTTTAATTTCACACAAAAACAAATAGGTGCAGCCGTTCTCAAGTCATACTCGAACATAATTCATGGCTATTGATTTTTATTAACATAGATAATTATTAATTATACATACATACATACATATCATGACTATTACTATCTCCGAAGGGTTAGTCAGAGACTATTAGGCAATGAATCAGGACAACAAAAGCAGGCCTCTACTAGTAGCACAGAATAACTATAGTACCTAGATACTACATCGTCTACTTTTCACCAAATAGCGACTGCACATGTGTGACAATTGGTGAGCCCATCGACACCATATACGCTGTTGGATGTGTGCAGTCTTTAGTCCGTTACTCGCGTTTTACGACACCCAAGGGAAGAAAGGGGGTGGTAGTATTCCTTCACCGACACCGACACGATTAGATAATTATAAGTAACTAGCGGCCGCTCGCGGTTTCACCCGCTTGGTTCCAGTTCCCGTGGGAATATCGAGATAAAAAGTATCCTATGTGTTAAACCATCAGTTACACACAAAGTGATTTAGTTAATCCAGGTTATAAACTATCTGTATGCCGAATTTTATCCAAATCCATTCAGTAGTTTTTACGTGAAAGAGTAACATCCTTCCATACTTACAAACTTTCGCGTTTATTGATAGATAGATAGATAACTCTTTTATTGCAACAGTTTACATATACAAATACATACAAAACAAGAAAATAGGTAAAATACATAGTCACAATTTGGCGGTCTTATCGCTTTAAAGCGATTTCTTCCAGACGACCAGTCGGATGGAGAGATCATATAAACTCGAAAATCGAAGGTGTAAACTTTTTACGGATTTTAAATAAAAGTGAATAGATAGCTATAAATAAATAAAAATAAATAATGTAGGTATACATAAATAGGTGTGTGTGAAATAAATATATTATTACATATACATACTTAAACATAATATTTAAAATTTTTAGTTTATAATATTAGTAGATGGATGTAGATGTTTGTGTTAACAATTAACATATCCCGTTTGCCTGCAGTGGGCGCAGTCGCCGGTGAGCGTGGCAGGCGGCGGCGCCGCGGACGGCCCCCCCGAAGGCTTCCGCCGGGCGGCGCGCGGCTCCTTCTCCGCCATCTTGGATCTGCTCACGGCGACCACTAATCTGGACCGCCATCAGGTTAGTTTGATAACCACCTCTTTGAGTAACACATACATTTTGGGGGTTAAAGTTACTCGCGTCCGTAGGTTTACACTTGAGACCCTACACGTGACCCCTGGGTGGTGCTAAATGAGTGACACTGACTGAGTGGTAGAGCCACGCTGCGTTGCAGCACGTATTAGGCCGGCTCGCCCGGGGTAACAACACCCTCTCACGAATATCCGGCGTGAAATAATAGCACTTGGTGCTGTTTCGTTCGGCCAGTGAGAGTTCCGGAGGCTCCTTCCCCCTCACAATTCCTATTCCTTCCTTACATATTCCTTTCTTAAAGGTCAGCAACGCATCTGGGACTCCTCTGGTTTTGCGGGTGGGTGTCCATGGGCGGCGGTGATTGCTCTCCATCAGGTGACCCGCCTGCTCGTTTACCTCCTTATTTTATAAAAAAAAAACATAATACTTATAATCACGACCATTATCCACGAAGGGTTAATCAGAGACCAGGAAAATGAGGACCGCAAGAACAGTCAACTGCCACAGTCCACGTTTCAATAAATGATAAAATTGCACGATTGCACAGCGTGACAGGTGCCGTAGTGAGCCCTCGCCGCCCTATGCTGTTGGATCTTTGAGACTTATATTATTTATGTAACCCGCATTGCGCCTGCGTGGTGAGTTATGGCCCAATCTCATCACGTGTTGTTGTTGTGTTTTAAAGCGGGAAAAAGCCAATAACCATCTTTCTCTATATATACCTAGTAAAATTCATCGAAGTCGGTTTAGGGTTTAACGTTTAAATTGCGGCCGTAAAGACGACTAACGGACTAAAGATCACACATACATCCAACAGCATAGAGCGGTGATGGGCTCACCATTTGACACGCTGAGCACATGTGCAGTCGCTATTTGGTGAAAAGTGACCTATGTCAGAGGACGTGCTGCTTTTGCGGTCCTTATTGCCTAGTCTCTGATAACCCTTCGGGGATAATAGTCGTGATTATATGTATGGTTAGAATTCGCCACGGAGCCTATTTGCACCGTGGGGACCCGCCTCCATAAAAGCTCGTGCAAAGTTGCTTGAATTTGTTATCGAGAATGTTGTTGTGAGATAACTCTGTTACTGATACAAAGCACATTACCTCCGCCGATTCACCTCACTTCCCGCGGTATAAGGCTTACGCCTCGCACAATGGGATTATCTAAGTAATCTTTGCACGCTCGATTTAACTGAAATTTCTCACGAACATTCTCGGATAATGGAAAGTGTGTTTACATGTAGCTGTGAGACTGTGTGCGGTGGCGTGAATACTACTCTTCGCTTGGGTGTTGTAAAAGGCGACTAACGGACTGAAGACTGAACATTATTAAATATATCAAACAGCATAAGGGATGAATTAAATAGAGCGGGCACGAGGTGTGCCTCTTCCGGGCCCGGACGGGGCACTGATTTGAGACGTTGCATACATTTCATATTACGGACGGGACACGGCCCGCTCTAATATAAATACAAAATGTATGCAACGTCTCAAATCGGTGGCCCGGACGGGGCACGCCCCGTGCACAACCCGCTCTAATACACCGAGCTTTTTCATTGGTTTTGGAGCCGAAAACGTTATAATACAAAAAAAAGTGTTGTACCTATTTATGAAATAATAATTGCTTTACGAGCAAAGACAAAAAAGTTTGTAAAAGTGACTTTTTGTCGAAAACACGTAGTAACGTTCTCCTTATCAACTCGTATACCGTGACCCCTACGAACCTTCCCGGCCGGCCGCCTGCGCTGGCGGCAGGGCGGGGGGGGGGGTAGGCGGAGCGTTTGAAGCGCCTCGGTCATTGACTTTCATAAGATCGTCCGCTACTAAAGGTTCGTACACTTTTTATTGAAATTTTTTTAATGATTTTTTTATGCTCATATTTTTAGTTTTACTAGCTAAATAGCTTCTACTGATGATAAACATGAACAGGGTTTCGGCTCCAAAACCAATGAAAAATCTCGGTGTATAATTCATCTAAGCGACATTTTCCTTCGCTTTGGCACAAATTAATAATATAGGTAAATCTTTTATCTCCAAAGAGTTAGTCAGAGACTAGGCAATCAGGACTGCAGAAGCAGTCCCCTGCCATAGTCCACGGCACACCAAATAACAAGGTGAACCCGCCGCCGCTCTGTCAGCCTATTGACTGCCTCCGTGGTCGAGTGGTTAGCGCGCCGGGTCTGGCGTCGCGCCATCTCTGAGGTTCCGGGTTCGAATTCCTGGTCGGGTTAATTTAGAGAAGGACTGTATTTCTAAATTGATTTTGGGTCTGGGTGTTCTTTCTATGTTTATGTTTACCTTACCATGTTAAGGCTAGGTGTTAGTGAAAAATTAAAATAACACGTTCTTAGAATTCATTTTTGAAGTAGTAAACAGTAAAATTTAAATCTGCGAAAATTATGAAATATTGTTAAGGCTTCATTCTGTAGAATGGACCCGATGGAAACACGACTTGATAAAGTTGGCTCTATAGAATAAATTCACAAAGTTACATGTATTTGTGTCATTTTATCTCCTTTTCTAGGTTTTATTCTAAAAATAAGTGATTTGATATTATGAGTCATTTACCAAAATGAAGTTCATAGATAACTTGAGCAATTAAGGTGAGGGGGGCGAAGTGCGCCATACTTTTTCCATAGTTGACTTTGGTGCAATATAACTTGTGTATAAGTTCACGAATGACACTTGTTGTGGTACCTTAAGGACCAGTGATGTTTTGCAACAACAATCACAGTCGTGTCATTGGAATCTGACACTAAATTAATGATTTTTGGTATAAAAGTAGAAAACATGACGTTTTGTTAATACCAGGCGCACTTTCCCGCCAAATCGGGGAAGTGCGCCTGGTATTAATAAAACGCAATAACAAAGCATTAGAATAAAAACAGCCACATATTATTATAAGAAAACAAGCAAGGAAACGCATAACATTTAATTTTTATTCATAGCCATGTTCTAGAGGAATCTATTTATTTAAAACCAAAATTCGGCTAAGTGCGCCATACAATCTTAAGTCAAAGGCTGTGCACCTTTTTTCTAAATATTGATAATCGAGTGTCAAGCAAATTTTTTCTGTTATTTACGATAGAATACCATGCGGTGTGGAAATACTTATTTTATACCATTATTAAAAAGGGACTGAAATAAGAAAATAGTCATTGAAATTTAAAGTATAATATTAATTAAATAAATTCTTAACAAAACTAGGTAGGTAATGAAAAGAAAATCAATGAGAAACATCTCCTTAATATTAGATGAGGAGCTGCAGAACAAAAGCGGATTTGTCCCATTAATTGAATTTTACACTGGAGCAAAAAACTTAAATTGCTAGTTACATGATAGCTAGAATTTATTTAATAATAATGTAGTCTACCGTATTAAAAAAAACTCCGTTTGCTCACAAAAGTAAAGCTAATCATTTTTTTTCATTATGACCAGTAAAGTTTTCTTTGAAAACGGTTAAAATTCACTTGCAAGATTTGTACCCGACCATATAAACAAGCAAACAAACATTGCAAGTTAAATAAAAGCTTCTAAAAAAGACACGTTTAAAAGGTTAGTAACATCTGGATTGCGGGGAAGTGCGCCCTCGGACCAAATTATGATATTTGGTCCGAGAGTGCGCCATATAAAAAGTCAGTATGGCGCGCTTCCCCAACTATACAAATTTGAGGTAATATTATTTAACTTGCAAAAAATATATAAATTTTAGAAAGAAAGAAAGAAAGAAAGAAAAAACATTTATTTGGGACACAACAGGTAATTTACAAACAAAAATAAAATTAAAAAACATACAGAAAACGTCCCAAAACGGATTCCGACTCAGCAAAATGCTGGCCTTGCGATCAGCGCTGATCTTCCGTCGGAACCGGTTCGGTGATGCTGCGATAACATCAACACGATGACAAAAATTAAAAACAAAACAAGACTTTAAATTAAAACATGAACTCTTAACTAGTAGCTGTATACAGCAAACCCCTTCGCCTTATTAAAAAAATTACAGATAATAAAAAAATAAATAAAAAAAAACTACAACAAAGAGGAAACTGAATTATTAGACGTGTGTCCATCATGAAAATTCACAAAATAATAAATACACCTTGTAATGTAGTGAGACAGAATACAAATATAGTTACAGATATGAAATAAATGGATAGAATTTTGAAAAAGAGTGAAACACAAACATTTATCAGAATTTAACAAGTACGGTACCATCATAGTGCATTTGACAATTAATGTGATAGCCAGCACAACACAAATTCATGACAACAACACAAGACGCCTCACAACCAAACAGGACATACAAACAAGGTAAGGGTTTTATGACAATGCGCTCGTATCTTGTAGCAAAAACTCTTGTGAGCTCTGAAAGTTGCTTAGAAACAATTTTAGTTTATGCCTAAAACCGTTTTTGCTTTGCAGGTCCCTAATCGGTGGAGGAATATTGTTCCAGCATTTTGTCGCTGCATAACGGAAACTTCCTCGGAAAGCAGCAGATGCGTGATGTGGAGTTGACAGCTGTAAAGCATGTCGTCGGACCCCATAAGGCTTACGGTTCGAAACCCAAGACAACTTGTTATATAAATAAGCAGGAGCTTGATCCTTTACAATATTGAACATTACACAAGCCAAATGGAGTTTACGGCGGTGACGCATCTTCAACATACAGTATTTATTTAGAAATGGAGTCACATGGGCCCTTAACGGAATAGTGAAGCAGAAACGAGCACAGGCATTTTGCACTCTTTAAATAAGTTTTTGAGTCTTCACAAGTAGACGAGGTCCATAAACAGTATCCATGTAATTAAGCTTAGACAGAACCAAAGACTCCACTAGCTGAATACGCAACTCTTCACTTAGGTAACGTCTAACCTTATATAGCACTCTTAGTTTATAAAAACAATTTCGGATAGAATTTCCAATATGATTTTCGAAACGTAGGTTGCAGTCCATTTTAAGGCCTAAATTTCGTGCCTCATAAACTCTTTCAATGGGTTCATTTTTTAGTTTGACTGGCACTAGAGAATTTATTTTACCTAACTGATGTTTGGTCCCAAAGATCATGTATTTAGTCTTAGAAGAGTTCAACAAGAGGCAATTGGAATCAGACCAATGGGCAATTCTGGAAAGATCCTCATTAATTTTAACCAAAGCTTGGTCAATATCCTCTGGTTTGAAAGATATATAAATCTGGGTGTCATCTGCATATATATGATATTTGCAATGTTTAATATGCATTGAGATATCTGCTGAGTACAAAATAAAAAGAATTCGACCTAAAATTGAACCCTGAGGTACACCTCTATTTATGGCCACCTTTTCAGATTCCATAGAGGAACTATTGATTGAGCTCAATTTCACAAACTGGTAACGATTGCTGAGGTAGCTATGAAACCACCGAAGGGCCTGATTATCGAATCCGTAGTAACTTAGTTTTGACATAAGAAGATTTATATTTAAAGATTCAAATGCCCTAGAAAAATCCAATAAAACCAGCAAAGTACACATGCCTTGATCTTGTGCATGCAGTATGGAATCAGTTACATCTAGTAGAGCAGTTGTGGTACCACGCCCCTTCCTAAAACCGGACTGTAGTTCTGGTAAAATTTTATTCTTTTCAAGAAAAACATTTAATTGGTTGCAGACAGCCCTCTCGAGGATTTTAGACAGACAGGGCAGTATACTAATAGGCCTCAGGTCCTTTAAATCCACTGGGTTTGCTACCTTAGGCAGTGGAAGCACAATAGCCAGTTTCCATAAGTCAGGGTATGTTTGGGTAGTAATTGACAAATTTATAATATCCTTGATGCAGTCAATAGTGTATGGAAAAGTCATAATGAGCATATCCAGACTCATTGAATCACACCCCATTGCGTTAGATTTTAAACTTTGAATTATTTTAATTATTTGATCCAAACCAATAGGTTTTAAATTGAAAACTGAATCCGAAAATCTGTTGTACTCAAAAAAGGTCAGATGTGAGATCGGAACATCTGGGCTACCTGGTATATTCAAAAAATAATTATTTATTATATCAGGATCATTGAAAAATAAGGGTAAATCATTCTTTTTCTCGGGCAAAATTGTATTTTTGAGATTTTTCCATAGTAATTTAGGGTTGTGAATTTTGCTATTAACGTTATGTTTAAAATAAGCAGCTTTTTCGTGAAATAGGGCTTGATTTACCATGAATTTTAAGGTTTTATAGTATACAATGGTACTATTTGGTCTCTGTCTGTGGAAGTCGGCTAGAGCACTATCGCGCAACTTCATCATGCGCTTGACTGTGTCTGTGATCCAAGGCAGGTTGCGATACCTGACCATGATAGACTTTTTAGGTGCATGGAGATCAAACAAAGCCATAATGCATTGATTAAAAACGCCCACCATGTCATTGACGCACTCCATTCTGGATATGATATCCCATCTTATATTTTGCAAATCATTATTAAAGTTGTCTGCACAAATGCTGTTTATTGGCCTATAATTAATCACTCGAGGTGAAAGTTTTTCACGCTTAATATTAAACTCGCACACCACCAGGCAGTGACCAGTGAGGCAACCGACATGATCCAAAGTGACCTTTCTTACGTTTAAATCGGTACAAACAACATCGATAAGAGTTTGGCTATTTAAAGTAAAGTGCGTCGGCTCAGATACCAACTGAGAAAGGTTGAAACATGAAACAAAAGTATTAATTTTAGTGGTATTTGAATCCTGAGCTTGTAACAAATTAATATTAAAATCGCCAAGTAGTATTAGATTATCATAGTTGGGAACTGAACTTATGGTGTCAGAAAGTGCGTCAAAGAATAAATCTATATTCATCCAGTGCGGTCGATATGCAGTGCCAATAATAAGCTTCTTTCCGTTAAGGGTCAGCGCGAGCCACATCTGCTCTACCAACTTGTGCAATGGGTCAACCGGGTGCCGCCAGGTGCGAACACTAACACCGCACCGTATGTAAAATCCGACGCCGCCCCCGCGCTCACGCGAGTGACGCGGACGCGGCATGTGCCGCAGCCGGTACCCCGGCAGTGCAGGCGCCCGCCCCTCCTCCCCTTCCCTGAGCCAAGTTTCGTTAATAGCTAGCACATCTAAGTCATATCGAGAGACTGAAGCGATAAAATTATCGTGATTAGTACCGAGGGAACCTGCATTATACAAACCGATCTTGAAAAGTTTATTCGCCATTGAAATATTTAAAAATGTAATATAAAATAAAAGAGAACAATATGTTTAAAAATGAGCGAGTAATGTGCAAATGATAACAGTTAAGATAAATGAACATTCTGTTATTAGTTTTCAATGGTAAATAAATTAATGATGTGTTTGGATTACATAGATAAAACTTTACTGTTATAAATATAATAATTCTGTCTATACTTGTGTATTTATTTCTCCTTCCCAAATTAGAGCTAAACATAAAATCGTTTCAGGGTTAACAATCTCGTGAAACGGCACCGGTGTCAAAAACACGGTCTATGTCAGAGTCCGACCGGAAACTATGCACCTGCTTCCCATCATCCTGCCGCGCGAAGACCCGTCCTCTCCTGGTCCACGAGTACCTCCACTGGCGCTTACGACATTCCTCGCGGACTCTGTGGAATAGGCGGCGGTTAGTCGCCGTCAGCCGCTCGTTAACGTAGATGCGTCGCGGCGGGCCCGGCAGGCCGACGTCGGCCGCGGTGATATTGCGGCGCACGCGAGCGGCGCGCAGCAGCTCGTCCCGCAGCTCGCGGCGCGCCAGCCGCACCACGACGCGGCGAGGGCGCGCCTCTGCGCCGCCCCGCGCCTCCGCACCGCCTTGAGCACCCGCACCGCCCCGCGCCTCCGCTCCGCTCGGCGCCGGCCCAACGCGCTCGGCGAACACAATGTCCCTCGCCTCCAGTTTGACACCCAGCTTGGCGGCCAGCATTGTGACCGTGTGAAGAGGACTAACTCCCTTCTCTTCTGGCAGATGACCAATGTCCAGATCGGACAGCAGCATTTCTTGGTCTCTGCTGTTAAATTCCGCCTTAAGGCCCTCTACAGTTCGGCGTAGCTCAACAACGCCATCCGCCGAGGGCGGCGCCTCCGCCTGCTTTCGCTCGACCGCTTCGAGCCGATGCTCAAAATCACCCATGCGCTCTTCTAATTTCAACAAGGTTGATCGAAATTCCGTAAGAAACTCACGGAATTCGGACATGCTGGCTCTGAGCTCACGGCGCATTGCACTTATCTCCGACTCCTCGCCAGGTAGAGCAGAAGGGACGCCCACTGTCTGCATCTGGGTTGACACGCCGCCACAGACACTTTTTATGGGGGTGCTGCTGTTATCGCCTTTTCTAATTTTCTTTTTACAATCTGGGCACACCCAATCTTTAGGGACAACGGTGGCGTCAGGTATTGCTACGCAGCCTTTATGGTAAACACTAGTACAAGTAGTGCAACTAGCGGCACCTGACGAGGAGATGAACTTTCCGCAGGCCGAGCACTTTGCCATAGCGTTGACGGCTGACGAGATGGTTCGTACACCGGTAGATAGGTGGCGTGTCACGTGGTACGACCGGACCTCGTTAGATGGCGCTACTGACCACGATAGATCAATCGAACGATCTGAGAGGTTGAGATCGACACCAACGGTGTAAGAGTACCCACACAATAATAAAATGTCAATAATTGAGCAGCTGATTTGATTTTATTTTGATGTTAACTACGAGACAATCACAACAGCAGTAGCAACGCGGACACTTTCACATATGCTTTAAAGACCGTAGCACACAATGAAGCACATTTCACGACAAACTAGGGATTATATATATTTTTAGTATAAAAAACACGCTAACGCACTACGATCGTGTTGCCGCTCGCAGCGCCACTCAAGATAAGAGTGATGTAAAGTCAGAATCTTAAAGCAAAATATTTAAATTGTGCAACTACCTCACTCGTATATTGGTAAATTCTCGATTTCTTGAGATTTACGACGTTGATCACCCCATAGTCATCTCTCCTCACCACTTTGAATATGAGTGAAAATGAAATGGCGTGTATTTCAAATTCTCGTGACTAGAGCCATCTGTGACTACGACCGAGAACTATGATTTAGTTTGTAGCATCGATGTAAGATGTCACTACTAGTATCCAATCGGTAGTTTTCGAGATATTTGTGGTAGGCGCACTTACTCGCTAGGCGCACTTCGCCCCCCTGACCTTATAGCCGATCGTTTTTTTTTATTTCATCTATCAATTTTTTTAAATATAAAACGCGATTATTCGCGCCGCTTCGCTGCTATACCAGTCCCTTACCGTCGTACTGTCGAGAGAGCGAGAGAGAAGCGCTCGAAATACCTCCCCTTAAGCGGCCTATTACATCTCGACTGTGATTTTTGCGTAAAATGGCCAACTTTGGCGTTATGGATCTAAGAAACAAAAATACATTAACAATTATGACTTATAGAATAGTGTAGAATAACTATTGGAATAGTGCGTAGCGGCCTCGCTTTTTGTAAATTTTGCTAACTTTTTAATTAAACTCAAAATTGCAGAGATAGATTTTCTTAAAATGCGCGGAGGCACTTTTTTGAGCTCATCGATTGAACTACTGTTTCATGCAAATGAAATAAAAAAAATATAATGTTATCTCTTATATAGTCGTATAGTGCTTAGCGGCCTCAGAATTTTTAGATATCATTGACTTTATATAGAAAAATTTTTTTATTCTAAACCGTAAAACTTCGAAAATCGCTTCAAGTTAACTGTCTCCTATCTATGATAATATTATTGAGCAAAATTTATACCAGAATAATTGTTACTTCATGAGGAATAAAGATTTTATAATTTTAAATCATGAATTTATTATTCTATTTCGATAAAAACGATAAATACAACTGCAAAATTACTACAAAATGCGATGCGTTCAGTGCTTCCACAATGAGGGGAACTTCCCCTTTTAAGGGGAAATTAGGATCCAGAGGGGAAGAAAAAGGGGAAAGAGATTAATAGGGGAAATTGAGGGAAAATCGGAAAATAGAAAGAAAACTCAGAGTTTTATGCTTAAGTTGTATACTTTTTTAATTTTTTACACATTTGTCGTACTTTTTTAGCCTCAAATGTGTCATGTGTAACGGGGACAGCTGACGTAGGTTTGATCTCACCCAAAATCATTAGTATTTTTTTATTTTAACTGCCGCTTATAAAGATAATTATGAACACTGCATTTTACGGAACGTAACACAATATTTTAAGGGGGCCTTAGGCGGTGAAAACGGAAAAATTGGCTGTTTTCTATTGTTAGCTGTTATTCAAAATATATTAGATATTTCGCACTGAAACTTTCAATGTGTATTACAGAGCGTATGTGTGAGGGGATGAACGAAGTCAAAACGCGATTGGAAACATTTGGCTCGATAGAAAAAAATCCTGAAGTTACCTCTAAAAGGAGCACCGGCACTATCCATAGAAAAAATGCTTAACTTGTATACAATAGAATTTGATAATAAAGTAAAGCTATTATTATTATTTGCTACCTAAACCAAGTTTTGTCTTATTTTTATCGAATCGCGGATAAGATTTATTTAATTATTAATATTTTTTAATATGAAAACACTGAATCTTCAAAAACAGACATGTTACTTTAAAATGTCTAACGTTGCCGCATAAACCATAATTTATTGCTTTAAAAAAAGAGAAATGTCAACAATGCCGTCACGTCATGTTTGACTTGACAGCTAGCGGCTGTAAAACTGTCATTTGTTGACAGATATTTTAAAATAGATATTGAATTACAGATTAAATAATTAAAAAAGTATACGACCCAAGCATAAAACGCCGGGTCACCTTTCTTATAAATGCACATTACGACCGTGTTTTACAATAATAATTCCTATAAATTCATAAATACCTAGGAATTTACCTTTTCGATTTCTTGACTGATTTGGAATGTTACAAAAAAAGTTTTTATTCACTTTTTGATAAAAATGTGAATGGCGCTTACGAATTGAGGCTTGGAATTTACAAATTATGAGCTAAGTGCCCAAACACAATTATTGAGAAATAAATAAAAATGAATTTTTTTATAGTCATCAATTTATAGCGGCATTCTATTATCAAAAACTAAATTAAACAGGTACTGTTTATACTATACTTTAAATTACATATATTAATTACAAAAATAATTACTATACTTATTAATCACATTATTTTGAAAATATTTTTATAAAAAAAACCTTTTTTAAAAAATCTATTAAGAAATGGGTCAAAATGCAAGATATTTACCTTTTATTGGGGATAAGTTTCATAACAAATGTCATTGGAGCAAAGTGCCTTTATTTTTAAATTATTATTATTATTTTAGTTAGTGTTTAGCCCCTATGTTGCATTTTGACAAATTTGTGTAACTAGTAATTAAACTAGTTTAATTATTACACAAATTCCTATAGAATTCTCGATATTCTGGTGGTAATGGTGAGTAAGCCATCATACTTTCCACTAGAAAAGTTTCCTTTTATACTTTTTGTTTCTTCTTTTTACTTTTTATCTTATTTTTTATTTATTTTTTTCTCTTTTCTTATATTTATTTTCATTTTTTCATCAGTTCTTACATTTGCATATTGTCTGTAATAAAAATATTTGCTTAACGCAGTTGTAAAATTAAATGAAAGAATATTGAAATAAATAAACAATAACAATGTAGGTACTGACCAGCATAGAAGCACGGACCTGAAAAAAAGCATAGAAGGTGGCCTTTTTGCCGGAATAACTTTTCTTTTCCTGTTAACATAACTCTTTCCTCGTACCTACCTTCAAAGATTTTGTGCTTTTTTTTTTTTAGTTTTATTCCTTGAATCACTCATTTTCAATCCATACGATCGGATACACACACGTCCCATTTGAAAAGAAAAAAAGTTTGGCACTTACACCCAATGCCATCTATGAAAAAATCTCAAAATTAGAATAAATTTTTGTAGGCGCTTTGCACTTTTGATATGGAATGGCACCCCCCCCCCCCCCGCCCCCTACCCCTGCTAGGTGGTAACCAGGGTCTGATGATGAGCTGGAAGATGGCCATAGAAACTCAGTAATTAAACGACATAACCCCATCGAGTATGGGCTGGTTTGATACGTCTTGACGAGTAGGTACTTTAGTGCTAGATGGTAAGCAGGGAATTTCATAAGTACTTATCTTGGGCTAGATAATTAGTGTAAGCGTATTTTTTTTTTATTTTGTTACCCGCCTGTTACGACATTTTGTTACTCGCCTGTTACGACACCCAAAGGAATAGATGGGCCGCCACCTCACAGCTCTGCAAAATGTTTCAAACTTATTTCAAAAACTTAGATCTCATTCCGTCGCCCACCGCAAAACATCCGGCCGCCCGCCCTCGCGGATCATTTCCGGACGGGACGAACTATCCGATGGACAAATTTCTTAACTCGATAGGCTGGCTGGCGTAAGTGGTTGGTTGGAGCGGCGGAACATTGCTGCTAACTTAAATTGCCATCTGAAACCGTAATGGGCGGTAATGGTCTGCTTGTTAAAGTAGTTTGTGTCATTTAGTTAGTTCGCAACTGGTATATTAAACACCTAATAAACTCGCGTTTATAACTACTTACATTTCAAATTTTAATCCTAAGTCAATCTAAAGCATGTTTCTAATAACCGCCTCTGTGATGCTAGTGTCTGAGCCACCGGTCTTAGACCTATAGGTCCCGGGTTCGAATCCCAGCGGGGAGTAAGTACATCTTTGTATATACCTACTTGGTTTGGTTGGTGGTAGGGATTTTTAAGTCCGCCTGGCTAGCTACCACCATCTTATCTAAAGTTTGGCGCCATAACAACAATGTTTATAGCATTGTTATGTCCGACAGTTTAGAGATAAGATAGCCAGTTCTTCAGTTGTCGAGGATTCCGGGTGAAGGGCGCTTCTACCTTCGGCCTTATCGTCACTACCAAAAGGGAAGGCCAAGGCCAAGCTGCTAACCAGTCGTAGTGAAAATAAGTTTTTTACTTACCAAGTTAGGACTGGCTATCTTATCTCTTTGTCGGAACACAACAATGCTATAAACATCGTTGTTATGGCGACAGACTAAGTTAAGATGGTGGTAGCTAGCCAGGCGGACTTAACAGCCCTACCACCAACCAAACCGAGCACACAAAGATACACCCCTCGCTGGGAATCGAACCCGGGACCCCTGGGTCTGAAACCGGTGGCTTAGCCAATAGACAGGCGGTTAAAACTTCCCGTTTGAGTTGCATTCGAGCCGTAAAAGTCTTGTTATAAGTATAATCAATACACACCAATCTGCATTTGGCATGCGTAGGCGATTAGCAAAACACACATCAATTGCGATGGCGTTATTTCAATGATGAAGACATTCGCCCAGCATCAGCACTGCAGTGGGACATAATTAAAGTCTAATTAATTTACTTGTTCAATATAAAACCCTAATTACCTTTCTTACAAACTTGTTTCGACATTGTGTTCCAACCTAAAACAACTTTAATGTTACTTATTATAATAAAGACGAATAATATTTCACCTTTCATATCCCGTGACCTTTGGAAACACAATACAGTGAGGAAAACCTCGCTAAAGTAATTTTGTGGTAGAGTTCTTTCTACCTACTTTAACAAAGTAGGGAACATTTGCTATTTATTTATTTTTAAATAAGTATTAATAAATATGCGTGTATGTTCGCATTTAGCTACCGAGGATGTGGCCTAGATTACATCATGCTTACTCAGAAAGTGCTATTTATTCACTCTAGTCTTAACCATTGGGGTGCCTGTAGGCCTAGCATGCGCAACAAGAGATATGTCGCGGACGAGAGACGACAAATCATTTTAAGTTGTCATGTTAAGGTTTGTAGACAAAAATACCACAGTTTATGCAAAAACTACTATTAAGTCTATTTTTCACATATTATGCAGAGATCTAAGCGCATTTTGGTCTTTAGTGTCGATAAACATTACAGATAAAAGAATAAAACACGAGAAAACGGGTCGAGAAGAGTTCTCGTGTTGCGCGTGCTAGGCCGGCTGGTGGGTAAAACTCACACGGCGTGCTTGGTGGGTCTGATGGACCCATTTATAAAATATTATACTTTGTATAATTTTTTACGATAGAAAATAGAAATTTTAGAATACTTACATGTTTTCTGTTATTTTTAATGATATATTTACAAAGTAAAACCAAATATTTATAAGTATTAAAAAGCTTCATTAATCAATTCTAAATGAAGATGCATTTTGAATTATTATTTTAGGTAACAAAAATAGCTGCACGGGCTTGGTAGGGTTTCTCAGACCTAAACGCACATACCTATGACGTGCTACTAGGACGCGAGTGCTCTGAAGGTTGCACGAACGACGGTGGCAAAATGAGCCCTAGGCTCTTATTCTGTAACGATTCCTTGTTTCAAAACCACGTTAATTCCTTGAAAAGTTACGATATCTTCCCAAAAACGTATGCGTTTGACGTTTGTGCGCGGTAAGGTTTAGGTGTGGAATCTATAGATTGCGATACAGAAACAGGGCCCTAGTCTATATCGCGAAGCTACTCAGGGGCAACCCACGCTGAGATTCATATTAAAAAAAATATCGATAATTATTTAACCGGTTCACTGTCATTCATGTGTTCATTTTTTGAACAGTGAACCTGTTAAAGGGACGGGTCTGACAGACCCACCGAACATGAGCATCCATATAGCATGCGGAAACTTGAGTTATGTAGGTATATACTTAGACGTGAAGTTTACAGTCGCCGATCCAATGTTTCCCATGATTCACTCAGTTAAGAGGGTAACACCCTCTTTCCTTACGCTTTAAAAGCTTTCCATGCTGAATAAAGGAAGTCTACATAAACTAGATTGGCAGTACAATCAGTTCTTCGTTTGAATCACGAATGATTCTGAAATGAACCAATTTCCGTACAATCTGCAATAGATAGGTAGAGAAGCAATTTTCCTACGATGCCATGATCACATACATTTTGATCAAGTAGGTGGTACCTATCTAATTAGATATTTAGTAGGTAACTACCTAGAGAACAAGAGCATATTTTTTTTTACTATCTTCATTAGAGTAGAAACATTTAATGATTACTTACGATATATAAGCATAAATCTAACCAACTGAAACGATCTTACCTTCATCATCATTATAAAAACGTCAGAAGTTAATTCCATAATACTAGGAAATACCTGTTCAGGTATCTACCTGAGCAGGTATATCCGTAAGGGACCTCCCTTGCAATAAAATATGAACGAAAGTTTTCCAGCAAGTAGCAGCCGTTTTATTACGGTACCTACCTACCTACCTACGTGTTGAAAGGAAAATCTTGTTCTGTAGAGATAGCACACCGGGACACCGGGGACGTAGCAACGTGTACCTAAATAATAGGTACCTACCTCCTTAGTACTATATGTACAGTCACGAGCAAAAATATTATGTAAACAATTGTATTCTTAATACAATGGAATAAGAGTCAAAGTGTATACATATTGGTGTTCGTGACTGTACATCTTGTATGCTTCTGATATGACAGTTTTGTAAGACATTTGTGAGTCTTGGCAGTAGTGTATAGTTACAACCCTATTTTTTCTTTATACAAAAACAAGTAAGGGTGATAGTTCCACCCATGAAATTGAACAACTTGCCCCTATGTGCAAAAATGACTAAAAAATTTCGACCTCCCATACAAAACTGTCCGATCAGCTGACGACAAGTATGGGAGATCGAAATTTTTTTGTAATTTTTGCACATTGGTTTCTTGGGGAAAGTTGTTCAGTTTCATGGGTAGAACTCACTCTTAATTGTTTTTGTATAAAGAAAAAATAGAGTTGTATATTCTCTTCTGCCCAGTTAAGTGGTTTTGATTTTTGGTTTATTTCAGGAACATACCGATGGTTCGACGACCCCGCGCGAGAAGTCTGGAGGGCATTCACCTGCAGCCAACGAAGGTAAAGCCCGCCAAATGGACAAGTTTTTCAAATTACTTTCAGAGATTATGCCAATTTACTCGCGCGTCTGGATTGAGTGCCCCGTCTTTTGGTCATAAATTCATAACTAACAATTTATTTATAAGTAAGTACTAAAGTTTTAGAAAGTGGGCCTGTGCTTTAAGTGTTTACTAAATTCCTTTCTCCCTTTATTTTGCAAGGGTTAAAAAAGGAGACTGTGCAAAGGCACATATTTTACTTTACTATTATATTTATTCTGTGCCTGTGCTATTATTAACACGAAATGTAAATGGTATCGTATCAGCGCCACCTAGTGAAGAGCTTGTGTAGCAAACTTGTACCTGCTTAGCTACCCCTTATTATTCTGTGACCATGCTCGCGTCTATTCGTTAGCGTTTGTAAATAAAGTAAATTCGTAAAAAAATACTTTGCGAATGATAACTCTAGTCGATCGCTACCAAAGAATATAATTATTATAATAAATAAATAAATAATGATGTTACTCATATTGTCGATTGCCGCACAGCTGTCTGTCATACAAACTATTTTAAATCTCTTTGCTGTCATAGAAAAAAGTTTAGCGCCTAGCGTGTGCGATCCGCACTCGCGTCGCATCGCAGCAAACGTGTAGTACCTACCTACCATTAGCACCAAATTCAACATTCGCTAAAAACACGTGTAGGTAGGTAGATATCGTTTACATAAATAAATCCCATACATTCGTCACGTCATCCTATTCCGTATTTTAGTGAGCCACTTGTCTACCTTTTATGTAGATGCTAAAGCAGTTTTACCTGACAGTAGACATACTTTTAGTAACATAGTTTATAATATCATTGTACTTACCTAATCGAAATCATTTTGATAGGCGAGGACGCAGTGAGCGAACGGTGATGGTCGGCCTCCACGCTGCTTGACCGCCTAGCGCAGCGAGGCTTTGCCGCAGACACCAGGCTTGCTCTGCCACCGACAGGTAGGTAACTAAAGGCCATCGCATACGAGGGACAGTCCAGTCTCGTCCCGACTGCGGTAGGCACCTACCTGCTTTTGGGGTGGATCCCACTTCATCCATGGATATCCACAATAACTGATTATAAAGAGATTTTTTTCTAACTTACTATGCCCCACTTAATCCCATAAAGTTACTATACCTTTCAGTAACTTTATGCTTAATCCACTATCGACAAAATACCTACTGCCGCACCTAATCTGATCATCAGGTCAATGATTCTTTGCGTTTAATTATTTATTACATTACCAAAAAAAGTTTTGCCCGTGGCTTCGTTTGCGTTAATAAATAAATAAATAAATAAATCTTTCCTACAATCACACCAATTATCTAGCCCAAGAGAAGCTTCGAAGAAACTCGTTAAATGGTTACTAGACAACGGATAAACATACTTAAAATACATACTTATTATACATAGAAAACACCCAGACCCGAGACAATTTAGAAAACAATAATTTCTAAATTGACCCGACCGGGGTTCGAACCCGGGACCTCAGAGATGGCGACACCATGAAAACCGGTGTACAAAGCCACTCGACCAAGGAGGCCGTCAATTTAATATTTCGCAGGAAAAGCCTATCGCTACCTACATCCGCCATCTCATATCAAAATCGATTTAAGCGTAACTGCGTAACAAACAAACTCACTTTCGAATTTAGATTGGGTTAGGTAGGTAGGTCCCAATGGATATACACAATAGACAAAGTGGGATCCACCACCCCACTTTTGTAACCTACCTAACCTGTGATCAGTTGTCATAGGAAATGTCGTTAGCACCACCATCGCCTCTTTAGGTAGGTAGGTATCTACCAAATTTTTAGGTGACCCCTAATTCCCCCCTATTATCACTTATGCTTAGCATCCAGATGAAGAGGACTTATGCGCAATCCGCTACTTCTATCAACTCGTCACACCAAAATTTTGTTCTAACCGGTCATACCGCCAAAAGCAGTATTATTTGTTTCAACCACGGAGCAAATTCAACCCGTTAGCTATAGGTCACACTGCAAATCTGTTCCAATTCGTTATCCCGTCAAACAGTTCTCTAACTGGTCACAATACTACCCGCCATTACATTTATATTGACTAATATAATGATTATAAATTTTGCACGCTTGTCAAACATCTAAGGATATTACATCAAGGCAAATAAATAATTTCTGATTTATTATTAGGTTAGGTATCCTCCATGTGACCAGTTAGAACTGTTTGACGGGATGACGAATAGGAACAATTTGCAGTGTGACCAATAGCTACAAAATTACAATGTGTCCTAATAGAATTAAATCAACTAGGGTTGAAACAAATAATACTGCTTTTGACGGTATGACCGGTTAGAACAAAATTTTGGTGTGATGAGTTGAGTTGAGTTGGGAAAACATCCCACTTTCAGTAGTTTTTGACCAGATAGTTGCTGGCGACTTTAACTAATGCCTCTTTGGTTTGTAACAGGCTGCGCGCGATATCGCGAGCTGTGTTACCGCGCGGCGCACGCGCACCTGCCCGACGACGCCGCGCCGCGCCCCTGCGCCTGCGCCAACTGCGCCGCCCGCCGCAACTCCGCCGAGGAACCCTGAAACCTGTCAGTTCGTCCCACTGTCGCCTTGCCTCGCCCAATCCCCGCAATTCCAGATTTGAAGCCGAGACGAACTTAATTTTGCACCACAGTATTTAATTTGCAATTAGATTCTCCCTAATGGCTGTGCCAAGTAAAGATTGTCCAGTTGGCTTTCTATGTAGCACGTACCATCATGAAGTCATGTTAATGGTATGGTAACGGTGTTTTTAACAGGCTACATATAGGTTGAATAGAACCTTTTTCTATATTCAAAGTTTTTATTTAATTGTTTTTTTTTGTCGTTTGGTTTAAATAACTTGACAGATTTGGATGTCACAAAATAGTAATAGTATTATTTTATTATTGTTCTTTTAGTTTTTATCGTGTCGTTTAATTAATAAAGTATTTTGATCTCGTTTTGTAAACTGTGTTTTCATTCATGGTCCTTCGAGCCGGATCATCATCATCTATATGTAGCCTGTTAAAAACACCGTTACCATACCATGAAGTCATCTGAATGTTGTCTTATCGAGATCCAGCCAAACGAAAGGCAGTTGTTTAAAAGAACACCTTGCATATTACGGTACCTAGCTACCTACCCAAAAATGTTAAAACAATAGCATAATCCATCCTATTATCAAGAGGACCTACTTGTAATACATTCAATCAATATTTTTTGCGTTCGGTGTAGCTCTAGGTATAGTAACTTTATGGTTCGGAGTATCTTTAAGGAATAAAGGCGAACTTTTTTCAAAAGTGTATCTACAAGGAAAGTGTACCTACGAGGAATAATTCGAAAACTCTTCTCTTCCATTTTGTAAGATCAGAAAATATTGATATCCTCTACATTACCAACTAGTAGTAGGTACACAAGATTAGAACACTCATCAGTAATTTGACTATGCCAAAAAAATTACACTAATAAAATCGCACATGGATCACCAAGCGGAATCGGGTGCCAATACTGTTCATCATAATTATCATCAGCCGAAAGACAACTGCTGGACAAAGGCCTCCCCCAAGGATCCCCACTACGTCCGGTATTGTGCTGCTCGCAGTCAGCTTGTTATCCGCGACCTTTACCAGATCGTCGGTCCACCTTGTCAGAGAGGCCTACACTGCGTTTTTCGGGATGGACAGGCATTGTATTCCCTATCCAACTATATAGGTTGCCTTAGTATAAAAATTGCCATTTCCATAGTTGCCATATTTTAGATATTGTATTGAGCGCGATTATGCAAGTGGTGCACGTAGCGCTTGTTTGTCACTGGATGTGACACTATTTTTGCTAAGGCAACCTCTTAACACTATTGGAAAGGTAATAAATAACTTACAAATTTCATTAAAATTTCTACTACAATTTTGTAGGACAGTCTACAATTTTGAAGTATCAGAATGGTGCGATAAATTAGGTCACTTTATGCCGAAGTCAATCACTAGCGGCCTTCAATCGGTCAATTGCTAATTATTTCACCTTTTCATCAAGATCTCCCCTGTACTCCTAGTGCCTTAGTGTAGAAATTCCCCTGCTGTATCCGGCAGCACCTACGCTCATTTGTGACATTATTTGTCAATATTTTAATACCTACTAGTCGTACCAATATGGCACAGTATTAATATTATTCACAAATTTTAAATTGTAATTGCTCATCCAAATTCGCTTTTATATTTAAGAAAATGCCCAGATCTGTAAATAACGCGCGATTTGTTGTGTCCATTGTTTAGTAGTAAGCGATGAAAAAAGTCTTAACTTAAAGAAATAATGTGAAAATTAACTTTACACAATTTATTTTGATGATTCTACATAAGAAAATTTCCGTAAAACTAATTTTATTGTAAGGACAAGTTTTATTTACAAAAAATCTAAGCCAACCTTAGAAGTAATGTATACTGCATCTCTATGGTCCAGTATATAAATATGGCTAAGCTAATAATTATTTCTGTGTGTGCTAAAATTAAACCTCTTAATTTTAGAGCCTAAATATAACATAGGAAGTAAAATCTAGTATGTCTAAATATAATTGTGACCTAATATAACACCGCTGTCCATGTCTGTTTAAATTTATTCGATTTATTAGTAAGAATAATAATAATGTACATTAAAATCTATTTTATATTATACAACTTTATAGTATAAACATTAATTTTAATTACATTAAATACATATTGACTCTGATCTATTTTCGATTGTGCTTATCCGACGTCATTAAATTTTAATTGTACATTATTTAATTATTATTAATTATTAACAAGGCCTATCTCGCTACAAAATGTAATTCAAAATTATTAAAAAATAAAAATGTTTTGTATAAAAATATAGAAGTGTTTCTAAACTTTCTAATTATTAGTATTATTTAAATAATCCTAGAAGGTAGTGTGAACTTATGAGGGATGGACCACATGAGACAGTCTTATCATGAATTTAAATAAAACTTAAAATTATTAGTACTTTTATTTAGAGTAAACAAAAATACAAGTGTCAATAGAGGACATCCCAATTTCTCAGAAAGTTCCAAAAGTATTCCAAAGGAAATTGTGATTATTGAACATAGTATCTATATCGAAATGTTAAGCTTTTAACCAGTTTATAATCATACAACACAAAGCATTCACCAACATTAACACTTGAAACTAAATTTTACTTTTATCATAAATGCATAACATCGAAATTATTAAATCTTCCTGAACATTTATTCACATGATTTCGAAGAGTTATTTATTAACTTACGTAGAAACAGTATTACGTAGACATATAAGTTTATCGTAAAATATTCACGATCCAAAATCGTACATATTTCAAATATTTGTATAAAAATATGTATCATTTAAAAAAATCTGTGTACATTTCAGTTAAATTTTATACAAACAAGCTCACAGGGTTTTTGATAAAATACAAGGAAAACCAGATGTCCATTTGTACAATGTTAAAACTACTTATACTGACTAAAGATAAATTGATGCATCATATTTAAAATCAAACTATTTGATTTAGTTTTTCATAGACATAAATCAAGAATGGTACAAAAACGAGGTACTAAATTAGGTTTTAATTTATGCTTTTAATAAGCGGAAGTCTATTTACAAAATGAAATCTTCGAATCAGCTTATTCATACAGAATCTTTGTTACAACTGAGAATTTCAGTTTCAAAAGCTCGGAAACATCCACGCTGCACAAATACGTCCAAAAGAAAAATCTACTCTAACCTAAATAATAAAATCAAACGGAACTAATTTATAAGAAGGCTCTCTATTCACAGAGCTAACCTAAATATTAAATCACCTCACCTCAAAAATAGTTTAGTAGAAAATTACCAGGTTATGAAAATGTTTGAAGAGAGTATTAGTATGGGAACAAAATAAATACGTTACCAGAAATAACAATTACTATCAAAATTGTGAACTGAGAGCTTCTTATAAAGTGGTTTCCACCAAAAACCATTAACAAACTCGGTGATTGCGTTCGTAGAAAAGATACAATAATATTTTACAGTATACCTACAGCTCGACATACTAACCTACGGTTTATGTGAGAGTATGAGGTCAACATTTAAAGAGATCCGGTGGTTTCTGTCTCTTATCTCTAACGTAAACAGCAAACAATATTCAGAAGGTATCGATATCGCCAGTCTGGTGCCCAGAGTAAGTGCTACTTTGATTACGTTATGTTACAAGATAAATGTAGCTACAGTGTTTGCGTATTGTCAGTTAATTTTAGTTGTAAATGGATCGTCGTACCTATAGGACTTTTCAACGATGTTTTAATTTGTCATGAATTCGCAAACGCTTTAAGACTGTTTTTTAACATAACTCACTAGGCCTATGAATAGTAAATTGCATTACGGTTGAATGTCTTACATTATGGTAGTTAAGAAATGGAATTAATTGCACTTTCACTTTAAAAGTGTAAGTAAATTGAATGATACCTAACCTCTGGCTAGGGTACCAGGCTCGCAGAAGTGGCGCGGAGCTCTCTGCGCGAGTCACTCGTTAACGCCTATAGGGATGGTAGGATGATGCCGATGCTGTAGCGCCAGTGGACGCCCCATGATAGCTGCGTTTCGTAGATCGTTGATAGCCGTCTCCAGACCCGCCTGTGTACTCATAATCATCGCCTGCGCACGAAATCGAACACGTTAATACACACGATACTTACAGCTAAATACAAAGCAACGTTTATAAGCAAGAATCTCTATTATTGATTTATTTAGCTAACTAATAAATAAAAGAATAAAATGAAAACTTACCGCACCACGCACCACTTCCCAATCACCAGTACTTACATGGGAGGCTCATACTTAATTACAGATATTGGTAGATCATAATGTTTTGCTATCGTCGCAAATGCATACATGTAACTACAGATGGATGAAGTTGTATACAAATATGAAAAGTATTGAACTCTTATCATCCACCAATACCGACCACCAATTACTTCTATCTACTAACATTTACCAACTTGTACCTTATATTCGAACTAAGTTTGATTACTTACCGATAATTCATTGTCAATTACTAGATTTTGCCGAAGTTTATTATGATTTCTATTGAATGATTTCTCGTTTCCTACTACATGAAAGTTTTATGATTAATAATAATTATTAGACCTGACGCAGAGGCAGATACGTCCGAGACGTTACAAAACGACGGCTGTGGCGACACCATGCCTCCACAGTAGATCATTGGAACCTGAATTAGAACTCGTATTTACTTTTGTGTTATTTAATCTATATGCTTAGTAATAATGGTATTATGTAACAAACATTGCAACAGATGTTGTACAGCCAACATCAGCACTAGTTTTGTTTAGTAAACTATACAAGAGATTTTTCATTCCTGACTACGCGGGGATATTAGTTAGATTAGATTATTATGTGAATTAATTTTATAGTGTTTCATGCTCGTAAGATGCCGCCGTCACTAGACAACTAAAGTTCGATATTGGTTCTTGGAGCCGTATGTTATAAATAGAGAATATTAAAGTGATGTAAGGACCTGAGGAGGTGTTCCTATGGCCTCACTCATCAGTGGCACGCTCACGAACTTGGGACTTCCAGCCGTGCCGCCCACACCGTCGCCCTCTGACAAACGATCAGAGTTAGCGCATGCAACAACCTTAGAGTGCCCAGAGAGTCACTATCACTATTTGATAACGTTAGGAGGGTTTACGCATTTTGGTTTCCCATACAATATTCCAAGTCGAAATTTTTAAAGACCAAGAAGCCATTTTTTATGAAACTTTGCACGCTATAGAAAAATACAGTATTAAACTTTCTATTTATTGGAGTTACTCAGCCAAATAAACGTTTTTTAAAAATGTTTTCAACAAACTATTTAGATCTCTATATTTTACATCGGCATGCAGAGTTACATAAAAATTAGCTTACTGGTTTTTAAAAATTTCAACTCGGTAATTTGTATGGGAAACCAAAATGCGTAAACATTCATATCGCAAATGAAAATTGGTATGGCACTGCAGCACCTCCTGGTGACATATTGAGGAGTTGCAATGATGTCATCCTAATTTTCGTTTTGTTAACGTGACCGAATGGTGTTAAACTCGCACTTAGCACTCAGCACATCGATACCGAACAGCAGTCGCCGCATTTTAATAATTATACTATTGGAGTAAAGATTAAGAAATAATTATAACGGAACTACAGAAGATTCCTCTTTTTAGCTTCTTAAAAAAAACAAAAAATTTTAAAAAATATATTCATTTCACTATTAAAATGCGGATACGGGCTCATTCTGATTATTCAGCCAACATGGTTTATTTTATGCAATATAAATACAATCCTTTGAAATGAACAGAAACTTGCAAAATGAAAAACACCCAGGCAATATGGAAACGTCTGAATATACATACATAGATTGTATTTGATTGCTTGGATGTTAACTTTTTTGGTATTACTTGCGAAGTCCACAGAGTGTGCAGGATTAGCACTGTCAGAGAGAAGCGTCGACTTTACACAAATCATGTGGGCAGAGTTGGACTACCTTCCTTAAGCACTGCAAGAGCAGTGCAGGATATGCGTTTTTTATATCAAATCTCTTTTCAATAATTTTCCAATTACTTCATATTTTAAGATTTTGTTTTAAGATCTATTTAAGGGTTGTACACACGTCAGTACTTCAAACTACCACAAAAGTCTATTTTTCAATAAATTTTGAAATTTTGCACTAGGGCATAAGGATCAGTAGAAGATCATCAGCGAGCGTGTGTACATACTTTAACCCTTACGAGAGCAATGGCAGCTATGTTGCCACCGAATATTGAACCTTATGAAACCTTGAAATAAAGTTGAAAAGCAAAGAAAAATAACAACTGTATTCCCGTGAAAGAGTCAAATGAATGAGCCATCGTTAGCGCGCGGCGCCATTGGACACAAAAGAAATTTCTTTTCATTGAGCACTGATCAGTGCGTGGCCGCAGTTAAAAGGTAAGCAGTCACTATTGGGCAGTACGAACAATGTACCTACACCTTGCGGACTTCGCCCGTAACATAATATGAACTACAACTAATTACGGTGGTATTTTGAAGGAAAACGTGAATGATAGAGAAGTGTGTTAGTAGTTTTAGCAACAAAAACATACATACACTTATTTGAAGGGCTGAAAGGTGTGTAAACATGTTATTAACAGTTAGAGTAGTTCTAATAGAGATATGTGTTGTCACTAATATACCTAAGCAAATTCGTGGATTTGTTAGAAATTTCTGGTATCATTTTAGCAGTGTAAGACTATTACTTTGAAACACCATTAAAATCATTGGTATTCTATCAACCTTATGTCAAAATATAAAAACAAAAATTATGATAAAATCTAAGGATGGTTATCATCGGGAAAAGGAGAGGCAAATTAAAAATGCCAGTGTATTTTGAAATTTTTGATTTCTTTTAATTATCTACGTTTTATAATGTCCTTAAAGTAGATATATATTTCATCGTCATAAGATATTAATTATTTAAAATATTTGCAGTGGTAATATTAATATTTTAATTAACCAACCAGTAGTATTTACTTAATCCATTAAGATAGAAGAAGCTTAATAATAGGAAACTACGACAAAACTGTTTATTTTTCCATTACATTACAAACTACACTCTTATGTTACCAGTTAAATCTAACGCTAATATACCCAAAATACCTAATATGAATAATGCATAATTTCTACTTAGAAAGACCTCAGTGTATGATGTGATAGCACATTAATTACATCAAATTCATCGCGTTCACAAGCTTTTCTTACTTTAGTGCTTCGATTAAAATTATTAATAATTAAAACCGTAATTAACTAATTATCATTAATGCTCGTAAAAAAGAAACAACAAGGAGGTTGTAAGTCTATCATAATTTTCCTTTTGATATAACGAACATAAAGTAACTTATGCGGGCCGCGCGTGCCGCCGGCCCTCTAGCGCACGCGAACACTCTGCATCGTTAGGGCTAAATATTACCTTTACATATACAAGAATATTACAACAAACCTAGATAATAGTCTTACAAATGTTACATGCTTATCTTGTGGCGTCGGTCGCGGTCGCCGCTTCCAATTAATTACATTTTAGGAAATTAATACATGTGTATGTATAAATATAGCGCCCTCACTTAGTGGAGCGGCGTTAAAGTAAACTTATATATGCCGTAAGTAAATATTATTTTAAATATTGTACATCAGTCGAGAGTTCACCTAACAATTTTGTAATCTAATCAATTGAGAATTATGTACTTTAATCCACTATAAAATAATCAACATCAAAATTTTAATTAAAACAGAAATAAATAACAACTTGCCCTAGTTTTTTTTATAATAATTAATGTTATAATTAACTGTAAAGCCCGTGCATTTTATTTTACGATAAAGACTGTCTCAATAATTACATTATATTAAATTCTAGTATAAATATGAGGTTTTATATTAATAATACCTGCATTGTTTTTAAAATAAGTTTCGAAGAGCTACAGTAAAATCGACCTTATGCGGCCGACACTTTAAATGCAAAATTATTTAATTTTATTACGACGAGTAGAAGGTGAACTTAAAACGAGTTTGTTGCTATTCTAACTTTAACACTAAGGGTCTTGTATAATTAGTCAATTACGATAATAAATTTATTAATGAGTGGCACGAGGCAACACTCGTCACCGTGCTGTGTGCGGCTAAGTTAGTTATAATAATACCAAAATACACTTTTACACAAACATGTTCCTTTTATATATCTACTGAATAAACATACACATATAAAAACCGCGTACACTATAATATAAAGTAATACAAACAAGAGTCGAAAGGTTAACTACACAACAGTTCTACAGTTAAGCCATGATTAAAATATTATTCCATAAACATTATTATTAAGATACAGTATATACCTTATGTCGATATACTCAGTGTAATATTAAAATGCAAGGATTGCAAGTGTCGTCACTCACGGTTTGTACAAAATTGTTTAATAGTATATTATCTCTATGCTAGTGACGGGCGCGTGGTGACGCGGCAGGGGCGCCGCCTGCTCGAGCGAGGGACAATTTGACAGACGAGCCTCTAACGAGTCTTACCGTATTTGTATTTTGCTAACTATTTTAATTAATAAATTCATCCAATATTTTATGCTCTTCTCCTATATAATAATAATTAAAAACCCATATATCTCAATTGATTTTTCACAATAATTTGCACTAACTTTAAAGTTGAGTAAATCTAAAATTTCTAGTACATATAATTTTATTTAAATAAATTATACTCTTTATGTTAATTAGAAAATTGCCACGAACGGTACATTACAAACTAAGTTCTTAAATTGTTCCGAAGGTTTGTGAGTGCCGGGCACAAGCCCGTATCTTAACACCTTAGTGCTATCAATATCACTGAAAATAACATAATATAAATCATCTATATATTTCCTTAACTTTTTTAAGGCATCGTTTCCTAATATTAAAACAGCTGTGAACAATTTCATCGTTTTCGGTGGTTGTACATTACATCTACAGAAAAAAATAATTACAACTGAAATGATTGGGTTGATATTGCAAAATGAACACGCAAGGGCGTCGCGCGGACGCAATGGTAGTGGAGCGGCGTAGTACGACCGAAACGAACGCAGGCACCAGAGGAATGGATACGACTAACCTAACTAACATAGGAACAAGTAAACGAAGCCTAACGTACACGTAACCTAGCGGGCAGTAGCCACCAATGTCCATAGTTAACATTATTTCATTATACTGTTATAATAAGGTAAGAGTTTCAATTTCCTACATACTGATTGTCTCAGTCGAGTGTGTATTAAATAGAACTATAAGAAATGTACCAATATGCGCGTATCTATGAACATCACATTGTAAAGGCGATTTCACTATTTTACCGTTAAGTTTGGGACTCCGCACCCCTCGCCCCGGACCGCGTTGCTTATAATTTGCTTAGTCACCTCACTATATTCCTCATAGATAAATTATACTTTACTTATGGAGCGATCTTAAATAACCCTATTCTAAACGATCAAATTATGCATTCAATGTAATTATCAACAATTTGTCTATTTAAAACATTTATAACAAATCTTATCGATGCGAGCGCGTATGCGGCCGCGTTTCTATTATTTAAAATTAAAGGAACAACTCCCGTCCGCTCGTGCGCCGGGCAGTCTATTAGTACGTCCGTAAACTCTAAGATATACAACAAATAATGCGACGCTCGGCGGCCGCGCCGCGCCGCCCGCTCGCCCCGCGATATTAATTACTTAGCTTATCACTAAAATTTTAATCAGTCGATCGGTCAAATGATTGAGCGATATAGTACAGTAAAGGACTAATATTAAATTTAATCTAACAATGTTATTTTAAATTATAACTCACTTTGTAAGGGGGGGGCGGCCGCGCGCCGCGACCTACTTCGGGCCCATATTATGATACGACTAACATACCGGCCGAAGCGGCCTTCGAAAGCTCTATACAGATTTAAAAATATTTGGCAATCACATAAATTAAAACTTTAAAACTATGTGACGAGTTTGATTAAAATTATGCTTTACACACAAGTAAGTATATAAATGTATATATACAGTGTGTCCGCGCGAAGGGTGCGAGAGTGCGCCGGCGCGGGCCGGCCGTTACCGTACCGAACTTCTATATCCTAAAATGCTTGAGCTTCATTTACTTAATATACGTTATCTTGCTCGTTTAACAATTTGGCAGGTAAATTTAATTCATTAAAGTATAAACTCCATATCATAAACTTAAAATTGCGATAAAAAACTAAAATGCGTATTAGAAAAACAAATTAAAATTATGAATATTTATACAGATTGTTCCCTTTGGAAATAATGGGAAAATAATTAAATATAATATTATAATACGTTCAGTCATACTAGTTTTGTTAAATATTAACACATAATTATTTGATTACATCCCTACCATTTTCCTAAGTCTAGTGGGTGGTAAATAACCAAAATTCTAATATTAAACATACATACCGATATATATACCAAATATTTATACAAGTTATTAGCTTAAGTTAAGTTGTTTTAGGTATTTTTTCCCTAAATTGGCCTTGTTTAAGTGTCTGTCAATTGTGCGTCGCTGGGGCACGCGCGCCTCCGCTCGGCTCCTAGCCCTACGCTACGAGCGGTTCACTGCGCAGCATCATTGCATCACCACTGCGCGAAATAGTGAGATCTATCCGTCCCATCGAACAACAATAGGTACGACATCATTAAAAGAAATCATTTTTATATCTTAGAGGAAAAATTTAAAGTGTCAAATAAAATAAACCATTCAAAAAGCCCACATCCAAATAGAATATTAAAAGCAAAGTTAATTAAAAAATTGTGTACTGTTCGTACACACTCTGCGTCCATCCAGCAGAGGGGTCGCGAAATCGGGGCAAGTAATATCAAGAACCTACTTTAGTAAAATGTCAAAGTTGCAAGCGCATCATTCGTCCCGTGGCCCCGCTATTGATCGAGCCACGTCCGCGAGTTCGAAACAAGATAAAAAACATTACGAAATTAGTACACAAATACGAGTGTAACAAACATTTAACGGCTGAATCAACATCATCGTTTATATTTTTACTTTTATATTTTAATTATAAAAAAGAACTTTCTAAATTACGCGTGTGGGTTTGTGTTAATGCAGTCGGCGGTGACCGATATAACACTTTAAGAGCTTTCAGTTGCATGCACTCTTAAATTCTATTGAGTGAAATCGATATTTATCATTTATGTTGCATTGTTAACTTTGTCCGACAGCGATCGGTTTAGGGTTTTTTTTTGTCAAATAGGTACAAAGCTGTAGTCGTGAACTGCGCGCCGGCCTACCGGAATCGGCTGGGTCTACTGGAACCGTTTCGAGTCGCAAGTGAAGTATGGCGTTATGCGTCATGTAGTGTGGTTGGTTAGCGGTATGCGCGCGCACTAGTGGAACTGGACGGGCCAGTCCTTGCTTTGTCAGCGTAATCTGACGAAGTGTAGAGCATGCTTAGATATTTCGTGCTAAAGTTAAAATGACTCGCTTAAATTAAATATAAAATTGAATGATTGGATACAGAGTATCCGAGCCTCTAGTTTTAGTTGTATTTTAACAAGAACTCATTTGATGTTAGATTGACGATTGACAATTAACATGTTACTTTAAAAATCGGAAAACTTATTTCTATATCGAACCCATTACCATGATAACTTATTGCAACGCACACCGAATCGCTAGGGTAACATCTCTTTCTAACTCACTCTGTGTGTCGTAAGCTTGAAAACAGACAAAAGCGTTTCAGTGTCACCGCACTAAGGTAGCATGTGTTAAAGCAGCAACGAATTATGAACGGGCGCAACTAGCAATGCTCTACACGTATCGTCAGGTCGCCGCTAGCAAACCGCAGCTGATTAGGCGGCGGGCCACTCCTTGTTAAACTCGGCGAAGTGCTTTGGCGCGTGGTGCGGGAGATGCACACCTGGCGGCTGGGCGGCGGGCGCGTGGAACTCGCCGGCGTACCGCGACCCGCCGTACGTGGAGCCCTAACATCCGCACAGGTTAGAGACACGCCGGCGTCAGCCGACGCCGCGCACCTCGCCGCGACTTACTACAGACTTAATGCTAGCGGGCGTAGACGAACATAGACAAGTGACCGGTTGGATTTTATGTGCGCCTAGTACAGTTTTGATAGTACACTTTGATACAGCATGCGAGCTTTGTATTTTATTTTAATTTACTATGATAACATTTATGAAATGGTACTTAATTTTGTTAAACTGTCAAGGCGCGGTATTGACTGTTTTATTCGAATGAAAAAACGAAACTGCTTCGAGTTGTGACTCTCATGAAATTGAACCAATGTTCAGCACAGTGCTTTAGATAAGCTAGGCCATTATGCCAACCACCAAATTTTCTGACAGGCAGCTGTTATAAAATTTACAATAATGTGTGTCAAATACGCAAAAGCTGTAGTGCCATAACAAAACTGACTAGGCTAGTTCCAGAGGGCGTTGAAGACGCTACTATGTTCGCCTACAGTAAGTCTATGCGTCCCAATCGAGCCGAGGCATCGGCTCCGCCGCGTCCGACTCATGGAGGATCGAAATGAGGCCAGACATTCAACGTTGTATCCGATTTTATTGTTACCGATTAAATCTTATTAAAATATTGTAAACTAAGCATTATCGAATCTATGTCGCTGTCGAGAGGCCGCATTCGCTGATGCCCCATGATTTTAACACAATTTGTATAAATATGATTTGCGGTTACAATCGACATAATGATCGAATTAACTCTGAACACTTAAAGTACAGCTCTTAATATTAATTTTATCGATTAAATTATCTATTAATGAACCTGTAACAATATGAGAAAATCCAAATTTTACTAATTTGTACTTTAAATGCCAATTTACATGTGTTGAGATGAGACAAACCATTGAATCACCTCGCACGGCTACATTATGCGATATGAATATCGAATGGAACTAAGTTAAGCTTAAATCTAGTGCGGTGCGATGGCTTTTTGATGAGCGCTCTCGCGTAATCGTCGCGTAAATAGAACCGTCCATAGTGAGAAATTGCCAGTGTTTCGCGACATGCCCTCATCCGTATCCCACCCTTATGTCTAATTGTCTTTCTGGAGGAGCCACTCTTGTGGGCCCTGATCGACCAACTGGAAAAGAAGAATTACACGACATAAAGTCCCACTCGCCACAACGTCGGATCTTTAGCAGATTTATGTAAGTAGCGCAGCGCGTGAAATGGACCAAAGCGTGTGAATATCCCCGAGGGCCAGATGAAGAGAGGCAGGATAGCCGCGGGATGGGAGAGGTGGGCGGTGATGAGAGACCTTCAGCGAAACTTGATTAAAACACTAATCTCCTTGATTTTTCACTATGGATGCGGTGCGACTGTCTAGCATTGTCTCGAAGGAGCGGCTCGAGTGCCATGGAGCGCCGCGTCATTATGAACCGCAGCATAGCTCACAAAATCAAAAAGACATCGCACATCGAATCTCGCCACTGAAAACATGCAGAGAAGTGGACGCCGTCATCTCCGATATGTGGACACAACAAGCACATTGGAACACAGCACACGGATGCAGGGAGGAAAACTAATGGCTCTAGTCATGCTGCTGCACAGCCGCAATTTATCGTTTGTTTGCATTCAATGGAATGTTTTCGCTGAATTTCGCTCGCTCACCAATGGTTCGCAGTTCACTCACCATTCACTCGTGAATCGCAAACAATCTCGGTGCAAGTACAACCAAATTGAAATACGAACTGTTAACGAGCTATTGCTTTCATTCAATCGCTCTTTTGTTCGACTATTTGATTCGATGTAATAAAAAGGGGATGGAACTTGAAAAATCTCATACATGCGATCGTACATACCATAACCACGGCAAACATGGGAGGTGGATGCAGGATTTAAAAAATAAAGCAAGGATATAAAAAAAAGTCAAAAGGGAGTAAGGATGCAAGCCCCGAGGGATAGAGCAAATAATATTTATGGAACACTAATCAACTTGGCTGTACTTTGTAATTATGGGTCATTTCATAGTGTTACAACTACGAGTTAATAATGAATATAATATAGAAAGAACATTATCTCTTGAACCTTCCGTTTTATACAAACTAATTAACTGGAAGGTTATTGAACTGTCACTACAATTTAGCTTGTACGCAATTGAAGAAATAAAGTAATTGAAATGTGATTGTTTGCGATTTTTATTGGACAATTCATTGGAAGGCCTTCCTTTTTATTACTAATAAATTATCAAAACTAAATCAATGCGACAATTTAAAAAAAAAAAACCTATGTTGGCTTCCCACGCGAATCATGATCCACCACTGGTTATGGAAACGACTGCAGACTCATGTTAACGATTAGTGTTGCCGCTCGCTAGTCCACTATCGATAGTCTATCGATATTGATCAAAAGTAATAGTATCGATAGCCCCGTAACCGACAATACTATCTATACTATCGATAGTTTCGTTCTATCGATAGTGACCTTTCCCTCAATAGTATTGCTATCTATATTAATATTCAAAAACAATACTATTGAGTCACAGCCTACTATCGATAGCGCAAACAAATCGATAGTATCGATACTACCGACAGTATCGATTGTTGTTACAATAGTCATAGCCGATACTATCGATACTATCAACAATAATTACGATATTAAGCTTTAATACTATTGATAGTATTGCAGTATACCGATACTATTGTACCAAACTGAGATATCGATTTTATCGATAGTATTGATACTATCGATCGGCCTATCGATAGAATTGATAGTATCGATAGGCCTATCGATATTATAGATGATTTCCGAGGCAACTATCGATAGTCAACCTATCGATAGTTCGGCAACACTATTAAAGAGTATTTTAAACAGCCATAACGGTTAGGTAAATTAAAAGTTCAAAAGGGCCTTCCATTGAAGTTTTGGAATCATCATACAGGGAAGTTAAGCATCGACGGCATTGTTGATAGTACAGTCAACCAGCCAGTTAGTCCAAAGCTCGTGTATTATCCGTCTCACACCGCGACCCACAACACAGATCGTGTTTCAATTTGAGTACAACGCAGTTCGATACTTTATGTATGTTTAAGTCATGAAAACCTATATGCTTGTGAAAGAGTAGGAAAATGAGGGTCACTGTATTGTCCTATCACATGCTAAAATATTATAATATCTCTTTGCGGTGCCCTTTACCAAAAGCCAGTTCAGATAAAATTTGAAACTATTTATTTACCAAAAAAATAGGTAGATAAAAATCTACTTTTAGAGATTCATAAATTCCAAAAACTAAATATTACTTAATTAAATTTAAAAAATAATTTAAAACTTGTCAAATATTAAATACGCTGTACTTCAAATCACTTTAGGAAAAATAACTATTGAAACACGATACTGCGAATCAAACAGTGTAAAACCTCAAAGCATTGAAAACTCGACATAAGACAGAAAAACATTCCACATTATTTGCAAATCAAAATGAACAAAATACTACAAGGAACCTAGCAAAAACCAAACCATCACCTATTTAAAAATCAATTTATGGTTAATGCTAGGTTATTTTTGTATGTGAGCTTTTGAAACTTAAAATATAAAAAAACATAGATATTAAGGTTTAGCTTCAAAACAACTTACTAATGTTCATTCTTTTGATACCAGTTTCAGAAATTCACATAACCATCGTCCACACACTAAATAAAACAAAACAATGTAGATCTGTTTGCATTATTCATTTGAGAAGATGAAATTTTACTTGTTTTGATTTGTAGTTTTATTTCATGTGTACACTAGGTAACCTCATAAAAATGTAAGGTCTTACTCTGTTCAGAATGCTCGTTACATTTTCAAGGCAAAGCTACTTTCATTACCACAACAATAGAGATGACAACTGAATTTGAAACAGTAATGCTTTGAATACAATGTCAAATAAGGTTCATTCCATTACACCATTGTATCAAAAACAATTAATTACGGCAAACAGCGTTTCGTTGTAACGACTCATTATAAGGATAGTTATTATTTGGTTATGTCATTTTTCCAACACAACATCAGAGATAATAAAAACATTACTGTTGTTGCTACCATAAAAAATATTTTGAACTATTATTTGTTGAAATCACTGTTTCATTACCTCCGATAATTAAAAACTTCTCTGCATGTATGGCGTTATTAGTTTGTTAAGTATTTAAACATTCGATATTTATTTAACAAAAAATATAGATAAAAAATAAACTTCTAGAAAATTGGACAGTAGAGCATTTGTCTCATGTTCATTACATATTAATTATGGTTCATTAAATTGTAATAATATATTTGTATGTTACTAAAGATGACGCTTCATAGTAAAATATATATTTCTTACTCGATAATCAATTTTAACAATAATTTTATGAAAATAGACAAATGTTCACTTCCAGTCAGTGAAGGTCTAATTACTATTTATTTTAGACTTCTACCGAAAACTTATCAGAAAGTAAGAAGTGAGGATGCTTGTTGAGCTACAATATGATTAACAAACATACTCATTTATATGGATACAATATAAAATTTTCAAGTTTCCTATGTAATAAGAAAAATAAGGTTTTCAGTTATCATCAGTTTGACATACAGCCTGATTGGTTAACGAGGGCCTTTTATCAATCAAATCACAGATTTTAAGAAGTAAATTTTCTGGGAGACAAGGTTTGCGCGAAAATAACTCTTGTCCAGTGCTAGGAAATAAACAGGTTATAAAATAAAAATATATTATCAGGTTTTGATAAAGTTGAAACTTCATCAAGCAACAGCACCGAAAAGGTTAAATAAAATAAAATGCCAAAAATTTTCATCGTTTTATTTCGTATTAAAATTATCCATGTACCCTCGGGCCCAACCAGTCAAACTGCATTCGGTTACGCTTACAAAAACTATGCACAATTCGGGTTATCATACAATAATTATCTACACAACACAATCAGTTCACAATCGGTAGAAATTCAAAATTGGAAGTTTTCGGTAGAGGCTGCTTAGTAAGTATCATTGTGCGCGTGGGCATAACTGTGTGTACCGACCTGGTCCTGCTGGTAGGCGGGCGGGTACTGCTGGTAGGTGGAGTAGTCGGCGGAGGACGACTTGGACAGCGCGGCGGACGACAGCGCCGCGGACAGCGGGGGCTGCGCCGCGCCGCCCGCGCCGCCGCCGCGCCCGTACATCTCGCCGCCCTCCGACAGCGGCACGTACGAGCCTGCGGGGTGGTGCCAGCCATAGTCATCGTCAGCTTGTACACCCTACGGGAGGGGTGACTCGCAGTTTGCATGGCTCGCGATTTGTCTAACTGCCAATTTTTGTTCTCAATTGGGCACTTGACAGTTTATGAAAAAGTATTTTAAAAATGATTATTTTCTACCTCTTACAATTTTTTTTTGTTTCACGAAAAAGCTTTACTTAATAGAAAAAAAAACATATTTTTCTTCACTCATTTCAAATTTCGTGCGAAAACGGTTGGTCTCGTGACATTTAGCCCTGTGACGTCACACTTCAATAAACAATCAAATTTACCTTGAAACCTAACAGATAGATTTTGATAATTTAGTGAAATGTGACGTCATACGAAGCTCAATCATGGCCGCCCATGTTTCGGGTCTTGTAATCCACAGATAAAAAAACGCAAATTTATTTTGTAAAAATAAAATATAAACAAATTATCTTAATAAAAAAAACTATTGGATAATTATCGTTCAATCATAAACGACCATTTCAGACATATTTCATATTTTATTGTTACAACTGTCAAATAGCCAATTCGTCCGGCCTATGATCTTTGCATTTTTCTAATTTGCAATTTGTCTGGACAAAAAACGCAGTGATTCTAGTATTAAAGTTAAGAATTATCTTGTACTGGCTAAAAAAAGAGCATGCATTTTAACAATGTGCGGTTCGTCTGCCGGACAAGCTGATATTAAAAATTCGCGCTTTGTCTTCCGGACGAAATGCTAATCTTAAAAAGAATCCAGACGGATTGCAGAATACAGACAAATTGCGAACCAGACAAACTGCGAAACACCCTACGGGAGGTTGTTGACGAGCCAGTTTCTACCCGATCCGGCGTCGGGTCGGTGCCGGTTACGCGTGTTGACGAGCACAGTTAGTGCCCGGTTCGCAAATCTATCGTAGCAAACTGATGACCGGACGTAAGCCCGGTTTATGACCGTCTATAGGCCCGGCAAAAAAACCGTCTCGTTAACACACGCTCTAACGGCTCGATTACACGGGAGCAGCTTTACTGGCGATAAGAGCAGCAGATCCTTCGGGCCGATTTTATTATTGTCAGATAAAACTTATTTATCTGTTAAAATATTACACGATCATTTTGAAAATGTATTATCATTCATGTCTTTTCCTTGTTTACAGGTGACATTTTAGGTTGGTCGCGTAACACTTTATCAGTCGGATAAGTTTTATCCAAGGATATAAAAATCAGCCCTAAGTTAAGTTCGCTAAGTTAGTTTTGTGAATACCCCACCTCCAGAAGGGAGGCATGGTAATGTGAGGCTTCCCCGTCGCCATTTTAACACCGACAAAGGTAAGATAATACTAAGTCTGGGGTGAGAGGGAGGGAGTGCAGTAGGCCTACCCATTCAACACTAGTTAGTTGTATGTGTCTACACCCAGCGGGATCACCTATCTGGGAGACTTATGAGTGATGCAGGGAATTAGATCTATATTTGTTCTATTGAATTATGCTAAAACCAGAATTTGTTCCGTAAAAACAACGGAAACATAGGCTTTTCTAAGCGACCTTCAGCCAGCGGGATATTTACCAAAGTTACGTCTGATAAAGTATAAATTGGTGCTAACATTTAGATCTATCATTGTTCTGTTCACCAAAACAAAAAACATTCTTGTACCGTCCTTACTTCAGCCACAATCAATCTGCAAAGAAACCTCCAGTCAGTGGACTTTTTCTCTTAAGGCATTATTTTTGAAACTTTTACACTAAATTAACCATTCAATTCTATATTCTTATTAATATCGGAAATGCAAATATTCTTCATACAAATGTGAGTAACACAATATCACTAACCGAGTTTTGTATTGCTTATAAACTATAAACAGCTTGAATTTGCATGTAACTTTTTGTATTCTACCCACATAATAGCTTTCAAATTCCATACTTTTTATTTTAACACAGGATGTACGAATAGGTAATTTAAGTAAAATTATAGTCGTAAATAGTTTAAATTTTATAATATAGTTATAATTATAGTCGTAAATAGTTAAAATTTTATTAATTTAGTGTATAAGTTACAAAAATAATGCCTTAAGAGAAAAGTCCGCTGACTGGAGGTTTCTTTGCAGATTGATTGTGGCTGAAGTAAGGACGGTACAAGAATGTTTTTTGTTTTGGTGAACAGAACAATGATAGATCTAAATGTTAGTACCAATTTATACTTCATCAGACGTAACTTTGGTAAATATCCCGCTGGCTGGAGGTCGGTTAGAAAAGCCTATATTTCCGTTGTTTTTACGGAACAAATTCTGTCTTTAGCATAATTCAATAGAACAAATATAGATCTAATTCCCTGCATCACTCATAGGTCTCCCAGATAGGTGATCCCGCTGGGTGTAGACACATGTTAGTTGTTATTCAACACTAGCTAGGTAGTAACACGTTGACTGCCACAAAACCAGACCCATTGGGTCTTAAGAAATTTAATTGTTTTTCGGTCACCGGTGCGTGTCCGCCATAGCGCTTAGTCTTAATTTTTATTGGACTTTGTATGTAGCATAGTGCTAATTTTCTTTGACGAGTTTCATTGGACAAAAATCTTTTGTAAGTAGGCCCACAGACTCCTCTTGCGTTATTCACCAGTCAGCACTGTAATGCTTGGGATATTTAGCTAAATCCAGTACCGGGTAGTAGCTTGCTATGCGACTGGTGCCAATAACTGACCTGACGTAAACAAGTTAGAATGCTAGGCTGGAACGCCAAGATTTGAAAAGTAAAAATATCGCCCAGGCACCAAGTCAATCTTGACTCGAACCCGACCGCTCAGCTCGAGCTAAATCAACTATTTCTATAAAAGTCTATAGAGCAACGTGCAACAAAATAATGAAGCATGACGTTATTGAGCTTGAAAGAATAAGTCCGTGGCAATCGGAAAAAAATAGTGATTAGGTATTGTGCGTTGCTCTATAGTTGCACAGAAAAACATAACTTGGTATTGTTTCAGAAACCCATTTGCAAACCAAATAATTATTGGTTATCTTTCATCAGTCAGGCGCTTTGCTACCAAACTGAACTTCATGTGCTACTCAAGATACAGGTTTCTAAACATCCTTTAATGTTTGAATACAAATAAATATAATATATTATATTTTTTTATACATGGAATAGCTTCAGGGGTATTGGAACCCCTGACATGACGTTCTTCTAGTTACGGGTCTAAATATCGAATCGAACAAGCCTCGTCATGGGCTTCATTTGAAAGACGAACATGATACATCAACGTTGAGCATGACTAAACAGCGCGCGTTGTGTTCTGTTAATCTGTCAAATTAAACCAAAGACTAGAAGGAACACTATCTGGCCCTCGCAGACGTGCGTGTGTTACGACGATATTTTAATCCATAACTGGAATGGCGTCACACAAGGGCGCCAAATTCTCGCCGTCCTCCGACAGCGACGAACGAGTCTGTTGGTAAATCAAAGAAGGTATGTATCGACTATCTTTAAAATTACAAAATTATAAAAATAGTGGTATTAAAATTACTCATATATAAGTATCTAACATAAAATATATGCCTAAAAATAAGTGACGAAAAGTCTGAGCCCACGTTACAACCTACGCAAAAGTCGACGAAAGCTCCAACTTTTGTTGAAAGTGTAAAGCCTGCGAGGATGCGTCTCGTAACCTAGGACCGTACATTTCCCCGCCCTCCAACGAAGAAATGTACGAGCCTAGATTAACCTCTGGTCGAGCGAAGGCTCAAACTTCTGAAACTTATGAGAACACAAGCTATCGCCAGAGCTGCATAGCATATGCTTAACAAAGGTATTCCCTAACCTTATAAGGCGCGTTTTATTATTGCATAGAATAATTATATACATAAAGCCTCTTTCTATACACTAAGGCTCGTATTCTAAAACCAAACTCACACTCAAATCTCTGCTTGAGTACAGTTAGAAAGGGATGGTGCTATTCATCGCATATATCGCCATCCCTTTCTAACTGTACTCAAGCAGAGATTTGAGTTAAGTGTTAGTAGAATACGAGCCTTAATTAATTGTAAATAAAATAAACATAATAATTAAAATTAACTTATAAATAAACTCGAACCTAAAGCCGCTGGGTCTAGCAATTTGAAAATTAGCATAGGAAATGCAAATATACCGCCGCCTAGAGAAAAGCGTAAATCTTCGTTTTACGGAAGCACTGAATAAAACCTAAAATAAACAACATTGAATGGATCTCCTAACGCAGACTACTGACCATAAAAACTAAATGGACCTCCTCCACTTTATCGACGAGGTTAAAGGTGACTCTATGATATCCTACTACGTAAACGCCGCAACTATTGAACTGACAAATGAACCGTTCAAACAGTCCTACCCTAAATAATTTGTCAACGCCGAAACTACAGAACTAACAAGCTACCCTAAGTGAATGGGAACACCTAAACTATATTTGGTTGCTACGCTAATGAACTCCCACAGTGTGTACGGGGGTGACGGTGAGTTAGTCCGTACCTGAGCCCGTGGAGTTGGAGTTCTGCGGCATGTTCCAGTTAGTCCAGCTGCCGGCCGCGGACGCGCCCGCCGGCGCGGAGCTGTAGTTCGCTGGAATATTACCATTCACGTTACAGCTTGTTCTACAACCGTGAGTGTACGGACGGCCGTCTGGTGTAATGGTCACACCTCGCCTACGAGTACGTTTTTCTGGTAAGATTCCTGGGACGACGTTTGTACCTAATTTATGATGACTGATGACGTTTGTACCTAATTTATGATCTTTAGATCCGTTTTTGTGTATTTTTATTCGCTTCTCCTAGGTACTTTACGTACGTACGTAACTTCGTCTACTAAGTTCAAAGTTCAAACTATATTTTATATTTGGGCTAGGAAATTAGCGTGTTTGCAATTTATCTCATTTCTTCGCTAAGCCTTACGAGTAAAGAGTATATCCATTTGCGTATAGAACGTGCTATCGTTTAATCTCGCAAAGGATAAATATTTGTAATTAAAACAATAAATCTGTCTGAAAAAAAACAACATAAAGAAAGAAAAAAACAGCTAAATTTAAAGACACCTATTTTCGGCAGAATTTTTTCGAATTGGTTTGCCTCTATACAACAATATATGGAAATTTAATATAACCAATTTTTCTATTTGGAATAATTTGAATTTTCCAAACAGGAAATTAGAAATAACGTGAAGAGAATCATCATATAGATGAGAATTGATTTACTCGAAAAACCTCAAGTAACATGGGAAGCTGACAAGGGAAATAGGGAATATTTGTGTTCAATTGAGGAAACAAAATAACTATAAGAATGATCTTTGTATCAACAACTCCTAAGAACATAAAAACTTTAAAGACTCACCTAAGAGGTCTTAACATAAGAAAATTGGCGGTCTGGCTCAAAAACAACAACAAAATTCATTGCGGAAAACATGTATCTTAGCAAAAGACAATATAGCACCTACTTTCGTCTTAGAACAGACCTGAAAAGACCCTAGAAGCAGAAATAAAGCAGAAGACGAAAAAAAAGTCCATCGATCTCTAATAAATAAATAAATGTTGGTTTGCAACTCTCATAAAAATAAAAATAAATTTTATTACAGAAAAACAAAAAATAAAACCAACAATAATAAAAAAAAATGGCAGCCCAAGACTGCAGCATTTGCTGATAAGAAGACGATGAAGTAGAGTGAGTGGTAAGCAAACCTGTACTGCAAGCTGGGATGGAATCTGCTAGATATTATGTTAAAATAATAATTTAAAAAAAATATATATATAAAACGCAGAACTTGACATGATATATCAAAATATCTTGGAAGTAAAGTATTGAACTTTTTTTTAAATCTTTCCAAGGCGTTTGACACGGTTTGTTATCATCATTATTTTATAATAATTATATTTTATCGGCCAAAATTTATGAGTTTCTTATAGATAGAGGACCCATTATGCATTATAGATGGTTTGACAGTTATTGGTAGTCTACTGATTTCGGGGTGCCACAGGGTAGTATCTTCGAGACTCATTTGTAAAGATAATCGTTCAACTAGCTCTTGACCATTTTCTTGAAAATCATGAAATAACGCACATAGTGCACAAGGTAAACTGATGCTAATACACATGTTCAATCAATCTGAAGTCTTGAATCGACTCAATATAAAAAACTAAACAATCTTAAATTCAGGTAAACAAAGTTAGCCTTTGCTCATAAAATGTTTTATGATACTATTTATTATATGGCTTAGTCTATTGAATTATGGTATTGGCGTTGGGGCTGACTCTGCAAAATCTAGTTTCTTTGGCTGGAAAGAGTACAGGGAGCTGTTTGTACCGCATACTACATCCGAGGCACCGGCGTCTATTATTTTATAAACACCGAGAATTTTTTTTTGTGTTTAATGTGAGATCGATACCTGTTTTGGCTTAGATATTACGCTGTTTACTGATTGAGGAGTGCTCGATTAAAACTAATTGTTTTACATAAAAATTCAATTGCAAATTGCAACAACAATAATCATGATATGTCATTAGGTCCATAATATGTAGTATGTTTGTAGCAAGTTTTGTAGACTCACTGTCCAAAGAAAAAGAGAGTATATGCTAACCTGCGTGTTGATATGCCACAAACATCTGAACATACCTACTGTAAGAAAACTGTAGGTACTTCCTGGATGTGGAAGACTATAATACGCAACCTATTAAAAAAATCGTAAGTTGAAAGGTCTTAAATAATTTGAGACTCCGATGACTCCGATTGAAATTGCATTTCGACCCAGCGGTACACAGATCTATTTAATAACATTGTAGCCTTTTACTGCATCTGTAGTTTCTTCTGCGTAGGTATTTTCCGCACCACGTAACTTGTGTCTCTGGAAATAGCAGCCTTATTTATCAATGGATGACTTCTTATACAAGGTTATAAGCGTCTCTAGAAGAATAGTGAACCACTATACAATTGATTTGGTATCACGGTAATTTTAGAGATAGTTCATTAGCGTAGATACTCCCTTATTTATTTCTGCCGTTCGGTTGAAGCTGTAAATTCTTATATTTGGTGTGCTTTTGTCTATTGTCTATAAATGAGAAAGAACAGGGCATAGGGAAGTGGCTTGGCTCGCAAACAATTCCCCACACACACGACAAATGTTTGTGGGGAATTGTTTGCGAGGTTAGCCATAGGATGGGTTGAGTGAGGTGTATGTAATTTTGAAAAGAAGAGTTCGTATTAAACGGCGTTTGAAACAGGGTTTCAAATGTGTTTAAAAAGTAAGCCTTTAAATTTAAAGTAGCTTCATAAGAAAGGGAGTAACATCGCCTACACGGTGGAGGATCATGTGTAACCTGTAAAACTTCTTGTACCTAAACATGTGTGCAGGTGGAGTGGTCGGTATGCGTGTTTCGTCCTAGTTACTGCAGATACCATATTGTGTGGTATGGTATGTGTTTGGTGTGGGTGGTGCGTGTGTCGTCTAGTTCCCTCAGGCTGAGAACGGCAACTTCCTAAAATGCCAAGTTCCTAAAATGACAAGTTCCTAAAACGACAACTTCCTAAAACGTCTATTCCAAAATAGACAATTTCCGAAAAAAACATATTCCGAAAAGGCCAAATTTCAAAATGACAAATTCCGAAAGTGACATATTTCAAAAATGTCTATTTCCGAAAATGTCAAGTTTTGAAAATTAAGCGTTCCTTGTGTTACGTAGTAGCAAGTAATATTTGACTGGATGTTTGTGTTGTAACTTTGATTTACTTACTTTGTTTTACATAGTGTTTGTATGAACAGAAAAGTTGTCGTTCTTGAAAGTTTACATTCTAAAATGTTGTCACATTAGGAAGTTGTCGTTTTCGGAACTTGTCATTTTAGTGCCATCTCGTTTTTGGAAGTTGACATTCTAATGTGTTGTCATTTTAGGGAGTTGTCGTTTTCGTAACTTGTCATTTTAGGAGGTTGCCGTTCTCAGCGTGAGGGGTCTAGTAACTGTTATTGTATGTGGTAACGTGGCGTGTGGCGTGCGTCGTGTAGTTACCGTAGCTGCCGTATCCCTGCGCGGGCGGCTGCGTGTGCTGCGTGTAGTTGTTGGAGGCGGGCCACGCGGGCGCGTGCGGCGGCGCCTGCGGGGCGGGCGGCGCGCCCCAGCCCTGGTAGTTGCCGGGGCCGGCGCCGCCGCCCGCCGCGCCGTAGCCGGCGTACGACGTCTGGCCGGGGGAGGTGCCCCAGCCTTGGTACCTGCGGGTGCCGCGCCGATTAAGAACCTTCGACAGAGCTGGCAGTTTCTTGCGGCGTCTTAGTGTGGTATGTCTCCACCGTAGTGATTAACGAAGGTGTTCAAGAATAATTTTGAATAAACTAAAGAATAATTGGACGGCGGCGATGGGCTCACCACCTGTCACGCTGAGCACATGCGCAGTCGCTATTTGGTATAAAGTGAACTATGGTAGAGGACTGATTTTGCTGTCCTAATTGCCTAGTCTCTGACTAACCCTTCGGGGATAATAGTCGTGATTAAATAATTGCTACAGCACCAAACAATAGTAACATTCTATATGACTTCGATACATATTGGTTCTGGGTCAACTGTAAAGTACTTATTGATTTCAGAAACAAACAGTCAATACGCAATCGTATTTACATAGCGGCAAATACATTTTTTCGAGATTCAATTTCTTTAATTTATGTCAAATTGATCATACAAAATAGCAGCAGCAGTCCGGTGAGAAGGTCATCGAATACGGGTTATGATTCAATTTAAAATTTTACCACTAAGCTACTTTACATCTACAAAGAACCTGTTACCACTTATAGACGTAAACTCACCCCTGCATGATGTTGGGGCCGGCCATGGGCATGTTGATGGGCGGGCCGCCCATCTGGCCGTTGTGGCCCTGGATCATGTTGATGGGCGCGGCGGCGGGCGGCCCCCACTGGCCGGCTTGCGGCTGGTCGCCGGGGGCGCTCATGCCCCCGCCGCCCATGCCCCCTGAGCCGGAGCCGAGCTTGCCGGAGCCGTCGCGGGGTTCGGCGCGCTTGATCTCCACCTTTAAAGGTAGACGTCCATTAGCGGCGGATCGGGCCGGGGCGGATCGGCACGGGTCGCATCGCATACGTAACACTGCTATCGCGCTGCGGCCCGCCCCGCCCCGACCCGCCGCTAGTGGACGCTATTTCATAATAAATACAGGCAGGCGGATTTTTGCGTTGCGATGCGCCCCGGCCCGATCCGCCTAGTGGACGCGAGCCTTAAGTAGGGGGAAGGCGTGTGAGACAGTCGTTTGTTTTTGGCCGCAGACTACGGTGCACTGATGCTTTTTTGTAGTGCAACAGCGCGTTTGTAGCGATGCAGACTCATAAAATGTTTTACGATACTTCATATGGGATTGTGCATTGAATAAGCTGCGTATCGCAACGGGATCGCTGCAGACGCGAAGCAAGAAGTCGCACACGTGTATAAAGGAAGACTGGTGTGGCTGTATCGCGTTTGAATTTCTACAAAAAGTAGCTGTGTGGAAGGGTCTCAAACTGTCAAATTGTTTAGACTAAACTATATTAAGCCATTCTTCCCTTTTACATCAGGTGGAGGGGGGGTAATTTGCGTCTTCTAATACAATAAATATTTTTGCTTGCATATTTTAATTATTCAATAAAAAGTAAAGCTATTGATTCAGAAATGTTCGATTAGACTAAACTATATTTTTTAATAGAAATAGATCATAGTAGAAGATGTTTGTCAGAATATAAGTGATAGCCGAGTATTAACCTAGGTACTAAAATGTAATGTAGCAAACCTTGTAGACTCTAATGTTCACTGGAACAGAGAGTATATGCTAATTTGCCATCACTATCCCACAAACAATTGAACGTACCGCCAACAGGCATACTGACGGCACTGCCTGGATGTGGATTGAAACCCTTGTGCTATATGTAATTTAAAAAATATTACTAGTTAGCATATTTTTAACCCGGGATCCTTAATTAATGAAATATAATATTTTACAGGTTTTCTAATTTTTATAGGTGATTGAATTGAAAAACTACAGATTTATATTAGATTATGAATGGCTCAATCTCCACGTGTTTATTTGCACGATCGCATCTTCCAATAAATATAAATAAATCATAGGTAGTGGTGATGTTGAGGCCACAGGTTCAAGAATACGAAACTATCAAATACGATTTAGACATCAAAAGCTGGCTCAGAGTACAAAGCAGAACAATTCTAGTATTGTCTGGCTGATAGACCGAAAACATCTCGAAGCACCATTATGCTAAATCTATCTATATAAATAAAAATTAAATGCTGTTTATTGGTAAGAACATCGCGAGAACGGCTTGACTAATAGGCTAAAATATGTTTAAAATGTTTTTAATAACCCAAATCAGGTATTGATATCACGATTTATTTTCCAAGTAAAGAAAAACCTTTTTTCTTTTCTTTTTTTTTAAAAAACCTTAACCGTATCCATTCATAAAAACATCTTAACATTAATTGCATTTACAGACTTTTTAAAAAGCTTACCTGAGCCAAGAGAATCAGGCTAACTAATAATGCAAAAATTACACACTTTCTATTTTATCGGTTGGATTAACAATAAGGATAAAATGTTTCGAACAAGCATTACACCTCTGAAACTAAAAAATATCTTAAAATTAGAACAAGCTCTGTTGGGTCTGCTAGTAAAATATAAAAAATATGTCAATACCTGTTTCCCATTGAGGTTGATGAAGTGCTCCTGGGTCACACGCTCAACAGACATCTCGTCTTCAAAGGAGAGGAAACCAAAGCCTAAAAAAGAATGATCGTTATAAATATCATATCAGTACAAAGGGGCCTAATTATGTAACTTCTCCTGGTAACAAAGGTTTTCATTAGACAGAAACATGTCACATTGCAGTTTAAAAGCAAAGTGAGTAGGTACAAATTACAAAATCGTAATGGTAGTACACAAAGTATGTATCTGTTATCTGTAATGAAAATTATCATGGCACAGAAAAGAGCAGTAAATTGAATTTTATTATTGAATTGCTTTATAGTAAGTTTTGTAGACTCTAAAGTTTATATTAAAACATTGAGTATATGCTAACTTACAAGTTACTCTCCCACAAACATCTGAACGTACCAACAGCAGACAAAGCTGAGGGCACTGCCTGGATGTGGAATACTGATACTAGAAATACTTTATTATGTTATAAAACTTCTGGTATTTAATGCAAATTCAACGAAAATACAGAATAAACATTTAATCTAGATTCAAAATTACAGTGCAAGCCAAACCAAACTAATGGCAATCAACAAAAAACTAAGTGGTGCTACTACAATAATAATTAAACAAGAAGTATAAAAAAGAATCTATAAAAAACAAACAGTTTCTGATCACAGATGGGTTTTATCGCTGTAGCATTTTATAAAAACTGGTAAGTAAACCTTTAAGTAAAGTTGAATGAACAACGTACCCCTGGACTTCTTTTTCTCCTGGTCGTACATGATAACAACCTCCATGACCTTCCCGTAGCGGCCGAAGAATACCCGAAGGTCAGTCTCGGTGATGTTGGAGGGTAGACCGCCGAGGAAGACCTTGGGGTACCCGCCGCCACGTTTCGGCTTCTGCAGAGTGCGAGGGTTGCATGGCTTCGGGTCGATAGTCCTGGGTACAAATAATAAGCTCGTGTTATGTTGGTAGTTTTGACTCAGCTATTTTATTTATTGGCAGTCATAGTGCTAAGCCAGCACTTGTTGTTTTTAGAATTTAGTTTTTTTTATAGAATAAAAAAGAATAATTATACTTTATTATACACAAAAAAACCACTTGTTATAATAAATTAATTTTAGATTATTCGTACAATGGGCGGCCTTATAACTAAAAGAGATATCTTCGGTAAGATTTAATTTATACTATGGCCAATTGGATGGAAAGATATGTAGGTACCTAATCACAATAAATTCTTTGTGGAAATATCCAGTGTCACTCGAGTTTTTATTGTTTTTTGATTCTCAAGAAAAAGTAAATACCGAGTGACACTAAATATTTACAAGTGTAGAGAAAAATTAGTTTACAAACAATCTTTGTCGAATTTGGCTCTAGTATAGCGTGGTGGGTTATGGCCCAATATCCCCACGTGGGAGGCCTGTGCCCAGTAGTGGGACGTTTATAGGCTGATGATGATGATGATAGTTGGTAAAAAATCACTAAGAATGACAAAGAAAACTATAATTGAAGATCAACATTTTGATTAGTGTTAAATAATTATCTTGTTAGATCGTTTACTTCCCCCGTAGGACGGGCTACGCCTACGCCTAGATATAGTTTGGAGGATACTTGTATATTTTTTTTACTTTAATAAACTATGTTACTATTTTTTAATAAGTATTTAAGTTTTAAATTTTGCCGTTTATCAGAAACCTCCTATTTAGGTAATACTTGAAAATTCTTGGTAATACTTTGTTTTTATTATATTAAAAACCATGGTTGAATTCCAATCACTGTATAATGTCATACTTTTTTAGCTATGCAGGATGATAACATCAGTCTAATCTAATATATTGTTCAAGTGTTGTATAGGAACATAATTTTATTGTTGAAATCCGACACAAGACATAGTTTCTCTCCGATCCATTACCCATGTACGAGGGGCGTTCAAAATATTCTCGGTATGTGGATAAAAACAAACAAGTACGAAAAGTTTGATATTTTTATTTTTCAATATACTCCCCCCCTATGTTCATACACTTATAAGATCGATCAATTATTTTTTTTAATCCCTCATAAAAATATTTTTTATCTTTGGTGTAAAAATGCTCCTCCACGGCCGTCTTCAACGCTTCATCGTCAGAAAATTTATTTCCACGCAGATCCTTTTTAAGATTGGGGAACAAAAAGAAGTCGCTTGGGGCTAAGTCCGGACTATAGGGTGGATGAGTAACAGTTTCAAACCCACATTCAACAATAGCTGCCTTGGCAATATGAGCTGTATGGACAGGGGCGTTGTCATGCAGAAGCAGAACACCTTTGGTTAACTTTCCTCGCCTCTTTTCTTTGATCGCATCTCTTAATTGACGTATAACGTTAGCGTAGTACTGCCCTGTGATATTTACACCTTTTTCTTTATAATCGATAAGCAAAACTCCTTCACAATCCCAAAATATTGTGGCCATGACCTTGCCAGCTGACGGGATTACCTTGAACTTCTTGGGATGAGCTGAACCCTTAATGTGCCACTGCATTGACTCCTGTTTGCTCTCTGGGTCATAATGATGAACCCAGGTTTCATCTCCAGTAACTATTTTTTGCAGCACCTCATCGGGATTTTCACCACACAGGTCGATAAAATCTGAACAGCATGCTACACGCATATCCTTTTGAAGAAGCGTCAGCATTCGCGGAACCCATCTTGCACTTACTTTTGACATATTAAGATGGTCATGTATAATGTCATGTACGGTACCAATAGAGAGATTGGTTACTTGAGCTATAGATTTTACCTTCACTCGGCCGTCTTCCAATATAAGTTTTTCCACTTTATCAATATTTTCTTGTGAGGTAGCCACTACAGGCCGGCCAGGTCTAGGGTCATCTTCAATACTCTCCCTTCCACGCTTAAATTCGCTTGACCATTTTTGAATAGTAGATAAAGAAGGAGCAGACTCACGGTAAACACAATCCATTTCCTCTTTTATGGTTTTTTGATTTTTACCCTGTTTTGTCAAGAATTTTATGACGGATCGGTGCTCTAATTTCGTTAAAATTGTTAATTCGCTCATGGTGTTCGTGTTTGTTCGGCAATTGCAGAAAAACAAAAGAACATCTCGGTTCCAATTTTACTTTTTTTTAATGTCAATGGATGAATCTTAGCGGCCAGTAACAAATATATATATAAAAGAGGTTGTAACGTATCAATACCGAGAATATTTTGAACGCCCCTCGTAACTGACAATTACAAATCAATTATAACATCCTACCTTTTAATAATGTAAACCGTTATCATAGAAACGAAGTATAATCAGCAAGCAGCATGGCGTGCCGATAATATTATAAGCAATTAATTAGCAATTACAGGAGAAGACTGGAAACGTATTGACTTAGTAACCAAATACTAGCGAGTACAATATATGGCATCAAAAACAAACTTTTAAAAAAAACCAAGTCTTCTTTTCTTTTTGTAGATAGTCCTACTTTTTTTTTTCTTTACGGTACCTTCTACTTCTTGAATACCAACTACGGATATTACATTATATTGTAGTATACATATACAGGTACACTAATTCATTCACTGTAAATGTAACTTTGTAATCCTATATATTTATATGGGATTACAAAGTTATTTATGCAGTTGGTGTATCTAGAAATTGCAATAAATTTATTTTTTCCTTGATTTATACACTAATTGTATTCTAAATTTGAAGCTTCTATGTCTACTAGAAGTGCCTTAGAGTTTTGATGATTGGTCAGTCAGTGAGTGACAAAATTAAGAAACTTTGACTAGATATAATTCCTAAACTACTAGTTCAAATTGAATGAAATTTAAAATATACCGTGTTTATACAAATTCCTTCTTGGTTACTGAAAATTCAGGCATCTAGTTTTAATTACAACGAAGTTATAGGGGGTCGAAAATGGCCTGAATTGCTTCGAGAAAAGGATGGTACGGCCGTGCCGCTTTATTGCTTGACTTGGCGGGGGCAATGCCGTGCCCCCAGATACATATAATCACAAAATCAAAACATACATACATATAATCACGACTTAATCCCTGAAGGGTTAGTCAGAGACTAGGCAATGAGGACCGCAAAAGCAGTTCTCTGCTATAGTTCACTCTTCTCCAAATAGCGGTTGCACATGTCAAGTCAAGTCAAGTCAAAATATATATATTCAATAAACTCAATTAATAAGTACTTTGAATCGTCCAAATCTTTTTTAACCTACCACCCATTCAGGTCATAATTTTTTAACTGTGGCAAAGAATGGGCGCAAGAAACCACAGCGCACAAAAGCAACGACATTTACAAACAAAAAAAAGAGTATGTCGTTACCAGGTCAATACAAAATATGAATTTAAAAATATAAAAAAAATGATGCAATACAAAATTACAATACAATGTACTTAGTAGTATTAATTAAATAAAGACAATTAGAAATAGCTGTTGGAGTGCTTGGAGCATTTCAGATCCAAGCTGTTTTGTCTTCTGTGTAATCTGACACTTTATAATAAGCTTTTTTATAAAGCTTTTCTTTGATTTTGATTTTAAATTTATTAAGATCTAATTTCTGAATATCATTTGGTACTTTGTTGTAAAATCTTACACACAGACCCCTAAAAGAATTATTTATTTTATGGAGCCTAGTATAAGGTACTGCTAATTTGTTCTTACTTCTAGTGTTTACATTGTGAATATCACTGTTTTTTGAAAACATTCCAGTATTTTTATGAACATAAATCAAATTTTCATAAATGTATTGTGATGCAACTGTCATTATATTTATATTCTTAAATCTCTCTCTGAGAGAGTCGCCAGCCTTTAGGTTATATATTGCTCGAATAGCCCTCTTCTGAAGCACAAAGATAGTTTGAATGTCGGCAGCATTTCCCCACAGTAAAATGCCGTACGACATTACACTATGAAAGTAACTGAAATAAACTAATCTGGATGTATCAACGTCAGTTAACTGACGGATCTTCATTACTGCATAAGCCGCAGAGCTAAGTCTATTCGACAATTTAGCTATATGTGGGCCCCACTGAAGCTTGGCATCTAACGTGATGCCTAGAAACACAGTGGTGTCCACAGGATTCACATTCTTATCTTTAATTTGTACACTAGTTGTTACTTGCTTAACATTAGGCAATACAAATCTTACACATTTGGTTTTTCCCTCGTTTAATAGCAAGTTATTTACACTAAACCAATGAACAATCTTTGAGATCGCATTATTCACATCGTCATAATTTGGGTGTCGTCGTTTCACTTTGAATAAAAGTGAAGTATCATCAGCAAACAATACTATCTCATGACTGTTTTTTACAAAATAAGGTAAGTCATTAATATAAACCAAAAACAAGAATGGACCTAGTATTGAACCCTGCGGAACTCCTATTGTAACCACTGATCCCGGAGATCTTTTACCGTTAATGTCGACCTTCTGAATCCTGTTACTCAAGTATGACATTAGAAGGCTCAAAGAAGCATCCCTAATTCCATAGTGGTTAAGCTTCCTGACCAAAGTTTCATGTAAAACACAATCGAAAGCCTTCGATAAATCACAAAATACTCCTAGGGCATCCTGTGATTCCTCCCAGGTATCAAATATTTGGATTAAAAGCTCAACACCGGCGTCAGTTGTTGAGCGACCCCTAGTAAAACCATACTGTTTACAATGTAAAAGTTTATTTCTATGAAAATGAATTTGAATTTGGTCTAGCATCAACTTTTCAAAAATTTTACTAAATGTGGGTAGTACAGAAATAGGTCTAAAATTAGAGGGGTCAGAAGTGCTACCTGATTTAAACAATGGAATTAATTTGCTATGTTTCATTAGGTCAGGAAAAACACCACAGTCAATGCATTCGTTAAATATGCAAGCTAAAACTGGAGCTATTGTCATAATTACTGATTTAGCGACATCCACGGAATTACCCCACAGATCAGCAGTTTTCTTTTTATTGAGAGTGTTAAATGTTTGAAAACTGAAATTACTTTTACAATCTTTAACATTCTCCTTCAAAACAGATTCAGCTACAGTGGGGGAGGAAATCAAGGCTTTTGTAGTTGAAAATGGAATGTCAGTAAAAAACCTCTCAAATGCTGCAGCAACATCAGCATCAGAAGTCAAGGTTTTATTATCACAATTTAAATTGTACTCATTATTACGACTTGTGACCTTTCCTGTTTCACTATTTATAATATTTCATGTCATTTTTATTTTGTCATTACTATTCTTAATCTTAGAACTCAGATAGTTTGCCTTGGCTAATCGGCATACTCTTTTAAATAACTTTGAATAATTTTTATTTGAAGTCGTCGCTGGTGTTATAGTTGCGTTCACCATAAAGTTCATAAAGGCGTTTCCTACTTTTGTGAATACCAATTTGTAGCCCATTCATTAAAAGATGCAGTACCACTAACCAAGATCTTTTTTGGAACAAAAGATTTATTAAATTCTGAACAATATATGTTAAAAAAATCATTATAAAAGACATCAGGGTTGTCATTGTATTCTAAATAATTTAATTTTGTATCTAGATTGCTTTTAAATCGTTCCAACCGACCTGCAGTTTTTGGCACAACAGTGATATTCTTTTTCATCACTTGCTTACGCTGGTGTGGAAAGCTGACTATTTGGCCACAATGATCAGAGTCCAGGTTATTAATAATTTGCTTAGCCAGTGGCTTTACATTTGTATATATGTTATCAATACAGGTGGCCGAAGTGGCAGTTATTCTTGTCGGCTCAAAAAATAAATTATTCGAATTGTATGATAGAAATAAGTTTTTAATTTTAGTTGACAATGTGGAGTTTTCTAGCAAATTTATATTAAAATCACCGCAAACAATTATTGTTTTACCTACATTGCGGACCTTACGCAATGTTTCATCCATAACTTTTTCAAAAAGATCATACAATGCTGAAGGAGGTCTGTATACACTTATCACAACAAACTGCTCCAACTCCACACAAGCTATTTCTATTGTTCGCTCAACCGAGAGGCTCACTATGTCTTTGCGTTCTTTTAATTTAAACTTTTTACTAACAATAATTAAGGAGCCACCATGTATTTATTGCATTTCCTCGACTGAACGAACTTCCTACCAAATGATTCTTAAAATTGAACATGAACTGATGGTCTCTAAGCCAGTGCTCGGTAATGCAAAGAATATCAATATTATTACAGTTCATGAACAATTCAATCTCTAAATCTTTGCCCATCATTCCTTGGATGTTCTGGTGAACAATATTCAAAGATTCTACATTTTTTAAATTTAATGATTGACCGGGGCTTTTTATAAAGCTATTTTTACATTGATTTAATTTCATTTTATTTGCAAACATTTCGCAAGAGTTTTCCTCTTTTGTCTTATAATTTAATTCTAATAATTTGCTAGAGGTGTCCTCTTATAATTTAATTTAAATTATTTGGAACATATTCCAAAGTCTGCATTGGCATGTCAGTATGTTGCAGCTCAATAGAAGCCGCTGAGCTAGCCATGTTATTGGCTAAATACTTAAAATAAAATGATAGCGAATTTGCTATCTGTCGCTTAAAATAATATTTATCTTTTGTCAATATAAAATTATTATGTAATAATTTATTTATGTCTATTATTTCTACTTTCTTTTCATAGAAAGCCATTGTATTCAATGTCAAATTAAGCTTAAATCTATAATTATTTTCTTCGTGTGGCAAGTTTTTACTGTAAGGAAGTGTGAACATTATAATTTTTGGAATATTTAAAGAAAGTAATTTTTCATAAAAGTTAACTAATACTTTTTTGTTCACATTTCCCCTTTTCCCAATTAAAATAATAACAGTTTCTACATTATTAAGGTCATGTGAAATCAATTTTTTCATTATATCATGGTATGTCAAACCAGGCATACAATAATTTAAGACAGTTTGCCCCTCAGTGTTTAAAAATTGACCCAACCCTCTTCCAATTTCATCACTAAACATTAGAGTGCTACTTTTAGTACATTTATTGTCTTTTTGGTAAGAAATATTGGAATTCTCGAAAATATACAACAGTACACTACATGATTGTAAACAGACAGTTTCCAACTTCCTATTGCCATTACATTATGAAGAAACGGAAACTATACTGAGACGCATCACGTAATCACACACACACACACACCCACACACACACACCACACACACACACACACCCCTGTTTGTACAGACGGCCTTTCGAGGACTATGGTTTTATATGACCCATCCGAGGACTCTCTCAAAAACCATGTTAATGACCTTGTATTGTTACTTTAAAACGATAGAAAGAAACAGAAAACACTTTGTTAATGATCAGGTCTATTTGTCTAACGTTATTGCAGCATTTTATTTATTAACTTTTCTTGACCAATGCGTGGACTTATTATACACTGCCAACGCTTGTGGAGACATCTTTCCGAGGACGTCTGTGTGTACCTTTCGAGGACCCAATCGCCTGACTACAGATGGCAATCCGGGGACTCATTTTCACACACTTTCTCTTGAATCCAATACAATTCGAGGACCGTGTGTTTGACTGTACAGAAACAATATGAGGACGTTTTTCCGAGTCCCGCATGTACAAAGCGAGGACCACTAATGTCTAAACATACATGTTTTAAGTACCATTCGAGAACATTTATTTTGTAATTAACATTTGATGTGGCCCTGATGTACATAAGCCTGTCATAAAAAATTTCAACATTTTTAGTAACTTTAACCGCCTCAGTGGTCTAGCGGTAAGACCTTAAACCATGAGGTCCCAGGTTCGATTCCCAGCGGGGGTACTAACTGTGCTCGGTTTGGTTAGTGGTAGGTGTGGCGGCCTGCGTCGCCACATAATTTATTATCCTCACGTATGGTTAAAGAGTTTGTAAGCGCATTCCTAAACGCGTGTAGATCCGATAAAGATAAGACGGCATCCTCCCTCCAACATCTACGTAGTATAAATCGTCTTGTTTGTTTTAGAGACAATAAGTTAGTTACAATATACATAGTCACTATAAATATACAACATCACATGAAGTGACGCAGTCGTTATTAACCATCACCAAGGAACCTTCCATCATCACAACCTCCTATAACTCGCCAGACGGAACAGAAGGCCTTGTCCTAAGTCCGCCTGGCTATAGCTACCACCAACTTATTTTAGTATGTCGCGTCGCCGTAACAACAATGTTATCAGCAGTTCGAGGTAAGATAGCCAGTTCCTTAGTGGTTAAGGATACCGGGAATAACGCGATTTCACATGCCTTATCATCACTTAAGCTCTTTACTTGACCGGACCTGATTTATGTTACAGTTAGTACCCCCGCTGGGAATCGAACCTGGGACCTCATGGTTTAAGGTCTTACCGCTAGACCACTGAGGCGGTTAAAGTTACTAAAAATGTTGAAATTTTTTATGACAGGCTATGACATTCTGGACCCGGGTATGTCCTAAAACTACGACCAGCCACCGGAGGACGGGCCGCAGCGTCCTCTAGCTAAACGGTGACCCGCTGCGATCCCCAAGCCGCCTGCCAAGCGTGGGGATTATGGCAAACCCCCCCCCCCCCCCCCATGACAGACAATATTTGCCCACGGCCCCCAGTCCCCGGCAGCTCCTTTATCCCTGGCCCAACGGGTAGCTGGTCAGGTAACGGAGGAGCAGGGGGTGCGAAGAATCACCGGCAGTTGCTCGGCTACCCACACACCCACCAACGAACCTTGGCCCTGGCAACACACAACATCCGCACGTTGAGGACCGATGCAAAGATTGTAGAGCTGGAGGAAGAATTGAGCAGATTGCGGTGGGACATCATGGGACTATCAGAAATCCGACGAGAGGGGCAGGATATGGTAGTCCTTGATTCTGGCAACATGCTCTTCTTCCGGGAAGGAGAACGAAAATCCCAGGGTGGTGTTGGGTTTCTCGTCCGCAAGTCCCTTGTTAACAACGTTATCAAGGTCGATAGTGTGTCAGGTAGAGTTGCGTACCTTATACTCAGAATCACCGATCGGTATTCGCTGAAGGTCATACAGGTATATGCACCAACCTCGACACACCCTGACGAAGAAGTAGAGGCTCTGTATGAGGAGATATCTGAAGCCATACATTCCTCCGAAACGTACTTCACCGTTGTTATGGGGGACTTCAATGCAAAGGTAGGCACAAGGAACGGCGATGAGTTGAGAGTGGGGCAATATGGATATGGACAGCGGAACCAAAGGGGCCAACGGTTGGTCGACTTTATGGAGAAGGAGGAACTCTTTTTGATGAACTCTTTCTTCCGGAAGCGACCAACCAGGAAGTGGACGTGGATAAGCCCCGATGGTTCAACCAGAAATGAGATCGACTTCATCATGACGACCAAGAAGCGTATATTCAGTGATGTCTCCGTGATCAGTAGGGTGAAAACCGGTAGCGATCACCGGATTGTTAGAGGCACACTGAATATCAACATCAAGCTCGAGAGGTCACGTCTGGTGAAGTCCACACTCCGTCCTGGCCCTGCCCAGATCCAGAGCCCGGAACACTTTCAACTCGAACTCCAAAATCGCTTCCAGTGCCTAGCCGAGTGCGAAACTGTGGACGAGATCAGCAGCGGGCTTGTGGAAACTGTCCAAGCTGTGGGGTCTAAGTTCTTTAAGACCCCACGCCGGAAAAAGCCTCAAAAGCTCTCAGACGGAACCATTAAGTTAATGGAAGACCGGAAAGAAATGATACTGCAATCTTCAGCTGATATGTCGGAATATGGCAAACTCAATAGACGAATCTCGAAATCTGTGCGACACGACCTGCGCTCCTATAGTGCTAAATGCATTAGGGACGCAATTGCGCGGAACCAAGGCGCCAAAGTGTTCGCAAAGAATTCGTCTATTGGTCAGAGCCAAATGACTAAGCTGAAGATCGAGGACGGCAGTGTCATTTCGTCGAAGCCGGAGATTCTGGGAGAGCTCGAGAGGTTTTATGGACAGTTGTACACCTCAACACAAGAGCCCGCTGTTGGTACAGCTCAGGACACCAGAGCTAAGTTAACCCGACACTATACCGAAGATATCCCTGACATCAGCCTGTATGAGATTAGTATGGCTCTTAAACAGCTTAAAAACAACAAGGCGCCGGGTGATGACGGAATTACCACTGAACTTCTGCGAGCGGGTGGAAAACCGATACTCGTAGTCCTCCAGAAGTTGTTTAATTCCGTCATGCTCGAAGGTACTACGCCAGAAGCATGGCACAGGAGTGCGGTGGTGCTCTTCTTCAAGAAAGGCGATAACACCTTATTGAAGAATTATAGACCCATCTCACTCCTGAGCCATGTGTACAAGCTGTTTTCGAGAGTCATTACGAACCGTCTCGAACGCAGGTTTGACGACTTCCAGCCTCCCGAACAAGCCGGTTTCCGAAAAGGCTTTAGTACCATAGACCACATACATACGCTCCGCCAGATTATACAGAAGACTGAGGAGTATAATCGGCCCTTATGTTTAGCGTTTGTGGACTATGAGAAAGCCTTCGATTCTATCGAAACCTGGGCTGTGTTGCAGTCCCTCCAGCGTTGCCATATCGACTATAGGTATATCGAAGTGTTGAAATGTTTGTATAGAAACGCTACTATGTCGATCCGATTACAAGACGAGAGTACGAAACCAATCCAATTGCAGAAAGGTGTGAGACAGGGAGACGTCATATCTCCGAAACTGTTCACAAATGCGTTGGAGGACGTTTTCAAGCTCTTGAATTGGAACGGATTCGGCATCAACATTAATGGCGAATACATCACTCACCTTCGTTTTGCCGATGATATAGTCATAATGGCGGAGTCGCTGGAGAACCTCAACACCATGCTCAGCGACCTCAATATCGTATCCCAACAGGTGGGTCTTAAAATGAACATGGACAAGACGAAGATCATGTCGAATGTCCATGTTGAACCCGTACCGGTAATTGTTGGGAGCGATACTATCGAAGTTGTCGACCACTACACCTACTTAGGACAGATTGTCCAGTTAGGTAGGTCCAACCTCGACAAAGAGGTCGCCCGGAGAATCCAACTCGGATGGGCAGCGTTCGGGAAATTACGAGATATCTTTGCATCGAAGATTCCGCAGTGCCTAAAGACAAAGGTCTTTAACCAATGTGTGTTGCCGGTGATGACATATGGCACCGAAACGTGGTCCTTAACTGTTGGCCTTTTAGAAAAGCTCAGAGTCACACAGCGAGCAATGGAGAGAGCTATGCTCGGAGTTTCTTTGCGCGATAGAATCCGAAACGAGGATATTCGCCAAAGAACCGGAGTTGCCGACATAGCTCGTAAGATTTGCAAGCTGAAGTGGCAATGGGCAGGCCACATCGCTCGACGAACCGACAACCGTTGGGGAAGAAAGGTTCTCGAGTGGAGACCACGCACTGGAAGACGCAGTGTTGGTAGGCCTCCCACTAGGTGGACCGACGACATCGTGAGAGTCGTAGGCAACCGGTGGATGCGAGTGGCGAGTTGTCGGTCAGGATGGAGGTCAAAGGGGGAGGCCTATGTTCAACAGTGGACGTCTTCAGGCTGGTGATGATGATGATGATGACATTCTACCACCAGTTTTACCGCTACCATCTTATCTAAGTATGTCGCCATGACGACTATGTTATTAGCATTGTTGTTTTCTACATTGCGAACTTATGCATATGCTTTCGTCGTAGTGATTGTTAGTTGACTACGGCTAGGTAGTCCACTACTACTACTAACCACCGACGTTGTTATATATTTTGTACAATAGCTAATTATTTGGTTCCATAAGTTACCATTGAAGTCTATTATATACTTATTGTATTTTGTATCTATATAAATATTATATGACCTGGTATATGATGAGTATGTATTTTATTTTATGACCTGGTAACGACATTTTTTTTGTAAATGTCGTTACTTCTGTGCGCTATGGTTTTTGCGCCCGTTCTTTGAAACAGTTAAAAAATGATGTCCTGAATTGGTGGTAGGTTAAAAAGATTTATGCGATTTAAAGTAATTATTAATTGAGTTTATTAAATAAACATATATTGACTAAGACTTTATAATCTTTTGTCCAATGATAGGTACGAAAACCAGCTACTTTTCTTCGTACTCAACATAATAATCATCACAATATGGGTACTGTCGGTCATTGAGGAGTTTCATAGGGTATCTGTGAAGTCTGTGATCCTTTGCTCATTGATAGTTACCTAACCATTTACTTCTCTTCGTACTTAACATGATAACCCATGACGATATGTGTACTGTTGGTCATTGAGGAAGAGTTCCACATGGTATCTTTGAAATCTGGGATCCTTTGCTCATTCATAGTTACCTAACCAGCTACTTTTCTTAGTACTCAACATAATAATAAATCCAAATATTTGTACTGTCGGTCATTGAGAAGTTCCATATGCTATTTGTGATGTCTAGAATCCTTTGCTCGTTGAATGTTACCTAACCAGCTACTTTTCTTTGTATTCAACATAATAACCAATTATAATATGTGTACTGTTGGTCTTTGAGGAGTTCTATAGGGTATCTCTGAAGTCTGTGATCCTTTGCGCATCGATAGTTACATAAGCAGCTACTTTTCTTCGTACTCAACATAATAATCAATCACAATATGTGTACTATTGGTCTTTGAGGAGTTCTATAGGGTATCTCTGAAGTCTGTGATCCTTTGCGAATTGATAGTTATATAAGCAGCTACTTTTCTTCGTACTCAACATAATAATCAATCACAATATATGTACTGTTGGTGATTGAGCAGTTCCATATGGTATCTGTGAAGTCTGGGATCTTTTGCTCATTGATAGTTACTTAATTAGCTACTTCTCTTCGAACTTAACATGATAACTAATCACAATATGTGTACTGTTGGTGATTGAGGAGTTCCACATGCTATCTCTGATGTCTGGGATCCTTTGCTCGTTGAATGTTACCTAACCAGCTACTTTTTTTTGTATTCAACATAATAATCAATTATAATATGTGTACTGTTGGTCTTTGAGGAGTTCTATAGGGTATCTCTGAAGTCTGTGATCCTTTGCGCATCGATAGTTACATAAGCAGCTACTTTTCTTCGTACTCAACATAATAATCAATCACAATATGTGTACTATTGGTCTTTGAGGAGTTCTATAGGGTATCTCTGAAGTCTATGATCCTTTGCGAATTGATAGTTATATATGCAGCTACTTTTCTTCGTACTCAACATAATAATCAATCACAATATATGTACTGTTGGTGATTGAGGAGTTCCATATGGTGTCTGTGAAGTCTGGGATCTTTTGCTCATTAATAGTTACTTAATTAGCTACTTCTCTTCAAACTTAACATGATAACTAATCACAATATGTGTACTGTTAGTGATTGAGGAGTTCCATATGGTATCTGTAAAGTCTGGGATCCTTTGCTCGTTGAGTGTTACCTAACCAGCTACTTTTTTTATACTTAACATAATAATAAATCGAAATATGTCTACTGTCGGTCATTGAGGAGTTCCATATGCTATCTCTGATGTCTGGGATCCTTTGCTCGTTGAATGTTACCTAACCAGCTACTTTTCTTTGTATTCAACATAATAACCAATTATAATATGTGTACTGTTGGTCTTTGAGGAGTTCTATAGGGTATCTCTGAAGTCTGTGATCCTTTGCGAATTGATAGTTATATAAGCAATTACTTTTCTTCGTACTCAACATAATAATCAATCACAATATATGTACTGTTGGTGATTGAGGAATTCCATATGGTGTCTGTGAAGTCTGGGATCTTTTGCTCATTGATAGTTACTTAATTAGCTACTTCTCTTCGAACTTAACATGATAACTAATCACAATATGTGTACTGTTGGTGATTGAGGAGTTCCATATGGTATCTGTGAAGTCTGAGATCCTTTGCTCATTGATAGTTACCTAACCAGCTACTTCTCCTCGTAGTCAACATGATAACCAATCATAATATGTGTACTGTCGGTCATTGAGGAGTTCCATATAGTATCTATGAAGTCTGGGATACTTAGCTCTCCTTAACTAGTTATAGTTACCTAATCAGCTACTTTTCTTGGTACTCAACATAATAATCACAATATTTGTACGTCGGTTATTAAGGAGTTCCATAAGGTATCTACGAAGTCTGTGATCCCTTGTCTACTCATAGGTACCAGCTACTTTCTTTGTATTTAATACAATAACCAATCACAACTTGATCATTCGTCATTGAGGAGTTTTGTCGCCTGTCGCCAAGGGTCTTCATCATATCTTCACCATATTTTAAATGTAACGATTAAAACCTATCGATACAAAAAAAAACATCCAAATCAGTGTAACCTGAAAATACATTAAAGAAACATATACAACAGAATTGATAACCTACTCCTTTCAGAAGTCCGTTAAAAATATTAGACAACATCACATACATTGCTCTGATTCTGCATTGACCCAGCTGGGAATCGAACCTGGGACATCAGAGATAGCGACATAAGAGTCCGCCGGCGTGCGAGCCACTCGACTAGAGCGTTCGTCAATAATGAAGATTGAACTAAAAGTTATGATCGTCTATTTAAAAAAAAATAGTAAAGAAATTTTTGAAATTAAAATTAAAAATAAAGATTAAAATGATGTTGACAATGTACGAAAAGCTAAAAAAGCATTCGGTAGGTCCTAGGTACCAGTCATCACACCACTCTCCTCATCAATCTAGGGCATTCTAGGGCATTGATCAGACAAAAAAAAATCGTTCACTTGATAGAAATTTCACACGCCCAACGATTTTATTTTTTTATCTGATCAATGTTCTAGAATGATGAGGAGAGTAGTTTGATGACTGGTACCTAAGACCTACAGAATTATGTTTTAGCTTTTAGTACATTGTCTACATCATTTTAATCTTTATTTTTTATTTTAATTTTGTTATTACGATTTAAAAAGAATGAAAAGTTTATCATACTTACTTCTTATTCTTTTTAATTCATTCAACTTGCCCTTTCATTTGATATCTATCACCCATATTGAAACAAATATGAAATCTGGCATTTCCGGCGGCCATCTTAGATTTAAAAATATATCAAAACTTTTAAACAGTATTCTATTACTCAAGCCCTTTCATTTGATACCCATATTGAAGGGGTAGTGAAAAAAAAATTTGCCTGCCATTTTGCTGGCGACCAAATTGGTTTTTATTTTTTTTCATAGTGTAATCTATTCTACTAGGCAAGACCTTTTATTTAACCGATTCGTGGCCGATGACACGACTAGCGTGTCACGCCAAATATTCACAGGGAGCCTGTGACACGGCTGGCGTGTCACGCAAAAAAATACTATAGGTCAACCAAAAACAGACTAAAGTTAAAGTTAAATATATCATTGTTCTTAGAATTAGGCGCAGTTTGGCGTACAGTGCTTGGTTTTTTGATTAACTGAGATAAACTTTTAATCAGAGGTTACAAACCTTTTTCCAAACTTATACTTTCTTTGCTTATAAAAATTAAAACATTAAACTTATTGTTTTCTAAAGTTTACGCGAACCCTACACGTTTAAATAAAACACGTTTGAACGGACAACTCAGGTTTTTAATCCTGACTTTTCGAACCCGAATGTAAAAAGTAAAATTAAGTAATTAAAAATCAGTTTAAATGTGTTTTTTTTTAATTAAAAACATAGTTTAATGTTATTAAGTCGTTTTTAAAATTGCATAATTAATATTTTAAATTATAAAACTCATTTTGGGAACCGAAATGGGAAATATTTCGTCAAACTACATTGATGAAAATGTGTACCTATGTAAGTGTGTAATTAATAAGTATGCGAAAGTTGCTTAACCTCCGCAATCGTAGGCAGACTGCGCTAACCGCTTCTGCGCCATCGAGCTCCTCGAGGAATATTACATGACTACTTTCTTTTGTTGATTAATAATTTTAATATTTAAAAAAAACACAAATACCAGATTATAAGGTTTATTTGTATATGAGAGTGCATGTGAGCGTGTAAGAGAATAGCGATGACATTTGCTGTAGGCGTCTTCATTGCTTTGAAAAATCCGGGTTCTCCGTTATTTGGCTTCTGGTGGACACTGGGGTAGATAACGTCAGTGTCTACCGATCGCATAGCGGTGACCAGGAGGCGACTCGGCTCATTGACTACCTCATTTAGACGGCAGACTTAACAAATCAGCGGTATCCAGCGGCGGAGCTTGTCTTTCTGGGGGATTTCAACGCTCACCACAAAGAGTGTCTGTAACCGTTCCAGAAGATTGACCATGCTGGGAGAGAAGCGCGAAGGTTTTCCCTAGCACTAAATCTCACTCAGCTGGTGGATCAAGCGACGCGAATTTCGGTTATCGTTGGCCACACACCCAATTATCTTGACTTACTGCTGACAACCGATCCACACAAGCATTCAATATCGGTCTCAGCCCCGCTGGGAACGTCCGACCATTGTGTGGTGAAATCCGTATCGATCTGCTCTCTTCCGGATATGAGCCCTAGGGGCCCGAGGTAAGTATGGCGATACGAGTCAGCAGATTGGGACGAGATGCGTAATTTCTTTGAATCTTATTCCTGGCGGCAAACATGCTTCGCTTCGAGCGACCCTTCGTGTACTGCCGATGCGATTACGAATGTAATCCGGCATTATTAGAAAGGCGAGATTCGACCACATCAGCCGAAAAGGGACGAAACTGTCATCCTCTACCCGAGCGGTAGTAAACAGTTCTGGTTCCTTTCGAAGTCAGCCGAGGCGAATTTCTGCCGTTGCCGTATGTCACCACCCATGCAGAAACCTGACGAGTCGCTGGCTTATTCTGCAGCTGAGAAAGCAAGTTTATTTGCCTCTCTGTTTGATAGACCGACAGTCTCGTCTTCTGGGCATGCAGTTGTCTTCAGACCTCAACTTCGACACCAGCATCGAATCTAAGGCTCAATCTGCAGCCAAAAAGCTGGGCGTCCTAAATAAGGTCAAGCGATATTTCACGCCGGGACAGCTTTCAACTCTCTATAAAGCTCAAGTCCGATCTTGCATGGAATATTGCAGTCACCTATGGGACGGCTCAACGAAATAGCAACTAGCTGCACTGGACACGATTCAATGCAGAACTGAGAGGCTAATTGGCGACAAAGAACTGGTGAAGAGCAAGTTTTACACCATAGCTCACCGCTGCAAAGTTGCCTGTTTATCGGTCTTTTACAGACTGTACTTGGGAAAGTGTACTCTGGAGCTGCATGAGCTCATACCGCCATCCCCCTTCTTCCATCGGACATCCAGACGCACTGCGGGCTACCACCCTTTCTTGGTGGATATTCCTAAATGTCGCACAAAGCGCTACTCAACATCTTTTATACGGGTTCGTCCACTAAGATCTCCTAACCCGATCCCCCAGGGGATCCCCGCGAACCCGTCTGTTCATCAGAATCCCCTTTAAATAAAAGTACATAAAGTCAATGTCACACTGAGTATTTTTATTGACATTAAAAAAAAACAGGAAACAAATAAATTATATAAGATATTTTATCTTATTTTACAATTTCTAAGAAATGACCTACTGTTATATCATTATTTAATCATTCTAACTGTATTTGCTGTATAAACTTATCAGTTGCGATTTGATCCGTTTTGCGGTTTAATCCATCATGGTAACTAGTTTTAATAACCAGTTATGCGAGCTTTTTTCGGTTGCCTTCGCTTTTGTTCAGCATCTGTTTTTAATTCGTTCAGTAACTGTACAATGTTGGGGCGTTTTCGACCAATCATTTTGATTAAACCCGAGTTCCAACTTTCGCTGCAGTTATTAGTCCGATGTCTTTCGCTGAAAACAGACCACATTTTTCTAACACCGTCATTTTTGAGCCAGGATTTCATATAACTTTCTAACTTTAACATTTTTGGATAATATGTTAAAAAAAATTAAAAAATACAGGATATGCATGTCATTGGATTGATATTATTATTGATAACGTCATTTGATAAACAAAAAGATTGCATTTAGTTGCACTAGCCAGTTAAAATAAAGTTATAGATCAAAATACCTACTTATTTTTAATATAAATCGGACTCAGTGTGATAGCATCTTTTTATACTTATTTTTGTTTAAGGGGATTCTGATGAACAGATGCATTCACGGGGATCCCCTGGGGGATCGGGTTAGGGGATCCTAGTGGACGAAACGTTTTATACTGCGTACAGCAAAGGAGTGGAACTCCCTCCCTGCGTCTGTGTTTCCGAGTACCTACTCATAACCCATCTATCTTCTACGCAAGGGTGAATATAGGCACCTTCTGAGTTAGCTTGCTCCATCGTGGATCCTGTATTACCCCTGGGCTTGATCGGGATCAAGAGCAAACCCATTCATAACCCAAAAAAACGGGACCATCCGCGACGTGACCATTCGCAAATGGGACATAGTGCTACTAATCTCTCCAAAGGGTGTGGTATTCCATCACGAAACATATCTCGGTAAGTATATCGAATCTCTAACTAATTTCTTGATGGAGTTATTCGTGTTCCATGTTTCGTGATTAAGTAGCACACTCCTACAAAGAGGTTGCTTACTTTAAATGCTTTATTAGAAGATGATTAACGCCGATTTGCAAGTCGATAGACTAAAGAAATACGACTAGATCGTAAAAAAGGTTTACGACATCTGCTTAAAAAAATAGAAACTTACTTTTAAGCTCCAGTTTCTTATTAATTTCCATGTTGTTGTACTCTAAAACACAAACTTATTGTAGTTCTTCAAGTTACAAACACAGACTAACGCTCATTGCGCCAGAATCCGCTAGAACGCAATAATAACTTGAGCGGGGCCTATGACACGAGAGTAGTGTCACCAATACGCGGGGATCATGACACGCCTCCCGTGTCACGCTTATTTTGTATGGGGCCCTGAGTGTAACTTTCATCTGGAGGATGAGGCAACGAATCGGTTAATACCAAAATTGAAGGGGTTGTCATAAGAAAAATGAACCTGCTATTTTTTTGGCGGCTATATTGGATTCTCATTTTATTTCATAGAGAACTCTGTTCTACTAATCAAGCCCTTTCATTTGATACCCCTATTGAGGATGTAGTGATAAAATATGTAATCCGCCATTTTGTAGTGGCGGCCATCTTGGATTTACAATGATACCAAATGAATTAAATTATATTCTTATTAGAACTAAAGGTGCCTACCAAATTTCAGATCAATCCGTCAACAGGAAGTGGGTCTAATTTTAATTACTGGATTTGACTCAAAGAAATAAACAGGGCAAGCTAAATAAAACGGTTTAAAATTAAAGAAAATATGCTTTTTATAAAATAATAATTTAAACCTGATAAGAAAAATATCATTGTATAAGTACCTACATTGCAATCTTTAACGATAATTAACAATATTCGTCTACGTCACAATAATCCCATATCGTGAGATAGGTACATTACCTATTATTAGTTAGTATTAAACTTATACTAGCACAAAAGTACTCGTCAAGACAATTCAAACGAGCCCATACTCGATGGGGTTATGTTGTTTATTTACTGAGTTGCTATGGCCATCTTCCAGCTCTATCATCAGACCCTGGTTACCATCTAGCACAAAAGTACTCGTCAAGCAAGACGAATCAAACGAGCCGAGACTCGATTAGGTTGCATCGTTTCTTTACTGAGTTCCTATGACCATCTTCCAGCTCCATCATCAGATCAGACCCTGGTAACAATCTAAAAAGCAAGTACTCATCAAGACGAATGCAACGAGCCGAAACTCGATGGGGTTGCGTCGTTTCATTACAGAGTTCCTATGACCACCTTCCAGGTCCATCATCAGACCGTGGTTACCATTGAAAGACAAACTACTCGTCAAGACGATTCAAACGAGCCCAAACTCGATGAGATTGTGTCGTTTCTTTGAAAAGTTCCTATGGCCACCTTCCAGCTCCATCATCAGATCAGCACCATGTCATCATAATATTGCATTGTCACGCGATTTACACATGTATACAAAATTTCAGCTCTATCGGTAACCGGGAAGTGGATGAAATTTAATTTGCAAACGGACAGGTGAAACTAAATAAAAGCTTGTAAAAATACTTACTTTGCTTACGGAAAGACGGAAAAACAACACTCTTTGATCACGACGTGAAAATGTATCCATATGAGGATCTAAATACACACTGTCAGGTACTGACACCAATACGAGGTCTTGAGTGTAAAATTTACACATAAGTCCTCACACAGTACAACAAACATGAGTCGGTGTATAGCGAGTGTGTACAAATCGATAGTGGCGCCGCCTAGTGTTCACACTCTGTCGGTGTGTGAACCGAAATTTTCAAGACCAATCCGAGGATTCCTTGACTTTTTCTTATTAAGTATACAGGAAGGTTCACAATCGCACCTAGAGTACGATGGCGTAGTCAAGTCAAACCGAGGACCCACGAAAAAGTCCTCGGATTGAAAACGTCCTCGGATGTGCCTTGTGTATTCAGGCCCACGTCCTCGTATGGTACTTAAAACAAACACACCCCCACACACACACACACTACTTTCTTTTTAAAATTTAAACTTTTACTTTGTTATTTAATAAGGTAATCTGTTAATTATATAGGTATTATTAGTAGCTATGGAAGAGCGAGGTCACCTGTAACAGGCATTTTTTTTGCTTAAAAGATGATCTCAATCATTAGTAATAATGTAACTTATTATTGGAATAAATTTATTTATTTATTTATTTATTTAATTCAAACTCGACAAACCATGGCATAGCTGCTTAGGAGGTGAGGGATCACACACTGGTATGGACATGGAATGCTCCGAGGCAGCCAGGCCTGCCGCCAGGGATTGCCTAGACTCATTATCAAAGTTCTCAGTCCGAGAACTATCCAAAAGGTTATTTAGGGCCAGTATGTATTCCCCAATCTCCTTCTTTGAGGACTCATACCTAGTAGTCATACTTGTTAATGACTCCTGCAAACTAGTTAACTTATAATTTAATTTTTCCATTTCAATGTCATATTTTAATTTATTGTTTTCTAATAATGATGAACACTCATTTAATTTATTAACTAATTGTAATCTTTCTTTAATTAATGTTACATTTTTCTTCATACAGACTTTTTTTTTCATTAAAAGTTGAGTTTTCTTAATACATTTATTTTATTTAATATATTTTTTTAATTTATTTCTGCTACATTTAACAGGCTGGATAGTGGCACTGGAATAAATACTATCCTCCTTTGTTAAGTCAATTGTTACCAAAGGATTAATATTAAATGAAGCAGAAACTATTTCAGGCGCACAGCTAACTAACTCATCGTACAGACTTTGGTTCTGTATGGCAGTTACTTATAATTTGTCACATTCTAGAGTACTTATACTACAATTAGCCTCATGTAACTGCCTTTCCAACCCAGAGATACGCACAAGGGCCTGCTCATACTCATCCCTGCATTGGTCAAACCCGTCTACTAACAACTGAAGCTTGTCCCGTTCCTCATTAATACAATTACACTCAGAATGTAATAAAGACATCTCTTTTTTCAATTTATTCATGTGTTCAGAGTGACAGATGGTGGTGGCACATCGCCGCTCTATGCTGTTGGATGTATGTGCAGTCTTTAGTCCGTTATTCGCCTTTTACGACACCGAGAGAAAAGAGGGGGTGGTAGTATTCTTTCGCACCGCTACGCAAAAAGGTAGAATTAAAAAATAAAAAATTCTTTTATTCTCCCAACAGAAATACTTTGTTGTCGTTTAACTTATCATTATCAACAATTCACCTAACGTATATCGATCATGAACAACTTAATGTATGTTTTTTTTATTAATACTAATTTTTATGCCTATTCATATCTCTATGATATGATAAGTGATAAACCAATTACTGCAATTGTGATTTACACACCGAAGCGACACACTCCGAATCAAAAATACAAGACGGTGGAAGGCACAATGTACTTATCACGATCTATTCCGTTCTAATACCAAAAACTAATACCAATGGTATCACCATGTCAATGAATTTTAAATCTACACTGTAGATATTTTCGTTCGACCTCTAAATAGGTAGATAGTACTTATAAAACAAACAATAAGACAGTGTTATCGTGTGAACAATAAGGACTTTAGAATTTACAACGTTAGCAAAGTAATCGCCGATCCTAATGGGCTGAGGGGGCTCGTTTTTAAGAAAAGAGACTACCTTTCTGCTTCCGACGGAAAATAGCTAATGGCCACCGGAAATAACTTGTAATTTTAACAATTTTTTTTTTTTACTTTTATTCGAAATATCTAGCTGTTTTAAATGTAACTAAAACTCGTGTATAGGACAATTGAACATGCAAACTGCTAATAAAGCACCAGTTACATCAAAAACTACCGCATGTCAGGAAGAGACAATATGGAGTACCTACTTACTATAATTTACGAGTAATTTAGTGTGTGCGAGAAAACTTTAACTTTACATGCCTACAAAGTTCAACTAATTTGGCACTACTGAATTAATGAAAAAAATAGTTACAGATTAGTTTGTTTTATGCAACTTTTAGTACTCTCAATAAAATTTCAACAATTTCATTTTGCCATTCCATGAGAATAAGTAATTTTAATTATGAGCAGTTTTCGGTGAAATCAACCGAAATTCAAGACAAAAATTATTAAATTTTAGTTTTAGATGCAATACTTTAATTACTTCTTTCAGCTCAGAGTTGAGACTACCATTCGTCAGTCTAAAGATGATGCTCATCTTTTAGTAAAGTTATCGCAAACGTCATACTTTAAGCTCATGGGAGCAAAAAGTAAGTAGAGTTTGCATTATAATGTACCACAAACAACTGAACGTACAGACAGCAGAATAAGCTGAAGGCACTGCCTGGATGTGGAGCTTACAATAACATTATTTCTTATGTTAAATTAGCGGCCCATTGTAGGTACGGGAGTTTGTAAGCGTGAACACCCCGTCCCGTATACCGTGAAAATTTTTTAAAGTATAAGTACTTAGAACAAAAATGATTTTTTTTAATTGTCTATATTAATTATTTACCTAATTTTTGTCCAGACAATTATTGTCAGGACAAGAATTAGGTAAATAGCCGTTCAGAAGTGAGGTGTGTGATCAACAGACGCATAGGTAACATAACATTATTAAAAAATATATAATTGTAAGATAACTTCAAAAAAGTAGCTTCCTAATGTACCTAGTAGCAATTTTACGGACCAAAAACGCCTTACTGATGGAAATTTATCTTTCCTCATCATTTTGGATTTGGCATGGTCGGGAGTCGCCCCAATTTTGTTGTACCTAACCTATCTATCATCGTTGCTAAACATCTATCTATACTATATCAGAGTTTACATTATGATAACATCCTTGTATTTTTTTATCTGAATTCATGGAATGAGTTGTGTGTAGTGTAGCTCTATAACTCCTAATAATAATAATACGTCTTCCAAGTTTGCACACAGACAGCTCAGAACTCTGATAAATTGGTTGACGTTTTACGGTACCCTAGATGAATAGCTAAATGAGAATTAACTATTGGTAAAACCGGTAGTTGCAGTAGATAATAGAAACCTTAAAGTCAAACATTCTGTTGAATTAAACAGAAGTTTTCGTTTTGGTGTTACTTAAATGGGGATATTGTAAATTAATTAACTTCTGGAACTATCGTGAGTAAGTACATGAACTTTACAATGACCTATAACGGACGGTATTGAGAAAGTAAAGTAGAACAGTGTGAATTAAAAAAGTCCGGTTTTTCGCACAACTTCGGAGCTTAAAATTACCATTCATTCGCACGATCTTTCGTCATCCGTAAGTCCTCCTCACTCCTCCAATTGAGCTTTGGTTTTGAATTTTTTTTGATTCCATCTAGATTTGTACAGTGCTTGTTTCTTTCTACAACTTGTTAGCCAGGCAGCTTTATTTTGGTAATAAAAGGAGAATGACCTTTTTACTATTGGAGTTAGGCTAGTTTTTAAGCTAGCTAGCGTAACACAGCGCTTTAATGAAATAAATAGTAATCAATGGCAGCAATGCTCTTCGCTCATGATATTGTAATGAATTATGAAGAAAAAATTACATTACAATATCATGCGGGAGTTTGAAGCTTCATTTTTAGCTTAAGAATTTTTAGGTATTTTGAGATTATGACAACTGTTATCGTATGACGGTTCAGCATTTATTTATCACTTGACTCTTAACGCGGCGTTCTATAGAAAACCTTTTTTAACAGTAATCATTATAACTTAAGAGAACACTTTTGATATGTGAATGATTATGACGCAATAGTTTGGTCATTCTCCATTGAACATCGAAAAAAACCCACCAACTCCCACGGGGCCAGCGTGATTAGGGTTACCATTAAGGAATTTGAAAAGTCCTGACAAAAGCCTGACATTTCGATAAAAGTCCGGACTTTTTAGTCACAAAATTGAAACATTACTCACTTTTTATATTTTGTTTTAAGATAAATAAGAAGGAAGTTAATAAAGATTAAAGACTTATTTGATATTACTTAAGGGGGTGCCGCGCGATCGTAAAAACTGACGTAAGTCTCTTATATTGATATTTAAAATTAGAACAAGTCTGCTTTCAAGTTTCAGACCTAGTAATTTGATTAGAGCAATGTTTTTATTCTGCGAAATATACAAAAACATCACGCACTTGGTTTAAAAATTAATATTTACTTTTTTAAGATGGGGGGGGTGACCTGCGGAATATCAATACAAATATTTTCATGTAAAAATTATTGTTTCATGCGTAAAATTAAGAAAGTTGTCGAAAAAAACGTCAACAACCGGGTACGACACGTAAGTAAGACATGATTTTCGTCTTCTCCATTTTCATTTTAAGGCCCACTTGTTGAGAGACTCTGTTGAGATCACGGAGCATTGCGCCGAGGTCCTCCAGGGTCTCAGCCATGACTACTCGGCAAATCGAAGGTGACTAATGTATACCGTTAATATTGATGCCGATTCCTCTCCAGTCCAGAAGCTTAAACACGTCCTCCAGTGCAGCAGTGAAGAGTTTCGGAGTTATGACGTCTCCTTGTCTCACTCCACGCTGCAGCTGGACTGGCTTCTAGCTCTGGCCCTGCAAGCGAACTGTCATAGGGGCCTTTTCGTACAAACACTTTAACACTTCGATGTACTGGTAGTCAATTTGGCACCGCTGGAGAGACTGTAGCACGGCCCATGTTTCGATCGAATCAAAAATCAAAAATTCCACAAAGTGGCCGGTTATACTCTTTAGGCCTTCTTTATAACCTGCCGCAGCGTATGTATGTGGTCTATGGTGCTAAAGCCTTTTCGGAATCCGGCTTGTTCGATTGGCTGGAAGTCATCAACCTGCGTGCAGGACGATTAGTTATAACTCTCGAGAACAGCTTATAAACGTGTCTTAGAAGTGATATGGGTCTGTAGTTCCTCAGTCAGTCGCTTTTGGCGTTCTACCTCCGAGTACGACGGAATGAAATAGTTTCTGAAGCACTGCGAGTACCGGTCTTCCGCCTGCTTTTAGAAGTTCTGCCGTAATTCCGTCAGCACCCGATGCCTTGCTGTTCTTAAGCTGCTTGAGAGCCATACCAATCTCGTACAGGCTGATGCCTGGGATATCTTCGGTGTAGTGTCGGGTTAGCTTAGCTCTAGGATCTGTAGCTGAACTTTGTACAGGTGGCCGCGTAGATGTGTATAGCTGTCCATAGAACTTCTCGACCTCTCCCATAACTTCGGACTTGGACGCGACAGTTCTGCCGTTATCGGTTTTCAGGGTAGTCAGTCGGCTCTGCCCAATACCCAAATCTCTTGCGAACACTTTTGAACCTTTGTTTAGTTCGATAGCCTCTCTAATACGGTCGGTATTAAATCGGCAAATGTCTCGAGTCAAAGTCTTCGAGATCTGCCTATTGAGCCGCCGAAGCTGGGACGAATCATCCGAAGAAAGCAGAGCCATCACGCGCCGCTCTTCCATCAGTTTGAGAGTATGGGTCCGAGAGCTTTTTAGGTCCTCTTGTACGGTGGGTTTGAAGAACTTAGACCCAACCGCATGGACAGTTTTCACAAACCTGTTGTTGTAATCGTCCACGTCTACGCAATCCTTGAGGCATTCAGTTCGAGCAGAAGCTCGCTGGAAGCTTTTGGATTTGGATAGGTGCAGGACGGAGCGTAGACTTCATCAATCGACGTCTTTCCAGATTGATATTGATGTTCAATGTGCCTCTTACCAACCGGTGATCACTGCCGGTTTTGAACGCGTTGATCAAAGAGATATCATCAAATATTCATATTTGCTTCCTCGTCGACATGATGAAGGCAATCTCATTTTTTGTTGCACCATCGGGACTTAGCCAGGTCCATTTACGGTGTTCAGCTTTCCTAAAAAAGGAGTTCATCATGAAGAGTCCCTCCCTTTCCAGAAAGTCCGCCAGTAGTTGGCCCCGGTGGTTCCGAATTCCAACTCCAAATCGTCCCACTTTCAGCTCATCGCCGCTTGTATCGAGTTTTGGAGACTTGTATGGCTCTAGAAATGTCCTCATACGTAGCCTCCACCTCATCGTCTGGGTGTGTCATAGTCGGAGCATATACTTGTATAACATTTAACGAATACCGTTTGGTTATTCTGAGTATGAGGTACGCTACCCTCGACGACACACTTCCGGTCTTGACAACGTTGTTCACGCTCTCGTGCTCTCTAGCTATGAACGATAAAGCCGACGCCACCCTGGGAGAGTTGTTAGCCCTCCTGGAAAGAGAGCAAGTTACCAGACTTGCAAGATTATCGAGTCCTCCCCCTCTTTTCGGACCTTAGATAATCCCACAATGCCCCACCGTATCTTGCTCAATTCTTCCTCCAGTTCGCAAACCTTCTCGTCGGTCCGCAGTGTACGCGTGTTGTAGGTTGCCAGGGCCAAAGTTCGTTGTTGGCGTTTGATAGTTAAATTAGTTAATTTAATAAAATTTCTGCTTTTTGTTAATAAGAGGAGCGTGTACTGCAAAGGTAACGCTTCGAGCCTTTCAGTTTGACATAACATAAAGATATAATATACCTTATTTTGTATAATTATTATTTGTTGAAGTTACTGAATGCTACAAATAAATATATCAACATCATTCTACACTATTTATTTATTAAATTTTATTGTTAAGTAAGTACTCAAATGTTCTGGGCAAATTGTGTTAATTTATGAATACAACTTTTTGCAAGTCTTAAATATTTATTGCTTGCTTTAGGTAAAAATGTGACTGGATTTGTTTGGCACTTCTCAGCCCTCCAACTGTATAATATCTGTACATAAAATCATGTCCTGTTGCTCTGTTTATAAGCAAAGGGAGAACAACCAAACTTACACATAACGATAACTGCCTGCACCTGTGTATAATGAAAAGTTACATACAAAATACCAACTAAGCCGCATTGAGCAAGCAGGGTGGGTTATGGCCTAATCTGGAAATATGCTGCTGTCGTGCGGGAAGGCCTGTCTGTGCCCAGCAGTGGGAAGTTTATACTCTGATGATGATGACATCTAATCTTTACTTCAGTCACCCTCACGTCGACCCATTGGGCTCTTTTGTGCAACCCCGTCCTATCACATTGCCTCCTCAGTGAAAATTACTGCCATAAGCTTGGCAATGTCTCTGAAGGGCGAAGAGCCTAAAACCTTCTGGTTTCAGGTGAGCCGATCATGACGATGACATACAAAGTCACAAGTATTGACAGCAATATCTTACCTGCCATCCAGCTGATGAGGTCCATTTTGCAGGACCACGTTCACCAGCGTGGGCTCGGCGAAGGTCACGAAACCAAAGCCCCTTGAGCGACCCGACTCGCTGTTCTTCATCACCACACAGTCAATGACGTCACCGTAGCGCGAGAAGTAGCGCTGCAGATTCTCCTGCGACGTCTCCCAAGACAGACCGCCAACAAACAGTTTTCTGTGTGAACATTGTATGTGGATTAGTGTTGCAGTATGAACAGGGGACTGATTGTCTAACTTCAACACCGCAATACCTTTCAACTTCAAGTACATTGCTTTGCTAGTTTCGTTATTTATACTAATTTTAAAGTAACCAAACTAGCGAATCAATGCAATAAAGCAAACTTCTACCGGTAAGGTAATGTTAAAGTTATACAATAAGCCCCCTTGACATGACAATTAAGCAGTTGCAAAGACGTTTTTTAAGAGTTAGGAAATATTTTTAATTGCATGGAACAATAAATAAAGGATATGTCCCATTTCTGCCCTAGACGTTTCATGTTGTGATAGTGAAAAATAGTGTGCCACCTGATAAACATAATTTCAAGAAATTGCAGTCTAATTTATAGTTTTCTTCGTACCTAGCCGTGATATAAGTTATGTTGAAAATTATGTTTAAAAAGGAATTAAAGTTAGATAAGACTTTAAACTATCGCGTTGCTTTGCATTAAAACTATTTTAACGGGACCGAATGACCACGGCCGCAGCATCGCGGCCGAAACATCAAGTAGTAAGTAGATATGTACTTACTAACAAAATAAATTGTGTTAGGTCCTATTAAAATAGTTTGAATTATAGTTAGACTTAAGACAACCTAACCTAACCTTATAAAGAAATAAAAAATTTTAATCAATATACATTTTATTCCTTAATTAACCGCCTCTGTGGTCTAGTGGCTAAGCCACCGGTTTCAGAGGTCCAGGGTTCGATCCCCAGCGGGGGGGTACATCTTTGTGTGCTCGGTTTGGTTGGTGGTAGGGCTGTTAAGTCCGCCTGGCTAGCTACCACCATCTTTTCTAAGTCTGTCGCCATAACAACGATGTTTATAGCATTGTTGTGTTCCAACAGTTTGAGATAAAATAGCCAGTTCCTTAGTTGTTGAGGATTCCGGGTGAAGTGCACTTTCACCTTCGGCCTTATCGTCACTTACCATCAAATGAGATGAAGGCCAAGCGCTTACCCATTGTAGAATAAAAAAAATTAAAAATAAGAAAAAAAGTTACTTGCAAGTAAAAAATTAAGTTATCACTACTACACCACGTTTATTCAAAGACTTATGCTAATTTGTGCGAAGCACAAATTATGTATCACATGATATTAAGTCTGTATGTGATTATTCCCTTTGCTTTTCCTATGTTTAAAAAAATATGTATTATAATAAAATCTTTGGCGACAATGTCTTGTTACAAGGAATTCATATTGAATATTTATTATCTTTAAAACCTCTCTATTTACAAGAATAACTACTGTTCATTCTTAGAACAGTATGAAGAACCAATATAGAAATTCAATTTTGATCAAGTAATAAGTGGGTAAATATTTTTTTGTGGGGCAGACAATGTATGGGGAATTGGACATCTGCTTTGGGCCAGCTTTTATTTGAATCACCTGTACCAACAAGAGGTATACCAATGATTTAACAAATTTTTCTTGTATTTTACTTTTATTACATTAAAACCATACATTGATTTTTGTAGTGATACTACTGGCAATGAAGTGCCTAGCTAGCTACTATCTTATCTATACACACCACTTTAACAGTGTTATTTTCTAAACAAAATTTGAAATGTAACTTTTAAAAATACTTATAGTACCAATACCTATTTTATTTGCGCTAATAAGTTTTACTATATAGTTAGATTACTTGACATCTCCATTATTGTAAAAATATATAAATATATATATAACTAGCGGCCGCTCGCGGTTTCACCCGCGTGGTTCCCGTTCCCGTGGGAATATCAGGATAAAAACTATCCTATGTGTTAATCCAGGTTATAAACTATCTGTATAGCAAATTTCATCCAAATCCAGTCAGTAGTTTTTACGTGAAAGAGTAACAAACATTCATCCATAATTGCAAACTTTCGCGTTTATAATATTAGCAGGATAGTAGGATATTTAACATAGAGAACTCATGAAGTTGATACTGTTTTTTATTTATTTTTCCAATCACAAAATTGGTATCAACATCACAAACAATCAATCTATCAACTTTGTTCATATTTTAAGACTTTATTAAATTTTTAATCTTTATTTATTTAATAGGATTGCATTATTAAAGGTAATTCAAACAATACTTCCTCACACACAAGTTTAAGAAAGAATATTATATCAATCAAGATATATTTTGTTTTTTATTTATGTTATTATTCAAATTAGTGTTCAATATTATTGTTCTCTTAAAGTTTTTGCAAATAGTAAAAGTATACGAGTGGAGTCCACACAATGTAAAACGACGTTGCGGCAGGCCCAGAAGGAGATTGCGGGACTAGCTAGACTACTATCAGAAGGACTGGCATATTTACAGCCCTAAACCGTGAAGAGTGGAGGGAGGGTAGGGAGGCCTTTGCCCAGCAGTGGGACAAGCCGGGCTGAATAATAACAATAATAAAAATAATAATAATAATAATATGGATGGGGACATAAAACAGTCATTACGGCAGCGATTCTTTTGCCGCCTGAGAAAAGTACTTAGCAGTCTTTTATCGGGTGGCAATAAGACGCGTGCTTTTAATGGCTGGGTAATGCCTCTGCTCACGCTCAAGAGTCCGTCAAATGCTCACGACTTCCAGACTGCTACACCCGCGCTCATCTGTTATGAGGCTGTACATCCCACAGAGATGTGGGGGTCGCGGCTTTTTAAATGCCAAGGACCTACATAACCGTGAGGTGTGCAGTCTCAGGGATTATATCCTTAACAGTGAGTGCAGGATGCATTTGGATGTCGTGGCAATTGATAGACACTTCACGCCGCTCTCCTTGGCAACAGAAAACTGGCGCAAACCAGTGGTGCTAAGCACTCTCGATCGCAAGGACATATGGAAGAGCAAGGTGCTACACGGGCGCTACTATCGGGCTCTAACTGGGCCTGATGTAGATTTGCCTGCCTCGGTGAACTGGCTATGTTTCGGTGACCTCTTTGGGGAAACCGAAGGTTTTGTCTGTGCCATTGAAGATGAAGTTATCAAGACGAATAACTACCGGAAATATATTATGAAGGACGGTACGGTCGACATCTGTCGGGCATGCCGCCGTCCTGGAGAATCACTCCGACATATTATTTCCGGTTGTTCTCATCTTGCTAACGGAGAGTATTTGCACAGACACAACCAAGTAGCCAGAATAATTCACCAGCAACTTGCTCTTCAATATGGCCTTGTTGAATCAGAGGTGCCGTACTATAAGTACGCACCTGCGCCAGTTCTCGAAAATGGTCATGCAACGCTCTACTGGGATCGCTCTATCATCACGGACAGGACTATTGTCGCCAATAAGCCTGATATCGTGGTGGTCGACCGATCTCAGCGCCGGGCAATATTAGTTGATATCACCGTACCTCATGATGAGAACCTCGTGAAAGCCGAGAAGGACAAGCTCAGTAAGTACCTTGACTTGGCTCACGAGGTTACCGCCATGTGGGATGTGGATTCAACCATTATTGTACCGATAGTCGTTTCGGCAAACGGTCTTTTAGCTAAGAGCCTCGATCAACACCTAGAGAGGCTCTCGCTAAAAGGTTGGGTCAAGGGTCAGATACAGAAGGCAGTACTCCTTGACACGGCACATATTGTCAGGAGGTTCCTCACTCTGCAGCCCTAACCACCGGTAACTTGGATCTATCCCCGCTGCCGGTGGCAACCTAGGTTAAGTTTTTTATAATATTTTATATTGTAAATATGTTTGTTATATAAAATATTGTAAAAAATTTTACTTAAGATTATATTTTAAATAAAGAGCATAATAATAACCACCGGTAGCTTGGGCCCTGCCCCGCTGCTGGCGGCACCCTAGGTTTAGGTTTTTATAATGTTAAATGTTTTATTTTTTATAGTAGTTTTGTTTATTATTTTTATATGGAATATTATAAAAAACCTACACTTAATAAAATAAATAAATACGTGAAAAATAATAATAAAAGTATACAGCTACATTGATAAATTGAAAAAATATTCAGAGCCCTGTGACAGCTCTTTAGTTGTTGCTGCTGCGTATTGCAGCAACTAAATAAGTTTAACCCTGTAACGAGCAGGGGATGTATTTTTATTTTTTATTTTATTTTACTTTATTCAGGAAACAAACAGTCACATACAGAAAAGTAGTATAGTGCACAATATAATGCTTAAAGACTTAGATGTAGTATATTGCCACCATATTTTGAACTTACAATTGAGATAAGGTCGAAAACCAATGAAAAATTAGAACAAGCTGTGCCTGTTAAAGGGTTAACTAATATTTTTTTAATGCTTTACTACATATTCCATAGATATTCCAATAATTTTTTTTTTGTTCTTCGATTATCATGCAATCAGTCCTCAGACTATATGCAGATGCGCTTTAGGAGTATACAGGCAGGTGGAGCCAACCTTCCAATAATTAAACTTGTTTTTGTTAAAATTATAATTATTGTAATTTTATTGTTGGTTTGTACACTTAGAGTTGACTCCTAACTCCTATTGCAAACAAAGGTACCCATTACAAAATGTCAAAGTTTATTAACCAAAATATTATGCGTTTCTACCTATTAATAAAAAAACTTGATAAAATAACATATCTTTATTTACTCATTATTCGGATTGAAGGTAGGTATAATTTAAAGGAATGTAGCTAAAGTATATTATGTAAATGTTATAGTTACATGCCACATGGTATTTCTTAGCATGGAGTTAGCTAAAAAACACCATATGCCACTCATCTCAGTGCTTACTAGGCACAATAATAATTACATAAAAAGTTAAAACTGGTGAAAGTTACATTCACTTTATTGTTACAGTGGTATTTTGGGCCATAGAAAGTACCTACTTACTGTTATCAACTTACATGTTAAACAGAGAAGGTAGGTGCCTAAATAATATTGTTGTTTAGCAAAAAAATCATAATCACTATTGTAATTGGTGTCAATGGAACATAATAATGTGAACCTATCTTTACAATATAACCTCTAAGTAGGTACTTCGCAAAGATAAATACCACAGCCTTTGTAATCGTTAGTGAATCACACAACAGGCATGCGTTATAAAATAATTCTATCATAAAAACATTTTTCAGAGTTTAAATTTTAAAGGTTATAACAGATGGACGCCGTGGCACCTAAAGTAACCTTATGCAAATGAATCAGCACGTTTTTAGCGGCTCTTGCAAATGAGATCGAGCAACGCGGCACAACGACCATCGCTCTAATAACCTCATTAACAACATTCCTTCAAACTGTAATGTTTTGTGAAAATTATGCGACATGTTTAGTGCCCTAACGCGAATTCCGAGATAAGAGAAAGCTACGATTAGTCACAGAAAAGTAATTTTTATTAAATGCGACATTTTCATGTAGCAGATTTAGATAAAAACTGTAGTTACATAAACTCTAAGTAAGGAAATTACGTTATTTACAAGGCGATGACTATGAAATTTGGGCGAATTCATCATGGGAAAGTGATAGCTGCCATGATCGCTACGCAAGTCGAACGACAAGGCTTGGGGTCGGTGGCCGCTAGCCGGTAAGAGGCTAATTGAACGTACGCGGACTTTGCCAAAGTCAAGCATTCTCTGATCACTCTACATTAGAGATGTACACAAATCGCATGTTTCTGGAATCCGAAAAACAGCACGTAACGCAAAATAAAAGGCCTCGCTGGCTGGTCGTGAAATGCGACACACCAAGCGAACATGCAGTTTGACCTATTATAGTTGGCAGACTGTAAAAAGCTCTAATCTTAGCAAATAATACATAAAAATAAACTCACCCCTTCTCGTCATCATCCATGTCTGGATTCATACGCATAACTTATTACTAATTAAAAATAATTATTGGCACCGGTAAGAAACCTAAACCACACAAGCACAGACCCACACGAACGATTATGGCGGTCCAACCATATCCGCTTTCTCAAAAGTAATGGAAAACGGAAGCTGTCAAATACATTAGCAATTTTATATTTTATGTCACTATACAATTTATGTTACTGAAACTTTATAAATATAAAAATATGTAAGTATTATTAAAAAAATTAATGTGTTAAACAATTGCCGCCGTCGCTAATTAAAATAAAAATGAAATTTAAAAAGACACTCTGCTGATGACTCAAACAGCTACACATTTCACAACAGATGACGCTTTTGTAGATTTTTATTGTTGCCAGCAATGATATTTCATTGGTTGCCAGTGCACAAATTATTACACGGAACGGAAGTGAAGCTTTGGTATTTACTTTAGAACTTAATACTACAGTTCCACATGCGTGCTCGCTACTCGCTTCGCCATTCGACGATATGTTCGACGAAACATTCGCCTTCCTTAAACTGAGACGAGTCACTGTTTACACATTCGCGTGTATTCTTTTCTTCTTCAACTTGCAAGAATGGACGACGTCTACGTTTTAGCAGCATCCGCGTGTCAATGATTATTAAAAATAATTTTTTGCTTATTTTTGTGTCGATCATGTTTTGGAAACCAAACCAAATAACTTGTTGAGCTTGGTAAAGTTCCCAAAACGTTAGAACTCTGTCGTTACATTAATCCATTTTTAATATACAGTATATGTTGCTTGATCAACAACAAAAATACAATGAGCGAAACAGCGAATGTGTAAACACTAAGTTCGCCTCGTCACTCGTGCCCTTTGACTCGCGTCCAAAAAACCGCTCCGAACGCGAGCGTCACGAACGGCGAGACGAGTAGCGAGGCGAGTAACGAGCATGCGTTCCCACAATCGCGTACGCACCGCGCTTCGCCATTCGACTCGCGACTCGCGCGAATGTGGAACTGTGGCTTTAGAACAATAAGTTGAAGAATTAAAAAATTTGAATGTCACGAAATGTTCGTGTACGAGGGGTACGCGACACCGTACCGTACCCGTGCACGGTGTCGCGTAACTTATGGGTTGATTTATATTCACAGACCACTTATCCCATAGACGTCGCTTTCAGCGAGTTTTACTAAAAGATGCAATCGTAAAAATTCAGCGGGGTGCGGGGGTGTAACTTTGGCTGTGATTGGATATTTAAAGGTCAAACTAGTGACACGTAACACACCATTATCAAATGTATTCGAATTAGTAATGTGGTAGGAGTCGATATTGATATCGATGGACTTTTTTCGTACTTGATGATTAATATAACGGTAAAATTTTAAACACTGAAAAAAGACAACAACCTCAGGCGGGAATCGAACCACGCACCTTCCACATTCCGGGCGACTGCCTTAACCACTTGGCTACCGAGGTCTGGCTTTCAACCGTCGAAATTTGTCAGTGCTTGATGCTTATGTTTTTTTAGACAACATTGCGTGGTTCGATTCCGGCCTGAGGTTGTCGTCTTTTTTCAGTGTTTAAAATTTTACTTAAGTATATTTAAGCGTTAATAAAACGCTAATATAGAAAACATTAATATAACGGTGTTAATAAGTTAATAAAACAATTCTTCTTATTTAATAGGTACTTACTAACTTTTATATCAAAACTCAAGTTAAGATAGGTATTATATTTTGTCAATCAATCTGTTTGCCATAATCAGTTTCGGAGTAGTTTAAAAAAATAAATTTGTAATGGCTGGTTTTTCAAAGGTCAGGCAAAACTTATTTGGTGGCTACAGTTAATACAACCATTTTGAAAATGTTTTGTCATAATATCATGTCATTCATTATTTTACAAGACATTTTGAGATTGGTCGCGTAACATTTTATCAGACGGATAAGTTTAACGATTTAGGGTGGATTCGACCAAACTGGAATAAGGTCTTATACCTAGATTAAACGCCGAATTTGTATAAACTAATCTCGGAGTAAGTCTTATTCCAGTTTGGTCGAATCCACCCTTAGACGCTTGTATCTTGGACTGCTAAATGTAAAAATATCTCTAACAAATCGGTATTAGTACTTGGTTGGTTAATTGCTTGATGTTTTATAGTTTTATTATTGGAGAGAGAACTATCGGAGATATGCATATCTGAAGTCGTTGGTATTTCTTGATAATTTTGAGTAAAATCCTGCAACAACAAGTATAATGAAAGTTTTAAACGTATTAAAAAAAATAGAAGTTAGATTAGTTTAGATCTTTATAGGCTGGTACTTTAAGTGACAAAGAAGATATCATCGATGGTCTATGCTGTAAGGTGGTAACTGGCCTCACTGGTGAACAATATGAAGTTGTGGCTGAAGCAAATTCACCTTGTGAAGAACCCTAAAACATTAAAAAAGGTTAATATGAATATTCACCTAGTCGCATTATATTGAAATGCATATTTAAATTGTAGGTAAGTACTTCATAGTTAGTTACTTAGCAAATTGAACATAATTACTCACCACAGTTGGAAGCATAAGCGTGGGTTCAGCGTTACTAAACAACAGTCGCCGGTTTTTCGTTAGTTGATAGCTATCCGCGGCAAAATATCGTTAGCATATAACGCTATATTTGCTTGTAGCTTCTATCCATTTTATTTTCAAGTTTTTGCATTTTGGAAACCTTTTACAACAAAAGTTAGTTAAATTAAAATATATAAATTAAAATAAAGAAGTTAAAACAAAAAGTTTTGAGCATTGAATATTTTGATAAAAAGATAATAATAATTATAAAACCAACTAAAACTGATTATATAATGCCAATAACAACCTAAAAAACTTTATTTTTAGTACATATACACTAAACCTTCCGTTTGGTTACGAAAACTCGAGGTATAGAAATGATATTTTGCTAGAAATTGCTAAAGTCAACATTACATTTTACGTGAAAGCTTCTTATTGTTATTTTTGAATTTACCAAAATACACCAGCGAATTTGATTTCGTTCTCATAACCGAATAATGTCATAATGGTATAACTAAGTTCTAAACTTAATAAAATTTATCGATATTTTTAACAAATTTATCGTCTAGTTGTAGATTCTAACTTGGGCAACACTCACCAAACCAGAGGGAGATAGTGCTTTATGCATTTACAACAGAATGAAAGGGACTTTTTAAAAGACATCAAAGCGTGCATTTTTCTTAAAATAAAATTGAATTTTTACACCAATTTAAAATTTATCCTTTTACGTCATACAATTGTATTTACCGATGAAATGAAATAATATGCATGCCGTGGCAACCTGTAAGTAAGATGACACTTAGCTTTAAGTTTATGTTTGTTTCTACAATTGTTGCTTGTATCAGTGTTTGTCTTGTTGGTTGTCCTAATAAATAAATAAAAATAAAATAAATATCTTTTTGTAAGCTAAAAGTTTTGCTTCACTTTCTACACAATTTAACAGCGCAATACGGCATATTTATATTATTAATAGATTTTTGAATTTTAGCGTGCCGCGGCGCTGTCAAACTATGACTGAATCTAGGTTTGGGGGCGTGTCACTTACATATGCAATGGATTGCATATGTAGTATGAGTGACGTTACCCTCGTATGCGGAGTCTATGGGATAAGTGGTCTGTGTTTATATTAGAGCGGGCCGTGCACGGAGCGTGCCCCGTCCGTGTCCGGACGGCGCCACTGATTTAAGACGTTGCATACATTTTGTATGAAGCAGTTCATATTATACATATTCATTGGACAATTGTTTGTTATTCTAAATAAATAAAAAAAATAAAAAAATAGGAGGCCTATTACACCTCGAATGTGATTTTTGCGTAAAATGCCCATTTTCGCATTTTGTAGTAATTTTGCAGTTGTATTTATCATTTTTATCGAAATAGAATAATAAATTTATTATATAATATTTATTCCTCATGAAGTAACAATTACTCTGGTATAAATTTTGCTCAATAATATTATCGTAGATAGGAGAAATTGTTCACAGTTAACTTTTAGCGATTTTCGAAGTTTTTTGGTTTAGAATAAGATTTTTTTCCTATATAAAATCAATGATATCTAAAAATTCCGAGGCCGCTACGCACTATTCGACTATACAGGATGTGGATTTAAACAGTTGCCATATTGTACACAAGTGCGGAACAAATAGTTATGATTTAAATAAAAATATATAAAAAAAATATTACCTCACTTGTCCTATATCTTTCGTAACATCTCACGTTTCTATTCGAAATTTACATGTACTACTCTGAGGTCAACAACCGTTAACATAAACAAACATTGCCTTCGTGGCTATTTAACGCTACTACATCCTAGAAACTAAATAGGTACCTACGTTATTTAGTCCAGGTAGGTATGTATGTTACATAGGCACTTCCTAATTAAAAGTTTCTTGGTTCGATTCCCAGTCGAGTAATTCTGAAAAAAGTTAAACTACGTACCTATGCTAATAGTATGTAGATAAGGAAATGAAATGAAATGAAAATGTGCTTAAGTAAAACTGTGACTTACCTATGTTATTTGTCCATAATGTGAATTAGAATTAGAATTATTTTATTTGCTAAGAATATGGTTGGTTACAATTAGCTGGTCATATTTTTATAGGCTCACATATTCTGCCATGTAGACATGCAAAATTTTACAAAATAAATATTAATTAATTAATTTTACAAAAAACATTAACATTGTTGTCATCATTATTATAGTATCAAATAGTATTATTAGTATTGTATCATTATAATCATTTTTATCAATTATTCAATTGTATTGGGTACTACTTAAATAATTACAATTTATTTACTTACTTCTATTTTTAAAAATTACATTAATACGTTATTTTTTACAATGTAACACAATGAATAAACTATATTTATGTCAAATCTATTTACTTATCCTTAATAAAATCGGACACTGAATAATAACACTTCTGGACTAAGAACTTATACATCTGTTTTCTAAAGGCGCTCAAATTAAGTTTTTTAAAATTATCTGGAAGGCTATTATAGAGTCTTATTGCCATACAGTAGGAGTTACTACTGTGAACTTTTAACCTTTGATCAGGTATGTACAGAGTATTGTCCCGTTGAGGTCTTCTAATTCTATGAATAACTTTACTTTGCTTTACAAATAACTGTGGGTGTTTATGGACAAGTTGGCAGATTTCGAATAAGTACAGTGATGGCAAGGTTAGTATATTTTCCTTTATGAACAAAGGTTTACAGCTTTCATCATATTTGGCACCACATAACGCTCTGATGCACTTTTTTTGAGCTATAAAAACTCTGTCCACCTCCACTGAATTTCCCCATAGTACTATTCCATATCTTATATTTGATGAAACAAACGCATGGTAAGATGAGAGAGCCGCTTCTTTAGTTGCAACTTTTCTAAGTCGATAAATTACATATACGTATCTATTTATTTTGTTAACTAATTGTTCAACATGCGCTTTCCAATTACAGTATTTATCAACTGTAATTCCTAAGAAATCCTAAAATCATCAAGTACTTCTATTGCATTATCGTGTAACTTAACGTTTACTTGCATCGATGTGCTATTATAAGTTTGGAATTCTACGATTTTTGTTTTTGATAAATTTAATTTTAAATTATTATTTTCTAACCACAGTACAACAGAAGTTAACGTTTCATATATTTTATTATTAATTGTATTCTTGTCATTTGTTTTAATTAATATAGTAGCATCATCAGCAAACAGCAAACACTCTTGATTTATGTCACTGGGTAAGTTATTAATGTAGCATAAAAATAGTAAAGGGCCAAGTACGCTGCCCTGTGGTACTCTGTAATTATTTTCACGATAAGACGATCTGAACGTTTGCATAAAATAAGCTCTATGACGCTTTGTAGTTTTCATTGTTTCCACACATTGCTGTCTGCCCTGAAGGAAACTTCTAATCCAGTCATTTGTTTTACCCCTAATGCCAAAGAGCTGTAGTTTTTGTAAAAGAATTTCATGACAAACCAGATCAAAAGCCCTAGTCATGTCCAAAAATATAGAAAATACCCGGAAGCCCTTGTCCAAATTTTCAGTGACCCACTTTATGAGAGAGAAGCAGGCCAAACCAGTAGAGCTCTCCTTTCTAAAACCAAACTGTTTCTCACTCAAAATATTGCAAGTGGCCATAAATGAAGAAACTCTAGAATATACTACCTTCTCTATAATTTTCGAAAGTATAGAATTTAAAGCTATAGGCCTATAATTATTAAAATTGTTTTTTAGACCCTTTTTATATATAGGCTTAACTATAGAATACTTCAGACGCGATGGAAAATGTCCCTCATTAAAAGAGAGGTTAATTATGTGAGAGAGGGGGAGTGATAAGAATTCTGCACAGAGCTTCAGCATTTTGGTATTTACTCCATCATATCCAGTTGAGTTCGTATTACGAAGGGAATGAATTACTCGAAAAATCTCTACCGGATGAGTAGGACGTAAAAACATGGTCTTCGGATTACTTTCCATCGTTTTTGTAGCTGAACTGTAATTGATAGAGTTCCTTTTGGTATTTGTAAGACCAATAAAAAAATCATTGAATGAGTCCGCAATCTGCTGTGGGCAAGTTAACGTTTTACCATCTTCCAGGCACATTTCATTAATCTCCACGTCTTGATGCTTACATCGAAAGTTAGAGTTTATTACTTCCCATGAAGCTTTGCATTGATTTTGTGCTTTTTTTATATATTTAAAATTATGAATTTTTTGAGCTAATAATAAACTTTTTTTTAGTATTTTATTATATGAATTATATTGATTTTTATTTAATCGTTTATCTGCTTTACTAAATCTGTATCGTAAATATAGTTGTCTTTTATTAATACAGCATTTCTTAAGGCCTTTAGTCATCCATTTATTATGCATGCGTCTACTCACCTGCTTTACTAGAACAATAGGAAAACAAAGATTAAAAAACAGAGTTAAGTGGTCGTGAAATATGTTAAACGCCTTTTCCGTATTCTCCTGCGAGCAAACATCATTAAATGATAGAGATGACATACATGCAATAAATTTATTTATATTATATTTAGAGTAACATCTTTTTTCTATAAACCATGATGGTATGTTGCAGTTTTTGCTATCTAATTCAACATCGACAGTCAAAGTCTGCGCCGTCTCGTGATCAGACAATCCTAAATAGTGTATGTTAGAACGAGTGTTAGACATGTCACTACATATTAGATCTAAGCAAGATGATTGTCTTGTAGGTTTCAAGATGTGATGATGAAAATTAAAGTTTGCAAATAGTGAAGTCAGCTCTTTAGATTTTTTGTCATGTTTTAAAATATTAATATTCATGTCACCACATACTATTTTTTTATGAGTAGGATATCTCCTAGTTAGAACATGTAAAAGTTGTTCCAAGTTATTAAGGAATATCCTGATGCATTCACTATTATTTTTATTTCTTGGTTTTGTTCTATAAATACATACAATAATTAATTTTAAGTTAGGCAGTTTAGTTATGCAATATTCAAATAAGTATGGTATTGGCTTTATTGGGACTTTAATTGCGACATATTCAATGTTCTTGTGCAGTAGTATACAAGAACCTCCTCTACGCTCCTTTTCACGACACAACGACGATGCTAGTTTATAGTTATTTATCATTAAGTTCGATTCTGAACCTTGCTTTATAAATGTTTCTGTAAGGCAAATTATACTTATATTACCCAAAATTTTACATAGATCATCAATGCTGGTTTCAATAATTTCCTTTTTAAAGAGTACACCCTGTATATTTTGATGAAGTAGTGTTACAGAGTATTTCATCATGGGAACGAAAAAACATTCTGCTATCATTTTTGTCATTTTGGACATCATGGGCATTTTGAGAGTCGGAAGTAAGGGTTTTTTTTATGGATAGAGTTTTAAAATAATAAGGGATTGTTCCTTTTTTAGGTAAAGACTCCTTGAGCATACGTAAACACTTATTAATCGATAACAATTTCATTATGTTTTTTATACCATTTTTAATAAATTGATTTTCATAATTTATATAGTTAATTTTATTATTTACCATAAAACTTATCAAATCCAAGCGTGACTGATTTTCGGAAGTGTTATAATTCATGTCCTTATCAATATCCACAAATGTGCAATGATCGTAATTGTTACATAATAATTTGAATTCATTGTTTATTTTTTTTGTATTTAAGTTAGTATTAAATTGTACACCTAGCAGTATCACTTTGTAATTTCTCAGTATATATAAAATATTTGTTAATGTAGACAATATAGTGGTGGACAATATAGTGGGGGAGCACCATGCTGCTAGTAGAAAAGGTCTCTGTGGAATGCCAGTGGAATGTCCATCAACAGCTCATCGACAACATGGTGCAGCAGATCTAGGTAGGTAAGGCTGTTGAGATGACCTTCAATGAAATAAGGCCCCAGTAAATAAGGGCCAATAATACCAACCCAAACATTTATTTATTTATTTATTTATGGAAAAGGTACACCAACAGTATAATATATCGTACATTGTTAAATACTATAAGCTTACAATCTAAGTTCTTATAGATATACCAATTACTGGCATACACAACATTTGCAGAAAAAATTGTACTTCTTGCATTTGCATTATTTTGAATAAATATTGAAACATGGTTTATATAATAATACACAATAATACGAAGAGAAGAAAAGTGATAAATATCGACATTGACACTTATAATGCTGGATTTACACGGAGCCAATATTTGAGACAATCCAATAAGCCAGTCCAATATTGGCATCGTGTAAATGGAGACAGTCCACTACATTGGATTGTCCTCAAGGCATTTTTGCTTAGCATTGGCATTGGCTTATTGGACTGGCTTAGTTGATTGTCTCAAGTATTGGCTTCGTGTAAATGCAGCATAAGGCAGGTTAATAACATCCATAAAGTTACTATACCTCATAAAGTTACTATACCTAGCGGAATAGAGCAACAAAGATGAGCTGTCAAACGAAACCGAAATAGGATGGCATTTGTATAAGTCAAATTGTTTAAAAATGCGTTCAGTGATGTACGTCACATTAATATCGATATCGACAATATTAATTACTAACAGTAATATTATTAATAGAACTAAAATGGGATGGGATCCCTCGTCGCTGCATAGCATAAAAGCAAAACATGATGTTCGCAAAATATCATATTAGCAAAACACCATATTGGCAAAAAATCATAATCTTAATTCACCACATTATTACAATATCATATTCTAGAAACATCATATATTATTAGCAAACTAACATGTTCGATTATCATCCTATTCGTGTAATAGATCAAGGATCATAAGACCGCCGGCGGTGTGTCTGGTTTTACGATCCTCAAGGGGCTAACAATATTTTCTTAACAAAAGTACAATTATGATAAAAATAGTGTTTTTCTTTTACATTTTATTATTTATTTACTCTTCTTTACATATAAAACTGCTCATGCACTAGTCTTTTAAACACTACTTTGCTCTGTGCACGACGGCTATGCAATGGCAGAGCATTCCAGAGACGGATAGCGGTTAAAGTGAAAGAGCTGGAGAGAAAGCCAGTATGATGAGCAGGAATTTGGAGAGTAAGGTTGCTACTGAAGCAAAGGTCACGCTGATGAGAGGCTTTAAGAAACTGAAACCTAGATTTCAGGCATCCGGGGAACGTGGATCATATAAAATATTCAATAGAGGTGAAATATATTATTAACAGGTTTACTGTCCAAAAATAAAACAATAGGCTAATCAATTGTTATGGACCATATTATGTTGTCTGCGGGACAGTGAACCGGTTAATAACTAGCGACCCGCCCGCGACTTCGGCTTCGTCTGCGTCGACCCCGTGCCCCGTGAGGAATTTCCAAAGTTTTTCTTTCACACAGACCTTGTCCATTTTTTTTTATTAAATAAGAACTTAAACGAGCAAGCGGGTCACTTGATGGAAAGTAATCACCGCCGCTCATGGCCGCAAAACCAGAGGAATAGCAGACGCGTTGCCGGCCTTTAAGAAAGGAATAGGCTCGATAAATTAAAAAAAAGTAAGAAAATAGCGAAGAAATTGTTAATTACAAGAATAATTTTGACTTTGATATCAATAAACGGTTATTACAGTACATGGTGCTAAGTAAACATTACTATCTAAAGAAACATCAGCAGAAGAATAGTATAATTTTATTTAAGCTTACCGAAACTAACTTAGTTGGAATTGCAGATTTCATCAAAATTCGTTTCGCTCCTCGCGTCTAAAAATATTTTTCTTCAAAATGCTTTCATGAACTGGAACTTTTGAAAACATGAACTTTTCTTGGGAATCCAGTTTGGACGATCAATTAGCCTAAGCCATGTATTTCTAGTATCCAAGTTAGTAGGAAATCTAAAAGATACATAAATTACCTACTAATGTTATTACCTATTCTAACAGTCAAAAACTGATACCTATGGATCGGCTAAGTATCTTAAATGTGATTACATTCCAATGTAATTCACATCTAAACGTCATATAGGTACTTTAATAACAATAATACATATTCGTTTACGTGATAGACAGTGGACACGAAATATTGATAACATGATACAGCCCTAGTGTAAAACGAAAATTATTTATTTACACAAATTATTCGTAAATTCTGCATTATGTATATTCTATCTTTGCTTCTTTCACTAGTTAAAATTCGAAGCGCATTGGCCTAAATAAATCCTAGGTAAGAAGATGTCGGTTTGTAATAATTTACCTGTGAAATGAACATTTTATGGTATTATTTCGCTGTGTTGTACAACAATCAATCACTGAAAAAGTCACCATGTTTATAAAGCACTATTTCTCAAAAATATTCACGATTTCACGTAAAATCAGAAAAAATCACAAAATCCAAATTCTCAGTGTGCTGATAAGTGCGGCCAACTGTCAAACAGTAGCCAAAAACGGTTCCGTTACGTCGCATCATGCATCTCTTTTTATCCCACAGTGTTGTTGCTAAAGACATCCCGCTCCCTCAGCCCTTTGTTTCTCTATTCCGCTAGGTATAGTAACTTTATGATAACATCTGGGACAGTTCAGTCAAAATGATCGAACAGATTCAGAACATTAATTTTGAATTTTGCCATCTTTTGCTCATATTTTCATTCAGTTGATTGTATTTCGAGCAGCTGCGGTAAAGAGGAGCATTCTGGCCAACATTCGTCTTAATAAAAGGTAGCGCGAAAATTTTGTTTATTTGCTAGCGAGGCGGACGGAACGGTACGTGAAGTGCGACACCTTCCACGAGGTTATTACAATTCATGTGGCCCTTAAGAAGACTGTGAAGAAAAGTAAGGTCGTGCATAGTTCGACGCTGATGTAACGACTGAATATTGAAGAACGATAGTCGATTGTAGTAAGGAGTTCTATGGGATATACCTGGTGATATGGATGCGAGATATCTAGTGAATGCACACTGTATATTTTCGATTCGTTGAGAGTGAATAGCATATATAGGGTTCCATGCGACGCTTACGTACTCTAACACTTCTAACTAAGGCATAGAATAGTTTATTTCGCACTGTGATAGAATTAAAGCCTTTATTAGATCGCTTAATGAATCCCAATAACATTGCTGCTTTTTTAACTATGTTATCTATATGAGATACAAAACTCAGTTTTATGTCTACTATAACACCCAAATCACGAATCTGTTCCACTTCCGACAGAATGACACCGTTGATGTTATATACAGAGGGAAACATGTTCTTTTTGTTTGTAATTTTGATGTGATTGCACTTACTGACATTTAAGCACATTTGATTTGAATCGCACCAGTTGGTAACGTTATTGATATCTTGCTGAAGTAGATTCATATCCTCAAGGGAGCCAGCAATACGATATAACTTAAGGTCATCTGCATAAAGAGAAAACTTGCTATTATAAATGTGCGCCGTGATGTCGTCAACAAATAATAGGAAAAGCGTAGGACCTAAGTGGGAACCTTGAGGGACGCCTGAGTTTGCATGATAATGTTTTGACTCATAACCTGAGACAGTAACTTGTTGAGGTCTATTTTTCAAGTATGAATCAAACCACTGCAACAACGCCCCATCGATTCCGTGTGATTTAAGCTTCAACAGAAGCAGGGGGTGACTAACTTGTCCAAAGCACTACTGAAGTCTGTGTAGATGACGTCTGTTTGCTTGGCACTGTCTACGTTTTTAGCAACTTCAGTTATAAATGAGGCTAAGTTGCTTTGGGTAGAGCGACCGCTTCTAAAACCGTGCTGATGGTCTGATAGAGCTTTGTCCACGTGACGACTTAATATGGGTTGTAACAGAGACTCAAACAAATTAGAGAATGATGACAAAATGGAAATGGGGCGGTAGTTTTTGACGTCGGAAGAATCACCCTTTTTATGAATAGGGATAATTTTTGCTTTCTTCCACTCGTCGGGGAAAACACCTTCGCTCAAAGAACGATTAAATATCAGGGTAAGTAGCAGTGATATTGCAGGCCCACAAAGTTTTATAAAAACTGGTATGTTTCCATCGAGACCCGGTCCCTTATGGCTATCAATTTGTCTAATCTTCTCTGCAACCTCAGATTCTGTGAAGGAGATTTGGGACAAATTGGGATGCATTGATGTCTTAGCACCATGGTCATTAGATAGGACGTGATTGCCGAGGCTAAGAATCCTTGGAAGAAAAGTGTTGGGCAAAAAGATTTGAAATATCGTGACCAGAACACGCGGTATTATCGTTCAATTTCATTTTTGCTTCCGGAGCTCTCACTGGCCGGACGAAACACAACAGCACCAAGTGCCATTATTTCACGCCGGATATTCGTGAGAGGGTGGTATTACCCCGGGCGAGCCGGCCCAATGCGGCGTGGCTCTACCACTCAGTCAGTGTCACTCATTTAGCACCACCCAGAGGTCACGTGTAGGGTCTCAAGGGTAAACCTGATAACCTGTAATTTGAGACATTGCATACATTTTGTATTTATAATAATAACAATAATTTATTTATTTGACAGACAACAAATATCCAGTAGTGTTAGTATACAATATCTTAAATTCTAAGTTAGTAAATGATATTAAAAAGAGATTTAACCCTGCACACAAATTAGAACAGATCATGCACTGTGTAGTAATAACTGCTTTATACAAAATGTATGCAACGTCTCAAATCAGTGCGCCGTCCGGGCCCCGTCCGGGCCCGGACGGAGCTCGCCCCGTGCACGGCCCGCTTTAATATAATTCGTCCCTAAGACGGTAATACTCGTGCCAAATTTCACAGTTCTAGGTCAACGAAAAATACCCTAATACATTTTGATTCCCTTGAGAGTGTCGAAATATAGGGTCTAACAATATCAATAAGCAAACGTTTAAGGGGAGCATCTATACATCACATTGAGCATGCTCACCAAATTTCGTCCAAAACTACAGGCCAGTTACCGAGGTAATCATAAATCATAAAAATCATAAAATCTTTATTTGCATAAAACATGGTAACAAGGATGTAATTATTGGAGGATAGCAACATACATGTTTTATCGATCTGTCGATATGCAAATATTTTGTCGTCATGCTTTTGAAATTAATTATTAAATAAGTACCTATCTATAATTCTAAATTTACTAAAATAAATAATTACAATATTTACTAAGATTAGATGTTACTGTGTCATTAACAATTTATAAAATTATATAATAAAATTAAGATTTAAAACATTATTATTTATTCAGGACCAAAGCCATCGTCACAGAGAAATATTGAGAAGTCAACAATAAGTCATATTTTGATTACCAATTTTATTTAGATGTCATTCTTTTTATTTTAGATTTCCTTTCCGACAAAAGTTAATAAATTCATTTATGTCATAAAAACAATTTTTCACAAGGATTCTAAAAACAGTCTTTTTAAAGAGATTAAATGGCATATTTCTGATATCGTTGGAAAGTAAATTGTATAATCTAATACCCATACTGTAACAATTTCTTGAGAAACAGGTAGTAGCTAATGGAGGTACAACTAACTGATTGGGATATCTTGTATGAAAATAACACTGTTCACGTTTTTCTGTAAAAAAAATTAAGTTTTTCTTTATAAATGTCAGTACCTCGAGTATGTACAACGATGGTAGAGATAGAATGTTTAACTGTTTAAAGAGAGGACGGCATGATTCTAACTGTCCCGCATTGCAAATAGATCTTACACATTTTTTTTGTAAAATGAAGGCACGTTTTATATTTGTTGAGTTTCCCCACATCATAAGCCCAACAACAATCAACAATCAACAATCAACAAAACATTATCATAATTCACCAAAAAATACACTCTTTCCAAACCCGTACAGCTGCACTACACGCACACAAGGATAGCTGAACATGCACACTAAACTGTTAGTAAAGATACAGCATGTTTCATGATGTGCATTATTTTAATTGATTTAGTTTGTTAGAAAACATAACTTAGAAAAATCACTATAAAACTGGAGCCCATTTTTGTCATTGTATTCAGAATGATGTATAGATACCGCCCTTAAACGTTCGCTTGTTAATTTTGTTAGACCCTGTATACGTTTTTTGCGGCATAAAGGGCCCTATTTTTTTACGTTAAGAGTTTGATTATTTTACAGCTTCAAGAGACTGTAGACCTGAGTACATCGTTTTAATTTCAACTGGATACCTACACGCATTCCCGAGATAAAGGGTCTTGACATACAGACAGACGGACTACAAAGTGATCCTATAAGGGTTTCGTTTTTTTCCTTTTGAGGTACGGAACCCTAAGAACCACTTTGGCTTCACCTATAAACTCGTTGTAAAAGTAACAGTAAATTCCAAGTACGTAAAATAATTTTCTGTTTTTTTTTTATTTAAAATTTTAAAATCTAAGCAAAGTAGCAAAGCAATGACTAAATTACTTTTCATTATGTACATTTAATATGCATCCATTTTCGTTAAATGGTAACTAGACAACGCATAAACATTACTTAAAATACTTAAATACATACTTATTATACATAGAAAACACCCAGACCCAGATTTAGAAAAACAATAATTTCTAAATTGACCCGACCGGGGATCGAACCCGGGACCTCAGAGATGGCGACACCATGAAAACCGGTGTACAAACCACTCGACCAAGGAGCTCGTCTAGTATCATTGTAAAGACTTCAGGAATACGATAGATTTTGGTATTTTTTATTATGCTAAGTGATAACGTGCTATAACCGTGTCGCGTAGCGGTGAAAGAATACTACTATCCCCTCTCTACCCTTGGGTGTCGTAAAAGGCGACTAACGGACTAAAGATTGCATATACATCCAACAGCTTTAAGCGGCGATGGGTTCACCACCTGTCACGCTGTGCACATGTGGTGAAATTTGGTGAAATGTGGACTATGGTAGAGGACTGCATTTGGTGTCCTCATTGCCTACTCTCTGACTAACCCTTCGGGGATAATAGTCGTGAATATATGTATGTATGTATAATTTAACCGTTTTGCGTAGCGGTGTAAGAATACTACCACCCTATCTCTTCTATTGGGTGTTGTCTTCAAAAGACGACTAACGGACTTAAGATTGCACATACATCCAACAGCATAGGGCGGCGATAGGTTCACCACCTGTCTCGCTGAGCACATGTGCAGTCGCTATTTGGTGAAAAGTGGACTATGGCAGAAGACTGCTTTTGCGGTCCTCAATGCCTAGTCTCTCTACTAACCCTTTTGGGATAATAGTCGTGATTATATGTATGTATTATTGCGCTGCCTAACGATTTTAAAAATTCGTAAGACCATGGTTAAATTAACTTTAGGAAAGGACAGTGTCAGAAAGTATCTTTTATTAAATCTCTGTAGATAAAGTATTACAACCCACCAACGCGCATTGGGGCAGCGTGATGGGTTAAGATGGCCCAATATCCCAACCTGCTATTGTCCACGTAGGAGGCCTGTGCCCAGCAGTAGGACGTTTTTAGGCTGATGGTGATGATGATGATAAAATACTATACATAGTATAACATCAATGGTTAGAATAAAAAACAAAAATTAAATTATTTTGTAATTTGTAAGCACCTAGTACTTAGTTACTTTATTTAAAGATCACCAAAATCATAATGAAGTACAGGGATTGTGGCTACGGTCACTGGTATATCTTCGGATAGAGCTGTATGGAACGAAAATTTTAATTGAGCCTGAAAATAAAAAATATGAATAGAGTTTATGAAATTCACCATAGGTACTAGTTGAGTTTTGTAGTCGAGTGGTAACCATCGATCGGTACCCGGTTTCAATTCCCAGAGAGGGTAAATATTAGCTCGGTTTGGTGGGTAGTACGTATTTATTGTCACACACGGTGATGAAATGAAGGAAAGGCTTCCTGTCAGCCCCTCTAGACAAGTGGCAAGAGCTCCCCTCTATTATTCGTAATTGTCATCTCAATGGTAATCGTAATATTACGTCACGCACTGCTGTCACGCGCGCATTTTATGGCTATTTGACAGTTGTAATCAAGACCCGATACATGAGCGACCATGATTGAGCTTCGTATGACGTCACATTTCAAATAAACAAAAACTATCTGTCCGGTTTCAAGATAAAATTTCTTTGTTTAGTGAAATGTACGTCACATTCGTCACACATCACAGAGCAAAATGTCACGTGACCAACCGTTTTGGCGCAAAATATGAAATTAATGAAGAAATATATGTTTTTTCTTTTAGAAAAAGCTTTTTTGAGAAAAAATAAATATAAGAGTTATGTTTTTAATTTTATAAATACTTTTCCGAGAACTGTCAAGTAGCCAAAACGGGCGGGAGCGTTTGCCACTTGTCTAGGGGAACTGATTGTTTTCGTATATTTTAACAACCTTTATTGATAGAATATGACAAGTAGAGATTTCTTTAAGAATTTGCTTAGAGCATTAAACCTTAATGCTCTAAGATAATTTGGGTCATTCACACAGTTCACACTGACTAAAAATTTGACCCACCGTTTCTTGCATGAGTGGTAGAAGTGTGCGCCGATGCCTTTTGAATCGGCGGCGGTGGCGTTTGATTTAATGAGTCTTAGGAGGCAGCGTAATCAGCGTAAGTGAAACACCTCAGCTACCAAAGTTCATTTATAAAAACAGTTAAAAAAAATATAAACATGAACAAAAAGTCAAGTTTCTCGTCTTTAGCACAAACTATTATTATTAGGTAGAACCATAAACCTATATAACTGGACTGCGCACTATGAATGTAAAATCGAGCCGAGTGAGAGACATAAAAATAGTAGTTAGTCTCTTTCAATAAGGTGTCCATGTTTCTTTAATATTTACCGGGATACAATAACCAACAAAACTTTTATTTAATTTTATTTAGACATGTGTGTACCTACCTAAGGGATATCTACAGACATGCCAATTTATCTGTTTCGGCGGTAATAAGACCTAAGGAAATCACGTGCATTCGATTACAGCTGTAATGACTGAATATAGAAATATTGGCCGAACAATGCGATCAAAATTATTCGTTTTTTTTATTTTAACAATTAAATGACGTTGAAACTGCAAGAAATGTTTGCTTTATTTCTTTTCATGTGTCGTATATCGTACTACTGTGGGCTTAGGTTGGTTGAATGCTCTAAGACTGTGGGTAACAGCGGCTGATGTTAAAACTACATTAATTTTACAGAAACGAGCATGAACCATCTAGAATTGGATCAGGAACTTCTTTAAGATTTATATAGAATTATTTTTCTTGGTTAATTGATGAAATCTGTGTCTTTTTAATATAGATTACACATAACTTATAAATGTCTTGGTGACTTTTTCAGGAACGCAACAACTTATTTAAGTTCACTCACTACTAGACCGCCGACTTTTTGTCGGCGGTCTAGTTCATGGTCGGCGGCGGCTTTGGTGTATATTGTGCTAGTGGCGACCGCGTACTGGCTGGACACGCCTAGTAGGAAAGCCTACAACAAAATGGACCGACGATATCTAGTGAAGGCATCTTGAGGGAGGGCTTTGTCCAGCAGTGGAAGTATGTAATTTATAATAATCAACATAAGTTAAGTAAGTGATTGAAGTTTTATGCTAAGAAAGGTTAACTTTACTTAAATCATGATTTCCATGTACAACAATAACCTTGCCCACGTTACATAGGGTCAACCTGGACCTTTTAACAGTTATTATTAATACTGCAACCGATAATACTTACTCTCTTGCTTGGAGTGCTGGTTATGCTTTGCGCTCCGCGACTCACACATCTACTTCTCCTCTCACGCTTAATGAACCTAGCAACAATCACGCCGATTTTACGCCGATGAAAAGGTCAGCGGCGTACGCCACGCCGATCGGCGCACACTTCACATGAGTGGTGCATTTAATCATTGTTACATATTAATTAATTAATAAATACATACCCGTAGTATATAAGAAACATTTATCATTGGATCTTGGGTGTGGATACTGGAAGGTATTAAATGCGGTATATCCATATTAAGACAACACGTCTCTTTGTCAAGGTTTTGAAAGACTTTTACGCTTACATAGCACATCTTCTTTTCTTCTTCAGCATGTCCCTCGGTCACGTTATATCGTAACTTCTATAAATTCAGTAATTAAACAGTTATCTATAGGTTGGTCCTTGACAAATATTTTTATTATTAATATTCTATTGCTCTGTGTATTATTATTAATAAACAGTTTTAAATAAAGTAAATACCTACTTATTGTCATTATTTATTAATATAATACACAGAGCACTAGAATAAACAAGCAATGTTTATCTTTTATTTGCACTATTTTATTAAGAAACGTAATTTACAATAGCACTTTATCACAATGAGTTGAAAAGTGATTATTATGTCAATAACGTATTTACTGACATGCATGCAGTTTTAATGCATGCGCATGCAGCACGCGCCAAATCATAATATGATATTTTCATAATTCATATTATTATTATGAACATAATTACTTTAACAATAGGTACGTTCATGAATACACTGTCCTAAAGACAAAGCTTCTTTTTACGTTGACTTTACTAACTTTTTGCAGTTTCGTCTGATGCCTTTTCGTAACCACACTTGCTGTCTTAAGTGTATCCTCCTAATCCTACCTATTAGAATTGGCATAATTTTGTCTTGGATACATATTCTATAATTCTCTAATTACACCATTAGTTACGATAATTCATTCAATCAAGTTTTCAATAAGGTTTAGGTTTCAATAAGCTTACGTACCTGAATCAAGTATACGCTGAGTTTAGATATTTTTGCTTTCTTTTCATTTTTTATTGTCACCTGAATAGGTATGCTCTGTTTCGAAGCGAAACCTGTATACGTTTTGACAAACAATGTCACTGTTCCTGTGTTCCAAAACATTTTATGCATTTCATGGTAGGAAGGTTCCTGCGAATTAAAATATTAAGATTATAAATTATAACACTAGCGACTTCGTCCACATGAACACCCCATATCCCGTAAAGAATTTCCAAAAAAAATCTTTCTTATAAACCTTGTCTTGAGAATGAGCGATTTACCGAGATCAAAAAAAAGAAATTGGTTGGTAATGACTTCATAGATGGCGCTTAGCATAGATTCTAGTATGGCGCTTAGTATAAAGGGCGAGTCTATGAAGAGCACGTGTATGGCTGCGTAATATTTATTCCATTCCAAAATAGAAATACTTCCTGGATGTCCTGAATGAAAATAGGTAAGTAGGTACTATTTTTTATTTTTTTTGATAGACAAGCAAGTGTAGAATTTATTACAGCCCTGGCAGTTGTCCCACCGCTGACGATGAACGAGAAGCGAGTCGAGCTAGAACTAGAAACGAGTTGGCGAGCAGCGGAAAGCGAGTGTGTAGTTCCGATAGTTTTGTCGCTGGGATAGGCGCGAGTGTACGAGTGAGACGGGCGATTACTTGCGCCACTCGCTCGCGGCGGCCGAGTCTTTGGCGAGAAATGACAGCTGCCGCTGGTTGGTCTCTCGGCGTGAGTTCTGATAGCTGAGCGAGAATTATCTTTGATAGCTCGTGTCAAACAGCGACGAACTATTGGAGCTTCCTCGCCGGCAGTGTGAACAGTCAGCGATCAACTATTTGTATATGCATCTCTTTTGTTTACACGGAATGTATATTTATTGTACGTTTCTTGAGCGAGAAAATAGCCGACAGTTAGTTGTTTACTCGCCTTTGGTAGGACAACTGATAGGTACGGCTCGGCTTTCATAAAACGCCATATATCGAGTGTTTTTGAAGTAATTTTTACTTTTTAATTTAGGCTGTCAGAAAATTGCCCATTACAACATAACAAAACTAGAATCAGCTCTTCTGATCTGATGCGATAATATACATTTTTTTTGTTATGTTTGTGATCGGTCAGGGTCCTCAGGACAAGGTTTACATGAAAAAAGTTTTTGGAAATTCGTCACGTGATAACGGGGGTGTTTAAGCAGACGAAATCGCGCGGGCCGCTGCCTGCTTTAAAATAAAAAATGGTGCGATGATTTGACTTACCAAGAAGTGTTCAATTTGATTGAGATTAACGTTTTCTAAAACAGTAAATGGCGTTGTCTTAATATTGTTGCATGTTCCACTGCACTTTATCTTAATGCAATATTTCACTTTGGCAACAGAACTTTCGAAAGTGGAGGGTAAATCGTTGGGTAATGCAAAATGAAAAGGATATTCATATACGCCTGGCAGCACTGATTTCCCTGAAAAGTATAAAACAGAAATCATTAATTTTTTAGATACCTATGTGAAATTGGTACCTACAGTAAACAGCACATAGACCTTCTTCCGGTTGTTTCTTGTATAGATAGCTTGACAAGAGACAAGCCCATGACATGAGGCATGTCCTAGACAAGTGCGAACTCTTACCTCCTGTCTATTCGTAGCTCGTCGTATAATGCGCGCGCTTTGCTGTATTTTTCACTGGCGAATAGACAGTACACAGGACACAGTACACAGGAGTGAACGATGAATTGCGAATAGACAGGAGGCGAGAGTTTTGCCACTTGTCCAGGGGGCTGGTGAGAAGAGATAAGAACAAAGTGGGGTAACTTTTTGTGTACCTAATATCTATGTAACTTAATCTGTGGTGGTGACTCGGTTGGCAGCCATAACCAGCAGGCCTATTCCCTAACTCAACTGACAGATAACATGATGAACACCCATAGAAAATACGCCGTACAATGTGAGCGCGCTTTGTATTTTTTACTAGCAATTGGCACAGTACACAGCAGTGTAAGACGAATTTTCTTGGATGTTATGTTCATCACTTTATCAGTGTCGAGTTATAGAACAGGCCTGCTGGACTCAAACAAACAATTCTTAGAATAAGATGCTACCTAAATGATTTTTATCATATTACTTAGTAAAGCCACAGAATAACTAATAGTGTATACCACAGAAATATATATTTCTGTGGTAACTTATAGCTTGCCTTGTATATTATCGAAAAGGTCAATGTTAATATGTAGCAGTTTCTTCTTTTGCGAATAGAACTTGATATTCATTGTTGGGCTGGGGCGAGTCCAACTTGCCTTACTGGTTCCGCTCACTAAAAAATCTATTCCTGCAATAATTAGAAAGTTAAGTCACTTGATGAATGTGATAAAATAATTTAGCTAAGTACTAAAAAATCTTTAAAATCACTATACTTTCAACTATTTGTTTCTGCTTAAATTCTAGTATAACCGTGCCAGTTACAATGTCACCACCGTAAAAACTTCCTGTAGAGTCACTGTTCAGGTTGACCTCGCAGGCTTCCCAAGTCATTTTTAGGTAAAATATTAAGAATGCTATGCATGTATACCTAGTTGGTAAACATTTAGCTTACTGACTGCTGATAATTCACATTCGATTATGTTGATAAGCCAAGATATTATTTAGTATTATCATATCGGAGTTGTACCTACACGTTAGAAATTATCTTGCTCAAAACACATTTAATCACAAAAGTAATAAGTAGGTACTTACCTGCAAAAATGTTATCGTTGCAAAATGAACATTACTAGAAATTCAAATAGATTCACATAAGTTGGTTATTAGGTAAATTTGCTCTACACTAAATATGATATAATTTAAGTAGTCACTAATAACTCGTGCATCAAGCTATTTGTGAGTGAGCTGTCTGCTGTCTCGAAGACATGGTTTCAGAACGTACGCTGTTTGACATACGAAATCTGACATTGACATTATGTCATATGTCATGTCAATGACAAATGACAATCGATGTACTTCCCTTCGTCGAAATTTTTTGGTGTTTTTTCAGAGTAGGTAGTACCTATTTCAAGATGATTTCTTTTACGAAAACATTAAATCCATCGTTTTAGTTACTATTTATTTTGATAGGGCGTTGTATTTGTGTTTTGTATTGGTGAACTTCCCTTCTTTCATGGGTTTCGAAGGCGTCCTACGCAAATTGATTAAGGTTATGTTATGCCCTCCGTCATATCGTGTTGAAAAGTAAGTAATCTTTTCTGGCTCAGCTTTCCTTTATTTTCATGCCATTATTTTGCCGTGGCAGCATAACAAATCCTTCAACGCTACTTGAAAATAAATATTCTTGGTTACTAATGAATAGATTTTAAGATATCTAAATTTTTTATAGGGTTGTCACTTCTTTTTATATGCCGGGACTTACAAGTTTCGGTCGTACACGCTACTGTAAGATAAAATATTTATCGTAACACAGTACTAAAATATGATTAAGTAAGCTGCCCTTACAATACATCTACAACTTATGCATTCATTTGCAATGAATGCAGATTTTACTTAATAACCACTTTAAGATTGTATAAACTTCAAATTCAAACTTTAAATCATTTATTTGCCAAACTAAGTGTAATACAATAGGTGGAATATAGTTTTAGCAGCTTAACAACTTAGTAACCTTTTGCAAGTATTGCAAATATTATACAGTTTATTGTACTGCATTATTATTATTATAATTATTGTAGTTTGATAAATACATTTACAGGTTAAATAATAATTAATTGAATAACAAAATTAAAATTATTAATGGGTTAACAAAATAATGCATAAACAAATTAATGGTAACAAAATTAAAATTATTAAAAGTATTAAAATTAAAATCAAAGTTAAAAATAACAAAATTAAAATTAATTAAGTATTCAATTCAAAATAAAAGTTAGAAATAAAATAATCAATCCAAATGAACAAATAACAACAAATAAAATAATTAGTAGGTATTTAACATTAAAATATCTACCAAATAGAAACGTTTGCTTATTAAAAATAAATTCAATTTTCTTTTAAACATTATTAGATTCTCTTCATTATTAATACTGACTGGCAATTTATTAAATATTTTAATAGACATATACTTAATGTGGACTACGATTTAGCATATTTATTCTAGATGGTGGTAAGTACAATCTATGTTTATTGCGCATGTTTACATTATGTGTGTCTACAACTTTTTTATATTGCTTTAAATTTTTATGTACAAATAAGGAAATATCTTGAATGTATATGGAAGGGAGTGTTAATAATTTGTACTTAATAAAATATGGTCTGCAACTCTCTGAATTATCAATATGAGCTATGAGTATATACTTGTATGAAAATAATTATATGTAAATTAAAGTAAACATAAATTTAATGTTTGTTTTTTAAAATTAAAACAACATCAGTGCTTTTTATATTGATCTACCAATAAACAACAGTCCAACCCAATTGGGTTATAGTTCATATCCCTATGTCCTGTGGAAAAACCTGAGCTTAGGAGTCTAGGCTGATAATGTTATTGACACTTCTTTGTTTTAGCTAAAGATGGATCCAAATATCTATGCTTTGGTCCTGGACACCCTGAACCGGGCAACCAGTCAGGACACAGAGGTGCTGAAGCCGGCTGAGAAGAAACTTCAGGAATGGGAAATAGAGCCTGGATACTATTCTGTGCTTCTGGTACTGCAATATTAAACTCATTTTTAGAATACAAATAATGTACTACAAATAAAATTGTCTACTTCAAACTACAAATCTCGACTTGAGAACCATCCCAATGAACTGGCCACAGCGCTTGGAAGTTGGAAGTGACATACCACAAACCTCTCAAGTGCCATGATATATAGGGCCTGGAGAGGCGATTCTGAAAGATGAAGGAGACCTCCCACTAGGAAGCAGCCTTCTAATGCCAAAAATCCTTAACAAATCTGCTCATAGTTTTAAGACTAATCACAGATTAGCACAAAAAAAATAGTAATAATATAATAAAAATATTTTTTTCTACAGGATGTCCTATCTAATCACTCGATTGACATAAACGTGAGATGGCTAGCTGTTATGTGCTTCAAGAACGGCGTCGACCGTTACTGGAGGCGGAATGCCCCCAACGCCATATCAGATGAGGAAAAGCAGAAGTTAAGGCAAGGGCTCCTCACACCCAACATACTGAGTGAGCCTGTTTCACAGATAGCAACACAACAAGCGGTGTTAATTTCGAAAATAGCAAGGTAAGTCTTATAATTATATATTTTTCAATATCAGTGATGTAAAAGAACTTTATTGTATGAGAATAATTGTCTTTAATTATAATGTCTTCATAGCTTAAGAGATTATAATTAAAGACTTTAAGCGCCATGGCGGTCACCGGTGACCAACAAACAATTAAATTTCAATTGTGTCTGGTTTTGTGGCAATCAACGTGTTAAGGGAAACTTTAATGTTAAAATCATTTATATAAACAATAGAGGAAGATACATTACCAGCGTGCCGCGCGCGCTTCTAGCATACTATGATAAAAAGTCGGAGTAGCACCGAATACCGCGACAGTCGTCAATACAGCAGTGACTTGTTCATACCAGTTAACCAGTTAACACAACGACGACAAGAATTGGAAGTATTCCTTAAAACGGAAAGAATAGACATTGCTTTAATCTCGGAAACTAGATTCATATCGAAAACTCATGTTAGTATCAAAGGTTACAAAATTTATACTACAAATCATCCTTCAGAAAACTCACACGGAGGAACTGCTGTGATAATAAAAGAAAACATAAAACACTACCCACTAGCGGAATATAGCACCGAAAAAGTTCAAGCTACATCTGTAAAAGTAATTGAAAAGTAAACTGAGACAACTTTGTCTTCAGTTTACTGCCCCCCAAGACACATAATTTCTACAGAAGACTATAAGTCATATTTTTCCAGTCTAGGAAATAGATTCATCTGTGGTGGAGACTGGAACGCCAAGCATACATATTGGGGCTCTAGACTAACTTTACCGCGAGGTAGACAACTATACCATGCTATTGGCAGTCTCAATCTCCTCTGCATTTCACATGGTGAACCAACTTATTGGCCATCGGATCAAAATAAAGTCCCAGACTTGCTTGACTTCTACAATTGCTAAAAATGTTTACTACAGCAACATGAAAATCGAATCATGCACGGACCTATCCTCTGATCATACCCCTGTCATCCTCAATGTGGACTGCAAAAAGGTAATGGTGGAACGTAACATAGGAATTTATAACCATAATACTAACTGGGGTTGCTATAGAGAAAGCATCACTAATGATGTAAATCTAAAATTACCATTAAAAAATCCCAATGATGTGGAATCTGCCATTGAAGGTTTAAACAAGTTAATCCACAATTCTGCATATTAAGGCCTATTCAAACCTGAGCGGTATTCGCTGCCGCTGTGGGTAAAGGTATATACCGCGCGGTTGTCGCGCGGGTTTCGCTCAGGTATTTAGTATAAAGTTCCGCGGCTAGAGCGACCTGCGCGGTATTTTTGCTGCCGCTACCCACAGCGGCAGCGAATACCGCTCAGGTTTGAATAGGCCTAAAGTCAACCCCTAAATAAAGAACTCGGTTGCCTCAATCTCATTACTGCCCTAGACACATTAAGGACAAAGTAAATGAACGCCGAAGATTAAGAAAGATATGGCATAACTCTCGATATCCCAGTGATAAAACGGCTTTCAACAGGGCTTCACATGATCTTAAGAGACTAATCAAAGAAGACAATGACAAGAATCTCCAAACTTATATGGCCAGCCTTACTCCATCTAAAAAAAACAATTATTCTCTGTGGAAAGCAACTAAAAAGCTTAAAAGGCCAGTGGTACACGTGCCTCCAATTAAATTAAGTTGTGGTTCCTGGGCTCGATCAGATCGGGAAAAGGCAACCAGGTACGCCGAGCATCTCCAATCAGTCTTCCAACTGCACCGAAGTACTAACCCGGACCATGACAAAGAGGTTAATTCATACTTGTTCCCCGTTACAGATGTGCTTACCTTTAAAGTGTGTTACTCCAAAAGAAGTAAAAAGACAAGTAGACTCCTTGAAAGATGGTAAATCGCCAGGATACGATCAAGTCGACTACTCTACTGAAACAACTTCCGAAGAAGGGTATTCTGCTTCTGACAATGACTTTCAATGCCGGTTTGAGGCTTAACTACTTTCCTGGACAGTGGAAGATAGCTCAAGTAGTGATGGTGCCCAAACCAGGAAAACCGGCTAGTGAAGCAAGCTCTTACAGACCAATCAGCCTTCTTTCACTAATTGGAAAACTAATGGAAAAAATCATCCTGGTCAGAATGCGTCAACACTTGACTAAAATAATCCCATCCCATCAGTTTGGATTTCGAGAACATCACGGCACTGTAGTGTGTGCATCGCCTTGCTGACACCATTGCTCGAACACTGGAAAACAAACAATATTGCTCCGCTGTCTTCCTCGATATTGGACAAGCATTTGATAAGGTGTGGCACGATGGACTACTGTTCAAAGTTAAAGAGACCCTTCCACATTCATTTTTCCCATTGATTGGTTCTTACCTGAACGGGCGCTGTTTTGAGGTTAAATATGGGACTGAAACCTCACAAGTATGCAAAATAGAGTCTGGGGTTCCGCAAGGGAGTATTTTGGGACCAATTCTCTATCTGATCTTCACAGCCGACTTGCCAACGCATGATGACACTACCACGGCTACTTATGCAGACGACACAGCACTATTGTCAGTACATGACAACCCCAACACTGCCTCTGCTAATTTGCAGACACACCTGCATAAAGTTGAAATGTGGCTGGACACATGGCGCATTAAGGCTAATGAAAGCAAATCAAGTCATGTCACGTTTACCTTAAACAAACGAAACTGTCCACCTGTTGTTCTCCATAACATACCCATACCGCAAGCTGAAGATGCCAAATATCTGGGGATCCACCTTGACCGACGTCTCACATGGCGAAAACATATATGGACTAAAAGAAAGCAGCTTGATCTAAAACTCAGAAACACGTACTGGCTGACGGGACGGAGATCGCAGCTAAGTCAGAACAGTAAAGTGACGATCTACAAAGCCATTTTGAAACCAATCTGGACATATGGTATCCAACTCTGGGGAACAGCTAGGAATAGCAACATCGAGATTCTCCAACGATTTCAGAACAAAACATTACGTACTATGCTTGACATCCCATACTTTATAAGCAACAAGCTTATACACATGGACCTGAATATCCGCACCGTCAAGGAGAAAATTGCCAAATACAGCGAGAAGTATCAAAGCCGACTACATGAACATACCAACCAAATGGCGTCAAAACTCGAGGGGACAGGGAGCTTAAGTTTTTCCCAATTAAAAAAACACAGTATGCCCTTTCTGAAGAACAGATTCACCCACGTGTGATAGGAAATCACTGGATATTCCTATCCAAAAGAGACATCAAACAAAAACAAACAAATGGCTCATTGTTTGAATTAATAGATTGCCATGTAACAGAAAAGACAAACGAGAAAATTTTTTTATCATTTAATGGGGAAATCATCTTTCTAGATTGTATTCAATTCAATATATATATTTGCCACATGGAAAATCAAAACAAAGCATAAAAAGTCTGAAAGTCTCGATAATCCTTTTCTTCTGTTGATCAATGCATATATTATTATTTACTTGTTCATACCAGTGACGTTTCAATGTCCTGTGTTTGTACATTAACACTAATAATATTAAATTGTAACTGCAAATCTTTATCTGCTTTACTCATTTACTAACCCATCTATTTGTTATTGTTACAGGTATCTCAACAGATACACTCGGTAGACAGTTCCTCAAACTTAAATCTTATTTTCTGACGGTTTTGTATGAGCATAACGCCTTTAAGTTTAAAGCAGAGTCGCAAACAAAAACTAAACCACATAGTCTACCCAAAAACTAGACATTGACTAAATCATAGCAAGCCATCAAATAAGAAATTGAATTGTCGTGGAACTTTCTGGTGTTTACTGACCCACGCAGGGTCAATCCTGAGTGACGGCGCATCGCGCAAGCGGAATCCGCCGCGCACGAAACAAGTACTCAACATGTAAGAACCTGTCCGAACTGCGAGCGGGCGCGCTTACATACTTTATTTCTACGCTCCGCAATCCGCTTCCGCAATGCGCCGTAACTCCGGACTTGGGCTTAGCGTAGCTCTGTCTCGCGTTTTTAATTGACATTAAATTTAGCTGTCTGTCACACTACAAAGAGTATGTAGTTGAGTAGGACTATTTTGATTCATATTAATAGGGGCATGCCGTATCATCCTCTATTGTTTATATCAATGGTTAAGATATAATTCTGTAACATTTCAATATGACTGCTTAATTGTTTATTTAAAAGTCTATAATAAACAACCTAACCCAAACTGTTTGCTGTCAAGGTTCGACTGTCCAACTCACTGGCCGAATCTCGTGCCAGACCTGGTTGGAGCCCTAAAAGCGCCTCAGCCGTTGATGCAGCACAGATCGTTGCTGATATTCCACCACTTAGTCAAAGCGTTAGCTTCCAAACGAATGGTAGCTGATGTCAGAGTTTTTCAGGTAAATGTACATAAATAACACCGTAATGCCACTTACCATCAGGCGGGCAGTATGCCTGACTGACAACTTAGTGGTGTAAAAAAAGATTCCGAAGTAGCTATGATAGATAGATAGATAGATAGATAAACACTTTATTGCACATACACAAGAAACACTTTCACATGACATAAACTTAAAACTAGTATGTACAAAGGCGGTCTTATCGCTGAAAGCGATCTCTTCCAGACAACCTTTGGTTAATGGAACCTAAGAAGGAGATAGAGGAAGTGCGCAAGTTTTAATAAATAGCTAATATGATGGACAACAAATGAATATATACATTTATTTCTAAAATACACACATACAATACATAATATAAAATATACATACTTACATTATATATATAAAATTAAACTATAACACGTTACTAGCAGACGACTGAGCCAAAAGATGCTTGTGGAGTTTAGACTTAAAGATGGACAGTGACTTGGAGTGACGGATTTCGGAAGGTAAATTGTTCCAAAGGAAAGTAGCTTGGATTGTAAAAGAATCCTTATAATATCCCGACCGCGTAAAGGGAGCCTTAAGCACGTTGTCCGATTTGGACCTTAGACCACGATTGTGATCCTCCCCGAGAAACCGGAAACATTCTTTAAGGTAAGAAGGAGTACGAGGATCATACAGCACGTTAAAAAGAAGAATAAGAATATGCTCCTCACGACGCGACCTAATAGGTAGCCATTCAAGCCTGTGCCTGTATTCAGACACATGGTCGAACTTGCGCAAACCATAGATGAACCTGATGCAGAGATTTTGTAGGCGTTGAAGCTTATTAAGCAGATCTACATTTAAATCAACAAGGCAGACATCGGCATAGTCCAAAATCGGTAAAAGGAGAGATTGCGCAAGCTCAACCTTTGTCTTCACAGGGAGCAAGTTCTTCCACCTCCGAAGTGACCCAGAGGCAGCGAACAACTTTCGACTTATCTCGGACACTTGAGGAGACCAGGAAAGAGTGCAGTCGAAGAGGATGCCTAGGTTCTTAACAGTAGGACAGTAGTTTAATAAGACACCGTTGAACGTCAGCGAAGGTATACATTTTTTGTCTAATTTAGCTATTTGTTTTGTGCCCCCAATGATAATAGCCTGTGACTTATTGGGGTTGACCGTTAAGCCATAGGTTCGACTCCACTCATTAATAGTCATAAGGTCATCATTTAAGCTGGCGATCATACTCTCAATATCATCGACGGAGGATTGCGAATAGATTTGCAGGTCATCAGCATACAAGTGGAATTTACATGAGAGGAGTGGAGTGAGAAAATTGATGAAAATCGAAAAGAGGAAAGGAGAAAGGACACCACCCTGGGGTACACCAGCAGTGACATCGCTAGCACATGACAGTTTGTCATTGGCACGCACACACTGCCGCCGGCCAAAAAGGTAGCTGCGAAACCACTCTAGTACCGAATCTGTTACAAGGAGAGACTTAAGCATTGCTAGAAGAATATCGAAGTCAACGGTGTTAAAGGCATTGGAAAAATCCAACAGAACAAGCGCTGTCAACCGTTGATTCGACATTCCCAGACGTATGTCATCGGATACCCTTGTCAGAGCAGTGGTCGTACTGTGCCCCGGGCGGAAGCCGGATTGGAAAGGGCTAAGGAGATTATTTGAATTGACAAAGGCACTAAATTGGTGGAGGACTAGACGCTCTAGGATTTTAGAAAGGAAGGGAAGAATGAAAATTGGTCTAAAATGAGAAGGTAAGGAAGGGTTAGAAATTTTAGGAATGGGTATGACTACTGCTTGCCTCCAGCAGCTAGGGAAACTGCCGGTGTTGAGTGAGAAGTTGAAAACGTGACAAATGATAGGCACAAGAATATCAACACCTAACAGAATCATCCTCCGGTTAATTCCATCCATACCTTCAGCATTAGATTTTACTGCCCGGATATTATCTTCAACTTCGCGCTCAAAGACCGGCCGAAAGGAAAATGTAGGATGTTGTAGGTTCGGAGAGGAAGACAGGGCTTGAAGTGTACTTTGTTTCAAATTATATGGGATGGAGGAAGGAGCTGAAAAGTGATGGTTTAAGGAAGCTAGGTCGAGGTTGTTAGGAACAGAGGTCTTAGACTTACCAATACCAAGAGAATTTAAGAATGTCCATACTTTAGCGGGATCACCATTTGCAACAGAAGAATGTATGTGACGACGCTGCGCATCCCTACACAATCTACTACACCGATTTCGCAACTCTCTATATGTGTTCTGATTTGCATCCAACGGATCCTTCTTGTATCGTGCCTTAGCAGCATTGCGCCTGGCCATAATGAGTTTTATGTCATTAGTAAGCCAGGGAGCGGGGAGATGTTTGAGCCGGACTGGACGAAGTGGAGCATGGATATCAAATATTTGGATCAGGTTGGAGTTGAAGATTTCCATCTTTAGGTCAATGGTTGGAGCGTCAAACACCGCATCCCAGTCAATACCGCTAAGGTCAGACGTAAAGCGAATAGTGTCAACATTATTGAAGTTACGCTGCATGATCACTCGTGGTCTAGGTTTAGGACATCGGATCTTATAGGAAACAAAAATAAGGTCATGATAGGAAAAGGCTTCAGCAGGAAGTTGGCCATGGGAACTCACGTGGTCAGTGGAGGAGACAATTGCAAGATCTAACAAAGAGGGCTGACAGCCAGGAAAATGGTGAGTCGCAGTTAAAGGAAGAAAGTTAAGATTAGTTGATTCTACAATTGAGCTAAGACGGGACGACCGTGAATCCTGCTTAAGTAAGCAGGTGTTGAAGTCGCCCATAATAATAGTATGGTCAGCTGTTGGTACCAGTGTTTCTAATACGGATTCAAATTTGGCAAAGTAGTCAATGTGGAGGTTCGGGCTATAAAACACGCCTAAGAGTATCTTTGAGTGACCCATAAGAACTTCTATGAAAAGATGCTCAGAAGATTCACAGTAGGCAGATGGAGATTTGTTGATAAGGTTAAATGGTAAGTGCCCTCTGAGATAAATGGCTACTCCGCCGCCACCCTTTCCAGTCCTGTCATTGCGAATGAGATGAAATCCGGGAAGACAGTAGGAGGTAGAAGGGAGACAAGGTTTTAGGAATGTTTCCGATACAAGGATGGCATGAATGTTTTGGTTACTGGAGAAGGTGGTCAACAAATCGGAATAATGTGCGGGGATACTTTGTACATTAATATGCACAACATTAAATTTTTTGGAAAAAGATGCTATGCTGGATGGATGCTATGCTCTTCTGGAAAGACGGCTACATCCCAAATCAGTGGGACGATGAGGGATAATTATTGACTTTTAAAAGTGCCAGAGTGTTTTTAATAAAAACTTGTTTGTAATAGTGTAAATTTGTAAACTTCACTCGCAATTATTGAGCTCAATTTGCGGTTGTTATTTGGTGAAACGTGAACTATGGCAATGCACTGGTATTGCGATCCTCATAGCCCAGCCTCTGACTAATCATTTGGGGATAATAAGTAATAAGTTGTGAGTGTATGTATTTTTCTTTAATAAAGGTTATTATTACGACCTCCTTGGTCGAGTGGTTTGTACACCGGTTTTCATGGTGTCGCCATCTCTGAGGTCCCGGGTTCGATCCCCGGTCGGGTCAATTTAGAAATTATTGTTTTTCTAAATTGTCTCGAGTCTGGGTGTTTTCTATGTATAATAAGTATGTATTTAAGTATTTTAAGTATGTTTATCCGTTGTCTAGTAACCATTTAACGAGTTTCTTCGAAGCTTCTCTTGGGCTAGATAATTGGTGTGATTGTAGGAAAGATTTATTTATTTATTTATTTAATGTTCTTTTAACACATTAGTGATAGTCCTGTTAACCCATCTGTTAATCTAAATGACTGTGTCGGAGTGGGTTCACGTCAGTAGTGTAACGGAGCTATGGAGATTGTACTACGATTTCTCGCGTTCAACCTGAGCATCTATCCGCTCGGCTACCGACGCCTCAAATACAGTAGTATATACAGAGCGTCCCACGGATATGCCACATGGAGGGAAAGTACCTTGAATATTGTAGATGGAACATTTTTACTGAAAGAAGACATTATTTGAATTTAAAAAACAATTTAAACTGCATATTAAAATAATTACATGGTTGAACCAGGAATCAAACCATGAGAGAAATAATCATTTAAAGCTGTATCATACCGATCGAAAGGCTTCATCATAAGGATTATTATTTGCTAAATAACAAGTGTCACAAATAAAAGGAAGACCATGAAATTTAACAATTATTGTGAAATTTTGTTCAGAAAAATGAAAAGCTGACATTGCCGTAAGGACATACAACGGACATTATCATAGGTACCTATTACTAATAAATGTACCCACTTGAGAAGTACGCATCATTTCCCTTTATAATTTAAGTGCATGGTATAATTTAAGTGCATGAATATGTATTATTCTAAATATCCACCACAACAAGATCAAAAAATCGACAGGGAGCGAAATAATCAAAAGAGTGCGACTTTGTATTCAACAGGAAGGGACTCATTTAGAGCATTTGATATATTGATTAATTTTGTATTAAAAATGTTAAAATTCATGGTCTTCCTTTTTTGTGTGACACCATGTTATTTAGCAAAAAATTATCCTTATGCTGAAAACGGGTTCGATTCCCGGTTCAACCATGTAATTATTTAAATATCTATGAATGCAGTTTAAATTGTTTTTTAAATTCAAATAATGTCTTCATTCAGTAAAATATTCCATCTACAATATTCAAGGTAGTTTCCCTCCATGTGGCATATCCGTATATGTGTATTTGTTGTAAAAGCATTTGATAATATTTGTAGGAGCTGACACACTCAGTATTTTCGTTCATACTGAACCTTTGGCACGAGAACACCGAGTTATTTCTGAGGCATATACAAGAGGGTGCGGCTACCGAGCTAATCACCGAGCACTTGGAGAGGGCTCTGCTCTGTCTCCGGATATTAAGGAAGCTGACTGTATTCGGCTTCAAGAAAGCCCACGTGAGCCAGGATGCGGTGGCGTTCTTAAATGTGGTCTTTGACAGAGCTAAGAGCAGTTTGGAATGCAGTAAGTATTTTGGGATAGTTATAATTTGCTATGTAGTTGGGTTGGTGGGAATAGTGTAACTGTTAACTTCACGTCTTCTCTTGTGTGGTATATCATGACATATAAAAATGATTGTAGCTAAGTAAATGGAGTTTAAAATTTCTTAAATCAAAGTTTTTGTAGTTTCAGTTTTATTCAAAAATATACTTTAGAATCATACCAGTAGGATTGGTTTTTCTTATTAATTTAAAAAGTTTATGACCACTTGTGTCGCATCAATTGACTAATTGATTAATGTTGCCTGTAAACACCTTTTATTGCTGCTATATCACCTCTCGTGTTTGTTTCAGGAAAACTTCTGAAAGGCAGAGGCATATATCCATTGGAGTTATGCGAGAAATTCATAATCCACCTCACTAAAGTTGCTATAGGAGTCCTAGGCTTAAACCCTTTCTCTTACGTGCCTCTTATCCGACCGTCGTTGGAGTTCGCCTTGTACTACTGCTTTACTGAGCCGGGCATGGCGCTCATATACGAGAGATTCTCTATACAGTGTCTAAATATCGTGAAAGGGATATTACAGTGTGCGGAATATAAGCTGCCTAAAGGGAATGAGCCTGTCAAAGAGCCGTGTAAGTATCAGACTTGGTCTTGTCTAATGACGGAATAATAGGCGCTAAGGCGCTGCGCAGACGTAGACAGTATCTGTTATATTTCATCTCTTCCTCTTCTTATGTATCATACAAAAACGTAGTTACACAGTCCGGCAGCGGAAACTGAAGACGCTGCAATTCGCGTTTATGTATGACGATGTCACATGTCGGTAACAGAAAGTGTCTACGTTTGCACAGTGCCTGAAACTGTGGCAACGTGAACGTCTGTGAACGTCATTTTTCAATATTTATAACTAGTAGAGTCGTAGAAAACATTATTTTGGATTATGATAATAATTTATACATACATACCTACATACATATAATCACGACTATCATCCCCGAAGGGTTAGTCAGAGACTTTGCTAATAAAGAAGAAAGTGTGTAAACAACGGCTGCACTTCCTCCTATTATAACCTCGCGAACCACCTTGAGACTGAGTAGCCACACCTATTCTTCTTGACGGAGACACAAACAGCAACCCCGTCGGACGTGGCGTACCTCAACTACCCTGGCTACTCAATTGAGCATAAGTTCAAAAAGTGTGCAGGGGTCTGCGACGCTTTTCCTGTTGCACAATGACCTGTTGATACCGGGAATTGTTGGTTATGCAGATGACAGTACTGTCGTATGAGAGATACCTTTCGGATGCAAAAGCCAGCGGTGATGATGTGATGTTCATGAGAGAGGCCATGGTTGAGCGAACGAACCAGATGTTAAGCCACGTCTGCCAGTGGGGTGACAGTAACCTGGTCAATTTCAACGCCACCAAAACGCAAGCGTGTTTATTCACCGCTAAAAGGAGTCCCTTTAACCTGACTCTTACTTTCCGGGGTACATCTGGGCCTGTTACCGACAGTCTCGTCCTTCTGGGCATGAAGTTGCCTTCAGACCTCAACTTCGGCACCAGCATCGAGTCCAACGCTCAAACTGCAGCCAAAAAGCTGGGCGTAGTAAATTGACTAATTGACATAATTATGTCAAGCTATATTTCACGCCGGAACAGGCTTTTAACTCTATAAAGCTCAAGTCCGATCTTGCATGGAATATTACGGTCACCTATGGGACGGCTCAGCGAAATACCAACTAGCTGCACTGTACAGGATTCAACGCAGAGCTGAGAGGCTAAAAGCGACAAAGAACTGGTGAAGAGCAAGTTTCAAACCCTAGCTCACCGCGCGCCGCAAAGTTGCCTGTCTGTCGGTCTTTTACAGACTCTACTTCGGAGAGTGTGCTCTGGAGCTGCATGAACTCATACCGCCATCCCCATTCTTCCATCGGATATCCAGACGCACTGCGGGCTACCACCCTTTCTTGGTGGATATTCCTAAATGCCGCACAAAGCGCTACTCAACATCTTTTATACTGCGCACAGCAAAGGAGTGAAACTCCATCCCTGCGTCTGTGTTTCCGAGTACTTATAACCCGTCCATCTTCAAAGCAAGAGTGAATAGTCACCTTCTGGCTTAGCTCGCTCCATCGTGGATCCTTAGCCCCCCCTGGGCTTGATTCGGATCAATAGCAAACCCATTCCCAGAAAAAAAGACTATTAGGCAATGAGGACAGCAAAAGCAGTCCTCTACCGTAGTCCACTTTTCACCAAACAGCGACTGCGCATGTGCGCAACGTGACAGGTGGTGAACCCATCGCCGCTCTATGCTGTTGGATGTATGTACAGTCTTTAGTCCGTTTGTCGCCTTTTACGACACCCAAGGGAAGAAAGGGGTTGTATTCTTTCACCGCTACGTGACACGGCTTGCCTAGTGGCCGCGTTCTAAGTGTTAATCAGCAAATAAGTAAGAAACGAGACTTATAAATTAGTTTTTTCAAAAGAAGTGTAAATTTCCTCCAGTGACGCTGCAAGCCCACCAAGCCAAAATGGAGATCCTCGATCAGAACACGCTGTGCCACATGTGCCGCCACCTGGTGACGCATTACTTTGTGCTGAGCGCCGACGACCTGGCGCTGTGGGACGCGGAGCCCGAGAGCTTCGCCACCGACAAGGCGGGCGAGTCCTGGAAGTACAGCCTTAGGGTACGTAAGCGGCGTGCTACAGAGCCATGTACGAGACATATTGTGAACTTTTAACCAGTCGCGTAGTGGTGAAAGAATACTACCACACCCTCTTTCCTTGGGTGTCGTAAAAGGCGACTAATGGACTAATATCCACCAGCATAGAGCGGCGATGAGCTCACCGCCTGTCACGCTGAGCACATGTGCATTCGCTATTTGGTGAAAAGTGGACTATGGCAGAGGATTGCTTTTACTTTGGTCCTTATTACTCTCTGACTAACCCTTCGGGGATAATAGCCGTGATTATATATTTATCCTCTCGATCCACTGACTCTTCAGAAAGATGTTGCGTCTCTCTGTATATTGTACCGCATTTATCATGGGGAATGTTCTGAGGAATTGTTCGGCTTGGTCCCCGCGCTGATTTCCTTCACTGCACTACACGCAATCGATTGACATTCCATCCACATCAACATGATGGATCGTTCTGCAAAAGTGTGTACTATATGTTAGTACATATAGTACACACTTTCTCAAAACGATATGTACAGACGCCTGCGAATCAAACTATTGAAAACTGATATTGATCTTTAAAACAGAATGACAAAGTTGAGAATTGGCATTTGACATTTGTAACATTAAATTAGGAAATATGTCAGATATGGTTGTTTCAGACAAACCATGGACCACCAGGTCAGCGATCAAGGGTTGCCTGAAGCAGCTGCGCTTCGCAGAGTTTAGATCTTTTAAACTAACTTAAATACTATGGACTTACTGACTGGTCCGACGTCAGCTTGCCTTACGACCTTTTTTTTTTTTTTTTTTTTTTTACCCGATGTAATCCCTGCTTATGGATTCCAGCCTTCTGAAGGGAGACTGGATATGTGGGACTCTTCCGTCCCTCTTTCCACGACGTTACGTCGGGCGAGAGGGAGGGGCCTACCCACTAATCACCGGGGGTCCAAACTCCGAAAGCGTAGGGCTTGGGGTGGCGGTCACGGGACCTGATCCACGGGGGAATTGACCACGCGAGGGCCACCCCGTCGCCGTTGGCCTATAACTACTGCCTAGCAGCCGTTACGCGCCATCACACGGCGACTACGCGCACGCGGCACTACAAACAGACCCACAAAACATACATCCACACATACAGCCAACTAACAAGCAGTGTCTTCCCGCGAGGCACACATGCCTGTCGAACGCGAGGTAATGTGCCGAATATACGCTGCCGTCAGCGATAGTCCGTCCGATTAATTACACACAGCAGCCTCCGATGGCGGTTTACAGGGAGATTATTAAGATTTAATCTGATTTACTATCATCTCACCAACTCGCGCGCCGATGTGTGTGATGAGTTTCCAACCGAATGACCAAGTTCTCAATAAACGCCGGCGCGAGTCCTGCCGTCATTTTACCAACCCGTTTTTTTTCTTTGTAATTTTCTATCCTTTGCTGAGGCAAAGAGACCACACCCATACGGCTTTAAATTGATTTTTAACATGTTAGTTTATAATTTAACAATCATTATCTAATAGTTTTTTTATTAAGATAATTTCTAAATATTTTATTTTTACAAAATATTTTTGGGGTTTTTTATCAGTGGATCACAAGACCCGAAACACCGTCGACCATGATTGAGCTTCGTGTGACGTCACATTTCACCTAATAAACAAAAACTATGTCAGGTTTAAAGATAAAATTTGTTTGTTTATTGAAGTGTGACGTCATATGGCAAAATGTCACGTGGCCAACTGTTTTCGCGCAAAAATTGCGTTTGTAATTTTTATAACACTTACTTTACATTACATACTTTATAAAAATAATCGTTTTAGACGGTCACCATAAAAAGTACTTTGAAAATGATTCGGTACTACGAATTATTCGATTTAATGTAGAATGTAGACGTGTCAAGTAGCCAATAGATTGAACAAAAATTCACATTTCGTGGTAGGTTGAAATTTGGCGTCTCAACGTTGCTGTGTACCGTTTAATCTTTATGATTTTTTCGCTCGCCGGCTGCTAACGATAGATTCTTCGTCCCCGCAGCCGTGTACCGAGGCGCTGTTCATGGCTCTGCTGCAGTTCCGTGACGTCCTCGCGCCGGAGCTGGTGCGGCTGCTGGCGTCGCTGCAGCAGCGGCCCATACAGCCGGACGACCTGCCCTCCATACTGAGGAAGGACGCCGTTTACAACGCGGTGGGGCTGGCGGCGTTCGACTTGTATGACGACGTGAGTTCAAAGTCAAAGTCAAAATATATTTATTCAATAAACTCAATTAATAAGTACATTGAATCGACCAAATCTTTTGTAACCTACCACCCATTCAGGGCCCTGATTTTGTATCGCAATCTATAGATTCCACACCTAAACCTTACCGCGCACAAACGTCAAACGCATACGTTTTTGGGAGGATATCGTAACTTTCTAAGGAATTAACGTGGTTTTGAAACAAGAAATCGTTACAGAATAAGGGCTCAGGACGTCATATTTTAACTGTGACAAAGAACGGTATGTAAAGTTATGTCTTGTACCGTTTTTATACTCACATTCCACACCAATTATCTAGCCTATGTATCAATTTAGGAAAACCGTTCAGCTACATTAGCAGTTAACTTATAAAACAATGCCAATTACGGAACTGTATTATTTTTGAGAATGTAAATAAATAAATCCTTTTTTCAATAACAGTACAAAAAGAATATTGACGTTTTGAAGACAGTGCAAATTTAGCGTAACATTTGTGATCGCAATGGGTCGACGTGCGAGAGGGAGACCTCGGCAAACCCCACTAACATAAGATAACATTTTATTATGATGTGTTTCAGGTGGACTTTGACGAATGGTTTACGAATGTGCTGAGTCAAGAGTTAAAAATCAAAGACAATAACTATAGAATTATAAGAAGGCGAGTCTGTCAGTTGATTGGTGAGTTGTGATTGTGACTTAAGAGGCCTATTACATCTCGAATTTGATTTTTGCGTAAAATGCCCATTTTCGCATTTTGTAGTAATTTTGCAGTTGTATTTATCGTTTTTATCGAAATAGGATAATAAATATGTGCATAATATTACAAATCTCCATTCTGTGAGCATAAGTTGAATTCGGACGGCAGGCGCATCGCATTTTGTAGTAATTTTGCAGTTTTATTTATCGTTTTTATTGAAATAAGATAGTAAATTCATTATAAAATCTTTATTCCTCATGAAGTAACAATTACTCTGGTATAAATTTTGCTCAATAATCTTATCGTAGATAGGAGATATTCACAGTTAACTTATAGCGATTTTAGAAGTTTTTTGGTTTAGAATAAGATTTTTTTTCTATATAAAATCAATGATATCTAAAAATTCCGAGGCCGCTACGCACTATTCGACTATATAAGAGATAACATTATAATTTTTTTATTTCATTTCTTAGTAGTTCAATCGATGAGCTCAAAAAAGTGCCTGCGCGCACTTTATGAAAATCTTTCTCTGCAATTTTGGGTTTAATTAAAAAGTTAAGCAAAATTTACAAAAAGCGAGGCCGCTACGCACTATTCCAATATCTATTCTACACTATTTAATAAATCGTAATTGTTAATGTATTTTTGTTTCTGAGATCCATAACGCCAAAATTGGCCATTTTACGCAAAAATCACTGTCGAGATGTAATAGGCCTCTTAATTACTTTTAAAATTATATACAAAGGTATTCTGTAGATATGAAGAATACAAAATCAACTTACGTTTGTTTTAGATATATAGCAATATAGGAATTGGACTGCGACTTCTGGAACTCTGCATTAATTTTATTATAAACAAAAAGTACGTCATGAAATTATAATTTATGCATTATTTACAATTTGTTTCTTTAGGTATTAGTACCACATACCGTTTGAGAATTTTTAGTTTTAAAATTATGGCTGGTGACCACGAATACAAGTGCATTAATTGCCACATAGAGACTCTTTTTTTTTAACTAGTTAAAAGCTCGTTTCAACCAAGTCTCTTTGGTCTAGTGGCTAAGTTACCGGTCTTAGATCCAGAGGGCCCGGGTTCGATTCTTAGCGGCCAGTATATCTTTGTGTACTTAGTTTGTTTGAAAAATAAATAAAGTTTTGTGTTCCGGGTAAAGCGCGTTTCCACCTTCGGCCTTATCGTCACTAACCATCTGTGGTGAGATAAAGGCTAAGTACTTACCCGTAGGGGATAAAAAAAAATGGACCAAGGCGATATTGTTTTATGCAGGCCTCCTTCCCTCTCTCCTAGAAGCCGAGTGTAGTAAATTATCCATTACATGGCATCCCCTCTCTTTACATCACTAAGTTTTATTTGTACTGGCACCTCAAAACCAACCGTTAGGTTATGCAAGAAGTGCCAGACGTCCCTACGCCAGTAAACCAACTCGCGCAGGAGACCATCTGCGTTAGTTCTTGACGCCGAATCAGCGCCCGCCAAAGCGCGCTCTTCATTCGGTACTCATAAGACTAGCGTCTCGGGGGAGTTCCCCGTGAACACGTGTAGTTCACTGCCTTTTTTCCAGATAGGTAACCGGAGCTGTCGAGCTCGCTCACTTTTCGTTGTGCGAAGGGCACAACTCGCAGTTGCCACTGCTTGGGTCGTCAACTCTAAAGTCGACTACCAAGTGTCCACCTTGGTCGCGGAGTAGTGAGCACACTCACTTCTCGGAACCCATCCGGGAGCCTAGCCAGTTCCCACGTCCTACGCGGCTGGCTGGACCGGACGCTACGGCACCTAGGGGCCGCCCCTACTTGTTCTCCAGACTAGTACCGGAGATGCCGACAGTAATGTCCAATGAGAACCACCGGATAAAGCTGCCAACTTAAAGGGTAACTCACGTTCCCCGCAGGACTTTTCGCTTCAGGCTCCACCGAGACCGCTTTTAAGCCCCGCTCACTGTGCACGAGTTTGGAAGTCCTGGCACACAATACCAGGACAAACGAACATTCCCAAGCTCTACAGCTTATCCATTACAGGGCAGTGGTGCGGCGTGCGCGCGTCGCAATCCCTCCGGCCGGCAATGCACGAAGCCCTGCTGGAGCCGTTGTCGCGGCCCGACGAGGACGCCGCGGTGAAGCTGGCGGCGGCCGAGGCGCTGCGCAGCACTATAGACGTGTTCAACTTTGATGTGGACCAGTTCGCGCCGTACGCGCCGCATGCGATAGCGGCGCTGTATGAGTTATTGGTGAGTTAGCGTTAAATAGTATTTTAAGCGTGCTTAGGCGGTGAAAACGGAAAAATTGCCTGTTTTCTATTAGCTGTCACTCAAAACGTTTTAGATATTTTGCACTGAAATTTTCATCATGTATTACATAACGTTTGTGTGAGGGGGGGATCGATTATGAGCACAGTGCCTAAAATGCAAGATGTCACTGCTGTTATAATACCTAAAACGCTAATTGACTAAGAAGCAGATTGCCTAAAATGTAAGATGCCACTGGTGCTATAATACCTAAAACGCTAATTGACTAAGAAGCAGATTGCCTAAAATGCAAGATGCCACTGGTGCTATAATACCTAAAACGCTAATTGACTAAGAAGCAGATTACCTAAATTACAAGATGCCACTGCTGCTATAAAAAATGTACAAAACAGACCGTGCTAATTACTTTACTACAATGCTTAATTAATGTTAATTTAAAAATGGTATTACTGTTTTACAATCCTTTTTTATATTATTTTTTATGGTAATTTTAATGCACGAAGCAATTTCGGATTTTATTGAAATAAAAGTCAATTAAAATTAAGTTACAAGTATTAATTCATGATTTGATACATGTGAAGAATGAAATCGTAGAAAGGTTCGGTACCTACATGACAGTACCTAGAGTTCGTAAAGAACCATTCGCTAATGAATAATTGTCGAGAATGAAACGCAGTATCTGTCAATGTCATGTCACATATCGTCGTCATCGTAAGGGGTTTTTTTCCTTTTGAGAGCTTCCGCTGCGTGCGCTGCGTAAACGGTTGAAGTTTCGCAAAAATCATATATGACAGAATTGTTCCCCTTTATAAGTTCCAAAAAAAAGTCCGCGACAGCATATTATTCTGTCTATCTTTTAAGGTTGGCTCACTATAACCTTTTTTATGCTAACCAATTTTGTTCTAAAATAATGCATTATTTGCAATTACAATGTCTAGTAGGATTCAAGGTTAGGCAATCTGCTTCTTAGTCAATTAGCGTTTTAGGTATTATAGCACCAGTGGCATCTTGCATTTTAGGCAATCTGCTTAGTCAATTAGCGTTTTAGGTATTATAGCACCAGTGGTATCTTGCATTTTAGGCAATCTGCTTCTTAGTCAATTAGCGTTTTAGGTATTATAACAGCAGTGGCACTTTGCCTTTTAGGCACTGTGCTCATAATCGGGGGGGATGACTGTTTCCAAAACACGTTGAAAATATTTTGCTCGATAGAAAAAAAATCCTGAAGTTACCCCTTAAATTTCATATAAATGCACATTACGACTGTGTTTTACAATAATAATTCCTATAAAATCATAAACACATAAGTATTTATTTACCTTTTCAATTTCTTGACTGATTTGGATTTCCAAAAAACACCGCGAGGGCCCGTAATTGCGGCGGAATTTTCGCTGACTGCATAACCCCATTAAAATAGTATTTTAATCATTATTTTAAATTTTTATCACATGTTATACTTTTGAACTGAAAGCATTCATGTTTTCTAGCTACCAGATCTTGTCTTTGACCCTCTTTAATTTTTTTTATTATTTCAATTATTTATTAAGGAACAGAGAGAGAGAAAAAAGAGAGAGAGAGAGAGAGAGAGAGAGAGAGAAAGAGATATATAAACATTTATTGACAAAAAAATATCTATAAAATAATCAAACAACAACAATTTATTTATTCAATATTACATTACCCCTACAAAGTTATCTTTAAAAATATATAATTGTTTTCATAAGCTCGTTTGCCAGCTCAATATCATAAAAAAAGACTTCAGTTCGTTCTTCCATCCTGTCGCAATTTTTTTTATAATAATGCCTCACCTCATTCCGTAGGTGGACTCCGAGGAGTGCGACACGAAGATGCACGTGCTCCACGTGGTGTCATACATAATGGAGCACTGCGGGCCCAGCGTGGCGCGCGGCGGCGGCGCGGACGCGCTGTTCGCGTACCTGCCGCAGCTGTGGGGGCACGCCGCCACCGCCGCGCACCACATGCTGCGCGCCGCCGCGCTCGCCACCACCGTGCACCTGCTCAAGGTACTGCGCACCTGCTCAAGGTACTGCGCACCTGCTCAAGGTACCGCGCACCTGCTCAAGGTACCGCGCACCTTATCAAGGTACCGCGCACCTTCTCAAGGTACCGCGCCCCTGCTCAAGGTACCGCGCCCCTGCTCAAGGTACCGCGCCCCTGCTCAAGGTACCGCGCACCTTCTCAAGGTACCGCGCACCTTCTCAAGGTACCTCGCCCCTGCTCAAGGTACCGCGCACCTGCTCAAGGTACCACGCACCTACTCAAGGTATCGCGCACCTGCAAAGGTACCGTGCCCCTGCTCAAGGTACCGCGCCCCTGCTCAATGTACCGCGCCCCTGCTCAAGGTACCGGATACCGCGTCCCTGCTGCAGCGCGGCAAGCTTCACGTCGTACTCCTGCACAAACGCAGGACCTGTTGCAGTGCGGCAAGTGGCACCACCGTACCGCCGCCTCCATGTGTTATAATACCGTCATATTTCCATAGGCAATACAGTAAACTGTGGCGAGAAAAACCAAAGACTAAAAATATCTTATCTTATCCGTGCGGTGACGGAGAAAGAATACCAATCGCCGCCCCTCTCTCCGTCCGGTGGGTGTCGTAAAAAGCGACTAACGGACTCTTTCGAGCGATGATCTGCTCCACTGGTGGTAGGGCTTGACCCGTCTGGTTGGTGACCACCGTACGCATGGTGTAAAACCCGTCAAGTGACTGCTTGTCGGTCGCGTTTCGGGATCAGCCAGCGTATAACCAGAGCTCGAGAGGATGATGCTGCGATGTATTTGGTCTGTGGAGGCTTCCGTCAAACCAGTGCCAGGAGGACTTCGTTAACCTGCCGACCAGGGAGACCCGTAGAAACGGTTGTCCCGCTGGCCGCCCGTGGCACAGTACAGGGGCCCAAGCGAGCCTAACCAGCTCGTGAGGCTGCCTCACCATGCCACGCATAATCTCGGGGTGGTCCGTCGTGCCGGTTGGTGACCGGAAGGTGGGGTCCCGGCGGCCATTCCCGGGGGGGTTCGAGGGCCCTTCCGTTCGGCAGGTTAATAATACTCGTCTGTGGGCAAATTCCTGGGGAAACAGGCCACCACACTTTGACCATTCGCATCGCGACATCATTTTCTCGATTCACGCCTCTCTCTTTCCACTCCTAAAATGACAGCGCCTAACAACAAAACTGGTACTACAGCGGTGCACACCCCCACCACAACCTTACCGTTTGAGGTGGAGTTCGCTAACATCCGCGGACTCCATGCAAACCTCAATGCCGACCACCACCATCTCGAGACGGCACGGCCAGCAAGTTGTTCCTGACGGAGACGCAAATAATCCGCCCAGCTGACACCACCTACCTGAACTATCCCGGCTTTGTGCTTGAAGAATCCTTCAAAGCTAAAGCCGGAGTTTGCTTATTCGTTCGGGCGGGTGTTTGCTGTCGCCGTCTGCGCTGTCTGGAGGACCCTTCCTTCTTCCTTCTAGTGGTACACGTCGACTTAGGCTCTCATTGCCGTGTCTACGTCTGCGTCTACCGATCCCATAACGGCGACATGGAGACAACTCGACTAATTGAACATCTTAGTCGGGTAGCAGATGATGCGCAGGAGCGGTTTCCATCGGCGGAACTGGTGTTTTTGGAGGACTTCAACGCCCACCATGAGTTGTGGTTAGGTTCCTCCAAAACAGACCATGCTGGTAGAACTGCCCACGCATTCGCTCTCACGCATGACCTGACGCAACTGGTGAACCAGCCCACCAGGATCCCAGACATAGTTGGCCATGCGCCCTCCTTACTCGACCTTCTGCTGACGAGTCGCCCAGCTGGATACCGGGTGGAGATTCGAGCTCCTTTAGGTTCCTCGGATCACTGCTTGATATCCAGCACAGTGCCCTTGGCATTGCGCCCGCCAACAGCGGTTTCGAAACGCCAGATTTGGCACTACGCGTCGGCAGACTGGGACGGGATGCGGGAGTATTTTGCATCCGTCCCTTGGAGGCAGCGCTGCTTTAGTGGGAAGGACCCGACCGCTAGCGCCACTGCCGTTGCTGATGAGATAGTATTAGGAATGGAATACTATATTCCACACTCCTATGTCATCAGCAAAGGCAGACGCAACCGCTGGTTCAATCGCGAGTGTGCCAGCGCTGTTGAGAGCAAACAGACGGCATACCGCGCTTGGATCAGAGGTAAAGCTCATGGGGCTCCCGAAACTCGCTCGCTAAAAGCAGCCTATAATAATGCCACCAAGTCGTGTAAGAGGGCCTACATTAGAGCGGATGCCCAGCGCGTTGCACGAGTAGGCCAAGAACTCCTGATGCATCCTACGGGTAGCCGTAGCTACTGGCGTCTGGCCAAAGCCGTGCAATCCAACTTATGCCAACCCTCGCTGCCACCACTGAGATGTCTCGACGGAACTTTAGCTCACAAGCCGCAGGAAAAGGTCGATCTCCTGGCCAAACTCTTTGCGGCTAACTCCCGGATCGATGACTGTGATGCACAGCCACCCTCAGTTCCTCACTGTGGCCACACAATGTCTGATATTAAAATCAGGCAGTGTGATGTCCGTGCGGAGCTGCAGTCAATCGATGTCCGGAAAGCTAACGGTCCTGATGGCATCCCAGCAATAGTTCTGAAAATGTGTGCAGCGGAGTTGTCCCCTGTGTTAACGCGTCTGTACCGTCTCTCGCTCTCTTCGGGTTGTGTGCCGGAATCTTGGAGAGAAGCTTATGTGCAACCGATCCCAAAAAAAGGAGATCGGTCAGATCCGACTAATTACCGCCCTATAGCCGTAACTTCAGTGTTGTGTAAGATCCTAGAACGAATATTGAACAAACAGCTTATTCGATACCTAGAAGATCACTCCCTAATTCACGATCGTCAATATGGGTTTCGGCCAAAACGGTCAACGGGTGATCTTCTAGCGTACGTCACACATCTCTGGGGTGAGGCTATTGACAAGCGTGGCGAGTCACTGGCAGTTAGCCTTGACATAGCCAAGGCTTTTGATCGGGTCTGGCACAAAGCTCTTCTCTCCAAGCTCCCGGCATACGGTTTGCCCGCTCAGTTCTGTACCTGGATTGCTAGCTTCCTGCATGAGCGTAGAATCCGTGTCCTTTCGGATGGATGCGCTTCGCGGTTCATGTCAGTGAACGCTGGTGTTCCTCAGGGCTCCGTTCTATCCCCCACGCTGTTCCTTCTGCATATCAATGACATGCTTCCTCTTAGAAACATTCATTGCTATGCAGATGATAGCACAGTGCATGGGGGATATAACGGTCACCCAACGGCTGGGCGGGTAGACACCGAAATGAAGCGAGCAAATCTTGTCATTGAGCTCGATCGGGTGTTGGATCTCATTTCTAAATGGGGCTCCGATAATCTAGTGGAGTTCAATGTCAAGAAAACACAGGTGTGCGCGTTCACAGCGAAAAAGTCGCCATTCCTTCCCCTTCCTTCTCTTCAGGGTACATCTCTAGGCCTGCAGAGCAGTATTAACATGCTCGGTATGGATATCCGCTGCGATCTGAACCAAAAGGACTACATCGAAATCGTGATTAAAAATGCCTCACGTAAACTCGGTGTCCTGAACAAGGTGCGGCGATTCTTCACGCCTGATCAGTTGTGTCTATTATACAAGACACAGGTGCGGTCTTGCGTGGAGTATTGCTCTCACCTTTGGGACGGCTCCGCAAAGTACCTTCTCGATGCCTTGGACAGATTGCAGCGCCGCGCTGTGCGCATTATCGGCAATGCGGAGGTCACTAAAACTCTCGAGCCTTTGCAATTGCGTAGAGATATTGCGTCACTCAGCGTCTTTTACCGTTTATACCATGGCGAGTGCTCTGAAGAACTCTTTGACCTCATCCCTCCTTCTCCCTTCCTCCATAGGAGTACGCGTGCTGCTCTGCGGAGTCACCAATTTACAGTCTCTAACATTCCATCTCGCACAAAGAAATTTGGTGACTCGTTTATTTGCCGCACTTCCAAAAGATGGAATAGTCTACCAGCACACGTATTCCCTCCTACCTATGACATAGGGTCCTTCAAACGAGGCGTGAAGAAGCACTTTGTGGGCCGGCAGAGTGAGGATGACTGATGCTACGTCTCTTACGCTGCACCAGTTGTCCTCGCGCCTGGACCTCATTTCCACTTAACATCAGGTGAAGTGGGGTCATTTGCCGGTTTGGTATAAAAAAAAAATGTATTAAAAATAGAAATCTAAGGAGCTATAAAAATTAATTGTTATGATGAGTAATATAATATGACTGTGACACTGTGCTGCCCTGCTAAGAAGAAAACAGCATAGGTTACAAGTTTTGTGAAATTGAGTTTTATGCAGTTTTAGAGTCAGCAAAATGAATGTAATTTTTCCATCCAGTGTTCTAGAGTTCACAAAATTTGCGAATCACGCGTTTTTTCATTATCAGGGCAGTGTGAACGTTCTAATTCTGCTGGGAAAACAATACAATAAATCCTAAATCTAACTCGTCGTCTAACAGGCTCTAGGCGAATGCACGGTGACCATAAAGCCGTGGATACTGAGCGTGGTGAACGAGTCGACTCGCCTATCTGAGCCGGCGCACGTGTATCTGCTAGAAGACGCCTTAGAGCTATGGCTGGCGATACTGGAGACGTCGCACGCCGCGGACCCGGCGCTGCTGCAACTGGCCGAAAACTTGCACCCTATATTGGGTGAGTCTCATACAAATGCGTGTATAGTTCGTGCCAAACTTCTAGCTCGCTCTGAAGTTGCGACGCGCAGGTGTACAGCAGTTAGCAACATTATCATTAGAGCGTTATAATTATAAAATAACATAACATGACAATTTATAAATTAAGCGTTTTATTTATCTTTGAATACTCAAAATTAAGCAGGATAAATAAATAAATAAATCTTTCCTACAATCACACCAATTATCTAGCCCAAGAGAAGCTTCGAAGAAACTATAATAACAACAATTAAATTATAAGCATAAAAAAAAAATTATAATTTACATTACAGTGGTTTTACACCTTTTATATAGTCTGTTAATGATTTGCTTGAGCACGGCAAGACTTCGCTTTCATCGTCGTCAGATTACAGATACCTTTCTCTGCTTCTTTCTTCATAAACTCCGATATGTTGTAAATAATTTTTCTTGCTTGCCGACGTAAAACTGTATTACGTCTAGGCATTTTAACAGCCTTTCAAAACAGTACTTACTCCTAATACAATAACAGTATGTAACAAAAAAATAAATCAACAACTTAAAACAGTAACAACAACAACAAACAATAAATACCTAATATCGCGACGCGATCAAAAAAAATATACACGTGACTGTACTTTCCACTGCTAAACCAATAACAAACTCGTACACATGGCGAGCGCGCATGCGCAGGGGTGCGCGGGGTGTGCCCAGCCCCCCCTAACCGCTTCCGTCCCGCCGATACCTATATTGTGCTATTGCGACGCCACTCGCCTCGTGTTCACAGCGAGCTAGATGATTGGCGCGGGTTATACCCTAACACGGGTGATGGTGAGGTGAGGTGACCCACTATATAAGGAACCCCTATTCGTTCGACTAATGTGCCCCATTTTAAGGGGAGGTATTTCGAGCGCTTCTCTCTCGCTCTCTCGACGGTACGACGGTAAGGGACGGGTATAACAGCGAAGCGTTGCGAATAATCGCGTTTTATATTTTAAAAAATTGATAGATGTAATAAATAAAAAAACGATCGGTTATAATTCCTCAAGTTATCTATGAACTTCATTTTGGTAAATGACTCATAATATCAAATCACTTATTTTAAGAATAAAACCTGGAAAAGAAGATAAAATGACACAAAAATATGTAACTTTGTGAATTTATTCTATCGATCCAACTTTATCAAATCGCGTTTCCATCGGGTGTATTTCACGGTATAAAGCCTCAACAATATTTCATAATTTTCGCAGATTTTAATTATACTGTTTACTACTTCAAAAAGTAATTCTAAGAACGTGTTATTTTAACTTTTCACTAACACCTAGCCTTAATTGATACTCAAGGGGATTGGGGGAATATAATTAACCATTAAACATTCCGTAATTATCCGTGTCGCGTAGCGGTGTTAGTAAGAATACTACCACCCCTCTCTTCCCTTGGGTGTCGTAAAAGGCGACTTACGGACTAAGGACTGCACATACATTCAACAGCAAAGAGTGGGCATTAGCTTACCACCTGTCACGCTGAGTACATGTGGTGACGAAGGTTCCATACAACTCGATTCCCACCGGCTTCCCTTCAGAAGTTTAGAACACAACCATTCTCTACTTGAATTGAGAAATGGCACAATCAGTAATTAAAAAAGTAAATATATGAAAGAAACATTACAAATTGCCTACACTATGGACATTAAATCAACAAAATTTGCTTTTTAACAACATATTGCTTTAAAATAAGCCGCAGGCGCGATCGGCTTTTAGGCAGTTAAACTTCCATACAAAATAAACGTCATGACGTCACATAAAGGTCAATAAACCCACCCGCGTATTTAGCAGCCGGTAAGCCGTCTTTATCCGAGTTACTTGATAGAGACAGTTATACAATTTGCGTACGCTTGAGCGGGACGGAGGATCGTTTTCGGTTTGTGTTCTGTTGACAGATAATTTGACGTAATTGCAATTCATCATTGAATGCATGACTGTGTTTTATTAGTATTTGAATTTATTAGTTAGTTTCACCTATTAGAATGATTAGTATTGTAGTTGGACTTTGTTTATTTGTATTGTGTGTAGAAAGTAGTTACGAAGACGTACGTTGTAATTAGGTATTTGCGGTAAGTAGATATTGTAATAAGTTGAAATTACGTATTTAGAGTAAGTAGATTTGCAAAGTAATCGGTAGAATTGTAAGATGTCGGCATTAATAGCTTTAGATTATTCCCGGCTTTGATGATAATGTCTTAGCGCACTTTGTTAGAAAGAATAGACGAATAGCTTTAGAGTATAAGTAGTATTATTAGTACTTAGTCGATCAAGTTTTGTTTAATTTACATCATATCATCATTTCACCACAAACGGCTTTTATCAAAGCCACTTCTATTATGCTTGCAAGACACTGTTTCAATATCTCAGTGCTTACACGTATAGTAAAAGTGGACTGAAGATACATCTGCCTATACAAGACTGAAGCCAGGATGCCAATCACAGATTTTCGGTAAGGACTCAAGACTGCGTGCCCGCGCTCGGAGTAGGTAAGCATTTTTTTTGCTCCGGCTTACCTCTCTCAATATTTCACGCTTCGCCACTGATGTGCAGTCGATATTTGGTGAAAAGTGGACTATGGGTAAACTTTTGCTGTCCTCATTCAGTGATTATCATAAACATTCATATTAGCGCTCATTATCGTCTAGTATTAAAGTAACGAAATATTTACTATTATCCTGCGATCACATATAAAAGCTACTTTATTACACCAATGTATACACCGAGACATTTTAGTGGTTGTTTTCCCGCGTCAGAACGATTTACCTTTAGTAGTACTATCAAATCATGCAAGTTATTTTTTGAAAATAAAAATATTTTTGTTCTCAAAAAGTAATTAAAAAAATAATCATAAACTCGAAAGCGTGAGAAACGATAGTTTCTTATACGAGATGTGACGTATTTGGGTACTGCCTGCCGCACGAAATCAATGTTTAAAGTAAAAGAAGCTCCCTCACTAAGTAATATTCTCACGCTTTCGAGTTGATGATTATTTTTTTTATTATACTTTAGAACAAAACAATTTTTATTTACAAAAAATAACTCGCATGATTCGATAGTACTACTAAAAAAAGGTAAATCGTTCTGCTGCGGGAAAACAACCACTAAAATGTCTCGGTGTAGATAGATAGATAGATAGATAACTCTTTAATTGCAACACCACAAAGATTTGCATAGAACTTAAAAATATATGGGTTAAATTCGTTTGCATTTTATCAAAGTAAACCAAACTTTAATTGTACTGTGTATGACTGGCTCCGGTGGTAATTGTACCTACAGTGAACGTAAGAAGAAAAAAAACGTTCGTTTCAATTACAGAGCAATCGTCCGAGCACCTCCGCATAGTGGTGTACATAATGCAAGCGTACACCCTCCTATGCCCCGAGGAGTTTCTGCTCGGCGCCGGCGCTAAATGCATGGCGGTTCTAGACGACATGCTAGCGGATATGCGCACGGAAGGCGTCGTCACCGCGCTCAAGATGGCGGAGATATGCGTCAGCGTCACGCTGCCCGAGCGGAATGCGCTGCTCGGCGTCAGGGTCATATGGCCGATGCTAGTCAGGGTCATACAGTGAGTTGGTTTGTACCCTAACTTATATTATAGTGACGTCACTGCAATCAAGATGGCAGAGATATGCGTCAGCGTCACGCTGCCCGAGCGGAATGCGCTGCTCGGCGTCAGGGTCATATGGCCGATGCTAGTCAGGGTCATGCAGTGAGTTGGTTTGTACCCTAACTTATATTATAGTGACGTCACTGCAATCAAGATGGCAGAGATATGCGTCAGCGTCACGCTGCCCGAGCGGAACGCGCTGCTCGGCGTCAGGGTCATTTGGCCGATGCTAGTCAGGGTTATACAGTGAGTTGGTTTGTACCTTAACAACTTATTTTATAGTGACGTCACTGCAATCAAGATGGCAGAGATATTCGTCAGCGTCACGCTGCTCGAGCGGAATGCGCTGCTCTTAGTCAGGGTCATATGGCTGAAGCTAGTCAGGGTTATACAGTGAGTTGGTTTGCACCCTAACTTATATTATAGCGACGTCACCGCAATCAAGATGCAGATCTCTGCATATCTATGCGTCAGCGTCACGCTGCCCGAGCGGAACGCGCTGCTTGGTGTCAGGGTTATATGGCCGATGCAAGTCAGGGTCATACAGTGAGTTTGTTTGCACACCCTAACTTTTATTATTATGACGTCACCGCAATCAAGATGGCAGAGATATGCGTCAGCGTCACGCTGCCCGAGCGGAACGCGCTGCTCGGCGTCAGGGTCATATGGCCGATGCTAGTCAGGGTCATACAGTGAGTTGGTTTGTACCTTAACTTATTTTATAGTGACGTCACTGCAATCAAGATGGCAGAGATATTCGTCAGCGTGACGCTGCTGGAGCGGAATGCGCTGCTCGGCGTCAGGGTCATATGGCCGATGCTAGTCAGGGTCATACAGTGAGTTGGTTTGTACTCTAACATATATTATAGTGACGTCACCGCAATCAAGATGGCAGAGATATGCGTCAGCGCCAGGGTCATATGGCCGATGCTAGTCAGGGTCATACAGTGAGTTGGTTTGTTGCCTAACTTATATTATAGTGACGTCACTGCAATCAAGATGGCGGAGATATTCGTCAGCGTTACCCTACCCGAGCGGAACGCGCTGCTTGGCGTCAGGGTCATATGGCCGATGCTAGTCAGGGTCATACAGTGAGTTGGTTTGTACCTTAACTTATTTTATAGTGACGTCACTGCAATCAAGATGGCAGAGATATTCGTCAGCGTGACGCTGCTGGAGCGGAATGCGCTGCTCGGCGTCAGGGTCATATGGCCGATGCTAGTCAGGGTCATACAGTGAGTTGGTTTGTACTCTAACATATATTATAGTGACGTCACCGCAATCAAGATGGCAGAGATATGCGTCAGCGCCAGGGTCATATGGCCGATGCTAGTCAGGGTCATACAGTGTGTTGGTTTGTACCTTAACTTATTTTATAGTGACGTCACTGCAATCAAGATGGCAGAGATATTCGTCAGCGTCACGCTGCCCGAGCATAACGCGCTGCTCGGAGTCAGGGTCATATGGCCGATTCTAGTCAGGGTCATACAGTGAGTTGGTTTGTAACCTAACTTATATTATAGTGACGTCACCGCAATCAAGATTGCAGAGATATGCGTCAGCATCACGCTGCCCGAGCGGAACGCGCTGCTCCGCGTCAGGGTCATATGGCCGATGCTCGTCAGAATCATAATTATGTCGTGAGTTGGTTTCACCACATATTTTTATTCACCCTTCCATTTTAAACGTCTATCTGCCGCAGCCAGGCACGTGAATCAATGTTAACGACTATTTAAAATATTCGGAACTAAATAGTCATTAATGTACGACTATTTAGTTCCGAATATTTTTCATTCCAAATCAGTGCTTCGGACGTTATAATTAGAGACTTTTTACATTAAAAAACTTAGATGCTAAGTGATCTTTTAACTCAAGCATGTCGCCACATGCGGGAGGGATAGTTGGAAGGGGAAAACCTTGGCGAACGTACTTCGACCAGATCGGACTATCGGACACCTTCTCGTTAAAGTTCAAGAATGACCATAGTGTAAAGAGTTCATACTTAAAGGGCCCGAGCAGACATGCTACTTTTAGCAGCGGCGATCGGCGATTTAGACGCTTTTTAGAAGCTGAATGCAGCGACTGAATCGCTAAAATGCGGGATTCCGATACTGCAATAGAACGCAGAGAGTCGCCAAAACGCGATGCCAGTCGCAAAATCGCCGATCGCCGATGCTAAAAGTATCATGTGTGCTGTGGCTCTAAACCGACGAGTATGTATGAGAACGTTATGAGAGTATACAAAGCTAGTGATGTGTATCAAAATCGTGGCGAATGGAAGGCTATGGTCTCTGCCTACCCCTTCGGGAAACAGGCGCGATATAGATAGATAATACTTTTAATGTAACACAAGCGGCCGCTCGCGGTTTCACCCGCGTGGTTCCCGTTCCCGTGAGAATATCGGGATCAAAAGTATCCTATGTCTTAATCCAGGTTATAAACTATCTGTATGCTGAATTTCATCCAAATCCATTCAGTAGTTTTTACGTGAAAGGGTAACAAATATCCATCCATACAAACTTTCGCGTTTATAATATTAGTAGGATAATCACACAAACATGTACAATGCATTTCCATAAAAAAAGAAAAAAAGAAAGAAAAACAATGTTACAATTTGGCGGTCTTATCGCTTAAAGCGATTTGCCAGACAACCAGTATATATACCTTAAGGGCTATTTTCCTTTGCATTTGTTCTGTCCCAACATCCTTTGTAAACTTTTGCTATAAGATCCCTCTATTATGAGGGTGTACGCATTTCGGCTTCCAATACAAACTTCCAAGTTGAAATTTGTAAAAACCAGTAAGCCAATTTTTATGAAACTTTGCATGCTAGAGTAAAGTACAGGGATCTAAATAGTTTGTTGAAAACATTTTTAGAAAACGTTTATTTAACTGAGTTATTCAGATTTAGAACTTTCTATAGTGGACTATAAATCGCGATAACTCAGCCAAATAAACCTTTTTTTTTAAATATTTTCAAAAAAATATTTAGATCCCTTTATTTTACTTTAGCATGCAAAGTTTCAATAAAATTGGCTTATTGGTCTTTAAAAATTTCGACTTGGAAAATTGTATGGGAAACCGAAATGCATAAAACCCTCCTAAGTCAAAAATCATAAAATTGTAAAGACAGTCAAGATGTTAAAAAATGGACGTTTCGTTTGTCGTTAATTAATGAAAACAAAATGCGGAACGGGGTATGGCCACCAAATGTAGGGTTGCTAACTTTAAAAACAATAAAAAAAGTATTTTAAGGTAAGATAAGAAAAATAAACAGTATTTTAGAAAAATGGACTGTACCTATATTATAAAAAATGGACAGTATGGCTGCGCTGCACCGTTCAACGTTCGCAACTTTTTTACTTTTTAAACAGGTGTATGGTTACCAGTGCACAGTATTTTGGATACTTTATTTTTGTACAACAGTAAAAAGTATATTGTAGTGAAAAACAGTATAATACTGTTTTTAATACAGTATAATTCTGTTTTTAATAGTATATTTGGCAACCCTAACCACATGCCAACAATTTCATTATTTTAAATAAACTGTTTGTCGTCATTGGTCAATGTTTAAACAAAGGGCGGGACGAACATGGTCATCTTGTGCAAACAAAATTTTTGAAAATGGTACTTCATCGGTTTTACAGTATATAAGTTTTTTTTTTATAATAGATGGGCTTGCTCTTGGCCACATTCTTATCCATAGGATTAAGAGGCCTATTACATCTCGAATGTGATTTTTGCGTAAAATGCCCACTTTCGCATTTTGTAGTAATTTTGCAGTTGTATTTATCGTTTTTATCGAAATACGACAATAAATTTGTGCATAATATTACAAATCTCCATTCTGTGAGCATAAGTTGAATTCGGACGGCCGGTGCATCGCATTTTGTGGTAATTTTGCAGTTGCATTTATCGTTGTTATCGAAATAGGATAATAAATTCATTATAAAATCTTTATTTCTTATGAAGTAACAATTTTGCTCAATAATATTATCGTAGTTAGGAGATAATATTCACAGTTAACTTATAGCTATTTTCGAAGTTTTTTGGTTTATAATAAGATTTTTTTACTATATAAAATCAGTGATATCTAAAAATTCCGAGGCCGCTACGCACTATTCGACTATATAAGAGATAACATTATATTTTTTATTTCACTTGTTTAGAACAGTAGTTCAATCGATGAGCTCAAAAAAGTGCCTTCGCGCACTTTATGAAAATCTTTCTCTGCAATTTTGGGTTTAATAAAAAAGTTAAGCAAAATTTACAAAAAGCGAGGCCGCTACGCACTATTCCAATAGCTATTCTACACTATTCAATAATTCATAATTGTTAATGTATTTTTGTTTCTGAGATCCATAACGCCAAAATTGGCCATTTTACGCAAAAATCACAGTCGAGATGTAATAGGCCTCTTAAGAAGAGGCCGACGATGGAGCGAGCTTGCCCAGAAGCAGCCTATTCACTCGGCCTTTAAAGATATTGAGAGTATATGCATTTGGGAACACAGACGCCGGCAGGGAATTCCATACATATGTTTAAACTTGCCCTTTTCCTTCAGCATTCTTCTAGAAGGAGAGGACTTGCCGATGGTCCTTTCAGTGCAACTCTGCCTGGTGTCACGCGTGATTCTCCTCTCGTCCGATTTGTTCTACAAGGCCGTGCAAGAAGCGTCGAACGGCCTCGCCGAGTTTGATTCGGACCCGGCTAAGGTGCTGAATAGACTACTGCTGGTTTGGACGGAGAAAATGAATCTGGTCACGCAAGTGGAAAGGTGGAAAGTTGTCGGTGAGTGTTGTGTTATAGTCAACTTTATGAGTAACAAAATGTTGTAGTATAGTGCAAACAAAGATGCTATGATAACGGTGCTAGAAAAGATAAATATTCGAACTGAATTTACTGACGACGGGCGAAAGTAATCCCTCCTGTCTTATGTTTAAAAATAAACTTTTATTATATCTGGTCATTTTTGGGTTGACCTTTTTATGCGTTTAAGCCGATGCCCATTTTTTGTAGCGATTACTGTGTTTTCAATCATGCCTTTCCCCATTAATGGAGAAATGTGACTTATTATGCTATACTCTTTTTCTTTAGCATAAATGTATAAATGTAACAATGCCTACAACATGTAGAGTCAGTGAGTTGTCTTTTTATAAAGGCTTGTAAGGTTTTAATGTAATTATGTGTAAAGGAGGAGTGGCTTAACCTGTTGCGCGCCGTGAATACAGACACTAGAAATTTACTTGTTCCGCGTATCTTATGATGCGTGCGGAAATTTATGGGTTAATCCGGGACGGGTGATTTGCACTTAAAAGATGACGTCAACGCACCATGTTTAGAAAGTAAAAGCATTTAAATATGCAAACTTAGTTTTGTATGAGATAATGGTTCGCCTACACGTCACTAGATGGCGTTGTTAGTGTACGGTTACATGGCAGTGACGAGATTGTCAGCCGATAATAAAAGTAGATTTATATAACCTTATTAAATTTTGAGTTTCCCGCTAAGACCTATTGTTTTATTCCCTAACATTCAAACACACCTTATATAAGGTGACAGCTAGAAACCGCAAGAAACTTCAAGGGCTGATCAAGGTAAGTGTTTTAAACATGACCAACATTACAAAAAGGCATTCGTGTTTTTTTCAATATCATATCATATTCAATAGCAATATCTACTTAGATGAAAACAATTAAAAATAACTATTATTTACAGCGCGCGGGCAAGGGGTGGACCCGTCCGCGTCAGTACCTATGTTGACGGGTCAATGGCCGGCCGGCTGTTGACCCGTCCGCGTCAGTACCTACGTTAAAGGGTCAATGGCCGGCCGGTTGTTGACCCGTCCGCGTCAGTACCTACGTTGAAGGGTCAATGGCCGGCCGGCTGTTGACCCGTCCGCGTCAGTACCTACGTTGAAGAGTCAATGGCCGGTCGGCTGTTGACCCGTCCGCGTCAGTACCTACGTTGAAGGGTCAATGGCCGGCCGGCTGTTGACCCGTCCGCGTCAGTACCTACGTTGAAGAGTCAATGGCCGGCCGGCTGTTGACCCGTCCGCGTCAGTACCTACGTTGAAGAGTCAATGGCCGGTCGGCTGTTGACCCGTCCGCATCAGTACCTACGTTGAAGAGTCAATGGCCGGCCGGCTGTTGACCCGTCCGCGTCAGTACCTACGTTGAAGGGTCAATGGCCGGTCGGCTGTTGACCCGTCCGCGTCAGTACCTACGTTGAAGGGTCAATGGCCGGCCGGCTGTTGACCCGTCCGCGTCAGTACCTACGTTAAAGAGTCAATGGCCGGCCGGCTGTTGACCCGTCCGCGTCAGTACCTACGTTGAAGAGTCAATGGCCGGCCGGCTGTTGACCCGTCCGCGTCAGTACCTATGAAAAGTCAATGGCCGGCCGGCTGTTGACCCGTCCGCGTCAGTACCTACGTTGAAGGGTCAATGGCCGGCCGGCCGTTGCCCGCGCGTTGTAAATAATCGTTATTTTTAATTGTTTCATTTTATTTTTCTTATGTTATTGCTTTAAAATAAATTAGATACTTTAAGATTATCCAATTAAAATTTACAAATTGAATTATTTAATTAAAAATGAAAAAAAAAACACAAATTTCATTTTTTGTCATTTTTGCCATGTTTGAAACTTCAAGGGCTGGTCAGGACACGCCTGACCAGCCCTTGAAGTTTCTTGCGGTTTCTAGCAGTCATCTTATATATAAAAAAGAAATTAAAATAATTTTGTCATATTATGTCCAGGGCTCGGTCTCGCCGCACTATTGACAACGCAGAACGCGACGGTGCTGCAGCGGTTCCCCGCGATTCTGCTCAACCTTACCGAGGTGCTGAATGACGTCATGAAGACGGAGGACAACGGCACGTATGTCGAGTGAGTGACGTCATCAATCAATCACATTTCAACTGCGACCGCGCGCTGATCAGTGCTCAATGAATAGAATTTCAATCGTATGTGTTGTGTACTATCGCGGACTCCGTCGCTTTACCAGTCTAAAGGCCAAAATCCCTTGCACACCGCGTCGTCTATTTGGTACGGGCACGTACCCGGGTGGACAGTGGGCTTCATACGAAAATAACTGCAAACTGGTAAAGTGACGGTGACCCCGATAGTACGTAAAGCCGTTTGTTGTCGTAAGTTGGCAATCGTTAAAATCCACCAACAAAAATGATGAAAATACGACTCAAATGACGAAGTTTGACGGTAGAAACGAAAATTGATGTTTGGGTGTACCAAAACGTTAAGATTCTGCAATCGATTTTGAACTTAACACCCAACAGCTTAAGTTGAAAATAGATTGATTATTTTTGAGTCTTTCCCTTGTTTATCAATAGTTTGTTTTGTGCTGTACGGGGGTGTTTGTGTCGCGTTTAGTATTATATAAGTGTATGTCCTATGTACAAACGAGAAAGTTCTCGGTCGACCACTTTTCGGCGATATTCGCTTGCACGATAACGCGCACGCTACTGTACGTACGTGGTTGGAATGGAGCGCAAACGAATATCGCCGAAAAGTGGTGTATAGTACGCAGGCGGTTGCGTGTAGGACAGAAACCACGTTGTCTTAACCTCAGCTAACACGCCGGGGCGTACTTATGTCTGCGATTCACGGCGTCTAGGATGGCACGATAGATATGCCTAGCCTAATCATTAATCTAGATCTTACTGCAAGTGTCCTATCAGCAGCCTTAGGACAGTGGAGAAGTAAGGAGCGCTCCTCCTATACCGGCATCACGTCCTGCCACAACACGAGCTGTTGCTCTTCACGTTTGGAAACACCTGCACACGATACCACGACACAATAACTGACCAGGCGGCCCTACGTGGACCACCAAAACCACCTGGATTACATCTTGAAAGAATATCAAACGGGAGTGCGAGTTTGTGCGCACCGTCATACTGTTCTGCTTGATTGCACGCGCCAGACTGGGCAGGGCGCCACTTTTGGTTTATAACAGGTGGTATACCGGGAACTTCCTTGACTGTACAATGGCGGACTCCGTCGCTTTACCAGTCTAAAGGCCAAAATCCCTTGCACACCGCGTCGTCTATTTGGTACGGGCACGTACCCGGGCGGTCGGTGCGCTTCATACGAAAATCGCTGCAAAGTGGTAAAGCGACGGTGACCCCCTCTTATTTGAGGAGAGGTACGGTCGTACCTCTCCTCAAATAAGAGGGGTCTACTTTCAAAACCCTCTAAAACAAATATTGGTCAAAATTTAGCTATTACCAGAAAAATAAAATACAATGAATTCCTGCCATGATCCACTAATGATTCCGTAACAAATCCCACTAAAACACGTTTAAAACCTATTAGGAAAAGTGACATTTGTATCAAAACCAACTAAAACACCAGTTTGTCACTACCAAATTTCACTAAAATCACTAAAATATAAAGTTGGTCAATAGCAGAGCTTTATTGCGACACGTAATTTTAGAACAGTATGTCGCTGTTGGGCGTTGCTGTTGTCGTCGCGAACGTTGCTTTATGTTGTTTTGTAATAAAATTTAAACATGAATTGGCTATTTGACAGTTGTAACAATAAAATATAAAAATATGTCGGAAATGGTAGTGTATAATATTTAATTTTTACGTAATAAATTTGCATTTTTTATCTGTGTATTACAAGTCTCGTAGCTTCGTGTGACGTCACATATCACAAAATAAACAAAAACTATCTGTCAGGTTGCAAGATAAAGGAGACCTTTCCATTTCGGCTCAAAATGTACCTAGGTACACTTTATTTTAAAATATCCTCTTAATTATGCAGAAGCCTCTGATGATATAATTTTTCTATAAAACACGCCGAAACTAGTATTTTTTTGGAAAATAAAAAAGTCATACATAATATGGCATAAGAAATCGTAAACATGAAACGAAACGTGCAAATAAAGGGCGAAAATATGACAGTGACAACTGTCATATTGGTTTTTTGTGATGGTGACAGTTTGTGGATGAACAAAATACATTTTTTGTTGGAGTTTCTCCCTTGTTCTTTTAGCAACAACACGTGTTGCGAGACTCCATTTTATTTCAATCTACCGTACAAATACTAAATGTACTTACTTTAAAAATATATACCACTAGAAATTGGCTTAATGCTAAACGCAAAGCCATTAATTCATTTATTTTATATATCTCACAATGAATAATAAATATGTGCAAAACGTACTTCAAATTATATGGTTTTCTATAAACTCACATAGTCGGTCTATTAATCTTTGTCTCTCTCAAAATAATCAAACGCACAAAATAATTCAAAACAGTTAAAAACACTTATTTTTGTTACTATTTATCATGTTTTTGCTAAAAACAGGTTATGTTTATGTAAAAATAAATTACTCTAAGGCTTTTATTTAATAATTAGTTCGCCCTTAGGTAAGCTAACGAAACGCACCCCACAGCGAGAGAGTTTTGCTTGCCACTTAAATTAATCCAATGTTGCAAGCCGTCAAACCTTTTTAATGATATTTTTAGGTGGTACAATTATAATAAAAAATATAATACATATATTTCTGGAATTTACGATTTTTTTCCTACATATTTGGTACCTTTGAATCTTAGGTACCTACATGCGTGGCCGTAGTTGTATGGGAGGAAAGGTCTCCTTTGTTTGTTTATTGAATTGTGACGTCACTGGGCAAAATGTCACGTGACCAACCGTTTTGTTGCGAAATTTTAAATGAATGAAGAAAAATATGTTTTTTTCTTTTAAATAAAGTTTTTTCGAGAAAAAAAATATTGTACATGGTATAAAATAAGCGTTTGTAATTTTTAAAATACTTTTCCGAGAACTGTCGAGTAGCCAATTATTTTTGTTTGTGAAAAAGGGCCTTTAGCGGGTTTTGAAAGTAGACCCCTCTAGATATGTGATGTCCCGTGTGCAGCGGTCTAGTAGCGGCGCCGGCGTCCCGGCCCGCGTCCCCGCTGGAGGGGCGCGGCGGCGCGGCGCGGTGGGGCGCGGCGCCCGCCGCCGACACGCCGCACGAGGCGCGCCGCCGCCGCCTCGCCGCCGCGCACCCCGCGCGCGCGCTGGACTTACGCGCCGCCACGCACCACCAGGTAACTAACGGCACACGGTGCAGTATAAAGCCTGGCGTCCACTACAGTAGAAACGCGTCGAATCGAAGCGAGTCGCATTTATTCCTAGTGCGTCCATCTCTGAAGAATCGAATAGAATTGTTCATTCATCAAATTAGGTCGTGTTTGCGTCATAGTCAGCTTGTATAAAGAGATGTTTTTGTTTCAAATACTTTTTGATAAAGAATAAAATTTTTTTTTTTATTTGAACAAAGAATTAAACAAAGACGCGAAGAAGCGGAGTCGAATCGAAGCGCATCGGCGAAGAAATTCGCCTGTCGAGCAATTCACGCGGTCGATTCGATTCGGCGCTCCGCGGCTCGTCGCTAGTGGACGGAGTTTCATAGAAATATATAGGAGGCAACTTTCTGTGATTCGATTCGACTCTGCTCGGCGAGCCTAGTGGACGCGAGCCTTAAGACTGCCCTAACAGTACGCGCTGGGACCCACCATCAAGGGCTCCACAGACGATCAGGCCGCCGGCAAGTATCAACCTATCAGTTAGTAGTACAACGCACGGGCGGCGGCGACGGCGGGCGGCTAGTACTAACTGACTGGCTGATACCTGCCGGCGACCTGCCCCTACATCAGCTAAAAAATATGAATATGGACATGGGCTTCATTTGTCATTTGAAGCCCATAACATGCCCATATAAGGTCAAAATATGGGCTTCAAATGTCAAATGAAGCCCATGCCCATATTTTTTAGCCGATAGACCCGCTGAGCGTCTGTGGGGCCCTTCAGGTAACTCACTGCGGCACACGGTACTGTATAAGGCCCGGTTTCCACCAAAGCGGAAAGGAGAGGAGACGAAAAGAGACGTGTTTTCTTGAATAACCAATCACATTTCGTTATTTCCACACTCTGAGCTTAGCTTTGGTGGAAAAAAATTACGAAATCTGATTGGTTATTCAAAACACATCTCCTCTCGTCTCCTCTCCTCTCCGCTTTGGTGGAAACCGGGTCTTAGGCTGCCCTACTAGTGCGGGTACAAGGGTGCCCAAACAGTGCGGCGACGACCCGACACGCCGCACGAGGCGCGCCGCCACGCACCACCAGGTAACGAGTTGCGACAATAAATGTCGAATGTCTGGAATCCAGTGATTTAGTTATGGGTAAACCGCAAGAATCAAAACGGTGGCGTTTCCCGGAGTTTTACTATGAATTATGTGTGTCGTGAACAAGTTCGAGTTGACAGTGCGATCGAGAACAGTTGTGTGGGCGTCGAGCGCAGTAAACGAACGAGAAAGAGGGTAGACCGTTTTGTCTGCTTCTAACATTCACCCGCATTAACTGCAGTTACTCCGTGATCATGGTGCATGCAACTGCGCCGAAATATAGGGTACTCAAAAACAACAACTCAAACATGGTAAAAATCCCTTTTTTCATAAAAATAACGGTACAGCAAAGACTGCCCTAACAATGCGGGTATAAGGCTGCCCTAACAATGCGGGCGCCTCGCCGCCGCGCACCCTAGTCTTTAGCGCCGCATGCGCAACACTATAAAGCTGCCCTAACAATGCGGGCGCCTCGCCGCCGCGCACCCTAGTCTTTAGCGCCGCATGCGCAACACTATAAGGCTGCCCTAACAATGCGGGCGCCTCGCCGCCGCGCACCCTAGTCTTTAGCGCCGCATGCGCAACACTATAAGGCTGCCCTAACAATGCGGGCGCCTCGCCGCCGCGCACCCTAGTCTTTAGCGCCGCATGCGCAACACTATAAGGCTGCCCTAACAATGCGGGCGCCTCGCCGCCGCGCACCCTAGTCTTTAGCGCCGCATGCGCAACACTATAAGGCTGCCCTAACAATGCGGGCGCCTCGCCGCCGCGCACCCTAGTCTTTAGCGCCGCATGCGCAACACTATAAGGCTGCCCTAACAATGCGGGCGCCTCGCCGCCGCGCACCCTAGTCTTTAGCGCCGCATGCGCAACACTATAAGGCTGCCCTAACAATGCGGGCGCCTCGCCGCCGCGCACCCTAGTCTTTAGCGCCGCATGCGCAACACTATAAGGCTGCCCTAACAATGCGGGCGCCTCGCCGCCGCGCACCCTAGTCTTTAGCGCCGCATGCGCTTATAGCGATAAGGCTGCGAGAAAGGGCTCGGTAGCCGTGGCGAGCGTACGTGTGTCAGGCGGAGCTCCGGAGCACCGTAGCCAGCGACCGCCGCTAGCTGTCGGCCACGGCGCGCACATCTGGCAGCCAATTGACCATTTCTAAACAAAGGACTCGAAGAAACCCGTGTTTTTTCTGACCGCGCTCGAGACAAAATGCGCACCGCTAAGAACAATTTTATGTCATAGTGATAATATTGGTTAAGAGTTAATAAATCAAATATAGTGACTGTGAACATCTAAAAATCAGTAACTATGGGCGACAGAGACGCTTATACCCTCGCGAAGGGTAGTGATGCCCCGAACAAAGTTGATTACAAGTGCATAAAGTGTAACGAAAACCTTGGGAAAACTGGACCACTATCGTGGGTCGGGAATCAGACTAGACTCGAGAGTATAAAGTGTGAAAAGTGTCGAGAAGTTACGGCTTTCAAGGCATTTACCAACTTGGACATTATTATCATCAACGGTGAAACCAAACCGGTTACATCCTTTTTTTTGTATTCCGCATACGACAGAAAGGTGAAATCAGTGAAGGCAACATGCCCCGCGTGTCACGCCAAGAATTTCATGAGAGTTATAGATCAATCCTCCTTCATAAACTCTGAAGAAAAATGCTGCGGGGAGTGCCTCTCAACCGTGGCTATGAACTGCGCTGAACCCACAGCTTCCGATCTAACAACGAACGTCGACAGCAAGGCAAAAGTTTTATATCAACCGCTCTCCAAAGTCGAAAGACGCAAGAGAAACCAGCAACAAAGAAAAGCCAACACCGATCGTGAAAATGAAATCGTAAAGCAACAAAACTTAGAACAATGGGTACAAAGAAAAACGGCAAATCAACAAATTTCAACCCTGATTGAGACTAGAAACTCTTTTGATGCCTTGGTTGAAATGGATACTGAAAATGAAGACAACGCAAGTGTGACCAGCGAGAAATCAACGATCTCGCAAAAACGCAAGCACACAAAACGAGAACAAAGAGATCGCGCCCGCCAAAATTATGCGACATAAAACTACGACGAACCAACGCCCACGTCAAGTTACAGAGGTTGACGGAAAACAATAGTAACGTCGCCCCCGCGGCGGCACCTCCTGCAAACTTAAACGGCACAAACGCCAGTGCTGTGAACATCACCAACTTGCACAATGCAAACCAAATGCTCGCCGGCACCGTCGGCGCTAGTGAACCAATCATAGAATCAAACCAATCTTTCAAAAACTACAGAGCGAAACAAAACATAATGAACAAATGAACGGCGAGAATGGTCAACAACATAAAAAGAAACTACCGCCAATAGTAATCAACGCTACAACGTGGAATAGTAAAGATGCTATGAAACTTGCGCAAGTACATAGAGCAAATATCAGATTTGACGGAAAGGGAAATAAATTCCATATATACCCATACACACTGGAATCAAGAAATGAGATCATCAGTTCACTCGACGGGAAACAAGTCGGCTTCTATACCTACAGCACAAAACAGGATCATAAACCGTCGAAAAAAATAGTAGCAAAGGGCCCACTGAACATTGACCTAACTTCGGATGAAATAGCGGCGGACCTATATGAAAAAACAGGAGTTAAATCCACAAAAATCATAAAAATTAACGGCAGAACCACGTTGATCATTTTTCCGGGTGAACACGAAATCAGAGAAATTACACAGCTCCCCTACATCATACATCAGAAAGTAAAGTGGGAAAAGTACAGAACCCCGAAAGACGTGGTGACGCAGTGTCGTAGATGCCTCGCCTTCGGGCATGCACAAGCTAACTGCCACGAACTCGATCAAGCGAAGCCCACGATCGAAAAAATAAACGAAAATGGAGAAACCATGGAAGTGTGCGCTGGATGCAGAGCACAGGGACATACAGCTCTGCACAAATCTTGCCCGATACACATCGAGGAAGCCAAACGAAAAATCGAAAGAAAAGAAAATCTCAAACGCAACAACAGCAACAAACCAGCTAACACTCAGCAAACAGCTAACATTCAACAAACAAGAACGTTCACTAGTAAAAAAACAGAAGCGGGAACCTCGAATGCAAAAGCCGTAAGGCCGCAACAAAACACGAGCGAACCGACCGTAAAAGATTTCTTCATGGCATTGCAACAAGTCATAAAAATCTTTGCACCATTATTATATACCCATAATACAACTAACACCGTTAAGCAACTGCGAATTATGCACTGCAATGCGGGTGGAATAAGAAATAAGATCAATGAAATCCGGGACCTGGCTTCCAGATACAAACTGACTCTCATAGTCATCAACAGAGGCACATGCTGGACACAGAGAGACTTCCTTGCGATGCACAGTCACAATCGCCTCATAGAAAGAATTGGCATCAGAATGAAAACGACAGGAAACAACTACCTGAACGTGAACGGAATCTACATTACTGTGAACAAAATTATTCCGACCCTACACAAATTGAATCGCTGTGGGAACAGGGAGACACGTTATCCATAGGCGATATGAATGTCAGATCCGTCATGTTAAAACAGACAAGCAGTGACGCAGTCGGCAGGAAACTCGAAAACCTTGTCAAATGTGGCTCTGTAAACATACTGCACACGGGACAGGCTTCGAGACCGAACAGTATCGGTAATGGTATACTAGACATAGCAGTTGAAAACCACACCGGTATTGATACGCTAACCTGCCGAACAAAAACGCTAGAATCCATCGGCTCAGATCACTCACCGTGGCTTCTGACCATACCCATTGAACTCGAGATCGATAATAAAAAAACAAGAAGAATCCGAGACCTATTAGAGAGCAAAGAAAATAAAGAGAAGTACAGGGCTTGCATTTACCACGAGCTGATGAGACGAGGATGGATCTGCAGAGCGATCGAGAGCAATGAGGATTGTGATGCAAACATAACAGAACGAAGCTGCCGATAGATAAACATTTGTACGACGTGGCGAAAAATGAATTCACCGTCAAACTGAGAGAGTTCTGCAACGAGAAATGGCTCAAGGTGATTAACAGCACAGACAATCAACGAGAAAAAATGTGAAGGGTGCAGAAGGCGCTGAAGAAACCACAGCAACAACTCCCATACATACCAGGCTGTACCACTGAAAAAGAAACCGTAAACGTGATCGTGCAATCCTCGATCGTCACGGATACTGAAGTAGAACTAACAGGGACCGTTACCGGAGGCACTACCATGCTGAACGAAGATGATAAGACCACGGCTAATCAAATTAAAAAAGCCATATTTACCCTAAAAAACAGAAAAGCCCCCGGCCCAGATGGAATACAAGGCTATGCTCTGAAAACCGCCGGTCCCCTGGTATGGAAGAACCTCTCAGACGTCATTAATTATGTGCTGGCGACGGGTTACTTTCCAAAGCGATGGAAGACAGGAGAGTGTATTTTCTTGCACATAACTGGAAAAAACCACACGCAGGCCTCATCCTACAGGCCGATTACACTTCTCAACACGATGTCGAAAGTATGCGAACGTATCATGTACGAACATATATGGAAGGAAACTAAACATCTCATTCCGTCGTACCAGCACGGCTTCACGAGAGGCAAAGGCACGGGAACTCAAATTCTGAGAACAGCGAAGATCATTACGGACGCCTTAGAGAACGGAGAGAGTGCTGCAATGGTCTGCACAGATTTAAGCAAGGCTTTTGACACCATCCACCATGGTGGCCTCATCCACAAGCTCATGACATCCAACGTCAAAAACCACACAATCAGAATGATACAGAACTATCTCAGCGATCGAACGGTGCGTGGCCGCTTCAGATCAACGATCGGAGATGAGTTCGCCGTACCACATGGCGTTCCGCAAGGATCAATCCTTGGACCGCTCCTTCTTAATTTGTACATGCACGACCTGGGTAACGAAGACAAGATCGAAGGCCAGAGAATACGTGGACTATACAAATCGCAGTACGCGGATGATTTCTGCGTCATAAACACCTCGAAACAACCGGACTTCGCCACAATGAGAGCGGAGTGGGCAACAGACGCACTAATAGATAACTACAATAAGTGGGGACTTAAATGCAATGTCGACAAGACCGAGTGTATTCTATTCACTAACAGAACTAAGAACTACAAACCCACAGTCAAGATCAAAGAAGAGGAGATCCCGTATAAAAAACAAATTAAATACTTAGGAGTGTGGTTCGACAAGAAGATGAACCTTAACGTGCACTCCGAGTACGTTAAAAAGAAAGCTAGATCGGTTCGAGCCATGTTATCACCCATCATAGGTTGGTACTCGAACATCGACTTGGAAGTCAAACTTCTGGTAATACGGTCATGCCTTTTGCCCGTTCTCGACTACAGTATCGTCCAACTGCTCCCGCGAGTCAGTCGGACGAACATCGACAAGATAGAGGCCCAGTACCGCATGGCACTGAAATGCGCCGCGAAGCTACCCAGAGAGACACCGACGAACTTGCTTTGGGAACTCCTCCAAGATGACCCGTGGCACCTCCGAACGTGTGACCTACAACGAGATATGCTAGATAAACTAGCAACGAACCAAATCGAAGACCTGGAAGATCTCGGCGCACCATTCGCGCGCCACGGACAACATAACACGAGCCGACAAGCCGACGACTAGGCCACGTCGCGCACGTGCCCAAACGTGAGAGGACTAAACCGCTCGACAAGCGAACAATTCCTCCTCGTGCGAGCATGCTGTAATTAAATACACGCACCACACTATGCACAACACACCTTGGTGTAGGGCACGCTCGCAAAGAGAATGCAAAACATGTATATATTAGTGATTAAATCTTAGCAGATCCTAGACCACACCCCGAACTTTAGGCGAGGGAGAACTAAAAATATAACATAATAACACACAACTTAGCAAAAATAAAAAATAAAATAAAATAAATTTCTTTCTATAAGGCTGCCCTAACAATGCGGGCGCCTCGCCGCCGCGCACCCTAGTCTTTTGCGCCACATGCGCAACACGAGAAAATTTTCTCGACCCGTTTTCTCGTGTTATGTCTATACACGATATGTCAAAAATAGACATAGTAGTTTTTGCTTGTCTGTGGTATTTTTGTCTAAAAACCCTAAAGGCCCCAGTACACAGTGGCGTATGCTGGCCTACTGCTGGCCATCGCCATTGTGTAGACAGGCGCCACTATCGACAAGTGCCCGCCGCTGAACACCATTTACCCTGTCTACACAATGGCGATGGCCGGCAGTGGGCCAGCATACGCCACTGTGCACTGAGGCCCTTTAACAGGCAGAGGGATGTATATTCCCACCATATTTTGAACTTTATACAATTGAGATAAGGTCGAAACCAATGAAAAAATTTAACATGCTGTGCCCGTTAAAGGGTTATTGCAACATAATTGGCTATTTGACAGTTGTAACAGCATAATATGAAATATGTCGGAAATGGTAGTTTATGATTTAACGATAACTATCCAATAGTTTTGTTTTTATTAAGTATATTAGTAAAAAAGAATATTTTTACAAAATAAATTTGCGAATTTTTATCTGTGGATTACAAGACCCGAAACACGGGCGGCAAGGGGCGGCCATGATTGAGCTTCATGTGACGTCAAATTTCACGAAATTATTAAAAACTATCTGTCAGGTTTCAAGATGTTTCTATATTTATTGAAATGTGACGTCACAGAGCAAAATGTCACGTGACCAACCGTTTAAGCACGAAATTTGAAATCAATAAAGAAAAATATGATTATTTCTGTTAAATAAAGGTTTTTTCGAGAAAGTAAATATTGTTAGTGGTATAAAATAAGCGTTTGTAATTTTTTAAATACTTTTTCGAAAACTGTCAAGTAGCCAATTTTATCGAGTTTTGACAACTGTAAGTTCCAGCGGTCGTCGAAAGAAGAGAGAATATCGTCCGCGACATATCACGTGTTACGCATGCTAGGCCTAAAGGTAACTAAATGCTGCGGCACACGGTACAGTAAAGGGCAGCCTTTACTGTACTAACTTAACTAAAAGGAAAAGGTGTAAATATTAATTTTATAGTGCGATTGAGAATTTGAATGGATTTTTTTTGTAAAATGTCTTGTAATGTCATTGAAACAATCTGCAACTTCTTTTGCAACCCAGCAATTTTGTCTACCAGTTACAATATCGTTTCCCTTTTTTCACTCACATAATTTTTTTACAAAATCAAACATCTGACATTGTGCATTTCAGTTGGAGACGCTGAAAGGTCAAGTGGGTCCCGAGACGTTTGCGCGCCTCCTCCAGGCGACGGATCAGGACACACTCCAGCAGATTAGGGAATACATGCCGCTCTGAATGCTGCCCGCAAGGTGGGGTCCGAGTGTCGGCGGCTAGCGGGTAGGCGTGTGAGAGTGTGTGAGACTCGCTTGTAGCGGAATGAAGGTGACGGGTGGACTGACGTAAAAGTAGCCAGCTGTCTTTAAAATCAATTTAGCGGATTAAGCTTGAAAGCGTAACAAACAAACTCACTTTCGCATTTATAATATTAGTTAGAACTCTAATAGACCACAAATTAAACAACTGTTTTCTTTATCATTATCGCTGAGTATCACCTGGTCGTAAGTTACAGCTTATTTTTTTTGCTGTATTTTTGTTTTGCTGTTTAGTATCTGGCCTCCTAAAATATGATTATTTTGATTGAAGTGTATGTTATATATTGTTTTTTAGTAAAAATATTGTCACTGGACCTAATAACCCCTCGAGCACCGTAAAACCAGACACAATTGAAAATCAATTGTTTCGCGACCGCCGGCGGTCTTATGATCCTTGACCTATTACTAAAATAATATGTCCTATCTTAACAAATGCATTTGAAAATACGTAAGTATTGAATAAACACGCACTACATCTCGCTACATGTGAATAATTAATTATGCATGATCTTCTTTTGTGGTTACTCTAAAAGCGTATATTGGACATTCACAATGAAAGCGCGATCGCTTGCGAGCGCTCATTGTCAGCCACTACTATTTAGAGGGCGGCATTTCTCATGACGGTTTCAATTTCCAGGTTACTTAGGTAAGAGGAGGAACAAAATAAATAATAATAGTACTCTTTCTCACTCGAACTTAGAGTGGCGGAGAGGCTAAGCGCTTGGCTCGATAACCTAAGGTCCAGGGTTCAATTCCCAGGTTCATTTGGCTATTTGACAGTTGTAACAATAAAATATGAATCAGATATGGTTGTTTATAATTTAACAATAATAAATCCAATGGCTTTTTTATTAAGTTAAAATTGTAAATATTTTACAAAATAATTTGGGATTTTTTACCTGTGGATTACAAAACCCGAATCGCTTTATTGCGATACGTAACTTTAGAACAGGATGTCGCTGTTGGGCGTTACTGTCGTCGTCGCGAACGATGGTTTATGCGGTTTTGTAATAAAATTTAAACATGAAAGTGTTATTTGACAGTTGAAACAATAAAATATGAAATATGTCTGATATGGTAGTGTATAAGTTAACAATAGTTATCTAATAGTTTTTTAATTAAGATAATTTGTAAATATTTTATTTTTACAAAATAAATTTGCATTTTTATCTGTGGATTACAAGACCCGAAACACGGGCGGCCATGATTGAGCTTCGTGTGACGTCACATTTCACAAAATAAACAAAAACTATCTGTCTGGTTTTAGATAAAATTTGTTTGTTTATTGAATTGTGACGTCACAGGGCAAAATGTCACGTGACCGACCGTTTTCGCGCGAAATTTGAAATGATTCAAAAAATATGTTTTTTTTTTCTATTAAATAAAGCTTTTTCGAGAAAAAAATATTGTGAGAGGTATAAATAAGCGTTTGTAATTTTTAAAATACTTTTCCGAGAACTGTCAAGTAGCCATTTGGCAATCGTGGCGAATGGCGATTAAGCCAGTGTTCGTCAATAGTAGCGAATACTCGATTTGCATGACAGAGGCCTTTGCCCAGCGGTGGGACAGTATAAAGGTCGCTTCACACACATCAGTGAAGTCACAGTTCCGATACAGTACCGACATAGTGCCGAAATATTCTTTCATACATTATCTATAAACGTAGCCCCACTTGTCAGTTTCAGTGACGACACAGTGCTCTCAGTGCGTTCATAGAGAATGTATGAAAGAATATTTCGCACTGTGCCGGTACTGTGCCGGAACTGTGACTTCACTGATATGTGTGAATTAACCTTAACATTACTTATTATTTTTCGCCCATTCGTGATCCTCATCGTGTGACGCCAGCCTTACATCTTCATTCCGCTATAACAATGTCCACGGAGTACTTACTGTGATTGTTGACCACGTGATCGAAGTATGTAGATGTAACGGAGGCCATTATATGCGAGCATTATTTTTATTTTATTTTGTAACAATGTACACAAACGCTTAGCTAGCACTTTCAGAATTAGTTGTGTAGTGGCGGATCGGACTGCGTTGATAATGCAACTTTTTGGCCCATATCTACCCAAGCAAAGATGGGCATAGAGATGTGTCGTAATCAAATAATAAGCGAAATCAGATTGGATGTGTAAAACGAAATGTTGATGCACAAAACCCAATCAAAATGTCTTGTGGTTAATTCGCTAATTTATTCGTGAATGATGAAGCTTGGATGCAGCAGTGCTCGTATACCGCCCTCGCACTTGAATATAATAATAATATATGATGTGTAAAAAGACCCTAAACAGCTGTTTTACAATTCATCTAAAAATATAAATGGATTCCCAGCAATAATTTCTGGTTAATGTACGAGTATCTTGTTTGATGTACACATGCCAATAGGTCAATCTACCCAAAGCCACAGTATAAATATAAGCTAAAGCAGTAAGGAAGCTACTCGTACGTACAAACGCTCGAAACGACGCACGCCCACAGACGCACGTCTTTACAGGGCCCCTAAGCGGACATCGCAGTGCTCTCAGTAGCGCGTGCCGTTTCAAGACGAGTGGTCACTGTTGTGTATTGAGTGCGCAGTCCGCGCGATTTTTAAATTGCCGCGAGTATATTGCGTAGTTTACGGCTGCTTGAACTCGGCTGTATAATTAATTAAATAAGTATCTGTATTAATTTACAAAGAAGTAGACAAAATCAATTTTATAGTGCCGTGTCCATGTTTTCCGATAATTCATTTTAAAAGCTATTCATTAGAATATAATTTTTTTACACAGTATAAAAAATTTCATAATAAAGCTTTTTGAACGTGTCGTAGAAGGCGAAAATATTTTTCAGTGAGTAATTTTGTTTAAAAAAACAGAATTTTGTTTGTAAACTAGTCAATTCATTCGATTATTTGATATATAGAACCCAAATAAACGTTTTGATTAATAATAAAAAAATATCTTTTAATTTAGCTATCTCAAAAAAAAGCGTTAACTAGCTGAGATACAGCGCTAACTAAACAAAAACTTTTCAATTTTACAAGAATAAGAGGACAACCCTGACGCTCAATTGGCGCGTAGGTATATAAAACAACAAAAGGCCTAGTTTCCGTAATGCTTTAGCTTATATTTATACTGTTCCAAAACTGTCGAATTTCCTTAATTGAAATTGATCTTTATACTCCAAAATAAAAATTCAAAATTTATTAAAGAAATTTGACATTTAGTGGTAGGCTGACGCTAGCGTGTGTACATTTTGCGTATATCTCAGCTTAGTTGAGGGTCTTTTGATACCCTGTATATAAATTGTAATAGACTTTAACTCGAATAAATAGAGAAAGGAACACCCCGTTAGTCATACAGGAGGTGAGCTCGCTTGCAGTTAAATATAGGTATAATTTAGAAGCGATTTTTGTTCAGGCGCAGTCGATCTGCTGTACAGACGCCTGCAATTCAGCCAGAATGTCAAAGGAGACTAGCCAAGTGACACCCAGGCCCGGCGCAAAAGAAAAGTATTTCATGTAATTGACTATTATGAGTTTAAATTAAATATATATATTTTTTGTTCAATATCATTGGCTATCATAGAAATATTCCTATGATTGGAAAAAATAATGATTGAGCTCTTAATTCAGTATTTTTTTTAGTTTTTTTTTTAAAGTTTAGCATTGCCTTACTTAATTTTGGATATTTTCATTTAACTATATGTCAATATATGATATTTTCATTAAAATATCATATATTTTTAAAAATATATCATAATAAATAGTTATGTGTATACATTTTAGTCAAACATAGAAAAAAACCCCTATTTAGTGTTAAAAAAGAACTAAAATACTGATATAAATAAAACAAAAACTATTTTTTAAATTTGATATATCTAAAGATGGCTACTGATATTGAACCAAATAAATATATATTATCTTTTTACTCATAATAGTCAGTTATTTGAGATACTTTTCTTTTGAGACGGGCCTGGGTAAATTTTGTATGGGCCGTGACCAGTCTCCTTTCTTCAATAAATTTTGAACTTTGTCGCTAGGGGCTTAAGGATCAATACCGAATGGAGAAATTTGACAGTTTCTGGTAGGTTGAATGCAGGCAGTACGACAAATATTGTCAAAGATGATGAGAAGTGAGTATAAAGTTGTCAGAGAATAATGAATTATGAAAATGGAGAGGCGACTTAGTGTGAATTTTTTCATATTTTGTTAAGACTATATACATATATGTGAAGAGGTTATTGCTGAAAGAATTATATTAAAAAACTATATGCCGAAATAATTTTGTATCGTTCCATGTTTATTATTAAGAACACATTATTTATTTTTGAACAACAACACTGTTCGTTGTTTTGAAATGTAGGTCTTAATAGCTGCTCGACTTGTTGGATAGTGGATACGGGCCTTTTAGATCATCTCGACTTCTAGACGTAACTAGATACTTACTATGTATTTTCAATCGTCAAAAAATTTCATTAGTTTCTGAAATTATGAATATTCTACGGCTGCCACATAATTATCGCGTTCGCATTTAATCTGAGAATAGATATTGTAACTTGTAAGTATTTAGACGAAACAAAATTAGCTTGTTATAATATTTTAGGTTATGTAAAATTATGATTTTATAATTATATTTGGAATAATGTAATGACTAACGTTGTTAGTTTTATTCGATTTTTAATGAACCTATTGTTATCGCTATTCGCTGGCAGTCGGACCGTCATTCGACGAACGAACGCGTCAATCCCAACGTTAAATCTATTCTTATTTGTTGTTATTTGTACATTATGTAATTTGTATGGCAACTCTGTTCCGTAATTGTAACTGTGTTAAATTAACTATAACAAGAACGGACTATAAAATAAAGGTTTACATTAGACTGCAGTGTTTGTTTTATTTTATTACAAAAACAATTATCAAACAATCAAGAATAATTAAACAGTCTTCCACACGATCTCTTCGATCCAGTCGACGAAACTTGAGATTTTGGTGTAAACTCCGATGCTTGGCTTTTTATGGCATCCGAAGCCGAGGGAAGTCACCCCGAGTGCGTAAGGCACCTTGTCGCCGCCGTCCAGCAGCACTGAAGAAATTATCGGTGCTCCAGAAGAGCCCTGTAAACAACAATACAGAATGAAGTTTGTTCAATTTTACTCACTGTACACACGCCATTAGACCAAACTATCTAAAAGTGTCAAGGTCCTTATATATTATACCTAATCAAACGATAAGGTTTAAAAATTTATAGTAGTGACATTTTATGGTAGGTAGGTCGATCTACTGGCGTCTGTACTAAAAGTTTTGTCGCAAACTCAAATGCCTCTAAAGTTAGCACTATGGCAATCCTAATGATACCTACTAAACAAAACTGAATAAACAAAACACCTTTAATAAAGATAAAATTTTAAAAGCTAAATTGGTATAAGTACAACTTCACAGATAATTACCGAATGCTCACTATACAATCGCTACCATAATACCTAATATATAAGGTGACTGCTAGAAACCGCAAGAAACTTCAAGGGCTGGTCTAGTGTTTTTAACATGACAAAAATGACAATAAGGAATTCGTGTTTTTTTCAATATCATAACTATCATATTTAATAGCAATATCATAAGAAAAATAAAAAGAAAACTATTGATTATTAGGGCAACGGGTTGACCGCTTTAGTTATTGTCTACGTTGACAGTGTTGACACGGCCGGCCGATTGTGTCAACTGTCAACGTTGCCGCGACTTGTAATTATTCGTTATTTTTAATTGTTTTCATTTAATTTTTCTTGTTATTGCTTTAAAATAGATACTCAAAGACTATCCAATTAAAACTCACAAAATGAATTATGAAATTAAAAATTTAAAAACACGATTTCATTTTTGTCATGTTTAAAACACTTGACCCTGACCAGCTCTTGAAGTTTCTTGCGGTTTTTAGCAGTCACCTTATCTAAAAGAGCTAAAAATAAATAAATTCATAATAATGTTCATAAATTAGCTCAAGTTTAAAAATTACCAAATTAAAGTTCGCTAAATCACGCAGCGTTCCTTTGTATACCACAATTCGTCATTCTATTCTACAAACGTGGCTCTTAGAAACTTACAATACAAAAGTAGTCGCCTTCTAGACTCTCGTTGGCGCAAAATTGGTGATCCTCCAGCTCAGTAAAACGTCTGGTGAAATGTGGTTCTACGAAGGACAGGCACATTTCCGCTTTGATCACTTGAACATTCATCGCTTTTATCGTAGCGGGTTGGGCTCTTTTCTCTGTAAAGGAATATGCCAATTATGAACGACCCCCATAGCAGGATTACAAGCACGGACCAGCCCCCTTACTCTTGAAACCGATCGCTCTTGGATCGGATTGGTATTGTGAATTTTCGTATTTTAAGGTTACGACACCAGCGCTAATAAGGATTCATATTCATCATCATCACCAGCCTGAAGACGTCCACTGCTGAACATAGGCCTCCCCCTTTGACCTCCATCCTGACCGACAACTCGCCACTCGCATCCACCGGTTGCCTGCGACTCTCACGATGTCGTCGGTCCACCTAGTGGGAGGCCTACCAACACTGCGTCTTCCAGTGCGTGGTCTCCACTCGAGAACCTTTCTTCCCCAACGGTTGTCGGTTCGTCGAGCGATGTGGCCTGCCCATTGCCACTTCAGCTTGCAAATCTTACGAGCTATGTCGGCAACTCCGGTTCTTTGGCGAATATCCTCGTTTCGGATTCTATCGCGCAAAGAAACTCCGAGCATAGCTCTCTCCATTGCTCGCTGTGTGACTCTGAGCTTTTCTAAAAGGCCAACAGTTAAGGACCACGTTTCGGTGCCATATGTCATCACCGGCAACACACATTGGTTAAAGACCTTTGTCTTTAGGCACTGCGGAATCTTCGATGCAAAGATATCTCGTAATTTCCCGAACGCTGCCCATCCGAGTTGGATTCTCCGGGCGACCTCTTTGTCGAGGTTGGACCTACCTAACTGGACAATCTGTCCTAAGTAGGTGTAGTGGTCGACAACTTCGATAGTATCGCTCCCAACAATTACCGGTACGGGTTCAACATGGACATTCGACATGATCTTCGTCTTGTCCATGTTCATTTTAAGACCCACCTGTTGGGATACGATATTGAGGTCGCTGAGCATGGTGTTGAGGTTCTCCAGCGACTCCGCCATTATGACTATATCATCGGCAAAACGAAGGTGAGTGATGTATTCGCCATTAATGTTGATGCCGAATCCGTTCCAATTCAAGAGCTTGAAAACGTCCTCCAACGCATTTGTGAACAGTTTCGGAGATATGACGTCTCCCTGTCTCACACCTTTCTGCAATTGGATTGGTTTCGTACTCTCGTCTTGTAATCGGATCGACATAGTAGCGTTTCTATACAAACATTTCAACACTTCGATATACCTATAGTCGATATGGCAACGCTGGAGGGACTGCATCACAGCCCAGGTTTCGATAGAATCGAAGGCTTTCTCGTAGTCCACAAACGCTAAACATAAGGGCCGATTATACTCCTCAGTCTTCTGTATAATCTGGCGGAGCGTATGTATGTGGTCTATGGTACTAAAGCCTTTTCGGAAACCGGCTTGTTCGGGAGGCTGGAAGTCGTCAAACCTGCGTTCGAGACGGTTCGTAATGACTCTCGAAAACAGCTTGTACACATGGCTCAGGAGTGAGATAGGTCTATAATTCTTCAATAAGGTGTTATCGCCTTTCTTGAAGAAGAGCACCACCGCACTCCTGTGCCATGCTTCTGGCGTAGTACCTTCGAGCATGACGGAATTAAACAACTTCTGGAGGACTACGAGTATCGGTTTTCCACCCGCTCGCAGAAGTTCAGTGGTAATTCCGTCATCACCCGGCGCCTTGTTGTTTTTAAGCTGTTTAAGAGCCATACTAATCTCATACAGGCTGATGTCAGGGATATCTTCGGTATAGTGTCGGGTTAACTTAGCTCTGGTGTCCTGAGCTGTACCAACAGCGGGCTCTTGTGTTGAGGTGTACAACTGTCCATAAAACCTCTCGAGCTCTCTCAGAATCTCCGGCTTCGACGAAATGACACTGCCGTCCTCGATCTTCAGCTTAGTCATTTGGCTCTGACCAATAGACGAATTCTTTGCGAACACTTTGGCGCCTTGGTTCCGCGCAATTGCGTCCCTAATGCATTTAGCACTATAGGAGCGCAGGTCGTGTCGCACAGATTTCGAGATTCGTCTATTGAGTTTGCCATATTCCGACATATCAGCTGAAGATTGCAGTATCATTTCTTTCCGGTCTTCCATTAACTTAATGGTTCCGTCTGAGAGCTTTTGAGGCTTTTTCCGGCGTGGGGTCTTAAAGAACTTAGACCCCACAGCTTGGACAGTTTCCACAAGCCCGCTGCTGATCTCGTCCACAGTTTCGCACTCGGCTAGGCACTGGAAGCGATTTTGGAGTTCGAGTTGAAAGTGTTCCGGGCTCTGGATCTGGGCAGGGCCAGGACGGAGTGTGGACTTCACCAGACGTGACCTCTCGAGCTTGATGTTGATATTCAGTGTGCCTCTAACAATCCGGTGATCGCTACCGGTTTTCACCCTACTGATCACGGAGACATCACTGAATATACGCTTCTTGGTCGTCATGATGAAGTCGATCTCATTTCTGGTTGAACCATCGGGGCTTATCCACGTCCACTTCCTGGTTGGTCGCTTCCGGAAGAAAGAGTTCATCAAAAAGAGTTCCTCCTTCTCCATAAAGTCGACCAACCGTTGGCCCCTTTGGTTCCGCTGTCCATATCCATATTGCCCCACTCTCAACTCATCGCCGTTCCTTGTGCCTACCTTTGCATTGAAGTCCCCCATAACAACGGTGAAGTACGTTTCGGAGGAATGTATGGCTTCAGATATCTCCTCATACAGAGCCTCTACTTCTTCGTCAGGGTGTGTCGAGGTTGGTGCATATACCTGTATGACCTTCAGCGAATACCGATCGGTGATTCTGAGTATAAGGTACGCAACTCTACCTGACACACTATCGACCTTGATAACGTTGTTAACAAGGGACTTGTGGACGAGAAACCCAACACCACCCTGGGATTTTCGTTCTCCTTCCCGGAAGAAGAGCATGTTGCCAGAATCAAGGACTACCATATCCTGCCCCTCTCGTCGGATTTCTGATAGTCCCATGATGTCCCACCGCAATCTGCTCAATTCTTCCTCCAGCTCTACAATCTTTGCATCGGTCCTCAACGTGCGGATGTTGTGTGTTGCCAGGGCCAAGGTTCGTTGGTGGGTGTGTGGGTAGCCGAGCAACTGCCGGTGATTCTTCGCACCCCCTGCTCCTCCGTTACCTGACCAGCTACCCGTTGGGCCAGGGATAAAGGAGCTGCCGGGGACTGGGGGCCGTGGGCAAATATTGTCTGTCATGGGGGGGGGGGGGGGGGGGTTTGCCATAATCCCCACGCTTGGCAGGCGGCTTGGGGATCGCAGCGGGTCACCGTTTAGCTAGAGGACGCTGCGGCCCGTCCTCCGGTGGCTGGTCGTAGTTTTAGGACATACCCGGGTCCCATAGGATTCATATTGGGTGAACTAAATGGCATTGCGGTTTGTATTTTTTTCACTCAATATCCACGCAATATGAATCCATATTAGCTCTGGTGTCGTAACTTAAGAGTACGAAAATTCACAATACCAATCCGATCCAATAGCGATCGGTTTCAAGAGTAAGGGGGCAGGTCCGTGATTACAAGATGGAAATTCGCCCACTTGGAATGGTTGCGAATGTAGTCAAACAACTTTTAGGAAAAAACGAAATTTTAACAATGATTTCGTGGTTTGTATTGTTTGCTTATATTGACTCCCCGATATTTCGGGTATCTGGTAACTTTGTGATCATGGCTCATGCAACTGCGCCGAAATATGGGGGACTCGTACAGTCACGAGCATTAATATATATACATTTCCACATTTTCTAAAATATGTAAACTTATAGTATTTTAAAAATATTTACTCGAACAATGTGTTCAAAATTATGTAACCATCAAATGGTGCTAAAATTAGGTATACGTTGGGTTCACATTAATGTAAACGATACATAACCAATAACAAGTACTCACTATGTATGTCAAATTTATGTAAACATGACAATATCTATAACATGTATACAATTTCAATTTTAAACTAATTTGGAAGTGGAGACTGTGTTGGCTTAAATATCAAAAATATGTATACACAATTCAGTTTCAAAAATAAGTAAACAAACGGTAAAAAGTGTATTTTCGTTAAAAAATATAATATTTTTTACAAGCTTTTATGTCTTTTGTTCGGGTAGAATTTTGCAACTCAATTTTGGTCCACTTTCCGGTTACCGATTAAGTGATATTTTGCATACATGTGTGAATCGCGTGACAATGCAATATTATGATGACATGGTGCTGTTCTAATGATGAAGCTGGAAGGTGGCCATAGGAACTTGGCAATGAAACAACATAATTTCCTCGAGTTTTAGCTCGTTTGAATCGTCTTAATGAGTAGTTTGTCTTTCAATGGTAACCAGGGTCTGATCTGATGATGGAGCTGGAAGGTGGTCCTAGGAACTCAGTAAAGAAACGACGCAACCCCATCGAGTCTCAGCTCGTTTGGTTCGTCTTGACGAGTACTTTGGTGCTAGATGGTAATCAGGGTCTGATGATGGAGCTAGAAGGTGACCATAGAAACTCAGTAATTCAAGAACATAACCCCATCGAGTATGGGCTCGTTTGATTCGTCTTGACAAGTACTGTGGTGCTAGTTGGTAACCAAGGTCCGATGATGGAGCTGGATGGTGGCCATAGGAACTCGGTAATTAAGCGACACAACCGCGTCAAGTTTGATTCGTCTTAATGGGTGGACCGTTTTGATGGGTGGATAGAGTGGTGGTGTTTTGGTGGATGTGAATAAATATTGTATACACGTTCAGTGAGATGAACAAATGAAAAACGTATCCAGTAATTAAAAGTAAAAATCATTTTTAAAAACAAGCTTTTATTTAATGCGCTAAAAAGAAAAAAAAACTTTTCCTTTACAACTTTAACTATCAACTTATAACGTCATTACACAATTTATATTATATAAAAGGATGTCGCGAGAGTTACTAGATACAATATTATCTGTAAATAAATATAATAGCTAATATTAAAACTGTTTTAACGGGACCTAACACGACTAATTTTGTAAGTTTTATCTACTTACTGCTTGACGTTTCGGCCGCGATGCTGCGGCCGTGGTCACAAGCGAAATGACAGTTTTAATACAATGCAATGCGATAGCTTAAAGTCTTATAATAGCTAATATCCCTAAAGGGTTAGTCGGAGACTATGCAATGAGGACCGCAGAAGCAGTCCACTGCCATAGTCCACGGCACAAAAATTACAACTGCACATGTGCTCAGCGTGATAGGTGGTGAGCCCATTGCCGCTCTATGCTGTTTGATGTGTGTGCAGTCTTTAGTCCGTTAGTCGCCTTTGCGACACCCAAGGAAAGAGAGGGGGTGGTAGTATTCTTTTACCGCTACCCGACACGACGGTTGGCCTCCTGTTCACTTTAAATAAAAACACAATACTGAAGTTAGTCTGTCGTCGTCAACGTGTGTCATAGCCAATAATGATTACCTGCTGTCTCCCCGGATCTGTCATAACCCCACGCTGGCACTATTCCGACGTCGTTGCTGACCTCGGGCTGCGTCCACAGGCAAGCCGGCGCGACCGCCCTGTTTAGCGGGACCGCATACTCCAGCTCCAGAAGGGCGATGTCGAATTTCTTAGAGCTTATCTTGTAGTCCGGGTGAACTATCTTCTTTATTATCTTTACATCTATCCTTGGCACCTGCGTCAATGTATACATAGGTACATACCTTGTACATACATATAAGGAGACTGCTAGAAACCGCAAGAAACTTCAAGGGCTGGTCAGGTCAAGTGTTTAAAACATGACAAAAACGATATAAAAGAAATTTGTGCTTTTCTCATTTTTATTTAAATAATTTATTTTGTAAATTTTAATTCGAAAGACTGAGTACCTTTTTTAAAGAAATAACAAAGGAAAAATAAAATGAAAAACAGTTAAAAATAACGATTATTTACAACGTGCGGGCAGCGGCCGGTCGTTGACCCAACCGTCTGTCTGTTGACCCGTCCGCGTCAGCCGGGCGATAAGTACCTTAACTACGTTAGTCTGCAATGAGGCCCCATTTATTTTCCTGATACGTAATGTGCGTATTTTCCTTATGTTATTGTTTTAAAATAAATTAGATAGGTACTTAGGGGAAGCCCGGGCAAGATGCATAGTGTGGGTAAGACGAATACTAGATTTTATTAAAAACCTACAATAAATGGCGCTACTGGACGAGCTCGGGTCGGTAAAACAGCAACTCAGTCGCGTAATGACAGTTCAACCAAAACCATAGATGCCTGCACTTGTTGTAAAAATAAAAATAAAAGTTTTTTGCTATTTTGTTACGATTGTTGTCAAGGTATGGGTATTCATTTATTGTATCAGTATTAAGTTTCAACGTCTAAACTCCGTTTTATCGATTGCGTGTTTTATGAAGTTTAATTTGTGTTTGCAACTTTTCATTCGTCGGTAGAAATTTTACAGTAGGATAATACAACTTCTGAATATTAGTGCTTTGGGCAAGACGGATATGGGCAAAACGGATAGCAATCTGTTAGCAGGCCCTAGCAAAACTGCACAAAAAAAACAAGAACATCTAAGTTGGCAGGTCCTGTCAAATCTAGTAAACATAAAACAACAAAGAAGTCTAACAATAAAATAATGAATGAAACAAGTTGTTTATGTTTAGTGTGCTCAGAAGTATATTTTGACCCGCCTATCGAAAAATGGATACATTGCAATTTGCAACCAATATAAGATAGGAGGGCACACGAGAACTGTACTTCTTATTTCAGGGTGTGTACTACTGTGATGGCTGAGTGCGACCATTAAAACACTTATCCTTTTTGCCCTGGGGGTGTATCCGTTTTACCCGGGGGGGGTTGGGCAAAACGGATAATGGACACTTTTTTGTATTATCATAAATTTATGAAGAAGCTGTTTAAGTTTCTAAGTTTTTACTGGCATTTTCCAAAGATGATTAACTAAAGTACAAATTAATAATAAAAAGACTGTTGTTGATTAGAAATTTCTGTGTTTTTTTTAGCCTTTCCCTTAACATATTCGTCCTTCCCGGGCTTCCCCTACTCTAGACTATCCAATTAAAATTCGCAAAACGAATTATTTAATTAAAAATTAAAAAGCACGAATTTCTTTTTGTCATTTTTGTCATGTTTAAAACACTTGACCTGACCAGCCCTTGAAGTTTCTTGCGGTTTCTAGCAGTCGCCTTATATAATTACGACTATTATCCCCGAAGGGTTAGACACAGGCAATGAGGACCTCAAAAGCAGTCCTCTGCCATAGTTAGTCCAATTTTCACCAAGTAGCGACTGAACATGTGCTCAGCGTGACAGGTGGTGAGCCCATCGCCGCTCTATGCTGTTGGATACATGTGCAGTCTTTAGTCCATTAGTCGCCTTTTACGACACCCAAGGGAACTACGCGACACGGTTGTAATAAATATTTTACATTTATTTAGATTAGGTACAAATACAAATACAAAATTCTTTATTTATCACAAACTTAATTCTAGATAACAGACGTGGTGTCCTCAACTGCAAAAGTTTTAAACTGCGGCGCAGTGAGGGCGCACTCTCCCAAACAGTAAATAAAGGTACCTAAAAACTATTACAGGGATATTATGCATAACAATTTTTGGTTTACAAATATATAAATAATGTGAAAACAAAAAGTGTGGGTGTGTGTGTGTCTATATATGTGTATGCTGTATGCGTGTGTGTGGGTGTGTGTGTGTGTGGGTGTGTGTAGGGGTGTGTGTGTATGTGTTTGCGTATGTATGAGTGAGATACGGAGCTGCACATGTTACTGTATATGTTTTAATAGATTTTTCTGATTGCTGGTATGAGAGTAACACAAGCCAATCAAATAATTTACGTCGGCATGGACTTGACGCCAGGTGATAAATTTGGAGTTCTTTGTTGGCATAGTTATATAGCATACCACTAAGGTGTAGGTAGTGGCGAGCAGCAGATGCAGTGTTACGTCTCATAGTAGGACATACTAAGTCTCCTCGGCGTTTTGTATTCGAAAACTGACTGTCAAAATTTAGTTCAGTGTGCTTCCGGAGAATAGTTTGCTGTATGAACAGTCTTCGAATGGATAGGACATTAGAGTCTGCAAATAGGCTATCAGTTAGATAACGAAAAGGCTTGAATGTCATTACTTTTAAGACAGCTCTCTGAGCCACCTCTACCTTTAACATGTGTGTTTGCGCATGCAGTAAGAGATAACTGACTGCGCAAGCGAGAAGTAAATCATTTTCAGTAGAGCAATGTCGGCAATATGACGCAATTTTTTAAACACATGGATTAATTTTCGAATTTTTGGCGTCAAAGAAGCAGTTTGATCCCTCCAGGATAATGATGGATCAAGCCATACACCAAGGTACTTAATGTTTGGAACACGTTCTAGAATTGGGCAGCCACAAGAGATATCAGGAGACATACAAGCATGCACACGAACCGTAAGATGATCTGGTGGCTGAGTCCTCTTGGTATAGGAGAAAGACAGGCATTTACTCTTTGAGACATTTAAGGTTAGCAGGTTTGAGTTTAACCAAAGAGTGACGGTTCTCAACGCTAATTGAGCATAACTATAAACTTCGTTCCAATCCTTCCCTGAAACAAGGATGGCTGTGTCGTCGGCATAAGTAATCAGTTTACAGTTTTTCATATAGAGGTCACATAGATCGTTCACATAAACGAGGAATAATGTTGGACCGAGGACACTGCCCTGAGGGACTCCGAATATGATATTTTCCTCCTCACTAGTAACGTCACCTATCACAACAGCCTGCCTACGGTCCGAAAGATAACTCCCAAACATCTCCAGTGATGAACCTCGTATGCCAACCGCTTCCAACTTTCTTAAAAGGATAGGAATAGAGACAGTGTCAAATGCTTTAGAGAGATCAAAGAATACACCCATAGCCTGTCGTCCTGCGTCTAGATTTCGAGTGATTTCCGTAGTAAGGCTTAGTACGGCGTCCTCAGTAGATTTCTGTCTTCTAAAACCGAATTGGTTGTCTGATAGTATATTATGTTTGTTAAGGAAATCGATCAGTCGTTTGTTGAGAAGTTTTTCAAATATCTTGGATAAAACACTAAGAACTGAAATAGGTCTATAGTCGTTGACACTGTCTTCATCCCCAGCCTTAAAGATTGGGTGAACTAAGGATTTTTTGAAAGCTATAGGAAATACACCGTTTGCAATGCGCACGTAGACAAATTATTACAGCCAATTACACAAACTGTGCTGTGCTGTTAGCGGCTCACAATCGAATACACCGCCCAATTTCTTCCGTAGGTGTCGTAAAAAGGCGACAAGCGGACCAAAGACTGCACATACATTTAACAGCATAGAGCGGCGATAGGTTTACCACCTGTCATGCTGAGCACATGTGCAGTTATCAACTGGTGAAACGTGGCTGTGGCAGTGGACTGCTCTAGCGGTTTTCATTGCCTGGTCTCTAACTAATCGTTAGGGGATACCATGTCGTGAATGTAAGCGTAATTAATTACACAACCATGAGAATTAAACAATGTGATCAGGGCCATAACGGTTTATGCTTCGTTCGTCTCACTGAGATTCGTCCCACATAACAAAATCCTGGTATGTCCCAAGCAGTATGCTTCCTTCGTCCCAAAATATTTTTTTATTTTTTTTTCTAGCTCTGTGCTATTTTGTGTTCCTTTTACGGCCCATATTTTTTTATATGCCAAACTTACTTTAATCTTATTGATTATGTACAATCAGCAATTTTTTTTTACTTTACTTTTAACAATCTACTTACTTGTAATTTGGGACGAAGCACAACAATGCTAATATGGGACAAACTAAGAAATTTTTGGAATGTGGGACAAAACTTCGTGACGAACGAAGCGTAAGTCGCCATAACGCTGGCCCAATGCATGTTGGTGGCTTAGTGGGTAAACATTGGCGTAACTTCGCGCAAGTACCTATAGCAAATTGTTGTATAGTTACATAAACGTAAACTTACACTATCTTTGATGTTCTTGTTGCCGAGTCTCATAATTTCGGGGCCTTCCCCCACGCCAGGGGACTTCACAGCATGCGCGGCGGTGACCGCGAACTTAGGGCTGACGAGGAAAGCAGTGCTCCTAAAGGCCCACTCTTCTTTGTTTTTGTAGCCAAGAGCACCCTGTAAACATAAATCTGATTGAAATGTTACAATTTCAAAGGGCTCACTAAGGGCCTAATAGGCAGGCTCAAAGTCACGCAAAGAGCAATGGAGAGGGCTATGCTCGGGGTTTCTCTATGTGATCGAATCAGAAATGAGGAGATTCGTAGAAGAACTAAAGTAATCGACATAGCCCAAAGAGTCGCGAATCTTAAGTGGCAATGGGTAGGGCACATCGCCCGTAGAACCGATGGTCGTTGGGGCAGAACGGTTCTCGAGTGGCGACCGCGCACCGAAAGACGCAGTGTGGGCAGCCCTCCAACAAGGTGGTCAGACAATCCGGTGAGGGTCGCATCGCGGGTAGCCGCTGGATGCAAGCAGCACAAGACCGGTCGTGGTGGAGATCCTTGGGGCAGGCCTTGTCCAGCAGTGGACGTCCTATGGCTGATGATGAATTTCAAAGGATCTATTTGGAGAAACGTTGAAATAATTCCTACACCAGGTGGGAAGCGAACCCACGACTTTTGCATGCTCGGCGGCTGTGTTGACCACTACGCCATCGAGGTGTATAGTATGGGTTAGACCTGTGCTATCTTCTTTCTATGCCATTAATGTCCTGTCCGTAAAGTAACGCCTGAATTTGTTAAGAGGATACGCATTTCGGTTTCCCATACAATTTTTCAAGTCAAAATTTTTAAAGATCGATATGCCAATTTTAATGAAACTTTGCATTTTAAAATACAGGGATCTAAATTTATTGTTTGTTGATAACATTTAAAAAAAATGTTTATTTGGCTGAGTTATTGCGATTTAAAGTCAACTATAGAAAGTTTAAAATCGCAATAACTCAATAACCGAAATGTGTAAACCGTCTTAACTAAATACTTAATAATTATTTATTGATGATCAATGCAATAAAAACAACTTCACAGGTATTTGTTTTTGGTAAAATTAAACAAAAGGTAGCGTATAATAAATACCAAAGTGTTCAACGTCTTTTGCTGTTGAGCGTACCAATAGCGGTTTTTAAGAATAAAAAAATGTTTTAGTTTTGTTTTTACTGACCATGTAAGGATATTCATTGACCTCAGTACCTGAAACAACATGTTTTGAATTAAAGACCAGTTTTTCTATAGACTAAAATAAAACTGTGAGTTGCGTTAATGTGTTGTCTGGATTGTACTTAAGATATGGTCAAACTAGTTATATTACTTACCTGCGGCTCGCGGTAATTTATTCGTTACCCCTCGTCTGTGGCAATGATTCCTAAGAGCAACACAGCGTACCTACTCAAGTGATTTACCTTCGGATGTAGAACATTTTTCCAATTGTTTTCTCTCCCAATTGTATTCACGGCACTCTGAAACCATTTAAAGTAAAATTAACCAATTGTGTTTTGTAAATAAAATAAATAAATAATATGAGAGGATCGGATGTTTTTGTCGGGTTGATCGGGCGTTGAGGCAAAAAAGGACCATGGGGGATTTTGTATGAACCCCGTCCCCACCCTACAACAGTCATGGGATACGTGTCAATTTGTTTAATGGGTCCCAAAGAAGCCTTAAGTACCTGTGTTAGTTGCAAAAAGTATTGGGATTATATAAAATAAAATAAAACTTTTATTGTTTTCTTGCTATAGTTGGCATGTGCGTCGAGTCTGGTATGCTCTTGCAATCTTATTTTGTTGAAAAAAAAATATTCAAAATCAATATATTTTTTATAACCTAAACCCAGCGTATTTGAAGAACGTCGCCATAGTAAAAAAATATCTATCCTACTAGACCCTTCAAATGACACTAATTTCATATGTTGGATGGTGGGGACAAAATTTCCCATGGTCCTTTATGCAAGCGAAGCCGCGGGCACAGAATAATCCGCGGGCTAGAGCACGTCATTTTATAACTTACTTTCTTCGCTTATTCTTCGGCCTGGTACTGTGAAGTCAGGCTTCGCCGTGGTGATACAGTCATCCTGTAATCAATAAAAAGTTACTTATAGTGTAGTAGAAAGCGCTTAATAACAAAGTAGTTTACTTAAATAAAATTATACTTGTACAGATACACACTATAACAAAATGGAAATTTGTTGCCAGAAAACATAAACAACATTTTAAAACGCTCTAATATTATTAGAAAGTTCGATTCCCAGCTCTAGCGGGCCGCTGCTAGGCTGAATCCAGTGATTTCTTATAGCGGCCCCGGCTCGGCTCACCCATGGCGGCCACCCCAAAAAATCAAAAGAAGCATACCCCAAAAACTCAACTCCTGCACTTCCGTGGTGCTGGCAGGGTGCAGGAGTTGAGTTTTTGGGGTACCGTAAAATGGGGTGAATAGGGACAAATCACAACTTCATGAACAAATTTAAAATAGTTTTTGATAGATATATTGGTATATCAGGATCACAGTGATTGAGTCTTGGTGGCATTATAATTATCTATTTAAAACTATGCAAGTAGCATTTCAGTTTAAGCAAAAAAAACAAAAATAGATGCGATCCCTATTCACCCAGTTAATGGGGACGAAAATAGTGTTGCTAGGGCTGCCATTACTGGTTTTATTAATCAAGTTCCACATACCTAGGATTGAATATTTTTTTATTATTTTGTTATTCCATTGATGGGAGGGGGAGGGGGGGGGGGGGGTGAGTCCCACATTTATTTCTACTGTATAAAAAAGAAACAAGGTTCGATTCCCAACTTACGATCTACGATCGGGGACAACTCACCTTTGCGGTTGTGACATGTAACAGCGATACTGCAAACAGAAAATGCAATTAAATAATTTTAAAATGAACTCGCTGGCGAAGCGGCTACGCGTTCGGTTTGCGATTCGCAAAGTCGTGTCATTGGATTGGTAACCAAATTATAAAAACATCATTATTACCTACATGCCATGAAAGTGATCATCGACTTTTGCTGTTGCCATAACCAAGAGCAAGTATTTAAACAGCTAATAAGATAATATATAAAAATTAATTCCATTTAATTGCATTCAAATCTGATTGGAATACACGCGCGCACTCGTGTATTGCAATATGAAATTAATTAAGTAGGTAGGCTTACATACATAAGTGTGTTGAAAAAATAACGGTAAAACGGAAAAGATACAAACAGGACAATCTTTTAAAACGTCGTTTATTTCTTCCGTTCCTTAAAACGTGGTCTTACTTACTCTCTTACTTAATTTTCCCGAAATCAAAATGAACAAGGTTACAATTTTTTTAAATGTTCCTATCACATCTTTTGCAATATCGACTAATATTCGGAAAAAAAACACTTCACACATATAATTACACAATCTTACAATACCTTATTGACAGGATAAATATTTCCGTCATTATTACAATTTATACATCTAAAAGTCAAAGTAAGTAGGTATGCTTGATAAAATCACACATTTGTTTTTTTATTTGTTATGATTTAGGTGTGAGTCACACCTAAATCATAACGAATAATAGAAAAACTTGGCGAAAGCTAACTTTAGTCGATCGTTACCACAGAATAATAATTATAATTTAATAAAAAACAAATCATGTTACGTGCAACATCCATACTTTATGCTTTTCAAGTTTTAAAATTGCTTATTTAGCGCACGCTAAAGAAGTATCGTTGACAGAACAGACATCCCTTCTATTAATTATTCTTTTTTCCTTCTTCTGCCACCCAATGATGAGTGAAGGCCTCTACTCTGCACGCTATCTCTGTCTGTTGGTAGCCAGACGAAGCCAACTTTTTCCCGCGACTCTATCGATGTCATCTTTCCATCGAGCCGGTTGTCTTCCTACGTTTCTTTTTTATATACCCACGGGTAGCGTTGCCAGGCGTCCGGATAAAGCCTGTCCGGCTTTATGATTGCGTGTCCGGCTAAAATAAAAGGTGTCCGGCTTGTCCGGCATTTGTTAGGGTTTTTACATTTCGTATATACTCGTAAACTGGCGAGCGCCGAGCGTGGCCGAGCGCAGGCGAGTCGACAGTCGGTCGCTCCGCTCCCGAAAATCTAGGGTCCGACCAAATATCCGGCCAAACTGGCTGGTCTGTCCGGCTATTAGGTTTGGCGACCTGGCAACCCTACCCACGAGTAAGCACTTGGCCTTCACCTGATGGTAAATGTCGATAAGTCGATAAGGCCGAAGGTGGAAGCGCGCTTCACCCGGAATCTTCAACCACTGAGGAACTGCTATCTATCTAATCTCTGAACTGTCGGAACATAACAACGCTATTAAACATTGTGGTTATGCCAGACTTTAGATAAGATGGTGGTAGTAGCCAAGCGACCTTAACAAGCCACCAACCAAACCGAGTACACGAAGATGTACCCTACCGCTGGGAATCAAACCCTGTATAGACTACAGAGGCGGTTAAAAAGTTATCCGTCCAGTTCTTGGTTCTTTCATTATTATTCTATTCCATTAGGCCAACTCCTTAGATATAAGGATGTTCGGAAAAGGCAATATGAAGAGGTGTAATATCGAGCCATCCAAGGGGGAGGATTTGGCGGCGCAGCGTTCTGAATGGCGCGGGCTTGTGAAGAGGCAGGTTCACGATTTCGAGGAGCAGCGTAAAACTGACTTAGACACAAGACGAGACGAGTTGAAAGCCCGCCAGCCCGACGTTCGAGGAAAACTTACGTGCGCTCGGTGTGCACGCCAGTTACAAGGAAGATCGGCTATATTAGCCACATATATAGGGCACACCAGAGTCGTACCGACTAGGAGTCGAAGTGGTCGCCATGACCGAAATCGGTCGGATTAAATCATCACTATTCCACTATGTCATTAAGATACTCGTTTTCATAATGAACCCGAAATCCTTAATTACTAAAGTTGTACAATAAATTACTTTTATACAGAATGGACCAAACGGTGACACAAAATTATTATTTTTTAAATTCCTGACATCCAGGTGTACCCGAAAATACCCCATGTAAGTTCCGCGATTTTTTGTAGTTTTCGAGCTATGATTTTTTTTAATTTGAGAATTTTCGACTTAACCGACTTAAATATTTTTTTTTCGGAAATTATGTAAACTGGCGAGCGCCGAGCGTGGCCGAGCGCAGGCGAGTCGACAGTCGGTCGCTCCGCTCCCGAAAATCTAGGGTCCGACCAAATATCCGGCCAAACTGGCTGGTCTGTCCGGCTATTAGGTTTGGCGACCTGGCAACCCTACCCACGAGTAAGCACTTGGCCTTCACCTGATGGTAAATGTCGATAAGTCGATAAGGCCGAAGGTGGAAGCGCGCTTCACCCGGAATCTTCAACCACTGAGGAACTGCTATCTATCTAATCTCTGAACTGTCGGAACATAACAACGCTATTAAACATTGTGGTTATGCCAGACTTTAGATAAGATGGTGGTAGTAGCCAAGCGACCTTAACAAGCCACCAACCAAACCGAGTACACGAAGATGTACCCTACCGCTGGGAATCAAACCCTGTATAGACTACAGAGGCGGTTAAAAAGTTATCCGTCCAGTTCTTGGTTCTTTCATTATTATTCTATTCCATTAGGCCAACTCCTTAGATATAAGGATGTTCGGAAAAGGCATATGAAGAGGTGTAATATCGAGCCATCCAAGGGGGAGGATTTGGCGGCGCAGCGTTCTGAATGGCGCGGGCTTGTGAAGAGGCAGGTTCACGATTTCGAGGAGCAGCGTAAAACTGACTTAGACACAAGACGAGACGAGTTGAAAGCCCGCCAGCCCGACGTTCGAGGAAAACTTACGTGCGCTCGGTGTGCACGCCAGTTACAAGGAAGATCGGCTATATTAGCCACATATATAGGGCACACCAGAGTCGTACCGACTAGGAGTCGAAGTGGTCGCCATGACCGAAATCGGTCGGATTAAATCATCACTATTCCACTATGTCATTAAGATACTCGTTTTCATAATGAACCCGAAATCCTTAATTACTAAAGTTGTACAATAAATTACTTTTATACAGAATGGACCAAACGGTGACACAAAATTATTATTTTTTAAATTCCTGACATCCAGGTGTACCCGAAAATACCCCATGTATGTTCCGCGATTTTTTGTAGTTTTCGAGCTATGATTTTTTTAATTTGAGAATTTTCGACTTAACCGACTTAAATATTTTTTTTTCGGAAATTATGCATCTTTTTTTGAAAATTTCTTTTGTAACATAGACCTCATGACTTTTACTTTCACACATATAATACCCAGGTTCCTGCCGTCAACGTAAGTTACACAAAAATTTGCCGAAAGTAAAAAATGAGCTGATAGCAAATCATAGTTAAATTTTCAACTTCAAATTAAAAAAAATAAAAAAGAAGTTCCACGACTTTTTAGTAATTTTAAAAACTTTACAAGCCCCTAAGCTTTAATTATAATCAAAAAAAGTGGTGCTCAACAGGCCCTTTTAGCCGAAATCTGCCTTCAAATGTACAAAGGTGAATGTTCTAAATTAATAATTTATTTGAAAAGCACCTTATTGTTAATTCCTAAAGTTAATTAGGTTAGTAGATATAACATAATTGACATAATTTTAAATTAGTTAAATAGTATGGTGTCATTTCAACAGCACAAGTCGGTCTTTGTACAAAGAAAATGGTTTTTACCTCCAACCGGTTTATCTTTAGCGGAACATTTTGAAAATTTAAGTAGTAATTATTTTATTTATAATTATGAATGATCCTTGAAATTTAACGAATGATCATTGAAATGATTCTTGAAAATTAACGACCGTGTGGTCGAGTGGTCAGCGACCCTGACTGCGACTACCACGGTCCCGGGTTCGAATCCCGGTAGGGGCAAATGTTTGTGTGATGAGCACGACCGTTTGTGAACCAGTTATGGATGTTTATTAGTATTTATGTATGTTTACCCGTTAATTAGTTAATTAATTCAGGCTATGCCTTGTTTGAGGCTAAATTTGTTGTAATAATTGTGAAATTTATTATTATTATTAATTAACCAAAAACTATTAACAAATGATATCGATGTTACCGCTTTGTAAAAACATACTTTAAAGGTTGTTTTAATTCTTTATTTAATAAACGGTGTCATTGTAATGTTTATTTTAGTAAGAATAATTTTGTAATTAACAAAATAGCCAATAAAAAAAATTAGAAAATTTCATCTTTGTACATTATTTTAAATGCAGATTTCGGCTTAAAAAGACCTAGTGAGCACCACTTTTTTTTGATTACTCTTAAAGCTTAGGGTCTTGCGAAGTTTTAAAAATTACTTAAAAGTCATGGAACTTTTTTTTAAATTTTCAACTTGAAGTTGAAACTTTAACTATGACCTGATTTCATCTCATTTTTTTACTTTCGGACATTTTTTTTTGTAACTTTATTTGACTGCAGGAAGCTGGGTATTTTATGTTGAAAGTACAAGTTATTAGATCGATGTTACAAAAGAAAATATCAAAAAAGAATGCATAAGTTCTGAAAAAAAAAATATTTAGGTCGGTCAAAGCGAAAATTCTCAAAATTAAAAAAAAAACATGGGTATTTCCGGATACTGAATGACAAGAATCCAAAAAAAAAAATTTAAAGTCACCTTTGGCTCACCTGTATATACGAGTATATTGTCTAACGTGCAGGTTTTACACTCCCACGAAATTAATTTAAAAATAATTTGAAAAAGCAAAGCAAGGTTGGTAGAAAAGATATCTCATAACCCACATTAGTAATCATTTTATGTTTTTGTTTTATTTACGTGTTTATAGATATCTCACAAAGAAACCCCTCTTTAGTATTATCATTTTATGGTTTTGTTTTAGTTACGTGTTTATCAAAAGCAATAAAAAGTTCAATAAATATCACAGTGCATGTAAGTAAAGGTCGGTGGGTTTTGACGATCCACCTCTACTCTGTGGTCTAGTGGCTATGACCCAGAGGACCCGGGTTCGATCCCAAGCAGGGGATATATTTTTGTACCCGTTTTGTTGGTGGTAGGGCTTCTAAGCTTGTTAAGCCCACCTGGCTAGCTACTACCACCTTATCTAAATATGTAGCCATCAATATTTGTAACATTGTTATGTTCCAGCAGTTAGAAATAAAAAGTGCGCTTCCATTTTGGTCTTAATTATCATCACTTAAAATCAGGTGAGAAGAAGGTAAAAGTTTTATTCCAGTAAATCTATGGAAATAAAAATCAATTGAGCGATGGGCTCACCACCTGTCACGCTGAGCACATGCGCAGTCGCTATTTGGTGAAAAGTGGACTATGGTAGAGGACTGCTTTTGCTGTCCTCATTGCCTAGCCTCTGACTAACCCTTCGGGGATAACAGTTTTGATTATGTGTATGTATACATACATGTACTATGTATTTAATAGTCAATTGCCACGAATGTATGTTCTCTTAGGGTTAACGCATTTCGGTTTCCCATAGGTACAAACTTCCAAGTCGAAATTTTTAAAAATCATTAAGCCAATTTTGATTGAACTTTGCATGTTAAAGTAAAACACACACACAGATCTAAATAGTTTGTTAAACACATTTAAAAAAAAACGTTTATTTAGCCGAGTTATTGCGATTTAAAGTCCTCTATAGAAAGTTTAAAATCGCAATAAATCCTTTAATATACGTTTTTAAAAAATGTTTTCAACAAATTATCTAGATCCCTGTATTTTACTTTAGCATGCAAAGATTTATTAAAATTGGCTTAGTAGTTTTTAAAAATTTCGACTTTGAAGTTTGTATGGGAAACCGAAATGCGTAAATAATCTTAAGAACTTTGCACCTGATTCTTTTTCGTGTGTTTGTAATTTAATGGTTTGCGTAATAGTTATTTGTTATACAAGAGTGCAAAGTTGCTTTTAACCGCGTGCTCAAATTTGATGACCGAGCAAGCGAAGGATTCTAAAATTGAATCACGAGCGCAGCGAGTGATTAAAAAATTAGAATCCTGAGCGTTAGCGAGTCAATCAAACGAGCACGAGGTGAAAAATCTTTGCACTCGAGTGCAACACGTAACTTTTCATCCCACATCAGCGAGGAAATGACTAAGCAAATTAAAAAAAGTATACCAAAATGGTTCCGAGTCTGAGTTTTTAACCAATTAAAAAAGGTAGTATGATAAATTCGGAACCATGGCGAGACAAGTAAATAGGCTAATTGATGTTTTGAATTCACAAACTTAGTGCACACGATGTTCTAAACTCAATTTACTTTATCTTCTAGCGAATAAAAACGGCCTTTGCACTCAGATATCGAAGAGTAAAAATACTCTTTCCGAGATGGGGGGATGAAAAAGATTTTTTCGAAAATTCGTCACGCAACGGGTTTGCGGGGCGACCGAATAGCGGGCGGGCAGCTAGTAATTAATAAAGATAAAACTTGCTCTCTGATAACTAAGAACAAAACTAACCTGTTATAATACTAATTAGCACTGCACACTTCATGTTTTCCTTAATGTTTTGTAAACCAAGAAACAACTTAAAGGAGCTGTGTGAATAACGTCTCGGCCCCGACTGTCCGCAATGCCAGCTGACAGAACTTAATATATCTACTCTCATTAACATTATAATATTAAAATAACAAGAATGTGAAGAGGAGAGATCGGAATAGATAGCGCAATTGATGTGACATTAACAAAATAAAATATCAACAATTTTGAACAACAACATCGTTTGTTGCTTTAAAATGTACATTTCGATATCAGCTCATGACTTGTTGGATTGATAATTAGGAATAGATTATGTGGATATTACCAATTCTTAAGAGGGTATAACGTATCAAAACTTATACATGAAAACGTTTTAGAGTTTGTAGAGTCGAATTTAGAGAATGCGGATTTGATAACTCACTGCGGATTCAGAATCAAGTTTTGCATCGAGTCTTTCCAAAATCGCATTGCTGGTTGATTGACGGCATTCGTGTTAGTTAGTCTTTTGACAAACCCTTTTCAGAAGAACCCCAGAGTAGCACTTACATTTTTCCTATCTAGATTCTAGACGCTTCTTCAAAGACGAAACATTTGGTTTTGGCGGGCATCCAGCGGCGATAAGGCTCCTGACACATTAGGACCATGTTGCGCAGCCACAAGATATGGGAACGAGCGTTTGATTGCCTCTTGTGGGCACAAATGTCGACGGAGATTAGCGGGTTCAGCCGGGTTGTTATAATATACTAGGGCCAAATTCGATGAAGATTGTTTATATATGAATGTGTACCTATTTTATAAAATAAATGGATAAATCAAATATATAAACAATTAATAATTCACATTTCTAAGTGCTCATAATAGTGTTACTCGTATTTTACCTGTTTCTTGAAAGAGATTAATGAGAAAACAATAAACAAATAATTGTGTATTTCTCTCAAGAAAGAGTGACACTAGAAAATTGTGAATATTTTTTTATTTATAAACATTACAAGAGGCCGCTCGCGGTTTCACCCGCGTGGTTCCCCTTCCCGTGAAAATATAGGGATAAAAAGTATCCTATGTGTTAATCCAAGTTATAAACTATCTGTGTGCCGAATTTCATCCAATTCTATTCAGTAGTTTTTACGTTAAAGAGTAACAAACTACCATCCATACTTACAAACTTTCGCGTTTATAATATTAGTAGGATTTTTCGGATTTGGTTTAAGTGTAGTTTGGGCGGGTCAAAATCGAAATGAAGCGAGCAAATCTTGTCATTGAGCTCATTTCTAAATAGGGCTCCGATAATCTGGTAGAGTTCTATGACAAGAAAAAACAGGTGTGCGCGTTCACGGCAAAAAGTCGCCACTCCATTCCCTTTCATCAGGGTATATCTCTAGGCCTGCAGAGCAGTATTACCATGCTCGGTATGGAGATTCGCTGCAATCTGTAGGCCTATTCTCTAACTCGACTGATAGTTAAAATGATGCACACTCAAGGAAATTCGTCGTAAACTACTGCTGTGTACTTTGCCGATTGCTGTAAAAAAACAGAGTACGCGCGCAGTGTACGACGAATATCCTTGGGCGTTCATCATTTTAACTGTCAGTCGAGTTATGCAACCTGCTGAACAAAAATAATTATATAGAAAGAAGTCTTTATTGAAACAGCCTCACGTAAACTCAGTGTCCTGAACAAGGTGCGATACTCCACGCCTGATCACTTTTGTCTCTTAAACAAGACACAGGTGCGGTCTTGCGTGGAGGATTGCTCGCATCTTTGGGACGGCTCCGCAGAGTACCTTCTTGACGCCTTGGACAGATTGCAGCGCCGGCGCTGCGCTGTGCGTATTATCCGCAATGAGGAGATCACTAACACTCTCAGACTTTCAATTGCATAGATATATTGCGTCTATCACTCATCTTCTATCGTTTATACCATGGAAAAGGCTCTGAATAACGCTTAGACCTGATCCCTTCTTCTCTCTTCCGCCATAGAAATACGCGTACCGTTCTCCGGATTCACCAATATAAGTCTCCTATATTCCATCGCGCACAAAGAAATTCGTTGACTCATTTTTTGTCGCACCTCCAAAAGATGGAATAGTCTACCAGCACAAGTATTCTCTCCTACCTATGACATGGGGTCCTTCAAACGAGGTGTGAAGAAGCACTTTGTGGGCCGGCAGAGTGAGGATGACTGATGCTACGTCTCTTACGCTGCACCAGTTGTCCTCGCGCCTGGACTCCACTTCCGCCCTTCTCTTCCTAATTCTTTTCCTTCCATCCATCTCCTCCATCGACTCCTTCCATCAGAGGTGGAGTGGAGTCATGTGGAGTCATTTGCACGGTTTCATGTATTACATAAAGTCTTGGCTCTGTACACTAGGCTTAAGAAAAAGGACACAAGAACAGAAATTACATTTTCTTGCTAAGTAGATACACTAGGTAGACTATTCCATCTTTTGGAGGTGCGACAAAAAATGTGTCACCAAATATAATCAATGGGTCATTGGTAATTTCCAAATGGGTCGGGGCATCGGGAAACACGAACAATCTTTCAGATAGTGGTGAACTGTGTTTTTTTCCGTAAGAACATACTCTTCGCTTGTTATTGTTATTGTTTGGCTAAAAGACAATTATTTAAACGTTCTTGTTTTAACTTTTTTTATTTATCTTGGCTAAACTATACTTCGGCCCTATTCGATAAAGAATGTATTTAAACAAATGATTGACATTGCTTTGTGCAAATATCTAGTGTTACTCGGATTTTGACTTCTTCATTTGAGAGATATACAAGCAAACAGCTAACAATGGTGTCTTTCTGTCCAACAACAGTCAAAATCTGTGAGAAACTATATTTTAGCACAGTACGGCGTAGGTACTACTACGGAGCATATAACATAAATGACTACTCGGGAGCAAATAACATAAATGACATAATTTACAAGATCGTTAACAGTAGAATTTTGTCTAGTACATAGGTACTAGTCAATTCTACAGTTAACCATCTTCACTTCCACTATTATCATAGAAGAACTACGTCAATTATGTTATTTGCTCCCGATATCGATAAGAAGATAGTCAATTAAACGTTAAGGCAACAGCACACGACTCTAATAAACAAATAAAATACAGTTTCATCTGTCTGATGCGTTAGGAATTCTTTGGTATTTATGTAATCCATCGTTAGAAGGAGCTCAGTCGTGGCTTAGACCTCGCGGTGTCGACATAAGGGATTGATTTATTTATCGACTCGATAAAAGATAAGAATATGAAGTGCGCACCGCTATTTGCTGTTTTTACAGGTTAGTTCCATAAATTAATATTTTTATATAGTTTAAGGTTTAAGCGAGCATTACACATTGAAATGAAACATATTTTACGGATCAAAATTCGCGTTTAACGGTACTCGCGTTGAACCTTTTACAGTCTCCCTGTGATCATAGAAACGTCATGCAGTAAAATAAAAAACTATGTAATGTAGTAATAATAGCATTAAAATTAACTAACAAGTTACATTATCTGTCAATATTACTCATCGAGGGAAAATTGAGATATTTGTGGGTGTGAGTAATAAAAAACAAGATGAGTACTAATAAGTGATTATTGTTATCGTCTTAGGTATGTTGTTGACAAACAATATCCAACTTTTTAATCTAAGTACATAACGTGTTGATTGATAGTGTGTTTATCCGCACAGCTCTTATTACAAAGGTAATAGGGAACAAAACAAAATCACACGATCTACAGCAACAAAAACCGGTCTAGTTCTCAATATAGCATGGATACGGAAAATCACATGTTATTTAAATTGCTTTTGCATAAAACAGGCTCTCAGGTAAGTAGCTATCTGTACAATTATTTATAATTCAAACTAGTTTACGTAGTAACACTCCACAATAATCCAATACAAAAAACACTGACGATTTATTACGAACGCCAAAGTGCCTTTATCTATTTCACACATACATATAATGACTATTATCCCCGAAGGGTTAGTCAGAGACTAGGCAATGAGGACCGCAAAAACAGTCCTCTGCCAAAGTCCACTTTTCACCAAATAGCGACTGCACAAGTGCTCAGCGTTACAGGTGGTGAGCCCATCGCCGCTCTAAGCTGTAGGATGTATGTGCAGTCTTAGTCCATTAGTCGCATTTTACGACACCCAAGGGAAGAGAGGGGCTGGTAGTATTCTTTCACCGCTACGCGACAAGGTTAATATTTTTATCTATATAAATAAAAATAAATTTCCAAGAATGTATGTGTCTGCGCATTACTTTAGAGCGGTTGCAATTTGGCTAATCCTATTTTTGTTGTGTTAACTACTGTACTGTACTGCAGTACTTACATGGTTTTGTAATAATAGAACATTATTGGAATTTCGTCACGTGTTTACGAGACCGATGTCGCAGGCGGGCCCGCTAGTCTCTAAACCACGTTTTCAGCATGCTTTATAAACGTAATGTAAAAAGCGTTGCACAATTTCAACAGGTGTATATCATACAATCTGTCAAAAAAGTTTCGGGAACGGATGATTTGTTTATGATTTCAAATTTAATATATTTTTTTGATGTTAGATTGGCACAACTGTTATCCATTTTGGCGCGAAGTTTGAGTTGCATCTGTTATTTAGATTAAAGACAGTGCTGTTTTTAGTTAGTTTATATACAGGGCGTCCCACGGATATGCCACGTGGAGGAAAAGTACCTTGAATTTTGTAGATGGAAAATTTTACTGACAGAAGACATTATTTGAATTCAAAAAACAATGTCAACTGCATTCATAGATATTTAAATAATTACATGGTTGAACCGGGAATCGAACCCGTTACATGAGAAAAAAATCACCCTGTAGCTTTATCATACCGATCGAAAGGCTTCACTTAAGGATTATTTTTTGCTAAAAAACATAGTGTCACAAATAAAAAGAAGACCATGAATTTTAACATTTTTAATACAAAATTAATCAATTTATCAAATGCTCAAAATGAGTCCCTTCCTGTTGAATACAAAGTCGCACTCTTTTGATTATTTCGCTTCCTGTCGATTTTTTGATCTTGTTGTGGTAGATACCCCTTGATACCAATCCGACTATTGGGATCCTCCGATATTTCGAGTGACGTTCAGTTTCGTGGTCATTTGGGAAGTAAAGCTAAATTAGCTTCGAAGAAGCTGGGTGTGCTTAATATAGCGGGTCAGTATTTCACGCCGGCCCGTTTACAACTGTATAAAACAAAGGTCAGGCCGCATATGGAATACTACACGCAATCGACTGTCATTCCATCCACATCACCTTGATGGATGGCGGTCTACTACTGTGCGTTTTTCAAGAAATTTCTTGCCTCGAATTACAGTGTTGTGGAACCAGCTCTCGGCGGCGGTATTTCCGGACCGTTACGACTTAGGGATCTTCAAGAAACGAGTATATTCCTTCCTTAGAGGCCGGCAACGCGCCTGCGATTCCTCTATTTTGCGGGTGTCCATGGGCGGCGGTGATTACTTTCCATCAGGTGACCCGCTTGCTCGTTTGCCTCCTTCTGCTATTAAAAAAAAAAAGATATTTAGAATAATACCTACGTCTAAGTTCTGCTTGTAGCTCGGACACTTTCATACTGGTTACTTCTCAAGTGGGTACATTTATTAGTAATTGGTACTTATGATAATGTCAGTTGTATGTCCTTACGGCAATGTCAGCTTTTCATCTTTCTGAACAAAATTTCACATCAAATGTTAAAATTCATGGTCTTCCTTTTATTTGTGACACTATGTTACTTAGCAAAAAATAATCCTTATGATGACGCCTTTCGATCGGTATGATAAAGCTACAGGATAATTAGTTTTCTTATGTAACGGGTTTGATTCCCGGTTCAACCATGTAATTATTTAAATATCTATGAACGCAGTTTAAATTGTTTTTTAAATTCAAATAATGTCTTCTTTCAGTAAAATGTTCCATCTACAATATTCAAGGTACTTTCCCCCCATGTGGCATATCCGTGGGACCCCCTGTATAGTGTGTATTGCGAATTTCATAATGGATAAAAACATCGAACAACGAGTTTGTCTTAAATTTTGTGTCGCCAATGGAATTTCGTGTTCGGAGTCACTGAAAATGTTACAGAATGCTTACGGTGAATCGACTTTATCAAAAACACGTGCTTATGAGTGGTACAAAGCGTTCAAAAGCGGTAGAGATGTGATGGAAGATTTGCTTCGCTCTGGTAGGCCATCAACGTCTTCAACTGAAGTTAACATCCGCAAAAGTGAAGGAAATGGTAACTGAAAATCCTCATTCAAGTTTGAGAGATATAACCGCTGAACTTTCTGTGTCTCACGACACGAGTCGATCCGTACCATTTTAAATAATCAAGTGATTATTTTTTCATACCCAAGTGGGTATGTAACATGTTGCCGCTCGGTTAGTCCCAAAAGGCCTGAATTTTCTCCAAAAACTCAATTAAGAGTCGCTGAGGACATACTAGAACGAGTCAATTCCGCCAAACATTCATGCAATGTTACTGGTGACGAGACGTGGGTTTACGAGTTTGACATGCAAACTAGTCAACAAGCTTCGAAGTGGCGCCTTCCGACTGAACCGAAACCGAAAAAACCACGCCAAAGTCGATCAAAAGTCAAAGTCATGTTGACTGTTTTCTTTGACTATCGCGGTGTTGTGCACTCGAAATTCTTGCCGGAAGGTCGAACGGTAAATAAAGAATATTATTTGAGCGTTATGCGGCGTTTAAGAGAGCTAATTCGACGAAAAAGGCCAAATTTGGTGAAAGAAAATTCTTGAATTTAGCACCACGATAATGCGCCTTAGTACAAGGCCATCATTGTGAACGAATTTTTGACCAAAAACTCAACAAATACCATCGAGCAACCACCTTATTCACCAGATATGGCTCCAGCCGAATTCTTTCTTTTTCCTAAACTCAAATTACCACTTCGTGGCACCCGTTTTCATTCGGTAGAAGACTTAAGAGGGTTTACGCATTTCGGTTTCCCATACAAATTTCCAAGTTAAAATTTTTAAAAACCAGTTAGCCAATTTTGATGAAAATTGGCATGCTGAAGTAAAATATAGAGATCTAAATAGTTTGTTGAAAACATTTCTAAAAAAACGTTTTTTTAACTGAGTTATTGCGATTTTAAACTTTCTATAGTGGACTTTAAATCGCAATAACTCAGCCAAATAAACCTTTTTTAAAAATGTTTTCAACAAGCTATTTAGATCCCTGTATTTTACATATGCATGCAAAATTTAATTGAAATTGGGTAATGGTCTTTGAAAATTCGACTTGGAAAATTGTATGTCTCTTAAAGAAGAATTTGCGGCAAGAACTGAACTCAATTCCGGAAAAAGCGTTAAAATAATTTAGATGAATAACTAACATTTTGTGTATTATTGATCTTTTCCCAGTACTTTCTTGACAGAGTGTACCTCGGTAGCGGGGACGTCAAGACGCCCTGTATGCAAAGATCATAGGTTCGAGTGCCACCTGAGACAGCCCTTTTTTATTGTTTCACTGTAAACAATTTATGTTTGTTAACTTAGATCGAGTGACTTAGTTAAGTATATTTGAGCGTTATTATTTATTATTATTATAATTGTAAGCCGTGTTGCATAGCGGTGAAAGAATACTACCACCCCCTCTCTTCCCTTGGGTGTCGTAAAAGGCGACTAACGGACTAAAGACTGCCAGACTGCACATACATCCAACAGCATAGAGCGGCGATGGGCTCACCACCTGTCACGCTGAGCATATGTGTAGTCGCTATTTGGTGAAAAGTGGACTATGGTAGAGAGAGAGTACAGAGAGAGAGTAGAGAGAGAATAATATAATCACTACTTTTATCCCCGGAGGGTAAGTCAGAGACTAACAAACCTCTCTTTTCTATGGCCCACGCTGACACATCCTCGATGTCGTTGCCGTTGACCTCGGGTTGCGTCCACAGGCAGGCTGGCAGAACCGCCCTGGTACGCGGCAGCGCATTCTCCAGCTCCAGAAGGGCGATGTCGAAACTCTTCTTAGGCGCAATGTAGCTTGGGTGGTACATCTTTCTAATGATCTTCGCGTCAATCCTTGGCACCTACGCAAGTGAATACATACATATAATGACTATTATCCCCGAAGGGTTAGTCAGAGACTAGGCAATGAGGACCGCAAAAGCAGTCCTCTGCCATAATCCACTTTTCACCGAATAGCGACTGCAGATGTGCTCAGCGTGACAGGTATGTTTGTATGTATGTGTTAGCACATATAGCACATTTGAGCGTTATTTACGTTAAAAAATACGTTTACAATTACATTTATTAATTGTAAAAACGTAACTATTTTGTCGTGAAAATGTAGATTCGCGCGACAAAATAGTTGAAAACTAGTTTTAAGAAAACCCTTTTTAAAAAGTCTGTGAGGTAGAACTGACAACTGCTTAGTTAGAGCAGGCAACACTTTTGGCAATAAGCAAAAGAAACTAAGGTTTTGTATACGTCTGTGGGTTTTGTAGTTGCTGTCGAAAATAGGATAAATTGCGAACCCATGACCTTTGGATTGCTGCTCTAAAGCAGTGGACCAGCAATCCAAAGGTCATGGGTTCGAATCCCATTCGAGCTTCCTGAGTGAGACTGGTTGATTTTTTCTAGTAAACATTTTATCCTATATTTATATAGCATTGTGAATGCAAAATTTCAATAATAAGGATAGCATAAATTGTTTTAGAACGGACCGAAAGTATTCGCAGATGGTACCTAATCGAGATTTTTGGCCGACCATACGTTTATGACAATAAAAATAATACAAAATATTTTACTACTTCACTTAGACATTTTCACCTTCAATACAATGTAGCGTGTATAGCAATAGCTTCAATATATTCTATTCCTATCAAGTTACGTAGGTATAAGGAAAATAATAAAGCAATAATCTGGTTTTGCAATTTGAATCACGTCGAGGTCAAAAAGTTTTCTTGGCTTAATAAATACATACTTACGATCACGACTATTATCCCTATAGGGTTAGTCAGAGACTATTCAGACTATTAGTCAATTGATACATCGATTCCTCCTCTGACGAATACACTTCACTAATTGCTGTTATGTATAGTCAGAGACTATTAGTAATTTGATACATCGATTCCGCCTCTGACGAATACACTTCACTATTGCTGTCATATATTTCATAATTATTTGAGCTGTGTGGTGTAGTGGCTTACTAAAAGAATGCTACTGACCCATTTCATCACTTGGGTTCACGAATATTATCCTCAAACGGTTATTCAGCGACTAGGCAATGATGACCACAGGAGCAGTCCACGCCTCAGTCCACGTTTCACCAACTAACAACGCACAAGTGCATACACACAGCACGATGTGTCTGGGTGAGCCCTTCTTTCTTCTTTCTTTTCAGCCATTTTCAACCCTAGAGGTGTAGGCCTCCTTCAAATCATGCCACTATTTTTTTAATGTGACACGTCATAGTGACTACATCCTGCCTGATGGTAAGCAGCCGATGTAGTCCAAAATAATGAGAGCGCTCCTCACCGTGGAATACTTTTGCCGGTCTTGTGCAGACTCAATCCATTTCAACCCAGCTGTTCTTTTGACATCCTTTCTGGTGGTCGCTTCTCACCCCACGGTTTCCACTCGGTCAACGCTTTACACCACGAGCCTTGTTTTCTGGCGACGTGGCCAGCCCACTGCCATTTAAGATTCGCAATGCGTTTAATGACGTCAGTCCGTCGGCGTTTAATGAGGTTGGGGTGAGCCCATCGCCGCTTTATGCTGTTGAATGTGTGCAGTATTTAGTCCGTTAGTCGCCTTTAATGACACTATACACACTTATTATGATCATGGTTCTGCTTTTATATTTATAGCTATTTAGTTTGTTTGTTTGTTAACAAATTAGATAAAAACCTATCTAAGTATGTGTTATTAACCATGGAATATAATATATAAGTTTTGTCTTTTGTTGCAGTGTCACTGATACAAGTCACCAAAGCTGAGGTGAGTCTCTTACATTTTATTTTTTATAACTAAGTTAAATGCTCGAGGCCAGGGGCGATTTCATCGTCAGCCAGAGGACGTCCACTGCTGGACAAAGGCTTCCCCCAAGGATCTCCACCACGACCGGTCTTGTGCTGCTCGCATCCAGCGGCTACGGAAAAAATCATCCGATATCAAAATTATCTTTCTTAATAATCTTATCTTTTTCAAACCTTATGTATGCATAATGATAGCTTCGATTATTTTGACATAGACGCAGGGGCTTTATCAGCGTTTATTTATGATATAAAAAATCTGGGTTAGGGGTGTTTGTTCATGGTGTCGTTTCGTCATTAAGAAAAAAAGGTGGCGTTTCGTCACTGCTATTTAAAATTAATTATTTTTAGTGTCGTTTGGCCATTTGCTTAAAGGACAGTCCGCAATGCAGTTTTATTCTCCAAAAATGCATTAATTTAGTTACACACCAGTAGAGTAGTGTTAAACATTGTTACATTCAAAGAAAAAAAGAATTGTTTCACATATTATACTTAATATTTTCAGACCTTTCATATTGTATTCATTTATTTAGTTTGCTGACTGTACAATATTTTAAGAGCAGATGTACAAATGACGAAACGACCACCAAAAATTTTTTAATTATTTCGTTAATGATGAAACGACACAACATCTATGAAAGTAAAAAACAATAACGAAACGACACCATGACTAAACACCCCTAACCCAAACATCTGCGCAAAGTCATTCTGCGTTTGGATTTTTCCGGTATGCTTAGGTATACCGGAAAAATCGTACCTTTCAATATTTATAATAAACAGTTTTACGCCACAAGATTCATAAAATCTTACTTCGTGATTATTATGAGCCTTGACGATTACCTATGGGATGATAAACTGTGAGCCTAAAATTTGGTTTTATTTATTCTCTTATGAGCTAATCTGTCGTATTAACAGACACAACAGCAATTCAATTTTTAGCAATCTCCAGGAGTCTTCGTGGCAGACAAGGGTCATTGACGTTATGAAGAGGATAACATTCGTCACCTTGTCAACGAGTGACAATTAACATTTATCTATTTTTGAAAGTTTTTCCCATGTTATGTTCTAGGACAATGCTTGTGCCACGGCGACGAAGCCAGACTTCAGTGCACCAGGACGCAGGCTGAGTGAGCAAAGTGAGATAATGTTTTTAATTTACTGCTCGACACTAAAGGCTCGCTGTATGTGACATTTCCGTGGTCTACGGGCGACGGGGGAAGGGTGACAGAAAATGGATAAAGTAATAAGGGGGTCCTGCACGAAGTAGTGAAAATTTACGTATTTTTAAGTCACTTGTACTATGCGCTGAATTAGTTAAATACATTAAAAGAACTTTTGTAAGTTAGCCTGATCATTGCACAAGGTCATGGCTTTGTTAAAATTTGAAACCAATTCTTAAAAAAATAACAAACAATACATAAATCTAATAACATCTAAAAACATCTTTTTCGAAAACTGTCTTAATTTTACGCATGAGACAATAATTCTTACATGAAAATATTTGTATTGATATTCCGCAGGGCACCCCTTTCTTTAAAAGTAAATTTGAAATTTTAACACAAGCGCGTGTTGGTTTTGCACATTTCGCAGAATAAAAACATTGCTCCTTGTTTTAATCTAAGCATTGCTCTAATTAAATTACTAGGTCTGAAACTTCAAAGCAGAATTGATCTTACTCTAAATATCAATATGATTGATTTTGCTTTGATGTTCATTATTAAGACTTATGTATTTTTTTGCGTTCACGCGGCACCCCATGTCCATGAGGGTGACATCTACACAGAACTGACGTTCCTATCCTACTACGGCGGCCCAGCCCGCCCGCGCTTTTCTTTCGCGCCTCCTCCCGTTAGGTCCTGTTAGACTTCCAATTAGTACTGAATGAAGATGTTCTAGTTCTTCCACATGATTCGTTTCTTTACCCATGTGGTTCGGCGGTAAGCCCTTACGTAGTTGGTGCGAATCACATTACCGGTCCCGGATTCAACTCCCGGATGCGCCGAATCACCAACATTGCAAGCCGGCCCTGCTAGAATTTCAATAATACATTTTTGAAGTCAAATTTATGTAATAAGTAGGTACCTACTAGCTTTTGTCCGCTCGCCTGCGTAAATTTTTTGCAGGAAAAAGTCGCCTATAAACGTTTTCAGGGCCCCACTATCTCTACCAAAATTCGTCAAATTCGGTTAATCTGTTTAGGCGTGAAAGCGTAACAAACAAACAAACTTTCTCATGTTAAATATTACTTAGGATATATACACAACAATACCTTTATTATTATTATAATCGGTAATACCTTTTTTCAGAGTGCCGTTTGTACAATTGGGAAAGAAAGAACTTGGAGAAATGCTCAACTCCCCAAGGTATGCATTATGGTATGAACCCAAGGTATGAACTCATTAACATTAATGTTTATTAATTTTAAGACAATATACCTACGTAAATACGTATATACCTACCTCTTACAGTTCCGCGTTCTCTAGGGGTGTTCAGAGTTTATACAGCTTATGCAGCTCGCTGATAGGTAGAGAGAGAATGCCTCAGGCACAGTGTTAAATAGTAAACTACTGTGCCTCAGGGCAGTGTGTAGTGTTTTGGTGTGAGACCAGTCTCACTCAGTGTGTCCAGACACACTCGTACTTTTCAAAAATATTGTACCAAGCAATAAGTGGCTTAGCGTAAAAACTTTAGTTACAATTTCCCGAATCAAATAGAGCACGTTGTATAAAGCTTTTGCTGATTTTGATCCACAAAAATTTTCTTTTTTACAGATGTCGAGGTCAATGAACGTCCTTATATGGTCAGTATCACAATTACTTATTGTATTTTATTTAAGTATTTGCAAAGATTTATAATTTAAAAGAATGGGATTTGTAGTTTTGGGTAATGCAGCGTTGGCAATCGAGCTGATAGATACTCGCGTTCAATGCGAGGAAAGAAAAAATCGTGGTTCAAATCTCAATAGCTCCATTGGAGATGGTGGATTTTTATGTAACGAACGATTTTTGACTTACTTTCTGCAGTTCTTGCTTAATACTTTGCATTAATATAGGATATCTTATTTAATATACTCAACAATGCTAGTACTTACAATGTCGTAAGATGCGCGGTGTCCAGCAGAGTAGAATAGCACTAACTCCTCCACACAAGGATATAAATGCGACGGAGAAGACTACGTTAAGCAGTGGACTTTTACTGGCTGAGATGACTATGTCTTTGTTCAGGGCGCAATTGGCTTCAAACCGGACGACGAAGCTGCAACCGAGTTGCGGTTCATCTGCGCGGCTTTCCTCGTCAGCCCCAAGTTCGCGGTGACGGCCGCGCATTGCGCGAGGGGCACCAGCAACTTAACTCCACACATCATCAGATTCGGCAATAAGAACATTAAAGCTGATGTAAGTATTTTTAGTTGCTCTTTGCGACATTGAACAAATATTTGTCTTTCTTGAAGATATTTACAGCCTCTTTGCAATCATAATTTAGATTAAAATTATAAAATCAACTCGTTTTTTATTAAATTTAGGGTAGCTCTATTTCTTTCGTCTCTCCACTTTACATTCATAAGGGAGAAGACTCTCTCAGTGAACTCTGAAGTACTCATAACCAGTAACGATCAGTTTTTTGTAAATAGAGTATTTTAGCGTACTCTATTGGTGGCGTAGATTATAGAGTACGCCTACATGAAAAAGAGTACAATACTCTATTTTAGAGTACGGGTGGCAACCCTAAATACTACCGACCCATTTCTTCCTTGGGTGTCGTAAAAGCGACTGATTATCTAAATATTCGAAATAATCTAAGATCTCTCATTGTCTGGCACTTACGGAAGACCAGCGTCGCGCTGTGTCAGCAATCAGCATACAACGACACTATGCTGAGTGGGTGCCAATTCAGTGTCATTTATATAATAATTAGTAAGATATTTGCTCGTGTCTTTGCGACGAGACATTCAGGGAATGGACGTATGGCGACTTGACATCCGGAGAATGAATGGATGGTGACTTTCGATTCGGGGAATTAGACGAAATGAACCAAACCGCTATTTTTTTGTTAATAACCCTGTAAATGACGTTGAATAAATCATTTTCTTTTTCTATAAATACTGCACCTACATCCAACAGCATAGAGCGGCGATGGGCTCACCACCTGTCACGCTGAGCACATGTGCATTATCAATTAGGGAAACGTGGACTGTGGCAGTGGACTACTTTTGCGGTCGTCATTACCTGGTCTCTGACTAACCCTTTGGGGATAATAGTTATGAATATATGTATTTATATATCTAATACAGTAGTATTAGATGTAGTAACATCGTCATCATCATATTCAGCCTGTATCAGTCCACCGAGAAAGGAGCTCGATGGCGCAGCGGCTAGCGCGTTCGGCTTGTGATCTTGCTCGCTTTTCTTTCGCAATGCCGGTTCGCTGGATGGGTGACCAAATTTAGAACATCTTTTTTTTAAATAAAAGATGGAGGCAAATAAGCAGGCGGGTCACCTGATGGAGAGTAATCTCTGACGCCCATGGACAACCCGCAAAACCAGAGGAATCGCAGGCGCTGCCCTCCTTTAAGGATGGAATAGGGTTAAGGAAGGAATAGGAATTGTGAGAGGGGAGGGGGGGAATGGATCTCCGGAACCCTCACTGGCCGGACGAAACACAACAGCATCAAGTGCCATTATTTCATGCCAGATGTTCGTGAGAGGGTGGTATTACGCCGAGCGCGCCAGCTCAATGCGTGCTGCAACGCAGCGTGGCTCTACCACTCACTCAGTGTCACTTCTCATCGATCACATCTCGAGCTCCTCCGTGCTTCGGAAGGCACGCTAAGCCGTTGGTCCCGGTTGTTGTCGTAAGATGAGAGTCGTTAAAACCCATCAACCCGCATTAGGGCCAGCGTGGTGGGTTAGAACCCAATATCCCCCACGTGCTATTGTCAACGTGGGAGGCCCGTGCCCAGCAGTGCGACGTTTATAGGCTGATGATGATGATGATGATCAGTCCACAGCTGGATATAAGCCTCTCCTGAAGCACACTATCTTCGGCTCTTCTTAACAAACGTGGTGTCACTTTAGGTATACCACTGGCCCACCTCGCCTCTGAGCGTCATATAGGTGTTATGTCTTTAAATGCTAATGTAACATTTGTGATCAGGGTGATTCGAGGGTATTTAAAAAAAAAGTTGTAATTTAGTATTCATTTGCGTTACCCGTGGGTGTCGTAAAAGGCGACTATCAGACTAAAGACACATACATCTAACAGCATAGAGCGGCGATGGGCTCAACCACCTGTCACGCCGAGCACATCTGCAGTCGCTACTTGGTGAAAAGTGGATTATGGCAGAGGACTGCTTTTGCGGTCCTCATTGCCTAGTCTCTGACTAACCCTACTAACGGGGATAATTTATTATTTGTAAGTATGTATGTATTAACTTGCGTAGGTGCCAAGGATTGACGCGAAGATCATTAGAAAGATATACCACCCAAGCTACATTGCGCCTAAGAAGAGTTTCGATATCGCCCTTCTGGAGCTGGAGAATGCGCTGCCGCTGACCAGGGCAGTCCTGCCAGCCTGCCTGTGGACGCAACCCGAGGTCAACGGCAACGACATCGAGGAAGTGTCAGCGTGGGCCATAGAAAAGAGAGGTTTGTTACTGATCTAGCAATCGACTGCTAAAAGCGGTCAGCTGATGGAAAGTAATCACATTCGCCCATGGACTTCTGCAAAACCAGAGAAGTCGCAGATGCGTTGCCGGCCTTGAGAAAGTAGTAGGATCTTGAGGAAGGAGTGCGTGCTGCAACGCAGCGTGGCTCTACCATTCAGACATTGTCACTCATTTAGCACCACCCAGGGGTCACGCATAGGGTATCGAGGGTACCTAAGGACGCAAGAGACTTTGCTTCCAATTTTAATCACGACTGTTTTCTCCGAAGGGTTAGTCAGAGACCAGGCGGCGAGGACAGCAAAAGCAGTCCTCTACCATAGTCCACTTTTCACCAATTAACGACTGCACATGTGCTCAGCGTGACAGGTGGTGAGCCCATCGCCTCTCTATGCTGTTGGAGGTATGTGCAGTCTTTAGTACGTTAGTCGCCTTTTTCGACACCCAAGGGAAGAGAGAGATTTAAAGATTTTAAGAGATTTTCAAGGAAAGATTGAAATTTTACAATTGATAAAAATTGATTTCAACTATGTTAAGTCAGATTTATAAAGAAAATTTCTGCAGCAAAGACAAGGCAAAGATTTAAGTTAAAAACGACATTGTTTCCAAGTGTATAAATTGGTTATTTTTTTCAGAAGACTTTGAAGTACCTGACACAATAAAAACCATGAAAGTGCAAGTGATCGACTCCAAAACTTGCTTGCCATTGGTAGAAAGATACTTCAATCGGCGCTGGCAACAACTGGAAGATCACCACCTTTGTGCCAACGAGAGTTTGTCTGAAGTACACCTATGTCATGTGAGTATTAAAAATATAGTATTTAACTTTCACGAAAAAACGGGATTTTTCACCATGTTTTTGTTGTTGGTTTTGAGTCCCCGATGATATTTCAGCGCAGTTGCATGCACCATGGTCACAAAGTAACTGGTTACTGTAGTAAAAGTGGAGTTGACCAAGAAAGTTTTAAATGTGGTAAAAGTATTTTTTTTTCTTTTACCTATCAGTATAGGGTCTTCTTTGTCCCGCTGTTGGACAAAGTCCTCCGCCAAGTCCCCTCTAAGTCCTTCCAAGTATCCCGAGCCACCTCTTGCCGGTCGGTCTGGTATGCAGATCATGTCTACACCTCTTTCTGGACTGTTCTTAGCGGCGTCGTCTAATCTCCAGGACCCAATTGTGAACCCTTTGCTCAACGGTTAGGATACATGCGGCTAATGTGACCACCCAATCCCATAAAAGAATGACTAAGCCTACGCGTCAGTCGTTGTGACTATACGTACTTACATAATACGACTATTATCCCCGAAGGGTTATCCAGAGACTAGGCAATGAGGACAGCAAAAGCAGTCTACCTACCATAGCGAGTAATAGTTTTAATACAGTAAGTAAAAAAATTGATATTGACCTTTTTAATACCAGTGTTGCAACGATAAGGCGTCTCATGAGCTAGTTATTTTTTGGAGGTCACATTGATGAGCGGTAGATATGATAAGTGAATAACTTCTGTACCTATTTGACTGGGTTTCTTGTAAGACTGTATCACAGTTTAAGCTACTCTATTTTTATCAGTGAGGACCTGTAATTGGCTTTTAGACTTTACGTATAAGTTTCTACATTGTTAATAGCTGTTGGTTTTCCTATCAATAAATAAATAAATAAATAGTGCACTTTTCACCAAAAAGCGACTGCACATATGCTCAGCGTGACAGGCGGTGAGCCCATCGCCGTTGTGATTATGATAGTTAATAACGGGATTATTAATAATAATCTAATGTTTCGGCACAGTTGGATGCGCCATTATCACGGATGTACTAAGGTTACGGCGGGTAGATGATATCCAAGAGCAGGCACTACGATCTACCCTTTTTCTTTTCCAATTTTGCTGCTATGTGTTTCCATGTCATGCACGTGTATTTAAAAAAATTGCATTATCCGCGTATGTATTTACTGTTGGTCCACCCTTTCTGTAATTAATAACACTTGCAGGGTTCAGCTGGTGCACCCATAATTTCCTCAGTCGCGGTTGACGGCGAAGACAAGATGCCCTACGCAATAGGCATCACATCCTTTGGCTTTGGATGCAGTCCTGGAGTTAGCATCTACACAAGGATCTCGAGCTTCGTCGATTGGATCGAGGAGACAGTGTGGAAGACAGCTCAGCCGCTTTAAGCAAGCAGCTTATTGATATCTGATATTATTCTTAAAGTATAAAAAATATTTTAGACTTTTGTTTTATTATCATGCTTAGACGTCCTGACGATTACGGACTGTCTAGTGTTTGCTTTGAGAAACCACAAAAGAGCTGTTAGTTCCTCCCACATCACTAGACATTCAACTCGTCTGCTAAGTATGCGGCCGTTGCTGTCGAATGCCGAATGTCGCAATCTGACGCTGTTCGAACCATCTTTTAAAGATGTAAGAGGCCTATTAATTCACAGTTCGACCACATTTTTGAGGCAAAATTATAAATTAACTGCGTTTGTTACCAGGAGACTTTACTTCAACATCAAATATCATTTCGTCATCGTTTTATGTTAAAATGGTGAATAACACTCGTATTTGGCATTTCGGATATATCCTTGCCAAACCTCTGTAGTACATGTTCAGTACCAGAGGTTGCACGCACCGAGGATGAAAAAAACTAACATTGGAATTCTTAGCGCAGACTGTTCCGAACCGCATCGCATACAATTACTGCACCTTTACTCTTCAGAAGCGTTGCTCGTTGAAGTAAATTTCCTAGAAATGCTCATACAGCACAATTACTAAATAATACTAATTATCAGAAAGAGAATTTAAGGGTTATGGGAACTGAAAAGAACTTTTAAGTACAAGCTGTCTCAAACTTGACTTAACAGTACACTATAATGATGAAGAATATTAAAAAAAAACACTTCTTGACGACACAACAACGTACAGTAAATACAATTGAACAAACCAAAACATAATTAAAAAATTAAAAGAAACAAATAGAGAATTGGTAAGTATCAAACAAAAACTAACATTTACACAAACAATCTATACCTACTTAGTTTGGACGTAGGAGGTAATTCCCGAAACTACTCAAACTCGGATTTCTTTCCACTGATTCAAAATCTTTTTCACAATAAGTAGTTGTCATATTTTGAAGTTATAACTTTTTACAGAAAGCGCAGGATTATTTTAAGTTTTTTGGTATATAGATAAAGTAAGTACATCACATCAACGTATATGTTGATCACGTACAATAAACTATATTGGTAAGTAATAATATTAAGTGCAACTGCTCGTTTTACGAGTATATCTGTGTTGAATAGAACGGCATGTATTTTTGGTTACGCGTTGTATTGTTCTACAAATAACTCGGTGGTGTTGGAAACTGTAAATAAAAACTTGAAATTACAACTTCTAATTTATATTTATATTGTCCTTATAACATAAAAACAATTTTATCAACAATCTAGAATGCAGCTAACCAATTTAGATTTGTTCGTCCTACTTTAAAAAGCAAAAATCTCCAGCAAAGATAATTTCACGAACAGAAGACGAGATAAATGAAATACTGAGAAAGGTAAAGCCACGGATAAAGGAAAGCGTTTTTGAAGCGAATCAAGTTCAATTCTAATTATTTATATTAACATTAACTATTCTTAAATATACTTATTTCTTATCGCAAAAATGTCGCAGATAATTAATTGACCAATATGTCTTAGATAGAACCAGTAAAAATACAAATACAAATAAATATTTATGCGTAGAACTAAGTACATTTACTAAGTATTTTGCGTTACATTACACCCCTTTTACATAATATTTTGTTCATCAATTCGTCTATTCAATGGTTTCTTATCTATTACCGTTGAATAAATACTTCCTTAGTAAACGCGCAATGAACCTTCGTTTGCCGCGTCGCTACTCTTGTGGTCGTGTCCAAGGCCTTAGGCTCGCCACTACTCCACAGAGCTCAGTGCTTAGACGACGCAGCTGTTTATTTTTAAGAAAAAAAATGTTTATTACGCTAGTCAAATCAATTTCACTGATAACTAAGTATTTAACTATTTATTATGTTGTGATTTCTGCTGTAAGTAAAAGCAATTGCAGAACTTTAACCGATTATTTGTTATCTGGTGGATTTAGACCAGCTATATGGTGGCGGCTCTTATCAAAAGAATACTACAAACCAACCCTGCTCATTGGGTTTCGTAAAATGCGAGTTACGGACTGTATGAATCGTTAAAGTAGTTTGAAACCCGACGTTGCCAGGTCGCCAAACCTATAGCCTGACAGACCAGCCAGTTTGGCCGGACATTTGGGTAAAAAGGTCGGACACCCTTCATTTTCGGTAGCAAGAGCGACCGACAGTCGACTCGCCTGCGCTTGGCCTCGCTCGGCGCTCGCTCGTTTGCGAAATGTAAAAATTAAAAAAGAAAATAAACCGACCTCAAAAAAAAACCAGAAAAACTAAAAAGAACAAAATAATTGTGTTGTCTTGAATAACTAAATTCAATCCCTACAGTAAAAAATATACATACATACGAAGTCAGTGCCTAGCCTTTTAATATTGAAATAAAATATGGAAATTGTCTTATAAATAAGAAGAACACCCTAACGTATAATATCGCCTCGGCTATAATTTTCAACTTACCGCACTTATATCTTATTGTACTATTATTTGTCACTTTCATTGGCTTGGTTAGTATTTTTTCAATTTACAACATCCTAATGTCAACTGCTTATCATTTTGTACAAAATATTGTTTTCTCCGATGCAGGGTCGTTAATTCTTAAGGAGTTCTCTTGGTGGTTTACCATTAACTCCACTTGACCAAGATGCTTTGTGGCGAGCTTAAATTGCTTAGCAACCACATTAAAGTTTGTAATGGTATAGCAAACACCAAAAATATTTAGTAAGTATTGAGTAGTTCCGGTAGCCATCTGTGGTCTTCATCATCAGTTCCACTTCACCAAATCGTTCTTCCCGAGGACAAGTGCCCAGGTTTTTGCAAATAATATCTCAATCTCTATAGGTACGCCTAAAATATTTGAAGAGTTCCCTCGTTTTCTCCAGGTACCCCTTGGGAGGTGCCTATACCCTTTAAGACAAAAAAAAATATTCCAAATTGGTCCAAGCGTCTTTAAGTAATCGGGGAACATACATAAAACATAAAAAAAGATATATTTTATTTCGACGTATTGAGAACCTCCTCCTTTTTTTGAAGTCTTTTAAAAAGCCTAACAAAACGAGCTAACAATATTTTTAGGTCTTGCGATGTGTTGCTTAAAAAAAGCCAGACAAGTCTGACACTGTTTAATTTGTCCGGACACGCAATCAAAAAACCTAACTATGTCCGACTTTATCCAGACGCCTGGCAACGCTAAATGTATGTAGTGTAAACTGCACCTATAATTGGATTCGGTTATGAAAATAACCAGCAGCGGCGTAATATTGCTCCGGTTCATTAACTAATTTATTCTTGAGAAGTTCCGGTTATCCGGGAGTAGTCGGCAAGAAACAAAACTAATGGCGTCAGGAACAAGAGAACTAGGGGTGAGCGGTGGTGCAAGACACGCGACGCAGCGGGATTTATAGACAAGGAGCATAAGCGGGATGTATAGACAAGGGCTATAGGCGGAATGTATAGACAAGGACCACAGGAGTGACGTATTAGACAAGGGTCATAGGCGGGATGTGTAGACAAGGACCATAGGCGGGACGTATGAACAAGGGTCATAGGCGGGATGTGTAAACAAGGGTCACAGGCGGGACGTATAGACAATGGTCGTAGGCTGGATGTGTAGACAAGGGCCACGGGCGGGACGTATAGACAAGGGACATAGGCGGGATGTGTAGACAAGGGCCACGGGCGGGACGTATAGACAAGGACCATAGGCGGGACGTATAAAAAACTGTCATAGGCGGGATGTGTAGACAAGGACCATAAGCGGAAAGTATAGAAAAGGGCCATAGGCGGGACGTAAAGACGAGTAGCATGAACGGGACATATATACTAGGACCAATAGGGGGACGTGTAGACAAGGAGCATGGGCGGGAAATGTATACAAGGAGCATCGGCGTGACATATAGACAAAGACCATTGGTGGGACGTATAGACAAGGACCGCAGGCGGGAAGTGTAGACAAGGATCACGGGCGAGACGTATAGGCAAGGACCACGGGCTGGACGTATAAGATAAATATCACATACGGGACGTGCAGACAAGGATCACGGGCGAGACGTATAGGCAAGGACCACGGGCTGGAGGAATGAGATAAATTACACAGGCGGTCATATAGACAAGGACCGCATGCGGGACGTGTAGACAAAGGCCACGGGCGGGATGTACACGCACCACGCGCAAAGTGTGTTTCGGATTTTTGAATGCGCTATGCATAGCCGTATAATAAATAAAATTAATAAAAATAAAAATCACTTATTTCAGACAAAATAACCCATAACCACACAAATCAAGTTAAAAATAATAATAATTTTTTTTCCATAAAATTAATTATATTAATAAAAATTAAATTACAAATTAAGTATTTACGATAGCCGTAGTAATTAAGCTATAATAATACCCATCAATTATAGCGATTACTGTAAGTAATACATAATTCAAAATCCCTATGAGTAGTGACAATACTCTAACGAGAGTTAGAATTAAGGAATTTGAACACCATATGCCACGCCCGCTCCTAACTCCTAACTTGAATCAAGTGATAATTTATGGACGGAAGCTAGGACAGCGACGCGCAATTAGCTCGCGTAACGAACGCTTGAAATAAATATCATTCCTTGATTAATGCTACACTGATTAATACTAAGGCATTTCTCATAAAAGGATTCCAGTCACCTACAAAGCCGCAGTGATAGATTTGAAGTAATCCGTAAATTTCCCGACCTAATTAACTTAAAACGTACGTTGGATGGAAAGCTTGGTTAAGATGACGAATTTCAGTGATTTGCAACGAAACGTGTATTATAATTATTTGATTTGTGCCTGCTCGTTAAGTCAGGTTATTATTTTTTTAATTTAAGACGAATTTACATTTATCTCATCTGGCGTCAAATGAGACTAAAGGTGGAAAATCCCGGAATCCTCAACTATTGAGTAAAAGTTCATTTTATTTCGTAACTCGAGGGACCCCGCTATTATTTAGATTCGACAAATCACAATGAACTCGCTAATGAACATGGCGGGACAAATTGATAAATAAGGCTTTAAAAATAAAAATAAAGCTTAATTTCCACTGAGAGGTTGGGTTTAACTATACTGGGTTCTCATCATACAGGCACGGAAATACCTCATAATAACAAGTCATTATTCTGAGGGTTATACCATAACCACAGATGAAATTACCGTATAGAATAGATGAGTCAAGTAAGGTAGCGGTTCTATGAGATTGAAATGAAAGAAAAGAAGTAAAATAACAAAATAATGTTTATCGAACCAACCCCTCACTAAATCAATGATTGTAAGTGCATACAGCAAGCCTGGTTTTAAGTTGAGGGTGAGGCTGCCTGCACGTCGTCCCCCCACTTCAGGTAACCCAGGAAGCAGATGGTGACGAAGATGCAGGCTACCACCACCATGCTGACGTTCAGGACCCCCAGCGGCTTCTGGAACAACAAATTTCGCAAACATCCAACGCGAATAATTTAATATTGCTATCTAAAATACCTACGTAAATAGAAGTACAGCGTACATTTATTGAAAACTAAAACTTATATTATACAAAGCAATACAATATTTTGTTTGAGGATTTACATTTAATATTTAGTCTTAGAGCATTAAACCAATTTAATCCTCTTTAGTAAGTGTAATATTTCAATTATTCATTGTACACAAAAAAAGTCTAATTCTAAAGGAGATAGTCTCTTATTCTGTCAATTTCTGAAGGAGCACTATTGGACGCTCAGAACAATAACTAATTATTGTTCTGCGATTGGACGTAATAGCTAACCTATAAACACCGTCATCATACTTCAGCAGTTCAGCCCTTTCATTTTTTTAAATTTTTTTATTTAAAATAATGTACACTGACTTACAAATTATTAACAAAAATCATATGAGAAGCACTTCGTCACGTTGACACATACGCATCATAGGTCTTAGGTACCACCATCATACTGTGCAGAATATCAGCACTCGTACCAAAAAATTTGGCAAGTCGTTCCTCCGTAACACCATTCGGGTTTGGAATTCTCTGCTGGCGCATGTGTTTCTCAGCTCTTATAATCCCGGGTCTTTTAAGCGGGGCGTGAAACGGCATTTATGCAGGCCGTCATTAATGGGTGCGCTTGCTACCGTGCTTGTTCCACGGTGAGGAGCGCTCTCATTATTTTGGACTGCATCGGCTGCTTACCATCAGGCAGGATGTAGTCACAATGACGTATCACATAAAAAAAAATCACTATTAAACGAAATGAGTAAGTACCTAAACATCTCGCTACTCTTTTTATTCAGACGTTTTGAGGGTGTTGATTGTGATCTAGATTTTTTACGTGATCGAAGCAAACATTTCATATTAGATAAATATCTAGTTTATGAATTCCGTACCTGCGTGCCCCGCAGTTGCAGGACATTTTTATTTAAGTATAGTTTTTAGTTTGATTTTGAGTTTTCAGTTTGAAACGTCAAGCAGTAAGTAGATATGTAGGTACTTACACAACAAAATTAATCGTGTTTAGTCCCGTTAAAACAGTTTTAATGCAATGCAACGCGATAGTTTAAAGTTTTATCTTTTTATTTATAGCATTAAGTTATAAATTAACGTAACGTTAACGTAACGTAATAAAATAACGTTTATAAATTAAACAAAGAATTTATACACGTGGGAAAATCTGGGCCCACCAGTGAGCATAATCTTGGTGATGATAGGCTTTCCATTAAATGTTACATCAACTTATATCCACAAATAGTTTTTTCTCAAGTCCATATTTATGCGGCCAAAGATTCCCAGTAACCTAATATGGATTTTTGTGGACCCAGACGGTTTGGCAAATGTCCAAAACTGGCTAGCTCTAAAATGCATTCCCATTAGGTCTGCGAGTCCCCTGGAGAAATCTAAACCACCCGGCCGTAAACTGGGCTGCTTTAGGCTCACCTAATTCGAGTGTTTTTTGGGTCATGTATTAATAAGATTTTTTTTGATTTTCCAGTGTGTGTACCTTAGTGTACAGTATTAGACGACACGCACACACTACACTTTATAAGGATACAAACTTCACTTGAGGAGCTCGATGGCGCAGCGGCTAGCGCGTTCAGCTTGCGATCTTGCTCGCTAAGCCACTTTCGCAATGCCGGGTCGCTGGATGGGTGACCAAATTAAAAAAATCTCGAGCTCCTCCGTGCTTCGGAAGGCACGTTACGCCGTTGGTCCCAGTTGTTGTCGTAAGATGACAGTCGTTAAAACCCACCAAACCGCATTGGGCCAGCGTGATGGGTTATGGCCCAATATCCCCACGTGCTATTGTCCACGTGAGAGGCCTGTGCCCAGTAAAGGGACGTTAATAGGCTGATGATGATGATGATGAAACTTCACTTGATGTTGTTCATGTGGCCTACGCCCAGCAGTGGGGATGATAATAATAATGATGGTGATGCTGATGATGCAAGTTTTCACGAGTTTTTCTTGTAAGTAATTCCGTAATTGTATTTTAAAACAAAAAACGAATGATATATTGGTAACTACCTTCGATCAACAATACAACTAGATGTCAGGTTGGCGTTAAAAATGTGTCTCGGTAAATAAGAGCGCACTTGAGAAGTGAGCTCTTATTTTCTCGCAAGGCATAACAGGAAAAAGTACTTTATTTGTTGCCACTTAGGGTTGATTTCACCACTAAATTGTTATTGATGTCTTTTCTTTTTTAAATGACAGGAGTAATTTATTGCTTTGAAAAAGTATTTATTCACGTGGACAGAATTTAACTTTGATTTTGTACGTGACGCGTTATCTAGTTGGTATTGTTGATCGAAGGTAACTACGATAAACTATTATTGAAGGTTGGCTAATTTTAAAGGCGGTGGCGGTTTGCAAATTATGAACCCACATTACAAGCCATTAGATTTTCACGAAAAGCCTACCTTAACTTCTGTCATACCCAGTCCTATCTCTCGTTCTGGGTCTCAGGTTTGGTTCCGTTTGCTTTAGGTCTTCATAGATAGGTGTCACGCACGATCAAGTAAGTACGTAATATTTCTAATCAGTTTCTTAGTATTCGAGGATTCCGGGTGAAGAACGTTGCCACCTCAAGCCTCGTCGTCACTTCCCATTAGAGATGTTCAAATTTATCTATTATACGCACACTATTAAGATAAAGAACAAAACAAAAGATTTTAACGCGCAATTGCATGTAATTTCAGTATACACAATTTTGCACTTAAAGTGCGTAGTGTCACCACAAATTCGTTAAGTTTCCAGGACATTTTGCTGCACAGACGGGGGAGTACTCGGGTTTAATGCAAATCAACAATGCAGTGGCAACACGAGACGGAATTGTGGTAAGGATTTTCATAAATAAAACACAGATTAAAACTGTTTTAACGGGACTAAACGCGAGAGCGAACAGCTGTTCGCTTGTGACCACGGCCGCATTATCGCAGCCGAAACGTCAAGCAGTAAGTAGATATGTACTTACTTACAAAATTAATCGTGTTTAGTCCCGTTAAAACAGTTTTAATGCAATGCAACGCGATAATTTAAAGTCTTATAAAACACAGATATCGTGAAATCTTTATAGGTTTTTAATAGTGCTGAAGATGGCCATCGGACAAAACAGTAAGACAAATTAGTATTTTTTCTTGATTCATGTATACAGTATTCAGAAATGTAATGTTTCATGGTGTCGCCATCTCTGAGGTCCCGGGTTCGATCCCCGGTCGGGTCAAATTAGAAAACTATTGTTCTTCTAAATTGTCTCGGGTGTGGGTGTTTTCTATGTATAATAAGTATGTCTATAAGTATGTTTATCCGTTATCTAGTAACCATTTAACGAGTTTCATAACGAAGCTTCTCTTGGGCTAGATAATTGGTGTGAGTGTAGGAAAATTTATTAATTTATTAATTCATACTCGTTAATGTTACTTATTTGCCATATTTCAAGCTTTCAATTAGTTAGCTATGGACTCTGCTATTGGCGCTATTGTTAGCTTAGTGGGTCACAAAATTGTGTTTTACCTAAGTATATCGACCATCCCCATTTTTAAGGGGTAATCCGTACCTAAAATGGACGGAAAACGTGGACATAAATCTTGGTTGCTATAGCTTATCGGGTAAAAGCCACGGACATTATAAATGACATACATACGTACATAATCACGACTATTATCCCCGCAAGGGTTAGTCAGAGACTAGGCAATGAGGACAGCGAAAGCAGTCCTCTACCATAGTCCACTTTTCACCAAATAGCGACTGCACTTGTGCTATAAATGAGCTGTCATCATTCCGTTGATTCTTGTAACGAAAGCCCGAACGCTACACATACCAAAACTTTGGCTCGGGTCACCGGTCATGGGAGATGATAACCAATAATGACACGAAATATTCTCGTAACCAATTCTCGCAATCCTGCTTTGAGTCTTATGAGTTTGGAAAAGCCGCTGTTACAGTCAAACTTTTAAAGCGTTTTGTCTTTACCTTCCACGGTAAGTCATAAAGGCTTAGTTAAAACGCACTTGCAAGCACACAAAGAGTCCTCAGTCCTCACTTAATAACTTTTGGAAAGCAACAATGCCAAACTATATTAAAATAAAAGAGTTTTCACATTGGTAGTGCTTCGAGGCTTGCTGTTCGTGGTCCCGAGGCATCCACCTTGGCATGGAAGGGATAGTACTAAGTTTTTAGTGGGTTCCCAAACAGTCCTAACAAATCTGAATTTGTAGAGACTTTACTTCAATGGATTTGTTGCATTCAAAACACGGCGAGCGGTGTCTCACCGAGCTACTATTTGCAGTTGCTTCGCGAATTCGTGAGACTTTGGCCCAAGTTACGGGATGAATCAGGATTGTTATGGCGTACCGCTAGCGACTACTGAATAAATAAGTACGCCTAAGTAAGCCTATGTTCTCCTACACTTGGCCGCCGAGGTCTTTCGCGTAAGATGCTTAGAAATGCAATTCAGAAAAACAGCTGTTTCTAAAATGACCCGACCGGGAATTGAAGTTGACACTTCAGAAATGGCGACGACAGAACCGGCGTGTCCATACGGAGGTCGTCAAAAATGTTTACTCCTGAGACCTTACACCATTGAGGTACAATAAACTAGAGAAGATACCGCGAAGCAAGTTTGTGCGCATTAAGGTACGGCCCATGGGGCTGCAAACCCCTCAGTGATTGCGCGTGATTGAAGCGATTGTGGACCTTGCGGCTGCACCATAGTTGCGCACAAGCTTGCTTCGCGGTGTCTTCTCTAGTTTATGGTTCCTCAATGGCTGACATGTATGTTATTTTTTAGTATGAACCAGCACAAGCTAGAACCAGGCCCGGTTTAAGCTCGCTAAAATTTAGCTTTGGCTTGTGCTAGTAATACTCTAATACCGTGCCCAGCTTTCTTAGTGAGACCTTGTGACATTACAGCGATAAAATTAGTACGTCAGACACTAAAAACTTGAGTTGTGTGCCTGCATGTGTGCCCATATATGACCATACATTAACTTTACTACCGTGCGCCCCATTTGTTCCCTGGTTAATGATGTGTGACAATGCCTTTACGAGCCTTCATAGTGATGTCAAACGGCCGTTACAGTTTGTCGTCCCTTTCACTCCGCTTAATAATGAGCGGGACGGTTGGAAAGTTCACTATTTTCGCTGTGTTAGGGAGAGTAATATTTTTTGAATCATCCTCGTATTAGGATAATTGAAACATTCTTTGGCAGTATCATATGAAAGTGAAGAAAAGGTTTCATTGATATTTTCGCATTCGAATGTCGGAAAGTTTGTCAAGTGGATGTTATTTATGAATCATCTGATGATGGGACGATTTTCTTTTTTAATATATAAGAAGGAGGCAAATGAGCAGGCGGGTCACCTGATGGAGAGCAATCACCGCCGCCCATGGACACCCGCAAAACCAGAGGAGTCGCAGATGCGTTTAAGAAAGGAATAGGGTTAAGGAAGGAATAGAATTGTGAGGAGAGGGGGGAAGGTATTGTAGGTATCAGCGGCTCACTAAAATAATACAACCAAGCCCACTCTTCTTCCCTTGAGTGTAGTAAAAGGGGACTAACGGACTAAAGACTGCACATACATCCAACAGCATAGAGCTGCGATGGGCCGCAATCACCACTTATCACGCTGAGCACATGTGCAGTTGTAATGTGGTGAAACGTGGACTATGGCAGTGGACTGCTTCTCTGCGTTCCTCATTACTTAGTCTCTGAGTAACTCTTTGTAAGTATGTGATTGTTTTGACGTCAAGAAGTGTCCATAAATTTTTAAATTAAACAAATATTTCGACTTTGACTTTGACACAAAATAGATAGATGATCCAACGAAGCATGCACAATTATCTCGTTCCCTTTAAAGTCGTTAACGGAATAATGCTCTTTCCAACGCGGAAAGCTGGACAGAGGCGCCCACTCCAACGGGGTTTTTTCTAATTAGTGCAGAAGTACTAACTAGTCTCCAGTTGCAGGCGAATCCACAGCAATTAACAACGACCATTGATTTCAAACCAATTAGAAATGCGCGTCCAATAATACTCTGTGCTCTTTGAATTACGAGCGAATCTCTATGGAAAGATGTTTGATAATTTCAGAAAGAAGGTTGACAATCTATGTTATTTTATTAAGGACTAGCGACCCGCCCGGCTTCGCACGGGTTATTACCCGTACCCGTACCTAAACAAATTATAGCCTTCCTCGATAAATGGGCTATCTTACACTGAAAGAATTTTTCAAATCGGACCAGTAATTCCTGAGATTAGCGCGTTCAAGCAAACAAACTCTTCAGCTTCATAATATTAGTATAGATTAAGTACATTTGTTATTCTATTAACAATTCCCACGTGTTTTTCGTGATGATCACCAACTCTCATTTGGGAAGCGTAGATATTAAGCCAATACTCATTAAGGTATGATTCCGAACTCTGCACGCAGCAGTGCTGCCGCTGCATTGGTGCCGCGACATTGCGGCATAGCTCGGAATCAGTGGAGTATTTACCCTAGGGCCAAAAGGGCCATGGCCCGGGGCGACAGGCAGCGAGGGGCGGCGCAATCCGCACCTCGCGCTCGTCTTTGTGCGCCTTTTTTTATACGCCTGAAGAAATTAAAAAATGCCTACCTAATTAACAATAACTAAAACTGAACGGTTGTAAGTTTAATATTAATTAACTAGTCCCGTAGTTCCGTAAACATGTTCGCGGAATTATTTAGTTTCTCTGGCGCTGGCGGTGTTGGTGGTTGGTGAATCGGTCTTAGTTCCAACTGTTTCTTTCGGTCATCGGACAAGTCAGCTTAAACATGTTTGAGAAACTAATTAGTTTTGTTGGCGTTCCCAGTTTAACGGTTACTCTCTTCTATTTGTACTTAACTCCATAGCTGTCAGCATCAAACATGATGACGCAAAGCGCTTTGCGCGTATAGATAGGTGGTATGTTGACAGTAAAAGGGTGAGATCTCAGTCAGTGTCTCGTTCCCCGGAGATAGAAAGGAGAAGATGGAATCAGCTCGTTTAATTCCTGTGCACACTCGCCGAAGTGCATTCGATAAAAAAAAATCGAAAGATTGGCAACCTTGCGTCGATGTTCAAGACTCTGCAGCTTGGATTCGACGAGTTTAGAGTTGTTAATGACTCTCTTAACGCGCTTCTCGATAGAGTCCTAACTGATACTTGACAAATCCATCCCAGAGGTGGCAGCAGTATTCCATACAGGATCGGACTTATTGTGCATGGTAAATCTGAAGCAGCTACCCCGGTGTAAAATACCGCCTTACCCTTAGAATAGATGCCAAGTTTTTTAGCTGCGGTTTTTGCCATGGACTCTATGTAGTGACTAGTGGCCGAAGTTTAGGTTTGCAGAGTATGGTCATACCTAGAAGGCTAAGATGGTCAGATATCGGCACAGATACACCACGGAAAGTCGAAGCGAGTTGAAAGGGACACCGTTTGGCAGTGAATAAACACGCCTGTGTTTTGGTGGCGTTGAAGTCGACCAGGTTAGGTTAGGTTACCGACTAGGGGGGTGCAAATTTGGGAACCTCCTCGTGGTGCACCCTGGGGTAAGGCCTTTCGGCCCACGTTCAGCGTGGGACAAGGGGCTTTATGCTAATCCCTGGCGCCCCTTCTGGGCGTCGAATAATGTAGGCGGTGCCCCTTCTGGGCACTGAACCCCCTTCAAAGCGCGTCCCTTCTGGACCGCACAGCGGGTCATTCGGACCTGCGGGGGGGATCTCCACGTGCGGCCCACTCTGGGTCGCACGCTCGCCGCTCACTCTCGAGCGGCTTTGAGGGGAGTCTTGACGGCGCCCCTTCTGGGCGTCGTTACACGGGGTTGGAACGGGGTAGTTGGCGTCCCTTCTGGGCGCCTTTCAGGCAAAGGTGCCGTCGTTGCGGGGCGCGGCGACGGGCGCCCGTCCTCGGACGGGTTGGTGGGCGGCTAACAGCCCACCCGCTAGCGACCATGGGGGGGAAAGGGGAGCACCCCGAAAGGGGTGTACCAGGGGCCTCACGCCAGCGCCTGAGCATCGTAGTCCCCGACCTGGGCAGCAATGATCCCACTCGAGGCGTCTGTGGGGGAGCTGTTCAGGGAGGGGGGCGAGGGCCTGCCTTGACCGGCCGGCCGCGACAAGGGTAGTCTCAAAAAGCACCCCGGGACAAATCCCGTCATCAACCTTCTGATACCTCCCGACCTCAGAAGTAAATAGGGTAGCCCGCGTACAGGGACCTCTGCGCGGGTGGTCTTTTATTTGCCCCACACTCGTGGGTTCAATTATGGGAGACAAAAAACTAACTAAATCTGACGCCACGGCGGGGCCTTGTACTAGGTCCGCCGTGGGTGGTGGGCCTGGCGACGGGCGGAAGGGTCGAGGGAGAAAGGCTGGCTCGGAGGGGTCCGATTTGGGGAGTGACCCGGAATGCCAGATGATGGTCAAGGGCTTAATCGAGGAGTCAAGAAAGCGTTCTCTCGCTGACGCGAGAATTGACTCGAGTGGGAGCTCTGAAAAGATCGAGCTGAGGAAGAGGGACTCCAAGTCGAAGCCCAAAAAAGTCGCCCTTGAGGGTTGTGGTGATGGGAAGAGGGCCGGAATACCGGGTACCTCAATCGGGGTTACTGCGGCAAGGAGGGAAGCGGGTCTTGACTCGTCGGGGGATGAGGACGAGGAGTTCCACCATGCCCCCCCACCCAAGAAGGATGCCAAGCAGATGAGTGCTGCGGAGAGGGCGATACAGCTGGACGCGGAAAGGATTAAAAAATACAACCGCAAGCTGATACTCTTCCGAGAGCCATTGGAGGGGTGCGCTGACATAGAGCTCATCCAGCAGGCGGCCCGGAGCCTCGACGAGGTTGAAGATGCGGTGCGGGTTTCAGGCCAGATTAAGGGGACCGTCCGCAGGGACATCAATGCCGGGTGTCTTACCCTGAGGGCCTGCATTGATGTCTGGAACAACAACCGGGAGGAGAAGGGGGACAAGCGCCTTTACGCGTACGTCGAGGCGCTTGAGGAGGAGCGTGAGGCGCTGAAGGCGGAAGTCGCGGCCCTGAAGGCGCTTGAGGGGGAGCGTGAGGCGCTGAAGGCGGAAGTCGCGGCCCTGAAGGACGCAGCGAGGGAGTCCAGGCGGGCCCGGGGGAAGGACGGAGGCGCAAGTGCCCAGAAGGGGGCGGAGGCGTCCATGGGCAGCATGCTGGAGGGACTCAAGAAGGATGTCCTGGGGGTCCTCAAGAAGGACCTGCTTGAGTCCCTGGGGGGAATGCTCACGCAGAGGTTGGACGCGATGTAGAAGCGCCTCCCACGTGAGCCCCCCATGAGGCCGCCGCTGGCGCACGATAGAGCTGAGAGCGCAGGAATGCCCGTACGGGAGGTTCCGCCGCTGCCCCAGAGGGCCCCTGGCAGGACGGTGCGGCAGGTGCGGGCGACCTCCCCTGCTCTAGCAGCGGCGGCCAACACGCCGGCAAACGAGTGGAGGACCGTCCCCTCCAAAAGGGCCAGGAGGGCTGCGACCGCGGCTGCCCGGGCCCTTAAGGCGGGAGCAGGTGCACCGAAGAGGGCGACTGCCGCGGGTTCTGTCCCCGCGGCCAGGCTGGTACCACCACGATCCTCGGTGGTCACGGTGACCCTGAGGCCAGAGGCGGTGGAGAAGGGCGCCACCTACGTCTCCGTTATGGAGCGGGCGATTGGCGCCATCCAACTGGAGGACCTCGGCGTAGAGGCGCTACGGGTCCGGAATACGGCAGCTGGGGGGCGGAAGCTGGAGATTCCTGGCGTCTCCAGCGGGCCCAAGGCGGACGCGCTCGCAGCGAAGCTGCGGGAGGTGATTGCGGAGGAGGCGGAGGTGGCCCGGCCGTACCGTAAGGCTGAGCTTAGACTGGTGGGCCTGGCTGAGGGGACGAAGCCCGAGAGCGTAAAGGCGGCAGTCGCGGCGAAGGTAGAATGCTCTCTGGACCTGGTGTCCCTGGGAGAGCTGCGTGCCAATCCGTGGGGGAGACACACGGCGGTGGTCCGGCTTCCGGTCGCGGAGGCTAGACGGCTGGCGATTGCGGGTTGCCTCAGGGTGGGGTGATGGCCCAAGTGGTGGTGCTCGAAAAGCTCCCGGTGAGGTGTTTCAGGTGCTACGGGACGGGTCACACGAAATACGTGTGTGACTCGAAGATCGACCGTAGCACCCTCTGCTTCCGCTGCATTGCCCCAGGGCACCGGCAAGGCAGCGGACTGCAAAGCAGAGAAAGCGGAGTGCGAGGTGTGCAGGGAGGCCAAGCTCCCGCACGAGCACCAACTGGGTGGGAGGGGTTGCCGTCCCCCAGTGCTGAAACCCACGAGGACCCCTTGGGCAAGGGCCCCCCCGGCAGCTAAGGAGAGCGCCGCGCCGAGCGCTGCGCCGATGGAGGTGGCAGAGGTGCCGGAAAGCCCGGGCACCAGTACTGCACCAGCGGGGGTGTAATTATGTACATATCTGTGTGTTTGTAGATATAAATGTGTGTTGTAAATATTCGTGTGTTGTGGTCCGGCGGATTGTTGAGAAGGCGGGCACTGGCATGGGTATCATTAGATACCACCCCAAGTGCCCGGGGTCCGTCGGTCTCGTGTTGTTGTACGTGTTGAGTGTCAGTTGTGCCTGTTGTTGTGTGTGTGTAGCTGTGTGCATGTCCATGCCCGCGAGGGTATGGGCATGCCGGTGTGTTCTTTGTGGGAGTGTGTGCAAATTGTACAAATTGTGGATGTGTGTGTTACTTTGTGGGGGTTCGCGTGCCCATTAGAGGGTGGGCATGTCGCTCTTGTTGTGCCTCGTGTATATAGTCGCCCGTGTGTCGGCGCATGACCGCAGGCGGGTGACGGGGTGGTTCGCGGTCCAGTGCCTACGGCAGATAACGTGTTCCACCCCAGCCTTCAGCTTATCGGATTGTGTGGCCCCCAGGGGTTTAGTGGGTATCCCCCTCCGTCTCGCCCTCCGGGTGCCTCTTCAAGGCCCCGGTACTCGTAATGAGTTCCCCTGGGAAACAAAAAAAAAAAAAAAAACGGTTGTTGAATACACGCTCCAAAGTCTTACAGAGTATATGGAGGTGACTGAGATTGGTCTGTAGTTGGCAGGATCGGCTTTACTACCTTTTTTCGAAACAGGTTGTACGTTCGCAAGCTTCCAAGATTTGGGAACGAGTTTAGTCTCCAGTGAGAGACGAAACAGGCGAGTAAGGATTGGAGACAAATCAAGCGAGCAGTTGCGGAGGACTATTGCTGGAATACCATTAGGGCCAATCGCTCCAAATCGCGCAAAAGGATCGCAGGATTTTTAATACCTCTTTTTGGCGTATGTGGAGAGCTGGCATGGAGTAGCCGTCATGAGGTATGTTATGCGGTGATTTCGCTGCGACATCTAGACGCGAACTTTGCGCAAACAGAGAAACGACCAAGTTCGCCTTCTCAGCCGCAGTATGGGCAAGTTAGAAATCTGGTTTTAACAGAGGTGGTGTGGAGGGCTGGCAGAAATTACCTACTTTCAACCGCTTTGGCAAGGGACCAGAATGCTCGGCTTCAGCCTGGTGAGATGCCAACTTATACCCAATCTTGAAAATGCGACGAAATTTCGCCCTGCGCTATACCATCTTGACAGCTTCATTAAAGGCTTTCTTCAGATGGTGAATGGTTGGAGTCTTATGAATGAGCATCAACAAAAGAATTAAATGCGGACTGTTTACGGGCCTCAGCACTAGCACAGTCGACGTTAAACCATGGGCGAGCTCTGCTAGCTTGCTCATTAATTAAAGAAATGATTTAAAAGAAGCATTTCCATATACTGAAATAGCATTATACCCATACTTCTGTGCATTTCGGTGACAAATTGCAGTGCGGAACATTCGTTTTCCGTAGTTAAAAGAATAAAAAATTATCTACGTTCCCGTTTATGCGAAGTACGTTTAAATACACACATCAAAAGTGTCTAGGGATCAAGCATTTTTATGCGGATTTCTTGAGATTGAGATGTGGCTTTGTAATAAATTTATGATTTTATAAATTTATATGGATCCTTTTTGGTGCATTTCATAATTTGAAACAGGAACTTTCAATCAATTTCTAGTAAAAGATGAAAATCAGCTGTCAATATTTTCCCTATAAAAACATACAACGCATTGAAGACATTATTAGTGCTACTGTTTCCCTACTACTGATTAAAACCAACGTTATTATGGAGCGGCGACGTCATTTAAGCAGGGAAGAAATGCTCAGAGCCGTGGGAATGATAGAAGCTGGTTCCCGGCAACGTACTGTGGCTTTAGCTCTGAATACAAGTCAGAGTGTTATCAGTCGACTTTGGACACGTTACCGAAGCACTGGTACCGTGGCTGAGCGCCATGGAGGACGGTATCGCTGCACCACACGGAGACAAGACCGATACATTCAAATCACAACTCGAAGAGCTCCAACAATAACCGCCATGATGTTAGCCGTGAGGCTTCATCACTCTTCAGGGAACTTAATTAGCGACCAAACAGTCAGAAACCGCTTGCATGAAGTGAACCTTCATTCCCGAAGACCGCTAAGGGTACCACCTATAGCAATGCACAATCGTAGGATTCGATATCAATGGGCACTTGAACACAGAAATTGGGCAGAAGAACAATGGCGTTTCGTGGGCTTTTCTGATGAGTCTCGTTTTGGTATGAGACCGGATACAAGACGTATACGACACTGGAGAACCCCTGGACGCCAACAGCGATTAAAATCCTGCCAGGAAGTCCATCCTTATAGTGGTGGAATCATCATGGTATGGGCGGGTATTTGGATCCGCGGAAGAACTGAGTTGATTTGGATCAGAGGCAACCTCAACGCTCAAATTTATGCTGAGACGATTGTATCAGACGTCATCGTTCCTCTACAAGTGCAAATCGGTCCCTTATTTCAGTTAATGCATGATAATGCACGACCGCACACCGCAAGAGTTGTAAGACAGACTCTCGCCGCAGCTAACATCAATGTCATGCCCTGGCCTGCTCAGTCGCCAGACTTGAACCCGATTGAGCATGCATGGGATATGCTACAGAGAAGAGCTCTGCCGAATATGGAGGGTATCCAGTCGCAAGAAGACCTTTTTTTGTTGTTGCAACGAACATGGGCGGCCATTCCACAGCGTGATTTGGATGAACTCATTTTGAGTATGCCAAACCGATGTTCTTGTGTTGTTAGTGTTCGCGGTAGAAACACGGATTATTAATTGTTTAAGTTACCCAATAAAATTTTAAAGAAAACTGTTATTTCAGTCTTTTTTTCGAACTTTAATGTTAGTGGTTCAAATGTCAAAAATCCCTTTATTAGGAAAATGGCAAATTTCTTTATTAATGCAAAGGTGACTTGGTTTATCGTTACTGTAGACAAACGAAAACACTTTATTTGATGAATCCTTAAAGAAAATTTTAATTAATATCAATCAGGAGAAAAGTTATTGCAAAAATATATGTTGATCCCTAGACACTTTTGATGTGTGTAGTTTAGCTATTTATATAATGACAGTGTCATTGATGAGTTTTGTTAACCAACCCGTCCGTCGAAAAAAAATATAAATTAATAAATGGTGTTTATTTCTTTGTATGGCCTTTTTAGTTTTTCATTTATTATCATCATTTTCGGCACACGTGAACATACTGCTGGATTTATTTTATAATTAAAAGAATTTGCTTTTTTTTGTTAATTTATGGGGCGGCAAACTTTACAGGCCCAGGGCGCAGAATCTTAAAATACGCCACTGCTCGGAATGTAATCTCATATAAACTTATAGAGAACTAGCAGACCGCCGGCGACTTCGTTCGCGCAGTAACACACATAGGCTGAATACTAGATGAATAATGGATTATTGTGTACTTAGCGCTGAATAAAAGCAGAGTAGCATGCTATTCAGCCACTACACTGCTTAAATGGGCACAAATTATTCAGCTTTAGTTCGCAATTGCTGAGTAATATCATCATAGTAACGTTATAATCGCAGTATTAGGTGTAACGGGTGGTAACAAGGCAAAATACTAGCAAATTAAGGAAACACCAGTTACACTTTATTTAGACAATTGTCGTCTATGTACGCTTTTATATTTATGGTAATTACGTTAAAGGTTCACGATTTGTTCTGTAAGAACGTTTATTAATACTTTTGTGACAGATGATTTATATTTATGACAGTGAGAGAAGAAAAGTTTTTAAAATGATTGTATGATATTGGTCTAGGTTCCTTTTGTTAATAACTTCATTATTTTACGTGAAAGCTAGTGGGAATTCAAAATTACTGTTAGAGTATACATATATTTCTAAGATAATTTTCAAGCGCAGTGCATAAATAAGTTTTTACTACAAATTATACTAAAATAAACACATTTAGGCGAAAACATTTCTGGAAAAATTTATTGATTTTGTCATTATTTTAGTCTGTAACCAATAATCACTTTAAAAATATTTATTTGTAATTCCTTACTTTACTAAGTTCGTGTTAAATAAATAAAATTATGTATACCAGTGTAGACCAAAGAAATGTATACAGACGTTGGGAAGGAGCTGATCAACGTGTGAGCGACGGGCAGCTACCGGATGTTGATGCCATGACTAATTTCTGGCGCAACATTTGGTCGGTGCCCGTCGAGCACACGGAAGGTGAATGGATGAGTGTTGTCAGTGAGGCGTGTGAACCTATCGAGACCATGCAGCCTATTAATATTAGTACAGCTGACGTATGTTGTGCAATCCGTACGGCCCAAAATGCCCAGGACCGGACGGATTGCACAACTTCTGGATCAAATGGTTTCGATGTTCACACGAGTTACTGGCAACACAATTCCAAGAAGCCATAGAGCTCGGCTCACTCCCAAGTTTGTTGACTTCTGGTGTCACTTTTCTGTTCAATAAATCAGGTAGTACCACGGAACCAAAAATTATAGACCCATCACGTGCTTACCTACTTTATACAAGCTCCTTACATCCATTCTGAGAACAAAAATTAACTCGCACATTGTTGCAAATAATATTTTGGACGTGACTCAGAATGGATGTAGGGTTGGGTCCCGTGGTACTAAGGAGCTTCTCCTCATTGACATGACCATATGCCAGAAGGTTCGGCGTGGCAGAGGGACTCTCTCCACAGCCTGGATTGACTATAAGAAGGCCTATGATTTGGTGCCGCATACATGGTTGGTGAGGATTTTAGAGTTATATAAAATTGATATAACTTTAAAATCCTTTTTGATGTCATGTATGCGGCAGTGGACCACGGTCTTGCGTCAACCAGGATGTCGAGATAGGGTTTTTGCCACGCAGGATCTTATAAGGATAGAGCGTGGCATATTCCAGGGCGACAGTCTGAGTCCTTTATGGTTTTGCCTAGCTTTGAATTCTCTCAGTACTTTATTAAGAAATTCAAGGTTAGGCTGTCGACTGCGGAGAGGGGGTGAAGTTATGTCGCATTTGTTGTACATGGATGACCTCAAGTTATTCGCACCAAACCGCCAAGACTTGGTGAAACTGCTGAAAATTACTGAGACTTTCAGCAGTGCCATCAAGATGGAGTTTGGTGTGGATAAGTGTGCGGTTATGCATGTACAGCGTGGGAGAGTAGTAAATTCAACCAATTTACAACTCTCCGAAACGATAAACTTCAGATCTCTCTCCGAAGTTGAAACATATAAATATCTTGGTATGTCACAGTCTTTGGGTGTTGTGGATGGGGACATAAAACAGTCATTACGGCAGCGATTCTTTTGCCGCCTGAGAAAAGTACTTAACAGTCTTTTATCGGGTGGCAATAAGACGCGTGCTTTTAATGGCTGGGTTATGCCTCTGCTCACATACTCCTTTGGCATACTAAGATGGACTCAGACCGAATTAGACGCCTTGGATAGAAGAGTCCGTCAAATGCTCACGACTTCCAGACTGCTACACCCGCGCTCATCTGTTATGAGGCTGTACATCCCGCGGAGATGTGGGGGTCGCGGCTTTTTAAATGCCAAGGACCTACATAACCGTGAGGTGTGCAGTCTCAGGGATTATTTCCTTAACAGTGGGTGCGGGATGCATTTGGATGTCGTGGCAGTTGGTAGACACTTCACGCCGCTCTACTTGGCAACAGAAAACTGGCGCAAACCAGTGGTGCTAAGCACTCTCGATCGCAAGGACATATGGAAGAGCAAGGCGCTACACGAGCTCTACTATCGGGCTCTAACTGGGCCTGATGTAGATTTGCCAGCCTCGGTGAACTGGCTACGTTTCGGTGACCTCTTTGGTGAAACCGAAGGTTTTGTCTGTGCCATTGAAGATGAAGTTATCAAGACGAATAACTACCGGAAATATATTATGAAGGACGGTACGGTCGACATCTGTCGGGCATGCCGCCGTCCTGGAGAATCACTCCGACATATTATTTCCGGTTGTTCTCATCTTGCTAACGGAGAGTATTTGCACAGACACAACCAAGTAGCCAGAATAGTTCACCAGCAACTTGCTCTTCAATATGGCCTTGTTGAATCAGAGGTGCCGTACTATAAGTACGCACCTGCGCCAGTTCTCGAAAATGGTCATGCATGCGCTCTACTGGGATCGCTCTATCATCACGGACAGGACTATTGTCGCCAATAAGCCTGATATCGTGGTGGTCGACCGTTCTCAGCGCCGGGCAATATTGGTTGATGTCACCGTACCTCATGATGAGAACCTCGTGAAAGCCGAGAAAGACAAGCTCAGTAAGTACCTTGACTTGGCTCACGAGGTTACCGCCATGTGGGATGTGGATTCAACCATTATTGTACAGATAGTCATTTCGGCAAACGGTCTTTTAGCTAAGAGCCTCGATCAACACCTAGAGAGGCTCTCGCTAAAAGGTTGGGTCAAGGGTCAGATACAGAAGGCAGTACTCCTTGACACGGCACGTATTGTCAGGAGGTTCCTCACTCTGCAGCCCTAACCACCGGTAACTTGGGTCTATCCCCGCTGCCGGTGGCAACCTAGGTTAAGTTTTTTATTATATTTTATATTGTAAATATGTTTTTTTTATATAAAATATTGTAAAAAATTTTACTAAGATTATATTTTAAATAAAGAGCATAATAATAATAATAATAATTCTTTATTTCAGGCAACAAACAATGTACTAGATGGTAAAAATACAAAGAGGCCCATATAATAAATACCTTACAGACTAACATATATATAATATAAAGTATAACTAAAACTACACTATTTCACACGTATTGACGGCGACGCGTGACGCTGCGCGGTGTCAGGTAGTCGGCCGCGGAATCGCCGAAACATGACGCCTTTCGGCCAATAGTCCTCTCTCATGAAGGTCGACAGATGATCGGTCGGGACTCTCACCACAAATGAGTTAAAGTTTACATTGTGGCGCGACTCCAACCGCTCGACCCTCAGACAGAACTTGGACTTTACTCGTACGTACTCTACGATCTCCTCTGCCTTCGTAGAGTAATGAAGACAGGACACGTACAGCAGCGTCGTCGCCGTGTCTGGACGCAGCAGATGGTTTGGTCCCGTCGGCGCGGTGCCACACAGGTTGCGGCAGGCTGGCTTCTTTTTCTTTCTCTCAAGCTTGATGAAGCCGTCCTCGTCGCAACGGTCTTGCCGTGGCCCTGTAGACTTAGCTACGAGGCCGGGATCACGGCGACTCTTCTCTCCCCCTTTAGTTGGTCGCCGCTTAGGTTGCGTAGCGGCGGCAGGAGCGTAGTCACATCGTGGGGTCGACGTGTTTGCTGACGTCTCCACCGGAGCGAAGGAGCGGGTGGCGGGGCGCGGGGAATCGCGCACTGTGACGGCGGCCGGTGACGCATCCATATGCGCCGACTCAAAACTGCCGATGGATGCATTCTGCGCCCCGCGGCGTGTATTTACATTAGAGGCCACGGGTGACCTACTTACCGAAGCAGCGCTTAATAATGCTACTTGGGCACGCAAATCACTCACGGTGTTGTTTGAGGCCTCTAATTTGGTTTGCACCTCAGCCAGGCTCGCTTTCAGAAAGGTGATATCCTTCAGCAGCCTGGTGACATCGACGTGGTCGAACGTGACGGGGGGCAGCTTGTGAAGCTCCTTCGCCACGAATGAAGGCACGTCGTCCGGGTCGGTCTCCTTCAGCAGGGTGATTATGTCCTGGAGACTCTTCTGGGTTCCATCCCTCCGGCGAGATGGCATCTGTTCGGCCTTGCCAACTGTCTTGAAAAGTAGCGTCTTGCCACTGCAAATCTCGTCCTCCTTAAAGTTGGACTTGCAGATCTGCAAGATGCTGACCTCGTCCATCGTATCGATGGCGTTTTGTACAAACGCCAACAGCTCGTTGGCTGTGAGTTGTTGAGAACCCATAGTGACGTGCAGCGGCTAGTGCCGCGCGATTCGCGAATTAACAATTCTTACTGCACAATGGAGCGCGTCCGTTTCCGAGCGCGCATCGCACTGCACTGATAGCTACTTGTGTCCTAATATTCAGCTTAAGGATCACCAGTGAATTATAATAACGGTTTTAATACTCTGTAAGCATCCATTATGACCACATGTGATTAAATATACAGCTTTCTGTGTTACTGCGTGGACCCCGTACCACATGACGAATTTTCAAAATGACTCCCCTCCCAAGAACACTTATTGTGACGTAACTAAAATAGTAAGACATGCTATCGCGACACTTTTTGTAGATAATGGTGTGTTCTGCAAAGCCATAGTACATTATTTTATTCTACTATCAATCATATTTTTGCGCACGCGATTTAAGGAATTTTTTTGAGTTTTAATAAGGATCCCTAATTTTTTTGAAAATATAGTATAGCCTATGTAACCCCAAGATAGTGTACCTTCCCAACGGTGAAAGATTTTTTAAATCTGATTTTTTTACCGCCTCTGTGGTCTAGTGGCTAAGCCACTGGTTTTCAGACCCAGAGGTCCCGGGTTCGATTCCCAGCGGGGAGTACATCTTTGTGGGCTCGGTTTGGTTGGTGGTAGGGCTGTTAAGTCCGCCTGGCTAGCTACCACCATCTTATCTAAGTCTGTCGCCATAACAACGATGTTTATAGCATTGTTGAGTTCCGACAGTTTGAGATAAGATAGCCAGTTCCTCAGTGGTTGAGGATTCCGGGTGAAGCGCGCTTCCACCTTCGGCCTTATCGTCACTTACCATCAGGTGAGATGAAAGCCAAGCGCTTACCCGATGTAGAATAAAAAAAAATCGGTCTAGTTGTTTCGGAGCCTATTCAATACTAACAAACAATCAAATGTTTCCTCTTTATAATATTAGTATAGATATTATGGGGACCAGTAGTGCTGCGGCACCAATGCAGCGGCAGAACTGCTGCGTGCAGCGGAGTTCGGAATCATACCTTTAATTGTAGCGATCATTTGATATTAAGGACGACTTTGACCACCAATGGGAACTTTCTTCATCATCATCCTACAAACGTTTCATTTCGGGCCAATGGCTTTTCCATATGGACAATGGCACATAACAACGGACTAAAGACTGCACATACATCCAACAGCATAGCAAGGCGATGGGCGCACTACTTGTCACGCTGAGCACATATGCAATCGCTATTTGGTGAAAAGTGGACTATGGTAGAGGACTGCTTTTGCTGTCCTCATTGCCTAGTCCTTCGGGGATAATAGTCTCGATTATATGTATGTACAATGGCACATCTGGAGAGGCTTTAACGATTACCATTTTACAACAACCGGGACCATAGGTTATACCTGTCATCCGCCATCTAAGTTTCTTGCCATCCCTAAAATACGGTTACGCTATAATCATAAACAGCTAACAACAAAAATATAACATAAAAAAACCACTGAACATTACATACTCGTAGAAAAGGGAACGTGAATTTTTTTCAAGTAAACAAAAAAGGAATGTTGCTTAGAAGTAGCAATTATAATAATCAAATTAAAACGTGGCTGCCTTGCGTCAATTCCACATGGACACCGGGCTCTTGTGAATGTGGGGAAAGTGTTCTTTTTACATTGTAACGTAATATGATACGTGGTCCTCACGGCGCGGATGAATACACAAGTAGCCGTTATAAGTAGTTGTTACAAATGCAGCTCTAAACAAGCTCACGCAAAGCCTTTGCGTGTAAAATCTACTTACCGCTGGCTCAGACAAAGAGTTTTGTTTGTATTGGATGTGGCAACACTTACTATGTTATTCTGTAGTGCGATTCTCTAAGCGCAAACATCGTTTTAAGCCTTGGTAGCAGCGGCTGCAACAGCGGTGAGCGTAGGTAAGTACTATTGGTATTCTGCTAAATAATTTTCAACGCTGTTCGACACTAGCTCCATACGGCTGTAAGCGGCGTGATAGGGAATCACTTCTTTCACATATATTGTAGGTATAAAATCGGTATTCTGTAAGTAAAACAGCCTCATCTATGAGCACAGCCGTGACTGCAGCGAACGATGTGACGGCTGTAACATCTATGATCTCAGCCACTACCTATGTGTCGCTCAGAGGATCGCATAGCTGGCATTAAGGGCTTGTTTCACAATGTCCGATTAGGAAATCATATACATTTTATTCAAATAAGTATATAAACTTAAACAATAATAAACTTTCCTACACTCACCAACCACTCATATTACACAATTCTATGACCACGGCTTATATTTCGGTTCGACGCGATTCTGTTTCGGCGTGCAGTGGTACTGGGGGTAGCAATGCGCATTTGTCTGGCACAGACTATAATAGCTCGTTAGATTAGTTATTAAGTCTTAACTATAAGTTAGTTAACTGTTTTTTTATTATTATTAGTATTGACGTCAATAAGTGCCTGTAAAGGTTTACATTGAATAAATAATTTGACTTTGACTTTGACACCAATTATCTAGCCCAAGAGAAGTTTTCGCAATGAAACTCGTTACATGGTTACTAGACAACGGATAAACATACTCAAAATACTTTAAAACATACTTATTATACATAGAAAACACCCAGACCCGAGACAATTTAGAAAAACAATAATTTCTAAATTGACCCGACCGGGGATTGATCCCAGGACCTCAGAGATGGCGACACCATGAAAACCCGTACAATCCATTCGACCAAGAAGGTCGTCAATATCGGAGATACTTGTCAGGTACAGTTTTGTATGAACAGTCTATAAAGTAAGGGCTAATGGCAAATTAATTGGAGATTGTGCAACAGGCCCTAAAAGGAATACTTGCTTAGCCTTTTTACTGTCCCATTGCTGGCAAAAGTCTCTATCATTGTAATAAAGTCGTTGAAGATCAGCGGGTCTATCGGCTAAAAAATATGAATATGGACATGGGCTTCATTTGACATTTGAAGCCCATATTTTGTCCTTATATGGGCTTATTATGGACTTCAATTGTCAAATGAAGCCCATGTTCATATTCATATTTTTAGCCGATAGGTACACAGGCTCAGTAGCGTGAAGCAGGACAGGCTTATGTCCAGCATTGGACTGATGCAGGCCGATTAGTTTAATAGTTAGTGGAATAGTTCAATAGTTTATTTATTCCATAACAATTGACTGTGTCGGAAATAAAAAAAAAGTATGTAAGGATGCAAATTAAAAATAAACAAAATTCTAACATGCAAATTAAATAAAAATTAAATTAAGAATTTAAATTATACATGTCAAACAGAAAAAACAATATGAAAATATTAACAAAAATAATAAAAAGTTAGAATATCGAATTAAATTAAATTAGTTAACATTGACTTGATCTACAAATTCAATCAAGCTATAGTAACACTTTCCCAGCAAGAAGTAGAAGTAGAAGAAGATGACGACGATGATGAGGTATTGTAGTAGTAAACAGCCTTCACACTGTCCAACAGCTAGCCAACATCATTGAAATGAAGTCATCGCTACGACTGATGGCTATTAGCTTAATCACCAAGCTTGACAAATTCGGGTCAGCCCACCCACAAACCAGCAAAGGTTAAGCAGAAGGGGGGGGGGGGGGGGGGGGTATGGCGTATGGCCCAATCTCACCATGTATGATGTTGTCCATGTAGGCCTGTGCCCAACACAGGCCAGGCTGATGATCCATACACAGGCACATATTATCACGACCATTATCCTCGAAGTGTTATTTAGAGACTAGGTTATGAGGACAGCAAAAGCAGTCCACTATTCACTAAATAGCGACTGCACATGCATTGCTGCTCTATGCTACGTTAGTCGCCTTTTACGACACCCAAGGGAAGAAAGGTGGTGGTAGTATTCTTTCACCGATACGCGACTCGGTTAATAATGATTATGATTATGGGATAAAATGTTTACTAGAAAAAAAACAACCATTTAGTAAATACTTGCAATAGTATTTCTTTCGAATCTGAGAATAGACTTCACAGTGACGTAATACCGCTGGCTTGCAGCGTATCAACTACTAGAAAAAATTCAACCAGTCTTCTAGGGTCTCGGTAGCTTAGCGGTTAGAGCAGTGGACCGGCAATCCAAAGATCACGGGTTCGAATCCGTTCGAGCTTTCCTGAGACTGGTTGTTTTTTCTCGTAAACATATTATCCCATATCTATATAGCATTGTGATTATGCTTGTGACATGCCTGACATGACCAGACTTTTCACGGGAACATTGCGATCGGGTCATTGTACATTCGCCAAGGTATGCCCCACGCAAACACATTCAAGACTATTGTACAAGAAGCAGTAAACTGCAACAGTTCACGTTTCACCAGATTACAAATGGGACAAACTCAGCGTGACAGGAGGTGAGCCCATCGTCTGTCTCTGCTGTTGGATGTATGTGCAGTCTTTGGTCCGTTGGTCGCCTTTTACGACATCTTAAAGGTGGAGACTGATTTGTAACATTTTGGTGTAATGTATCATTCGAGGCGATCTTGTTACAATACGGCGACACAGACTGACTTGTAACGTGTGTTTGTAATGTATCATTCGACCTCTTGGCCCTTGGGTTTTACTCATAATGTCAGACGTAGAGGTTGTGTGTACTTCATTAATCTTTCTAAGTTATTGTTATTTGAAAAAGAAGAAAAGAACAAAACGATATTGGATAACTAATTGGTACCAAAAAGGAAACGAAAATGGTGGTACGAATTTGTTAAATATTCTTAGAAACCAAGAGTTACTCTTCAGTACAGAAACGTCGTGACCTGCGCCTGCACTGTCTGACTTAGGCTGATTTCACAGTCACGCGTTTGATCAGCGCCGGCCACACGCGCGCGCTACACTACATAGTAGTTGCGCGTTTGAACTGCGTGATGACTATGAAACGCAACAACAATCTAGTGTAATTGTAAGCGCGCGCGTGTGGCCGGCGCTGGTCAAACGCGTGACTGTGAAATCAGCCTAACACTCAAAGGGATTTGCGATAAACCGACAGTCGAGTGGGCACACGGTGCTCGCCCCGAATAATACATTACAAACTAACGGTTCAAGTAAGTCTTCGGTTTCTGTTACAAAAACTCGGTACATTACACCAAAATGTTACAAGTCAGTCTCCACCATAAGGGAAGAGATCAACGGTTTCGAAGAATAACGTGTTATGTGCGATACAACTATCTTGCAGATAAGACGTTATTCTTATGGATCGTCGACTGATGGGTGGTAGTATAGTGAGCCGCTATACACATGGCGGCTTGATGCAATACATAATAATAAAAATTCTCAATTAGAAATGGGTGGTGCAGTGGTCTCTCTCTGAATCATGCCATGCCACATCCGTTTGTTCCCGCATCCCCGCATAGGCGGAGTCACGTAGCTGCCGTTTGTTTTCATACACGCGGCGCCGGCCGGCGGCGGCGGGATCGCCTGAGAATTCCCACTTTCCAGAATAACAGCATTCCACAAGAATAAACCATTGATGCGTGCCGCATTTTCCGCCACGGCAATATAGCAACACTGCCCTCTTGTTCGCACGCGATTCGACCCTTTATTGCCTAATTTCCAATGGGTACAATGTTTGATAGTGTCAAATCTATATTTTTTTGTCTTTCTTCCATTACGGTTTTATGGCTTTGCTAGTTTATGTAGGATGTATTGATAATATTGATAACTGGAGTCCTCCCCCTATATAGAAAGTGTCGTTGTTTCAGATATTTCTTTTTAGAATTATTATTATTTGCACCATCACCCATCCGTGGCCAGGCGTGGTGGGTTATTGCCCATGGGTTATCTTGCTCCTGTCAATGTGGGGTGACCAGTACCCAGCAGTGGGACGTTTATAGGGTGATGAACGCCTCGGTGGGCGAGTGGGCTTGACCGCTCGGCTCGATATCCGGAGGTCCCAGGTTCAATTCCCAGGTCGCGTAAAGTGTGGTCATACTCGTGAACGGGTGCCGCCTGTGGAGGCTGGTCTGCCCTTGCAATCTTTTTTTTATTGGTTAGTATTTAATAGTCTTTCTTTTTATTGTTTCAAAGATACTGTATTATCACAGATTAAAGAAGAGTTAGTATTATGTTGTTCGTTTTATTTTAAATAGAGAAATACCTGTTTTTTATTGGATATTATTTTGTATGTGTTGTGTTTGTCTTGTAATCGTACTTATTAAATGTTTTTTATTGTAATGGAAAATGTCCTTCTATGATAGGGAGACATTCATAAGTGCTCAATTATTGTAGCCTATATTAAATAAATGATAGTGTTTTCCAAAATATATTATAGTTTCAGATAACAATAATAACAATACGCATCGACATTGGATTTGACGATATTGATGCAATATACGTTTCAGTAACTACGCACACCGCATTTCTGACGCGATGTAGTGTTTTCCAAAATATATAGTTTCTGAATGAATCGATATCGGATTTTACGATATCCTACTAATATTATAAACGCGAAAGTTTGTATGTATGGATATTTGTTACTCTTTCACGTAAAAACTACTGAATGGATTTGGTTGAAATTCGGCATACAGATAGTTTATAACCTGGAATAACACATAGGATACTTTTTTATCCCGATATTCCCACGGGAACGTATGCATGGATGTTTGTTACTCTTTCACATAAAAACTACTGAATGGATTTGGATGAGAATCGGCATACAGATAGTTTATAACCTGGATTAACACATAGTATACTTTTTATCTCGATATTCCCACGGGAACGGGAACCACGCGGATAAAACCGCGAGTGGCCGCTAGTTGATGCTATATACGTTTCATTAACTACGCACACCGTATTCCTGACGCGATGTAGTGTTTTCCAAAATATATAGTTTCAGAACGAATCGATATCGGATTTTACGATATTGATGCTATATACGATTTGTATCGGCCTTAAAATGAACATGGAGAAGACGAAAAAAAAAATGTCTAACTCACGTGTCGTAGGTACCCACTCCTCTGAAGGTTGGAGACTCTGCTCTTAAAGTTGTTGACGAATATGTATACCTGGGACAAACAGTCCAGTTAGGTAGGTCCAACTTTAAAAAACCAGAGGATGGGCAGCAGCATCCTTTGAGATTAACACCGTCATACTGCGATCGCCAACCCGCCTGCCAAGCGTGGCGATTATGGCAACATTCCCCCCAACATGAACGACAGCACTAAACCACAGTATAAATATGAGCTAAAGCAGTAAGGAAGCTACGTACAAACGCTCGAAATGACGCACGCCCACAGACGCACGTCTTTACAGGGACCCTAAGCGGACATCGCAGTGCTCTCAGTAGCGCGTATCGCGTCGAGAACGAGTGTTCACTGTTGTGTTTTGCGTGCGCTGTGCGCGCGATTTTTAAAAATGCCACGAGTGTGTGCATTGCGTAGTATTCGGCTACTTGAACTCGGCTTCTTCAAAACCATAGCTTTCGTTTTTTAAACTTCCTGCTGATGTTGAAAGGAAAGAATGATTTATTATTACTAAATAAAAAGCTTTTTCTTTTAAATAAATCGTTTGGTTGTATAGGATTTTTTGAGCGCGCGTTATTTTAATGGTGAAAAATAATAAGAATTGATACTACGAAACTTAATCGTTAACACGTTCATGCGAACAACGTATACATGCGTCAAATATTGGTAGATGTGTTGTGGAACAACGTATGATTACGTCCAGTAAAAAAAATATTTTTTATAAACAACGTTATTGTACGGCGGCTCGGCATACTAACATCCAAGAGATGCGTTACTGTGCTACAACACATCGAACTCGCAAATTTCTAGTGCTACAGCGCATCAGTTTTTTTAATGTCTTTCACGCCTCTTCGTCCTGATAACGTGTACCTCTTAGTTTGCTAACAACGTCACGGTACGTCGCCCCACTAACTAGTTGTCATACATTCATTAGTCCTGTGCTTGTCGCGGGGGGTGCGCTTGACCTGTTTCTGGTGACACGTAATTGAAACGAACATTCAAGCAAAATCGTGACTGTTTTGACTGGTGAGTCTGTAGCGACCAGATTGTGACTTAAATAGCACTACAATATGTCAAATAGACCGAATTGTTGCGTAGAATTTACGAGATGGTCGTTTAGATGATACATTTCTGTTGAACAATCTTGACGACATAGAAGATCAGTTGCACAACTCTATAGAGAACTTGGATTTGCCAGATTCTAAAAATGCAGAAGGTATTCAGACACTTTACCTACAATCACGATCGTCTCCTTTGGATCCTGAGTCTATCACGGAGGCACGTGCACAGCCACCAGACCTAGTAAGTGCGGAAAATAATTTGAGACCAGATACACCCTCGCCATCCTTACTCACTCTCTACATCAATCACGCAGCCGCCATCGCCATCCCTGGATCCCACAACTAGCGTGGATCAGCCTTCAGAAGCTTCTCCAGCCTTAAACCCTATACCTGATGCAGAGCATCGACGTCGACGTTCTATTACGTTCATCGCTATTGCATAGATTTTTATTTATAAGTTATATAAGAGCGCATATACACGTCGACGTCTTTATACGTCAATGCAATGGACGCTAGCACTGATTTCATCAGCTTTATGCACAACGTAATTAGACGCCACTTTCGTTAGTATGGAAAAATGATGTGCGATTGCGATACCGTATGAACCTATGATATTGACATGTTCGCGTGAACGTGTTAATAAACTTTGCTTTAAAAATCGATATCTGAGGATCTGTGTAGTTTCTGACAATGAACCCGTAATTAGAATGAGAAAAAGTATTCGCCAAATTGAACTTTTTAGTTATTTAACCGATTGCTTTGAAAATCGATATCTGGGGATCTGTGTGGTTTCTGACAACGACTCCGTTATTAGTATGAGACAAAATAGCCTCCATCTTGAACTTTTCAGTTATTCGACCGATTGCTTCAAAAATCGATATCAGGAGATCTGTGGGGTTTCCGACAATAAATCCGATAATAGAATGAGGAAATTAGCCGCCATATTGAACTTATTAGTTTTTAATTTAAAAAAATTAAAAGTGACAACCCTTATGCTTTGCTAGTTATATCAAAAAAAGCGCTAACTAGCTGAGATACAGCGCTAACTTAACAAAAACTTTTTCAGTTTTACAAAAATAAGAGGACAACCCTAACGCTCAATTGGCGCGTAGGTATATAAAACAAGAAAAGAGCCGAGCTTCCGTACTGCTTTAGCTTATATTTATATTTATACTGTGACTAAACTCCGGCCCCTAGTCCCCGGCGCGGCGCGGCGCGGCGGCCCCGCTCGCCCTAGCTACGGTAGCGGCCAAGGCAGCGACGTGGCAGAGGGTGCTAAGAATCTCCGGCAGAGACTTGGTTACCGCCAACAACGAACTTTGGCCCTGGCAACCTACAACACGGAGAACAAAATACCCCATATCCACTAAATTCTTAATGTAAGGTTTTTTAGAATTATCGGAGCTAATTGCGAAATTTTGTTTGAAATTCACTCAAAAACAAAGACGTAAAAAAAATTAAATTAATCAAAGACTTAAAAAATTTCGGCAAAAAACTCAAAAAATTAAAATCAACTAAAACTTCTAGTTCTTAAAGCTCTAGTTGTCCCTAAAGCCCCAATTCCTACCCATACTCCTACCCCTACCTACGCTAGTGTCACCGCCAAACCACCGCCGCAAACCCCCGAAACCTACCCAGCCCTAATCGTTACCTCTTTTAACTGCACGCTGAAGCCTCCGGAAGTGATGTCTCTCTGGAAGAAAGAGATATCCTTCCGGAAACACAAATACGCACCGGTCAAAATTCTACCAATCCCTAACGCAAAACTCAGGGTCGAATTCGAGAACAAGGAGCAATGCGATGAGACCATAGCCCGTCATACTAGCAGTCTTAATTGACGCCACCACTCCTAATTCTCAAGGGAATCTCCAAGGAGGTAACCCGCGAGGAATTAGTGGAGGTCCTCGTGACGCAGAATGACGTGGAGCTAAATCGCATATGCTTCTTGTCCTCGAATAAGAACCCGGCATTGTACAATGCAATTATGGAGGTCACCCCCGAGATGCGGAGAGTAATCTTAGCTCTCTGGAAACTCAGCGTGGACCATAGTAGGGTCTACGTTGAAGACTTCAGCAAATTCGTACAGTGCCATCAGTGCCTTCAATATGGACACACGAAAGCGAAGTGCAAGTCGGACAAAAAGCCCTGTGCCCACTGCGCTAGCCTGGGGCACTGAATAACCGAGTGCCCATCCAAGACCGACCAGGCTAAGTGCTATAATTGCTCTGCGCACAACCTGCGCATGGGCACAAGGGTAAACACAAACCACAGCGCAACTAACAACAAAGAATGTCCCCGTATAAAATCAATGGTTCTGCGTCTGCAGAACCAGACCGATTACGGATATTGAATAAATAAGACACTAAATATTTCTCAATATAAACTAAATTCATAAATTCTTGAAATAAACCTATCAATTTAAATCTAACTTAACTAAATTTCATTAACTAACACTAGAAACGGCTAAAACGCCTTAAATAAACAAAATAAAAACTTAAATATAATAATTAACAAAATTTTAACATATAAATTAAATTCAGATATTTAAAATCAATTTAGCAAACTAAATTAAACTAATTTATATAAAATATAACTAAAACTACAAAAACATCTTAAATTAACAAAATTAAAACTAAAATATAATACATAGAAAATTTTTAACTTAAATTAAATTTAATGTTCAAAAAACCAATTTATCAAACTAAAGTAAACTAATTTAACTAAAACACAATTAAAAATACAAAACATCTTTAAAATCAAAAATTAAAAACTTAAATAAACCCTTAACCCACTAATATGATACAAACTTCATTTTAAAACCACACCGAAATTACATTAAAAACTTAAAATTAATCACTAAAATAATCTTAAATTAAATATATTTAAACAATTCTATACAACTAACAACATTAAATTCTAAAAACTTCTTTTCTTTTCTAATCTTACTTCTTTCTTCCTCTTCATCCCTTTTATTTTCAATTCATAGTGCCCCGCAATTTATTAGAAGTGGACCTTATGTCCACTTAAATTAAAATATAAACTTAGGACTCCAAAGTCCACTCAAAAAATTTGGCATCACACTTTTAAAATTTTCCGTCTTTCCCCAAATGCACCTAAAATATATCCAAATTCCTCAAATTAGCCCAATTCTCAAACTGATCCCTAAACACCCTTTTCGCCATTTGTCCTTCATTCTGCGAGGGAAATCACCACTTTTTGTCCTATCCCGTTATTGGTCTCCCATAGGGAAATATCGAAGACCTATACTATACCCGCTCATGGAAACGTTTGTCTAAAAGAGCCTAAAGTTAATTCAATAAAAAAAAAACCTACAACACGCGTACTCTGCGAACCGACGAGAAGGTTTGCGAGCTGGAGGAAGAATTGAGCAAGATACGGTGGGGCATTGTGGGATTATCTGAGGTCCGAAGAGAGGGGGAGGACTCGTTAATCTTGAAGTCTGGTAACTTGCTCTATTTCCGGGAGGGCGAACAACTGTCCCAGGGTGGTGTCGGGTTTATCGTCCACAGCTCTCTCGTGAACAACGTTGTCAAGACCGGAAGTGTGTCGTCGAGGGTAGCGTACCTTATACTCAGAATAACCAAACGGTATTCGTTGAAGGTTATACAGGTATACGCTTCGACTACGGCACACCCCGACGATGAGGTAGAGGCTACGTATGAGGACATCTCTAGAGCCATACAAGTCTTCAAAACTCATTACACCGTTGTCATGGGAGACTTTAACGCAAAACTGGGCAAACGAAGCGGCGATGAGCTGAAAGTGGGACGATTTGGTGTTGGAATTCGGAACCACCGGGGCCAACCGCTGACGGAGTTTCTGGAAAAGGAGGGACTCTTTATGATGAACTCCTTTTTTAGGAAATCTGAACACCGCAAGTGGACCTGGCTAAGTCCCGATGGTGCAACAAAAAATGAGATTGACTTTATCATGTCGACGAGAAAGCAAATATTCAATGATGTCTCTGTGATCAACGCGTTCAAAACTGGCAGTGATAACCGGTTGGTAAGAGGCACATTGAACATTAATATCAAGCTTGAAAGACGTCGATTGATGAAGTCTACGCTCCGCCCTGCACCCATCCAAATCCAAAACCCCGAAAGCTTCCAGCTCGAACTGAAAAATCGCTTCGAATGCCTGAAGGATTGCGTAGACGGGGACGATTACAACAACAGGTTTGTAAAAACTGTCCATGCGGTTGGGTCTAAGTTCTTCAAAACCCACCGTATAAGAGGACCTAAAAAGCTCTCGGACCATACTCTCAAACTGATGGAAGAGCGGCTCGTGATGGTTCTGCGTTCATTGGACGATTCGTCTCAGCTTCGGCGGCCCAATAGGCAGATCTCGAAGTCTTTGACTCGCGACACTCGCCGATTTAATACCGACCGTATTAAAGAGGCTATTGAGCGAAACAAAGGTTCAAAAGTGTTCGCAAGAGATTTGGGTATTGGGCAGAGCCAACCGACGACGCTGAAAACCGATGACGGCAGAACTGTCACGTCCAGGTCCGAAGTTATGGGAGAGGTCGAGAAGTTCTATGGACAGCTATACACATCCACGCGGCCACCTGTACAAAGCTTAGCTACAGACCCTAGAGCTAAGCTAACCCGACACTACACCGAAGATATCCCGGACATCAGCCTGTACGAGATTGGTATGGCTCTCAAGCAGCTTAAGAAGAGCAAGGCATCGGGTGCTGACGGAATTACGGCCGAGCTTCTGAAATCAGGCGGAAGACCGGTACTCGCAGCTCTTCAGAGACTATTTAATTCCGTCGTACTCGGAGGTAGAACGCCAGAAGCGTGGCATGAAAGTGTGGTTGTGTTGTTCTTTAAGAAGGGCAACAAGGCCCTACTGAGGAACTACAGACCCATATCACTTCTAAGTCACGTTTATAAGCTGTTCTCGAGAGTTATAACTAATCGTCTCGCACGCAGGTTTGATGACTTCCAGCCAGTCGAACAAGCCGGATTCCAAAAAGGCTTTAGCACCATGTATACGCTGCGGCAGGTTATACAGAAGACCGAAGAGTAACCAGCCACTTTGCTTAGCGTTTGTGGACTATGAGAAAGCCAAAAAAAAGATTCGATCGAAACATGGGCCGTGCTACAGTCTCTCCAGCGGTGCCAAATTGACTACCGGTACATCAAAGTGTTGAATTGTTTGTACGAAAACGCCACTATGACAGTTTGTCTTCAGGACCAGAGTCGAAGCCAGTCCAGCTGCGGCGTGGAGTGAGACAAGGAGATGCCATTTCTCCGAAACTCTTCACTGCTGCACTGGAGGACGTGTTTAAGCTTCTGGACTGGAGAGGACTCGGCATCAATATTTACGGCGTGTACACCTTCGATTTGCCGACGATGTAGTATTCATGGCTGAGACCCTGAAGGAACTCGGCACAATGCTCGGTGATCTCAACAGAGTCTCTCAACAAGTGGGCCTTAAAATGAACATGGAGAAGACGAAAATAAAGTCTAACTCACGTGTTTTACCCACTCCTCTGAAGGTTGGAGACTCTGCTCTTGAAGTTGTTGACGAATATGTATACCTGGGACAAACAGTCCAGTTAGGTAGGTCCAACTTTAAGAAAGAGGTCAATCGTCGAATCCAGCTCGGCTGGGCAGCGTTCGGTAAGCTACGAAATATCTTTTCGTCCAAAATACCGCAGTGTCTCAAGACGAAAGTCTTCGACCAGTGTGTGTTGCCAGTGATGACATACGGTACCGAAACGTGGTCGCTCACTATGGCCTAATTAGCAGGCTCAAAGTCACGCAAAGAGAAATGGAGAGGGCTATGCTCGGGGTTTCTCTACGTGATCGAATCAGAAATGAGGAGATTCGTAGGTGATCTAAAGTAACCGACATAACATAGCCCAAAGAGTCGCCAAGCTCAAGTGGCAATGGGCAGGGAACATCGCCCGTAGAACCGATGGCTTTTGAGGCAGAACGGTTCTCGAGTGGCGACCGCGTACCGGAAGACGCAGTGTGGGCAGGCCTCCAACAAGGTGGTCCGACGATCTGGCGAGGGTCAGTTTAGCCGCTGGATGCAAGCACAGGACCGGTCGTGGTGGAGATCCTTGGGGGAGGCCTTCTGCCTGATGATGATGATGATGATGAACTTTAAAAAGGGCTATTAAAATTAAATTAATGGGCTATGCTCGGGGTTTCTCTACGTGATCGAATCAGAAATGAGGAGATTCGTAGACGAACTAAAGTAACCGACATAGCCCAAAGAGTCACCAAGCTCAAGTGGCAATGGGCAAGGCACATCGCCCGTAGAACCGATGGCTGTTAGGGCAGAACGGTTCTCGAGTGGCGACCGCGTACCGGAAGACGCAGTGTGTATGCAGACCTCCAACAAGGTGGTCGGACGATCTGGTCAGGGTCGCGGGTAGCCGCTGAAATCAAGCAGCACAAGACCGGTCGTGGTGGAGATCCTTGGGGGAGGCCTTTGTCTAGCAGTGGACGACTTCTGGCTGATGATGATCGCCCACTTCTACATTGTAGCGATGACTTGATTTCAATGGTGGAGGCCTTCAGTGGGATAGTATACATAGCTGGCTGGCTTAGTCAAATGCGCTCCAAATCTATTTTCTCCAAAATTCAACTTCTATACCTACATTCTTTTCCAAGCGCTCTAATGATTTTTATATTAAAATAATAAATAAAACCACATTTTGGCCATTTTCAAATTCACTGCAGGTAACCTTGTCCCTAACCATGTTTAATTTTTTTTGGATTAAATTTCGAAAATACTGCAAATGTAAAGTAAATAAATGCAAAATAAACTGTTAAATTAAGCATCGACAATGAAAAATAAAATAATCTAATTTCATATTTTTGTACTTTGTATAAAGTAACATTATCGTCATTCTTGGTAACAGAGTTGTTTTCCATACAAAATCATTGTGTCCCAGACAGTAGGGCAGTAAGTACAAATATCGTTAATAGTTTGTTTTTATACCACACTTATAAATTTAAAAATTAATGGGTTATATAAATACAGATATTAATAAAACGTATTAACTTATTTAAAAAACAAGTTGGTGATAAAATGTATTTTTTTTTCTATTTTTCTAAAGTTTGTCCCGCTGTCCATATAAATTTGTAACTATACTCTGTTACTATAGCAAATTCGACCCAAAAAAGCAGATGGCGCTACTGTTGTACCGGCAGTTATACTCATACTGGCGTGGTGTCCGAGTTCATTCTAGATAGTTCGCGGGGCCTGGGGGGGGGGGGGGGAGGGGACGGACGCGACGCAACACGCAACGCCAGTCAGGGCCCTGATTCTGTATCGCAATCTATAGATTCCACACCTAAACCTTACCGCGCACAAACGTCAAACGCATACGTTTTTGGGAAGATATCGTAACTTTTTAAGGAATTGACGTGGTTTTGAAACAAGGAATCGTTACAGAATAAGGGCCCAGTAGTGGTTTGCACCGGAGCGGAATCTGGCGGACCGGTGAAATTCACCAGTAATTTGCCGATCTTCGGTGATTCACCGGTGATCTCCGGAGAACTTTGTTGTTTAGCAAGAAATTATTAAGCTATTCTATTCAGTTATTGTTCGGTAATGTTGTGCAATTTGCAGCTTCATTGTAATGAAATATATTTATTTAGGTACTTACTTACATAAGATTATCTATGAGATTAATGCTCTAAGATGAGATTCGATGAAAGAAAACATTAGGTATCAGTAATTCAGGGAAACACCAGTAGAGCTGGGTAGAGATGCATCGAAAACTACTACTGCTACTGCTCTCCTTGAGCACGCCGTGATGAGGAATATAATATCTGTCAACCACACTATGAGAAGGTACTAATTTCATATGTCCAGACTCTACATAATCTTTCATAAATTGAACGTAGAGTTCATAAAGTGTAGGCTCTTTTATTAGTTTACGCTCTAAATTGTTAAACCGTTTTAACGCAATTAACCGAGTATCACCAAGCTGAGAGACTCTACCTTGAACGGCAGCCTAACTACAAACCTCCCATTGGGATCTCTACTGTGTGTGTTAACAAAGTGCTTTTCACATATGATGTCATCAGGATCTGGAATCGGCGGCAAAGGAGACTCTTCTGATTCCCAGAATTTAGTTATAATAAGTTGTAACCTAAACTCGTTGGTAAGTAGGCTAATATTTTGATACTGAGTTGTAGTCACTGGGGTCGAACCCATAATGACCCAACCAAAGATGGTTGAATGAGCTGTAGGTAAACCATTACCTAATTTTAACTTTGGACCGCAAAAAATGTCACTGAAAAGATTAACACCCAAAAGTAGATCGATTTTACCCGGAATGTTGAAAGTCCTATCAGCAAGCTGAAGGTCGCTACATTTCTCTGGCACAATCGGATTGACCATTGCTGCAGGTTGATATCCCGTGATGCGCTTGAGTATGATGGCTTCAGTGGACAAACCAGGAACGGAATCATCTGTGAGAGACAAGATTGAACAATCTACCCTTCCATGGGTAGCTTGCCGGTGTTCACCGACACCGAACAGATCGCAGGACTTACGACGTCGCAGTCGAAGTTGCTGTGCTAAAGATTTAGTTATAAGAGATGATTGAGCACTAGGATCTACTAACGCACGAACAACATGTACCTGACTATCAACATCCTGGACTCCAACAAGAGCAGTACCTAAGAGGCCGGTAGACAATAGTTCTATGTTAAGTAACACCTGTTTCGAAGAGGAGGGTTCGGGCTTCACAAAGGAATCCGCTGCTTTAAACTCATTATGTAATTTTGTATGATGACGTTTCTTGTATACTTGACAACAACGCTTAGATAAACATTGTGAAATACTATGTGGCCTTAAACAGTTGTAACAAAGTCTTTTTTCAGTTAAAAATAATTTCTTATCTTTCAGTTTCTCAAACTATAAACATTGATAGATTGCATGATCACCACTACAATAATAACAAGTTGAATTAGTTACATGTGAGGTGGATGCATGAGGAATTAACGCTTTGGGATTATTGTTTACACATGTGAAATTAGTTACTTCTAAAACCCTTAAATTGTGTTCTAAAAATGTCAACAAGTTACCAAAACGCGGTATCTCATTTTGCTGTAAAGTAAACTCAAATTTAGTTCTTAGGTCCAACGGTAACTTTTTAGATATAATATGATATAAAAGAAAACTCCAAGAATTGACATCAAATCCAAGAGTATTTAATGCTTGTGTGTTTTCTTTTAAGGTGTTGAGAAAACGTTTTAAATTCTTTAAGTTGGAACATGAAACTGAAAGTAACAAATCTAAATGTTTGTCGGCTGTTGATGGTGAATGGTTGTGAATAATTTAGACTGCTTCTTCGTATAGCTCCTTTATTTTATGAATTTTGAATAACATGAATTTAATATACAAATGACGTGTACGTGTGTGACGCGTGCGTATTGTCAATGTCGTGCCGCCGCGCAGACCCCACCATCTCTCTCCCGTGCCATCTGTGACGTCACGCGCAAATATTGGTAGCCGATGGTAGATGCGTAGACATGCCCCCCGCCTTGGAGTAGCAGCCTCCAACAGGTATGCAGAAGAAGCGAAGGCATCGAGGCGTGTTATTGCGTGTTAAGCGTCTTCGTTCAGTAGCGGACATAGCCTTTTGTAACTCCTCTTGATGATTCCGCCTCTCGTTTTGATCTCTGCCACTCGTGCCAGTCCGTCGTTTCCCGGAAAAGTGCGTGTTATTCTCCCGAGCCGCTATTGTAGGGGTGGCAGGTTCTCCTCTTTTATGAGCACCAAAGAGTTAGGTGTTATGGTATCTTGGTTAGTCTGCCACTTAGTCCTGGTCTGTAGCTCCCCGATGTACTCCTTGGTCCAGCGACGCCAGAAGGCTTGTCGCATTTGTTCGACGCGCTCATAGCGATTCAAATGTGATGTTGATGTAGCCGTAATATCTTTGTAGGCAGGTGCGACGAGCGGCCGGCCAATCAGGACATGTGCTGGGGTGAGCGGAAGTAGGTCATTGGGATCGGATGACATGGGATACATTGGTCTGGAGTTTAGTATTGCCTCAATTTGTGCCAATAACGTGAAGTATTCCTCATAAGTGAGGTTCGCGGTTCCTAGCCGACGGAGGTGGTGCTTGCACGACTTAACCCCAGCCTCCCATAGACCACCAAAATGAGGCGAATAGGGAGGAATAAAGGTAAACTTAATGTTCTCATTTGATGTAAAATTTAAAATATCGCCTTCATTATTAACTAAACAATTTGTAAACTCTTTTAATGCGCCTATAAAGTTTTTTCCGTTGTCGGAAAATATTTGAGCGGGTTTTCCGCGACGAGAGAAAAACCTTCTCAAAGCCAGTAAATACGCCTCAGAGCTAAGACTTGTTACTAACTCTAAATGAACTGCACGTGTTGTGAAGCATATAAATAAACAAATATAACACTTGTCCAATCTTGCCCCTCTTCCCTTTCGGTTCAATACGAACACAGGTCCTGCGTAGTCGACCCCGCATCGCTGGAAAGGATACCCTGGCTCTAATCGCTCGAGCGGTAAGTTACCCATTTTTACAGATAAAGCCTTTCCTCTCTGACGTGTACACGAAATATACTTATGTACTGTTTGCTTCGCCAGGTCGCGACCTTTGAGTGGCCACCAGTTGTCTCTGATTGTGGCAAGTAGAAGTTGAGGTCCAGCATGAAGCAAACGATTATGTTCGAACCGAAATAAGAGTCGAGTAAAAATATGTTTTGAGCATAACAATATAGGGTGCCTTTTATCGTAAGAGAAAGTTTTAGAATTCTGTAATCTTCCTCCCACCCTAATAAGGCCGTCATTGTCTAAAAATACATCTAGACTGGATATGCTTCTAGATTTTATAGGCAGATTATTTAATAAAGCTTTGTATATATCTGGAAACGAATATTGTTGCGCAATTTTAGGTAACACTAATGTAGAATTATTTATTTCCTCAGACAAGAGCGGACCGTTGCTACGCTGTGTCTTATCTTTAATGCGTGAATTGTAAATAAATCGTAACACATAGCCTACCGCCTGTCTCATACGATTCCAATTCGAAAAACGTTCAAAACCAAAGATTAAGTTAATTTGATCTATCTTAGCTGCTAATGAAATTGTATGTGATTTAAGTTCCGGTAAACTACCAATATTAAAATTTTCATTATTATTTTGAATAAAATTATTTTTTATTTCTTGTAAAAATGCTGGCCCGTGCCACCACATCTCGGATTGTTGAAGCGCGTCGAAAGTCAACCCACGGGACACGGTCGGCTGGGTTGTCCTTGCCCGCGACGTGCAACCACGGCAACTCACCGGTCAATTCGTTAATTTGTACCACTCTGTTTTGAACAAACGGTTTTAGTAGTTTGGCGACATTTTAATCCAACTTATTGCTATCATTGAGTCTGACCATAGGTACACTTTATAAAAGCTGATAATTTTTTGATATAATTTAGCACCAACTAATGCACCGCAAAGTTCAAGCCGCGGTATAGTAACGGGTTTGACTGGTGCGACTTTGCTTTTCGCACAAAGTCATTTGACTAACACCGGTGAGTCATCGCCGTAAGTACTAACGTATGCGCAAGCTCCGTACGCGTTTTGCGATGCATCCGTAAATATATGTAGATCCGTATAATTAGCATTAGGACCCCTAACGTGACGAGGTATTTGAATATTTTTTAAGTAGTGAAATGTGTGAATAAAGTTTTGCCAAAACATTAAAATGTCTTTAGGTACAGGTTCGTCCCAGCCTAACTTACACAGCCACAGTCTTTGTAACATAATTTTAGCTAAGATTATTGCCGGCGCTAACAGACCCAGAGGATCAAAGACTTGTGAAATAGTTGATAACATTGCGCGTTTAGTGACATCGGTAACATTTGTGTCAATCCTAGTAGTGAAGTGTAACACATCATTCGAATACGACCACCCTAACCCAAGCGTTTTGGTTAGACAATCCTCGCCTAATGACAATTCTTTTGTGTTATCACTTGTAGAAGGTTCTAGGTTAAATAACCATTTACATAATGGAAAACATGCTGACTTTAAAACATCTGCAACCTTAGTGCAAATATTTAATAACGAATTCCTATCATCACAGCCCGTCACCAAATCGTCAACGAAAAAATCTTCATCTATCACGCGTTTAACTACGTCATCGTCGCATTCCAATGCCAGCTGTTTGATGCATCGAATGCTTAGATAAGGCGCGGACGCCGTACCGTATGTTACGGTGTTAAGTTGGTATACACCGAGCTCGTCCGTTTTATTTTCACGCCACAAAATTAATGGAAAGATTTTTTTGATCAGAATGAATACTAATTTGTCTGAAAAATTGTTTAATATCAGCACATGCAACATATTTATATTGCCGAAATCGCAGCAATATAGAAAAAATATCATTTTGTAAAGAAGGACCGACTAACTGGATGTCGTTAAGCGATTTACCCGATGTCGTCTTTGCACTAGCATCGAATACAACCCGCAATTTGGTGGTGGTACTGTGTTCTCTTAAAACCCCATGATGAGGTAAAAAATAATTAGGGAATGAGTATTCATTAACGCGACTCATGTGACCTAAATTTAAATATTCACTCATAAAATCACAATATAACTCTCGATATTTAGTTGAACTGCGATCTAACTTACGTTCAAGCGCGAGAAATCGGTTCCGTGCGAGCTCATAAGAATCACCCAGTGTGTCACTGGACTCCGCCATTGGAATGCGCACGCAAAATCGACTATTATTGTCGCGGAACGTGTTTCGTTTGAATAAATTATCGCATATCAATTCATCTTTTGTGAGATTATGCTGTGGAGTGATTTCTTCCAACTCCCAAAATTTTCTAAGCTGGGTGTCTAATGCTAGTGAATAATTACACTGGACCCTATTGATGCGCGTATTTTTATTACTTAATAATGGACCAGATATTACCCATCCCAATTTTGTGTTTTGTAAATACGGGCCACTACTTAAGCGAATTAGCCCGTCGTTTAATAGTTCCCAGAACTTATCTGCGCCTATTAATAACTCAATCCCAGATTGTGATTGAAAATAAGGATCCGCTAACTGTATATTGCCAGGGATACCTATTTGCGATTTCGTATTTAAAGCGGGTAAAGGAGCAGTGATTTGAGGCAAAACTATACATTTAATGCGCGTATTGTAATCTGTATTTTTTGATCTCATCTTAATATCACATGCCTGTGTCGAATGAGTCACCGAGTTACCTACTCCAGTGACTTGAACAGTGGACTGATTAGGGGAATTTTTAATTTATTACATAATGACTGCGCGATAAAGCAGTGCTGGCTACCGTTATCTAATAAAGCGCGAGCCGTGTGGTAGGTATTGTTTACATCTGCGATTTTGACTAAAGCCGTGGGTAGCAATACATTCTCTAATAATGAATGAGATATATTATTATCCTGCGTATTTGTCGTGTAAGCTGCTGAATGTAACGTTGTTGTATTTTTTGTATTATTTGACAAGTCTGGCGAAATCTGTACAACAGTTGACGATGTCGATGCACTAGCTTCATGACGCTGGTCAGTATGGATTAAACTGTTGTGTTTCTGATTACACAATTTACACGGACCGAACCAACACTCTGAAACGGCGTGACCATTGCGCAAACAGTTATGGCAAAGCTTTTTTTCATTAACAAAATTCAATTTATCTTTATGCGACAGATTTAAAAAAGAATTGCATGCATAAAGAGGGTGATTAGCGTTGCACATATTGCAGTTAAGTGAACGTTTATAATTAAGCGTATTTGCAGTGTTCGATTGTTTATTTTGTGTTGAAATAAAACTATGCGGCTTATTCTGATAATTCGACCGGTTTTTTTGCGCGTTGTTATCAGCTGTACTGCTTTTACTTTGCGACATGTTAATAGTTTCCAAGACATCAGCTCTATTTTTAAGAAAGTTTATTAATTCGCTTAATTTTAATCGTATTTGACTGATTTTGAGTAATGGTACTTTTATAATTTTCCCATTCCCGTTCAGTACACGTATCTAGTTTAGAGGTTATTAAATAAATAATTAACGTGTCCCAAGACTCGGTCGGCTCGCCTAGGGTACTAAGGGCGCGTATATTTTTCAAAATGTTATCAATTAGTTTACGTATAAGTACTGGTGATTCTTTAGTCATTGACGCCATATTAAATAATGCCTTTACGTGGTTTCGTACAAGCAAACGGTTATTATTGTAGCGGTTTTCCAATAAATCCCAGGCTATGGTATAATTTTCCGATGAAAATTCCAATGACTTTATAACTAATAATGCATTACCCGTGAGAGAGGAACGCAGATAATGAAATTTTTGAACATTGTCGATTTCTTTCGAATTATGGATAAGAGACAGGTAGGTATCGCGGTATTCCAGACCAATGGTCGTACGAACCGTCAAAAGAAGGTAGCAAAATTGTCGGTAATTTAATTGCACAAGAACCTTTAAAATAATTATTTTGTTTTTCAGCTTTATTAGTGTTAATTATACACTTAGACTTAGCTACATAGGCATAAAATTGATTCTCAAAGGCCTCTCTTTCGCTTAACTCTTTTTCAATTTGAATGTCGGGTACGTTAGCGTCTATTTCATCTTGAATTTCGGAAAAACTGGAAAGCAACGATTCTGCCTTATCTAGCCGCGTTTGCAATTTTGTACGAATAGCCTCAGTTATTTCTAAATGTTGCAAAGAATCTACAAATTTCGAAAATAATGTTAGTTTGCCGCGAATGATGCCTCTTTTTTTGTTATAATCTTTTAAAGTATCATCTGCACTCTCAAAATGAGTAAGTGAATGCCTCTTTTTCGTCATTTTGGCGTTTTCAGAAGACTAAGGGATAAGTAGGTACAATACAAAAACTTTCACCGAACACTGTGCCCGGGCGCTGTGTCCTTGCAATGTCGTTTCAATGTCACTCACAACGGTTAATTACAACGAACGCACAATATTGGCACAAATTAAAACACAAAACACTGGAAAGTTAATGAAAGGAAGGATGATTGACCTGACCTTTTTATGGTGATCTCGATCTCGATGATGCCTTATCTGCTGGTCTCGCGTGTCCGATTTATGCAGTAGTTCACGACGATTCCTGATGCATCCGGCGCTGAAGGTCCACAATTATGTTGATGGTGAATGGTTGTGAATAATTTAGACTGCTTCTTCGTATAGCTCCTTTATTTTATGAATTTTGAATAACATGAATGTAATATACAAATGACGTGTACGTGCTGTGACGCGAGCGAATTGTCAATGTCGTGCCGCCGCGCAGACCCCACCATCTCTCTCCCGTGCCATCTGTGACGTCACGCGCAAGTATTGGTAGCCGGTGGTAGATGCGTAGACATCGGCTATCAAGCGCTTATTTTCATAACGTTCTTGTAAAAGATTATAGGCCACACCATAGTTTTCACTAGTTATGCTTAAATGTTTAATTAAGTTAAGAGGTTCTTGTTCTAAAACACTCAATAAATAATGGAATTTTTGTATTGAAGATATTTCATTGTTTTGATGAATTAAACTGTCAAATATTGATTTAAAATTGGGCCATTCAGTGTGAATGCCTTTGAAATGTGTTAACGTAATTTTAGGTAAATGAAAACGACTTGATTCGCAACTAGACTTGAAAACTACTTCTTGTGTCACAGGAGCATTGGTTGTATTGGAATCCAATACACTTAAGTCAGACCAAATACTTTGAATTGAGTAATATTTCTCGTAAAACGTTGTAAAGCGAGATTCTATAGTTCCTCTCTGTTCTTCGGGCTGTGAAGCAGCAACTAACAACTTAAAATTAGTATTAAACTGTTCACGCATCTGATTTAGAACAACGAAACGAACACGAAGTTTACTCAATTCCTGCGGTGTTGTAGGAATAGTTTGCACAAGCACTGTAGCCAGTTTATAAAGCTCGCATACGAAATCATAAGCCTTGTTGAATTTAACAGTGGCTATTTTCAATTCATTCGCCATAATTGATAAGTTATTTTATTTTTACAAGTAAACACAAGCAAAACAAACTAGAGGTTAATATTATTGTCAGCTGACAGATGACTGACACTTGACAGTTGACAGCTTAATTGAACGATGTTTAGTGCTGCTAGTATGCGAAATTGAAATCCCCAAGATAGATTTTATAAAACTATTGAAGGTATGCAAAAAAATATTTTCTAAAAATAGATTTTTATGCAATTGATGAAATTTGAATATAATATGTTCCGATGCTTACGGAAAAGATGGGAATCGGGACGAAGGACCAAAAACATGGGCGATCAAAGAAGAGGGATTTTAGGGGGCTAACCTGGTTCGACGTTGCTCCCGCGTGCAGGATGTAGTGGACGCGCGTCTCACTCTTTCTTGACTTTCCACAGCAAAAGTTCGTGATCACAGTAGTAAACTCGCGGCGATCACTTGGAAGATGGTATGACTTGACCGATAAATGAGAAACACGAGAGCTCGACTCAAAGGCCCTGTCGCGAAGTGAAGATGGCCGACGCGACACGACGCGATATTGGTTTACCCCCATAGGATCGAGGATAAAAATGATGAGGGTAGTAGAAGTTAGGTTAGGGACGTAGCATCGGTACAAGTCTAATTCGATTGATAGTGATGTGAATGTAATTGAATATGATTGATCTAAATCTACCAATAACAAAATGTGATTTTGCATGTTATTCAGAGATAAAAGGCTGTACTTAATAATGATTCCAAAATATTTGTGATTCATTAGTACATTATTAAAATAAAAAATACTTCGTATTGGTAACATAGTGGTATTTATTTTCACCTAAGGACATTCAATTTGAAATAACATCTAAAATTATTAATAAACTTCGCGGCTAATTACAGGATATCAAAATTTGATGGTTACTTTCTGTATAGATGTAGGAAAAAGTAATGTTTAGAGAGTTTGAAAAATTTTTGTTTTTAGAAATTGAAGTTACATTTACCTGCAGAGAATTTGAAAATGGCCCATTTACCAATTTTATTCCTTAGAGCTTCATAACATTAAAAAAATACAAAACAAACATTCTCTCCTGGGAATCAATAAATAAAATTAATAAAAATACTTTCCTACACTCACACCAATTGTCAAGCCCAAGATAAGCTTCGTTGTAAAACTCGTTAAATGGTTACTAGACAACGGATAAACATACTTAGGTAGTTTAGTAGGTATCTACTTGAATACATACTTATTATACATAGAAAACACCCAGACCAGAGACAAATTAGAAAAACAATAATTTCTAAATTGACCCGACCGGGGATTGAACCTGGAACCTCAGAGATAGCGCCACCATAAAAACCGCTGTACAAACCACTCGACCAAGGAGGTCGTCAATCAATGTATGGAAATCAGAGGTTTTGGAGAAATATATTTGCATACGCTTTTGGAGCTCTTGAAAAACGATTTTACAAAATAATATGATTAATATATAATTTTACTCTTGGAGCGCTTGGGACCAAAATCTTGGAGCGGGCGGGAATAAGCCAGCTGAGCTGGCTAGGCTAGGCTAATAGGCTGTACTATACTGAAAACTATGAAGATGAATTTGTAAGGCGGGCAGTGTAAACATTATGGTTAGTGCCTGCTTGCCTTTTGTTCGGAAATATATTTTATGTTAAAAACATATTATGTTTGACGAGAATTGTACATTCAAAAATGGAAATATTTTCTTGTACGAGTATAAGTCGTAAGATATAGCGCTTTAAATGTGCGCATCACTTCAGAACGGCTGCACCAATTTGGCTAATTCTTTTTTGTTGTATTTGTAATTGTCGGGACAATGTTTGTATAAAAATGAACATTTTTGGAAATTCTTCACGAGGTAAGGGGTTCACGAGGACAAAGTCGCGGGTGGGTGGTCATTCACGATCAACAAATCATAAATAGCAATGCTTGATACATAGATATAAGTTGGAGTGGGTCTCATTCACCCTCGACTACAAATTTTGTGATTTATAACAGTTATCACTAGATTTATAGTTGAAGTAAGAATCACCGCTAAAAACCCGCCTTCATATAAAAAATCCGCATCCAAATCTAGGATATTTAGGAGCTACGGTGCCAAAGACAGACACACCAACCTCAGGACCCACCTTTTTTGGCCACCCTTGGTTTACTGTTATTAATTATGTACCTATTTTATTTTAGGTCGCCGTCTATTAATGAACTCCATAGTTATTCCAATCTCAATTCCTTTAGTAATTAAAATAATATTTTACCATTCACTGTGCTCGACTGTACCACACGTAATTTTTGTATGTAGAACTTTGCTATCAAATTTAATGACTTTCTAGTGTAAAAGTCAAATAACAATTACACTCTTAAGGGGTACTATTTCCGGTACTATTTATTGAGATAGAAATGAGAGCCATTGCTGGTTCTGTTTTCGCACAACGAGGTGAGTACGCTAGGCGTAGAACCTACGCCTAGCGTACTCACCAAACTATCTCTATAACTTTTTAACTATAAAGGTACTATTTATTTCCTTTGGGCATTATTTGGTACTATTTGGGTACAGTTTTTTTGACATACAATTAATGTTGTAGCTTGCTCAGATTTCCCAAACTGAGGTGAGTACGCTAGGCGTAACCTACGCCTAGCGTACTCACCAAACTATGTCTATAACTTTTGAACCATAAGGGTACTTTTTATTTCCTTTGGGCACTATTTGGTACTATATGGGCACAGTTTTTTGGCATTCTTGAAATAACAGAATTCCATGGTGAGTACGCCAGGCGTAGTACACCTTTTAATCATATTGTGGCTATAGTCCTATAGTGTAAACATGCAAAGCAAAAAACAAATAAAATTTTAAATAACCGTGCCGCGTAGCGGTGAAAGAACCACTACCCACTTCCCTTAAAAGGAGACTAACGGACTAATGATTCCACATAAATCCAACAACATAGAGAGGCAATGGGCTCAACACCTGTCACGCGAAGCACATGTGCAGTCGCTTTTTAATTTAGTGAAAAGTGGACTATGGTAGAGGACTGCTTTTGCTGTCCTCATTGCATTGCCTGTCTCTGACTAACCCTTCAGGGATAATCTTAGAGCATTGTGGCGGCGCCTCCTACCTGCATGACGCCGCACATAGTTCGACACGAAGCAACATAGTACCAATCGTGTCAACAGATGGCGCCACAAAACCCAACTCAGCGACATCTCCATACTACAACAGTAAAGTAGTATGGGAAGCCTGCATCGCGGTAGCGAAGTTTCACCATCTCCTTCACCTTATATATCACCGAAAACTAACATCAGTTGGACCTCGGTCCCCGAGCTATACCACCCAGCTCGGAGGAAGATCTTCCCTTTTCCTTCTTCCTCAAGTTGTCACCCTACCTACCATCCGCTTCCCTACAGCATCAAACCCCAAACCCCAAGCGGTCGCATGAGACCGCACCTACAAAAACACACTTGACTTTGTACCGTATTTTCATAGACTTACAGACTACTTTAGTATAAACAAGTTTGGTTATTTCGGTTCTGTGGTTCATCTTATGTATTGTTATCGTACAATATCGCCTAATCTATGCTCCATTCTGTCAAATTTGACGTTGACAGTTACTGTCAAAAAAGTGTCAAAAAAAATCCAAGAGTGAGTGGTTAATGCTCTATAGGGCTAATAGTCATGATTGTATGTATGTACTTATAGGTATATATGTGAAATAAAACTTATTATTTACAAAATTAATTACAAACAATATTATAGAATAAATCCTCGGGGTGGGTTCATAACATAATTAACATCCGTCTCGTTTCGTCGCAAAACTCAGTTTAGTTCACGTAGTCAATAGAAAGTGCCGTTATATCGATACACAGGGTGGGCGAAAAACACGGATCCATTTTTGATGAGTCAGAGACCCTTAGATATTCATGCCGTGCCCCGATTGAGAAATAATTCTCCAGGGCGCAGTCGGGGCCCAGGCCGGGGACCGCCCGATGGCTTTATGAGTGCGTCGCTATTTTAGGTGTACTCCGTTGAACATTTTGAACTTAGAAAAAATATGTACACCACCCAATAAACAGTAAATAACTAAAGACTGCAAAAACATCCAACAGCATAGAGCGGCGATGGGCTTACCACCTGTCACGTTGAGCACATGTGCAGCCGCTATTTGGCTTGCCAATAGTGTGCATGGACTATGGTAGAGGACTACTGTCTCATTGCCTAGTCTCTGACTAATCATTTGGGGATAATGATCGTGATTATATCTCGTATGTAAACAGTAAAATGTGAAAGGCATTTTTTCTAAAGATGTACTGACTTATATATCTTGTACTACTTAATACTGGAGAAAACTATAGTTTTACTCTGCTTTGTAAATATTATTAGGTACCTACAAGTAAATTGCTGCGATCCAGTTTGAAGGGTTTGCGGAAGCGGAGCATAGCAGCATATAATTATAAGTACCATAAAGTTACTATAGCTAGGTAAAGTAACTTTATGTTAAGTACTGACGTCATTAGAATACCATTTTATCGACTCACATAAAAATATAATAAAAAATCAAGTTGTGAGAACTCTGTACTTATTTTAATTTAAGTATCCATGATCGTTTTATAAACATAATATAACTGTTACGAAAAGGTGGCTATTTTTTAAAAGTTATTTAAGTTAAAAGTATAAGATAAAATAAAAAGCATACAAGAAAAATAAAAGCCATTTAAAGACAATGTAAAAGCTACCCGATTATAATAATATTAGTTTAACATTTAGCATGTATTCAGAGGAACAAAACAATACCAATTAAAACTTAAATACTACCATTTATACTATCACAGTCAGCGAATTATAGGACTAATTACATGATTCTGTGAAGTAATAAAAAAATGTTATTAAAAATGTCTTTCATCTAATGTGTATTTAGGGAGCCACCCACCAACCCGCATTGGGCTAGCGTGGTGGGTTATGGCCCAATATCCCCACGTGCTATTATTTACGTGGGAGCCCGCCCAGCAGTGGGACCTTTGTAGGCTGATGATGATGTAGATAGGAAAGAAGATCATAATTTGACATTAACCACCAATACGATAAAATGTTTACTAGAAAAAAAATCAACCAGTCTCAGGAAGCTCGAATGGGATTCGAACTCACGACTTTTAGATTGCCGGTCCACTGCTCTTACCGCTGAGCTACCGAGACCCCAGAACCAGGGACCGGATTACCGGTATTTTTCATATAACGTTACTAATATAACGTTAATGTCACGTTATACCCAAAATTTGTATCGTTATTAGTACCGTTAAAAATTAACGTTATTATAACGTTACCAATAGTTCTTTCTCTTTTCAATTTGCGATTGCTCGCGTTTACACACTCAATATTCGTAATTCTTTCATAGCGTAATTAACAGTGTGAAGTACAGTGTGTTTTGGTTAAGTTTTTTAATTTAAAATAATGATAATTTTTTGCATGTCCCATACTGACTAGATGAAGTTTAGAAGATTATTGTTCATTTACTCGTATTGTTAGCTCTATGCAGTCGCGAAGTATTTTACTTGATGCATATAATAATGAATTTTAAGAAATGGAGTGTAAATTATTGAAAATACAAGTACATTATTTTTAAAACTCATTTAATTACTCGTGTCGGATTTTGGTGCTGACATGGAATTCAATTTTGTAACCGCCTTTTGCAAAGAAATTGTATAAAAACTACCAATGAATGTCACTTTTTACGGTTTAGTAAAACTAAATCAATTCCGGCAAACATATCTTACTTGAATTGACAAGAATCATGTTTTGTCGGTTCAGGTTTCGTTGAGAGAGGTACAAAAAGTTGGCTTTGCTTTGTAACCGTTAAAATAAAAGTTATTCAAGGAATTGCTGTTAAGGCCTATTTTAAAAGGCAAGTTTGATTATACTACAATGCATACAAATACATTTAAAACCATTGGGTTCACACTTTACGAGATATTACAGTTTTTAGCGGCCGAAATGGAGGAGCGTTACTTCCACTTTGTTTGGTTACATATAGGATGGAACCTCTGGATGGAATAGAAGTTACAAAGTTGAAACATAAAGTCGAATTCACATGTTGTATTTTATTTTAAAAATAAATGTTTCGCAAACCAGGTACTGTAAATATAAAAACAGTTGGTGTTGTAAAAGACAATTGTTTTAATTTCATGCATTTGGCTTTGCACACCTACTTTGTCTCGGTGATGTGTGTGGTGTCAGTGGGTATAAATACTGATTTAGTTTCATTAATCATACTTACACTTTTAAGTGGCCTTACTTTACAATTTTAAATTACTTTATTTTTAACCGACTTCAAAAAAGGAGGAGGTTCTTAATTCGGTTGTATGTTTTTTTTATGTCTGTTACCTTAGAACCAACTCAGTCATTTATACACCGATTTAGAAAATTCTTTTTTTATTTGAAAGGATATACTTCCAGATTGGTTCCATTTTATCAAAATCCAGTTCTGATGATGGAATCCTCAGGAATTGAGGGAACTCCTCAAATATTGTAGGCATACCTATAGCGATTTTGATATTTTCAGCAATAAGTCAAGAATTTGCATTCAGAAAGTATCATTTGATGAAGTAGAACTGATGAAGAAGACCACAGAATCTCATTGGAACTCCTCAATTATAAGTATTTCACGGGTGGCGATAAGATATCTCGATTAAGATGGTTAAGCGACTATGACGATTTAAAAGAAGGCAGGTAGGTACCGGAACTCAGTTCTGATTGTGGAATCCTATAGCGATTTTGGTATTTTCAGCCATAGGTCAAATGAGATCCACTCCGGCAATAAATCCTTCCTAACTAATATTGTAAATGCGAAAGCGTGTTTGTTTGTTTGTCCGTCTCTCACTTGCGCATCGACCTGATTTTGCACATAGATAGCTGAAAAACAATAGTGACATAGGCCACTTTTTATCACTCCTTCCGAAACATTTCTATTAGGATTTAAAAATACACTATTCACACTATTATTTCTGTCACTTCTTGTCTAAATTCTTCTTAACATCTTTATGCCGATGACTTACAAATTTAGTTTCAGGCCTCGGCTGAGAACCTCTCAGAAGCGATTGAGCAGATCAATGGTGACTTGGCTACGATCTACGACTGGAGCAAGTCAAAAACGTCCCTCTAGTTTGCCTAACGGTGAACCCAAGTAACTCGCAAGTCATCATCATACGAGGGTCTATACAATACAGCGTTCACGAGTAAATCCGGGTAACTTGCCGTCTGTTTTGGATGTTGATTTTCTACTTTGTGATAGGCGTTTCTCGTTTTCTTAGCTTGTCGCATTTAAACGGCGCTGTCTCATACAAGTAGCGCGTATTGTAGGTTTACCAATATTCGCTTTCGATAAATAGATCGGAACGATTCACAAAAAAGCGAGAAAAAAACAAAAAATTTAACAAAAAAAAACCGACTCCAAAAAATTGAACTGAAATAAATGCACTAAAACGTAAAAAATAATTGCGTAGTTTAGTTTGTTCAATTACTTGCAATATTAACCTTTTTTTTACTAAATTTTATAAAACTCGGATCAGGGTATGTTTATAGAAGTATAATGGATTTTGAGTTTTGTAACCGTTCCAATAATGAAACACTAGGATTCTACATACATGTAATTTTACGATTAGAGGCTATGTTGTGAAATGAAACTATTCTATAGATCTTTTTATTTATTATAGATTGTGAAAACTTAGATAGCTGAATACATGTGATTTAGATCTTATAACTATGATCTAACAATATTTTAATATTACGTATGTTATTTTGTATGAAAAATAATTACATTTTATGCATTTCATTGTTGTATTTTTATGACAAAAACCACATCGAGTTTGTTTATTTTGTTTGTCAATTACATCTAATTGACAAACAAAATAAACAATCTCGAAGTGGTTTTTGTATAGGACATCTCCTTTACCATCCAATCTAATAGCATCAGTTACGCGCTTTATTACTGCTAATGAAGATCTAGGAGTTAGCATCGTTGAAGTATTAGAGGCTGCATCTTTCATTAGAAATTATGTAGAAACAATATCTCTCGTAAATAATAAAAGATCATGTGGGTCTAAATAGTTTGATATCTGTCGTAGTAACCCGACATCCATGTTTCCCCTCTGGATTGCATTTTTTTCAGTTTCTGAGAGCAGTAATTCAAACACCTCTTCATCAAAAATAGTTCGAAAAATTGAACAGGGCTTTCAAGGTTTTCCAGGAAATCTGGTTCACTGTACCTACTCAGCTTCTGCAAGTAACTGATGTCTTGACCAATTATTTATACTTGCGAAGTCTTCATCACCGCTGTCTTCGTCGCTATTTTGCCAATTATCAGGAGGTGTGATGAAAATATCAACCGCAAACGCATCGTCATCTTCTTCATGCGAGGAGATTATCTCATTCACATTCAATCTGCAATAAATAGCATCATTATTGCTGGTTAATTATAAAATCTAATATATAAACTTTACATGGGTGTATGTTCCTACTGTTCAAATAATGGAACGGTACACAAAATTCACACTTACCCACAAACTACCATTTTTTTTCTAGAAATATATTGAGATATGATATAACAAAAAAGTAACACATATATGAACTCTAAATTGTTAACAGTATAATATAAATGTTTGCGCCAAAGCGCAACGAATAACAACCGTCTCTGCGGTCAATTAAAGTGCATATTGGACTGAACTCCCCGTCGCACGGACCGCAACGAATAATCGGCCAATCAGAGGGAGTTGACAAATATACCGAACGAAGTGTTTGGCCCGCGCCTCCGGCGCTGGCGCCAAAGCAGTGTGCTCCGAGCGTTCAAGGAGAACCCACGCGCGCGCGCGCAAGAACTCAGCCCGTGACCACGTCAGACATGTGTTAAGTGTATGTGCAGTGAGAGCGCTTCTTTTACCAGATCAACTACTCCTAAAACGCCACCGACCAGTGCCCTAAGTGAACTGTGTTGTGTGTTGCCGCCCTCAAGCCTGCGCTCCCGCGCCTAGAGCGCCAGCCGCCTTCAGCTCCAACCAGATCCTGTGATCACAGCCCGGAACCAAGACCCAGCACCCCTGTTTGCGCCAAAGCGCAACGAATAACAACCGTCTCTGCGGTCAATTAAAGTGCATATTGGACTGAACTCCCCGTCGCACGGACCGCAACGAATAATCGGCCAATCAGAGGGAGTTGACAAGTATACCAGACGAACCTCCTAGACCGCGGGATCACGCGGTCGCCCACGGAGTGTGCTCCGAGCGTTCAAGGAGAACCCCCGCGTCACGCGCGCAATAACTCAGCCCGTCACCACGTCAGATATGTGATCAGTGTGTGTTCAGTGAGAGCGCTCCGTTTACCAGCTCAACTACCCCTAAAACGCCACCGACCAGTGCCCTGAGTGAACTGTGTTGTGTGTTGCCGCCCTCAAGCCTGCGCCTCCGCGCCTAGAGCGCCAGCCGCCTTCAGCTCCAGCACGATCCTGTGACCACAGCCCGGAACCAAGTAAGCCCAGCTATCCTATTTTTCCATTTCCCTGCGCCGCATGTTGGTGCCTTAAGCGCCAACATATTTGGTCCTTCGAGCCGGATACATACAGTCCACTAGTTTTAAACCCTACCCTACACATTTCATTTTTTGCCTCGACTCGTGCCGCCACCCACACACGCCTACACAACTGCACACAACACCCACACAATGCACGCGCGGGCCGGGCCCAGCCCAAACACCCCTTACTGCCCTTACTGCAGGACTAGGGCCATAGATTGATAGCGTGCGCCCGCTACAATGCCCAACCGACACAAGGTCGGTGGGACTTTATAAAGGCGCGCGAGCGGTGCCAGAAGTGCCTGGGCCCACATTACCCACAGGAGTGTAAGTCGGTGAAGGGTTGTACAGTGTGTGGCAACGCAGCTCACCACACGTCCCTTCACCGACCGGACGACGCCACGCAGCACTACCAGCCGGAATCGGCGGCGCGGTGGCTCCCGCCCCATCTGCGGGACACTCCGGCACAACGACCCACCGACAGCCCGCTGCATGCGTCCGCGCATGCACAGCAGCCGCATGGGTCGCAGCAGTAGGTACACGTTACCGTAGATATTCAGCCCCACATTATTAATACAGTCCACTATTATATATATATATATAGGATAACTATTTCAGCCCATTAACTATTTCATTACATGTTGGTCATTCGACCCGTTAATAATCGGCGACCTAACCCGTAGCCCGTATTTTCACCATAATTTGGTAACCCATTCCATCTGCTCGTACAATAGATTACAGTCCGCTAAAAATAATATTTCCTCATATTTCGTAGTTATCACGTAACTTAATTTTAATTTCTTATTTTTAAATTTCATCTCGTAACATTCCTAATTTCATTACCTTACATGACCCTTTCTGCACGATAGACGTTGCAAAGTGCATTGCGAAATATTATTAACCTACCTACAAAAATATAATAAGAACGTGTTCCAAGAACAGTGTTCGATTCGTGTTAATTTTTTACTTACTAATTAAGTTGCACATTGTTTATGTTGGTTTGATGCATTAGCACACACTGACCAATTTTGTCCTGACTAAGCGCGCTTGTGTAGATGATTGTTGCCTAATATTACTTTGAGTCTGTAGTTAAATTATTACGTTACGTAGGGTAATATAACGAGAGAAGGTTTCCCGTTTTATTGCGTTGCGTGTGGTATTATGACGAGAGATTTATTTTCCCGTTTTATTTTGTAATGAAATTTTTATGTTCGTGTCGTGTTAAATCGGCTCAGATCTCGTGCATGCTCACCACGCGTGCCAACTAGCGTGCCTTTAGTTTTCGCTCGTGTTAGTTTTATATATTTTTTCTGTTTTTAATTTTTGCCTTGGCAATCGGCTCAATCTCGTGCGTGCTCACCACAAGAGCATAGTACTTCTACACACGTGCACCCACACATCAGCCTGCAGCACATACACACATGCAGTCTGCCTTTTATTTGCTTCTATTGCGGTCGCTTTTTATTGCGCCTTTGCTCTTTGCGCCACAGCGCGCATTGCGCTTTTCTGTGCCTACATGGTACCTGCCCAGCCTTTTTTGTTGTTGTTTTTGTACCTATATGCTATCATGCTCAGTGCACGACTCACTACATGGTAGCATGCCCAGTGTACAGCCTTTTTTGTTGTTGTTTTTGTGCCTATATGCTATCATGCTCAGTGCACGACTCACTACATGGTAGCATGCCCCGTGTACAGCCTTTTTGTTGTTGTTTTTGTGCCTATATGCTATCATGCTCAGTGCACGACTCACTACATGGTAGCATGCCCCGTGTACAGCCTTTTTTGTTGTTGTTTTTGTGCCTATACGCTATCATGCTCAGTGCACGACTCACTACATGGTAGCATGCCCCGTGTACAGCCTTTTTTGTTGTTGTTTTTGTGCCTATATGCTATCATGCTCAGTGCACGACTCGCGTGACTACATGGTGGCATGCCCAGTGTACAGCCTTTTTTTGTTGTTGTTTTTGTGCCTATTTGTTGCTGTGCTCAGTGCACGATCTTACTCATACAGTCACACACGTGCATTCCTTTCAGCTCATCATATACACACCCACTCGACATTAACTCAACACAGCACGAATCGAGGCTATAGTCTCCCTTTAACGTCCATTCCTTCCCCCCCCCCTCCTACCCTCTGGGGCCCGGGAAGATGTTTGCGCCAAAGCGCAACGAATAACAACCGTCTCTGCGGTCAATTAAAGTGCATATTGGACTGAACTCTCCGTCGCACGGACCGCAACGAATAATCGGCCAATCAGAGGGAGTTGACAAATATACCGAACGAACGAACGTTTTTCTTTTTTTTTTTGCTTTTTTTTTTTTTGGCGGTAGGCGAAAAAACTGGCAACATCATCTGCTCTTAGAAATATTCTCTAAAATTAATAAGTCTTTATATTTCTAACTTGTTTATTATTCATTTAAAAGTAAAACTTACAAATTACTACATAGTATGTAGGTAACAACTTCCAATGGTTATTTAGACATCACTGCACATTCCTGCCACCACTAGTACTCTCTACATATTGGCACTTTTACCCGTCACTTCACTTCACTTATTGGTAACATGGACAACGTTTCGGCAATTATGGAGACGCAGAAGTCACTGGAGACAATGCTGTTCAAGAAAATGAATGACTTGGAGGCACAGCTGCAGCAGTCTTCATCCCCAAAAAAGGACGTCAACAAGGTTGCACGGATCCAGGAGGAGTTTAATAGTTTCAAGGATGTCGTATACAATATATTGACACTACTGCGTAGGCAGATCAGTGAAGTGGTCAGATCGCTTGACGATATGGAGACACGTCAAAGACAGAAATGTCTTCTATTAAGCGGGGTACCAGAGAAATCTGCAGATGACCTGACTTCAACAGCTGTGACCCTTATTAACAAGCACCTGGGACTCTCAGATGTTACAGCAGATAGCTTAAAATCCTGCTACAGGCTTGGACGCTTCATCGATGGTCGTTCACGTCCTATAGTTGTCCGTTTCTCGAACATGACTTGTCGATCTACAGTGTGGAAGAATAAAACTAAGTTGAAAGCTTCCTCTCTTGTATTGCATGAGTTTCTGACAAAGAGCCGTCAAGCCACCTTCAAAGCTGCACGTGAACATTTCGGAGTCAAGAATGTGTGGACTTCAAGTGGGAACGTTTGCATCATAACACCCGACGATAGCAGAGTGCGCATCATGTCTACTGAGGAGCTGGGCAAGATCACCGCAAAGTTTCCGAAGCCGTCTTCTGCAGCTGCTGGATCAAATGTGGACCTCCCGCAGTTATCTAGGTCAGTGCAAACAAGGTCGAGACGTGGGATCAAAAAGGTTAAGTGAGGCCATAGTGAGGCAGTGTATTCAGTTTTAGTTTACATTGTTCTTCTAGTTTGACTTTTATTAGAACTGTCGATTGTACTATTGCCGAATGATAACTTTACTGTGCACTTTGTTTGCGTATTAGTGTTAGACGGTCACTGTTTAATTAGTTTTTAAAGTTAACCTGCAATTTAGGTGATTTATTTATGCTTCATGTGACATGACAATGACAGTGAGTGACTGACAGTCTGACATTAATACTTGTCAGTTGTCACTGACGTTAACGTGTTTTTATTTTTTTTATTTTATTATTTGAGGCAAATGGTTTTGTTCATACTGCCATCTTGTCATACCTTTTTATTTTTATTTCTTTGTTTCTTGTTTTGATTAGTTTCAAAGTTAAGCCTTAATTAAGCACATTACATTGTTTTTTGTCTAAATTATTTGTTCTAACTGTTTTACTATTCTGTAATATTCTTTTTATTATAATGTTTTCCTACTTGTAAACGGTCTACTGGCAGGACGTGTGGAGTTTTGGCAGTTGCCATTTGGTTTTAATTTTAATTTTAATTTTTTTATTAATTTTTTTTATTGTAGTGTTTTTATATTATATTTGTATTTATCTTAGTCCTTAGTATATATTTCAATGTCAGATTCTGATGATTACGTATCTGCTAGCGGTAATGACTCTTCATTTCATTCTTTCGACGATACCATCGATGACTCATGCGGCTTAAACAATTGTCTTTCACGTGAACTAGGTTGCTGCCCTGAGACACTTAACGTGTGTCACATAAATGCTCAGAGCGTTCCACAACACTATACTGATCTCCTTAATTCCTTCTCTTCGGATACGGTTCATGCCGTACTAGTCTCAGAGAGCTGGCTTAAGCCGTGTCTAGATTCCTCATCATATGCCCTCCCAGGATTTAATCTTATCCGCAATGATCGTGTTGGCAAAGGTGGTGGTGGGGTGGCAATCTACTTATCCAACTGCTTATCTTACAAACTTTTAGCCTCCTCCGCCTCCCGCCACGGCTGCATGGAATATCTTATTCTTGAAATAGACGTGAAAGGTATTAGGATTGTCCTGGGAGTAGTCTATTGCCCTCCTTCTATTGAATTTCACTCTGACATCGATTCTCTCCTTAACTCCTTTGCGACAGACTATTCCCACCACGTCATCATGGGTGATATCAACACCGACCTCTTAAAGGTATCTGTACATTCTCGCAGGTATCGATACATAGTCGAGTCAGCAAACTATCATATCCTTCCACTTGATCCAACCCACCACAATATAACCACTGCTGATTCCTGGATTGATCATATTATAACCTCTTCGCCTGCTCATGTCATTAAGCATGGCCAATTTTCTGCTCCTGGCTTCTCCAGGCATGACCTAATTTTTGTAGCTTATAAGGTTAAGCCCCCTAAACCCAAACCTCTTCTTGTACGAATGCGAAATTTAGCTAGACTGGATGTGGAGAAACTGATTTGTGACGCGCGCGCTATGGACTGGTCTCCTGTTATTGAGGCTAATTCTGTAGACACCATGGTTGCGTATCTTAATAGTTCGATATTACGACTGTTTGATAAGCATGCGCCTAAAAAACTTGTCAAGCTGCGTCGGCCACCTGCGCCGTGGATTACACCTGGTGTACGCATGGCCATGCGCAGGCGTAATAAATGCTTTCGTATTTTCAAAAGGTGCCGAACGGAATTCAACTGGGATGCTTTTAGAATCGCCAGGAATCGCTGCAATCGGATGGTGAGAGCTGCTAAACGCCAATACATTCATAAAAATATATTAAATTCAAATCCAGCCGATACATGGAAGTTCCTTCGCACGCTGGGGTTTGGTCGGACGCCAACTCCGCATAGTTCATCTCACTCTCTTAATGACCTCAACAATCATTTTACATCTACTGCCTCCCTATATGACTCTATAACTCTCTCTACTGTTTCCGCAATTACTTCCAGGGCTTCCCCTACTAGTGAATTATTTTCTTTCGTCCGTTAGTTGAAGAAGATGTTCGTAAAACTGTTATTTCCATTAAATCCAGGGCGGTGGGATGTGATGAAGTGGGTAGATCCATGATCACACTGATCCTCGATTCTGTACTCCCTGTTCTTACCTTCATTCTTAATTACTCTCTCTCCTCTTGTACGTTTCCCTCCGCTTGGCATAAAGCCATTGCAATTCCCTTACCCAAAATCCCTAACCCCTCTTGTTTAAATCACTTTCGACCAATTTCCATCCTACCATTTATTTCTAAGATCCTCGAAGCTGCTGTCCACACCCAACTCTCCTCTTTCATCTTTAGACATAATCTCTTAAGTCCTTTCCAGTCTGGGTTTCGACCTGGACATAGCACCACTACCGCTCTTGTTAATGTCTTGGAGGACGTTCGCAACGGCATGGAGAGTTCGTTGTTGACTGTGATGGTTCTTATAGATTTCTCCAACGCTTTCAATACAGTCAACCATGACATTCTCCTAGCTATCCTTTCCCATAATGGAGTATCTTCTTCAACTATGGCATGGTTTTCCTCATATCTTCGCGGACGTCAGCAAGCTGTTCGGGTCGATCAGTCTATGTCTGACTGGTGCGAGCTGACTGCTGGTGTCCCGCAAGGCGGCATACTTTCTCCCCTCCTTTTTTCACTTTTTATTGACTCTCTCACTACTCGACTTCATTCTTCTTACCATCTGTATGCTGACGATCTTCAATTGTACGTTCAAACCGATAGAAATAGCCTAAATCAGGCCATCGTTAGCATCAACGAGGATCTTGTTAGGATTGCCGAATGGTCCGACTGTTATGGCATTTCCGTCAATGCTGCTAAGTGTCAAGCAATAATAATAGGTAGTTCTCGACAGATGTCTCTTGTCGATTTGACCTCTGTACCTAATCTGGCGTTCAATGGGAATTGCATACCATACCAGCCCCGAGTAAAGAACCTAGGCCTCCTCATTGACTGCTCTCTTGGTTGGGAAGATCAAGTCAACGAGATCTCTCGTAAAGTGGTCAATTCGCTACGAAATTTTTTCTCCCGTCCAGCACTAAAATCGCGCTAGTACAGGCTCTTGTTCTCCCCATTCTCGACTATGCTGACGTCTGTCTCTCTGACGCTAATCAACATCTTCTTAACAAGTTGGATCGTCTGCAAAACAGCTGTATTCGATTTGTTTTCGGCTTGCGTAAGTTTGACCATATTTCCCACTACAGGACTCAACTTAAATGGCTGCCTATCCGTGAGCGTAGGAACCTTAGAGTTGTGTGTATGCTTTTCAATATTTTATACGATCCACGTACCCCAGAATACCTGAAATCTCGGTTTCAATTTCTGGGAGCCTCTCATAACCGTGACCTTCGCTCCAGTAGCAACCTCACTCTTCAAACCCCCGCTCATCGTTCTGGCTTCGTCTCCAGTTCTTTTACCCTATCTGCTATCCGTCTCTGGAACGCTCTACCATTGCACATTCGTCGTGCCAAGAGTAAAATGGAGTTCAAAAGACTAGTCCGTGAGCATTATTTTAACGCGATCTAAATTGTCACACATAGTATCTGATTTGTTGTATTTATATATGTATAAATATGTTTTTATTTATGTATAAGTATGTATTTATTTATGCTTAATATTTATGTATCATATTTATATAAGTAGTTTATAATATATGTTGTATTTATGTTTTGTATTAAGAAATTACTTATCTGATTTTACTTTAACTGTTTTGTTCCATCGCCTTACTTCTAGTCTCCCACATCCTTACCGGTTGACTGGTAGAGAATGCCATGTGGCGTTAAGTCCGCCTTTTGCAGTTTTGTTTTGCAAAGAAGATTAAATAAATAAATAAAACGAAGTGTTTGGCCCGCGCCTCCGGCGCTGGCGCCAAAGCAGTGTGCTCCGAGCGTTCAAGGAGAACCCACGCGCGCGCGCGCAAGAACTCAGCCCGTGACCACGTCAGACATGTGTTAAGTGTATGTGCAGTGAGAGCGCTCCGTTTACCAGCTCAACTACCCCTAAAACGCCACCGACCAGTGCCCTGAGTGAACTGTGTTGTGTGTTGCCGCCCTCAAGCCTGCGCCCCCGCGCCTAGAGCGCCAGCCGCCTTCAGCTCCAGCACGATCCTGTGACCACAGCCCGGAACCAAGTAAGCCCAGCTATCCTATTTTTCCATTTCCCTGCGCCGCATGTTGGTGCCTTAAGCGCCAACAATAAAATACCATAATAATAAATATACTTACATTTTTCTATTCGCCATAATTTTCACCAATAACTTATAAATAAAATATGTTAGAATGGATAAAACAACCGTTTGAAGTAAAAGGTCATCTATTCAAATAACAGCTCGAAATGTCAGTAAATACCAATTTAAAATCATTCATTATATGATGCGTTCAAAAACTTAAATAAAATTATAAAATATAACGGTTCCGAAATTGGAACACTGGGATAATATGAGTTAATACGACAATGTAGCAATACCTAATAAAATCTATTTACCAATGAACGCGACAACTGTTAAAGGCTAATTAAACATTATTTACACATAAAAACGACAATGGGGTTAAACGGCAGCAAGGTCGATAAACGGCAGCAAGGTCGACCCAGACGGAAGTGGAGAGATGACCTTGATGCTTACGCGAAGGATTGGCCAACACACGCAAAAGACCGCAAATACTGGAAGGGGGGGGGGGGGGGGGCTTTGCCCAGCAATGGGACAACATGGGCTAATATAATAAAAATATAGTATGTCTTTTAATGTTTATGATTACCTTGGCTGGCACCGACTCCAAAAATGGCTGAATCAGCTGTTAACAATTTTACATTACTTTCTTTTTAACAATTCAGCTGATTTAGCCATTTTCATCAGTTTTTTAACAAAATATTAGCAAAATACCTATTTATGTGTTTGTATATAGTTTTGTGTTTAGACACACATTTGAAACAATGGGCGATTTTGCGAGATCAAAAAAAAAAGAAATTGGTTCGTAAATTACTTCATAGATGGCGCTTAGCATAGATTAGTATGGCGCTTAATAAAAGGCAAGTCCATGAAGAACACGTGTATGGCTACGTAATATTTATTCCATTCCAAAATAGACATAGGTCCTGGAGATCCTGAATAAAAATTTGTAAGTACTATTTTTTATTTTTTTGATAGACAAGCAAAGGTGTAGAATTTATTACAGCTCTTAGGTAGGAACGGGTCGGCTTTCATAAAACGCCATCTATCAAGTATTTTTGAACTAATTTTTATTTTTTAATTTGGGCTGTCAGAAAATCGCCCATTGTATTTGCAACATTCATAAACACATATATCATATTGTGTTGAATTGAATTTTGAATGTTGTTACACGACACTTGTAACAAATGCTTCGAATAATTATTTGCATTGTGATTGTGACTTTATAGGTATTTCCATTTTGTAGCTTCATATTCAATTTTGTACCCGGTCCCATTTTTCAAATACCCTAAAATTAAAAATTTCCTAAAAATATTACTATGTTGTTTTAATTGTTTTAAGCTAAGGCAAAAGTACACACATCAAAAGTGTCTAGGGATCAAGCATTTTTATGCGGATTTCTTGAGATTGAGATGTGGCTTTGTAATAAATTTATGATTTTATAAATTTATATGGATCCTTTTTGGTGCATTTCATAATTTGAAACAGGAACTTTCAATCAATTTCTAGTAAAAGATGAAAATCAGCTGTCAATATTTTCCCTATAAAAACATACAACGCATTGAAGACATTATTAGTGCTACTGTTTCCCTACTACTGATTAAAACCAACGTTATTATGGAGCGGCGACGTCATTTAAGCAGGGAAGAAATGCTCAGAGCCGTGGGAATGATAGAAGCTGGTTCCCGGCAACGTACTGTGGCTTTAGCTCTGAATACAAGTCAGAGTGTTATCAGTCGACTTTGGACACGTTACCGAAGCACTGGTACCGTGGCTGAGCGCCATGGAGGACGGTATCGCTGCACCACACGGAGACAAGACCGATACATTCAAATCACAACTCGAAGAGCTCCAACAATAACCGCCATGATGTTAGCCGTGAGGCTTCATCACTCTTCAGGGAACTTAATTAGCGACCAAACAGTCAGAAACCGCTTGCATGTAGTGAACCTTCATTCCCGAAGACCGCTAAGGGTACCACCTATAGCAATGCACAATCGTAGGATTCGATATCAATGGGCTCTTGAACACAGAAATTGGGCAGAAGAACAATGGCGTTTCGTGTGCTTTTCTGATGAGTCTCGTTTTGGTATGAGACCGGATACAAGACGTATACGACACTGGAGAACCCCTGGAAGCCAACAGCGATTAAAATCCTGCTAGGAAGTCCATCCTTATAGTGGTGGAACCATCATGGTATGGGCGGGTATTTGGATCGGCGGAAGAACTGAGTTGATTTGGATCAGAGGCAACCTCAACGCTCAAATTTATGCTGAGACGATTGTATCAGACGTCATCGTTCCTCTACAAGTGCAAACCGGTCCCTTATTTCAGTTAATGCATGATAATGCACGACCGCACACCGCAAGAGTTGTAAGACAGACTCTCGCCGCAGCTAACATCAATGTCATGCCCTGGCCTGCTCAGTCGCCAGACTTGAACCCGATTGAGCATGCATGGGATATGCTACAGAGAAGAGCTCTGCCGAATATGGAGGGTATCCAGTCGCAAGAAGACCTTTTTTTGTTGTTGCAACGAACATGGGCGGCCATTCCACAGCGTGATTTGGATGAACTCATTTTGAGTATGCCAAACCGATGTTCTTGTGTTGTTAGTGTTCGCGGTAGAAACACGGATTATTAATTGTTTAAGTTACCCAATAAAATTTTAAAGAAAACTGTTATTTCAGTCTTTTTTTCGAACTTTAATGTTAGTGGTTTAAATGTCAAAAATCCCTTTATTAGGAAAATGCCAAATTTCTTTATTAATGCAAAGGTGACTTGGTTTATCGTTACTGTAGACAAACGAAAACACTTTATTTGATGAATCCTTAAAGAAAATTTTAATTAATATCAATCAGGAGAAAAGTTATTGCAAAAATATATGTTGATCCCTAGACACTTTTAATGTGTGTAGATGCTAAACATCTACTATATAATATTTATTTAGTTATATTGGACGTTCTGAGTACAATGGCAAAGAAAATCAGTGTCCATTATGGACCACTAAGTGAAAAGTGGATCTTATTTCACCCATAAAATTATAACTATAGCTGTTAGCGCTTCTGTTTTTGTCTAGTTTATCAAGCTATGCGTAACTAATGTAATGCAGTAAAAATGCAAATCTCAACACTATAGTTTTCTTGTTAATTAGAAAACAGTATGGTTACAAAGTGGAAGTCAAAATGGTGTTGCACCAAATTTGAATCCGTTTTTCACACGTTTCTTATATTTTTTCTAAGAAACTTTTATGTTCAATCGGTAGCTTGAAATATAAGGAATATTTTTACATCTAAATAACAAAATTTTATAACATAAACTAAAATGACATCCACTTTGTAACCGGGACATCTTCGCGCGAAAACGCCCAACTACAGCTCATAACCAAAACACAAATATGTAGGTAATAAATAGGTAGTTTAGGTAATGACAAAAGATTCGATAACAAGTACCTAGAAATGAAAATATTTACATTTAATGTTCTATTACATATAGAGCACTTTGAATTAAGTTTTTCTTTATTAATTTTAAAGTATTTTGTACACCTTATTTTCTTTTTTACGTCCCATTATTGTACAATGCACAAGTAATAAATAATACGTTTAATAACTTAGAGCGCTAGAGTAATATCGCAACAAAATCAAAACAAACAAGTGTAGTCTGTCGGTCGGCACTCGGCGCAACACTTTTGCCAACTTGCCACGTGTAAGCGACTTGGCAACGTCGCGATAATAACGTTATTGGTAACGTTATAAATACCGGTAATTTGTAACAGAACAAAAACGGAACACAATTTTTTGGTACATTACCGGTATAAAATAAATAACGGTATCCCTCCCTGCCCAGAACACTCGTTGAATTTTTCCTAGTAGTTTGATTAACGCTGCAAGCTAGCGGTATTACGTCACTGTGAAGTCTACCCTCACAGTCGAAAGAAATACTATTGCAAGTATTTAACAATCGATAAAGACGTAGTTGCTTATAAATACCTTTTATTATTGAAATTTTGCATTCACAACACTATATAGATAAAGGATAAAATGTTTACTAGAAGAAAAATAGGGTCTCGGTAGCTCAGCGGTTAGAGCGGTGGACCGGCAATCCAAAGGTCGTGGGTTCGAATCCCATTCGAGCTTCTTGAGACTGGTTGATTTTTTTCTAGTAAACATTTTATCTTATATCTATATAGCATTGTGAATGCAAAATTTCAATAATAAAGATATTAACCATCGAATGAAATCGATCGTATCGTGTTCAGATTACTATTCTACTAATAAATCATAGTTACGTAAATCACGCTCGTTTCCCGATAGGTTGGTTCATCAATAAACGGGATTGGTACCTAAAATCAACATTCTTTAGATCAACTTTCATTATATCAACACCAATAGGTCAACAGTGTAACAGGTCAACCATTTATTGTATCACTAATTTGTTATATCAATGATTCATTAGATCAACAGATTATTTTGTCAACAATTAACTACATCAACTGTTTACGACTTCAAATAGGTTTTCAATTACGAGAATATGAGAAAAAAGAAATACTTCATATTATTATAAAAACAAACATTTACCCCAAGATCCCAAGACCTACAGAAGACCTTTTTATAAATATTCACTAGATTTGTTTGTTGTTGTTTGTTTCCTCCCAGTCTATATGGTCGGTTTTTGAAAGTACGTCTCTTGAAATGCCACGTTCGCAAAATCATATCGAAGCTTGGCACCGAAGGTGGAACCAGCCTTTAAATAGAAGAAAATGAATTTTTTATAAATCAATTACAGAAATTATTAAGGAGCAGAAAACGACCGAACGAAATATTGAAAGAATAATTGCTAATGTCCCAAAAACACCCCCACGAAAGAAATTAAAGACCTTTGATCTTGCATTACAAAACATTATATCAAAAAGAGACGATATGGACGTCGTACATTTTTAAGGAGTATTTCTCATATTTACAAGATATGATTTATGAATAGTACCTATGAGCTAATTAAAAAAAAACTGATTAGGAAAATGAATACGAATGGAAAATAACTATCTCGTAATTGACACCTATTTGAACTCGTAAACAGTTGATGTAGTTAATTGTTGACAAAATAATCTGTTAATCTTATGAACTATTGATATAATAAATTATTGATACAATAAATGGTTGACCTGTTACGCTGTTGACCTATTGGTGTTGATATAATGAAAGTTGATCTAAAGAATGTTGATTTTAGGTACCAATCCCTCAATAAACAACGGTAAAACCTAATTAATGACATACCAAATCCACACCGAAAGTCATCCAACAATCCGGCTTTTAAGTATTTCGCCTATCACAAAGAAAAATCGTCCAACAACAAAAACAACGCTCAGCGTATTCTTCAAAGCTCAAAGTGACGATAAAGTACAGGCGAGAATGATCGTCGGCTCGAGTGACGTCATTACTCTTTTTTTTTGCGCGCCCTCGCCTGCTCCATCCAGCACCGTTATACGACCTTTTACTTTCAGGGAAGTCCGGCATAGTAATGTATAAAATGATGCTCGAATAGTAAGTAAGTAAGTAAATCGTTTATTTGATACTACATCACACACACACTGTTAATGACACAAAAACAGTAGACATACAAAAATAAAAAGAGAAACAGTGATGCAAGAAAATGAAGACATAATTTCATTCTGATATGTTTATTACTCGGACCAAATATTACATGGACAGAGTCTTACGACGTTGCCGCTTTTACATACGTGTATCAAAGTAAAGTATTTGTATCTCTGTCTGTATGACTGTAGTGTGATATGAGTAAAAGAGATAGTTAATGTACGTTTGGCAACGACGCACTGTCGGTGTGAGACGTGTCATTTCATGACCGACTACTAGGTCAAAACATTGCTGGATTGTGCGAAATTATAGTGAAATATTAAGAAATCTTAGTGTTTGTGTTATTTGTGTAATATACAATTGAAATAATGTCCTGTTCTGCTGTTTATTGTTCGTCAAGAACAACAAAAGGAGGTGTGAGGGACCAGGAATTATCATTTCATACGTTAGTGATTTCTCATAATATGTATGCTTTACTATGAGTTTTTTAATAATTAAAACGGCAAAGCATTAATTTTTGCTAATTCTAAATCATACTATGTCGTACACTATTCATAAGAATCAGGTTTTAAACCTTAATTAAATGTAATTTAAAGGCTTTGTTTTTGGCATAATGATTAGTGATGTACGTATTTGTGTATCGAAGCTTTATCGATATTACTAATATTATTTTTATTATTCTTTTTTTAGGTTTCCAAAATGCCCGGAAATAAGACGTGAATGGGTTAAAGCTATTAGACGTGATAACTGAGAGCCTACAAAATATTCAAGGCTCTGTTTCAAACATTTTGAAAATCTTTTTTTACAGTAAAAATTTTAGCCTTAGTTCAAAATTGAATCTTAATAATATGGGCGGGAATATGAATAGTAAAAAGTATTGCTGTTCACTTTACTACACAAATTATTATTTTTAATTTGTTTGTTATAATAGAAGGAGGCAAACGAGCAGGCGGGTCACCTGATGGAGAGTAATCTCCGCCGCCCATAGACACCCGCAACACCAGAGGAATCGCAGATGCGTTGCCGGCATTTAAGGAAGGAATAGGAATTATGAGCGGGGGGGGGGGGGGGGGGGAGGCCTCCGGAACCCTCACTGCCCGAACGAAACACAACAGCACCAAGGGCTATTATTTCACGCCGGATATTAGGGTGTTACCAGACCAATCGATCGATCGTCGATCGATGGTAGAATGGATTAGTCGACGTCGATCGGTGTCGATCGACAATCGACCGGTAAAATGGATTGGGTGTTAAATCGAGCTGTTTGATTAGACGCACCAGCCGCTTCACTTTTCTGAGTGGTAGAGCCACGCTGCGTTACAGCACGCATTGGGCCGGCTCGCCCGGCGTAATACCACCCTCTCTAATATTCGGCGTGAAATAATGGCACTTGGTGCTGTTGTGTTTCGTCCGACTAGTGAGGGTTCCGGAGGCCCCTTCCCCCCCCCCCCCCCTCCTCCCAATTCCTATTCCTTCCTTAAACCTATTCCTCCCCTAACGGCCGGCAACGCGTCTGCGATTCCTCTGGTTTTGCGGGTGGGTGTCCATGGGCGGCGGTGATTACTCTCCATCAGGTGACCCGCCTGCTCGTTTGCCTCCCTCTTTTATAAAAAAAAAAATAAAATTATTTCGTGCCCATGGATAATAATCGTAATATTAGATTATGTTTATGTTGATAATAATGAGTGATGATAATATGAACGTTTAAATACTAAATGATATTCCCCCAAACACCTTGGGAAGCACTTTAGATTAAGCAACACCGAAAAAGGGGGGAAGGGGAGGGGATGGGGAGCCAAAGTGCGAAAATGCATAGTTTTCAAGATATTTTTATTTTGAGGTTATTTTAGGTTATTTTTAGGAAAAAAAAAACAAATATTCTACTAAGTTACCATTACCGTACCCCCTCCATCCCCCTCCTCTCTACCTCCCTCGAAACTACTAACCTCGAAATTCATGACAATCGCTACGCAAACAAAAACAAAAACAAAAACCGCTGCTTAAAATGTCATTTGGATAAAATAAGCGATCGTTGGCTTTAAAAAACGGCCGCATCCAGATTCTTCTGCGTTTGCGTCTCCGTAATAATAGTACGAGCAACATCGTACTGGCCAAGAACAACGAGTCCTTTTCTGAATACATTTCGCTGATGGAATTTAGCCAGGGTTAATCGATCAACGTCGACCGACCGTCGATCGATGGGTTAGACGAACGGTATCCGTCGATTGATTAAAGCTACCACACCTATCGATCAACGTCGACCGACCGTCGTCGATCGATTGGTTAGTCAAACGGTAGGTATCCGTCGATCGATTAAAGCTACCAGACCAGATCAACTTCGATCGTTCTTGATCGATGCCGTCGATCGACGATCGATCGATTGGTCGGGTAACACCCTTAGTGAGAGGTTGGTATTTACGCCGGGCGAGCCGGCCCAGCGTGCCCGGCGTGCTGCAACGCAGCGTGGCTCTACCACTCAGTCAGTGTCACTCATTTAGCACCACCCAAGGGTCACGTGTAGGGTCTAAACGGTAAACCTACGGACGTGAGTAACTTTAACCCCCAATTATAATAACGAACTAGGTACACACCACATTAAAGTGATTATATCGATATACTAGTCACATCTTTAGTCACGCACACATGTACAGATAGAAAGCTGCACACTAACAAAATACGGACATGCTAAAAATCCAAAGACTCTGTCCATTGTGATATTTGGTCCGAGGTTTATTACATTGAGATGTAAACTAAAAAGAGACATGCGCCCGCCCCTTTTATAAAAGTTTACCTCAAAAGCGCCCTCTGTCGAAGTAGTAGTTCATTGCTGGGTACGGCCTTCTCCTCCTTTATTTTGTGCAAGTACCCTCTGTCCTGTGTCGATCTCATCTTGTAGGCCTAACTGTCAATTCTTAGAGCATTCGTAATATTTGATTATTTGCGTTTAAAAACGCCTATTATGAGATTGAGTTTATGAAAGATAAGGAAGCGTTGAAAAAAATATCAACCTCAGGCGGAGTGGTCAACGTAGCTGCCCGGATTGCGGAGGACGCGGGTTCGTTCCCGCCTGAGGTAGACATTTTTTTCAACGTTTCGTTATCTCTTAGAGCATTATTACTTTAATCTTTTTATGCGAATTCCCATACGAATAAGGCATGGTAAGATTGAAGCAATACTGCTCTAAACGGTGACAGCAGGGCCCTATGTGTTGCCAGCGATCCGGATATTGTCGACCAAACGTGCTTTTGGACATACCCGATTTCTTAGTTAGGCTGTTTAGGTCCCCACTCTATCAAAGATGTGCTCCATCGGCCGCTAATTACGTCTTGCCTATCTTATTAGTCATCTTTATCTTCTTATTTAATAGTAGGGCGGGACAACTACCAGCCTTTCGGCGTGTTGGGCGTGAGCAGCAGTGCGATTCTCTAAGTTAAAGCCTTGGCAGCAGCGGCTGTTGCAGCGTTGAGCATGTACTCTGTCTCTTTCATATTGATAGAATTGGAAAGGGACAGCAGATCACAGTCATGCGCGCAGCTTCTATCATAGCGTCAATTCCTGACAGGCATTATCGAGGTGCTGTGCCGGTAGCGGCTCATTAAAGAATACTACCCTCTCATCTCTTCCCTTGGGTGTAGTAAAAGGCGACTAACGGACCAAATACCTACTTGTTGGCAACAGGCCACATATTTTGATATAAAACCTTTTTATATTTTAAGATTTTTAAGTGATTGTCTTTGGATTCATATTCGAACTAGTTCGATTGACAGAAGATATGTCACAAATTTTATATTATTTTCATTATTATTAGTTTATTCTTGTTTTTCTATTATTCAGCCTAATAAAGCAGTGTTTTTTTTATCTCTAAGTTGTTTAATGAGCTTGCAACCATATTATACAATAAATATACAGTCCACTTAGCTTGAGCTTGAAGAAGCAGCTTTTACAGACGGCACACACATCCAACAGCATAGAGCGGGGCATGGTCTCACCACCTGTCACGCTGAGCACATGTGCAGTTGCCATTTGGTTGAGCGTGGACTGTGGTAGTGGACTGCTTTTGCAGTACTCATTGCCTGGTCTCTGACTATCCCTTTGGGGTAACGAAACGATGAAAATATATTGACGTAGACACACACACGCGAAGTGCTCAACGCAGCCGCGCGGATTGCGGAGGACGCGGGTTCGTCTCCCGCCTGATGTAGAATTTTTTACAATGTTTCTCTTAACGCAAATTATCAAATATTAATAACCCTTTGGCGATAATCACAGAACAGTTATTATCCATTCCGTGGGGATAATAGGCGTTAATCTAATCAAAAAAAGCGCGACAACCACCAAAACTTTTCTGTGCGTGCGCATGAGACTTCGGCTTTATGGCATTGTTTTACTCGTATATTGTTTTTAACCGACTTTAAAAAAGGAGGAGGTTCTCAATTCGGCTGTATTTTTTTTATTTTTTTTATTTTTGTTTCCTCAGAACTCAGTCATTTATACACCGATTTAGAAAATTCTTTTTTTATTTGAAAGAATAAACTTCCAGATTGGTCCCATTTTTATCAAAATCCAGTTCTGATGATGGAATCCTCAGGAATTGAGGGAGCTCTTCAAAAATTGTAGGCATACCTATAGCGATTTCGGTTTTTTCAGCAATAAGTCAAGAATTTGCATTCAGAAAGTATCACTTTATGAAGTAGAACTGATGAAAAAGACCACAGAATGTCATTGGAACTCCTCCATGATAAGTATTTCACGGTCGGCGATAAGATATCTCGATTAAGATAGTTAAGCGACTATGACGAAGCAAAAGAAGGCAGGTACCGGAACTTAGTTCTGATTGTGGAATCCTTGAGGAATTGAGGGAACTCCTCAAATATTGTAGGCATATCTATAGCGATTTTGGTATTTTCGGCCATAGGTCAAATGAGATCCACTCCGGCAATAAATCCTTCCTAACTAATATTGTAAATGCGAAAGCGTGTTTGTTTGTTTGTCCGTCTCTCACTTGCGCATCGACCTGATTTTGCACATAGATAGCTGAAGAACAAAAGTGACAGAAGCCACTTTTTATCACTCCTTCCGAAACATTTCTATTAGGATTTAAAAATACACTATTCACACTATTAATTCTGTCACTTCTTGTCTAAATTCTTCTTAACATCTTTATGCCGATGACTTACAAATTTACTCCCAGGAGGCCAATTCTCATTTTTCGAGATGTAGTCTCGAATCGAGTTTTGATTTCGATCTTTATCTCGACCATAAAATCTCGTTATTAACATTTTGTTCACGAATCTCCTATTCTCAGCGCTAATCGACTTCGAGTTTGATTCGAATTCGAACTTTATCGAGTGGTAATCCAATTTAGTTATTCTGAACACCTCGAACTCGACATTTCTCGACGGAGAGCCGCTCGAATTGCTTCGAGCGGTCGGCAGTGGTCGAGACGTAATTTCGACTACGAGAAGCTAATGAAACGTCAAATAGCGGCGAAATTACGGTGGATATGGAGGAGTTAATTTCCAATTTTGTCGTGGAAGTGATTTAAAATATTGAGAGAGTACGCTCTCTTTTTTTTAAAAGGTGGAAGAAAACTTTCCACTCCTTAACTGTATATCGGCTTCCAACATTTGTAGAAGAAGCTGCTTCTGCTGTGGCGTTGGGTATTTTTTGTTGACATTGTGACATTGTGTGTGTCTTGTGAATACTAAAATGATCGTTTCGTCACCAAACAAGCACACAACCACACACAAAAAATGATTTTTCGATACTTATTAAAAATTTACTTCTTTAATTAAAAAGCAAGTACAATACATTTAAATACCTTTGCAGTAAAAATATTTAAGGTAGATAGTTGGTGTCTCCGTTTTACTGGAGGGCGGGTAAGTAAATGATAGGCGCAGTGGACTGTATGAGCGGGGGCGGTTATCACATATATAAATATATAGAAAGGGGCAGTTTAAACGAAGGAAGCCAAGGGCGGCGGTTACGGCCTTCAAGTGTTCCCCTGAGCGAAATAAGCAGCAACACTAACCTGGTAATCGGCGTCTTCAGCACCCAGGATTCTGGCAGCCAGCTGCGGCGGCGGTGTGTGGCACGGACTCGCGCGGGCGGAGAGCTGTTAGCGGCGGTGGCGGCGGCGGTGTTCGCGGCGGCGATGAAAAGCGAACTAGCGGGAGCGGGCGTTCAGCTCAGCGGTGAATTCGCAACTGTCAGATGACAGTCAGAGGAATGCTGGGGCGCGCCGAGAATCGCTTGTGCGGACGGTACACCGATAACCATTTATGGTGCTACTACCCTCCCACACAAGGAAACAAATAAAAGCGCGCAAACATCCTCCCCGGCTTGAAAATACTAGGGATTTTCGAAACCATAAAGCGGTATAGAAGTCTCTCCATCAGAGAGGATGAGCGGAAATACAATTACAGCGGGTAATAAGCGGAAATATATGTACATAAATATGTTGATATGAAGCTAAGTTAAACAAAAATATATATAGGACTACATTGGGATTAAAATAAACTAAATAAGTGCATATATAACTGTATTAACTATTGCGTAGGCAGTGGGCACAATTTCACAACAGGACGTTTGTACGTGCCAGTTGTTGTCCGTACAGAAGCGACGCGAACTACTCCGTCTTTCCCTGGGAAGACTTGTTCTACAATGCCAGTAGGCCAGCGTAGAGGCGGAACATCGTCTTGGTGAATTAGTACGAGAGTACCGGGGCTAACAGAGACGTCAGGTGTATTCCATTTTTGTCTTAGTTGCAGGGTGTGTAAATAATCTACACGCCACTGCTTCCAATAACCACGCACCAAATTATCTAGCAATCTTTTACGAGCAGAGAGACTAAGCGCTGTATCCAGCTCACACGTGGGCAGTGACTGTAAAGGAGTAGTTTGCAAAAAATGAGCGGGAGTGAGAACAAAATGCGGCTGATCGGACAACAAGCATAGTGGACGCGAGTTTAAGATACATTCAATTTGCGTTAACACAGTTAGAAGCTCTTCATAACAAAGCAATTGGTTACCAATGGTGCGATATAAGTGAGTTTTAAGTTATTTCATATTAGGCTCCCATAAACCTTTCATGTAAGGAGCGCGAGCGGGAATAGTTCTCCATTCAATTCTGCGATTACTAAATTCGTTTTGAAAAGCGGCTGATGTTTCATGAGCGACAAAAAGAAACTAAGTATATAAATTTCCAACTGTCGTTTTATATTGCGAAATTATCCAATAGTGTTGCCTTTATTATTAAAAACATAACAAGATGCGAGCCAGTGTGACAGTTGGAGCGGTGGCAGTCATCGATACGAAGATCGACGATGTGATGATGTCGCGGCAGCAGCATTCTTACAAAAGTATTAATGTTACAAGGAGCGGAGAAGAATGTGTTCTGCTATTTCTAAATGAGAAACTTTAATCCGCGGGGACTAGAGTAATTTTATTTTTATAAAGCGTAAAACATAAATTATTATGCGTAAATAATTGTTTCCAGGACGAGACCTGGAGTGCGAGTTTAATAAGCGGATGCATAACGGAAGATTAATTTCGGGTACATCTTCAGTTTGAGAATGCTCGAAAGGCACAATAGGCCATGCGGATATAGGACTATGAGTCCACATTGGACCATGCCTCCACAAAAAGTATTTGAGAGGGCAAAGGTCACGCGAAACACAATTACTGGGGTTCACAGTCCCAATGGAAGAAGCGATCAGGAGATAAATTATCCTGTATTTTACTAACACGGTTGGCAACAAACGTTTGCCAACGGTGCGGCGAAGAGTGTATCCACGATAACGCGATGGTAGAATCAGAAAAAGCGAATATATCTTTTATAGGATAGCGATTGTGTAATATGTGGTAAACTTGATTCATTAGCTCCGACAGAAGCAGAGCGGCACATAACTCGAGCCTAGCGAGTGATATTGTTTTTAGCGGAGCGACTTTAGACTTCGAACATACTAAATCTATTGTGATACGTTGCTATTAGGATACGTAAAGTGTAAATAAAAGACACAGCCGTTAGCTTTCAGGCTTGCGTCACCAAAACCTAGATGTGCCGTACAATCTGTCGAAATTCCTAAATGCCGCGGTATTTATTTGTAAATGCGATAAAAGTGGTAATTCACTTTTAATTAAAGCGGTTGATAATTGGTTGAGGCGGTTCCTCATCCCAATCCATTTTAGCGAGCCACAAGTCTTGTAATAACAATTTGGCATAAAGTGTAACAGGCGCGACTAAACCTAAAACCTAAAACGTCAAATAAGCGGGTTATTAAAGAAAGAATTGACGTTAAATTACGTTCGGTTTATTATTAAGTATCAAATAATGTTTGGCGTAAAGCCGGACGCGAAATGAATTTACGTTCTATCGACGTTAATCGACGACGTTGAGCCGACGTGTGCGAGTGCCCTAATGTTGTGTGACATTGATCGCCCTTAAATGGTGAGGATTCAATAAATCGACCAGAAGGGTGGCGCGTTACCGAAGATTGGTATGACCTTTTACATTTGCGATAGTCCGAACTTATATTATTTTTAAGCGTACACACTTGCTTGAGTTCTGAAAATTTTAAATTTTTATTTAAATTTTCCTTTAGTAAAGGACCAAAGGACAACGTCGTATTAGTCAGTTCCATTGTAGATATTTCTCCAATAACAATATAACCAAGCGTAGTTTCAAGCGCATATGGTACTATCTGAACAGCGTTCGTACGATCAGCTGATCGCGACGGTGGCGGCGTGGGAATAATTTTATTTCCAAGTATTATATGTGGAAACATTTGAGCGCCAAGAATAACATTAATTTCACCCGGAATATTCCACGAATCGTCAGCTAACGGTAAGTTTGCGAAATTATTAATAAAGTCTGAATTAATAATTTGGGTAGGCAGATAATCTGTAATTTGATTAACTACTAAACAATACAAACTGTATTGAGCATCCGTATAGCGCGATTTAATCCTGAGCGGAACGTATCCTAAAATAGGTGTACTAATCAGTCCTACAGTTTTTATGTTAGTGTTATTAAGCGGTGTAATTTTTAAGTTTAATTTCTTACAAGATGCGAGCGTTATGAGATTGTTTTGTGAAGCACTATCTATTAAACACCGTATAATAGCGTTATTGTTATCAGAAGTAGGCACATAAACTTGAGCGGTAGGCAAAACAGTCGTATTATTCTTAATCTGAGTGCGCGTGCAGCTATCATGAACTGCGAACGTGCCGGCTGTGTCGCTGCTGTGTAAACACAAAGACTCGCGCGGGCGGAGCGGCGGCGGCGAGATGTCTGAGCTGGCGGTGGCAGGCCTATTATTATCTAACGGCGCAACACCGACGGGCGGGCGCGCAGCCGTGTCAGCAGTGTCACGCGAGCGCCACATCGAACCGGTTTCCGTATTAAAATGTAAAAGCGAATGATGACCCTTATGACATACGTTGCAAGTATTAAGCGATTTACAATAAGACGTCGAGTGTTTTGCGCTTAAACAGTTTATGCATAACTTACTTTGCTTCACGAAATTAAAACGATCCTTAACCAGTAATTTTTTAAATGCGAGACAATTAAATAATTGAGAATGATTGGACATATTGCAATATCCACAAGTGGAAGCGGGTGCCGACATTTGACGGTTATGATTACTGGTTAAAGCGAAGGTATGCGACATCTTAGTTACTGATTGGCGAGGTAGACTTCGAACTTTCGACTTTAAATTAACGGCGGTAGGTTCTAAATTGTTAACGGTCGACGTTCTCTCGAGTATTTTAATATGATGACGAACAAAGTTAATTAAATCGGAACTGTTAGGAATATCTTTGTCCTTTAGCGATAGTTCAAACGATTGCACAAGCTGCAAGTCTAACCTTTTTAATGCTATATGCGTGACGATAAAATCGGCCAAATCAGAAATATCTAATTGTCTTAAAGCGGATAGTGACGAGTGTATTTTTTCTATAAAATTATTTAAATGAGCGGGTGAATTAGCGGGCGGTTGCGATTCAAAAATATTATTTAAATATAAGGTACCCAACATTCTTTTATCTTGGTACTTAGTTATGAGCGAATCCCAAATTATGGGATAATTAGACTCGTTAGGTATAATACCTGCAAATACCGAAAGAGCTTTCCCACTCAGTTTACCCACTAAGTACTGGACCCGTTGCGCGTTAGACAAACTATTATTAGTATGGATGTTTGCCTTGAATGACTCATAGAAAAGAGGCCAATGTTCCGGGTTCCCATCAAATGATGGCAATTCGATAGGCGGTAATTTGCATTTAGAAGGGGTACTATCTGCAGGCGATGATGGCGACTCATTACTCCCAGACATTAGAGTGCGTGTATGGCTTATACGCGTATATAAGGTCTCAAAAGATTCCCAGTCATTATAGTTAATTTCAACGTCTGGTTTTTGCTGCAACAACAACAGATTGTGTTCATCACACAATGAGCTGAATTGTTCATATGAACCATTCAAGTTAGACGACATCGCCATAAACTCAGTTTTCGTTCTAGTGTCGACGGCGCCTGGCACCAATTGCTTTGAAACGTCATACAATTTGGTAACGCGTTTATAAATGGATTGCTTTTTTGCAATGACTAGTTTTAGTTTTGCTTCTTCGGCTGCCATTTTGTAGTCGAAGAAACAATTAACGTGCTATAAGCGCGGTTGATTAAATCCGTTAAATAATTTAGCGGTGGGTAAGTGCCCCCTACCACGGAATGTGGGTAGGTATGTGCTGGAAAATAACGACTGTCGAAAATACAGTTATAAATGCGTGGGGTACTTAAAATATATATTTAAAATATATGTGATAAATAAATATAATTATAAGCGGAGCGGGTAAATAAATAAATAAACTAGTTTTAATCCGGGTCGTATGGACCAAAGTTTATGGTAAGTATCTCCGTTTTACTGGAGGGCGGGTAAGTAAATGCTAGGCGCAGTGGACTGTATGAGCGGGGGCGGTTATCACATATATAAATATATAGAAAGGGGCAGTTTAAACGAAGGAAGCCAAGGGCGGCGGTTACGGCCTTCAAGTGTTCCCCTGAGCGAAATAAGCAGCAACACTAACCTGGTAATCGGCGTCTTCAGCACCCAGGATTCTGGCAGCTAGCTACGGCGGCGGTGTGTGGCACGGACTCGCGCGGGCGGAGAGCGGTTAGCGGCGATGGCGGCGGCGGTGTTCGCGGCGGCGATGAAAAGCGAACAAGCGGGAGCGGGCGTTCAGCTCAGCGGTGAATTCGCAACTGTCAGATGACAGTCAGAGGAATGCTGGGGCGCGCCGAGAATCGCTTGTGCGGACGGTACACCGATAACCATTTATGGTGCTACTACCCTCCCACACAAGGAAACAAATAAAAGCGCGCAAACAATAGTTGCAACCGGTTTAAAACCGGATGAAACGTGTCAAACGGAACGCATCCCGAGTTGATTGCATTAAAAGGAATGGCAATATTTATCAAAAAAAAACTCGAAGTCTATTTCGATTAGCGCTGAGAATAGGAGATTCGTGAACAAAATGTCGATTATCGAGATACAGATCGAAATCAAAACTCGATTCGAGACTACATCTCGAAAAATGAGAATTGGGGCCCTGGCCTCGGCTGAGAACCTCTCAAAAGCGATTGAGCAGATCAATGGTGACTTGCCTACGATCTACGACTGGAGCAAGTCAAAAACGTCCCTCTAGTTTGCCTAACGGTGAACCCTAGTAACTCGCAAGTCATCATCGTAGGGGGTCTATACAGCGTTCACGAGTAAATCCGGGTAACTTGCCGTCTGTTTTGGATGTTGATTTCCTACTTTGTGATAGGCGTTTCTCGTTTTCTTTGCTTGTCGCATTTAAACGGCGCTGTCTCATACAAGTAGCTCGTATTGTAGGTTTACCAATATTCGCTTTCGATAAATAGATCGGAACGATTCACTAAAAAGCGAGAAATAAACAAAAATTTCAACAAAAAGAAAAACCGACTCCAAAAAAGTTTACTGAAATAAATGCACTAAAACGTAAAAAATAATTGTGTAGTTTAGTTTGTTCAATTTACTTGCAATATTAACCTTTATTTTACTCAATCTTATAATCTTAAAAAATATTTTTGAAGTCGGTGCCAGCTTCATACGACAATGTAGCAATACCATATGTTGTCGCCGAAGTAGCATCGTGTCGTCGTCTACGTTATTTAATGTTACTTAGTAGCGCTTTTGTAGTCGAACGTTATTTAACCGTTTTTATCGTAATTTTGCAGGTGTGCATAAAAGGCGATGCGCGCCATTTTCTGACACTTTTGTGTTCGAGACGTGCTAGTGGTAAGAGCTCTTGTGGTATTGCTGCGAGTATCGTGAAAATTTGGTATATGTATTTAATTATGATTTGTACTTACCTACTTAACAATGATTTGCAAAAGATAGTAATGAATAATGTTTATTGTAAAGAATTTAGTAATAACGACACTTAATTAGTGATAAATTCGCGAGTAAAAGCTTAACAATTATAAAAACGGTTTGATTAACAGTAATCTGTGATTTAACTAAATAAATGTGTATTTTGTAAACCTTAACTTGTGTTTTAATGTGTGCTTATTAATATCAGAAGTGGGATCGGAAACACGAAATTATGCCGCGAAGCCGCAAGCGTACTCGGGCCCGCCGGAGCAGGCGCAGATCTTCAACCTCGAGTTCGGGGCGTACTCCGACCTCTGCAAGGTCATCATCTAGCAGCAGTGAAGAGCAGCAGAGGCGAAGGAAAACCAAACGTATAAGGCAAACATCTCCCGCAGTGAGTCAAAACGTTTTATTATCTTCGGTGGTTCCTGAATTTGATCCGTTAGTGGACGATATTCACATGTGGATTAATGTAGTAGAAGCTAATGCACGTGCGTTTGGTTGGTCAGATCGTGTTGTAAAATATCAGGCATTGCAAAAATTACGCAATACGGCGAAAACATGGTATGACTCTTTACAAAAGACCGAAACTCGGTGGACTACGTGGAAATGGAAAGATTGGCGTAGTACTCTATTAGATACCTTTCAAATTAATCGAAATATGTATAATATGCTTAAAGAACTTATGCAAACTAAACCAATAGAGGGCCAATCGTTGTATGAATTTTATTTTCAACAAAAGGGTAGAATAGATAAAATGCGATTGTCGTTTTCTGAACAAGACATAATCTCTGTAATAGTAGGTTCTATTGGTGATAAAAACATTAGCACCACAGCTGAAGCTGGTAGTTTTCGATATTGTGATGAATTAGCGTCATTTTTATATGGAAAAATTTATACTAGTGATATGAAACCGATACAGAAACATTGCAATGGTTCTCAACGGCATTCTTCTCGCCAATCTTTTGTGGATAAAAAGCCTGATAGTTTACCAATTACTGAAAAAGCTAATAATAGCAATTTTACTTTTTCAAATATAAGTTGTTTTCGCTGTGGTGAAAACGGTCATAAGAAGTTTCAGTGTACTCAAAAAGATAACGTACAGTGTAGTTCTTGTCACAGATTTGGTCATTTAGAATTAGCATGCAGATCTAAAGCTAAAACAAAGGTCGAGAAGGATGCCGAGGTTAAATTGGTTATTTCACAGAATTCTAAAGATAAATTTTGCAAGGAAGTCACGTTGAATGATTGTAAGCATCAGGCTTTTATTGACATGGGAAGTAGTTGCTCCTTGATAACACCAAAATTAGCTCAACAATTATGTTTAACTCCTTTTATTCTTGATTCACCAATAGTACTTAACAGTTTTAAAGCTGACTCAAGCTCAATAGTTTTTCAAGGTGTCAAAGCAAAGCTTAAAGTTGATGACGTGGAATTAAATACTGATTTTTATTTGGTTGAGGATTTAGCTGGCTGTTCTATTTTGATCGGAAGAAACTTCACTGAACACAATAGCCTCATGTATAGTAGAGTAGGAAATACCCTTAAGTTTAATGCAGTCAGTCCAAACCAGGTAGCTTTGATAGAGTCTTCCTTTTTTAAGTCTAAGTCTACAGAACACATTAAGTTATTAGAGGAACTATTTGCCAAGTACCTCAAAGTAATAGCTACAGATATGACAACTTTAGGTAAAACTTCTTGCGTAGAATTAGACATCGAACTGACTACCAATAAACCTGTTTGTCAGCGTCCTTATCGTATGTCGGAGTCTCAAAAAGCTGCTACAAGAAATATTGTTGATGAACTTTTACAAAATAATATAATTCGAGAAAGTAGTTCTCCATATGCCAGTCCAGTTTTATTAGTAGATAAGCCGTCGGGTGAAAAACGATTGTGTATTGATTACCGGGCACTTAACAAGGTAACAGTCAAAGAAAAATATCCTATGCCCCTTGTAGATGAGCTAATTGATAAACTGAAGGGATGTAAAGTTTTTACGTCATTAGACCTAAAATCTAGCTATTATCAAATAAAGGTCCTTTCATTGACCTTCAAAGTTTCATCAAAGAGTTCATCAACAATATGTCTTGTCAATATCTAAAACAGCATTTATTACACCCGACGGGCACTATGAATTTTTAAGAATGCCGTTTGGACTTTGCAATGCTCCATCTATATTCCAAAGATTAATGAATACTGTGCTAGGAAAGCTCCGTTTTGAAAAAGTGACTTGTTATATGGACGATTTATTGATAGCTACGGAATCTATAGAAGAAAATATAAAACAACTAGATGTAGTGCTTCAACTTTTACAAAACTATGGTCTTACTGTGAACATAGAAAAATGTAACTTTTTTCTTAAGTCTGTTAATTTTCTTGGTTATGACATTTCAAATGAAGGGGTACGACCCGGTAAGAAAAAACTAAAAGCTATTGATGAATATCCAGAGCCTAAGAGTGTACATCAGGTCAGGCAAACCTAGGCCTAATAAATTACTTCCGTAAGTTTATTAAAAATTGTGCTCTTATTTCAAAACCTCTAACTAAGCTTCTTAAGAAAGATGCGTTATGGGAATGGGGTTGCGAACAAGTAGAAGCTTTTACAAAATTAAAATCTGAATTAATTTACAATTCATTGCTTAACATCTTTGATCCTACTTTACCTATAAATATGTATACAGATGCCAGTCGTGATGGGTTAGGGTGTATACTGACACAAATTACCACCAGTGGAGAAAAACCTATTCACTTTTATAGTAGACAGACCTCAAACGAAGAGAAGAATTATCATTCATTCGAATTAGAGTTTCTAGCTATAGTTGTAGGATTACAGAAGTTTAGGCATTATTTATTAGGTACTATGTTTAAAATAATAACTGACTGTAACGCTGTCAAACATACAATTAACAAACAAGAATTAAACTCCCGCATTGGACGGTGGGTACTTCTTACACAAGAGTACAGATTTGAGATAATACATAGACCAGGCACACAAATGCAGCACGTTGATGCTTTAAGCAGAAACCCCATTGCTAATTTATCAGTCCCTGTCAATGAAAGCGCGATGGCAATTTCTGAGAATGATTGGTTATTATCTGTACAATTACAAGATTCTAAAATTTGTGCTATAAGAGACATATTGGAGTCAGGGGAGGCCGAGACTAACAAAAAGATCTTCCGTGATTACGAATTTTTAGGAAACAAAGTATATCGTAGAACCGAATACGGTCGTCGATGGTTAGTTCCAAAACTTTGTGTCTGGCAAGTCATTAGATTAAACCATGACGACATAGGGCACTTCGCTGTAGATAAAACAATCGAAAGAATACGATCTATGTATTGGTTTCCAAAGATGAAAAAAGTTGTTGCAAAATATATTAAAAATTGTCTAAATTGTGTCTACTATAAAAACGTTCATGGAAAAAAAGAAGGAAAGCTTTTTTCTATTCCCAAATACGCTCGGCCTTTCCATACTCTCCATATAGACCACTTAGGGCCATTTGTTAAAACCACCCACCAGAATACATACCTGTTAGTAATTGTCGATTCTTTTACTAAGTTTGTATTTATTGCTCCTGTACGAAATACTAAATCTAAGGCTGTAATTAATGAGTTGAATAAGATTTTTAAGGTTTTTGGTAATCCTAAGCGGATTATATGTGATGCAGGTAGTGCATTCACTTCTAAACTATTTGTGAAGTATTGTTCCGATAAAAATATTCGACATCATGTAATAGCAACTGCCTTGCCTCGTTCAAATGGCCAGGTAGAGCGCTACAACCAGACAATACTAGAAGCCTTACGGTCCTCTGGTGGAATCAACACATTACAAACATTCAACAAGGCATCAACAGTACAGTAAACAAAACTACGGCAGCAACTCCAAGCGAGATTTTCTTTGGATACAGACTTTGCAGTGACGCGGATAAGTTTGCAGACTCTGATAGTGAACAACTCATTGACGTGACGTTACTTAGAAAAACTGTCAGCGACAATATAACAATAAATGCCGAAAAACAAAAACAAGCCTTTGATTCCAAACGCAAAGAAGCTCGTATTTATAGTCCAGGCGATTTAGTGGTTATAAAAATACCCAGTCAATCTAATGAGGGACAAAGCACAAAGCTACTCCCCTTGTACAAGGGACCGTTTCAAGTTAAAGAAGTAATGGGTCATGATCGTTATAAAGTAACAGATATGCGCGGAACTCAAAGAACTTCAAAACACTACACAGGAGTTTCTTGCGCTGAAAATATGAAGCCGTGGATAAGAATTGGCGATTCGGTGGACGAGTAACACAAAAAGGTCAGCCAGGGATGTTGTCAAGGTACCTACTAAAACACCATACAGGTTTTCTGTTTATCGTAATATTCGACTATCACCCAAAATAATTTTTCATAAATTTACAACTTGAGCAAATACTTATTTTATGTCTAGTGCATGTGCTTCGAACACAGTTATTGGGTTTCAGTTGTAATGATTGTCATGAAAACATGAAATCATTGCAAATGACAATATTAGAGCCTGTTGTGATATGCAACCAGGGTTGGCCGAAGGCAACGCCTGGGGTAAACAAAGGTTCTAATAGACTGACCGTTGATGGAACAGTCTGTCTAGAAACTCCAACAAATGGGTTCAAAGGGTTAGTTACTGTGGTGACTTTGTTCAACTGGCCGACGAAGGGATAGTTGGAGCAAGGGGCCCGGTAGACGAAAGCATTTAAGATTGAAATTGCTACAATACAATAAGTTTCTATAATATGTCTCCTATCTGTTCTCAGCTTCTGCACCAGACCTTAACGCATGCCGGGACGGATGCGTGTAGCAGGACGGCCGGATGTTGTCGCCGAAGTAGCATCGTGTCGTCGTCTACGTTATTTAATGTTACTTAGTAGCGCTTTTGTAGTCGAACGTTATTTAACCGTTTTTATCGTAATTTTGCGGGTGTGCATAAAAGGCGATGCGCGCCATTTTCTGACACTTTTGTGTTCGAGACGTGCTAGTGGTAAAAGCTCTTGTGGTATTGCTGCGAGTATCGTGAAAATTTGGTATATGTATTTAATTATGATTTGTACTTACCTACTTAACAATGATTTGCAAAAGATAGTAATGAATAATGTTTATTGTAAAGAATTTAGTAATAACGACACTTAATTAGTGATAAATTCGCGAGTAAAAGCTTAACAATTATAAAGTGTGCTTATTAATACATATTCACTAATGAACACGACAACTGTTAGAGGCTAATTAAACATATTTACAATTAAAAACGACAATGGGGTTAAACGGCAGCAAGGCCGACCCAGACGGAGGTTGAGAGATGAGCTTGATGTTTACGCGAAGGATTGGCCAACACACGTAAAAGACCGCGAATACTGGAAGGGGGGGGGGGGGGGAGGCCTTTGCCCAGCAATGGGACAATATGGGCTAATATAATAATAATATAGTATGTCTTTTAATGTTTATGTTTACCTTGGCTGGCACCGACTCCAAAAATATTTTTTAAGATTATAAGATTAAGTAAAATAAAGTTTAATATTGCAAGTAAATTGAACAAACTAAACTACGCAATTATTTTTTACGTTTTAGTGCATTTATTTCAGTAAACTTTTTTGGAGTCGGTTTTTCTTTTTGTAAAAATTTTTAATAACAGCTGATTGAGCTGCGTATTGGCGTATTAAGCTGCTGCTGCGATATCTTTAACCGTTTCCGAGATACAATTTTCGAGCGACAGCTCTCAGTTGATTTACTAATGAATCGTTAATGACTCCTCGGTCTTAATCACCTTAACAACTATGCGATTGTATTTTATTGATTCTTCAGGAAAGCGCTTTGTCTTCATCTCACGTGATATTAAGAGATGAAAAGTAAGATCAAAGTGAAGGTATAACTTCGCCTGGAATCCTCACTACTAAGGCACTGGTGGCAATAGACTTAGATAAAATGGTGGTACAAAGCTTGCCAAACGGCTTTTTCTAGTCCTAGCACCAACCAAACGGAATACACACATGTGCAACCCCTGCTGGACGACGAGTGCCCCGCCACTGTGGGGAATGAGGAGGCCGGGAGGGCCTCAAGGAAATCATCCTCCTTCGAGAGTGCCGTCGAGGTAGCGGCTCCCGCTCCCAGCAAGGACGCGGCGCCGGGGCGAGGTTCGCCAGCATCGCCTGTGGTGCGCCCTATGCGGGACATCACGCAGGACATGGTCGGGGTGTCGAAGGTTCGGCTCGTGAGGTGGGCGTCGGAGTGCGCCGCGAAGATTGGGGAGGCCCACAACATAAAGGGGAATGCGATGTTCTGCGGCTTGACCAAATGCCTGGAGGCGCTCGCCGCGGTGGACTCGGACGAGGAGATTGGGCGCCTCAAAGGGAATTACGCCGGCCTCGAGGAGGAGGTGAGGGAGCTTAAGCGGGAAGTCGCGGCACTCAAAGCCGCGGCGCAAGCGCCCACCCCGACCCAAGCGGAGGCCCCGAGCGTGGAGGCTCAGAAGGGGATGACGGAGTCCCTGCTAGAGGAACTCAAGAAGGACGTCCTGGGGGTGTTAAAGAAGGACCTTCTTGAGTCCCTGGGAGGCATGCTCACGGTGCGGATGGACGCGATGGAAAAGCGCCTCCCACGTGAGCCCCGCCGGAGATCGCCACTTGCGCACGAGAGGGCTGATGCGAGCTACGCCGAGGCGGCTGCGGGGCCAGCTAACGTCCCTCGTACCCACCCTGTTGAAGTGGCCCCAGGGCCTGGGCCTGATGGGGAGAGGCCACCATTGCCACAGAGGGCACCTAGGAGTGCACCGCATACGCGACCGGCTTCGCCTGCCCTGGCAGCGGCGGCCAGCACGCCGGCTAACGAGTGGCGGTCCAGGACGTCACGGAACGCCCGGGGCAGGGCCAGAAGGGCCGCCCGGGCCGCTAATGGGGGAGCCGACGCGCCGACGAGGACGGCTGCCGCGGGTTCTGTCCCCGCGGCCAGGCTGGTGCCGCCCAGATCTTCGGTCGTCACAGTGACCCTGAGGCCGGAGGCTGTCGAGAGGGGCGCAACGTACGCCTCAATTATGGAGAGGGCGGCTGGCGCCATCCAGCTAGAGGACCTGGGCCTGGAGGCGGTCCGGATGCGGAGCACGGCGGCTGGAGGCCGGAAATTGGAAATCCCCGGCGTCTCCAGCGGGCCGAAGGCGGAAGCGCTGGCGAGCAGGCTGCGCGAGGTGCTTGCGGGGGAGGCTGAGGTTGCCAGACCGTACCGGAAGGCGGAGTTGCGCCTGGTGGGTCTGGCCGAGGGGGTCAATCCCGAGAGAGTGGCGGAGGCCGTGGTGGCGAGGACGGGCTGCCCTCCGGAACAGGTGTCCTTAGGTGAGCTACGGACCGGCCCGTGGGGTAGAAATACCATGCTGGTCCGGCTCCCAATTCTGGTGGCCAAACGGTTGGCGGAGGCGGGCTGCCTAAATATCGACTGGGTACAGGCCCAAGTTGTGGTGCTGGAAAGGCTCCCTCTGAGGTGCTTCCGCTGCTACGGTACGGGTCACACGAAGTACGAGTGTGACTCAACCGTCGACCGTAGCACCCTCTGCTTCCGCTGCAGTGCCCCTGGGCACCAGGCAGCGGACTGCACAGCAGAGAAAGCGGAGTGTGGGGTGTGCCTACAGGCCAAGCTCCCGCACGACCACCAGCTGGGAGGGAGGGCATGCCGACCCCCGGTGATAAAGCCTGCGAGGGCCCTTTGGACAAGGCCCCCCCCTGCGGCGAGGGAGAGTAATGCGTCCATGGACGTGGCGGAAGTGCCAGAGGGACCGGGCGCGGGCGCGGAGAAGGGAAGCCCCCCAGTAGTCAAAGTGTAAATAGTGTATAGTGCGTGTTGTATATATTGGTGTGTTTCATAAATGTATGTGTGTGTGCACGTGGGCCGGCGGGTCGTTCAGAAGGCGGGCACTGGCATGGGTATCTTCAGCATACCACCCCAAGTGCCCGGGGCCCGTCTGTCTTGTCTTTGTTGTGTCTCTTTACATCGTTGTTGTTCTCTGTTTGTTGATGTTTTGCTGCGTTGAGTACGTCTTGTCGTGTGTATGTATGTGTGGCTGTGTGCATGCCCCCCCCAGGGCGTGGGCACGGTCGTTTGGATGTGTGTGCTCCTGTGCTCAGGCACAGACTGCACACATGCGGTCAAGCGGGGCGACGCGCCCGCTGAGACGGCTCCGTTGCCGATGGGCAACAGACGGTGGGGGAACCGAGAGCGGCAATATAACGCTGCCCTCCTCCCCCGAGCCTTAGGCTCGGATGTCCCGGCTGCGCGCCTATGTCCCGGCATAGGTTGCACAGGCTGGTGGTGTTCCCTGTGTGGGACCGCGGTCCCACGTCCGGGGCCGCGGTATCACACAGGGAAGAAGCGGAGGGGGGGTCGAGGGAAACCTCTTCCCCCCCCCCCCCCCCGAGGAGGGCCGCGGCCTAGTGTTGAGGAGCACTAGGCTGCATTGCACAAGCCCTCCTCCCGTTTGGGGAGCGGACTGTATCTGCCAGTCTGCTCCCGGTGGTGCAGGGGACCCAGGTCTAACTGGGTCCGCAGCATGAGGCGTCCGCGGGTTGTATCAGGGTACCGCGGCGCCGCTATATGCTCCTGATGGCAGATGTCGGTTCTTTTACCGGGTCGGGCCCGTATGTCCTTACTCACCCGTTCCCCCCACGGGGGGGCGGGTGGGGACATATGGGTTCCAGCCCCGGACAGTGCATGGGGTTCTCACTCTCCTCTTGAGGCCTCATGCCAGTGCAGAGAAGCATTTTCTCCGACTAAAACAAAGAAAAAAAAAGGGGTTGCACATGTGAGTATTCGGTATGGTTGGTGGTAGGATTAAATGATTACAATTAACTCACTAACCGCCTCTGTGGTTAAGTGGTTAGGACTACCCCGGTCTCGGGGTGCAAATTTGGGAACCTCCTCGTGGTGCACCTTGGGGTAAGGCCTCTCGGCCTATGTTCAGCGTGGGACAAGGGGCTTTATGCTAATCCCTGGCGCGCATTCTGGGCGTCGAATAATGTAGGCGGTGCCCCTTCTGGGCCCGCACCCCCTTCAAAGCGCGTCCCTTCTGGACCGCACAGCGGGTCACTCGGACCTGCGGGGGGGATCTCCACGTGCGTGCCCACTCTGGGCCGCACGCTCGCCGCTCACTCCTGAGCGGCTTTGAGGGGAGTTTTGACGGCGCCCCTTCTGGCCGTCGTTACACGGGGTGGGAACGGGGTAGTCGGCGCCCCTTCTGGGCGTCCTTTAGCGTCCGCTCGGGCTAATGGCTCGAGCGGCGTGAAACCGGAGGTGCCCGGTGCGGGTGGCGACAGTTCTGTCTGTGCGGCCGAGAGGGATTCAATGGAGCAGGACCTGGCATTGCGGAAGCGTGCGCTGGTTGTCGACGGCTCCAGCGACGAGTCCGTCAGGCTCCGCAAGGGGAAGGGCTCTGGGGTAAAGAGGGTCGCCCTGGAATCTGGCGCCGTGGAGTATCGTTCCAGGACCGTGGAAGAAATCGAGGAGTTCTTGGCCCCGATGTCGAGGCAGGAAGTTATGGAGGAGGCGTGCGCGTGCCTGGTGGAGCTGACGGAAGACGTTACCGCTGGCAAGAAGATCCGCCCGGTTGCGATCCGGGACGCGTGCAACCTTATGTTGGTGTGCGTAGAGGCGCTCTACGAAGCGACCGTGGTGAATGACGTCCTGCGTCTAACGCAGGAGAACAAGGGCCTCCGCCTGGAGATGGCCAGGGCGCGGGTCGAAATGAAGTACCTGCGGGAGGCAAAAATAGAGGGCATGCTGGAGGCCCTAAAGAGGGAGGTGCTGGAGTCACTGGGAGGGCGACTGGCCAGCATAGAGAGTCGCCTTCCAGCCGACCCCCCACCTGATGGCCGCTGCTGGCGAGTGATGGTGGGGTGAGCTATGCCGGGGTGGCTGCTGGAGCCCATGGCGCCCCCGGTGCTCCCCCGAGGGATCCGGCTTCGGGACCGGTGCCCGCCCGGGAGGAGTGGCGGACCGTCGCCTCTAAGAAGGCCAGGGCGAGGGCCAGGAGGGCCGAGGCTGCGGCTGGCCGGGCCCCGCAGGAGGGAGGCATCGAGCCGAGAAGGGCGAAGAGTGCGAAGTCCACCCCCAAGGTGAGGCTGGAGCCGGCGAAATCGTCAGTCGTCACCGTGACGATTAAGCCGGAGGCTCTGGCCAAGGGGATGACATACGCCTCGGGGTTAGGCCCCGCGATGAAGGAGATCGGTTTAGGGGAGCTCGGCTTGGACTGTGTCCAGGTGCTGCAGAGCGCGGCAGGGGGACGCAAGCTGGAGCTCCCGGGCGTTGACAGCGCCCCCCTAGCCGACACATTGGCGGATCGGCTGAGGAAGCTAGTGCCGGAGGACGTGGTGGTAGCCAGGCCGTGCCGGATGGCTGAGGTTCGACTAGTTGGCGTCAACCCGAAAATGGCGGACACAGGCGTGGAGATAGGGAGGGCGATCGCGCTCTCGACGACCTGCAGGGCTAAACAGGTGATCATGGGGCCGATCCGGACCGACCCGTCGGGGCGGAGTTCCGCCGTGGTCCGGCTCCCGGTCGAGGCGGCGAAGAGCTTGGTGGAGAATGAGTTCGTCGTCTTTGACTGGGCGTGGGCGCGGGTTGAGGCCCTTGACAGGCGCCCCACTAGGTGCTACATATGTTACGCCGTGGGCCACATTAGTTATACCTGTAACTTAAAGGCCCGCCGCGGCGCGCTGTGCTTCCGGTGCGGCGCCCCGGGGCACAGGGTGGCCGAGTGTGGGGCGGAGAAAGCGGACTGCGGCGTCTGCAGAGAGGCGGGGCTCCCCCATGACCATCACATGAGGGGGAGGAGTTGTCACCCTCCAAGGATGAGGGCGAAGTGGGCCCCTTGGCCGCGGGCTCCACCTGTGGCGAGGGAGGGCGTTGCGCCTATGGAGGTGGTGGAGGTGCCGGCGAGGCCGGACGTGGGGCAACCGGCGGAGGGAGGGTCGAGGGCGGCAGTATAACGCCGCCCTCCCCCCCCCAAACCTAGGGCTCAGATGGCCGGGTTGTGGACCTATGCCCTGGCATAGGTTGCACAGGCTGGTGGTGTTCCCAGTGTGGGACCGCGGTCTCACGTGTGGGGCCGCGGTCTCACGTGTGGGGCCGCGGTCCCACACAGGGAAGTAGCGAAGGGGGGGGGGGGGTCGAGAGAAACCTCCTCCCCCCCTAGGAGGGCCGCGACCTAGTGTTGAGGAGCACTAGGCTGCATTGCACAAGCCCTCCTCCGGTTTGGGAGCAGCCTGAACCTACCAGGCTGCTCCTCAGGGGCAGGGGACCCAGGCAAAACTGGGTCTGTAGCGGGCGGCGTTTCCCGGGGCGTATTAGCACGGTACCGGGGCGCCGCGTCGCGGTATGAAGGAAGGTGTCGGTTCTTTTACCAGGTCGGGCTCGTATGTCCTTACTCACCCGTTTCCCCCACGGGGGGGCGGGTGGGCACATATGGGTTCCAGCCCTGGACAGTGCATGGGGTGTCTCACGTTCTCGAGGCCTCATGCCAGTGCAGAGAAGCATTTTCTCCGACTAAAACAAAGAAAAAAAAAGGACTAACCCGGTCTCAGACTCCGGGTCACAGGTTCGATTCCCAGCAGGGGTTGCACATGTGTGTATTCGGTTTGGTTGGTGCTAGGACTAGAAAAGCCGTTTGGCAAGTTTTGTACCACCATTTTATCTAAGTCTATTGCCACCAGTGCCTTAGTAGTGAGGATTCCAGGTGAAGTTATGCCTTCACTTTGATCTTACTTTTCATCTCTTAATATCAGGTGAGATGAAGACAAAGCGCTTTCCTGAAGAATCAATAAAATACAATCGCATAGTTGTTAAGGTGATTAAGACCGAGGTGTCATTAACAGTGGTTTATTAGTAAATCAACTGAATAAGAGTACAGTGGCATCGGTACGTCATTAGATAATGATGTGCATCGGGAATGATGATTAAGACCGAGGAGTCATTAACGATTCATTAAAAAATCAACTGAGAGCTGCCGCTCGAAAATTGTATCTCGGAAACGGTTAAAGATATCGCTCTGGGACCCAGCGCAATCGATTCAAATGGGGGGGTTTTAATTTTTTTTTTTTTTTTAGTTTTGTAAACGACTTGAACTAGCTCAGCGGGGGCCAGAACCAGACCAGTTTGAGTGAGCCAGAACTCTCGAATCCCTACTACTGGTCTCAAAGATTGTTCCTGGTTTAACGTTAACAACCTGCTATTAAACGATAAAAAAAAACAAATGTATAAGATTCGTATTGCCTGACGTGAAGAAGGTAAAAACCAGTGTACAAATTAAAGATTGCTATGTGAATCCTGCGGACACCACTGTGTTTCTAGGCATCACGTTGAATGCTAACCTCAGTGGGGCTCACATATAGCAAAAGTGTCGAGTAGACTTAGCTCTGCGGCTTATGCAGCAATGAAGATCCGTCAGATAGCTGACGTTGATATAATTAGATTGTTTATTCAGTTACTTTCATAGAGTAATGTCGTGCGGCATTTTACTGAGGACAAATGCTGCCGACATTCAAACTATCTAAGAGGGCTATTCGATCACTTTATAATCTTAAGGCTGGAGACTCCCTTATTGAGAGATTTAAGCCGCGACGAAAGAAGTCTTCGTTTATGCATTCGACCGTCAATTCAAGTCACAGGTTTTAAAAGATAAGTTAATTAGGGTACAAGTGACAGCAATTCCTTATAAGCAAGCAATTACTTAATATCCTTTATTTAGTGTTAGAGTGTTAAGCTAGTGGAAGAATATGGAGGGTCACATTAAAAGCTGCTGTCAAATTACCTGATAAATTGAAATTTAATGTACTCAATTATTGAATATAGGTTCCACCTTAATGAAACTTCAAAGATTAACGAATTTTTTAGGACTTCACACAAATTCATATTTTATGTTTGCACCATTTATCACGTAGCGTCGAGGGGACGTTAAGACAAGGCAATCGCACAGCTCGGTCGAAGCGAATAGAGAGAGTCGAAGGCATTGTCCTAATACAACGCGATAACGTCGACACCCGTACTACTGGTTCTCGATCGCACTGTCAACTTGAACTTGTTCACGACACACATAACTCATAGTATCACTCCGGGAAACCATATCTAAAAACCGCAAGAATCAAAACGGTGGTACGGGTGTCGAGCGCAGTAAACGAACGAGAAAGAGGCTAGACCGTTTCGTCTGCTCCTATCCTAACATCCACCCGCATGAACTGCAGTTACTCCGTGATCATGGTGCAAGCAACTGCGCTGAAATATCGTGGACTCAAAATCTACGACTCAAACATGGTAATAATCCCGTTTTTTCATAAAAATAGTTAATGGCATCTATGTGTTCTGACAAATCAGAGATAAGATAGCCAGTTCTCAGTAGTTGAGGAGATTCTGGCTGAAGCGCACCTTTAGCATTATCGTTACTTACCATCAGATGAGATAAAAAACAAGTGCTTACCCGTTGTAGACTAAAAAAAACTATGAAACAGCCGATTTTATTTTTGAAATTTCATAGTTGTTCCCATACAACTAGTTGTGATTTGCATTTAATAGGATGGCCTAGTTGCGGAATCACCTATTTATAGACCTACTATAACCGTGTCACGTAGCGGTAAAAGAATACTACCACCCCCTCTCTTCCCTTGGGTGTCGTAAAAGAAGACTTGCGGACTAAAGACTGTACATACATACACCAGCATAGAGCGGCGATGGACTCACCACCTGTCACAATTAAAAAGTAAGAACTTTGAATCGTCCAAATCTTTTTTAACCTGCCACCCATTCAGGACGTCATTTTTTAACTGTGGCAAAAAACTGGCGCAAGAAACCACAGCGCACAGAATTGTTTCTGTGCGCTGTGGTTTCTTGCGCCCGTTTTTTACAAAAAAATAATAATATGTCGTTACCAGGAATGCTCTAAGTTACCAGGTCATAAAATACGTACGTACGTATAGTAAGTATTAATTAATTATAAACAATTAGAAATAACTGTTAGAGTACTTGGAGAATTTCAGATCCAAGCTGTTTTGTCTTTTGTGTGACACTTTATGACGAGTATGAAAGCTTTTATTTGAATTGGATTTTAAATTTAATAAGATCTAATTTCTGAATATCATTTGGTACTTTGTTGTTTAATCTTTTAGAAACACAGTGTTGTCCACAGAATTCACATTCTTATCTTTAATGTACAAATTAATAGTTTTTACTTGCTTAACATTAGGCAATACCAATCTTACACATTTGGTTTTTCCATCGTTTAATAGCAAGTTATTTACACTAAACCAGTAAACAATCTTTAAGATCGTATTATTCACATCGTCATAATTTGGGTGTCGTCGTTTCACTTTGAATAAAAGTGAAGTATCATCAGCAAACAATACTATCTCATGACTGTCTTTTACAAAATAAGGTAAGTCATTAATATAAACCAAAAACAAGAATGGACCAAATATTGAACCCTGCGGAACTCCCATTGTAACCACTGATCCCGGAGATCTTTTACCGTTTATGTCGACCTTCTGAATCCTGTTACTCAAGTATGAGATTAGAAGGGTAATTCTATAGTGGTTAAGCTTCCCGACCAAAGTTTCATGTAAAACACAATCGAAAGCCTTGGGTAAATCACAAATTATCCCTAGGGCATTATGTGATTCCACCCAGGTATCAAATATTTGGATTAATAGCTCAATAGCAGCGTCAGTTGTTGAGCGACCCCATAAAACCATACTGTTTACAATGTAAAAGTTTATTTGTATGAAAATGAATTTGAATTTGGTCTAGCATCAACTTTTCAAAAAATTTACTAAATGTGGGTAGCACCGAAATAGGTCTAAAATGAGAGGCGTCAGAAGTGCTACCTGATTTAAATAATGGAATTATTTTACTATGTTTCATTAGGTCAGGTAAAAATCAAAAAAATCAAAATCAATATCTCTTTATTCAGTAAACTTAGAATAAGCATTTTGAATCGTCAAAAGTTAAAGGATGGACGGGCACCCGCCCACCCACCCCGCCCATTCAGGAAGTCTTTTAACTGTGGAGAAGAACGGGCGCAAGAAACTCCACAGGTTTATAATAATATAGAAGTAATGACATTTACAAAACAATATGTCGTTACCAAATCATACAACATACAATTAAACAAATTATGAGCGTCAATACAAGTTGGAACATGCCCTCCCTGTCATAGAAGGACATTTTCCATTACAACAAAAAAAAAACATTTGATACGATTACAAAAAACAGGTATTGCTCGATTATAAATAAAATGAACAACGTCTTACAGTATCTTTGAAATAAAAAGAAAAACTATTAAATACTACCAATAAAAAAAATAAGATTGCAAGAGCAGACCAGCCTCCACAGGCGGCACCCGTTCACGAGTATGACATGTGAATCAGCCATCGCTTCGCTCAACCATGTTTTAGGGAACGTAACGACCCGACGCACATGCCACCACCGCAGAGACACTTTAAGAGAGCATGACACACTCGAACAACTCCAACGAAAGCAAGAGAACAATAAGACAACTTTAAACGCAACATAAATTTTGAGTGGGTACCTTTGTCTGTAAGACACTGCTGTTAAAGGCTATCATACCAGCGTAAAATTAATTATTAAAAAAAATTATTTTTATCTGCAAGAAAGCGGCAAACATCATCGTTGGTTTATTTATTTATTTATTTAGACACAATAACAGTTCACAAACCATGACAGATACTTAAAATTAATCTTATACTTTAAACACACGTTAGCTTGGAACCTATTAAAATTGTGCACAACATTCACATAAAATATATATACCTAAAGTTAATTACTTTCGATGAGCATAAAGTAAAGTTATAAGAATGTTCCTATATACAAAAATTTGGAAAAACATTACTTAAATGAAATATTCACAAAAAAAAAAGAAAAAAAAAATGTTGAGCTCCTAGATTTAACTACTGTTCTAAACAAATGAAATAAAATTGGTTGCCTGTAAAGTCGGTATACGGGCGAAAGTTTTACGTGACAACGACTTTGAGTGGTAAAATAATTTTAATGTGAATATTCATTCGTATAGTAGGAAGAAGGATGAAATAATAGTAACAATTTAAAACATTTATTTATACAAAGAATTATATTTAAAAAATTCTCTAGTGCTGCGCGCGCGGCAGACCGATCATAGTTGAGTGGGAGAGAGACGCAAGGCATTCGGCGGGCCTCTCTCTCGTTCGGTGACTCATCGTAACGTTACCGAGCGTTACACTTTTTCATAAGTGACTCCCAGCCGCAACCTAATTTAAGACGTTGTCACGTCAAAAAAAATATTGCTAAGAAAATAAAATGTGAAAATATTATTATAACCAGGCTGTTTTGTCTTCTAAATATTCTTTGACTGTATAATAACCTTTCTTATGTAAACAAGATTTTACATGATTCTTAAACTTATCTAAAGGTAAATCTTGTACAGTACTTGGTATTTTATTATAATAGTGTATACCTTGCCCCAAGAAAGAGCCAAGAACCTTTTGTAACCTAAACAGTGGCATTACTAGTTTTGACTTACTTCTAGTATTGAAATTGTGTACATCACCGTTTAGAAAAAGAGTTAATATTGCACCGCACAAAAACTATACAATTATAAATATATTGCGATGCAACAGTAAGAACACCAACTTCCTTAAAAATATTTCTCAGAGAAGTTTGAGATCCCAGTCTATAAATGGTTCTTATTGCTCGTTTCTGTAAAATAAATATAGTTTTAATTGATATTAATGTAATGTAGTATGGCGTCCTTTTGTGGGGAACAGCGGCTGATGCCGCTGTTCCCCACAAAAGGACGCCATACGACATGACACTGTGAAAATAACTAAAGTAAACAGTCCTAGCAGTTTCAACATCTGTTAATTGTCTAATTTTTCTAATGGCGTAAGCTGCTGAACTGAGTTTGCCGGCCAAATTCGATATATGCGGATTCCATTGGAGTTTTGAGTCCAGGGTTATCCCTAGGAAAACTGTCGAATCTACCAAATCTAATTTATCACCATTCATTCTAACATCGGTTTGTTCGGTCTTGACATTTGGTAGTGTAAATTTAATACATTTCGTTTTTTTAGCGATTAGCTGTAAATTGTTAGCAGTAAACCAACTAAATACCTCTGAGAGAGCATTGTTTACATCGTCAAAATTATTCTTATTCCTAGTCACATTAAAAATGAGTGAAGTATCATCTGCAAACAATACAATATCACAGAAGTCTTCTACAAAGAATGGCAAGTCATTGATATATATCAAAAATAAGAAAGGGCCAAGAATTGACCCTTGTGGAACTCCCATTTTTACATGAGAACCGGATGACTTAGTTCCATTAACATCGACAGTTTGTGTTCTAGAACTAAGATAAGACTGTATCAATTTAAGCGCAAAACCTTTGAGACCATAATAATTTAACTTCATCGCCAGTGTTCGGTGCTCAACGCAATCGAAAGCCTTGGACAGGTCGCAGAAAACTCCAAGAGCGTTCTGAGACCCCTCCCAGGCATCAAATATATGTTTTATTAGAGCAACACCTGCATCAGTAGTGGAACGCCCCTTTGTAAAACCAAATTGCTTACTATGTAAAAGATTATTTAAGTTAAAGAAAGTATTCTACTAACTGTTCGAGAATAATTTTTTCATAAATCTTACTAAGTGCTGGTAGTATTGAAATTGGTCGATAGTTACTGGGGTCTTCTTTATTTCCCGATTTAAATAAAGGTATAACCTTACTAAACTTCATAAGATCAGGAAAGATTCCCTTATCAATACAGTTATTAAATATGTCAGCAAGATAGGGTGCAATAGAATATATAATATTCTTAATTATCTTTATAGACATGCCCCACAAATCACCTGTGTTTTTCATTTTTAGTGATTTGAAACTTATAATAATATTATTAGAGTTAATATATTGAAAATTAAAAGAAAAATTACATTTGGGTACATGTTCTTCGAGAAAAGATTGTGCCACCACTGGTGATGAATTTAAATTAGAGGTTGTTACCACAGGTATATTTATGAAAAAACAGCATTTATGGTAAAACAGCATAGTCAATGCATTCGTTAAATATGCAAGCTAAAACTGGAGCTATTGTCATAATTACTGATTTAGCGACGTTCACGGCATTACCCCACAGATCAGCAGTTTTCTTTTATTGAGAGTGTTAAATGTTTTTATTATTTCTCTAACACAATTTTTTTGAAAACTGAAATTACTTTTACAATTTTTTACATTCTCCTTTAAAACAGATTCAGCTCCAATGGGGGAGGAAATCAAGGCGTTTGTGTTTGAAACTGAAATATCAGTAAAAAAACCTCTCAAATGCTGCAGCAACATCAGCATCAGAAGTCGATGTTTTATTATCATAATTAAATTGTACTCATTATTACGACTTTTGACTTTTCCTGTTTCACTATTTATAATATTTCATGTCTTTTTTATTTTGTTATTACTATTCTTAATCTTAGAACTCAAATAGTTTGCCTTGGCTTGGCTGAGCTGGGCACATGTGCAGTCGCTATTTGGTAAAAAGTGGACTATGGCAGACAATTGCTTTTGCGGTCCTCATAGCCTAATCGCTGACGGGTTAGTCAGCGATTCGGGGATACCTAATAGTCGTGATTCGTGAGTCTATCTTCGGTAAATGTAATAAATCAAATGAGAAACCATATTTTTCGTCAGTATTTATATTCGAATTAGAATATTAAAATAATCCCAGTACATTTACTGGTAGGTAACTGAATGGAAATAACGTGCTAAATAATTTTAGGTAGATATCTAAAATATTATACTTTATAAGTTATGCAGCATGTAAGCAAGCTTTATGGTGTTTCGCCGGCCGCTGCTGCCGCGGCACGCTCGCTTCACGCTTGACTCGCGCGTTGTTTTAATCACGGCTCAATCCTAACCTAAATAAGTTAGGCTTATCTATGGCAATTAATTAAATGGTCCTTTTATAAAAATATTTTTATCTGCAAGAAAGCGGCAAACATCATCGTTGGTTTATTTATTTATTTATTAAGACACAATAACAGTTCACAAACCATGACAGATACTTAAAATTAATCTTATACTTTAAACACACGTTAGCTTGGAACCTATTAAAATTGTGCACAACATTCACATAAAATATATATACCTAAAGTTAATTACTTTCGATGAGCATAAAGTAAAGTTATAAGTATGTTCCTATGTACAAAAATTTGGAAAAACATTACTTAAATGAAATATTCACAAAAAAAAAAGAAAAAAAAAATGTTGAGCTCCTAGATTTAACTACTGTTCTAAACAAATGAAATAAAATTGGTTGCCTGTAAAGTCGGTATACGGGCGAAAGTTTTACGTGACAACGACTTTGAGTGGTAAAATAATTTTAATGTGAATATTCATTCGTATAGTAGGAAGAAGGATGAAATAATAGTAACAATTTAAAACATTTATTTATACAAAGAATTATATTTAAAAAATTCTCTAGTGCTGCGCGCGCGGCAGACCGATCATAGTTGAGTGGGAGAGAGACGCAAGGCATTCGGCGGGCCTCTCTCTCGTTCGGTGACTCATCGTAACGTTACCGAGCGTTACACTTTTTCATAAGTGACTCCCAGCCGCAACCTAATTTAAGACGTTGTCACGTCAAAAAAGCTTTACTTAACTTAAACCTTAACCTGATTAGATGACTTTATAGAGGCTATATATGATTTTAGAGTTTGATGGAAAATATCCACTTCCTTACTAATCTTATTGTCGTTTCTAAACATAGTGAACAGTGGATCATTATGCGATACATTGTATGTCGTCAAAGGCCCATAAAAGAATTTCTGAGTACGGTATTTTCCAATCATGAGCTCAACTTCATTCAGCAATTTAGTAGCATCCCATATCGAATATACAAGCTAATAGTATGACAAATCCTTGTAAAGACCGTCTACTCTCTAAGGTGTCAATTTGAAAATATCTTAACCTATCTTCATATGACGGAAGTTTTTGCCTTAAACCCATTTTGGAGCTTAGATGTCTCAAAAAGCGCTTCTGTACAGACTCAATCCTGTCCCTATGTTGATCATAGTATGGAGCCCAAACTGACGAGCAATACTCCAACACACTGCGAACCAGTGCATTGTATAACAAGACTATACTGTTTGGATCTTAATAAAAAACCGATTGTTTTATTGCATTTAGACACAATACAGTCGTAATGCCGTCTAAACGATAGCTTGGAATAAATCCATACCCCCAGATCTTTTACTACAGTCTCTCTCGTTAATTCTACATTATTAATACTATAAGGATAATTTACAGGATTCCTTTTTCTGGAGAATATTAGTAGATGACACTTGCTAACATTAAGCGACATGTTGTTTTTTTTAACACCAATCTAAGAGTACTTCAATATCTCTTTGCATTGATAAACAATCTGTAGCCTCAGTAATTTTAGGTAAGGTCCTCAGTAAGGTTAGGTTAGGTTAGTGACAATAACGGCGAAGCGCAAGAACTTAGTAGTCTTTTAGGCTATAACTTAGAAGGGGTCTATATTGGATCGCCGAATTTTTTGTTCTCCTAATTGTCAATGGCACACTAACCATACGCCTTAATTTTTTTCGCACAATTTTACTTTTTCTATTTATTTATTTTAAATTAATTACCTGTTGCACTTACAGCAACGCCAAGGCGTGTAACAGGTCATCACATAACATAAAAAATTACAAAGTAAGTAATTAAGTACATAACATATTTTACAAAAAAAAAACAAAAAAAATATGGACAGCTAAACAATACAAACATATTTTTAGTTAAAAATATTTTTTCTTACTGATTACCTACTTAAAAAACTTATACAATAATTTATAAATATATTTAATTTCATATAAAATATGTCTACCTCTGGTTCCTGAGCAATCAAGGCGTTGAGTAGCCTGATGGCTTGGGCCGTAGGGGCGAAATGAGCGGTTTGCGTGCGCGTCGGAGGCACCGCTAGCAGGCGCCGCGCGTGCGCCCGCCGCACTCGCGGTGGTGCTATGAGCGAGCACTGCGACAGAGTGGTGGGGTTGTCGATGCTGCTATTTAGTAGCAGGTAATAGTGGACCATGACAGCACACTTGCGCCTTAATTCTAGACTGTTCATTCCTACCAATAGGGACGGATATAGATAACGGTAGTATCCAAACAGCTTGTTGTATAGATGGCGAGCAAATTTTTTTTGTACCTTTTCTACCATTAGTTTGTACTTAGCTTCGTGAGGATCCCAGACTATAGAGTTGTACTCTAGTTTACTTCTCACGAATGCATACAAAAGAGTGATGATAGTGCTCCTATCGTTAAAGCGAGATGCTTGCCTCATGACGAATCCTAGTGATTTGTAGGCTCCGGCACACACTTCAACGATGTGTCCGTTGAAAGTTAAGCCTGTGTCTAGGGTGAGGCCTAAGTCGCGAATCTGCGTCACACGATCGAGAGTGACGCTATTCATGGTGTAAGAGTAGGAGATGGGTGAACGAGCATGAGTGAATGTAATGGTTTTACACTCAGACGTGTTGAACTCTAGTTGATTACGTTCACTCCATGCGACAACGCCATCGATGTCCCTCTGCAACGCCTCGCAATCAGAGACACTTCCTATACCCAAGAAAAGCTTTAAATCATCAGCAAACATAAGGCACCAAGCTAACCCGACGACGTGCAAGCGTGCTACCTTGACTCACACCAGAGCAGGTCACATGATACGATTCAGAGCGGTAATGCTGGAGTTGTACGTGTTGCAAACGAATATGAAAGTAACTCGAAAAAAGTTGAAGTAATTTAGGGGTGAATCCTATATGTAAACATTTTCTAAGTAGAATGTCAGTATGGACACGGTCAAATGCCTTTTTAAAATCAAAATACGCGGTATCTACTTGCTTTTTTAAGTCCATTTCAACAGCGACGTAATCCACGAAATTTATATGATTAGTAACAGTAGACCTGCCTGCCCTAGAACCATGCTGAGCGTCGGTAAACTACGGAGTGATCTGCCTGGTAATTTCGCGGTTCAGAATGATTTCAAATACCCTGCCGAATGACGAGAGAACAGCTATCAGCCTATAGCTTTCTACCTCTGATCGGGAACCACTCTTAGGTATAGGGGTGACCCTAGATACTTTCCACCTATTAGGGTAGGTAGCAGTTTTCAAAGCCAAATTGTATATAAATAAGAGTGGTGATTCTAAAACATCTAAACAGTCTTTCATGATGTACGGTGGTATGCAATCGGGACCAGCCGAAGAGTGAGCTTTTAATCGGCGAACTGCTACGAGTAACTTAAGTTCACGCGGGGTAATGCTATCAACAGCAATGCGGTGGGAGGAATTGGCCGGGTTAGGTACGGTGACGTCATCAACTGATACCATTGGATTAGTGGTCAAAAACACTGATCTAAAATAAGCAGCAAAAGCGTTTGCAGCATCAGTGCCAGAAACGGTTCTGCCTTCATATTTAAACGCATGACCAGTTTGCCTTGTGGATTGTTGATCCTTTATAAATTTCCAAAAACGTTTCGGATTACGTCTAATGTCAGTCTCCGTTTGGTTAATATATACGCTATATGTCTTATCGATTAGTTCCTTAACTTTCTGTCTGTAAAATTTGAACATATCCCAATTAAACAGTTTTAGCTCCTCTCTGAATCTTTTTAGATGAAAATGTTTAGTTTTGATGTAATTAATTATTTGAGATGTAAACCAAGTCGGATAGTGGTACCGTGAATCACGCATATAGGGTCGTTTTAATGGAACACAACTGTTTATACGTTGACTCAAGATGTCATAAAAAATGTTAACCGCCGTATCTACCTCAGTAGCCTGATACACCGCGTCCCAGTCTATACAGGCAAGACTAGTGTACAACGAATGGAAATCCGCTTTGCGGAAGTTCCATTCGGGTGGTAAATCGTCGCCGACAGAGTGCGCAGGGCGCGCGCGGGTGGCGCCGTCTCGCGGGCGCGCCGACCGCGCGCTGCGCACGGTCACCGCGAGCGGCGGGTGGTAAGCGTCCGCGGGGACCACGGGTGCAGCGCCACTCGTCTGAATCCACTCATCGCCTAGATTACTCAGTACCAGATCTAACATTCCATCATATTTGTTAGTAATAGTGTTGTATTGCTTAAATTTACAGTAACTTAACATACAGTCATACTGCATTATAGAATTTTGCCCGCATGAATTTAAATTGAAATCTCCTAAGACAACTAAATGTGTTAAGCTCATTTTCACTTTGCCTAATTCTTTATCGCCGAATTTAAACTTCCCAAATGCGACATTAGGCGGAACCATTCATAATCCCTACTATTTACAATTACTAAATTGTAATCCGCACAAAGTTTAACCGCACAAGATTATAACACTTAGGGTGAATTCGACCAAACTAGATTAAGGTCTTATACCTAGATTAAACGCCGAATTTGTATGGACTAATCTCGGAGTAAGTCTTATTCCAGTTTGGTCAAATCCACCCTTAATCATTTTTATATCGCAAAATAACTTTGCAAGTTACTTAATTGCGTGCATGCAAACAAGCATGCACGCAACCAAGCATACAGCATGCAAGCACAAGTCTAACCTGGTTAGGTTGCATGCTGTACGTATGCTTGCCTGCATGCAGCATGCCCCGCTGCGCTTCGCGATTGTCTTAAATTTCTAACCTATCACGTGACCAACAGGAGTAGGGCAGCTAGTATTTCTGTCGGGTCTGTGGAACCTGCTGCTGGACCCTCTGCTAAAGGACTTGGAGAAATGATAGGTCACAGCCCAAGCCTTTGCAGACGACGTCATCCTGGTCTTTGTGGGAGGGACCGGGAGGGAGATCCAAGATTTAGCGAATCCAATTATGCGCGTGTTGAGGAGTGGGGTGTCAAAAATAAGCTTAAATTTGCTCCACATAAAACAAACAGTTTAACCATCACCAACAAACTCAAATTTGACACCCCACGCCTCAGCATGGGCGGAATAGAGATTCAAAGCCAGGACAGGATTAAACTCCTCGGTCTCACCATAGACTAACTTTTAACGATCATGTAGCAAATGTGTGCAGAAAGGCAGCCAACGTTTATAAACACCTAACAAGGGCTGCGAGGGTGAACTGGGGACTCAACCCGGAGGTGGCCAAATCCATCTACATTGCTGCGGTGGAACCAATTGTAACGTATGCAGCCGCGGCCTGGTCCTCAGCCGCGGACAAGGTCATGACGCGTAAGCGGCTGGATGCGTTGCAGCGGGGCTTCGCTCAGAAAATGTGTAAGGCGTATCGGACAGTATCGCTCAACTCTGCTCTGGTACTGACCGGGACACTCCCCCTGGACCTCCGTGTTTAAGAGGCAGCCGCCCTTTATGAGGCCAGAAAGGGGGTGCCCCGGCCTGATCTACGTGGCAGAGACATCGAGATACCACACCCGGCACTCCACCTACCACACCCGGCAGAACAGACAGCACTGGAGCTCACGCCGATCACGCAGGACATACAGATATACACGCATATGCACGACATCCGCATTTACACAGATGGCAGCAAAATTGATGGCAGGGTTGGCGCGGCGCTATCCTTGTGGAATAGCACTGGCGAAACCAGGGCCATCAAGCTTGCATTGCCATCCTAGAGCACGGTGTATCAGGCTGAGCTCCTCGCACTACACAAAGCCTCGGAAGTGTTGCTTAGTAGGAAGGAAGTATCTTTTGGAATCTATAGCGACTCCATGGCAGCTCTCCAGACCGTCACAAACGTGGCTTCCCTCCATCCCCTTGCGGTGAACATGCGCAAAAACATAAGGATTGCATCCAACCAGGGCAAAAATGTCCACTTGTTCCGGATAAAAGCGCACGCAGGATTGGAGGGAAATGAGAGAGCCGACTAACTTGCCAAGTAGGCCACTATAGGTTCCAAGAGAAAGCCGGACTACGACTTGTGCCCGGTCTCATTTGTCAAGAGAATCATCAGAAGTGAGTCTCTTGATAAATGGAACGCAAGGTACAAGTCTAGCGACACAGCCGAGGTGACCAAGATGTTCTTCCCAGACGCCACAAAAGCTTACTAAATCACCCGGAAGCTTACGCACACACACCTCACCACACAGGCTCTCACAGGACACGGCGGGTTTTCCGCATACTTGAACAGGTTCAAGTGTAAGGATAGCCCGTCGTGCGTCTGTGATCCTGATACACACGAGACCCTCCAACACATCCTCTCCGAGTGCCCTATACACGCTCTGGAGAGGCTAAACATGCAGATACAAGCAGGTGTCAAAATAGAGCCGGCAAACTTCCCTGAGTTAATAAGTGGAGAATACAGAAATACTTTTATAGAATATTGCGTTAAAATTGTTAATATAGTTATTAAAAGAAAGAAATAAGGTTTAGAATTAAAAATAAGTTTAAGAAAATGTTACGTTGTAAATTCAGGGCCCTGTCTGCCTTTACTAATCTACAAAAGAGGTTTGCAATGGTTGAATAGTACTTACCTGAAATCATTGTTTTTGAATGATCGGGTTTCCAAAAATAGTAATCATTGTGGCTTGTTAGACTAAAATCCATTTTTCTTCACATTAAAGACATGGAGCCTTGGCTGACATATTACAAGACACACTTTTCTTGCATTATCAATTATTACACCTTCCTAAATAAGTTTTAGCAAGACTTTGCATTAGATGTGAAAAAAAAATTAAGATTGTTTACGTTTTGTATTTGACATAACACCATAGACCAAATGACAGCCACCGTAGCGACGCCTAGCGGTAGCGGGGCGAAGTGGCTGTCAGCTTTTAATTTCACATAAAAGATTCAATTTTAAAAAATAGCCGAGACAGTTCTAATAATAAATTACATAATAAATTAATATGTATAATAATTACTTTAAGTAATTAAATTTAATTCAAGCAAATCCGGAAATAGAACTATTTTTTCTATAAGGACTTTTATCTAGAACATTCGAACGGGAGTAATATTTTTTATATGGATATTGTCTCTGCCCGTAGGGGTTACCAGAGAGGAAACTAATACTCCTTAATATTAAGACAGGGTAATTAGTGAGTTAAATATAACAAAAAATTAATTTAAATTAAAGAAAAACGCATTTCACATTGCTAAACGTTAATTTTTGTTTTCTAGGTCTTGTTTTGTAATTGTTGACAGATTCTGTTAGCAGAGGGCGAGTTATGACAGACGTCATATTTGACGTTTTGATAGTTTGAAAGTAAATTCTAAAGGAACTGCGTTGTTAGAGATTACCCCACTTTACAGGTTGAAGTCATAAGCTGGCCTTCGATTTATAAGACTTCCGGCGAAGGAAAGCAGCCGGGTCTGATGACGTCGAAACGATTTCAATCTCTGGCGTGACGTGGTGTGATGTTTTGAGATCAATTCACTAAGGTAGGCATGGGTCATGGTAACCTTTTGTTTTAATCTGAGGTCGCAATAATGTAGTGGATTTGAGGCGTCATTAGCTTATGAGAATATAGTCAACAAGTGTGTGGTTTATTTACAGGGATCCGTGCCCGAAACAAAGTTCCAGTCGCTGGCAGCCACGCGCACAAATAAAATCTCCCAGCGCGTAAGTATCCCAATATCAGTGTTAAGTATAATAAGCCGTCATCCTAGGAATCAAATCGATTTTTCATGGTGTCTGAATCCTGCCTTGTCGCCAGGCGACGCAAGGCTCTTGGCCATGTGGCAGACGTGTCAAACCTCTTTAGGAGTGGATATTGCATCATCCCCCAATAGTCTAGCATTGTTTGGTTATGTTTAGTGGAATATCGTAGCCGTGTAGTGCCTTGTGTACTAGTTAAATGTGAAACTACACTAAAATTGAAGCATGGTGTTGAATATTATTGCTGTAGTGTTAGTTTATAGTTGTGCAACAGCGGTGGGAAGCTTTTGATAACCCATGGCGCTGCGAGTCCCTGATTATGATAGGTTGCAGCCCCAGATACACAGATAGCAGACTGCGGGACCCTAATTTATGTAACAGATCTGAACTAGGCGTGTAGTGTTATAAATAGGCCCCGTGTTGATAATTTCAGATGCTTCGAGAGGCCCGTCTCGCCGCCAGGATTTAGAACTGGGCCCTAAAGCCTGGACGCGAGACCTGCTTTGTCGGGGTACCAGCGGCCACCTGCTGCCAGTCGAGCTGTCGCCGCCTAGCGGATGAGCAAGCGTTGACGGTTTTTTTTACCCAATACTAGAGGAAAATTGTTTTTTTTAAACTGGAACATTTTTTGAATTAAGGTTTTGACACCTTAAGCTTTATTTTCCTTTTATATCCAACTACACCAAGCGTTGGTGAAGTAGTGAAACATTAGGGTCAAAAGTAGTGACACAATAGGGTCCCGCAGTCTGCTATCTGTGTATCTGGGGCTGCAACCTATCATAATCAGGGATTCGCTGCGCCATGGGTTATCAAAAGCTTCCCAGCGCTGTTGCACAACTATAAACTAACACTACAGCAATAATATTCAACACCATGCTTCAATTTTAGTGTAGTTTTACATTTATCTAGTACACAAGGCACTACACGGCTACGGTATTCCACTAAACATAACCAAACAATGCTAGACTATTGGGGGATGATGCAATATCCACTCCTAAAGAGGTTTGACACGCTGCCACATGGCCAAGAGCCTTGCGTCGCCTGGCGACAAGGCAGGATTCAGACACCATGAAAAATCGATTTGAATTCCTAGGATGACGGCTTATTATACTTAACACTGATATTGGGATACTTACGCGCTGGGAGATTTTATCTGTGCGCGTGGCTGCCAGCGACCGGAACTTCGTTTCGGGCACGGATCCCTGTAAATAAACCACACACTTGTTGACTATATTCTCATAAGCTAATGACGCCTCAAATCCACTACATTATTACGACCTAAGATTAAAACAAAAGGTTACCAGGACTCATGCCTACCTTAGTGAATTGATCTCAATACATCACCCACCACTTCACGCCAGAGATTGAAATCGTTTCGACGTCATCAGACCCGGCTGCTTTCCTTCGCCGGAAGTCTTATAAATCGAAGGCCAGCTTATGATTTCTACTCCCATAGTCGGGTAATCCATAACAACCTGTTCTTTTAGAATTTTCCTTTAAACTATCAAAACGTCAAATATGACGTCTGTCACAACTCGCCCTCTGCTAACAGAATTTGCCAACAATAACAACACAAGACCTAAAAAAAATATTAATTTTTAGCAATGTAAAATGCGTTTTTCTTTAATTTAAAATTATTTTTTGTGATATTTAACTCACTAATTACCCTGTCTTAATATTAAGGAGTATTAGTTTCCTCTCTGGTAACCCCTACGGGCAGAGACAATATCCATATAAAAAATACTACTCCCTTTCGAATGTTCGAGATAAAAGTCTTTATAGAACAAAAATAGTTCTATTTCCGGATTTGCTTGAATTACATTTAATTACTCAAATTAATTATTATACATATTAATTTATTATGTAGTTTTTTTATGGGAACTGTTTCAGCTATTTTTTAAAATTGAATCTTTTATGTGAAATTAAAAGCTGACAGCTACTTCGCCCCGCTACCGCTAGGCGTCGCTACGGTGGCAGTCATTTTGTCTATGGTGTTATGTCAAATACAAAACGTAAACAAAGGAACTTAATTTTCTCCAAATCCAACGCAAAGTCTTGCTAAAACTTATTTTGAAAGGTGTAATAATTGATAATGCAAGAAAAGTGTGTCTTGTAATGTGTCAGCCAAGGCTCCATGTCTTTAATGTGAAGAAAAATGGATTTAAGTCTAACAAGCCACAATGATTACTATTTTTGGAAAGCCGATCATTCAAAAACAATGATTTCAGGTAAGTACTATTCAACCATTGCAAACCCCTTTTGTAGATTAGTAAAGGCAGACAGGGCCCTGAATTTACAACGTAACAAAAAGTGTGAATAATTTATTCCAAACCCACTTTCAGGCAGTGGCTAAAGTAGAATGCTATTACTTGAAGCAAAATTACTTTTGTTGACTCTCAGTGTTTATTATACAGAGTTTATAAAGTGACAATATGTTTAAATTATACTAACTGCCCCAGCAGCATAATCATCTCAAGTTTATTAAAGATGTTTAATTCATTCAATTTCCTACTCCCTTCAGGAGGTGGATACAAATAGAATGCTATTATTTGAAGCATAATTACTTTTGTTTACTCATAGTGGTTATTATGAAGATCTTATAAAGCAACAATATTATTAAATTGTACAGACTGCCTCGACAGCATATTACATCTCAAGTTTATTAAAGATGTTTAATTCATTCAATTTCTCACTCCCTTCAGGAGGTGGATGCAAATAGAATGCTATTATTTAAAGCATAATTACTTTTGTTTACTCATAGTGGTTATTATGAAGATCTTATAAAGCAACAATATTATTAAATTGTAAAGACTGCCTCGACAGCATATTACATCTCAAGTTTATTAAAAGATGTCTGATTTATTCCATATCCTTGACTTTAGGAAGTGAACTTAGTTAATTATATTCATTAACCCATACCTCAGTCTCTCAGACTGGGTGATTACTTAATAGCCTACTAAATCATGGTTATTATACTTTTAGTAGGTAGGTATCAGGCAATTGTCCCTGTTAATAATTAAATCAATTATATTTAGAAGTTATTCTTTACTCACTTTAATTGGTATAAAGCAGACTGTACTTTTAGTCTAGTTGGATTAGATTGTTGCCAACCAAATATTTCTATGTTTCATATTATTAGAAGTAAGTAGGTACATAACTTATAAGGTCTTTGACCATTAAAGTTAATTCAAAGGTATAAAGTAGACTGTACTATTAGACTAATTAGTAGGTTGTTATCAATAAATTATTTCTATGTTTCATAATATTAGGAGCACATAGCTTGTAAGGTATTTGACCATTAAGATGAATTCGCAACTTCGGCGAAATAACCTAGGTTCCAAACTGGTTTTAGTTGTTTAGTATCATTTTAAACACTGAAAAAAGACGACAACCTCAGGCGGGAATCGAACCACGCACCTTCCGCATTCCGGGCGGCTGCCTTAACCACTTGGCTACCGAGGTCTGGCTTTCAACCGTCGAAATTTGTCAGTGCTTGATGCTTATGTTTTTAGTCAACATTGCTTCATCAAATCTTAGAAGTTTTCACCTCTGAGATCCGAAAGAAATATTTTTACAAATATTTGAACATTCGGTTAAGATGAAGCTGCTTTTATAGATTAATGTTTTATATTTAAGCGTTTTATTAACGCTTAAATATACTTAAGTAAAATTTTAAACACTGAAAAAAGACGACAACCTCAGGCGGGAATCGAACCACGCACCTTCCGCATTCCGGGCGGCTGCCTTAACCACTTGGCTACTAACACTACACTGTATGTACGAAGATAGGCTCGAATTTGGACTTAGTTATACGTGCCTATCTCCAGCTAATTGGTGTATGATCTATCTTCGATTTTCACTAGGGAGACAACTGTCTCTCCCCCATTACTCTCTCGAATATAGTGTATTATTTAGCGTTGTAATAGATAACGCCGACCTTATTAAATACAATCAAAGGTCATCCAGACAGAAGTCTGTTGAAAGTTATATAGTTTCGTTGCCACCGTTATGCGTTTCAGCTATATTACCCGGAATACTTCATTCCGTTAACAGTTCGAGTTGCGACAACAATAATTTTACTTTAATAATCACTTTCTATTTCACAAACAATGTTAGTTAATATCGCAGCTCGTATAACACTTAGCGTGCTAAAAGGCTCTAACGCTCGTTTTCACGTATGAGATCGTTACCGCCACTCGTAAATCGGACCGCGCCTCCGACGTCCTTCAATTGAATGCCCGCTAATTTTCCTCTCTTCCCCCAAGCATCTTAACTTTCGGCGCGAAAGTTAAGATGCGCGATGCGCGCCCCACATTTGCCCGCGCAAATCCACTTTTCTCCCCTTCAGCCAACCGCTAGCCGTCTCGCCTATGCACCTCGACGTCACGTGTCTTATCTTTCGTTACATGCCAACTTCGTGTCGTTCCACGTGGAGATAACATCTCCCCTCTCTTTCTATCTTTTTCTCAACTTCTCGCTCGCTCATTGCCACCGCCCCCGCGTAAATTCTAGTGGTTTTCCATAATCCAACCAAATCTCTTTAGATAGCCAATATTACATGTTTGAACATTTAGATGTAGCCTTCCATCAACAATTCCCTCTTAATAAACACCCACTCAAGCTAATAATCCCGTATTTAGTAAAATTATAAAAAGTTCCGTATTCAGAACATAGATGGCGCCCGCCTGTATGTGAACCGGTCTTGCCAACCTACCCCGTCCTCCGCGAAACTCAAGTAAATAACGCACGCCAGACGGCGCCTATGTCGCAAGGGACGCGTTAGCCAATCCCATCACTCTAAGCCATTGCCAACCTAACAATCCTCCGCGAAACTCAAGTAAATAACGCACGCTAGACGGCGCCTATGTCGCAAGGGACACTCGGAACAGTCCCCGCGAAATTCAAAATAATCATGAGCCCCTAATCTACTGACACATTCTTACAACCTTTAACACAAAGCCACTTGTCCACATGTCCATTATTTTAAACTAGTTTATTTTTCCCTTTTCATGCTTATTACATTAATGGTGCAACGCATTAATATTAATTTTAGTGCTACACTCATATATTCCTTACTAACGAACGGATACCATTCATTCTGTACCGTTACAATACGTTACGTGGCCGTGCTCAAAGAGCTGTATCAAGCGGCAACGATGCAAGTGAAAGTGCACGAACTAACCGACCCAATATCAATCAAAAGGGGGGTGCGTCAGGGAGACATTATTTCACCTAACCTGTTTACGGCTGTCTTAGAAGACGTCGTGAAAACGCTGGAATGGGACCAAAGCGGGATTAACATAAATGGTGTCTACCTGTCGCATCTTAGGTTCGCATACGATATTGTGTTATTCCCTGGAAGAACTTAAGCATATGCTAAGAGAACTTCACGATGCTTTCTTGGCGGTGGGTTTGAAGATAAACATGTCCAAGACGAAAGTGATGACAAACATCTGTAGTCGCCCGATGCCAACCATTGAGATCGGAGGAGGGCGGCTGGAGGTGGTGGACCACTACGTGTATCTGGGACATGTATTATCTTTTAACAAGGAGCATATAGACAAAGAAATCTCCAGGAGGATACAGCTCGGATAGGCAGCATTTGGCAAACTGGATGATGTCTTCCGGTCAAGAAAGATCCCTCAGTGCCTGAAGACCCGTATCTATAACCAGTGTGTCTTACCAACTATGACGTACGGTGCCGAGACATAGACGCTCACTAAAGTTTAAAATGCCTTGATTGTGCAATAAGACTACAGTAGAATAAATAAGCACAAAAATGAACCATGTTTGGGTAACTATTGTAATAATAAGATTTTAGTCAATTTTAATTATTTTTTTTTGTTATTTACGTATTTCCTTATAATATATTGAATGCAACATGTCTTATCTCTATGTACTTAATGTTTAATCTTAGTCAAATCTAATTTTTATGTTTTGTTATTATGTATTTTATTAAGTCTAATAGTTCAATTTATTATTAACATGTAATGCGTAATTTAAAGTTCACTGTAAGAATATGCATAATTTAAAGTTGTACTTGTTTATGCCACTTAATTTGTGTGTATAATATAGTCTTGGTATAACGTGATAAAAAAATATTTTAGTAACAATATTAAGATGTTGAGAGGAATTTTAGACATTTTAAAGAAAAATCAAGTTTCTTATAAAAATTATTCGTGTAGTAGGTCTTTTTTAAAAGATATACCTATAATAAGTATTTTGTTCAAATACAAGGAAACAGCTCTCTTAGCAGCATTCAGCCTGCCAGCCTGCCTCAAGGTTCCATCGCAGCAACGTAACGCTTCCTGGATCCTCGGCATCACTCGACGGTCAAAATAAGTACCGTCGCACTCCACACGTCTCGACTCACAGCAGACATGGTAGCACACGCTCGTCTCGAGTCACGTAGACCGGAGAACGCTCGTTTTGTCAATGAAGACTTGAGCACGCTCATCACGACTTAACGTGGATTAGAGCACCACTGGCATCTCCAAGCTGAAGACCTGATGTTTTTTTTTTTATTCCCTTTTTCAAGAGGGGGAGTACTGTGGCGGCCAGAGTCGCCACATAATTTATTATCATCACGTATCGGTTAAAGAGTTTGTAAGCACATTCCTAAACGCGTGCAGATCCGATAAAGATATGTCACGGCATCCTCCCTCCAACATCTACGTAGTATTACTGTATAAATAGTCTTGTAAGGTTTAGATAATAAGTTAGTCACAATGTAGTCACTGTAAATATACAACATCATTTTAAGAGACGCAGTCGTTATTTACCATCGCCATGGAACCTACCATCATCACAACCTCGCATACATTTCCCGACGGAACACTCGGCATCAACCTTCTTGACCGTGTCCGCAATACAGAGATTAGTCGTCGAACGAAAGTCTTCGACGTTGGTGACAGGGCGATCAGCCTGAAGTGGAGTTGGGCAGGACACCTGGTAAGACATGGTGATGGCCGATGGAGCAAAACTTTGAGGGAGTGGTGGCCAAAATCTGGCCAAAAAAATCGAGGACGTCCGAGGGCGCGCTGGGTTGATGACATCGTCGGGTCACTGGCAGCACCTGGATGAGATCGGCACGGAACAGAAAGGACTGGCATAAATTAAGGGAGGCCTATACCCAGCAGTGGGTGGTTGCGGGCTAATTGATTGATATCAATTGATGTTATAGAATATGAGTATTATATTATATGAATAATATACATACTTAATGTTGTTATAGGAAGTGTGAACAGGTAAAAATTATATTCAATGAACGTTATGTCCTTTGAAATTAGTTCATTTGTCATTATATGAAATGATACGCACCCATTTTTGTCGTCTAATAAAAAATATTAAAAATATTAATTAAAGTTTGAACTTAGGTACTTAATTATAATAATAAATTAGGGCTTTCAACACTAAAGCGTAATCTTCGTAATGCCGAAAGAATGTTATGCCGATACATTTTAGTGCATTTAATATTAGGGATTCTAAAATTAGGGTTTTAAATTTTTAGGCAAAACTATAATGGTGCGAAAACAACTGTTAGGCTAGACAATTATTGTGCGTTAAAAGATGAAGCCAACATAGTTCGGCCATATGAAATTAGAACCAAAAATTTTAGACGAACCTAAGGGCACCTGCCTTTCATATATGGAAGTACTGCAGGTTGGCGCTCGACTGTGGTTGGTTTTTTGCGATTTTGTGACGAAGCCGCGGTACCTGCAGTTTGTTATCCTTTAGTACCTACATGCTTAACATGCTGAAGTTCAGCAGCCAGGTGTTGGGTGTCACAGATGCCGCGTGCTCTCTGAAACAAAGATTTCCCTACAGTAGCCAACTGTCTAAGATGGTGGTGAGAATCACCATTGAGGTACCTATCTGTATGGGTTACTTTACGAAACACAGTGTGGCTCAAACTATGGTCAGGATTCCTGATGATTAAAGTGTCCAAGAAAGTTAACTTATTGTCTGCCTCTAACTCCATTGTGAACTGTATTTTAGGGTGAATGGAGTTAAGATGACTTAGAAAAGCAGATACTTTATCAATTGGTAAGATAGTGAAAGTGTCATCTACGTACCGCTTATAGAACCTTAGGGTTACGGGTGCTGTGCTTAGGGCCCGCTCCTCGAAGTCTTCCATGAAAATATCGGCGACAACGGGTGATAAAGGGGACCCCATAGCAACACCCTCTATTTGCAAGTAGTAAACTTCATTCCACAAAAGGTAGCCAGATGTTAGACAATGCTCTTACAGTACTGCATATTCGTTGGGCATATTTTGTTCAACTAGTCTTTTCTTGGTAATTTCAATGCAGTCCTGTACTGGTAGACATGTAAATAGGGACTGGACATCAAAACTAACCATGGTTTCATTGTCAGCAAGATGTAGGTCTTTAATATCACTGACAAACTGACAAACCAAAAATTTTAGGCGAACCGAAGGGCACCCCTTAGAAGACATCAAATGCAGCTGCCCAATATCACATTACTTACTGAAACAATTTTTGCCGACCACTAGAAGCACATTTACCAAACCTATGGTGTAATTATTAAAAAATAACTGTTAAAAATTTATTATTTTTTGACTTTTAAGGTCGATCTTGGTAATTACTAACAATTACATTAATCACTTTTACCGTAACATATAGACCAACTAACTTATGACCGCGACTTCACTTGCGTTAATTTTTTGCATTACATTAATCACTTTTACCGTAACATATAGACCAACTAACTTATGACCGCGACTTCACTTGCGTTAATTTTTTGCAGGAAAAAATGGCTATTCAGAGCCAACCCTTTTTAAAACAATGCAATATCACAATGCTGCTCGGCGGGTGGCAGAAATAGATGTTTGGGTGGTCGCGTCGCTGCCATCCATTCGGGTTTTGGGCTGAATCCTATCACCGTGCGGTGTACTGTGCACCTACGTATGGCGTATGTTTCAAAGTTGTCTAAATGACACAGCTGGGCACAGACTTTCCCACATAAATAACAGCACACAAATAGATCGACGGTCCCGAAGAATAACGTCATCTCTGCAAGATAGTTGTATTAGCGCAGATATGGCGGTATTATTCAGGACCGTCGAAATTCACTGATTACCCGTGGTCCAGGTGGGTCGACCCAATACCGGGTCCACGGGTAATTTTAATTACCCGTGGTCCTATGGCACTAGGGATTGTTTCCTGAACTTCTGACTGTATCGATAGATAATAAAACCATCAGTTACATACAAAGTTTAAATTGGGTCACAACAAGCGTTGCCAGATTTTTTTTGTCAAGTCGGGGTTTTGAAACTTTTTGAGTGAAAAAAGCGGGATTCTTTCGTCGGAAAATCCGTTTCAAAATTACAAGATGTGAAATACCGGTTTTTCTTTGGTAATTAAATTTTAAATTACGTTTACGTAACAATAGATAGCAAAAATAGCCATAGAAAATAATATTTTACTAAAAATAAATTTTCTGCACGCACGGTTGAGTTATCCCCGAAAAGCGGGACTGAGCCTGTCCTGCGTGGGACATCTAAAATTGCTTAAAAAATCGGGATGTCCCGCCTAAATCGGGACGTCTGGCAACGCTGGTCATAACCCACCACGCTGGCAGAATGTGGTTTGGTGGGGCACATTCTATAATTTAAATAAAAATATCTCTGTTTCTTTGTAGTGACAGCATACAATACATAAAACAAAATACAACAACACACAACTTACCAAAACTGCTGAGCAATCGGTTGAATGGTATATAAATAAGTCTTTCAAAAGCGGAATTACAACTTAAATTTTGAACATGACTGTCCTTCTTCTGCCCTAACACGAATCTGCCTTAAAAAGAATCTGCCATAACCAGAATCTGTCCTTAACCGAACGAAGGTATAAAGGACCGCATATTATGGGACAACCAAAGAAACAAATCGATAATCGAATAAATAATTTAATTTTACAAATAGTAACTTTTTAGTAAAGACTCAAGACAAGACATTTTTTTTAACACCATAAATAATTTAGTGTTATGTATTTTTTTATTTCAATTGTTAATGTAAGTACCTACTTAAGTGTTTTTATACCTATATTTATCGTAAAAAAATATTATTTATTATTACAAGGTACACCAACAAGTTAACATGCAAATTTTCGCAGGAAAGTAACAGATTACAAGTATTGGACATACATGGAAAACCAATAACAGGCATACACATCATTGACCAAAAATACACAATTACACAAAAAACAAAAAAAAAAAACAAATTAAATGCAAATAAAAAAACAAATATTACAATAAATTAAATCAATTACTTACTAAAATCAGGAAATAATATTATTAAAACAAAATTACATGTTACGCAAAACAGAAAGAAACCATTAAAAATTAAAATATTATTATTTTATATGTATACATATTTTACCTAAGTAATGGAACAAAATTACTTAATTACGAATTATTGTTCGATTTTTTTACGCATTCAGGCAGGCGGGCCGGTTCCTTACACGAGTTCCTTTCCTCCGGCCACACGGTCTTCTCGATCCAGCAACGGTAGTACTCGATGTTGGTGTAGACGCCCGGTAAGTTAGCCCCACCGCAACCGACGCCGAAGCTGACAACTCCCACCACATGGTGTATGAAAGCGTTGCTGGCCATCGGCATAGTTTTTCTTATTTGCAGAGGGCCGCCAGAGTCACCCTTCAAAAGAAATGAGAACGTAGTGTTGAGAAAAGCAACAGCGCTTGCAGACTTCTTGGCCGGAAAGTGAAACGTCATATCGGCAGGTTTTATTTTCTAAAATACGTGTTTTGTTGAAAATCAATGTGAAATAATGGTGGACTATTAAGAGGAAACACTACGTGGAAGTGGCATGCAAAATTCTCATACACGAATCACAGAAAAACGACGTTTCGTAGTCCACTGTTTTCTCTTTCAGAAATAGACCAATTTTTATTTATTTTCAGCATCGGATAAAGAAAGAGATTTTCTACGTCTGTATGTTTAATTTTTTTGCATGTAGTCATTTATTTAACAACCAGGAGCCTTCAAAATTTTGCGAAATCACTCCGTTTTAAGGCATCTTCAGAAACATTATGATTATTTTACGGGTTACGGTTACGGGTTTAAAAAAAAACAAACATCGATGCTGAAAAAGTAATAAAAATTCGTCCAGTTCTGAAGGAGAAAACAGGGGACTACAAAACGTCGTTTTTCTGTGTTTCGTATGAGAATTTTGAATGACACTTCGACGTAGTGTTTTGACTCTTAACCGTTAAGTGTTCGTGAACGAGCATGAGTGTTGGCAACTTCGATAACATGTAAAACTATGTGGATGTACAGTCAACGCTCTCAAAACCGCTGCACAAAAAGAGTACCTATAGTGATATGTTTAGGTACGCATTTTGTTTGGTAGTGTCATAGATTTAGGATGTACAAGATACACAATGACGGCTCGGGGACGGACGTGACAAAAAAGTTAGATAGATACTGTACGCGCCCTGAGCGCGACGTCTCATTCTAGGCGTATTTAAATACGCCTAGCGCCTCCTAGCGAGGTGTCTCGAAGTTGGCGCGCGTCAGGTGAAGGAACGACGCGGCCGGCGAGTGAGTCAGTCTGTCTGCTACCGACCGCGAGACGCCCAAAGATATACGGGCCCTGATATTGCCGTAGACTGTTTATATATATAGTGACTCTGTGACCTTATAGATAGTGACCCTGGGATGATAGTGCCTGTGATCAGGTGAAGTGACTTTGTGCTGTGCCGTGACCATCACATCGCCTTAAATCGCCGCCCATCAGGTCGTGTCCCGGTGCCAGCGACCTCGTAAAGCCTGCTCCCGGTAAGCTCCTTTCTACATCCCGCCTAACCACCTCGTATGTTAGTGCCTCTCGCACCAACATAAATGGTCATTCGAACCGGTAATATTAAAAACCGGCGACCTTCCCGTAACCAGTAAACTGTTTACCATTTCACCATAACTTGGTTTCACGTACCATTAGCTCATTCAATTACAGTCCGCTAAAAATAATTATTTCCGCCCATAATCTAATTCGTGCCATCATTTCTAAATTCATTTGGTCACGTAGTTTTACCCTGCCAAAATAAAAATTTCGTCGGGTAGTCGTAAATCATTTGTGTGAGGAAAGCGACTACGCAACATACAAAATTATTTTAACGCAATTATTTCTGCACGTTGTTTTAATGTTGATTTCGTGTATGCATGCGATTGTCAGATCACAGATCTATGGTGTCATACAATGTTGTTGTGATTTGAGCGAACTTGTGTACCTATACGATTGTTGCCTAATGATACTTTGTTCGGTAAATTAGTAGTTAAATTATTATGTTACGTTTGCGTTACGTTTATCTGCACATATAATTATTGTTACGTATAACACTCGCATTTAGTTATTAAATGCTGTATTTGTATGGTGACTGGTATTATGACGAGAGATTGCATTGTTATTTTTCCCGTTTTATATTTTAATGAATTTTTTATGTTCTTTTCGTGTTAAATCGGCTCAGATCTCGTGCATGCTCACCACGCGAGCCAAGTAGCGTGCCTTATTTTTTCGCTTGTGTTAATTTTATATATTTTTTTTTGTTTTTAATTTTTGCCTTTGCGATCGGCTCATTCTTTGTGCGTGCTCACCACATGAGCTTAGTGTGTTTCATTTAGTTTCATCAGTTTTTTTTTATATCGCTTACGGCTATTTGCGTGCGTCGCCTTCGCTTCTACACACGTTTGCCCACTTGTGGGACACAGACAGAGTGTCCCAATTTTTTTTTAATTAAGTTTTTATTATTTGTTTATTCTTATTTTTTTTGCGACCGACTCATTCTTCGCGCTAGTTTCCGCTACAGGTTTGCCCGACTGTGAGCGCCTTGCCCAATAGTAGGCTACGGATGACGTGATTTTTTTGTTGTTTTGTTTGTTTTTGTTTTGCGGTCGGCTAATATTACGTACGCGCGTTCAATAAACACAGACATACACATACACATGTGTTTGCCCACCCGTGGGCTATATACAAGTCGTCCCAACTTAGTTTTGCTTTCTTTATTGTTGCGTCATTTTAGCCCATTTGCCATTACCTTAGTAAACAAATACGTCCAGCCCAACTATAAAATATATACAGGGTGTTGTTCTTTTTACTGACTTTAAATTTGTTTATTTTTTAATTTTTTTTTATTATTTTTTTTGTCTACTTTTATTCATCGCGATGCCGACCAAGTCACAAGCCGCGATATTTAGGGAGGCCGCCAAAGCTATACACTAGCCCAGCTCCTAGAGGTGGGATCAAGGATCATTGCTGGCGACACCAAACATTCCATAACGGAATTTAACGTGCGTTTCGCACAGATACAGGGCGTTAAGGACAAGCTGGACTCAGTATACTACAACATTCTCGACGAAGAGAACTTAGACGAGGGGATTGAGAAGACATACACTGAGAACCATACAAAAGCCTCCGGGGCATACCTGGGGATACTTGTGGCTAGGGAGGAAATCTTACCCTCTTCCACGTCGTCCCCAACTCATAACGCTCAGCCCAGTCTCGGCGTCAATACGCCTACAGCCGTCCTCCCCAAGATAGCGCTGCCCAGGTTCAGCTCAATAGTGGAGGACTGGCCCTCCTTTATTGCACTGTTCAGGAGTTTGACTGACGACATGGCGACCTTGTTGGAAGCAGTCAAGCTCCACTATCTCTTCTTAAGTCTCAGCGGTGAGTGAATGAAAATTTTGCCGTGGCCATGGACATCCTTACCAAGCGGTACGAGAACCGCCGGGTTCTCATCGATAGTTTCGTCGACATAATCCTGGGGCTGCCAAGCATCCACACGCGCTCTAACACACGCACACTTTTCCTCACTCCGCTCGTGTCCGCCCAGTGTGCACTTAGTAATTTGGATCTGCCCCTAGGAGACGACTACGTATTTGTGTCGATAGTGGTGCGAAAGCTTAAGGGTGAGCTCCGCACGTTATTTGAACGCAGACACGGGTCTAGCAGCACCCTGCCCACGTTGAGCGACCTCATCTCCTACCTCGAGGAGCACGCGCGCTGTGTGGAGACAGTCGCCCTGCCCGGCCCTTCTCGTAGCCGTGCGCCTCCACAGTTGCCCCATCGCACTTATGCTCAGATGGCTCAGCAACAACCCAACCATTACCGTGGCCGCTCCTCAGCTCCATTGCCTCACCGCGCCTATGATCAGCCTACTCACCAGCCGTTCCGCCCAGCGCAGCAAATGCGTCACCGCCCATCCACCTCCCCGGCTCGTAGTCAGCCCTTCCCCGTTTACTCGGCCTTCCAGCAAAGCTGCTCCTCAATATCGTCCTCGTCTTCTTCCGCACGCTCGACGTCCTACTGTCCCTATTGTGCCACTAGGGGACATAGGCTCACTACGAGAGCGAGTGCAGGTCAGGGGGGCATGCAAGGACTGTGGGAGCTCCAACCACCACACGTCCCTACATCGACCAGATGACCCAACGCACTCAGCTCATTCATCGTCAGTACACATACCCCCACCACAGCTAAGAGAGCACTCGAGGGAGCGTCCCAGAGACAGCAGGCGGCACGAACCCGCACATGCTAAACGGGTGCAACCCAGCTCTGCTCACAGAGCCAGCCCGCCCAGGTCCGGTTCGCTAGGTAGGCCCCGCGAACGCCGCCAGCAATTATGACTCCCAACTATCACGGAGCACCCTAGCGAAGAGGCAGAACAAGACCATGCCCAGTCAACCCATGCCCACACAGCTGATGCATACTCAGCTTGTACAATTTCAGCTGATACTCAATCAGCTGACTCACCTTCTGTGCCCACTGGCACACCCATTTTGTTGCCAACCGTCTCACTAAGAGTCGCGGACGTACATGGCCATCTTCACACAGCCAGAGCTTTATTGGACTGTGGCAGTATGCTGACATTAATAACGTCACGCATGGCACGACTTTTGAACCTGCCATCAAAACCCACTTCTTTAAAAACTACAGGAGTTGGGAATCAGCACAAACATGAGTCAAAAGCGGCAATAACAATAGTATGCCGACTCACTCACAATGATACTCCTACAATCACTGCCACAGCTCATATTTTAAAAAACGTCACTGGCTACCTTCCCTTAGAGAAGGTACCAAACATTTCCCACATACTAGGCCAGCCACCCGTGCCATTGGCTGATCAGCTTTACCACACACCAGCCCCGATCGACCTCTTATTGGGGTCGGACGTTCTTGGCTAGGTGTTGGACGGGACTAAGGTCTCGTTGGGCCCGGGCAAGCCCATAGCCTTCGGCACGATTTTCGACTTCGCGTTGATAGGACCCATTGAGGACATGTATGCGCAGCCGGCGCAGCAGATTAACTCAGCTCACGTCGTCAGCTCACAACCAGACTCAGCTGAATCAGCCCAGGATATACGTCAGAGTCTGGAAAGGTTCTGGGAGTCTGAGGAGCCCCTGCCTCAATCTCACACTCATAATGATCCCCTGGAGGAACAATGCGAGGAAATCTTCCGCTCTACCACTACACGCGATCTCTAAGGCAGATATACGGTCGCTCTGCCCTTTCATAAGGGCGCCCCTCAACTAGGTAAAACTCACCCTATCGCATTACGCAGATTCCTCAATATTGAGAAGAAGCTAATGGCGAACCCGTCTCTGCGTTCTAAATACGTCGACTTTATGGCCGAATACATCGACTTAGGGCACATGGCTCCCTGTCACCCAAATACATTCGCCCATAAACCTGACTTCTACATCCCTCACCATGGCGTATTTAAGTCAGGGTCGGACAAGCTGCGCATTGTTTTTGATGGTAGCTGCAAAAGCTCCAATGGTGTCAGCATAAATGAATGCCTACACACAGGCCCCGCCCTTCAACAGGACATTGTGGACATCATCATGTCCTTCAGAACGCATCCAGTCGTTTTCAGCACTGACATCCAGAGGATGTTCAGAAATGTGCTGGTTGCCCCAGACCAGAGACGGTATCAGCTGATACTATGGCGGTCCTCACCAGATCACCCTCTGCTCACCTACGCCCTCAATACAGTCACGTACGGCTTAAGATCAAGCCCATACCATGCAATCCGCACTCTGCTTCAGCTGGCTGATGATGAAGGCCATCGCTACCCTGGAGCCGCTCAGGTTCTTCGCAAGTCTATCTTCGTTGATGACATCTGGTGTGGTCATGACACAGTTGAATCCGCCCAAGCACTCCAGGACGAGTTGATAAGTCTGCTAGACCTAGGCGGCTTTCAGCTCAGTAAGTGGACATCTAACTCGCCTAAGCTGCTCGAGAGATTTCCCGACAACCAATGCGACATGCCCAAGGACTTCGACATGAACCCAGAGTCCACGTCCATTAAGGTCTTGGGTATACAGTGGAGCCCTCATTCAGACGAGTTCACTTACCGCATCTCTCTGCCCCCCATCACACATGTCACAAAGCGGTCTATTTTAAGCACCGTAGCCTCACTTTATGACCCAAACGGCTGGGTTTCTCCCGTTATCTTCCACGCAAAGCTGCTGCTTCAGCAATTGTGGCTACTGAAGCTGGAATGGGATGAGCCCACTCCCTCTGAAGTACAAACGGAGTGTCACCACATCTCAGAGGATCTGCCGCTGTTGTCTAGCATTCGCTTCCCTCGGCACGTTTGTGCAAACTAGGGCTCAGCTGCATACTCGCTTTACGGGTTTGCAGATGCCTCTGAAGTCAGGTTTGCCGCCGTTGTTTATCTCCATGAGCTCGATGCCTCCGGAGATACTTTGGTACACTTGATTGTCGCTAAGTCGCGAGTCGCACCAATCAAGAATCGCCTCACAATCCCCAAGTTAGAATTGTCGGCCGCCACCCTACTCTCCCAGCTCATGATCCGTGTGTCGGTTCAGTTATTGGCCCATATCAGTATACAACAACACATATGTTGGTCAGACAGTACGATAGTCCTGGCCTGGCTCAATACACCGCCTCACCGTCTTCAACCCTTTGAAGCCAACAGGGTAGTCAAAATCAGCTCAGTCTCACCAGAATGTACCTGGCGACACGTACCTTCCGAGCTCAACCCGGCAGATTGCGCAAGCAGAGGGATGTCTGCGCAATCCCTGTCAGCCCACGACCTATGGTGGTCTCCCGTGTGGCTTGGACAGCCTTGTGAGTCTTGGCCTGCGATGCCCTTAGCTCTGGGCCATCACGCCCTGCCCGGCCTTAAGCCCAAACACATCCCGTCACTGGTCACAGTGCCCGGGCTTGACTTTGACCTGCTCACTCGGTTCAGTTCACTAGACAAGCTCGTCGGAGTGACAGCTTGTCTAAAACGCTTTCTGCACAACTGCAGACACCACCCAGATTCGCGACGCTCAGGCCCCTTGTACGTCAGTGAACGAAGAGAGGCCCTACTTTACTGGGTGCGCAGTGTTCAGCACAATGAGTTTGCGGAGGACATCCACCGCCTTCAAACTGGCAAAATCTGCTCCGTCAGACTCCAGCGACTGTCACCTCTTATTAAAGATGAGTTCCTTAGAGTTGGCGGACGACTATCCCATGCGTCTATCCGATACGACGCGCAGCATCCGCTCATACTTCCCAGCTCTAGCCCACTTGTAGACCTCATCATTGACCACTACCACAAAATACACTGCCACCCTGGCGTTGACACTTTACACGCTATCTTACGCCAACAATTTTGGATATTGTCCGCGCGCCGTATTATTAGACACCGAGTCTTTAAATGCATTAGATGCTTTCGATGCCGGGCCCAGCCGCAAGCGCCCTTCATGGCCGACCTGCCAGCCGATAGAGTTACGCCTCAGCTAGTATTTAGTCAAGTCACGACCGATTTTGCCGGCCCATTCCTCGTTAAATCTAGTACCCTACGTAATGTTAAACTCTTAAAAGCGTACTTTTGTATATTCGTGTGCCTCTCCACTAAGGCGGAAGCGGACGGAAGCGTTCCTCGCGGCGTTACAGCGTTTTATAGCACGCCGCGGTGCCCCGGTTTTCATCCGCTCGGACTGCGGTACAAATTATGTAGGCGCTAGAAATCAGCTCATTGAAGTACAAAACTTTCTTGCCTTGAATAATGACACGATTGCGCACAAGCTCGCTGGTCAGCACATTACTTGGTTGTTGAACGTCTTTAAGGGACCATGGTTCGGTGCGTTACATGAGATCAACGTAAAATCAACAAAGCAACTTTTATATCGCGTAATTGGCGAACAACACCTCACATTCGAGGAATTCTCCACACTTTTAGCTCGAATCGAAACTGTCCTTAACTCTAGACCTCTCTGCCCACTTTCGTCTGATCCTTCAGACTTTGAGCCGCTTACAGCCAGATATTTCATTAAAGGCCGCCCACTAACGGCCCTTCCCGAACTATCCGTGGAAGATAGGCCGATTTCCACACGTAGGCGATTCCAAATGGTACAGGCCCTTTCCCAGCTCTTCTGGACGCTGTGGAGCCAGTCCTACCTTCACACCCTCCAAACCCGCTTCAAATGGTTGTCCCCATCCTCCCCTCCCCGAGTTGGCGAGCTCGTCCTCATCAAGGAGGACAACCTGCCTGCCCTCCAATGGAGACTGGGGCGCATTGCTCGCACCCTGCCTGGGAAGGATGGCGTCGTGCGGGTGGTTGGACCTGGACACCGCCAATGGACACCTCCGGAGGCCTGTGTTCAAGATTGCCAGGCTGGATGAGCCCACCCTGGGCCCCGGAGGATGTACGCGCTCTGAGCTCGACGTCTCATTCTAGGCGTATTTAAATACGCCTGGCGCCACCTAGCGAGGTGTCGCGAAGTTGGCGCGCGTCAGGTGAAGGAACGACGCGGCCGGCGAGTGAGTCAGTCTGTCTGCTACCGACCGCGAGACGCCCAAAGATATACGCGCCCTGATATTGCCGTAGACTGTTTATATATATAGTGACTCTGTGACCTTATAGATAGTGACCCTGGGATGATAGTGCCTGTGATCAGGTGAAGTGACTTTGTGCTGTGCCGTGACCATCACATCGCCTTAAATCGCCGCCCGTCAGCTCGTGTCCCGGTGCCAGCGACCTCGTAAAGCCTGATCCCGGTAAGCTCCTTTCTACATCCCGCCTAACCACGTCGTATGTTAGTGCCTCTCGCACCAACAGATACATTATTATATGATAGGTGTTGGTGGAGTGTATTAATTCGGGTTATTTCGTCATGTAACGTCACATTCACGTACAGAACATGGCACATTTAATATACTTTTTGTTACATCGAAGGATTAATATAAAAATTAACGAATTTCACCGCGACGTGGAACAGAGTGTCCCATTTTTTTCTAGCGAGTTTTACTCACGAGAAAAAATTGACATATCGGTACACTGTCTCTTTTGCTCTCGGACGATTTGAACTTTATTAGGATTTCTCGCTTCCACACTTCGTGGATCTTTCAGCATAGAAAAATAATTCAAAATCTAATGGTAGTGTGCGGGCATAGAATAATAAATAACTAAAGCATAGAAAGAGTGCTGTGACATTTGAGTGGGCACTCCGTTTGGTCACCATCCGAATTACATTTTGCATAGGTCGCTCTTGAATTCGGTATGCATATATGTCATAAATGGTGACCGTTTTTTTTTTATTTTCGCTAGACATTTGACGTTTTTAGCAACTTATTTTGTCTCTTTTCTTTCAATGTTTAAGGGCCATTTGAAAAAATAGGACAACTATTTAGACGAATCTCATTTGGACTCCTTCTATGCTTTAGTTATTACTCTATAGTGCGTTCTAAGCATAACATAGAGCTCCTTCCAAAATTGCTTTTTCTTCTAAAACACATGTACGTCATAGTACATATTGTACTATAATAACTATAGTAACTACAAAACTAGTAATGCCACTGTTTAGGTTACAAAAGGTTTTCGGCTCTTTCTTGGGGCAAGGTATACACTATTATAATAAAATACCAAGTACTATACTAGATTTACCTTAAGATAAGTTTAAGAATCATGTAAAATCTTGTTTACTTAGGAAAGGTTATTACACAGTCGAGGAATATTTAGAAGACAAAACAGCCTGGTTATGATAATATATTTACATTATTTTTTTCTTAATCCATTATCTTTATAACTGATTGTATAATTTGGTAACGACATGTTGTTTTGTGAATGTCGTTACTTCTATATTATTTTAAAGCTGTGGAGTTTCTTGTGCCCGTTCTTCTCCACAGCTAAAAGACTTCCTGAATGGGTGGGGTGATTGGGTGAGTTCCTAAGCCTATCCATCCGTCCATAAAAAAATAAATTTAAACGATTCAAAATGCTTATATTAAGCTTACTGAATAAAGATATTTTGATTTTTTTTTTAAATTTATTTATTTATTACACGTGTGAACTTACAGATTAAAAATCCAAGTCGCCTACAAGCTTAGACTATGAAACACATACATAATTAGGATCAATTCAACCTTCGTCAGAGTCAGAACATTGCTTAACGATTAAAAATGTCAAATTCACAAAAAATATAATAAGTCAATCAGGAGCCCAAATACCTACCTAAGTACTTAAATCTAAATCAATGCCATAATAAAAATGTTGTCAAATAATTCATTATTACAGATGTCAAAATTAAACGTAATATAGAAAAAATAAAAAATAAATTACAATTAATTAGATCAGAAATGTCAAGTTGAAAATATTGTCGAACAATAATTCATTACACAGCTGTCAAAATTATACGAATATAAAAAAAAAAGTTTGCAACAAGTACTACTTAAACAGCAGGAATTGGATAGCGAATTTTGATAATTCTGATCATTATTTAAATACAAACAAAATTTATTAAATATATGTCCTAAATGGTTAAAAATATGACAATTTATTTTGGAACGGATGTTTTGGGAACGGGTGTTTTGAAACGGACAGAATGTTCCGAAAGGGAATAAACATATATAAACATAGAAAACACCCAGACCCGAAATCAATTTAGAAAAACTGTAGGAAACCAAAGGTGACCTTGGTTCCCTGCCTTGAAAGGCGCACAGCAGCGCCTACGCAGTCACTAGCGAGACGTCGTGCAGAGCGGTCGGTTTTTAAGTGCATACCTGCACTTCCGCTTTTTTGTGAGTTCGGCGCGTGGCTTTCGACGGAGCGGTTGCCTAGTGTTTGTGAGTGCGTATATAGCACCCCGTTTATCCCCATTCCCAGTCGCGCTCCCGCCTTTGGACCCCGCGGTCGTTTGTAGTATCGTGAATCACTCCCGCGTATTTGTGAGTCTGCCGCGTGCCTTCCAGCTGGACGGTCATATGGGAGTTTGGCGCGAGCCTTTGGATGCAGCGGTTGTCTTGTAGTGTATAAATCACTCCCGCTATTTTTGGGTTGCATTCCCGGTTATTGGATTCCTGGCCCGCGAGCCCTCGGACGGAACAGGTGGTCTTGGTAGTCTAAAGGTAGGCCCCCCTGTGGTATTATGTACAAGTGCAAGTAGTTCCCAAGTGAAGATTAAAGCCCTTTGACGGATTATCAGCGGCGCAGCGTAGCTTCATAAAGAGAGAGCGCTCTCTCTTCTCCCCTTCTCTCCACTAAGAGAATCGGCTGATGGGACAATTGCAGTCAGTGGTAGTAATAAGGGACATCCCCTCTCCTTATTCACTTTAGTTTTATTTGTACTGGCACCTCGAGACCAACCGTTACGTTATACAAGAAGTGCCTCTACTGGCGCAGAGACGCCAGTAGAACACTCGCGCAGGAGACCATCTGCGTAAGGCCTTGACGACAAATCAGTGCCCGCCGAAGCGCGTTCTTCATTCGGTACTCGTAACACTAGTGTCTCGGGAGAGTCTCCCCGTGAACACGTGTAGTTCACTGCCTATTGCCCAGATAGGTAACCGGAGCTGTCAAGCTCGCTCACTTTTCGTTGCACGAAGGGCACAACTCGCAGTTGCCACTGCTTGGGTCATCGACTCTAAAGTCGACTCCCAAGTGTCTACCTTGGTCGCAGAGCAGTAAGCACACTCACTTCTCGGAACCCGTCCGGGCGCTTAGCCAGTTCCCACGCCGCCGGAGGCGCCGGTCAAAGCACAACCAGCGGGGGGCATGAACCAGAAACCCGTAGTACCCCTGAGAAGCACAGCCGGACCCGTAGTTCCAGCTGCGATACCCTATCTATTGGGGTCAGTAATAACGGACATCCCCTCTCCTTAATTCACTAAGTTTATTTGTACTGGCACCTCGAGACCAACCGTTAGGTTATGCAAGAAGTGCCAGACGTCCCTGCGCCAGTAGAACACTCGCGCAGGAGACCACCAACGTTAGGTCTTGACGCCAAATTAGTGCCCGCCGCAGCGCGCTCTTCATTCGGTACTCATAAGACTAGTGTCTCGGGAGAGTATCCCCGTGAACACGTGTAGTTCACTGCCTATTGTCCAGATAGGTAGCCGGAGCTGTCGAGCTCGCTCACTTCTCGTTGCACGAAGGGCACAACTCGCAGTTGCCACTGCTAGGGGCGTCGACTCTAAAGTCGACTCCCAAGTGTCCACCTTGGTAGCGGAGTAGTAAGCACACTCACTTCTCGGAACCCATCCGGGAGCCTAGCCAGTTCCCACGTCCTACGCGGCTGGCTGGACCGGAGACCTACGGCATCTAGGAGGCCGTCTCTACTAGTTATCCAGACTAGTACCGGAGATGTCAACACCAATGTCCAATGAAAACCACCGGACAAAGCTGCCAACTATAAGGGAAACTCACGTTCCCCGCAGGACTTTTCGCTTCTGGCCCCTCAGAGACCGCTACTAGGCCCCGCTCGCTGTGCACGAGTTTGGAAGCCCTGGCACACAATACCAGGACAAACGAACATTCCCAAGCTCTACAGCTAACCACATGCCACTACGAGTCCAACCCATGTCCGGATCCCGCCGGAGGCGCCTGGTTAAAGGCACGACCAGCGGGGGGCTAGAACCGGAACCCCGTAGTACCTCTGAAAACACAACCGGACCCGTAGTTCCAGTTGCGATACCCTATCTATTGAGGTCAGTAGATAGGGACTAACGGACAATTTAATATTAAGATTAGACTAGGCTAGGCCACTCTGATCGTGCCATCCTATACGCCGCGTAACCGCGGTCATAAAGCTTTCACCCCGGCGTGGTTGGTTTGGAACAGGGCAAAGGGCTATCTGCCCTGCCTACGGCCGGTTGTGGAAGCTAACAAAACAGATTTTTCTAAATTGACCCGACCACAGAGATTGTGCGATGCCAGAACTAGCGTGCTGATGCGTGTTTTATTAACCCTCATAATAAAAAGTAAGTTGCATTTAGATAACTATAAATGATCATTAGAAATTTTGATTACCTGACAAGCGTCCAATGTAACATTTCTACTAGGTGGGGTTAAAGCACAGATCTGGCTTTCTACGATACCGTGACAAAAATTTCTGTTTTTTCTGTTTATAAGTAACTGGTCACAAGAGGCACTACTAATGACAGATACTTCTGCTTGAAGGAGACGTTCAGACATGACTTGCTTGTTGTTATCTGAAAACGAACAAAAACATATCAAGAACAGATAAGAGAGAAAGCAGGTCAAAATATACTACAAAATGTAAAATTTCGATTAGATTTTCATTAGATTATTTCTGTAGATTTCCATTATCATCATTATCAGCTAAAGGTAATGACCTTTTATATAGTTAAAGGATGATTTTTGCTATACTACATCCAAATTCGATAAATAATGCAAACAAATTTTTGACAATTCTCTGTGCAAATATTTGGCGTCACTTTGATTTTTACTTTTCCTTGAGAGGATTCACGAGAAAACCTTTAACAATGTCGTTTTTCCATAAAAATAACAGTTAAAATCCGAGTGACCATGATGATGTGATATATGCACAGAGAATTATGAAGCTGGAGGAGTAGCGGTGGAGTGGCGACTTATTAAAGAACATTAGTAGGTACCAAATTTTTTTCTTTGGGTGTCGCAAAACCACGGCTTACCACGGTGAGCACATGTGTAATCGTGAAGTTATCATTTGGTGAAACGTGGACTGTGGCAGTGGACTGCTTCTGTGGTCCTCTTTGCCTGGTCAATGACTAACCCTTCAGGGATAATTGTCTCGAAATGTATGTATCAGCAGCTAAAGGACGTCCACTGCTAGACAAAAGTCTCTCCCAAGTAGGGTTACCATTTAGGAATTTGAAAAATCCTGACCAAAAGCCTGACATTTCGATAAAAATCCGGACTTATTAGTCACAAAATGGAAACATTACTCACTTTTTATATTTTGTTTTTAGATAGGTAAATGAGAAGTTAAAAACATTAAAGACTTATTTGATGTTACCTAATATGTAGTTTTGATATATTCGAAAATCCGGATCAGTTAAAGAGCCGGATAAAATCCAGACTAGAGTCGAAAAATCCGGACATGTCCGGATTAATCCGGACGGATGGTACCCTTACCCACAAGGATCTCCATAACGCCCGGTTCTGTCCTGCTTTCATCCGCGATTTTCATTATACAGACATAAATTAGAATTACAGTTCTAGGTCATACCTCTGTCATATGAGCCCCATCCAGTGATAATAGCAGTGTTCAATTTTTCTGCACCTTTAGACCAAAGGCAAGCAAATCGCAGGTTAACCGAAATGATCACCTCTTCGCTAAGTTTGATTAGAGCAATGTCATCATACTTCCTGTGATCAATATGATGGTCATGTCTTTTAAATTCAGTTATGTTAATGTCTTTTCTACCTTCTGTATTATTACCGCCCTGAAATATAAAATAAATGTATACGTAAGTACGTACTGGTATGTAACTACCAGGAAAAAAAAAACTTAGTCTAAAGCTTAAAATGTAGTGTTTTTTTTTAAAATAATAAAGCAAGTCCATGCTCTTGGCCACATTCTTATCCGTAGGATTAAGAAGTGGACGGTTGGCGAGTTTGCCCAGAAGCAGCTTATTCACTCGGGCTTTAAAGATGTTGGGGCTATATGCACTCAGTAACACAGACGCCGGCAGGCATTATGAATGAAGACGAATAGCGCTTGGTGCGCATGAGTGGAATATCAACCAAGTGAGGGTGGTAACCCGCCGTACGTCCGGACTCCCGATGGTAGAAAGAGGACGCTGGAATAAGTGTGAATCGTGTAGCTCAACAGTACACTCTCTAAAGTACAACCTGTATAATACCGACAAGCAAGCATCTGAGAGACGGTCTGCGAAACTGTGAAGCTTGGTTTTCACAAGCTTATCGTCACCTACAAGTTTCCTGGCTCTGCGTTCCACTGAATCGAGTGCGGCAAGTTGATATTTTGCTGAGCCGTCCCAAAGGTGGCAGTAATACTCCATGTACGACCGGACTTGTGCTTTATATAGAGTTAGAAGATGTCCCGGCGTGAAATATGGCTTAACTTTATTTAGAACACCCAGCTTTTTGCCGCAGTTTGAGCCTTGATTTCGATGTTGTCGCCGAAGTTGAGATTGGAGGTCGGTCAACTTCATGCCGAGGAGATCAAGGTTGTCGGTAATTGGTACATCTACACCCCGGAAAGTAGGAGCCAGGGTAAGAGGACTCCTTTTGGCGGACAACAAACACGCCTGCGTTTTGGTGGCGTTAAAACTGACCAAATTGTTGTCACCCCATTGAGAGACAAGACTTAAAGTCGAGTTTGTCCGCTCAAGCATAGCCTCTCTTAAGGAACGAACTTCCTCTCCGCCGACCCTTGCGCTGGACAGATAGCTCTCTGTGACTGTGCTGTCATCTGTATACCCAACAATTCAGGACTTGAGCAGATCATTAATATGCAACAGGAAAAGTGTAGCAGAGAAAGCGAAACCCTGAGGAACTCCGGCATCAATAGCCATGAGGTCAGAGGAACAGCCATCAATGACTACTCCGATTGACCGTTCACTCAGGAAGTCTAAAATCCAGACACAAAAATCAGCAAAGATGCCGTACTCTGGAAGCTTTCTCAGCAGGCTAGCGTGCCAGACCCGCTCAAAGGTTTTCGAGATGTCAAGCGACACGGCAGTAATTTGGCACGGTAGGCTCCAGCAATGTGTAACGGACACCAGAGGGTCCTCCGTGGAACGGCCCCGCCGAAAGCCATACTGGCAGTCGCTGAGGAGGTCGTGAGATTCAAGATATGAGAATAGCTTTCTATTAGTAAGTACCATTTCCATAACTTTAGAGATGATGACAATTGGTCTGTTGTTGGTTGGGTCGGTACGCTGTCCCTTCTTGGGCACTGGCTGCACGTTTTCAAGCTTCCAGGACTGAGGAACCGCTCTAGTAAGAAGAGAAATTTGGTATAGACGCGTTAGAACCGGATACAATTCAGGTGCACAGATCCTAAGTAGTCTGGCTGGAATCCCGTCCGGGCTGCTGACCTTATTCACGTCCCGATTCTGCAAAGCTTTTCTTATCTCTTTGGTGTGAATGGTTATACTTGGCATGGAAGCACCGCAGTGAGGCAGAGTTGGCGAATTGCCCGCGAACAGAGATGCAAAAAGATTTGCTTTCTCCGTTGCAATGTTGGCCAACGTCCCATCAGATCGCTGCATGGGGGGTAAAGTAGCCCGGCAAAAATTTTTTGACTCGACCGACTTGGACAGGGACCAGAACTACTTACTACCAGCAGGGTAAGATGCTAGTCTGGCTCCTATGCGGCTTACGTGGTCGAATCGCGCCTTGTGGATCATTCTTTTGCATGCACCGCTTTGCTGCAGAGTTGAAGGCCTTCTTCTTCGCACGAACCCTCCGGGCCCCTTTCTTTACAATCACGAGGGCGTACTCAGGCTTGGTAAGGTTATTCTTTAAATGCTACTGCGCTTGCACAGTCCGTATAAGACCAAGGTCAGGTATTGTGAACGTGAGAAACGTCGGAGAACGGAATAAAGTATTCCATTCCATGAAGAATCACATCCACGATCGCGTCTGCAGAAGGGATCGTTCGCAGAAAAACACACTTGGCGCCAAGGGTATGATGCAAAGAAGTGCCGCATCTAGTCCCAATCAGCTGACTCGTAACGCCAGACTCCGACGGTGTTGCTATCTGAGTCTCCGCCAAAAAGGCTAAGTGCGGTTTGTCGGTTTCAAGATGGTGGTGGACCTGTTCGAGATTGGAGTGCAAACCACGGATGTTAGTGAGGTGTACTTTTTTCGGGAGGAAGTGCAGTACTCCGACTTAACTGTCACGTGGGAAACTCGATCTGGAGACTGCGGAGACGCCCGAACCCCCCAAGAATATCCACCGGGTCGGCCCATCCAGTCGCCAAGTGGCACGGTGACGCATTTATGGGATTTTTTATAAGTTGGCGTTGCAGCCTTTTGCACGTGGCTAGCGCACTACTTGGGCTCCTACTAATGCGGTCGGCCAACGGCAATCCCGCTACCCTCCAGGTCGCGTATTTCCGTTCCCGTGTATAGTAGGAGGCAACACTGCCTTGAATCCCACACGGGTTTAATAAGCTAACTCTCTTCTCAAACTCGTGTATAATTCAAGGCAGAAGTCCTCCAATCGCAGACGGGTTTGCAACGCAAAATATTGTCCTAAACACGTGTACGCATGGTGATGCATGGAACTTAACCATCGACGGTCCCTAAGTATAAATGTGGCACATCCGTGGTTTTCAGTTTTTTGTTTAACACTCCATTACACGCGCTCTATATAGTTACACGATTCCACGCGCGGGGCACAACTGTGGCCCAAAATATCATGTATTTTTAGTAACATAGGTATAGAAATAAAATAATTTAGTTATTTATGTATAATCAGTCTTTATTGACTTATCAAAATATAATAGGATAATAATCATTTCTAAACTAAAACAAAAATAAAAAGTATTTGGCTTCATATCGTAAAAACTGAAGTAAAATGGCACTTATACTTTTAACCAAGGTTTTCATCATAATCCGACTATTCTTTGGGCTCGGTTACATATGTATTATAACTACTAAGGCATACAGCATATTTATGGTCGTTGCACACAGAGCTTTGACATTTCCACATTTTCTACATATGTAATAAATACTAAATTGGCCGCGTAACTACACGATCCAGTGCCAATGGGGCACTGGTGTGCCCCATTGGCACCTAAGTATATTTAAGCGTTAATAAAATGCTAAAATATAAAACATTAATCTATAAACGCAGCTTTATCTTAACCGAATGTTTAAATATTTGTAAAAATATTTCTTTCGGATCTCAGAGGTAAAAACTCCTAAGTTTTTTTTTTTTTTTTTTTTTTTTTTTTTTTTTTTAATATGAGAAGGAGGCAAACGAGCAGGCGGGTCACCTGATGGAATTTGATGAAGCAATGTTGACTAAAAACATAAGCATCAAGCACTGACAAATTTCGACGGTTGAAAGCCAGACCTCGGTAGCCAAGTGGTTAAGGCAGCCGCCCGGAATGCGGAAGGTGCGTGGTTCGATTCCCGACTGAGGTTGTCGTCTTTTTCAGTGTTTAAAATTTTACCTAAGTATATTTAAGCGTTAATAAAATGCTAAAATATAAAACATTTATCTATAAACGCAGCTTCATCTTAACCGAATGTTTAAATATTTGTAAAAATATTTCTTTCGGATCTCAGAGGTGAAAACTTCTAAGATTTGATGAAGCAATGTTGACTAAAAACATAAGCATCAAGCACTGACAAATTTCGACGGTTGAAAGCCAGACCTCGGTAGCCAAGTGGTTAAGGCAGCCGCCCGGAATGCGGAAGGTGCGTGGTTCGATTCTTGCCTGAGGTTGTCGTCTTTTTTCAGTGTTTAAAATTTTACCTAAGTATATTTAAGCGTTAATAAAATGCTAAAATATAAAACATTAATCTATAAACGCAGCTTCATCTTAACCGAATGTTTAAATATTTGTAAAAATATTTCTTTCGGATCTCAGAGGTGAAAACTTCTAAGATTTGATGAAGCAATGTTGACTAAAAACATAAGCATCAAGCACTGACAAATTTCGACGGTTGAAAGCCAGACCTCGGTAGCCAAGTGGTTAAGGCAGCCGCCCGGAATGCGGAAGGTGCGTGGTTCGATTCCCGCCTGAGGTTGTCGTCTTTTTTTTTCGGTGTTTAAAATTTTACCCAAGTGAAAAAGTTTAAAAATTATCTAGATTTCGAAGTATGTCAAATACTATAACTGCTATTTAAATTAAAGTTTAATGTATAATTAATTGATTTGAAACTAATTACTTATGTAAATTAATAAAAAGTTAATTTAAATATATTATATACCTACATTAGGTACAATTTATTTTATTTGTCTAATACCCTATCTTAAATTAAAGCAATAAGTTTCTACACAAAATTTAAAGATATAAATGAGCCTCCAGCCAAAAAAAAATTGACTTCGTAAAATTACGTTATGTATTTTTATTTTTTGTAAGAAACGTTGATTGCCATATTATAATTATAGTATTACATCGTAGAATGTTGAAATATTTCTTTTGCCCTTTTATAAAATAAAGACTATAATGCCCTCAAACAAACATGAATTCCGTTGGTGGTATGTGCACAGAAAAGAAAATAGTACTACGTATATGTGTCAAGTCTGCCTCCTATTGAACACGAAAATAAATACGTCAATCAGAGCGTATAATAGTTACGAACCCGTGAGTTATTGGAGGACTCCAGCATTGAATAGAACACGAGTTTGGAAAGGGAGTTAGCTTAACAGTCAGCTTTGCAAACCCGTTGGCGATTGGAGGACTTCTGCCTTAAATTATACACGTGTTTGAAAAGAGACAATCAAACCCGTGTAGGGTTCAAGGCAGTGCTGCCTCCTACTATACACGGGAACGGAAATACGTCTCCAGGTCGAGCTGCTCTGTACGAAATAGTTGTAAAACCAGCAGACTAGCAGCTTCCGATCGCCAATGGCACTGATACTCCTGCACACCAACGGAACGCAGTGAGACTGCTTGGCGTTGGACACCGGCAAGAGGGTGGAAGCATACCAGGCGGCTCCTTACGGAGCGTACCACCGCAGAGAGAACATTCAGCCGTCACCACAGACTAGGCAGCCTATGATGCCGTTGCCCGGGGTCGACCACTAGGAGGTAGTTCTCGCCCACTCCAAAACGTACTTCAGTTTGAATGATGCAGCGTAAAAAGGTTCGATTTCAATTTCAATTCGAATTCCGAAAAGTTCCTGCGGGGTATTGGGGGCGTAAGGTTAATTTTTCAATCAGCTTGGGTGGTTGCTGTTCTAATCCCGCGGTCTCTTCCATTTCCGCAGCACTTTTCGCCGAAGCCGACCTGTACCTGCTCTTTAAAGCAGGTACAGGACGGTAGGTAAAGATGCCACAGTAGTTTACCCTTAGGTTTTTCCCATGTTTACGGAAATCGGCTTGGCTTGGTTGTTCTACGTCTACTAGACCAGCTTTCATCGCCTTTTCTGAATCTGAAGCTAGGAAAACAATGCTAGTAGTAGTTAGTGCTAATCGCCTCTATGGTCTGTCAAGCGGTTAGACCACTGGTCCCAGACCTAGTGTTCCCTCGTTCAATTCCCAGCGAGTACGCCTGACTAGCCACATGACCTTATTTAAATACGTAATTATATCACCTTAACATCAATGTTACTAGAAACAATTAGTGACTTCAATAGTGATGATGATGATGATGCATAAGATTGCCAGTTCCTCAGTTGCATTTCGATTGGTGATGACCACTTCCTGCTATGACCACTTCTTGATATGACCACTTCCTGATATGACCACTTCTTGATATATCAGTTTCCAGTATGACCGTTCCCGATATGACCAGTGCTTGATATAAGTTTCGATAAAAAGTACAAAAATAAATTTCTCGGAAACTCGGAAATACATTTTTTAAGAAAAATAAATCTCATGAAATTAGTTAAATAACAACCATATACTTTTCCAACTTTACATTACATTTGGATAGTCGATAAAAAAAACATCTCCCATAATTATATTAATTTTCAGAATCTCAAATGTGATTTTTGCGTAAAATGCCCATTTTGCATTTTGTAGTAGTAACTTTGCAGCTGTATTTATAATTTTTATCGAAATAGGATAATAAATTCATGCTTAATATTACAAATCTCCACTCTACGAGAATAAGCTGAGTTCGGACTGCCGGTGCATCTCATTTTGTAGTAATTTTGCAGTTGTAGTTATTTATCGTTTTTATCGAAATAGGAAAATAATTTCATTACAAAATTTTTATTCCTCATGAAGTAACAATTATTCTGTTATAAATTTTGCTCAATAATATTATCGTAGATAAGAGAAATTAACAGCAAACTTAAAGCGATTTTTGAAGTTTGTTGGTTTAGAATAAGATTTGTTTTGTATATAAAATCAATAATATCTTAAAATTCACTTAAAATTCAACACTATACGACTATTATAAGAGATAACATTATATTTTTTTATTTCATTTGTTTAGAACAGTAGTTCAATCTACGAGCTCAAAAAAGTGCTTTCGCGCATGTTATAAAAATCTTTCTATGCAATTTTGGGTTTAATTAAAAAGTTTAGCAAAATTTACAAAAAGCGAGACCGCTACGTTCTATGCCAATAGATATTCTACACTATTCAATAAGTCAAAACTGTAAAATAGATGTAATAGGCATCTTAATTTATGTTTTCTTTTTGCTGAAAGTTGTGTTTTTAATGAAAAATTGCAGTTACTTTATAAAATACATTTATTAATAAAATATTGTTGTTACCACAGAATTGTTTTTTTTATTTTGTGATGGGAGTTAATGCCACGACGGCGTATATCGGCATTTTTTACAGGGAACGTACAGATCGATTAAAAAATATCAAAATTTTCTGTACTGAAACTTAGGCATTAACACGCAGAAAGTATCATTATGTGTATTTCAATTCTCATTAAAATATTTTACAAAAAATTTTCGAGTCGTTTAATCCGGGTAAAGTACGATACCACCGTCGGCCTCATCATCACGATCACCTACATCATGCTTTTTATGACTAATAAATGGTTTTAACACCTACTGTGATAGAAGCACTGCCAAATCTTACGAATTTAGGATAAATTTCATCTCCAACAAAATTCGTATTAGTTGGCATCGCACGGCAGTGAGCAGCTGTAATAGCAAACCTTGGGCTGATGAGAGAACAAGCACACCCAAAGACATTCTTGCCGTTTACTATCCAAGCAACTGCACCCTGTCAAAATCAAACACGTTTTTAAGGACGTCAAAATTAAAATTCATGATATACAGCGTGTTTCTTGTAAGGTGTCAAGTCGATGTATGGTGATAGGAAACTACTATACCTATCTATTGAACCCCCATGTATGTTCTACGATTTTTTGTAGTTTTCGAATTATAATTTTTTTCTTTATTTTATGATTCAACGACGAGACTCTAAAAAAATATATCTTTTTTTAGGGCCGACTTTTCTTCGTTGTTTTTTTTTAATACAATACAATACAACCTATTGATTGCACTTTTATGAGTAAAAAAATCTCCTTCCTAACTTTAAACTAAGGTAGTAAAATTTTGATCCTAACTTTAAAAATTGGGTTAATCCATTATTTTAAAATTCCATTATTTTCTGTAATGAAATTTGCAACTTATATAAAAAAATTAAAAAAGATTTTCCATAGCTTCTGACTAGTTTTAAAAACTGCACAACCAAATATGCTTTCATACTAATATAAAAAAAGATGTACTAAATGCGATTTTTTTTTGCTGAAATCGGTCGTTGAACGTGGTAGAACGGAAATTGTATAATTTTCATCTATACTAATATTTTAGAGAGGAAAGATTTGATTGTTTATTTGTATTGAATAAGCTCCGAAACTACTAGACCGATTTAAAAAATTCTTTCACCGTTGGGAAGCTAGCTACACTATCTCCGCGTTGGGAAGCTACACTATACTAGCAGACCGCCGACAACTTCGTTCGAGTGAAACCCGTGACGAATTTTCAAAATGACTTCCCTTGCGTATCCCAGTGACGACGCCTACATTGCATTTGTTCTATCATCAATAGTTTTCGTAGCGCACGCGATGTAAGGAATTAATTAGAGTTTTAGTAAAGATCCCAAATTTTTTTGAAAATATATTGTAGCCTATGTCACCCGGAGCTAGTGTGAAATATTTTTTTAAGACGGTGTAGTAGTTTCGGAGCCTATTCAATACAAACAAACATTTAAATCTTTCCTATTTATAATATTAGTATGGATGAAAATTACATAATTTCCGTTCTACCACGTTCAACGACCGATTTAAGCAAAAAAAGTCTCATTTAGTACATCTTTTTTTATATTAGTATGAAAGCATATTTGGTTGTGCAGTTTTTAAAACTAGTCAGAAAGTATGGAAAATCTTTTTTAATTTTTTTATGTAAGTTGAAAATTTCATTCTGTTTTGATTAATCCAATTTTTAAAGTTAGGATCAAAATTTTAGTACCTTAGGTTAAAGTTAGGAAGGAGATTTTTTTACTCATAAAAGTGCAATCAATAGGCATTGTTTAAAAAAAAACATCAAAGAAAAGTCGACCCATAAAAAAAATATAATTTTTTTAGAGCCGTCACCTTATTGAATCATAAAATAACGAAAAAAAAATTATAACTCGAAAACTATAAAAAATCGTAGAACATACATGGGGGTTCAATATATAGGTATGGTAGTTCCCTATTACCACACACATCGGCTTGACACCTTACAAGAAACACGCTGTATAAGGTGACTGCTAGAAACTGCAAGAAACTACAAGGGCTGGTAAGGTCAAGTGTTTTAAACATGACAAAAATGACAAAAAGATTGCAGACTAAGGTAGGTACTTATCGCCCAGCTGACGCGGACGGGTCAACAGACGGGTGGGTCAACAAACGGGTGGGTCAACAGACGGGTGGGTCAACGGCCGGCCGCTGCCCGCGCGTTGTAAATAATCGTTATTTAATAGTTAAATTCTTTCATATTATTTTTCTTATGTTGTTGCTTTAAAATAAATTAGATACTCAAGGACTATCTAATTAAAATTCATTATAAAAAAGCACAAATTTCTTTTTTGTCATTTTTGTCATGTCTAAAACACTTGACCTGACCAGCCCTTAAAGTTTCTTGCGGTTTCTAGCAGTCGACTTATATTAAGAGCCGTGTCGCGTAGCGGCTCATTAAAAGAATACTACCACTCCCTCTCTTCCCTTTGGTGTCGTAAAAGGCGACTAACGGACTAAAGACTGCACATTCATCTAACAGCATAGAGCCGCGATAGGCTCACCACCTGTCACGCTGAGCACGTGTGCAGTCGCTATTTGGTTAAAAGTGGACTATGGCAGAGGACTGCTTTTGTGGTTCTCATTGCCTAGTCTCTGACTAACCCTTCGGTGATTTTGAATCGTGATTATATGCTTGTATTTTAGATGTGCCCACACGCCTTGTTTCTTGGGGTTGGTCCTGATTCCCTCATTTTAGAAATTATTACAGTTCAAGGAGAAAGCGAAACCAACCCCTCACCTCAATTGTGTGAAAACCCAACCTACAACGAGAACCGCAAAAGCAGTTCACTGCCACAGTCCACATTTCACCAAATAACCACTGCACACGTGCTCAGCGTGATAAGTGGTGAGACCATCGCCGCTTTAAGCTGTTGAATGTGCACTTACATACTCGCGGTCTGAATAGAACGCTACTGTGTAGTACGTGCTTACGTACGCGCGGTCGGAATAGAATGCTACTGTGTACTACGTGCTAACGTAAGCGCGGTCAGAATAGAACGCTACTGTGTAGTACGTGCTTACGTAAGCGCGGTCGGAATTGAACGCTACTGTGTAGTACGTGCTTACGTAAGCGCGGTCGGAATAGAACGCTACTGTGTAGTACGTGTTTACGTACGCGCGGTCAGAATAGAACACTACTGTGTAGTACGTGCTTACGTAAGCGCGGTCGGAATAGAACGCTACTGTGTAGTACGTGCTTACGTAAGCGCGGTCGGAATAGAACGCTACTGTGTAGTACGGGCTTACGTAAGCGCGGTCGGAATACAACGCTACTGTGTAGTACGTGCTTACGTACGCGCGGTCTGAATAAAACGCTACTGTGTAGTACATGCTTAGGGTACGCGCGTCTGAATAGAACGCTACTGTGTAGTACGTGCTTACGTACGCGCGGTCGGAATAGAACGCTACTGTGTAGTACGTGCTTACGTACGCGTGGTCGGAATTAACCGCTACCACAGTATAAATATAAGCTTTAGCAGTAAGGAAGCTACGAACAAACGCTTGAAACGACGCACGCTCACAGCCGCACGTCTTTACAAGGCCCCTAAGCGGACATTGCAGTGCTCTCACTCAGTAGCGCGCGCCGCGTCGAGACGAGTGATCTGTCGAGTGGTGGTATTGTATTGCGTGCGCTGACCACGCGAATTTTAAAAATGCCGCGAGTGTATTGCGTAGTTTACGGCTGCTTGAACTCGGCTGTATTAATTAATTATATAAGTAGCTGTATGTATTAATTTACGAAGAAGTAGACAAAATCAATTTTATAGTGCCTTGTCCATGTTTTCCGATAATTTATTTATAAAGCTTTTCATTAGATAAACCTTAATAAAAATAAAGCGAACGTGTCATAGAAGGCGAAAGTATTTTTCAATGAGTAATTTTTAATAACTAACGAAGAATGAAGATTTTTTAATTATACAATTTTGTTTGTAAACTAGTCAATTCATTCGATTATTTGATTATTATAGAACCCAAATAAACGTTTTGATAAATAATAAAAAAATTCCTTTTAATTTTACAAAAATTAAAATTAAGAAACACTAATGCTTTGCTAGTTATCTCAAAAAAAGCGCTCACTAGCTGAGATACAGCGCTAACTAAACAAAAGCTTTTTCAATTTTACAAAAATAAGATGACAACCCTAACGCTCAATTGTCGCGTAGGTATTTATAACAACAAAAAGGCCTAGTTTTCGTACTGCTTTAGCTTATATTTTTACGGCACTGATTTAAAGAGGCAGTTGTAAATAGCGGTTTTGGTAAGTTAAAAATTATAAATGCCACGTTTAATAACTAGTTCAGCAGTTAAAACTAAGCAGTAAAGTAAACAAAAATGAGTAATAAAAAATAATGAAATGGATCAGTTAATATATAATTGAGCAGGAAAATAATTAAATGGGCGGTAAAAATTATTGAACGAGCGGTTACGTGGGGGCAGTAATAAATCGCAATTTGTCGGTATGAAATCTCATTCTAAGCAATTCTTTATACAATGAAGTGGTAAATTAATTAGACAAGTAATTTTTAAGTTATGTAATTTTTTTTTAAATATTGAAATTTACATAAATGTCGTTTCTGGCGCTTCGCCGGCCGCTCTAGCGGCACGCTCGCTTCGCTCGCTCGGCTCGCGCGTTTTTGGTCAACATACTATAGGTTAGTATGTTGACCAAAAACGCGCGAGCCGAGCGAGCGAAGCGATAACCTAACCTAACCTAACCTAACCTAATTAACTCTTGAGACTTTTTTCATGGGCGAAGCCCCCCGAGCCCCGCTCGCAGGGGGGCTGCGCCCCCCCCCCCCCGTCCCCCCGCTTCGGTTCTGTTACTATGGTACTCTATAACCTATTTATCGAACCGCTCATTCCATCATTTTACCGCTCATTCAGTTATTGGACTGCTCAATTATTTTTAGAATTGACATTGAATGATAAAATAACCGACTGATTGATTTTTTATTACTGTCAATGTTTTACTGTCGCAATAATTAATCAACCGCCATTAAATTAAATAACTGCTCAATATGTTTTTCAACTGATCATAATAACATCTCGAATATTTAAATAAAAGCTCAAAAAATTAGTTCCCTATTTTTACTGTGACGCTATTGCGTAGTACGCGCTTACGTACGCGCGGTCGGAATTGAGCGCAAGCGAATATTGCCGTAAAGATGTCGACCGGTAACTTCCTCGACTGTGTGTGCAGTATTTAGTCTGTACCCAACAAAATAAATAAATTGTCACTGAGGGCAAGGGAATTTTACCCTCAAAGGGAAAGCACCGCTATAGGAGGTATTCTCTTGCTACCAAAAAAGCAATTGAGCGCATGTTTTAAAAAACAGCGTTTCGGATGTGGTATTTAAAATTATAAACTCACCATGTGAGGAAACTCTCCAGTACCAGTTTCTGTGCCCCCTACTATATCCGAAATATCCTTTGCTATCTTACCTGTATAAAATAAAATAAAAACAAATTTCGAAAATAACAGTTTAAATATTTAAATATAAAGATTATAGAAATAAAGAATGGATACCAATTAACTATTTGCGGTTCAAGATTAGCAAATAAAAAATTGCTAAATTAATAAAAAGGGGTACACTAGGTACATACAATTAAATAGTATTATTTTACGATAAACTTATTACTACCGAAAGTCATTATCATGAATTTAAAAATACCTAATTTTATAATTCCGCTTGTTTCGGAATTCCGAATTTCACAATTCCGATAAATCAGAAATTCTATTTTTATAAATCCTAAAATACAAAACGCCAAACATTTACAATTACGAAAATTAAAATACCGAATTTTAATAAGAAAGAAAAAAATATTATTTGGGACAAAACAGATAATTAATAATAGTACTATTTATAATAGACATTCCAACTCATTATTAATCGAAGTCTCATAATTGGGTACTAATTCCGATTATTAAATTGCGGAAATACTAAATATCCGAAATAATCGTCCCGACCGGATTGATCAAATGAAGATGTGTTTTCCTTTGACTGTTAACGAGTAAATCGAAAGAATACCTACACAAAGTGTTTGGAAGTAGGTATATCTCACTCCCGCTAGCTATGGTCCCACATGGTGGTGGTACAAGGTACATAAAAATAGTAATCGCTAGTCGTGGTAAAATACTTGGTTGTTATTAGAATAAATGTTTATTGTGAAGGTTGAGTTTATTCCCAATAATACTTACATTTTATTGCATTGTCTTTGGCATCAATAATTTTATGTTTGTAGTCCCACATGTACTCCTCACATTCTAGAAAAAAAGAGGATCTTAATTTTTTTGTGAAAAGAAATAAACGAGCAGGCGGATCACCTGTAGGAAGTAATCACCGCCGCCCATATCACTATGAATAATGTTCTTGTTGTCTTTTTGCGTAATTATTATCGAAAGTAAGTCTGAGGCTCTTTTTTAATATTTGATGCTGTAAAAGGAAGGGAGAATAGATATAACCATGCTGAGTTTCGTGCCGGTTCTTATCAGTACGCGTTCTCTATTCGACTAACGTAGTCTTTGTAGTAGTGATTCATAAGAGCTCAGTAATTATTGTAGTTACAAACGAAATACAACACTTTGAATTAGACTTTGAATTGGGCAGCACATTCAAATTAAAGTTAAAAAAGTTTCAAAGGGTTCGTAACCTCTAGCCCGTGCTACGCATAGAAAAATGTGGAACACACAAAACACAGGCAGCCTGGGAATCGAACCCGGAACCTTCGGATAAGCGCTTTACTAATTGACCACAGGGGCGTGATTCAATGTTTTAAAATTTTATATTTATTCTCCGAATAAATACTTTTTCGTTTCTTCTAAGTAGGTAGGTATATTTTTATTGAAACAAAGCAAATTAAGTTATAAAAACAATATTAAGTTTCTAAATTTAAAACTAAAGCAAATAAACCTATTAATAAAATAATATGTCCTCCAACTGTGGGCTTATGGGTAGCTCTATGGATTGCCAGGCTAATATAAGCTAAAGCGGTAAGGAAGCTACGTACAAACGCTCGAAACGACGCACGCCACAGAAGACGTGCGTCTTTACAGGGCCCCTAAGCGGACATCGCAGTGCTCTCAGTAGCGCGTGCCGCGTCGTGACGAGTGTTCGCTGTTGTGTATTGCGTGCGCTGTGCGCGCGATTTTTAAAATGCCGCGAATGTATTGCATAGTATACGGCTGCTTGAACTCGGCTGCTTCAAAACCGGAGCTTTCGTTTTTTAAACTTCCTGCTGATGTTGAAAGGTAAGAATGATTAATCATTACTAAATAAAAAGCTTTTTCTTTTAAATAAATCGTTTGGTTGTTTAAGTGATATTTGCCGTACTCACTTAAGTATATTTTTTGAGCGCGCGTTACTTTAATGGTGAATAAATAGTAAGAAATTACGAAACTTCATCGTTAATAAACTTTGCTTTGAAAATCGATATCTGAGGATCTGTGTGGTTTCTGACAATGAATCCGTTATTAAAATGAGAAAAAGTAACCGCCGTATTGAACTTTTTAGTTATTTAACCGAGTGCTTTGAAAATCGATATCTGGGGATCTGTGTAGTTTCTGACAACGACTCCGTTATTAGTATGAGACAAAATAGCCTCCATCTTGAACTTTTTAGTTATCCGACCGGTTGCTTTGGTTTGCTTGGGATTGATTGGAGTTAAAATCGATATCAGGGGATCAGTGTGGTTTCCGACAATGAATCCGATAATAGAATGAGGAAAGTAGCCGCCATCTTTAATCTATTAGTTATTCAACCGATTGCTTTGAAAATCGATACCTAGGGATCTGTGTGGTTTCTGACAACGAATCCGTTATTAGTATGAGACAAAATAGCCTCCATCTTGAACTTTTTAGTTATTCGACCGATTGCTTTAAAAATCGATATCAGGGGATCTGTATGATTTCCGACAATAGATCCGATAATAGAATGAGGAAAGTATTCGCCATCTTTAACTTATTAGATTTTAATTTTTCAAAAATTAAAAGAGGCTTCCCTTAAGCTTTGCTAGTTATCTCAAAAAAGCGCTAACTAGCTGAGATACAGCGCTAACTAAACAAAAACTTTTTCAGTTTTACAAAAATAAGAGGACAACCCTAACGCTCAATTGGCGCGTAGGTATATAAAACAAGAAAAAGGCCGAGCTTTCGTACTGCTTTAGCATATATTTATACTGTGCTAATACGCTGGCAGAGGTAGCTGCATTAAGGTACAATAAAGTAGAGTAGACGTCCCATACAAAAATTGCGCTTAGCTAGATGACAGCGGGCATCACGTGGTACGTTGGGGAGGGGGCTTGGTTGTTATAGAATAGTCCGAGCGCGCAGGTGCGATACACTATTCATACAGATTTATCGTGTTGTAGTTTTATATTTTATTGAATGTTGTTAATTGTAATATTTTAAAATAAGTAAATTAATGCCTAAAATAAATAAGTAAATAATTTATTAGCTAAAACATTTATATAATTATTATGAAATTATAAAACATAAGTTTAGTTATCTACCGTGTTAGGTGGTTTTGAAGTAAAATTCAGTATTGAGTGTCAAATGCGTTCCAATTTGAAATAAATATTATATTGATTGCTTCATTAACTCATGTTTTTACAATAATATCACGTAATCTAAATTGTCAGTCATGATCTTAAGCGTTACACTTACAAAATAACAACAAAAATTTTTTTTATAGTACAAACAAAATTAGGCATAATAGGCAGAATTTCATTTGCACGGTCTGTTTTTATAGTCTATGATTTACGTTAAAAATAGATGAGCTGGTAGATGTTAGAAATTTTATTTTTGATTTAAATCGAGTAGAGTTTCGTGTACTTACCGATGAAATGTTACACCTAGACTTTTTTTTATATTACTCGAGTAATTGTAACAACTTTTGAGTGTACAAGAAGGCATTTTTTTTGTGAGACGTTAACGACACGTTACCGCAATCGCTCGGAAGCGACTAAACAAGGTGCAGCCCATGGGTTGCACCTGAGTGCACACAAACTTGCTTCGCGGTGCCTTATCTAGCTCTTTACATCAATGGGTAGCTGCCAGTCTTGTCACCGGAGGCCTTAACAAATCGAGTACTTGCTTCACGACTACATGGACCCATTGTCTCCACAAATTCTTTTTATATTTTAAAAATTGTTCACTTACTAATATTGCTGACAGTCCGTCCCGTTCTGTTGATGTTTTTTTTAGGGTACGGATTCGCTATCGTTCCATAATGACACGGCATCTCTTTTTCAGGTATCTGAAAGAAGACATCATTATCATCAGCATGAGCCGTGTGTGTACCGGCTAACTAAAAGAAAAGAATGCTACCAGCCCCTCTCTTCCCTTGGGTGTCGTAAAAGGCGACTAACGGGCTAACGATTGCACATTCTTCCAACAGCATAGAGCGGCAATGGGCTCACCACATATCCACGCTGAACACATGTGCAGCTGTAATTTGATGAAACGTGTAGTATGGCAGTGGACTACTTCTGCGGTTCTCATTGACTAGTCTCTGAAGAAGTCTATAGTTGTGAATCTAAATGTCTGTATATATAATTTGTGTTCTATTAGGTATACAGGAAAAAGGCATATTTTTTTTTACTATGGGGCTTGTTACTAAATTCCAAAGTCTTTTAACTTGACTCCAATGTATAAATACTTGAAGAATATATTACTTATTACTAACATATTTATGACAATTTATGATAATTTAAAGACCTCGGTTTATTATTTATATTAAAAACCAACATTGATTTCTACTCGAAAATGGCAACATTATATATAGTCGGATGGTGACACTTTATGTTATTAAAAATGAAAAAGTGACGCTTGTCTGACGTTTTATATGTCAATACGCATCGTAGACAGATGTCCGACTGTCAGCCGCCAGACGATTTCCGGCCGCGCTTTCGTTGTGTTAGTTGTGTGTATCGTTGCTAAAGACCATATGTGCGAAAAAGATAACTGTGTTAGCGATATCGTTTCTACATTACCATAGACCTCATAGACTTACCTACTTAATAAGCCTGCGTTCCTAACCTATCCTAGGTATCCTGTGGTATCGTAATGTGTCAGAGTTCAATTGCGAGGTCCTGGTCTATTGACCATGATTAACGGTATTTTTGTGGATATATTTGATCGATTTAAGTTTCTTAATTTTTCACTTTAAAAAAATTAAATTAAATCTGAACCGCTAGATTTTTTTTAAATTATAGAGTAACTTATCTATACTAATATTATGACGAGGAAACATTTTGATTGTTTGTTTGTATTGAATAGGCTCCAAAAATACTTAACCTATTTAAAAAATTCTTTTACCGTTGGGAAGCTACACTATCTCCTAGTGACATAGGCTATATTATAGTTTCAAAAAAATTAGGGATCCTTACTAAAACTCAACTAAATTCCTTACATCGCGACCGATTTAAAAAAATATTTCACCGTTGAGAAGCTACACTATCTTCGGGTGACATAGGCTATATTATAATTTCAATAAATTAGGGATCCTTACTAAAACTCAAATAAATTCCTTACATCGCGACCGATTTAAAAAATTCTTTCACCGTTGGAAGTTAAACTATCTCCGAGTGAAAGGCTATATTATAATTTCAATAAAATTAGGGATCTTTACTAAAACCCAAATAAATTTCTTACTCGCGAGCGATTTCAAAAATTCTTTCACCGTTGGGAAGCTACACTATCTCCGGGTGACAGGCAATATTATAATTTAATAAAAGATAGGTATTCTTACTAAAACTCAAATAAATACCTTACATCGCGTTCGATTTAAAAAAATATTTCACCGTTGGGAAGCTACACTATATCCAGGTGACATAGGCTATATTATAATTTCATAAAATTAGGAATCCTTACTAAAACTCATATAAATTCCTTACATCGCGTGCTATAAGAAAACTATTAATAATAGAACAAAATAATGTACTGTGGCTTTGCAGAACACATCATATCTACAAAAAGTGTCGCGATATTATATGTCTAACTATTATAGTTACGACACAATAAGTGTTCTTTTGGGTGGGGAGTCATTTTGAAAATTCGTCACGGGGTACCGGGGTCCACGCGAACGAAGTCGCCGGCGGTCTGCTAGTACTCTAGAATTTAAAAACTTTACAGATCGTGAAGATCTCTACACTACTTGAAAGGGTATTGAAAATGAACTTAGCTATTATAGATTAATAATGAATTTTTTTTTTCATAAAAAATTATCGACTTTTCCAAAATTTGTTTATACTATCCTAAAGCCCTTAATTTTCCGCGTCTATTAAGTCCTAATAGATCTTCGTATGAAACATAGATTTTTTTGTTTTATTTTTATTTTCAAAAGAAATAATCGACTTTTTCAAAATTTGTTTATACTATCCTAAAGCCCTTAATTTTCCACGTCTAGTAAGTCCTAATATATCTTCGTATCTCAAAGCTGCGAAGTTCCACAGGGCTATGACGCCTGAGTAATACCGCACGGCGACGCTCCACGCGCCGCTAAGGGGGAGCATACCGCCCCCCCCCCCCCATATCACTCCCACAAAAAAAAGTATATGACATAAAATGTTCCCCGTTTCAATATCTCTAGGCGTCTCTCTCAGTTTTTTGATGTTCGACCTCGTTCACGAGATATCGAAGATATTCCTAGAGAAGGTGTTAAAAAAACAAGTTTTTTTTTGTTTTCGAAAAAAGTTTTTGACTTTTACAAAAATGTTTTTTACCATCTGAAAGCTATTAAAATTTTGCGTCTTTTGAGCTCTCAATTGTCCTCATGGCCCTAAACCACTATATACCACGGGGCAAACACACTTTCAGCGAAAATGGGGCCCTACCGGAGCGATCGAAAAAACAAGGTCCTGTATCAACTGTTGTACTTATAAAGTGATGTAAAGTATAGCCTATATGATATCCCATTGGGCATCATCATTGAAATTAAATCATCGCTATATAATTGATGGGTATTCGCTTGAATACCACGCTTGCCAAATGCAGGTTGACGGTCACCAACCCAGGCTATGTATATGTATCAAAAAGTTCGAAATGCATTTTCCCCGACCTGGGAGTTGAACCCTGGATCTCCAACAACCGTTCAAAATGCTTGGCCACCGAGGAGATAAATTTACGTCTGTGTTATTGTACTTACTATTTCGTCATCGTCCTCAGTTACATCACCTAACTCCATTTGCGTAACCTAATAAAGTAAAAAAAAATAATGTCAATAAAGGTAGACTATGATCACTTTCTCAATCACTTATACAGGGTATTTGCTATTTTTTGTTTTGTAATTAGGCTTCTTAATTCATTTGCCAAAAAACAGAAGGTTATAAAAATAAAAATTAGGAGTCAAACGAGCAGGCTGGTCACCCGCGAAACCAGAGGCAAGAAACAAGTTGCAAGTGCGTTGTCGGCCTTGAGGTACGAATTTATTTGTAGGTTCCGGTACTTTCTAAGAACAACTGTTTTTATGGGAGGAACTAAAGCGCGCGAGCTGTGTGGCAGCGATAACGGTAACGTGGTAGTATTCTTTCACCGGTACACGACACTGTTTTTCTATTTTGTGGGGATTACATACATACATACGTATAATCACGACGAATCTCCGCAGTTTAGGTACGTTCGTCCGGCGCGCCTCCCAGGCAGGCCGCCTAGGCGCAGAGGTGGGCGTTAAAAGCAAAAGCACTTAAAAAGTATACTTTTAGACAAAAGTAATAAGCATGCTTTTAGGTTTACACTTATTATGCTTTTCACTTAAAAATGTACGTCCCGCCATCTATGAGGTCTATAAAACTACTTGAATACTTCCGGTATTTCAGTCTTTCGCCACAAAAGGCAGCACCGTGTATGCGTATGCGACAAAATTCATTGCACAGAATTGCACTTAATTTGGTCGGTTAATGTTAACGATTTTTTCTTGCTTTTTAAGTAAAAAGTAGTACGTTTGTCAGTGTGAACAACTTTACGTTTTTCGTTTAAACACAACGTAGCCAGCTTTTTGTAAGTATAAAGCAAAAAAGCAAAAAGCATTTTTAAAAGCATGCTTTTTGAAAATCGTACAATGCTTATGCGTTAAAATAAAATAAGCACTTTTTCCCACCTCTACCTAGGCGTATGGCAGTAAAGGTTTCCGCGAGCCGACGACGCACCTCCACTTCGTGCGTCGTCGCTTAACTCGTAATCCCTGCGCGCGCGCGTAAACCCTACGCTCTGTGACGTCATGACGTCAAATCAATATCGAGTCAGCGTTGCTTAAAGAAATATGAACGCTCGGGTCATAACGATAAGTTTCATTTTTGTGTGAAAATCGTTAGAGAGTGAACCTTCTGTATGGTAGTACTAATAGTTATTCTGTGCTATTACTAAAGTACATAACTAACTACTAATTGAACACAGGACCTACGGGTCGGGTCGCGCGTTTTGTTGCTCTGCTACTGAACTAGCTTTAAAACTTTGTTTTTTGATTAATTATCTTCCCATTACTGATACTAATTTTACTGTACAGAATAATTGTCAACTTACATCATCTGCTACGTCCGTAGCATACTGAAGTTCAATCTGCAATTTAAAAACTTCTTTAAAAAATATACCCACAGAGCCATTTCAAACCGAAGACGTAGTCTATATTATCATTTTCATCACTTTAAGAGCGCTAATTCTAGTGTTAAGATGATCGAAGGTCGTAACCTATTTCTTTATACAGATGAGCACTTACGTCCGCGTCGTCGTCGCTGTCGTCGTTGTCAACCTGCTCTTCAGCAGGCAAGTCGGGCAAATTACCAGATCTCGCCTAAGAGTAAAACTTCATCATCAGCACATAAATAAACAAATACATGGTTTCATAATGAGATTAGTGGTAAAATTCCAAAACATTTTGATGACTACAAGGTTAAAGTCCCCATTTTAGATCGGGTTTTTTCAATACTTTTCTAAATTAATATAAAGATTCAACAAAACTGGCTTATTTATTTGAATGAAAAATTGACGAAAGATGATATTTTCATACTTACGTGTAAATTTTACATTTCTTATAATGGCCATGGCGAATGGCCAAGCCTAAATACGGCTTAGTTCAACACGCTCCAAATCTATTGTTCTCCAAAATTCAACTTCTATACATTCATTTCCAAAAGCTCCAATGATTTTCATATTATTATAATAAATAAATCCACATTCACCAATTTCATTCTCTACAGCTATAAAACATAAAAAAAAATACAAAACAAATATTCTCTCCTGGGTATCAAAGCATGGAGATCAGAGTTTTTAAAGAAATATATTTGCATACGCTTTTGGAGCCCTTGGAAACGATTTTACAAAATAATAACAATACATAATTTTACTCTTGGAGCGCTTGGGACCAAAATCTTGGAGCGGGCGGGAATAAGCCATAAATGGCTACTATTGGATGGTTGAACTTTGCTCAAAACTAATAAGTTAAAATATTCATTAATGAAATTGGTACTGAACATTGGACATTACTGGCCTAATGGATTATTTACACCACAATTACGAAATTTCCTTTAATTGCTCAAGGGGGTTTTGTTAAAAAAAATATAATTTACTTATTACTATAACAGAAATTAAAAAAAAAACATATAAACTAAAACAAAATAACTTAAAAACTAAAAACCTATAAATACCTTATAAATAAAAAATATCTCTAAGATAAATATCTCTAGCTCTTGCCCGCGGCTACGATCACGACTGTTCTTCTTTCATTTACATCCATACTTTTAAACTTTACCTCTTTACAATGTTAGTGTATTTTTTTTTCATTGCTCAATTAAAAAACCATGAATATAAATATCAATTACAGTAAGGAATGCAGCGAGTCATTTCCCTAACAAGTGTCACTGACTACTTACTGGGAAGTCTCGGCATAAAGTTATAATCAAGATTTTATTTTACATTTTACATAAAATTTTTATTATACATAAAACTCAAATCATCAACTCTGGCTAAATCTGTGCAACATTATTGAAATTAAATACATTTTATGTATTCATATTGGGTATTTAATTTCAATATCACCCCACGTGGTGGGCATTATGATGTGAAACGAAATCAAAACTTTCTGATTTAAATAATTTTGTCTAAGAAATGAAGCAAATTAAAAAAATGTTTTACTAGTAGCTTTTTGACTGGTGAGCAGACGGAAGTTATTAAAAGAGCATTAAATTTGACTTTGAACCACCAGTAAGGGCTTTGTAAGCAAGTAAAAAAAAAAAAAGTAAGTGACAGCTCTTGCCCGCGGCTACGATCGTGACTGTTCTTCTTTCATTTACATCCATACTTTTAAACTTTACCTCTGTACAATGTTGGTGTACTGTACTAATTGCAACCACTTTACGTAAAAATAGTTATACGATTATGTTAATTTAGTCAACGGGTTTATCAAACGTAAAACGTACGTACAGGAAACCAACATTATAGGTATTTTATTGCAAATCCATTTATATATTATAAATAAAACAGTAATAGTACAAAATTACAAATAAATTAAACATACTTCAATGTATCTCCCTTATAAACATTTTACATACACAGAGATAAATAAGATTAAGATAATTAGTCATATTTGTGACAATTAAAAACTTAAATTTTTATAGTGTTTCTTAATGGAAAAATATTTGCTATTATCTCCTTTGCTTGACACTGGCTTAATGAGCAAACCACACAAAGCCATGAGGAAGAAAAATATATGTTTGTAAAGCAACTAAGGAAAAAATAACAAAACTTACCTATAGATAAAGTATATAAAGTATAAAGATAAGATAAGTAAATAAAAGATAATTATATAATTAAGGTGCTGTGCTGAATACTTACGCTGTACGGCAGAACTGAAAGAGAATGAGAAATAATGAGTAAGTATTTATTTGTAGGCCAGTAGTTACTTCAAATTTTTATCATTGCCTATCTAAAATAATAGTTTCGCTTGCGTCTGTCACTAAGACTCCTAGAGGTTGCTAACAAATTTTCTATTGTGTCTATTGTTACGACAGCTGAATTCGTATAATAATTTTGTGCGGAAAATCAGCGTCGATACTTTTGCTGTCTTGAAAAATTTTGAGTGAACACTAGTACCATTTCTGTATCACATCAAAGGCAGTCTACGCAAACCCGACGTTACGACCGAGTTGCACCGGTCGTGGTCACGGGGGGCTGCCCAGAGGGGGTTTGTTAGGGGAATTTCGTGAACGCATTATTCAGTTGCAGCGAATTTTAGAATCGCATTTTTAGCGAATCAACATTTCTTGTTGGATATATTTTGCGAACGCTTTATATACCTAGTTGCAGCGGATTTCAGTATCGCATTTTTTAGCGAAAATAAAGATTGGGGAAAATTTTTACAAGAAACAAGTGTGGAGGGGTGGCGACTGACCGCTCGTCATTAGCCCCCCTTTCCCCCCTTAAGGGTGGCTAGTTCTGCTTACTCGCTTTCTCCGAAACGAAAGTTCGGCCGATTTTCGTTTACTATTTATAGCGGATTCCATTCCTTCCGAAATTTCGTTCATAAAAAATAGGTTTGGTATTTAGTTTATAAATTTTTTGAAGTTTCAATATACCTAATGGAAAGCGCTCGAAATAAACGAAAATCGGCCGAAATTTCGTTTTGGAGAAAGCGAGTAGGCACGCTAGTTGAAACATCGGGAATAGTATGTTTAACGTCGGGAAATAATAAACAATCTGTGTTGTTTTTCTACTAGAATTCAAAAACAGTTGCTGCACAGATACTCAGAAAAACAACATTATTTTAAGTTAAAAGCTTCAATCAATATAACAAAAGTAGATAGATAGTACACAATCCGATACGCAATCGTAGCGGCATAGTGGAATCTTTGACATATTATATAAGTACATTAATTCGACGTAAGTACTTTTCGAATGAGAACTTCATCATTCAGACAACTCAACGCAACGCATGAAAATAATTTATTGTGTGTGTCACGCACACATGTAAATATACAATTTTAAACAAAACTATGTTATTGTGACACACTATGTTATTGTTCAAAAGGTATCCACTCAGCATTAGTCAAGACACCAAAGGTGCCTCGACGCTGATCTTCCGCGGAAACCTAGAGAACAACAGAAAACAGCATAATATGGCATATATTATGCTGTTTTCTGTGACTGACTTCGCCTATGATAAATATTCTAAAAGGTAAAATTAAAAACAATAAAAACATATATATCAAAACATTCCAGTAAAAACAATATCAACTAAACTAAAACTCTGCAACAATACTTCAATAAACATTACATTACCCTACCCCATTTATAAAATAAATAAATAAATAAATGTAAATACAGTTTCTGCCTAAAATGTAAGCTGTTTTAATATTTTATGAAAATAAAAACCGTAGGACAACAAACCTGACACAGCAACAGTCAGCTTTTAAGCTTTTGCATTTCTAAAAGATACTTTTTATAATTTAACTTAAAAGATTTTACTGCATGTTATCACGACGATTTATCCCCGAAGGGTTAGTCAGAGACTAGGCAAAGTTCTCTGCCATAGTCCACTTTTCACCAAATAGCTACTGCACATGTGCTCAGCGTGACAGATGGTGAGCCCATCGCCGCTCTAAGCTGTTGGATGTATGTGCAGTCTTTGGTCCGGTAGTCGCCTTTTACGACACCCAAGGCAAAGAAAATATACACTACCGTGCCCAAGGGAAGGGAGTGTGGGTGGTAGTATTCTTGCACCAATACGCAACCCGGTTGTCAAATTAATCAAATCAATATCTTTATTATTGAAATTTTGCATTCACAATGCTATATAGATAACGGATAAAATGTTTACTAGAAAAAAATCAACCAGTCTCAGGAAGCTCGAGTGGGATTCGAACCCACGGCCTTTGGATTGCCGGTCCACTGTTCTAACCGCTGAGCTACCGAGACCCCAGAAGACTCGTTGAATTCTTCCTAGTAGTTTGATTACGCTGCAAGCCAGCGGTATTACGTCACTGTGAAGTCTATCCTCACATTCGAAAGAAATACTATTGCAAGTAGTTAACAATCTTTATTATTGAAATTTTGCATTCACAATGTTGGCAGGGACGCAGTGACGGCAAAGTAAAACTTCGTAGTTGTCTGAACGAATGCTTTTATTAAAGTAAATGTCGCTCCGTTGGCACAACGGTTTTATAATGAAAAGTCGTTTGAGAGACTAATATAAAAGTAGGGATGTTACACAAAGTAATCGTATAGTATAATCAATAGATACAATTGAATAGAGTATTTTCGTATATTCCAACAATCCCCCTCGAAAATAGGATATACTTACTTTAACAAAAATAGCAAATAGCTGTTAAAAATAGACTGAGGTACTCTTTCCATACTAATTACAATGTAACATAAAATAATATTCAACTCAATAAGTAAGTTAATGCATTCTTTGATAAATTAACATCTTATGTTATGTAGGTACATCATAAGTTATTATTACATGTTATTAACAACATAAGTTCTGTATGTTCAATTTAATAAGTAATTTAATACATTCTTTGATAAATTAAGATCTTATGTTAAGTAGGTACATCACATGTTATTACATGTTTGCTATTAACATCTATGTTATATATGTTCAACTAATTAAGTAATTTAATTCATTCTTGGATTATTAACATCTTAAGTTACGTGGGTACATCACATGTTATTACATGTTATTAACATATTAAATTATGTATGTTCAACTTAATAAGTAATTTAATATATTCTTTGTTATATTAACATCTTATTGTTTAAAGTTTAAGATTTTGGCACCAATTAGGAATCAAAGAATATTAGTTTATTTCTCAATTCCTGGAACTTTGGAGAGGGCATCACTTTCGAGAAAATTTCAGCTTGTTGGTCTCCTGTGGAGATAATATTCAAGCTTTATTACTTTATTAGTAATTTGCTCTCTTGAGTGGTACCTCTAATTTCTATCTGTTTAGACTTTTTATGATCTGTGGGATTGTTAGCAATGCTGATACAACCGTTATTATATTGAAATATAAATATCGGTTTTGTTATTAGAATCGTAATACTATTTTAAATGTATAGTTCCTTTAATGCTTTAAACATTTTCTCCTCATTAATTTTACTTAAAAAAAAAAAACGATTTCAAATACTGATAGCTGCACAGATGACTCTTCTATTTCAGTCGTGTACAAAGCATAGCGTACATTAAACAATCTATTACAATATGACAAGGTGCATCACAATATTCGTCGGAGTTCAAATCTAAATAATTTAATGTAGAAGGAAATGATGATTTTGAAGAATTGCAATCTTTCATGGATATTTTGTTTTTAAAACATTTGGTAAATAAATAAATTTATCTAAAGTTATTGTGTTCTTTGTCTTTCAATTTTAATACCTAAAAACCATTTTACTTTATTTAAATAAATCAGTCATGTCAGAATCATGTCAGTTTTATTAACTCATTCACAATTTTAATAATATTGTAAGGTTTGTCAAATCACTAATCCATCAACATATAGCACTAGGTATCTAGTCAATAAAGACATGGATCTCAGAGTTATGAAAACTAATACCTTTAAGGTTACGATCGAAAACAAACAACATCGCGAGGATTGCTTCAGTCAATATTATGTTTTGCTTAATTAACAAACTTGGTTTGGTATACCAACAATAGGTAATACCTCCAGGTATTTTCATACAAATATCCTCTTTAACTACGCCATTTAAAAAAAAAGCCATTTTTACGTCCATGTGGTGGACTTAGAGGTCAAACTGAATAGCAAAAGTTAGAATAAATCTAAAAGTAATGATACTAGTAATAATTAATTCGCGTTTACTTTAAAAACCCATTTACTACTGACAATATTCATATTTTTAGGTCTATCAACAAATGTCCATGTCTGATTATTGTTCAGAGATTCGATTTCACAATGTATGGCGGAAAACCATTTATCAGTATCACACCATTAAAAACACCACTGTAACATAGTAGTAAGGAATGAGAAGTATTCAAAAGAGAAATACAAATCGGGGTCAGTCATTTTCTTATAAATTTTCGGGGTTAGATTGCTAATCTGTCTGACAATTTTGATTGACTAGTATCGTCAAATACTATTGTCTCGTCGGTTGGAATTGTGTTTCTTGCCTATTAGTTGTTCAGAGACCTCAACGGACTGACTAATTTTGGCGGGAATTAATACTTGATATTGCTCATCACTTTTAAATATTGGCCAAGAATTTTCAAAAATTACATTTGTCAAATATTACATCTCTTGCAAGAAAAAAATTGCTTATTTTCGACATTAAACAAATTGTATCCATTTTTGCTATAACCGACAATATCGACTAGTTGTTATTTTTTTATTTTTTTTTATTTTTTATCATGAACATAGTTACTTAAGCAGAGCCAAATATTTTTAAGTGAATAATTTTAGGGTTCGTACCATGCCACATTCGTATGGTTTTTGTTTAGCAGCGCTTTAGTGGGTAGTTATTTTGTTAGATATGTAGCCGTTAAAGCGGCTTCACCCCAAAATATTTTATCTAACTTCGCACTTGCGACCATGGTTCGTGCCATTTCGGTCAATGTACGATTCATGCGCACTGAGAAACCATTTTGTTGTGGAGTGTACGGAATTGTCAAATGGCAACTTATTCCCTTAGAAACACAAAACTGCTTAAATTCATTATAAATATTCGCAACCATTTTCTCCATAAGTGTAAATTAACGAACTTCGCATTAAATAAATTGTCACTTTTTATTAACAAAACCAATAAAACATTTTAAGACTTCCACTTTAAAATTCATTAAATATGTGAAAGTATAGTGGTTAAAATGCTCAATAAAAGTAACAAAATAATGTTTGTCGTCGCCGGTAGTCGGGCTGATCGGACTGCATGAATCCAAACAAATGATAAAAATGGTCTATTATGAACAGACTTTCTTTTTTTTTTTTGCAAAAAGATGTCGCGATGTCGCGACTGATTACCTATTATGCATGGCTCAGATAATAATATGCCGTCAGTAGATTAATGTAACGAATCATTAATTTATGATCAACTAAATTTTTAAAAATTATAATTCTGTGCTCCTTTACATGTTCTAAGCGTTTATGCCACAATTGAAAGGATTTCGAAGCATGAGATGATGTGTAAATAAATTACATACACATCACGACTATCATCCCCGAAGGGTTAGTCAGAGACTAGGCAATGAGGATAGCAAGACTGCAGTCATCTGCCATAGTCCACTTTTCACCAAATAGCGAATTTAAATAAGTTGAGAGTAAATTCATTTGAAATTAAATTTTACAAAGGTAGTTGCTACGGTATTGCATAATGCAATTTGTTATTTTCATAGATATGAACACCATTTGAATCAAATAAATAGCAATAATTGGACTTGCTTGCTTGCTGCATTCGACTTACGGACAGTCAATTATGAGAAACTTTGGGGGAAAAATAAAACGATCCTCGAATCGTCGATTGTACCTTGAACTCCAGGTTTGTCCTGTTCCATAAGCCAAAATTGAAATTCCATTTTTAGCTACGCCAATCTTCATAGGACAGGGTAGTTTGGTATGTGAAGAAAAATAATCTCGTGAATTAACATGTAATCGGTAGCACCAGGATCTAAAAGAAAAGAAACATGATTAGTAGAATTACTTGTTTCGTTTCATAACTCATAATAATTTGAAATCATAAAAGCAATACTGCCCTCGGTTTCCACGTGATGAACAGCGTTTGCTGTATAGTTAAAATTACTGGTGCTGCCCTCGCGTTACGACAACTTCTTGAAAAAAAAAACGGCAGTCCTTTTTCATGTGATTCCTTTTCCTTTTTCACTCGCAGTAAAGTTTCGTAATTTTATGCGTTGAATTGCCACAATATTGATTTCTTTTTGAAGATTGAGGGTGCACATTTTTATTCATCTTGTCCGGTCCATAATTATTACGCATAGAAAACTTCTGTGTAGGTATGCGAAACTTTAAATTTGGTAGATATTTCGGTCTTCAACTTAACTTCATGATCTAGCAGACGAGTTTTACGAATGCTAGGCTATGGTGATCCTCTCCTAGCGTTTACAGCGCCGTGATCATACCGCCATATTATGAGGGTAGGGTGAGTAATTCTGTTATCAAAACTCGTGAAATGTTGGAATAACTGACATCGGTTGCAATTTTAGGTGAATTAATTGCTTACGTAATGCTCACTGAGTTGCCAAGCTTCTTCTTACATTAATTTTGTCAAGATCTGCCATGATTGATTTAGCAGTGGCTGACCCTTTTGCAAAATTCAAAAAGGCATAGCCCAAAAACTCAACAATCGTACCTTTAGCAATCAGATTCCGTTTCAGCCAATTTTATTCGAGGCTGTTTGGTATTTCTTCATCACTCACGTACAGCACTGATTATTTAAATATGAAATTACTATTAAGATTGACTTATAAAAATTACTTTTGAAATTATGGTCCCTGGGCCCATTACCTGTTGGCAGGGACGCAGTGACGGCAAAGTAAAACTTCGTAGTTGTCTGAACGAATGCTTTTATTAAAGTAAATGTCGCTCCGTTGGCACAACGGTTTTATAATGAAAAGTCGTTTGAGAGACTAATATAAAAGTAGGGATGTTACACAAAGTAATCGTATAGTATAATCAATAGATACAATTGAATAGAGTATTTTCGTATATTCCAACACACAATGCTATATAGATAACGGATAAAATGTTTACTAGAAAAAAATCAACCAGTCTCAGGAAGCTCGAGTGGGATTCGAACCCACGACCTTTGGATTGCCGGTCCACTGTTCTAACCGCTGAGCTACCGAGACCCCAGAAGACTCGTTGAATTCTTCCTAGTAGTTTGATTACGCTGCAAGCCAGCGGTATTACGTCACTGTGAAGTCTATCCTCACATTCGAAAGAAATACTATTGCAAGTAATTAACAATCTCTATTGTAGAAATTTTGCATTCACAATGCTATATAGATAACGGATAAAATGTTTACTAGAAAAAAAATCAACCAGTCTCAGGAAGCTCGAGTGGGGATTCGAATCCCTTTTTTTTTTTAGTAAACATTTTATCCGTAATCAAATCAAGTCATGATAAAGTCTATTAATTTAATTTAATCAAAGAATGTGGAAAAAATGTTACCTGAGTTTCTGTTACTAAGAACATCTTGCTCTATATAATTGGCATCATAATCTTCGTAGTCCTGCAAACAATATTTAATAAGTCTGTATGTAAATTAACCATTTCTTGAGGATTTATATATCGAATTTTATTAAAAAAGCATACTCAGTAGAAAACCTAGTTAGTTTAAGTCTAGGATCAAGTATAACATGGATTTGACAAGCAAATAATAATATCACGAATGAAAGAGATCACAACATACAAAAACTGTTAGGTGTGAAAAGGATTAAAACAATTTAAACAATATTTTTTGTCCATAACAGAATAACACTTTTTGTGACGTTGTGCCTAAAACGGGCACAGCCTTGCGGACCAATTACTATTGACTCGCGACCAATTTGTCAGTTGAACTCTGCTGTCATCTTTATTTATTTAAAAATGTATGATTAAAATAGGATGACAAATAAAAAAGGAAACATTCCTTTATTTTCAAAAAAAATTAAGACTGCATTTAAAGATTTTTGAAAATCACCTGCTTGAGCCGGGAATCGAACCGGCGAAAATGTGAAAAAAAAAACCTGTACTTTATAATACCAACCGGAAGAGTCATTCAAAAGGATCAATTTCTTTTAAACAACATAGTATCATAATTAAAGAAAGATAGAAGATAGAGCTAAGAAAATAGTTCACTTAACTTCTGAATTGCTTAAAATAAGACCCAGTTTCCAGTATGCACAGACGTATCCTTCGACTGAATTCGTTACGTGTCGTGTCGTGAGAAGAATACGTGAAAGTGGGTCTCATTTTGGGCAAATTCATAAGTTATGTGAACTATTTTCTTTAGGAAGTGAGTAAGCTTTTACAGTTTTTTTTAAATTAATTAAATTTGTTTACGCTCACACCAATTATCTAGTCTAGACCAAGATATTTTTTTTTATACTAAGCCCGGCAAATGACCCCACTCCATGAAAACAACTGGTGCAGCGTAAGAGACGTGCATCAGTCACCCTCACTCTGCCGGCCCACAAAGTGCTTCTTCACGCCTCGTTTGAAGGACCCTATGTCATAGGTAGGAGGGAATACGTGTGCTGGTAGGCTATTCCATCTTTTGGAAGTGCGGCAAAGAAACGAGTCATCAAATTTCTTTGTGCGTGATGGAATATTAGAGACTGTAAATTGGTGACTCCGGAGAGCAGCACGCGTACTTCTATGGAGGAAGGAGGGAGGGATGAGGTCAAAGAGTTCTTCAGAGCACTCGCCATGGTATAAACGGTAAAAGACGCTGAGTGACGCAATATCTCTACGCAATTGCAAAGGCTCGAGAGTTTTAGTGACCTCCGCATTGCCGATAATGCGCACAGCGCGGCGCTGCAATCTGTCCAAGGCATCGAGAAGGTACTTTGCGGAGCCGTCCCAAAGGTGAGAGCAATACTCCACGCAAGACCGCACCTGTGTCTTGTATAATAGACACAACTGATCAGGCGTGAAGAATCGCCGCACCTTGTTCAGGACACCGTGTTTACGTGAGGCATTTTTAATCACGGTTTCGATGTAGTCCTTTTGGTTCAGATCGCAGCGGATATCCATACCGAGCGTGTTAATACTGCTCTGCAGGCCTAGAGATGTACCCTGAAAAGAGGGAAGGGGAAGGAATGGCGACTTTTTCGCTGCGTGTTTTCTTGGCATTGAACTCCACCAGATTATCGGAGCCCCATTTAGAAATGAGGTCCAACACCCGATCGAGCTCAATGATAAGATTTGCTCGCTTCATTTCGGTGTCTACCCGCCCAGCCGTTGGGTGACCGTTATATCCCCCATAGACTGTGCTATCATCTGCATAGCAATGAATGTTTCCAAGAGAAAGCATGTCATTGATATGCAGAAGGAACAGCGTGGGGGATAGAACGGAGCCTTGAGGAACACCAGAGATTGAGATGAGTATTCTTTTGAAACTCTTTAATATTGTAAGATAACGGATAAATATACATAAACATAGAAAAAAACACCCAGACCTGAAATCAACTTAGAAAAACAGTTTTCTCTAAATTGACCCGACCGGGAATTGAACCCGGGACCTCTGAGATGGCGCGATGCCAGACACGGCGTGCTAACCACTCGACCACGGAGGTTGTCAAAAAAGACACACAGTGTGTAAAGTGTGTCTTTTTTGTATGTGAAGAGAGGTGTTTATAGCTTTAGTGAGCCTCTATTCTTTCAGTGAATGTGATAGAGCATTTATGGTTGCTTTACATGTGAGACCGTGTGAGGAGCTCGATGGCGCAACGGCTAGCGTTTTCGGCTTGCGATCTTGCTCGCTAAGCAACTTTTGCAAAGCCGGGTCGCTGGATGGGCGACCAAATTAAAAACATCTCGAGCTCCTCCGTGCTTCGGAAGGCACGCTAAGTCGTAGGTCCCGGTTGTTGTCGTAAGATGACAATCGTTAAAACCCGCCAACCCGCATTGGGTCAGCGTGGTGGGTTATGGCCCAATATTTCCACGTGCTTTTGTTTACGTGGGAGGCCTGTGCCCAGCAGTGGGACGTTTATGGGCTGGTGATGATGACGTGTGAGATCGTAACTCCAATACACTGGCTTCTATGTCATCGAGCAACACATAACAACTCTGCGAAATTAATTTATGAGAATTATATTATTTACCTTATTGAACTGGAAGTTCACGAAATCTGAGAAGAAAAAGGTTATTTGTATATGTTATATTTTAAGAAGAAACACTACGTCGAAGGGGCATGCAAAATTCTCATACAAAACACAGAAAAACAATGTTTCGTAGTCCCCTGTTTCCTCCTTCAGAACTGGACCAATTTTTATTACTTTTCAGCATCCGTTAAAGAAAGATATTTTCTATGTCTGTATGTTTGATTTTGTTTTTAAACCAGCCACTTAATGTTTCTGAAGACGCCTTAAAACGGAGTGATTTAGCTAAATGTTGAAGGCTTCTGGTTATTAAATAAATGACTTACTTATTACAAAAAAATCAAACATACAGACATAGAAAATCTCTTTCTTTAACCGATGCTGAAAAGTAATAAAAGTTGGTCCAGTTCTGAAGGAGGAAACAGGGGACTACGAAACGTCGTTTTTCAGTGTTTTGTATGAGAATTTTGCATGCCACGTCAACGTAGTGTTTCCTCTTAATTTTGTTTTGTTATTAAAACTTGTACGATGATTCTGGTTATACTGCTATTTGTATATCTGCTATAGAAAGGTTTTTCCTAGTGGTGACTCAAGTTCTCTTAAGTTTTATAGTAAACACATACTTTTTAGTCTTTATTGAACAGCTTTAATTAAAATTGACGGGTACTGGCATCACCAAGCTTGTCAAATTTTGATGAAAGTTAGTGGTCAAAACACTGATCACAGTAGGTGTGCATCGAAAAATTTGAAACACTCTTTGCTAGACATGGGAGTTGAACCCAGGACCTACCAGAACCGACACTAATTACCACTCGACGATTATCGCGATGACGATAAGAAAAGACTGCCTAAGGAGGTTTTATCAACCTTTCGATATCCTAAAGTATGCTTGAGAGTTATAAACGCAAAAAACATTAAATAGGTATTACAAAAGTTCAAAATGTTGATAAACACATTTAATAAAATGTTACACTTACTGAAATCGTCTTCTGATTGTTTTACCTGTAAATATATAAAAGATATTTTGAGTGACTGAACTCCTGTTTTTCACCAACGACTCCTAAAGGAGATAGGTAATTTTGGGCCACAATGAGTTGTTCGTTACAGAAATAAAAATGGTATTGAAAATAAGGTCTTCTTATTGTATTATTATTTGTTTCTAAAACAAACCTGTAACACTCCGCAAAACCAAGATAAACAAAAAAAACGGATTTTCGAAAATAATACTTAAACATACTTTGTAAACACACATCTTGTCAGTAACAAATCGATTTATCGAATTCGATCTACTTTTGTCTAACTGCAAATACTTATTGAAACAGTATTTAATTTAAAATAATGAATATACCAATACGTTAGTTCATATATTTTGTGGACTATCTGAATTAACAACCATGATAATAAATACAAAAAGAAAAGTAAAATATTAATTTTAATCGATTTTTAAAAACGATTATTGAAATGTCATGTCAGGTCTTTATTATGTCATTTGTCAATATGATTGTCATCCATTCATTCATTCTCTTTGCTCCATGCATTGTAGAATATATTGTGCCGGCTTTTCTTTCTAAATAGTTATTTTCTCACGACATTTTATGTTAAATTATACCCCTAAATACAGAATTGAGTCTAGATCAATAAAAAATAAGCTAAAAATTCTTGTAACTATACAAATAACTAAGAAATAGTGTAAAAGCAGAACAAGTAGCAGTAACTGTTATGTCTTTATCACAATTTAATATACAATTTTAATTAAATATACTAAAAGGAGACAGGGCAGCTTGTATGGACGTTTGGGCCATCCCAAACGTCCATTCAAGCTGCCCTGTCTCCTTTTAGTAGTTTTGTGTGTCATGTTAGGTGACAGTTTTGCTCGGTCAACCGTCACCTAATTTAGCTTAGGGGTTACTGTGATGTCTTAGTAGTGTGCGTTACCCCAGCAGGAAAGTAGCTCCTAGAGTGTTATGAGTGGAATGTATAATTAGTGCATAATCTGCTGTAAAAATGCGCCGCAAAAAAAAATTGTGCGTGTTGTCGTTTTGAGGATAAACGAAAAAAACGGTTCCAGCTGCAGTAACGCTGTTCCAGCAGGAAAATTTTAAACGAATGATTGGAGAGAGAAAAATTGTGCCTGGGCAGAGAGCTTAAATTAGTGCAAAAATGTGCGCCGAAAATAAAATTTGTGCTTCTCTAGGTTTTCGAGATATTAAATTTCCTGCTGGAGTAACGTTTTGCAGAATCGTGTATCTCTAAAGCCATTGTAGGTGCGCCTGTAGACTAAACATATACCAGTAGCTTTTAATTTGTGCGTATTTGTGACAGAATTAGATTTACGAAAACATTCGTAGATTTCAAGTAATCGCGCTTTATTTTCGATCCGTATAAAAACCGCAGCGCCTAAACGAGAAAATGTATAAGCTCACTGAAAACTGTATTCGATCCTTCTCGACACATATAATAACCATAAAAAGATTCAAAAGTAAATAAATACTAAAAGTCAAAACGACGGTGTCATAACTTTGACGTCAACATACAAGAAACCGGCTCAACCGTAGATGAGCGGGTTTAAATCAAAAATTAGTTTAAACCCGCTCATCTACGGTTGAGCGGGTTTAAACTCGAACTTTATTTAGAAAAATAGTTTTCTCTAAATTGACCAGACCGGAAATTGAACCCGGAACCTCAGAGATGGTCAGAGATGGCAGACCCGTCGCATTAACCACTCGACCACGGGGGTGGTCAAATAAAATTGTAGATTACTTACCTTACTTTGCAGCTGTAAAAATCTATGAAAATTAAATAAGACTCGCTAGTTTACGCAGAATCAAATAAAATGTAACATATTTCTTAGGAATAATAAAAGCAATTAATAGGTACTACTTATTAAAAGTTATTACTCATTAAAAGCATTTGCCTGAAAATTCCGTATAAAAATCCATGTGCATTCATTGTCTGGTTTAAACATTGACATTATTTTACGGACAAATCCGTATATATAGCAACACTGTACAGCAGACTACAGTAACGTCAGTCAGTGAGTGACACAGCACCGCAGATTATTAAAATTCTCCTCATTGGAAAAGCAAAAGAATTTTAAGTCGACAAACGTTTTCAGTTTGAAATAAAATGCGATGTAATGTATCGTATTATAATGATGCTTGGATTGTTTGGCACTAAGTATATCGAGTCAGCCATGCATGCATTATATTATTAAATTTGTTTGTACATATTATAAATATTTTGGTCACATACCTTTAATTCACTGGCTGAATGCACTGAACTCTCAATTGCCCAACATAGTAAAAAAAAAATGATACTCAATATTAATATCCAAAAAGTTCTTTTTATTATTGGTTACATAATTAAAAGTGTCCGCCAAAATCTAAATACTGTTATCTGTCGTAAAAAATAAGCTAAGAATTATCATGTATGTCATGTTTGTGTTGGTTCTTAGGCTAACTTCTACAATGTCCTTTGTCGCTCACTACTAAAGTGCAGTGCAGTGCACACAATGGTTAAATTAAATAACGGATAAATATGCTTAAACATAAAAATCACCCAGACCCGAAATTTATTTAGGAAAATAGTTTTCTCTAAATTGACCCGACCGGAAATTAAACCCGGAACCTCAGAGATGGTCAGAGATCGCAGACCCGGCGCATTAACCACTCGACCACGGAGGTCGTCAAATAAAATTGTAGATTACTTACCAAATTATCTGTTTTGCGTTCTAGCATCATCGAACTTGTTACATTAAAAAAAGCACATAGCAGAATTAAATTTATTACTGGCCACATTATTTTAATATCTGATACTTTAGTTAATTTTTATCCGCTATTTATTTTTATGTAGGTACTACTTATTCACAGTACATAAATTTTTAATATGACAAATAGGAACTTCTCAATTCGCTGAATTTAAATTTTATAATATTATTACTGAAAGTTTCAACAACACTATTAGGACTGCAGTTCAGTTTGGTCGCTAGTGAAAACTGATGCTAAGTATCAATATCCTCGAAAGTCTATACATTCATTAACCCTTAAATGTCCAAGGGGTCGAGAACGACCCTCCAAACAAATGTATAGTTTTTATTTTTTTTAGAGAAACCAATTATCGTAACACAATTACGAAACTATAACATACAAAGTGAATAACAGCACTATCGATAAGTATTTATTATTCCACTACTAGAAAAATGTGCATCAATTTGTGGGTTTTAATGTTTTGATTTGTTCTGGTGTGGCGATTTATAGGTTTGCGCGGACAACAATGTTAGTTTTAAATGTAATTCTTTTGAGTATTTAAAATAAAATGGGGAAATAGGATAGATCGATTATTGCTTTATGTAATGTAATAATACAATTTAGATGGACTTTCAATTAGATGGCTAAATAAAAGTAATTACTTAGATGAGTCAATAATGACCCCCTGCATGGGCACATCTGTTCCAAAAATTGCTTAGAGAGATGGGTGGAATAAAACAGTACTGCGATAGATAAAGTCTATTTTATTTTCAAAAGCTATGCATTTCAGCTACAAAACGTTTGTGATGGAAATAGAGATAGTATTTTATACATACTTTGACGATTTGACTTTAAAATTTTTATTGTCAATTGAGCCATGATGACTTGAGCTTTATATTAACAGTTTTTTTATATAAAGAAAATAGCCTCTATCACTCGCAGTACCGTTTTATTTCACCCATATACCCCGAGCAATCTTTGGACTAGATCTGCCCAGGGGGTCGTTTACGACCCACTGAAAAATAGAGACTTTCAGTTGTGCAAAAAAATTAAAAGTATTTTTTCTGAAGTAGCAAAGTAGTAGTTGAAAAGTTGACAAATTCAAAAACATATAAAAATCGGGTTTGCAAATAGTTGTGGGCATACCTTTATGGGTTAAGTATATAAATAAATAATTACTACGTGTATTGCATGCCACTTCATATTTTTGTTATTTTAGCAGTTATTTCAACTACCTACACAAAGGCGCAAAAGTTTTTACCGCCTCTGTGGTCTACATACATGTCTCCCCGAAGGGTTAGTCAGAGACTAGGCAATGAGGAAAAGCAGTTTGCCAGCAGTCCACTTTTCGCCAAAATAGCGACTGCATATTATGTGCCCATCGCTGCTCCATGCAGTTGGATGTATGTGCAGTCTTTAGTCCGTTAGTCTCTTTTGGCGACACCCAAGGGAAGAGAGGTGATAGTAGTATTCTTTTAATGAGCCGCTACGTGACACGGCTCTGTGGTCTAGTTATTAGATTATTGGTCTCAGTAGTAGGTAGGTCCATAGGTAAGTACTGTTTTATCGAAAGCACCAGAAAATTTTATTTTCTCATTATTAATTATTATTATATAAGTACCTAATTGTACATATTTGTTGTTATTAACTGACTTGAATGCATGTTTAATTTTAATTTCATGGTCGATTGCAAAATTGCAAATTCATTTCAGGTCGTATGCGTACATGGTCGATTGCAAATTCATTTCACATATTATGCGGACATGATCGATTGCAAGTCTGGCAAGTTGCGAATTTGGAATATGGTCATAAGCGTGCACGGTTACTTGCGTTTCTGGTACTATGCTTCAAAAGAAGGGTGTCACAAAGGGGGTGCAGGACTTAAAAAAATTTTGAGCAAAAATAATAAAATATGACAAATCAGTTCAGCAGCTTACGCGATTAGAAAAATTAGACAATTAACAGATGTTGAAACTGCTAGGACTGTTTACTTTAGTTATTTTTACAGTGTCATGTTGTATGACGTCCTTTTGTGGGGAACAGCGGCTGATGTTAAAACTATTTTTATTTTACAGAAACGAGCAAAAATAACCATTCTAGTATTTATTTATTTTCTTAAGTCTAGGTTTTTTATAATATTCCATATAAAAATAATAAACAAAACTACTATAAAACATTCAACATTATAAAAAACCTAAACCTAGAGTGCCGCCGGCAGCGGGCAGGGCCCAAGCTAACGGTGGTTAGGCCTGCAGAGAGAGGAACCTGCTGACGATGCGTGCCGAGTCAAGAAGTACCGCCTTCTGTATCTGGCCCTTGATCCAGCTGTCTAGCGAAAGTCTCTTGAGATGTTGGTCGAAACTCTTCGCTATTATTATTATTATTATAGACTGGGATCACGAACTTCTTTGAGAAATATTTTTAAGAAAGTTGGTGTTCTTACTGTTGCATCTCAATTTATTTATAATTGTACTTATAGTTTTTGTCCGTTGCAATATAAACTCATTTTCTAAACACGGTGATGTACACAATTTCAATACTACTAGTAAGAGTAATGCCACTGTTTAGGTTACAAACGGTTCTCGGCTCTTTCTTGGGGCAAGGTATACACTATTATATAAAATACCAAGTACTGTTTGTACTAGATTTACCTTTAGATAAGTTTAAAAATCATGTAAAATCTTGTTTACATAACAAGGTTATAATCCAGTCAAGGAATATTTAGAAGACAAAACAGCCAGGTTATAATAAAATATTCACATTATATTTTTATAATCCATTTTCATTATATCTAATTAATTTTACGCTGGTATGATAGCCTTTAGCAGCAGTGTATTACAGACAATAGGTACCTACTTAAAATTTATGTTGAGTGTAACGTTGTCTAAATATTTTTGAGTTGCTCGAGTGTGTCATGCTCTCTCAAAGTGTTTCTGCGGTGTGTTGTTATGATGTTGTGACATGTGTTATGTGTTGTGTATGTGTTACATGGTTGAGCGAAGCGATATGGCTGATTCACATGTCATACTCGTGAACGGGTGCCGCCTGTGGAGGCTGGTCTGCTCTTGCAATCTTATTTTTTATTTGTAGTAGAAATGTATGTCGGAGAAGCACGATGATCGATCGATCAGCAGATTGCGATTACTCTGCGTTACGGAAGGTACGTTAAACTGTTGTTATCATTAAAAAATCAAATAAAATAATTAAAATAAAAAAATATATATGTATATAAAAAAAAGAAGTTTTTTTTATGTCAAAAAAAGCAAACGAGCAGACGGATGGGAAATAATCACCTTACCGGTACAAAAAGAAATGTGTCCTTTACTCCCTTCAATCGCATATAAAACTAGATACAAAATACCATATTACTATTATTCTTAATTAATGGCTTCGCGTTTAGCGTTAATCCAATTTCAAGCGGTATATATTTTTAAAGTTCATTTAGTATTGTACAGTACATTGAATTAAAATGGAGTCTACAACAGGTGTTGTTGCTAAAAGAACACGGTAGAAACTCCAATACCATACTTCTTCTTCTTTTTATGCAGAGGCGTTTCCATTTGGATTTCGCCAAATACCATACTAAATCGTAGCGGTAAAGTGGCGACGTTGATATTACATTTGACGTACATGAGTTTTAGAAGAAAAGTGAGAAAAAGCTATTTTCGAAGGAACTCTTTGCCATGTTGACACTTACCTTTTGGGGGTTAAAGTTACTCGCGTCCGTAGTTTTACCCTTGAGACCCTACACGTGACCCCTGGGTGGTGCTAAATGAGTGACAATGACTGAGTGGTAGAGCCACGCTGCGTTGCAGCACGCATTGGGCCGGCTCGCCCGGGGTAATACCACCCTCTCACGAATATCCGGCGTGAAATAATGGCACTTGGTGCTGTTGTGTTTCGTCCGGCCAGTGAGAGTTCCGGAGGCCCCTTCCCCTCCCACTTCTCCTTACAATTCCTATTCCTCCCCTAACCCTATTCCTTTTTTAAAGGTCGGCAACGCATCTGCGACTCCTCTGGTTTTGCGGGTGTCCATGGGCGGCGGTGATTGCTTTCCATCATCATTGCCTGCTCGTTTGCCTCCTTCTCATATAAAAAAAAAACCAAACAATATGTTGCAATTCGCTTTCTTATGGCGGGTCTCCTGCGACACTGTTTTGTGTCTTCTAACACCTAACATCAAACATCTAACATTTTTGGGCGTGGCCTACGTACATATTTTGACATATTCTGGGGTTTGGATTGCTTATCCAAACTTCCTGATAAGTTAACATTACGATGTACCGATCTTTTAACAGGAAACTTCCTGTTGTAATATCATTCCAGATATAACAGGACATATCATGATTCTGTACAGGTTTCCTGTTAATTTGTTAGTTCGGACGTCTAGTCGCTTTTTAAGAGGTATTCCTGTTACGGAGTGCAGACGACCTCTTAAAACCAGGGGTACATTTTTCCCAGGTAAATATCCGCGGACAACATTTTTTATGCACCAATCCCTAGTACTATTAGTAATGCTGTGCTAATAGTAAATATTAATACGTTTATAGCGTTTGGTTTCCCCATTCGATGAAGGGGAAACTAAAAGTACTAAACGTACCACGCTGTTGTTTTGCTAGATAACGGTTTTGGAAGTTCGATCTGTATGCACCGCTGAAAAGTAGCATGTAATAGTAGATTGTTATACAAGGGGCTAAAATTACCAATTATATACGAGGTAGTTTTACTCCCGAGCTTTAGCGAGGGAGTAAATAGAAACCGAGTTTTAATGGGTTTTTAGCGCCGTGTGTTACACTCTGCTTTTCACTACGAATGCGAGAAAATAAAACAATCCAATACAATATGAATTGGTTTATTTTATTAAAAATTAACCCGTTAGTTGCTTTAACGACCGATACCCACGGGAAGAGAAAAGTTGGTAGTATTATTTTGGTGAACCCATCGCCGCTCTATGCTGTTGGATAGTAGGTATGTGCAGTCTTTCCATCTCTTCCCTTGGGTGTCCTAAAAGGCGACTAACGGACTAAAGACTGCACTTACATCCTACAGCATAGAGCGGCGATGGGCTCATCAAAATAATACTACCAACCCATCTCTTCCCTTCGGTGTCGTAAAAGGCGACTAACGGACTAAAGACTGCGCATACATCCAACAGCATAGAGCGGCGATGGGTTCATCAAAATAATACTACCAACCCCTTTCTTCCCTTAGGTGTCGTAAAAGGCGGCTAATGGACTAAAGACTGCACATATATCCAACTGCAAAGAGCGGCGATGGCCTCATTAAAATAATACTACCAACCCCTCTCAAGGGAATAGAGATTCTCTTGGGTGTGGTAAAAGCGACTAACGGGCTAAAGACTCACCACCTAAGCACATGTGTAGACTATGCAGTTGTTTCTTGCTGAAGCGTGGACTGTGTGGGCGTGGTCAGTGTTGTTCATAGATTAAAATAATTACTAATTTTACCATAAACTTTAATAATAACTATGTCAAAAAGTTGTTGATCTAAGTAAACAGTAATAATTAGTCGAGTCTTTATTCATGATTATTTTACCTGAGACTAAATACTTTTTCGTTTTTGTAGGCTCATTGTCATGTGACAGACAAAAATTTAAAAAAAAATACTTTATCCCCTAGGGCAAGAAACTCAGAACAATAACTAAAGTATTGTTCTGAGGCAAGAAAAGCTATTTTAGCCTCGCTCTAGAATGCTACAATGACGATCTTTTTGAGCAAGAGGAGTGAAAAAGTATAAATATCTCTATATCAACATTTTATAAATAAAAATTAACAGTGTCGCATAGCGGTGAAATGATACTACCACCCTCCCTCTTCCCTTGGGTGTCGTAAAAGGCGACTAACGGTCTAAAGACTGCACATACATCCAACAACATAGAGCGGCGATGGGCTAACTAACCACAATGTTACGGTGAGCTCATGTCATTGTGCAGTCGCTATTTGGTGAAAAGTGGATTATAGCAGTGGACTGCTTCTGCGGTCCTCATCGCCTGGTCTATAACTAACCCTCTGGGCCGTGAATCTATAAATACATACATACGTTTCAGTAGAAACACTAATAACTAACTCGTCTATGTGATCACATTACTCAATAAAAGCAATTTCTGTAGCCAAGATTTTGGCTGACGTTTGTGTACTTGGCACATAATAACTATATTTTGTTAAATTTAGTTTATTCAAGCTTTTTTATTATTTTATTAAGCTTGTTTTATTTAAATGAAGTACCTCATTTTCCAATAAAAAATAATAAGGGTTAAATATTTGAGTGCAATATAGTTATTATTATTTTGATAAGAAAAGCCATGGCATACAGCATTAAGATAAACGAATTTATAAACAGAATGTTTTTTCCAAATTCATCACAAAAAAAATTGCACCTTTACAATCTATATTTTTTTGGAGAGTGCTTGCTGTCTGTCGCAAGAGATGGGAGTTGGGTAAATACCTCTTAGGTACCTTCCTACCTGTGTAAATTTGGGTATATTCCTGTGGAATATCCCTAAATGCGGGTATAAATAAAAAGATTGTGCAATAATTTACTGTTGATGATTGATATTACTGTGACTTTATGCTTTAAATATATATAAAAAATCAAAGATATAAAAATGAAACGTTTAATTTGCATGTACATATTTCACACACCAACAAATAATAATTATTGTTATTGTTGTCAGCATATTCTGTCCTACTGCAGGGAAAAGGCCTCCCCTAAATCTTTCCACTTTTTTCTGTCCACCGCCACAGTGGTCCAATCAGGCTGATATGCGTCCAGCTCGTCACGCCATCTTCGCCTCGGTCTGCCGCGTCACCTTCTAGCATTGGAGGGCAACCAAACGGTAGAGCCTTGATGGCCCAAAGTACTTCTGGCATGCGGCAGACGTGCCCGGCCTAACTTCATTTGAGTTAGGCAGATTTTTGAGAGACGTCCTGAATTTTGGTCCTTGAGCGCAAAATTGAGTTGGGCGGACACCCTATATACTGCACTCCATTGCCCGCTGGCATACCTCGATTCTAGACCTTTTCTAAGCCGCCAAAGGCCATGATTGAGCACTGTAAGTAAGGATGGGAAGAATGCACTGCACACGTCCATGAGTTTGCGCTTTAGACACAGTGGCAAAATGCCTTTCATCGGATGCTCCCGCGTTCGTCTGTTCTGTTGTCTAGGCCGTGAGGGACAACAACAAACGGGTTGTGTTGTAATTCTCCTAGATCCACTTTGGCATTAAAGTCGCCCAAAACTATCATCCATGTTCTACGATGTTCGTCGCATGCCTTGTTTAGGAGATCGTAAAACTCTTCGCGTTCGTAGTCTGATCTCAGTATAATGATTTTGGTGCATAAACTTGTATGATAGTGAGACCTCTTTTATCAGTAATTTGTAGTTTCAAAAGAGCGATCCTATCCGAGTATGCAACAGATTTTTATTGTATAGTGATGTCAGCGTTTCGAAACTAGAAATCTTACGTCTGATTGGCCTCAACAACTAATATTAAAAATCAATTATTAATGATTATTTATTATTTAACTATCTTCATCGGCTATTATAGCATTAACATCAAAAAATTGAGAATTTTCCATAACTCCATGTGATGTTGAGTGCTCATTGAAATTTGAAATAGTCAGAGGACTACGTATAGATGGAGTAATTGACTGCTCCCCCTCTACTTCTTTTACGTTTTGGTTGTTCTTTAAAAGGTTCCAGTTATACGAAATATTGTTGCAGCTCAAAACCCATTGAGACTCAATAAAGCTGTGGGACTTTATTGAAATCTTGAGAGAATTTGTAAAGTTATGTTACACTGTTTTATTTTATTTGATAACACTCATGCACATTCACGAACGCTTAACAGTAAATAATTCACCTAATCCACCATTATTTTACATTTATATTCGACAAAACTCACATTATAGAAAATAAAACAAAACTGCAGACACGCTTCACTTTCCCGCCAAAAAGTCATCGCTTAGTTTGCAGCCTCAACAGGACGTGTTAACTCTGTTGCATTGCACACATATACAATAACTGTATTAATACTAATTATTAGTATAGTGTATACAATCATTCTTTGGCTTAGAATTCGAAGTTATGTTCCTTTAATACCATGTTTTGTGCATATAGAGTTTTTTTTTTCAATTTCCATATAAATTTTAAAGAGATTGCAATACTTCGAATTTAAAACGCTCGGGTTTAAGACTTACGCTATTTCACAAGGGTTAGCAGGATAAACGACACACTGACTCATGATGATGACACAGATAAATACCATAAAATAAAATAAAGTATCGATAATCATTGTTTAAAATAACTAGGTTCGAGTGGGTTTGAGAGCGAAAAACCCGAGGGCGCGTCTAGGTACCTCGGCTCGGGTTGTCGTTGCGGGGTTTTTTACAATCTGGGGTCTATTTGCTCAACTTCGAAAAATATCGCAATAAGTACCTTTCCAGTACAAGTACATTGATTAGCTAGTTTTCTTATTTATAACTATTTTAAAAATATTCAATAAAGCGAAACAATCTACTCATACTTGAAAGGTATTGCGGTAGGTGTTGTAGCTGGGGGTGCAAATTTGGGAACCTCCTCGTGGTGCACCCTGGGATAAGGCCTCTCGACCCACGCTGGCCGGGCTTGACCAGCCGGGTAAAGGGGGCTTATGCTAATCCCTGGCGCCCCTTCTGGGCCCTGCATCTCCATGTGCGTGCCTACTTTGGGCCGTGCTACTCGCTGCTCCCTCCGAGCAGCTTTGAGAGGAGAAGAGTCTCGGCGGCGCTCCTTCTGAGCGCCGTCATTTGTAGGATAGGACCTCGGGTGTCGAACGTCGGGGTCGGGCTCTGAGAGCGTTGGGGGTCCCCGGTTGTAGACAGTTGGCGAGTGTAGCGGCGAGTGATGACCGTAGACGAATAGTGTTAGGGCCACGAAAGTCACAGGAACGCCGCCGTGAAAGTTGATGAGGAACATCGAGGATTGTTGATGAGCTTCGAGTCCCGATCGCCGAGCATCGAGTGCCGAGCGTCGAGGGTCGGTAGGTTGGTGATTGTGGGGGTCGGAGCCCGGGTCAGATATTGGTGTCCGAGTCGGGAACCGGGTTGCCAAGGAGGGCAAGGCGGGCTGGTGGAAGGCCGCGCTTTTTGTTGTGTGTAGCCTTGTAGTGTCCTGAATGGTCCTTGTGGTGTGTTGTATGTAATCTGTGTAGTTTGTTACCTGTTTGTTGTAGTGTGTGTTAGTTGGTAGTCTTGGCGGCGCTCCTTCTGAGCGCCGTCCTTTGTGGGATTTTTGTTCTGGGTGGGTGCGACCTCGGGTATCGAGTGTCGAGTGTCGGGCTCGAGGAGGGTCAGATGAACTCAGGAACACCCGGTGTGGTGTGACCGTGTGGCGAGTACCCGCGAGTTTTACCGTTAGCTAGTAGGGGATGGTCCACCCACGAACGCTGCGGTAGGGCCGCCGGGAAAGCTGCTTTCCCCACACCTTGGATTGTGTTGTCGGGGGATTCTGCCTCCGAGTTCCGGGGGTCGGGTTTTGATTGCCGAGGTCGAGGGTTTGTAGGATGGTGATGGAGATTGTGGGGGTCGGAGCCCGAGTTGGAGCCAGATTCGTGGGCGGAATCTGGGCCTGAGTCGGGGTCTGGGTTGCCAAGGAGGTAAGGCGGGCTGGAGGAAGGCCGCGAGTTTTGTGTTATATAATAATAAATAAATGTATTTATTTCACAAAAACAATTAGGTTCGTAACATTTGACAACGATAATTGAACAATATTAAACATTGTTATATAGCTGCTGGTACTTATGTTAGGAAACCCTGCGCTATAAATACCAGCGACCTTCCGTGTTACAGCTTAACAGATAGGTAGTAAGTAGTTCACAAAATTATGCTAATACTAAGTTGAATACTATCCTTCTGGATTTTTAACACTATTAAGCTGTAATATTCATAATTCGTATAGTTATGCAGTAAATAATCAATTAAGTTTTGTAAATAGTTTAAACATGATTATTTTTAGATATTAGTAATAAAGAAACTAAAATATGTGCTAAACAAGTGTGTGTGTGTGTGTGTGTGTGTGTGTGTGTGTGTGTGTGTGTGTGTGTGTGTGTGTGTGTTGTGTGAATGTGTGTGTATGTATGGATGTGTGTGTTAGCTTGTGTGAGTAAATTCCTTAGTAATTTTTGTAATTAATATAAGGTTTATAAATAATAATTGCTAAGATCAGCGCATCGGTAGAAGAAGTTTCTCTGTTTCATCGTAACTTAAATTTAAAAGCCAATCAGTGACAACCTTTTTACAAGCGTATTTATTTTTAGAGTCAATTGTTAATTTACCATTAATTTTATTGTATAAGAAAGGACCCAAAAAGTAATAGAATTTTTTACTGAAAGAAGTCCTGGAGATATTTGAATTGGGGACCTTTTTAATACGTATAGAGCGGTTACGTTTTGGAGGGTTTATCAGTGCAATATCAGAGTGTTGTCTTAAAATAATTTGCAAAATGAAAAGTTGACGCACCGTCAACACCTCGCAGTGCTCGTAAAGATCTTTTGTTGGGAAACGAAAGGGTTTGAAAGTGCTAACTTTCAGTACAGCTCGCTGTGCACGTTCCAGTCTTAATAAGTGAGTCTTATAAGCCCCTCCCCATGATGATATGCAGTAACCCAATAAGGACTGGCATAGAGCGTAATATACCATCTTTAGGGTACTAGATTCCGCAACGTGTCTAAGATGTTTAAAGATGTAAATAAGTTTGTTAACTCTTTTTGACAGTAGTTCAATATGTGGCACAAATGAAAGCCTTTCGTCAAGCAATACGCCTAAGTATTTTATTGACACAGCTTTAACAATCCTTGGGCAGTCGCAGAGAATATTAGTGTCACTAAGATGATTATGAGCAGCAATGTAATGTTGGTTGGAGTCAGCCGGATTGTGTTTGATACTAAAAGTTAGGTATTTTGTTTTTTCTACGTTTAGGGACAAGGTGTTATCGGCGAGCCATCTCATCACCTTAGTAAAACCATTTTGTGCAGCAAGAAAAGTCTGTTCCCATGTATTTGCAGAAAATACCAGAGCTGTATCATCGGCAAAAGCCACCATTCTTCCATGTGTCAGATTAACTTTGCACATATTATTGACATACACCAAAAAAAGGGTAGGCCCCAGTATACTTCCCTGAAGAACTCCATACTCTATCGAAAGAGCAGTGCTAGTGAAGTCGTCTATCTTCACGGATTGAGCGCGATTGGTAAGGTAACTGCGAAATAGATTAAGCTGGTTGTTTCTAATTCCAAGCTTTTCAAGCTTAGTAAGAAGTTTGGGAAATGAGACCGTGTCAAAGGCTTTAGCGAGATCTAGAAATACCGCGATACACTCATTACCTTTATCGATAGAATGCACTATATGATTTGTTAAAACATGGACAGCGTCGTTTGTGGATCGTTTATTTCTAAAACCGTATTGACAACTAGAGAGTAGATTATTATTCTCGAGATATGTTATAAGGCGGTTGTTCATTATTTTTTCCACGATTTTAGATAGTGCTGGTAAAACTGATATGGGTCGGTAATTAATGACACGGTTTCTTTCCCCAGACTTATATATTGGATGAATCAGAGCTTTTTAAAGAATATCTGGAAATACACCAGTAGTTATGCATAAATTAATAATATATGTTAATGGAGGTATCAAAATAATTTTATACGCTTTAAGGAAGTGAGACGAAATACGATCAATACCAACCGCACAATCATTCCGCAAAGAATTGATCAAACGCTCTACTTCAAGTTCATCAGTTTCTAGGAAAACAAAAGAACCATAGAAGGAGCTCTCGGAACCTACGTCGATCTTGTCGGTGTCTTTAAACTTTAAAACTTTATCCGCCAGATCTTTACCAATATTAACAAAAAAGTTATTGACTTTGTTGACTGAATCTTCAGGGGATGTTCCAAATTTTAGTAAATCACTAGCGGAAGAGTTACTCTTGGTAGTGTGAGTGACTTCTCGTATGACATTCCATAGCTTTTTTGGATTCGACTTTGCCCTATGAAGCTCATTGGTTTCATATTGTCTTTTAAGCGTTTTGAGTAGGCCATTGCAAAAATTACGATATCTTTTGTACGTAGTCTTAAGTATTTCATTATTCGGGTATCGTACTGTTTTTTTATACATTCTGTCCCTGTTCCTGATGCAACGGAGTAAACCAGGGGTAATCCCAGGTTTGAGAATTTTTAAGCGATGTGGCACGGTGTAATTAGAGGAACTAGCATGTAAACTTCTAGTCAAAGAATTAACAAAGTACTCAAGAGCATCGTTTAATGTAGCTTGGGTGTGATTTCTGTTTGTGGTGGGGCGCTTTTGCGCTTTGTTTGTGTAGTAGGTGTATGTTGCCTGTTGTAGTGGGGCGCTTGCGGAAGCAAGCGCGAGTGGGGTTGGGCTTTGGTGTGGGTATGACCATACCTCCCCAAAAGCCCAAGGGTCGGAAGACCGATGTGTCTTGTATGAGGTGTCCCGTCCTGTGTTGTCAAGTGTTGTTTTGGATCTGTCTTTTGGAGGATTGCGTGCCCATTAGAGGGTGGGCATGCAGTTTTATGTTGTGCCGTGCGCGAAGTCGCGCGTGTGTCGGCGCGTGACCGCTTGCGGTCATAGGTTGGCACACGGGCGACGGGGTGACCGTCGCGGGTTAATCCCCAGTGGTATGTACCGCGACATCCACCTCAGCTTTCAGCTTCGGATTGAAGGGCCCCCAGGGGTTTAGTGGGTATTCCCCTCCGTCTCGCCCTCCCAGCCGGGACTTCCTGGCAGCTGACCTGGAGCATCTCTCCTTGTCAGTGGGTGTGGAAAGGCGGACGGGCGAGTCCCACATAACCGGGTGCCTCTTCAAGGCTCCGGTACTCGTAACGAGTTCCGCTGGGAAAAAAAAAAAAAAAAAAAAAAAAGGTGTTGTAGCTGGACATTTTAACCCCCGTTGAAGGAATCTCATTGGTTTTCACTATCTGCAGCAATAATTAACCTATGAACTTCATGATTGTCATTGAAATCAAGTATTTAAAGTACAATTTATACCCAAAATTAATAACCTATTGTCTGTTGTTTTGCTTTAAGGCGAGGTATTCCGAGCGCTTCTCTCTCGCTCTATTGACGGTACGACGGTAAGGGACGGGTTTAACAGCGAAGCGGCGCGAATAGGCGTGTTTTATAGGTTTTTTGCCTATAAAGGAAAAATTAAGTGAAATTCAAAAAAATGTGTCTTTTGCATTCACTAGATAATAAAAAGTTTCTTCTGTTGGTGAAAAAATTAAGTCATTTATTAATGAATTATCTGACTTACAGCTCTTTAAAATGTTGAACAGAGCCATTTTTTTTTCTATCGAATGAAGTATTTCTGTCATATTTCTGTCTTTAAGAGTCACTAGATAATAATGTTCAACTATATTACATATGAATTTTAGAACTGTATGTTTTATATTGGTGGCGGTACAATCAATCGAAATTGTAAAAAATGAGAAAATAGCGCCTTAAGAAAATCTAATTTTTGACTTAAGCTTAACACAAATTATATCAAATTGCTCCCACTATATACTTGGGGCAAGTTCGACAAAACAATGTTAACAAACTATTATCAATACTTTTTGTGCAAATATCTAGTGTCACACGGATTTAATTTTTTTTTAAAGACAATCACCATTGTTATTGGTTTTCTCGTGAAGCTCTTCTCTCGCTATAAGCATAGTACCTGCTTTATGTACAATAGTACAAGACCGAAGCGAATGGCATAAACAGAGAGTGGCCTATTCCCAGCAGTGCGCCGAGAAGGGCCGGAAATGATGATATGATGGCCTAGCCCGGGTTTGTGATAATCAATCCGCTTTTATACATTTTACATTAAAGTGTTAAATTGTGTTGTCTTTATCATCCGAATCGCCATTGTGTTAAACTGAAAACATAAATCAACTTCCTGTTTATGCAAATGACTTTCCTTATTATTTATGTATTTATGTAATAGTCGATCAGTTAATAATTAAATCCAAATATGTTGAAATGATCCGTTCAAAGTGCATTTATATATTATAATATAGAACGTGAACAGCTCTTGTAAAATATAATCAACTGCTAAGTACACACTCAGAAGCTCTTGAATCGAAACGTGAACAAATACTTACTGAAGGTCGTGTGACCCTAGCGAAATTCCAAATTAAACAATTCCGTTGTCCAACTTATAGTATAAAAGCTTGTATTAAAGTTAGATTAAGCTAAATCAGAGTGAAGTTCTCGGCATGAATGAATCGACCCTAAGTGACGCCGTACTCCAAACTTGGACTCGCAAATAATGGCGGAGAATAATTGGATTTTAACCAATTCTACTAGACGACAGTGTGCTGTCGTGTGTCCAGGTTGGGGTGACCTCCCGACCTTCCCTGCGAACAAACAAAACCAAGCGGAAGAAGAGGCGGCGTGCCTGTAGCGGGGGATCAGGCAACGCTGGCCGCGTCATCGTCCAGGCCTTCTCAAAGGGTCTAACAGAATAAAATGCACTTAAAGAGAGCGAGTGTTTTGTTCAAAGGGCCCTTTCTCGAACGAAACAAGATTATTTCGTTCGATATACGTGAGGTTGGACAGTCTTCAATTGCATTTATCCTTTTGATACAATGGCTTTTTTTGAGATAGATCTTAGTAAGTAACACAACGTAGAAACACACATTACAGTGTTTGCTAGTTTTTAATACTTAAATAAATAATGCTTTTAGTAAAAGCTTATAGCTTGAGTAAACGGCGGAAAGAAGCAAAGGCGGAATTGCCCTGCATTAGGACTAAATAGGCTGATAATAATAATAATAAAGCCGAATGTTAGTTAATTCAAAAAATATTAAATAGTAAGACTTATACCCATACACATAAAGCAAATATATAATTACAGACTTTATTTTCTAACAGCAAGTCAAGAAAAAAATAACTTTCATTACTGTGTCTGTTCACGAGATAAAATTCTTATCTATTCCAACAAAATACCCAGCTTTTAATATATCTTATTTATATTAAAATATAACGGACACTCCAAGTAAAAACATTATATTTTATCACTCCGATGTGACGTCTTATCAATCAGAATGTAACTCTCAGTTTATTCACTTCACAGCTCAAGCATACTGCATTTATGCGTATTTGCAAGCGGAAGTCACTCAAGACAAATTTTTCCTTTTGCGGTCCAGTGTAATATTCCATTATAACGTACACGGTACAAGGATAAATTGGTGTTCGTAAAATAAGTGTTTCCTTGAGGACGGTCTATTTATGTTAACAATGTTTTAAATGCATTAGGTGCTATCTAACGGGTTATGTGAAAAATAACCCATGAACAGTGGTATTGCCGGTGTTCGACAAACAAGATGTTGTATTTGAATCGACCACATAAATTGTTATATTAACATAATGGCGTATTTAAATGCAGTCTTAGTAATATCTTCGTTAACCTTGGCATCGCACGGATTGGTTGTGAACGCAACAGGAAAAGGAAATGAGGTATGTGACATCTTTTTTTCGCAACTTTATTCTGGTGTAGCAATTGGTATTGTCACAAACAATATTCTAAGCGAAAACGTGTCAGTGGCCGAGTTGTAGAGAGCTCGGACGGCATCCGGAGGTCGAGGGTTTGATTCCCAGGTTGGGCTAAGTGTGTTTCGCATTTTCCGATACGTACACACGGCGTCAGATCAACCTACCCTGAACTATCAAATTTCTCCAATGAATATTGATCCTTAAAACCCATCATTAAAGTTCAAAATTGATTGTAGAAATTTGACAGTTTTGGGTAGGTTGATCTGACTGTACCTTACCCGGGTTTGTGATCACCCATCCGCATTTTTTTATTAGTGGAATCGATTCTACTCGCGATTCTAACCAAACTAATTTCAGTTATTGAGCAATTTCATTTACACTTTGTATAGTCGCAAATCAAACTTTCTGGGTTGGGTTCGAAGTCAATAAATATTTATTATCAGGTATCTATTATTAAAATATCACCAAAACCAGTGAACCTATGTAAATGTAGTACCTACCTAGATGTGTAAAATTCAAACAAATATTATGTTGATCCGTTCTCAACTAATATTCCCGCATACATTTATATATATAAAAAAATGGAATTTAAAAAAAAAAAAATCCCGTGTCGCGTAGCGGTTAAAGAATACTACCACCCCCTCTCTTCCCTTGGGTGTCGTAAAAGGCGACTAACGGACTAAACACTGCACATGCATCCAACAGCATAGTGCGGTGATGGGCTAACCACCTGTCACGCTGAGCACTTCTTAACGTCGCTATTTGGTGAAAAGTGGACTATGGTAGAGGATTGCTTTTGCTGTCCCCATTGCCTAGCCTCTGGCAACCCTTCGGGGATAATAGTCGTAATTTTAAATATATAAGTAATATTTCCTTGTTTACCTTTGGTAATTTGTTGTGCCATTCTCACGTGATAGGAATGTTCACGTAAACAATATTGTGGGTAGGCCCCTGCTGCTCAACCTATCGGTAGTTTCTCCGTGTAGTGAGACATCATTTTAGGGTGAATCTCACAAAAAAATATTTTTTAATGCATTTTTTATCTTTCACGGGAATTTCTCTATGAAATCAATCTTTTGGGATACATTATATAGTCTACCTTACTGACAGCTTTTTACAAGTATTTGGAGCATGTTATATCTTGTAGATTTTGAGTAATCAAGAAAATTTTATTTATTGCCGTGAATGTAATGACATCTACAGGAGTGTAATGACATTTTCATATTGCAGTATAGGAATGAAGGTATTTAGTGGCAATAGGTAGGTATTATGAATACATGTAGGTGTTAATTCTTGTAATTATCTTATTTATCTTATAAGGATTATACAAACTTATAAAAAAGTAACTATCAATATTCGTATTCAATAAAAAAATAAAAAATAACAATAGTAAAAAATAACAATACCTAAGTAAGTACTTAATATTAAAAGTCAGTTTGAATAACCATAACAATATATTTTTAGGCATTATTATAATAATATGTACGATTTCGTCGGATAGGCCGATCAGTTTCAGTCTCATCAGGAGACCATGCTCAGGGTTAATGCAAGATAACTACACCGCCGTAAGGTTCTAGGTCCTCTAAAATCCACTCAAAGATAAACTCAAACACAAATACTACTCAAAACATAATATAGTGAAAGATAAATTCAAAACAAAAAAAAAAAACTCGGAGCAAAAATACAACTCGAATCAAAAATACAACTCGAAACAAAAATACAACACGAAACAAAAATAAACAACAATATACTTCGTAGAATTAACAAGGCTTTGATTTTTTATAGTAACAGAACAGTAACAATACTTTATCTCTTAGATATAATAGGTAACAATTATGTATTACTGCAATATAAAAAAGCAAGGAATAATTAGGTGCTAATTAGGAACATTAATTACAACAGAACTTTGATTTACATTTACCCAATAAAAAAATATTCCAAATCCGACGCATCTTCGAGATCAAGAGAATTTTTAATTCGTAAAGTACTTAGTTTCAAAATCACCTAAGTACTTTAAGTTCGTAATCTGATTATAAAATAAAAAATATAATCTTAAACTTAATAGTAGGGTTTTTATTTATTTGGCTTTTGAACGTAATGACAAGACGAGCAATGTTAAATTATAATTTTTGCTAAATAAGAAGTTAAAAGGTAAAACGCCACACATTTATCGTTGGGCACCAGGGTCTAATAAATGCATAAATTAAAGTTTACTTATGGTTGATCCTTTTACAGTTATACGTTCAAACGGAATGACATAAAGTAGTGACAAAATGCTGCGAACGAAAGTTGGTTAAAAAAATATCAATATCAAACGTATTTCTCACAATAATTACGGTCGACGAATGAAGGCAGGCCGGTAGGCGGGTGTTTAGTGAGGTTTCGGCAGGTCACGGCACGATCAAAAATAAATTTTAAAATTTTCAAAAGTCGAAATGAAATCGTGAACTGAATGACGGATTTTCGGTGACAAAATTTTGAATTGAATTATTTTCCAAAACATTAATTATTTTTAATTATTATATCTATTAACTTAATGGGACATTCATCAAGTCACAGTGATTTTTTTATTTTTTGGTCCTAGTAGTAGTTTTTTTTATAATTATGTTATTCTTAGGAGCCCAGTTGGCTTCAAGCGTCTGAATGACATTTTGCATAGTTTTTTAAGCTTATTTTTTAAAGAGTAATAAAACACATGTAATTGTTTCTTACCAAGTTAGTATAATCGTGTACTCATTATTTGCAGCTTAAATTAATTCAGAAAAGCTGAAATTCTATAAATAATCAACGGTAGATTGTTGATATCGAATGTTGTAGGATCCACCCTTTAATTCAATCTACTGTACAATACTAAATGTACTTACTTTAAAAATATATAATTAATAATATTCTTTGAACTCTCTTCACCCGTAGTTACAGCCAATGTAGACGTTGATTGTTTCAATCGTGTATAAAGTTGATTAACTTTCCTTTTTTTTGTTTTTTCCACCGATTGTAGTCCATATTGTGCAAAATAAAAGCGAGTATTCGCTTTCATATCAACCGCATGGTTGATCTTGTACGGTGAAATGGCGTTATTGAACATACATGCAACTGTTACGCTATATGATTGCTTTCAAATAATGTTTAGAACATCGTTGGGGCTGTCATAGGTAATTTAAAAGCGTTTTCTCAACTTCAATATTTGAGACGAATGAAAGCCTTGCAGAATGCTATCATATGTTAAGAAGTGCTGTTATAGTAACTAAGATGCTATTTTGTTGAATGAACAGCTTTTACTGTACAATAATGGTGTAATTAATTTATAACATAAGTAAGAGTAATTAATAACATAGAAGACAGCACAAAGTTGCAAAAAGATATTAACGGTCTATCAATCTGGTGCAGTAACAATGGTATGACTCTCAATAGTGAAAAGTGTCACCACATCAAGTTTACGCGTAAAATTAACAAAATTAATAAGTATTATAGAGAGATAGTACTTACTATCATGTATGATAGTAAGTACTATCATATTAACAGCACGGCCCTACAGAGATGTGATACGGTGCGAGATCTAGGCATAACATTTGATTGTAAACTTACGTTCATTCCGCATATTGATAATGTTGTGTCTAAGGCATCAAGGATGCTTGGATTCGTTATACGGAATGGCAAGTTCTTTAAAAATCCTGCTACAAAAATAACTATTTACAACGCTTATGTTAGAAGCGCTCTTGAATATTGCGCGGTAGTATGGTCACCTTCATACGCTGTCCACCAATTGCGCATTGAACGCCTTCAAAAACGGTTTCTTAGGCACCTTTCATACTCTGCCAATATGCTAAGGAAGTTGCCATCATATAAGGACAAACTCAGACATTTCAATATGATCAGTCTCGAGAACCGGAGGCTGGTCTTAGATTTAACATTTTTGTACAAGGTGCTCAGAGGTGTAATTGATTGTCCACCTTTGCTGGGGCTGTTTAACTTAAGAGTTCCACGTTGTCCACCCCGGCGCCCAGTTGGTTTACTCTGTCCGCCTGTCTCTAGAACGAATTTGAAGAGTAATTCAGCAGTTGCTCGTCTTTCGAAAAATTATAATAGGTTGAGTCTCTCCATCGATATCTTCAGTGACAGCCTCAGATCTTATAAGTCTGAGGTAGTCCGAGCATTATGTGGCTAGGATATCATAGCTGACTTCTTTTTGTTTTTGTAGTTTTACTTTGATTGGGTATTTTTAGTTTAGTTTTGCTTTTGTGTTGTCAGATGTACCGTCACTTTAATTTTAATTGTTATTTTTAGTCGCACGCTGTGGCATCTAAAAACAGTGCTTTTAGATTATTTGTATTGTGTCCTTTTAAATCTGCATGTATTATTGTAACTGTTACTGATTGTCCTTAAACAATAAATAAATAAATAAATAAATAAGTAATAATCAAATGTCGAAAGATTAGTGCTGCGAAAGCTACTTTGACGACAAATTAGCAGTTTGGTTGCTCTCACAGAGCTGTCATAAGACTTACGGTTAAATGAAGGCGATCGAGAGAATCTTTACACTATTATCGAGTAAATGTGAAACAAATTCGTTGAGTCTACGTTTACTCAACATGTTTATAAAGCCAAAAAGCGTCAATTCCTAATAAATCGAGAAAACTGCTTTTATTCGGCTTTTTGAAATAACAGGATTTTTCGATCCAAAGTCGTGTGAGTAATTGCTTAAACGATCTCTTTGGTAGTTGAGCACCCCCTCTACCTTGAGTGTCGCAAAAGGCGACTAACGGGCTAAAGACTGCACATACATCCAACAGCATAGAGCGGCAATGGCCTCACCACCTGTCACGCAGAGCACATGTGCAGTCGCTATTTGGTAAAAAGTGGACTATGGTAGAGGACTGCTTTTGAGGTCCTCATTGCCTGGTCTCTGACTAACCCTTCGAGGATAATAGTCGTGATTATATGCCGTATGTATGTTTTTTTTCCCAATTTGTATTATGGTGTACCAGAAATTCATATTTTATAAATCCATACTTTTAAAATAAGTTTGAAATGATAATCTCACTTTGAAAAAGACGTTGATATTTATTTTAATTAACCATTTACAATTAAATTAGGTATTACAATGAATGATGAAGTGGAGGCACAAGTATATTATGACTTGTAATGTTTATTGCAATTCTTTATCTACCTATTTTTAAACGTATTATTTAATGAAGTCAATCGCACTAATCAATCATAATATGTAGGTAAAGTCAACTTGGGTAAGACCGGCATACTTTATTAATAGTTACAAATGATTTGCCACTAAGTCTGTTTTAATTATTCTAGAAAGACGGAGTTTAAAGCAGATGGCAAAGTAGTCATTTGTGAACATTACAAATAAGGCAAATGTCCGGGCACTAATGTCTTGGCAAATACGGATGGTATTTTGAAAACACATCTTCTAGACGGACTTCCCCGTGACGAGGGGTAAGTTCGTCTAGTGAAAGTATTCAACGTTGTGCGTACAAAAATGGACTAATAACCAGTCAGTGATATGCACATGTGGGTAGTAATGAATAAAAAAATTACGGCTATCAATTTATGGTGTAAATTCGTTTCAATTTGAAAAACCAAAAAAATGAGGCAACTCCGTCATATGACTGGGTGAAGGGGTGTAAACCATTTTTTCACATGAATAGTTTCATTTTAAATGAAACCCTGTTTATTAGTAACTATGACTTTGAAATTCAGAGGCAAAGGTATTTATAGGCTAAACAAAAACTGTATTCTTTGTACAAAAAATGGCAATAAAGTCGCATAACACTCTAAGATTTAATTCTTCTGTTATTTTCATGGTCCATTAATGTCATGCGTGTTATTATAAACTTTTGCTGCTTTATAGCCACTGAGTTCTCCACTTTGAATTGCTTGCACAGCTTCTATTAATTATTCTTTAGAATAAGAAGTTGTTTTCAGTTTTCCTGATGTAATTTTAAAATTATTTTACTGAAAATAAAAACTTGTGTTAGGTACTTAATAGACTACAATACAGCGGTGAAGACTAATTTTACCATTATTTCGAAAAAGTAAATATAGAATTAAGGTCGATAAATCATTAGTAACCAAGCGAAGCCATTTACTAAGTAGTTAGGTGCTAAAACAGAAAAGGTTTTTAACACCTGTTTTGCCTTAGATGGTCTGGACGGACTTCCCCACTATTAGTTTTTTAGGTTAGATCAAATTACATCAAATTAATTTAATAACTATACTACTTTTCCTAGAACCAATACAGCAAATTGCTTTAGTACACATTTTAAAAGCTACTCACCATAATCTCTATTAAAGACACTGATTAAATCACATAAAAAAGATTTTTTTTCCGGAGCATGTATGTGTAGGGCGGTGTGATGTTTCAAAACTTCAATATTTTTGTGCTTCACTTTTTTCCAAAGTACGCCTAGTAGCGCAGTCTATTTATGACTATTGGAATCAAAAATCGATTACTGTTTTACTGACAGAACAATAAACAACGTAGAGGTGTTGTATCTGCAAAAGGCCGTGTGGACGGGCTTGCCCCCTAGACGGTCTTCCCTTAGTTGACTTTAGGTACTTTTATATATCCTTAATCATACGACGCAAAAAAGCGGAAACGTTGTAACCTGCAACTAGGTCAAAATTTTTTTATTGCAGTTTCAGAAATAGAAAAATATTCTGCGTTGAATGATTTGACTCCCACGTCTCTACGACCAATAGAACATTTTGTACAGCGTTTTAATGAACCCCTATTTTTGAGGGATAGCATAAAAAGCATAAATAGCATAAAAAAACGGCTTTTTTATCATTTTCATTTACACCAATTCATCTTTTGCAAATTATATTATCCTGGTAGTTACAGCGCTGTTGAAATTTTTAACGGTACGGGTTACAGCGTTTTTGCCTATCATAAAATAATAACGCTCCACGTTTACTACATTTATTTATTAGTTAAGAAATTGTTAGTCGTCGTGGTTTACTACAGTTCACACAAGCATAGTAATACAGACAATTATTTAGGCCAATTTAAAAAGTCTGAATTTGTAGAATTTTGGTATTTTCATGTGAATTTACCGCCATTAAAACTCACGCCCACGCCTCAAACAGGCGGCTTACTGCGCTACTCGGTCACTACGCGACAGACGAAAGAGTGTGTTGTGTATGCTGTAACCGATTTTCTCTGCGTGACTGGAGCCGTTTTTAAACGTAAATGGAACGAATTTTAGTTATTAGAATAAAATTAGATCATTAATGTTTCGAATCTGGATTTGGTATTAATTATTTTATTGGAACACTATTTTAATCTATATCAATATCTATTAGTACTGAAACTAAGACAATGTGTGTAATATGTAGATACATTCCAGATAATAAAAGCGAAGAAAAAGATAAAGAAAGACATTAAAAAAAAACAAAAACTGGTATACGGCAAGAAAATAAGAAAAAGAAGGAAGTTTGTGAATCTTATGCCAACAATAAAGGAGAATTAGTTGAAGTAGAAGAGAAATCAATAAAATCTAATCTATGGATAGAAAAAATGTGTGGAAATGAGTGTGGAAAGAAACACCTGAGGAAAGACGCTAAAGTTTATTTTCATATTTTTAAACTATAAGAGTCATCAAAGAAGAAAATACTGGATAGATCAGTGTGCCGTAAAAAAAATATTAGAAGGCCATCCAATACGATTATTTTCTTAGTGAAGGCGAACGAAGAAAAAAAGTTTGTCAAAAATATATTTTGAATACATTGGACGTAACTCAACGATTTATTCTCTTCGTATTAGAAACAATGGTTGATGGGCAAGCGAAAACTAATGATAGTGGAATAAATGGTGGGTATAATCAAACTAAAGAGTAAGTAATTAACTTAATTAATTAGCTTGCATAAGAGATCCCAATGGGTCGACGTGCTGCTGCGAGAGGGAGACCTCTGCAGGCCCCACCAAGATAAGAAGATAGAGAAAGCAGCACAACTGATCGGCCTACAACAAGGGCTTAGCCAGTAAGTTACCACACGTCAGCTTCACATAAAAGTAAAATGCGGTAGGCTCCTAACACAAGAAAAAGACATAAATAAACACTGGCAAAAATACTTTGCAGAACTATTAAACGAAGAATTTCCACGAGATAGGGTGCCGGAGTTAGCTAGGGTAACTGGTCCAATAAAACCAAAACACCTGAGGAAGTAAAATTTGTTTTTCGTCAATAAAGAACAAGTCGACTGGGCCAGATGAAAATCCGGTACTTAGAACTCTGAAAGTACTCTGAAACTTGAAAAGTATTCGATACTGGCATAGTATGGTTAGCAAACTTTTTGAATAGAGTTATAGAAGATCGCAAAATGCCTGACATGCGGAAAAAAGCGATATCATACCTTTCTATTAAAATAAAGGCGACTACTAGAAAGGAACTACAGATCCATAAAGGTAACTTCGCACTCCTTAAAAATCTGGAAAACCATGATAGCTAGAAGACTATCTCAGCTTATAAAGTTACCGCCAAACCAATGTGGCTTCTCAAGAGGCGTAGGAACCATTCACTCTATTAAACTGCTCTTACAAAAGTATTCTTACACTTAACAGTAAGTACACTTCACTTTTATAGATCTAGAAAAAGCATTTGATAGAATTTCAAAAGATCTTATATGGAAAGCACGTTCCCGAACAGTACGTTGATATAGTAAAAGACATGTACGACAATGTAACCACAAGGTCACGTAGTCGTAGAGACGAGTGCATCAGGGTTCAACTAAGCCCACTTTTGCTTAATACGGTCATGAATTACGTCACTGAAGATCTGTAACGTCCTGTTCCATGGACGCTACTATATGCCGATAATATAGTACTCGTGTCCGAATCTGCTGAAGATCTGCAAAACAAACTATCCCCTTGGAGCAACCGTTTGGAAAGCCGAGGCCTCAGAGTAAGCCGAACAAAAACGGAATACATGCACTGCAATTTCTCTGGCGTAAATGCGATCGCATCCCCACCACTAATAGATAATTTCCCCTTAATAAAGTCTCCAAATTCAAGTACCTTGGATCCGTACAACAAGTGAAGCGAGTACCAACGAAGTCATAGAAAACAGGATTCAAGCTAGGTGGCAAAAGTGGAGAGCACTGACTGGGGTACTTTGTGACCCGCAAATGCCTGTTCGGGTAAAATGGAATATCTACAAGAGAGCAGTTCGACCTGCCCTTCTGTATGGTGCGGAATACTGGCCGATTCGCAAGCAAGAGGAGCTTATGATGCATTGTACAGAAATGCGAATGCTTAGGTGGGCTGGGGGCGTAACGCTAATAGATAAGGTTCGGAATGAATATATCCGTGGCACGTTCAAGGTTGCTTGCGCCAATACAAGAGAAGATGTGCGAGAGTCGACTGCGATGGTTCGGCCATGTGATGCGCAGAGATGTCGAGCACATGACTAAGAGTGCGCTAAATAACACTCCCGAGGGTAAAAGACACCGAGGTCGCCCACCTACGGACAAGCAAAATAAATAAGGATATGAGAACAATGGGCGTAAGCCTAGATTTGACGCGAAATAGAGAGGAATGGTGAAAAATGATACGGAGAGCCGACCAAATGACCTGGGAAAAGGCTAGGATGATGATGAATTATTATTAGTACTCGATATTAGAACAGAATAGGTAGTATTAGAAAGAAAGATAATTATAAAAAAACAAAAGTTCGACGTTTTGAACATAATGGCTATTGAATTTTATAGTAAACATGTTATGGATTTAAGGACAAAACAAATTAGGAGTAGAAAGGGAGTACTGTAGTCTGCACTTACGAGAAGTGATGATTGTTTTAGTTAAATTGATTTTAAGTAGGTACAACTCAACTTTAGAAATGATATTGTTTTGTTTAAGCTGTTTTTCTTTATGTTTTAATAAGTCTAAATGGCTAACTGTTGTTAGTCTTGTGTCTTCTTTCATCTTTTGAATTCTGTTTAATATTTTCAATGTGATTTGTAGTGATTTTTATCCTAAACATTTAAAAAAGACATTAAATAAATGTCATTTCATATTTACATCGCTTAATTTTACTATCTTTTCTAACTTTTAACAGTTATGATATTTTAATGCACCTGAATACATAGATATACAGCGTTTAAGTCGAAATTAAGGCTATTGAAATATATTGTAATAAGTACTTACTGCAATTTGGCTTTAAAGGAAAATACTTGATTTCGAGTCGCCCATACAATTATCTGTTTCATTTACAGCGTTTTATCGTAACAAAAAAAAATGTGCTAATGCTGTAACCCACAGAAACATGGTCAAAAGTAACTTCTAGAAGATTTAAGGTATTTATTTAGATAACAGCTCGAAAAATAAATTAGTGTTCAAAAAATGGCACTTGTAGGTTTAATAATAAAGAAGATATGATTTTTTCCCGAAATGTCAAAAGTTTTTTGGCTCTGGTGGACATTTTACATTTTGTGGGTTACAGCAGTTCCGCTTTCTTGCGTCGAATTATGTACTATTGACGCCCTCCTTGGTCGAGTGGTTTGTACACCGGTTTTCATAGTGTCGCCATCTCTGAGGTCCCGGGTTCGATCAACGGTCGTGTCAATTTAGAAATTATTGTTTTTCTAAATTGTCTCGGGTAATTAATATTACACATTAATATTACATATTTATAATAAATAATTAATTTATTATAAATATGAAGACGTAGTTATTTTGAGAAAGGTATACTTACATGGTTTGGTCATGTGAGAAAAAAGACTATCGTAATTAGGCTACTAAAAAGTGTATGAGGCGACAGTTTATATAATTATAAGGAAAAAAAGGCAAACGTTCTCGGTGTAGGTCAGGTCAAGAGTATTCTAAACCGATAAGTAAATATGTATGAAAAATGTATGAATGAAAGAAAATAAAGCAAACCTTTTACTTACTTACTATGTTTATGTTTGTTGTAAATAAATTTTAAAAAAACTGTGTAAAATTTAATTGAACTCATGTGAGAATGTGAGATTTCATTGAACTTATATAAGAATAACTTAATAAATATAATAAAACAATGAACCTAAAACTAAAAAAACCTCAAAAATATAATATAAAACTAAAATATATTATTAAAAGGAGTCCCTTTAGGCAAGGTTCCGAAGATACTGGCAGCGTTCCCCCTTTGAATAGCAAGACTAATTCTTTGTCCGAGGTAGCTGCCAGATCTTCGGTCTCCTGTGATGTTGATTTCATTTGATATGAATTTCGTAATGTTACTTTAAATTAAAATTTTATTTCTGTAACTAAATATATCTGTATCATGGACTAAAAGTATATTACACAAGCAAATATTTGTTGTATGACTGAGTGTCTTGTGTATTATAAATAAAAAAATAAAATCTTTAATAAATAACTTATTTTGCAACTTTTCCAGAAAACTAAACATACTATTAGTGACAATAATACACAAGTGCCTGAACTAGGTTTATCCTGTTTTCCAGGCAAAAATAAAGTATTGTTTTAGAAGAGAAGATTTTAATCACATTTTTGTTTTCAGGTACCGACAGAAACAGGACTGTTTCAAGGCAGTTCTGTTCTGACATTGCATGTAAAATCGAAAAGATTTGTTTCTGATTACGAAAATACACTATATGATGGTAAGTTGACTTTGATAGCTTAAACGGCTAATTATTAATACATACATACAATGACAATGTCATTGCATACACACATAATCACGACTATTATCCTCGAAGGGTTAGTCAGAGATTAGGCAATGAGGACAGCAAAAGCAGTCCTCTACCATAGTCCACTTTTCACCAAATAGCACTGCACATGTGGTCAGCGTGACAGGTGGTAAGCCCATCGCCGCTCTATGCTGTTGGATATATGGGGTATTCCTCGAAGCGCACCCATTTTGAAGCGCACCAGACCAAGCGCACCTAAACTATTCCTCAAGCGCACCCGCTGGGTGCACTTCAAAATAGGCAATTTTAATATTATATTTTTATTCCTCGAAGCGCACCTACGGTAAAAAATAGAAAAGAGCTTAAAAGATTCGTAATATTGATGTCGATAGAAACTAGGACTAGGTGCTTTTGCAACTTACTACGTCAATAATAAATTGAATCATGACAGTCATATTGATCTAAAAGTACCAGGGAGACTTAAATGAAAAGAGGTAGATAGGCGCCTTAGCGATCTTACTTACCCTTAACTATCAGGAACAAAGAAATAAATGAGTTGGACTAGGTGCTGCAACTTACTAATTATGTCAATAATAAATAGAATTATGACAGTTATTTTGAACTAAAAGTACGATAGTACTTTTACTTATTCTGTGCTAAAAGTACCAGGGTGACATACATGTAAAGAGGTAGATACGCTAAAAATAAACGTACGTTATTCGTTATCGATATTTTCTGTTAGTTACTATATCTCTTTCCTCATTTTATCTGCTGGTGCGCTTCGAGGAATAAAAATATAATATTTTAATAACTTATACTGAAGCGCACCCAACGGGTGTGCTTGGAGGAATAGTTTAGGTGCGCTTGGTCTGGGTGCGCTTCAAAATAGGTGCGCTTCGAGGAATACCCCGGATATATGTGCAGTCTTTAGTCTGTTAGTCGTCGTTATTTTGTTATACATTTTATATTATGTAATAAATGCTTTTTCAGACAGAATGGCTTATGGTGAAATTGCGGCAACACCAGATGTAAGTATAGAATACAAAAAATATTTATAAAAATATTAGCGATTAAAATATAAGTTTCGCAGTCATCAATAGTCAATAGTCAAAATATATTTATTCAATAAACTCAATTAATAAGTACTTTGAAACGTCCAAATATTTTTTAACCAACCACCCATTCAGGACATCATTTTTTAACTGTGGCAAAGAACGGGCGCAAAAAACCACAGCGCACAGAAGCAACGACATTTACAAAAAGTATATATATTATATGTCGTTACCAGGTCACAAAATACAAAATATGAATTTGAATGTAAATAGTTTAATTAAATATGGTGCTCTATATATATATTAATTATAGGCAATTAGAAATAGCTGTTGGAGTAGGTACTTGGAGCATTCCAGACCCAAGCTGATTTGTCTTCTTTATAATCCGACACTTTATAATAAGCTTTATTATAAAGCTTTTCTTTGATTTTGATTTTAAATTTATCAATATCTAATTTCTGAATATCATTTGGTACTTTGTTGTATAATCGTACACACAGACCCTTAAAAGAATTATTTATTTTATGGAGCCTAGTATAAGGCACTGCTAATTTGTTCCTACTTCTAGTATTTAATTTGTGAATATCACTGTTTTATGAAAACATTTCAATATTTTTATGAACATACACAAGATTTTTATAAATATATTGTGATGCAACTGTCATTATACTTATATCCATAAATCTCTCTCTGAGAGAGTCACCAGCCTGTAGTTTATATATTGCTCGAATAGCCCTCTTCTGCAGCACAAAGATAGTTTGAATGTCAACAGCATTTCCCCACAGTAAAATGGCGTACGACATTACACTATGAAAGTAACTGAAATAAACTAATCTAGCTGTATCAACGTCAGTTAACTGACGGATCTTCATTACTGCATAAGCCGCAGAGCTAAGTCTATTCGACAATTTAGCTATATGTGGGCCCCACTGAAGCTTGGCATCCAACGTGATGCCTAGAAACACAATGGTGTCCACAGGATTCACATTCTTATCTTTAATTTGTACACTAGTTATTACCTGCTTAACATTAGGCAATACAAATCTTACACATTTGGTTTTTCCCTCGTTTAATAGCAAGTTATTAACACTAAACCAGTGAACAATCTTTGAGACCGCATTATTCACATCGTCATAATTTGGGTGTCGTCGTTTCACTTTGAATAAAAGTGAAGTATCATCAGCAAACAATACTATCTCATGACTGTCTTTTACAAAATAAGGTTAGTCATTAATATAAACCAAAAACAAGAATGGACCAAGTATTGAACCCTGCGGAACTCCCATTTTAACCACTGATCCCGGAGATCTTTTACCGTTAATGTCGACCTTTTGAATCCTGTTACTCAAGTATGAGAATAAAAGGCTCAAAGAAGCATTCCTAATTCCATAGTGTTAAGCTTCCTGACCAAAGTTTCATGTAAAACACAATCAAAAGCCTTGGATAAATCACAAAATACCCCTAGGGTATCCTGTGATTCCTCCCAGGTATCAAATATTTGGATTAAAAGCTCAACACCGGCGTCAATTGTAGAGCGACCCCTAGTAAAACCATATTGTTTACAATGTAAAAGTTTATTTTTATAAAAATTTATTTGCATTTGGTCTAGCATTAACTTCTCAAAAATTTTACTAAATGTGGGTAGCACAGAAATAGGTCTAAAATTAGAGGGGTCAGAAGTGCTACCAGATTTAAATAATGAAATTATTTTACTATATTTCATGAGGTCAGGAAAAACACCACAGTCAATGCATTCAATAAATATGCAAGCTAAAACTGGAGCTATTGTCATAATTACAGATTTAGCGACGTCCACGGAATTACCCCACAGATCAGCAGTTTTCTTTTTATTGAGAGTGTTAAATTTTTTTATTATATCTATAACACAAATTTTTTGAAAACTGAAATTACTTTCACAATCTTTAACATTCTCCTTCAAAACAGATTCAGCTACAGTGGGGGAGGAAATCAAGGCTTTTGTAGTTGAAACTGGAATGTCAGTAAAAAACCTCTCAAATGCTGCAGCAATATCAGCATCAGAAGTCAAGGTTTTATTATCACAATTTAAATTGTACTCATTATTACGACTTTTGACCTTTCCTGTTTCACTATTTATAATATTCCATGTCATTTTTATTTTGTCATTACTATTCTTAATCTTAGAACTCAAATAGTTTGCCTTGGCTAATCGACATACTCTTTTGAATAACTTTAAATAATTTTTACATATAATTTGAAGTCATCGCTGGTGTTATAGTTGCGTTCACCATAAAGTTCATAAAGGCGTTTCCTACTTCTGTGAATACCAATTGTAGCCCATTCATTAAAAGTTACAGTACCACTAACTGAGATCTTTTTTGGAATAAAAGTTTTATTAAATTCTGAACAATAAATGTTAAAAAAAATTATTATAAAAGACATTAGGGTTGTCATTGTATTCTAAATAATTTAATTTTGTATCTAGATTGCTTTTAAAGCATTCCAGCCGACCTGCAGTTTTTGGTACAACAGTGATATTCTTTTTCGTCACTTGTTTACGCTGGTGTGGAAAGCTGACCATTTGGCCACAATGATCAGAGTCCAGGTTTTTAATAATTTGCTTAGCCAGTGGTTTTACATTTGTATAGGTATATGTTATCAATACAGGTGGCCGAAGTGGCAGTTATTCTTGTCGGCTCCAAAAATAAATGATTTAAGTTGTATGATAGAATCGAATCGATCGAATTTTCACATCAGAATTTTAATAAAAAAAGGTCTATATTATATTAAAAATAGTTCATGTGCAAATTAGACTTGCGAAGTTAAGTACTTAAATAAATTTTATTGATTTTTTTTATGTAAATTTTTTAGTTTCTTAAGTAAAGTAAATTTATTTTAGTTAATTTGTAGACTAAATTACTTTGTAACGATAATGGGTACATCACCTCACCTTTGTATATGTCCTGTGTATCCTGTGTATTTATGTAATTTATTTTTGCAAAAAAGTATTAATTATTTACATCCATTGGATACATAGGTGTAGTATCACTACACTACACCTTCCATTAAAGGTAATGAAGATAGTACATTACGAAACTATTTACTACTACTTGAGGTCAAATGTTGATTAAGTAAAAATTCAATAAAACCGTTTCTATATGCGGTATAATTTTTCAGGTTGGAAATTATCCTGAACCAGTCAATGAGCAGCCGCCACTGAACAACGTCAAGTTCGATAGATTTAATACTTTAATGTCGATGCAACAACCACCGGTCGAGCACAGTAAGTTTCATCATATTTCATCTCATTTACCGGGTGTAAAACGACTCTTAACAAAGCTGAGAGCCATGATATTGCATGGAATATCATAAAGATTTTTTTCTGAATACGAAAAACATTAGAAGTTAGAGAGTTTCTTTTTCTTTTATGACTCGTCATAGTGACTGCATCCTGCCTGATGGTAAGCTGCCGATGCAGTCCAAAATAATGAGAGCGCTCCCCACCGTGGAATAAGCACGATAACGACCGCACCTATTCATGAAGGCCTGCATAAATGCCGTTTCACGCCCCGCTTAAAAAACCCGGGAAAAGCTTAAGCTGGGAAACACATGCGCCGGCAAAGAATTCCAAAGCCGAATGGACTTACAGAGGAACGACTTGCCAAATTTTTTGGCACGAGTACTGATAGTCTGTACAGTATGATGGTGGTTCCTAAGACCAGCACGTGTAGTCCGGGAGAGGAAAGGATAGAGCGGGATAAGATCAAAAAGTTCTTCAGAACACTCTCCGTAGTAATTCCGGTAGAAGACACTGAGAGAAGCAATGTCTCTACGCAGCTGGAGGTCCTCAAGGGAGGCTGTAGCCTCAGCATCTCCAATAATGCGTACCGCTCGCCTTTGCAGTCTATCAAGTGCATCGAGGAGGTATTTAGCGGAGCCGTCCCATACATGGGAACAATACTCCATACTCGATCGCACCTGAGTCTTGTACAGCAAACAGCGCTGCTCGGGAGTGAAAAACCGCCTCACCTTATTGAGAATACCCAACTTTCGGGAGGCAGTTAAAATAGCACTCTCGATGTAGCATTTCGGATTCAGTTCCTGGTCGATGTCCATGCCAAGAATGCTGAGGTTCACCGAAATGGATAACGAAGAGTTCTGAAGAGAGGGAGGAGTACGGAAGGGAGAGACCTTGGACGAGAATGGACAAACCTGGGTTTTGCTAGCACTAAACTCGACCAGGTTTTTAGATCCCCACTTAGAGACACGATCGAGAGTCAGGTTCAGTTTGGCAACCAGTTCTTGCCTTTTCACCATGATTTCGGCTTGCTTTGCCGCAATATGTCCCAAGTACCGCTCATGCACCGTACTGTCATTCGCATAACAATGAGTATTGCCCAAGGACAACATGTCATTAATATGCAGAAGAAATAGAGTAGGTGAGAGCACAGAACCCTGCGGCACTCCGGTATTGACTTTGTAGAACGCGGAGGAACTACCCTCACAAAGGACACGAATCCTCCGCCCTTCAAGAAAGTCTGCAATCCAGGCGCACAAACGGGGCGCCACACCGAAAGCCGGCAACTTGGAAAGAAGGGAACGATGCCACACTATATCGAAAGCTTTGACGATATCAAGGCTAACCAGGCCAGGGATTCGCCTTGCTTGTCCATCGCTTCACACCACGCGTGAGAAACGTACACTAGAAGATCACCCGTTGATCGCTTTGGTCTGAACCTATACTGGCGATCATGGAGCAGCGAGTGATCCCTTAGGTAATGAATGAGCTGGGAATTAATTATCCTCTCAAACCTTTGCATAGCACAGAAGTTACAGCGATGGCTCGATAGTTGGCCGGATCCGAGCGATCCCCTTTTTTAGGGATGGGTTGTATGTTCGCCTCCTTCTAAGACACCGGCACAATACCAGGGCCCTGATTCTGTATCGCAATCTATAGATTCCACACTTAAGCCTTACCGCGCACAAACGTCAAACGCACTTTTGGGAAGATATCGTAACTTTTTAAGGAATTAACGTGGTTCTGAAACAAGGAATCGTTACAGAATAAGGCGCAGTGTCGTAAGACTCGCAAGAAGAGTTGACTTCGATGGCTTATACGTCTATTAATTTGGGAGATATTCTGTTATATATTTTATGGCATGAAATAATTGTTTTTTTCAGACAGAATGGCTAGCGGGGAAACTGCGACCGCACCAGAAGTAAGTCATATCTAATTTCTGTGCTTTGATCGTTTCGAACTTGTTTTCATGGGTATCAAACATAAAATTATATTCTGTTCGCTACATCTCCAAGCAACTTCTTAAAGAATCCAAAAAAATATGCATTTTTCAGATTGGAAATTATCCTGAACTAGTTAATGAGCAGCCGCCACTAAACAACGAAATGTTTGATAGATTTAATACTTTAATGTCGATACAGCAGCCACCGGTCGATTACAGTAAGTTTCATAATGTTTTATCTCATACACCTGGTCTAAAACGGCCCTTAACGAGGCTGAGATTGGAGAACTATGCCGTAGATTTAGAAATACATAGTTACCCAAGCATTCATTACTATGATTACGAAGATTTTATGTACTGGGCCCATAAAGCATTAAAGTTGGTTATATTATATACCTTTGCTGTCTAATAAACTATATATATTATATTATAAATGCTCTAAGACTGGGCCTAAACTGTTTTTAAAAGAAAAATGGAAATCTGTGCGTGCATTATAATGCGCATACGTAATATACTTATACACACAATTAACAAAATATAAGTTTCTATACAATAACAGTAGGTATTGAGAGAGTATAAAACTTGTTAATAAAAAAGAGCAGAACCTCAGGCAGGGTGCCTGAGGTTTTTGCTCTTTTTTATTATAATAACATATTTTTATTATAAAATAATGAAATAATATATAGTAATATAGCCTTTCTTGTAAATAAGAAACTCTATGATGATTTCATAATTTTAATAGTTTAACGCAATTTACATTAACTTTTATTGTATAAATAATTTATACTAAGGTACTAATATACTGTTTTTTTCCTAAATGTCACTTCTAAAGTGTTTCTTTTCCATTTCAGTTCATCCCCCGAATGATAATTTTAATTCGGTAAGTTCATTATGTTTCGCTATAATATTTTCTCTCCAACCGACCATTTTATCTCGGTCACCACACACGGATTTCGCCGTTTACTTAGTACCTACCTTCTTATTAAAGTGCACAATATTACATCTTCTAGGAAATGCCAAGTCTATTACGGATCATTCAATGCATAGCCCCCGGGTTTGTTATAACCAACCTGCATTTTGAAAGCGTTATGATTAAGACAATACCCATAAATGAAAGCGATGACTTAATTTTAATGATGGAGGCCTCTTTCCAACAGTTCGATACTTATTCTTAAATAGCGACAAACATTTGTTTGGCAACAAAAAATAAGTTTCTCATTTTAACTGTAACATTTATTTTGTGTTTTGTATGCTACCTAACCTACCAATGTTATTAATATTGTATTCTTTCTCTCTTTAAATACTTTATTTTCTAGTCGACAAAGTAACAAAGTATTTTTATTTTAATTTAAGTTTACATATACATGCTCTGCATTTGGCAAAACGGACGCTTAAAATTATAAAATTACCACCAACCAAAATGTACCCTGTTTTGTGTGAATAAATAATCATTTCATTTCAAGAAAGCAAGTAGAAAATACGATCGTCAAAAACAAATGGGCTATATTGTTTGTCAGTATTGTTTTCTAAGAAGGATTTTAATAACATTTTTGTTCTTAGGGACCTGGACCGGGACCGGGAGTGTTTCCAGGCAGTTCTGATCCGACATTGCCTGCAATATCAGAAAGATTTGATTCCATTGACGAGGATACATTAAATGATAGTACGTAGAGTTTGATAGCTTAAATGACTAATTATTAACAAGGAAAATATTCGGTTCTTTATATATTACTTACATATAAAATATGTTTTTTCAGACAGAATCACTGGCGGCGAAATCGTGACTGGACAAGAAGTAAGTATAGAAATACAAAAAAGAACATCAGAAGAATGGCCTTTTGCAACACATCACATTGTCTAGATGTAAATATTCCGCCGTCATAGAACTTGCATAAAAATAAAAAGAGATAAACAGAAAAAATATAAAAAATTGCCATGTTCAAATTAAACTTGCAAGTTCGAGGGTAACGTAATCTGAGGTTATAAGTGTCAAACCTTACTTAGAACATACTTTAGAACTTTAGACTACTATGATATGGGCGATATAGTTATAGCGGTTACATATGTGTGGTATATATAATGCAAGTTACCGGACAATCGGTTTATGACACCATTGATTAGTATTCAGGTTCAACTCTGATTGAAAAAGAAACATAAAAACCATTCCTTTATCTGGTATATTTTTCAGCCCAGCATAAGGTATCCTGCGGAACATTTGGAAAATTATCCTGAACCAGATTATGTGCAGCCGCCACTAGACAACGAAATGATTAATAAATTTAATAATTTAATGTTGACGCAGAAAGATCCTGTCGAATACAGTAAGTTTCATGATTTTATTTCTCACGTTCGGGGTGTAAAACCAACGAAGCTGAGAGCTCCGCATTCATGCCATTATTGTTGATTTAGAAGATTTTTATATAAGTACTGGGCCATACCTGGAAAACCTTCTGATTACGGGGACATAAAAATGTCGAATTTTCTTTTTAAATAAATATATGGCGTGTATACACTTTGTTAAAAAAAGAAACTCGCCCTCCCCCTCCCGCAATCACACGGCTCTTTCACATGCATAGCACAACTGTGCGCGCGTTATATAGCATGCTACTATACTACATTGACCGTAAATTTTTGGTTTCGTTTCTGAAATAAAAAGAAAATTAAGTACTTACCTTCATTTTTCCTATGAAAATGTTACACTTACTACTTAATTATTTATGTTTTTTTTAATTTCAGTTATCCCTCCGAATGATGGTTTGGTAAGTCATTTTTATATTATGCTTTCGGTTCTTTAAGTTTGCCATAGTTTATCTAACCGATCGCTTTTACCACTCGGCCACCGATGCTTTCATTGTATAGACTTGCATATTAGACCGACCCTTTTCTCGGGAACGCGTGGAGATATCGAGTTGAAATTAAAACAATATACTCAAATCTGCAGTCTCTTGAAGCTGTGAAAAAATCAAACTCAAGATAATGGTTCTAACAATACGTACCATTTTTTTTGCTAGCCGGCACTTTTAGAAAATTCCCAAAAAATTATGTCCTTTGTACGGAACCCCCGGTGGGCCAGTCCGACTCGCATTTGTCCGGTTTTTTATCTTATTTACCTTGAGTTATGTATGCTACCTTTTTGTATTCTTTCTTTCTTTATTTACGTTATTATTTAGTCGACAAAGAATCTAGTAAGAATGTAGAGAATACGAAAAACAAACACGCTATTTTGTTTGTCGTGATTGTTTTAAAAGAGAGATTTTTATTCTTAGGTACCTGGACCGGGACCGTCTCCGGGCAGTTCTGATCCGACATTGCCTGAAATATCAGGAAGATTTGGTTCTGTCGACGAAGATACATTAAATGGTAGTATGTCGTCTTTGATAACTTAAACTACAAATTATATTAGAAAAATATGCTTTCTATATTACATAAGAAATATGTTTTTTCAGACCGAATGACTAGAGGCGAAATCGCGACTGTACTAGAGGTAAGAATCGAAAAACTCTACGTATTTTGAATGTGCAATCTTTAGTCCGTTAATCGAGTTTTACGAAACCCAAGGGAAGAGAGGGGTTGGATGTATTTTTAGTGAGCCGCTTCACACACGGCTCTAACCCATGTTAACAACGATTTAAATCGGTACCTATAATTTTTCAGCCTAACTTAATGGATCCAGTGGGCTCGTTGGAAAATATTCCTGAACCAGTCAATGAGCAGCCGCCACTAAACAACGAAATGTTTGATAGATTCAAAAATTTTATGGCAATGCAGCAACCACCGGTCGAATACAGTAAGTTTTGATAATATTACACCTCTGATACAATTATAATGGGTGTGTAATGTTTAACATAAATACTTATGGTTTAACGTTCAGATAAATGAATAGACTTCAGCGACAATACAACGCACTTAAAAGCGAATCTATTGATATATTCACAGATTATCTGCAAAAATTTAAACGTAACACATACTTACTTCTTTCTCGCCCGGGTCTGTTTAGTTAGCTATTATCTCCATTTTCCTTCTTGTGTTTTTAATGTTTATCCACCTTTTACGTTAAATCTTAGTTAAGTTTTAAATTATTAAATAAAATATTGAGTTCACGTTTGCATGCCGTGGCAACCTTTAATTAAGTCAGCACTTAGAATGAGATACAGTTCACATACATAAGTCTTTTGTAGTGTATGCCTTGTTGGTTGTCCTAATAAATAAAATAAAATAATATAATTTCATTTCAAATAATTTTATTTGATATAACAACTGACTTAATATAATAAATATTTAATATAATTTTAGACTCTCTAGTTTCATTTGACATAATGTACTTTTGATATAATATACATTTGATATAATAACCTAAATATACAAAACATTATTATTTCCATATGCGAATACCTGTTAATGGCTAAGTAGATTTATATAAATGTATCCATATATTGTTTATGTGCTGTTGGTGTTCTAAACAAAATAAAATAAGTAAAAAAATAAATTATTCATGTAATAAGCAAGCAGCATGAAAGCAAGCAAGCAAGCAGCATGCAAGCAAGCATGCATCATTCAAGCAAGAATGCAGCATGCAAACAAACATGCAGTATGCAAGCAAAAATGCAGCATGCAAGCAGGCATGCAGCATGCAGCAGGCATGGTTTCTGTCACGGCTCCGGCGCTGCGAGGCTCCGGTGGTCCCACGCGGGCTTAAATTACACTCTAGCGTAGGGCAGACAAGTCTACATGGAGTCGGTTTTGCCGCGATTATTTTCTGTCACTGACTTTTGTGGCACAACCTTACCAAAAACACAACGTATTAACTTTTAAAGTTTTTTTTTTTTTTAAATTGGGGTTAAAATTCTAATTTTATTTTAAAGTAAAAAATATATCAAATGAAGTTATAGAATATGTTATTATACCAATATAGCTTTATAGAAAAAGTTGTTATAGAATATGAGTATTATATCAAATGACTAGTATACGTAATGTTGTTAATCAAGTAAAACTTATATCCAATGAACGTTATGTCCTTTGTAATTAATTTATATGTCATTATATGAAATGATACGCATCCATTTTGTGGAGCACCTGAAGTGGGACAAAATAGGGTAATAATAAAAATTGTGTGTTTTCTGCATAAATGTCACGTCTAAAGCTTTTTTATTATTTCAGTTGTCCCTCCGAATGATAATGTTAATGTGGTAAGTCATATTTATAACAAATCCTCGGTTCTTTAAAATATTATATCAGGCTTATTAGGCATTACAAGGTAATAATATAGTTACAGGGTGAACCATTCAAATGGGTCAGTAGGGAGAAATCAAAAACTATAAGAGATTGGTAAATCTGTTTTAGGAACCGTGGCTTGGATTTTAGATTTAATAAAAACTGCAAGATTTTTTTTAAAATCCTATACGTAATTGGCAGTCGAACCCGGTCAATATCTTTTTGAATTTCGATATAAATTCTGCATGTTTATTCGTTATTATTGTTATTATTGATGTTGTCACAAGGAACAAACCCATTTTTATGTAATCTTTTTAAAATAATAAAATGAATCCCAAAATGATAATTATTTAAAGGTAAATGTTTAAAATGGTACCCATTTTGGAATTATTCATTCTCTTGGGACGCGAATGCAATTAAAGATATTGCGTTTCGTATATTTATGGGGTGTATATCTTTATCCTGTGATAAGATATTTTCTAAGGCTGTTATTGAACCTTCTACAGTGACATAATTTGATTTATTATAACGTAAAATCTTATTATTTATAGTCAGGTTAACTTGACCAAAAAAAAATAATCCCCGGGCGGATTTTAATAATCTTTTGCCAGAATCATATGACAAGTATAAACTTCTTCCTACTGATCCATTTGGATTGATTAGCCTGTATAGACATATAATTAATAGGCTTAACAGTTATTTGTTAGAACCAACACAAATACAAGTAATAATTAAGCAGAACATAAGTAAGTGATTCGTTAGAGACTGTCAGCATACAACTTGGATATAAATAACATAAAGTAAACTATTTCCTATTATTAAATATTCCATTTATGTACCCATTCAAGAGCTCGATTTATTTATATTTTTGCAGAACACTAACCCAGAGAGAAACGCAATTCAGCAGAGAATTGGAGTGATCAGTACCAATAACAACGCCATCCACAACGGTAAGACAATTCATCATCATTAGCATAAAGGTTCCTTTACACTTGTTAGTGAAGCCACAGTTCCGACACAGTACCGGTACAGTGTTTTTCATACATTCTCTGTCAGTGATAATGCTCTCAGTGTCAGTGCCGCCACCGGCAAATTACGGACGTATTCGTTTTGACATAATTTATAAAGAATGTATGAAATAATATTTTTCACTGTGCCGGTACTGTGCCGAAACTGTGACTTTACTGATATGTGTGAAGCAACCTTAAACGTCCCAGTGTTGGGCACAGGCCTATCCATGTGGCCGATTGGGCCATAGCACTTCCATTGGCGTAGAACGGGTTCTTTTTAAAATTTATTTTAAACAAAAAGAATACAATTTAGGTACATAAAAACCGCACCACGATAACCTCGTAGGGTTTATCTGGGTGTCGGTGAGTCGCTAGTATAATTTATTAATTAGCAGAAGATGTCAACGGTAATTTAACGGCTGGTTTCAATAACCTATCTGTCTGTTGTTTTGACTACTTGAGTTAGATATTTGACACAATTTGTATCGAGTTTAAGTCAAATTTCTAACTCTGGTAGGCACAACAACAGATAGACAGGTTATTGAAATCGGCCGTTAGTTGATAAAAGTCAACCCGCTGACATCCCTCGCCATTATGTAATGCTTTTTTAACTTAGATCAAAGAAATTTAATATTGTTAATATACATTGATTGGAATTCTACTGGAAATTTATATAAATATAAGGGTACAAGATAATTGCTGACTCTAGTTCCATACACATTTATGGCGTTTGGTAGAATATATTAGACATATTTCTGAGATTACTAGGCCTTGCTTTTCTATTAAGCAATCTGGGTTGTTTATTTTAGTTAAAATTGAAAATTAGATTTTACGAAATACACTCATAACATTACAGTATCTAAAAAGTTCTAGAGCCGTTGCCTTAAGGGCTTATCCTGCACGAAATTCTGAAAATTTACGCATTTTTAAGTTACTTGTAGTATGCGCTAAATTAGTTAAATACATTAAAAGAACTTACGTAAGTTAACCTGATCATTGCAAAAGGTCGTGGCCTAGTTGAAATAAGAAACAAATTCTTTAAACAATAACAAACAATACATAAATGTAATGACTTCTAAAAACATTATTTTTCGACAACTTTACGCATGAAACAATAGTTCTTACGTAAAAATATTTGTATTGATATTCCGCAGGTCAAATCTTAAAAAAGTAAAATTTAATTTTTAAACCAAGCGCATGATGGTTTTGTACATTTCGCAGAATATAAACATTGCTCTAATCAAATTACTAGGTCTGAAACTTCAAAGCAGAATTGTTCTAATTTTAAATATCAATATGATTGATTTTGGAAAGAAAGGAAAAAAAATGCTTTCCATTGAAACCATTTGAAGGAGCCTCCCGATGACAAACGAGATGTGTTGTAATTTTTCGTACAAATTCTCGATTTTGTTAAGGTGCTGACAACAGCCAAATACGCTTAATTAAAACCTTTTTTATAAGTAAATAAATAGTTTATGACATTATAACGCAAAAGAAAACTAATATAATTATATTTACTGGTACTTCCTTAAAAGTGAAAAGTATACAACACATTATAACGCCAACATAAACAGTTGCAATGGACATTACAATAAAGCTATTGTTTCAGAATTTGTGAACTACGACTTCGATATGGTAAGTGAAGAGCCTACAACAAGTAACGGATCAAGAAAACCCTTTTTATATAATTGTCCGAATATTATCTGTACCTTTGCTATAACAATTATTATTTTACAGGTTTACGACGACGATGAGGAGGACGTAAAGAAACAGGGTAAACACGATTGTTAATATTACACATAGATACATACACATAGTGTCATGACTATTATCCCCGAAGGGTAAGTCAGAGACTAGGCAATAAGCACCGCAGAAGCAGTCCACTGCCATAGTCCACGTTTCATGCTACGGCCACACTACCGTGATATGCCAATAATTATTGCCATAACTTCAACAACGCCTAGGTGTAACCACAATTTATGGCCATAATTTTAAAATGCCAATCAATGGCGGTAGACAATAGCTCCGGGGCGGCGGTCTTTTTTCGCACATCAAAGAAGATTACCGCAGTAATTAATGCGTTTGTGGCCACACTACCGTTTGTCCAGTGTGCAACATGAGCTCAACGACGACGCATGTATCGACAGACATGGAGTGGTAAAATGAAAAAGCGTACGACTTCTGTGCATTTTTATCATTCACCACCTTCTTTGTAGTCTTGCTTCAGCTTTGTAAAAATTTAAAAGATTCATGTAAAAATAATTGGCACTCCAAAACACAACACAGGTGCAGCTTCAACCTCCATCTTGATATTTTTACCGCCTAATTTATTGACATATCTAGGTAAACTCTAGTGTAACCACACCACTTCACGCAGTCATTTGATGGGGTCCATATTGGCTCACATAAAACTATTTTGACGACCTCCTGGTCGAGTGGTTTGTACACCGGTTTTCATGGTGTCGCCATCTCTGAGGTCCCGGGTTCGATCCTCGGTCGGGTCAATTTAGAAATTATTGTTTTTCTAATTTGTCTCGGGTCTGGGTGTTTTCTATGTATAATAAGTATGTATTTAAGTATTTTAAGTATGTTTATCCGTTGTCTAGTAACCATTTAACGAGTTTCTTCGAAGCTTCTCTTGGGCTAGATAATTGGTGTGATTGTAGGAAAGATTTTTTTTTTATTTTTATTTATTATTATTCCTATTTTTGGTTTTCCTACCGATTTGTGTTCATAATAATCACTCTTCCTAATTTCTATCCTCATACTTTTTTTGTTTATAAAATTTTACTACTACTATCGGAACTCATAACAGACAGTTATCATATTTTTTTGTTTAAACTGATAATATTTTTTTATAAATACTGTCATGACTAAGAACAAGTTTAAACTGATAATATTTTTTTAATAATTGTTTTCTTCATAACAGACAATTATCGCAATTTTCTTTTTAATAATGTCATTACTAAGAAAATATTTGAACTCATAATATTGTTTTTAATACACACACTTATGATTAAGAAATAGGGGGGGTCGGGGGGCCTGCGGCCCCCCTCCGTTATTTGTCAAAAGTCTAACCTAACCTAACCGACAAAACTATAGTTTTGCATACTTAAATTTTTGTTTATAGCGGGGGGCCTCAGGCTCCCAAGAAAAAATCAAGAAAATATATGAAAAAAAATATTGGTAAAAAGAAGGTGTGAGATTAGAGATATTATGAATTCTGATGATTATTAGTTTCGATCGTTAGTATTAAATATTTTTATGAAGAGTGATCATTATGATGTAAAATGGTATGAGAAATATTTTCGGACTTCCGATAATAGGACTTAAAAAGTTATGTGAGAAAATGCGCACCCAATTTGATGCCATAATTATTGCTGTAACAGCCCGGTAGACGGTAAGGTAGTGTGGCCGATACTAAAGTGAGCCCATCGCCGCTCTATGCTGTTGGATGTATGTCGTTAGTCGCCTTTTACAACATACAAGAGAAAGTGGGGTTGGTAGTATATCTTTAAGTGATAGTTTATATATTTTTTTCGTTCCCCACAAACATACATACTCACACACGCGCACATGAAATAATGCATTTTTTTTAAATTATTCGTCTTTTTTTGATATGATGCATAATTTCCAAAAAATAATATTTATGTATTAGGTCAAGTCAAAAATTAACAAAATTAAAAAAAAAACATAGCTCGAAAACTACAAAGAAATCGCGGAACATACATGGGGTATTTCCGGGTACACCAGAATGTCAGGAATCCAAAAAAAAAAAAAATTTATTTTTTGGGCCACTCTATATCTCTGTTTATAGTACTCGTCTAACGGCCCGCCCGCGCCTTCGTCCAGGGTAACCTATACCTTATAGGTATACGTAACAAATATCTAAATTGTAAATAAAAAAACCATCATCTTTAACTATCTTTGTGGCAGTGAAAACTGCGTAAAAATCTATTGCGTAGTTTGAAAGGAGTGAGCGGAACCACAGCCACAAGAAAATGGCGAATTTCCTTTATAACAATTATTGTAATGATCTTAGGTTATGATATGCAACATGAACCCATCATGTTGCATATCATTATCTCAGATGATTGATGTTAGTGTTTACACACTTTCATGAAAGCTGAGATATTAAAGCTGTGACACTAGTTGTGCCAGTAGCCGCATTCAGAAATTATTTCAACATTTCTTGGTTCTCCTAATAGTATCTATGAAGATCACAGACATATACTTCTATTATATGTCTGTGATGAAGATAGAGTTTTCACTTTAGTATTTCATTAAATAATAAGTGATTGTTCACTTTTGTTTTTAGATTCTCCTTTGATACCAGAAAACACTGGAACTGCTGACAGAGCAGCAGAAGACCCTACAATGGTAAGAATTTATCAAAATAAAATAAACAATAAGAAGGATAAAGTCACTCGCGTCCGTAGTGTCCGTCCCTTGAGACCCTACACGTGACTCTGGGTGGTGCTAAAAGAGTGACACTCTCTACTAAGCCACGCTGCGTTGCAGCACGAATTGAGTCAGCTCGCCTGGCGTAAAACCACCCTCTCACTGAATATCTGCATGAAACAATGGCATTCGTTGCTGTTGTTTCGTCTGGTGAGTGAAAGTACTGGAGGTCCAACTTTTCCCCTCCTCCCCCCGCCTCACAATTCCTACTCCTTCCTAAAACCTCCTTCTTCTTCTCCAAGGCCAGTAATTAATGCTCAAAGCCAGTAACGCATCTGCGAGTCATTTGCCTCCTTTCCTTCCATATAAAAAAAATATTAAAAATAAAGGTTTATAATAGCAATCGCTCCATCTTTGGCTCTTCTGTTAACTTTGTCAAATACAAAACAGAAAAAATGTTGTTTAACTAAATTAGTTAGCATTTATGCTTGTTATTAACGTAACGAATTATTAGAGCATTACGTGTACTTCTTTTTACCAGATCGTGTATCCGCGAATCGCTTCTGTTTTATCTTACACTATAAGCTTCTGCTGAGGTTTCCCTTGCGTGAAATGCGACCAATTTTATAAATATAATAATTTGGAAAATTAAGAAATGTAAGATTTATCAGAGTAGTTTCAGAGATTACATCCTACATCCATTACTTTTTAATATTTAATAAAAACTTTACTTTTTAATATTAGTTTACATTGCCCAACATTGCATAGGTGTTACGGCAGCTGTTATATAGAAATTTTATATTTTATTCAGGATGAAACTCTTTCTGGCCCTGCTTCAATGAAAAAGGTAATTTAGGTTTCACGTATTTTTTTTATCTTCGAGAGGGACTAGTATGGGATAACGGACTCACCAAAAATCTTTTGTTATAATTCACTGTTTAATTTATGCTGTATACCTACACTATTTAAGGATTACAATTTAGACTACGTACTGTAGTTGTTTTATCGTTAATGTTTTTTTATATATATTAGCGTTTTATTATACTTAAGTAAAATTTTAAAAACTGAATAAAGACGACAACCTCAGGCGGGAATCGAACCACGCACCTTCCGCATTCCGGGCGGCTGCCTTAACCACTTGGGTACCGAGGTCTGGTTTTCACCCGTCAAAATTTGTCAGTGCTTGATGCTTATGTTTTTTGATCAACATTGCTTCATCATATTATCTTAGAAGTATATCAGAGGTGAAAACTTCTAAATTATGATGAAGCAATGTTTTGTCATTGTTTGTGATATTCATGTAGGTATCGAATCTGTCTGTGTCCGTAATTAATTAAATAAATAAATAACTTTAAGTACTAATAGTATGTATCACCAAATTTTTTTATTTCTTTTCAGCAAATCCGAGTGGACTACGATGCGAGCTTATTAGATGACTATGTTAGTACATTGATTTGAGATTTCTTTTTTTCGTCAAGATGGCACACGAGCAGGTTAGTGGTCCTCTGCAGCATGCGAGGAGCTGTTTTATCAACATCAGCCTATCATTGTCCCACGGCTGGCTTTCACATGGGAAATAGCATACACACACATAATCTCGACTATTTTTTATTTTTCGAAGCTTCTCTTGGGTTAGATAATTGGTGTGATTGTAGGAAAGATTTTATTTATTTTATTTTATTTATTTATCCCCGAAGAGTTAGGTAGAGACTAGGCAATTAGGACCGCAGAAGTAGTCCTCTACGTGACAGGTGGTGAGCCCATCGCCGCTCTATGCTATTGTATGTATGTGCAGTCTTTAGTCCTTTTACGACACCCAAGGGAGAAGCTCGATGGCGCAGCGGCTAGCGCGTTCAGTTTGCGATTTTGCCCGCTAAGCAGCTTTCGCAAGGCCGGGTCGCTGGATGGGTGACTAAATTAAAAAAACATCTCGAGCTCCTCCGTGCTTCGGAATGCACGTTACGCTGTTGGTCCCGGTTGTTGTCGTAAGATGACAGTCGTTTAAACCCACCAACCCGCATTGGGCCAGTGTGGTGGGTTATGGCCCGACATCCCCACGTGCTATTGTCCACGTGAGAGGCCTGTGTCCAGCAGTGGAACTTTTATAGGCTGACGATGAAGGGAAAAGAGGGGGTGTTAGTACTCTTTCACCGCTACGCACCACGGTTACAATAGCACCTGGTTACATTGTGCCCTGGACAGCACGACGGACTAACGCATCGAACCTCAAGGAGCTTAACATCAAGATGAGGCTATCCACCATCTGCCTTCGAAGGATCTTTGAACTTTTCGGTCACATAGCCGGGAAAAACGGTGACAACCTCGAACGTCTACTTGTCACTGGCAACGTAAACGGCAAAAGACCTAGGGGGCGCAGTCCGATGCGATGGTCTGACCAGATCCGCACCACACTCGACTACAAATTTCACGATGCTCTCCACGTTGCGTCGGACAGAAACAAATGGCGTAACATCGTGAGGGACAAAGTAGCATATCCGGGAGGTCACGACCCTCAGCATTGAGGAATACGACCCAAGGAGGAGGGACATTGTGCCATAATCCACCATGCTGGCCCAATGCCGGTTGGGGGGTTCTAACGACTGCCATCTTAGGACAACTTCTTTGTAGAGTTAAACCGTTGGTACCGGTACCGACAGCTTTATTTTCCAAAGCAAGGAGGAGCTCGAGGTTTTTTAAATGCGATCACTCATCCAGTAAGCCTGCTATTGCGAATGTTGCTTAATTAGCAAGATCGCAAGCTGAATGCCTTGCCGCTGCGCCATCGAACTCCTCCAACCTAAAAAAAGTTACCTGACTTTAACATTTAGAACGGTCGCTAGACACAATAGAAGTTCTGTTTATTAAATACATAAATATTATAATCACGACTATTATCCCCGAAGGGTTAGTCAGAGACTAGGCAATGAGGACAGCAAAAGAAGTTCTCTACCATAGTTCACTTTTCACCAAATAGCGACTGCACATGTGCTCAGCGTGACAGGCGGGGAGCCTATCGCCGCTCTATGTTGTTGGATACCTGATCTTTAGTCCATTCTACAGGTCCGCGGAAGAAACGACGGCATGTTTTTTTTCTTATGACACAAGTCAACACACCATATTGATCTGCCTGTGTGGTCGTGTGGCTTGCCAGTCAGATCCAGAGGTTCCAGGTTCGATATTCAGTAGTAGTTTTGATCTATTCCTTTCTAATACTAAAACTAATACCCTTGGTATTTGTTTGTAATCGTGATTAATTTTCTATTCTCATAAACGAATCCCAAATACGTTAAATGTAATGAGATACAGTCAGTAACAAAAATGCTTTTTAATGTGATTTTATGGATTTTAAGTAATTTTTATATAAACAGAATCATTCTTAATAAATCAGACAATAAGATCTATGAAAGTGCATAAATACTTAAAGGTATACTTAAAAATAAAGCTTTTTCAACAAATCAAAGATATTCATTTTAGTCTTCAAAATGCAATAATTCAAGATATCACTCACGATCAACGATTAACATGATATATAAAAATTAAGCTATCTATTGCATAATTTTAATTTATAAAATTATTTAATTATAGGTAACAATCATTATCGATGTAATATGAATGTATGTAAGGGACAAATTGTTACTTTTCAGGAGAAGCAAAAAACTATATTTTTATTTTGGGAAAATGCATATAACTTTTTTATTACAAATAGTGCGTAAAATTTATGTATGACAAAGTTTAATGGAATTTTAAGGTCTATAAGCCTATTGCAATATAATCTTTATATTTTTCAAAATAGATTGTACCTAACATTAGTCTTTTTTTTCTTTTACACTAAGATTTTTACTAAAAGGAATTAAAAAAAATAACTAAAAAAAAACGCACAAAAACTTAAAAATATTTAAACGTAAGTATCAACATTTATTATAAAAGTGCATAAAGTAGATAATTGTAAAAATAATTAATTATACTACAATTTCATACTTGTTTTTCATTTTTCGTACCTGTATACTGTATTTATATTTAATCAAATTTAATTTCATGTAATTGACGTACTTTGCACCCAATATTTTTTTTGTTAAAATACGTCAAAGAATAGTTAACGCAAGGGATATTTTTTGAAGCTATCAAAATTTTAAATATACCAATCGATAGAGCGCAAATCGCGCTGATTGGTCAGTCAGTGAGTGACAAAATTAAGAAACTTTAACTACACACATCAAAAGTGTCTAGGGATCAAGCATTTTTATGCGGATTCTTGAGATTGAGATGTGGCTTTGTAATAAATTTAAGATTTTATAAATTTATATGGATCCTTTTTGGTGCATTTCATAATTTGAAACAGGAACTTTCAATCAATTTCTAGTAAAAGATGAAAATCAGCTGTCAATATTTTCCATATAAAAACATACAACGCATTGAAGACATTATTAGTGCTACTGTTTCCCTACTACTGATTAAAACCAACGTTATTATGGAGCGGCGACGTCATTTAAGCAGGGTAGAAATGCTCAGAGCCGTGGGAATGATAGAAGCTGGTTCCCGGCAACGTACTGTGGCTTTAGCTCTGAATACAAGTCAGAGTGTTATCAGTCGACTTTGGACACGTTACCGAAGCACTGGTACCGTGGCTGAGCGCCATGGAGGACGGTATCGCTGCACCATACGGAGACAAGACCGATACATTCAAATCACAACTCGAAGAGCTCCAACAATAACCACCATGATGTTAGCCGTGAGGCTTCATCACTCTTCAGGGAACTTAATTAGCGACCAAACAGTCAGAAACCGCTTGCATGAAGTGAACCTTCATTCCCGAAGACCGCTAAGGGTACCACCTATAGCAATGCACAATCGTAGGATTCGATATCAATGGGCTCTTGAACACAGAAATTGGGCAGAAGAACAATGGCGTTTCGTGTGCTTTTCTGATGAGTCTCGTTTTGGTATGAGACCGGATACAAGACGTATACGACACTGGAGAACCCCTGGACGCCAACAGCGATTAAAATCCTGCCAGGAAGTCCATCCTTATAGTGGTGGAACCATCATGGTATGGGCGGGTATTTGGATCGGCGGAAGAACTGAGTTGATTTGGATCACAGGCAACCTCAACGCTCAAATTTATGCTGAGACGATTGTATCAGACGTCATCGTTCCTCTACAAGTGCAAATCGGTCCCTTATTTTAGTTAATGCATGATAATGCACGACCGCACACCGCAAGAGTTGTAAGACAGACTCTCGCCGCAGCTAATATCAATGTCATGCCCTGGCCTGCTCAGTCGCCAGACTTGAACCCGATTGAGCATGCATGGGATATGCTACAGAGAAGAGCTCTGCCGAATATGGAGGGTATCCAGTCGCAAGAAGACCTTTTTTTGTTGTTGCAACGAACATGGGCGGCCATTCCACAGCGTGATTTGGATGAACTCATTTTGAGTATGCCAAACCGATGTTCTTGTGTTGTTAGTGTTCGCGGTAGAAACACGGATTATTAATTGTTTAAGTTACCCAATAAAATTTTAAAGAAAACTGTTATTTCAGTCTTTTTTTCAAATGTCAAAAATCCCTTTATTAGGAAAATGGCAAATTTCTTTATTAATGCAAAGGTGACTTGGTTTATCGTTACTGTAGACAAACGAAAACACTTTATTTGATGAATCCTTAAAGAAAATTTTAATTAATATCAATCAGGAGAAAAGTTATTGCAAAAATATATGTTGATCCCTAGACACTTTTGATGTGTGTAGTTATACTTTTTAAACTACTGGTTCAAATTGATTGAAATTTAAAATATACCGTTACGCTACCGTGCCCCCAGATTAGCAAGTAATTCACATAAGTTTGCTCGTCAGTAAAAATGTCGGGATGGAGTGAATTTGTTGAGATTTAAGATTGCATAACGTTCATAATATTAAAAAGCAAATTAAACTGTTTCTGTAACCTGTATCTGTACCAAAAGTTATGTTTTGGTATTCGTTAGGAATAGATTAAGTACTTCATTGAAATATTTTAAATTTGGTATTCGTTCGGAATAGAACATTAATTCGATAATAAACAAATACCATTGGTATTAGTTTTTGGTATTAGAAAGGAATAGATCGTAGTTTTCGGTTTTGTTGACAGTGGAACTCGTTTTAATTTCGTCTGGATAGTTCTCTTTCTTATGAATGCCTGTCGCCATAACAATTATCTGGGATCCCTTTTTTTCGACTAACTGTTTTGTCCTAATTTAATTTAGCTTAACGAGTTAGGCATATTTTTTTGTCATTATGATATTTTGACATACTTAATTGTTTTTTGGTATACTATTTCAGTAAGCATAAAAATGGTTTAGCTAATGTTTTTTGCCCTAATTTTGATTTGCATAAAGTTATAAGGCATATTAATAATTATTCGTCTAATAGTTATTAGGCATAAACATAGTGGTAGATTAGACAAGACAGAAGGTGAGGTTATAGTTTTAAAATCCGCTATAATTTTGATTGGTATTTTTACAGGATTTGACTTTGCATCATTTTTTATTTTATTGATAACTATTTGAATCTGAAAAACAAAAAGTAGGTAACTATGTATTATTAATATCAAATATAACTTGGGTACTATAGTGTACTAGTAGGTTAGGGTGCCGGGGGGGGGGGGGGGGGAGGGGGAGGGGGGGGGGTGGTCCTTGGGCCCTTGGGCTACCCTTAAGCCGCCGACATGTTTATTTTATATAAGAAAAGTATTTTATTAAATACAAATACAAAATTTCCAAAACTTATTTTTTTCGTATATAATGATTATGCCTATAAAAATTACGCTTAAATGTCACTCTGCGTAAGCAAATTTAGGTTTTAGAATAGTATGAGTAGGTAGTTATTGGGCATTCTACCCCACCTTCATTCGTTCGGGCTCGTGCCGAGCCCTCACTCACTGCGGCGGGGTAGAATACCCAATAACTCATATTGGTGATCCCTTTCTTATATACAGGACTGTTTAAATATTGTAGAAATATACTTTAAGCTCATTTTATTGAAACACACTAAACACTGCGGTCGGTTTCATACTTTGTAATGAAATTTGTGAAACAAAAGGAATCATTAAAATTAGAGTGTATATGTCCTCCGGTTTCAAATAAGCCAAAGCGTCATGGTAATTTATTACCAAACACTATACGTTGTATTGTTTGTGGTCCATCAAACTGTGGGAAGACCAACTTAGTTATAAGTTTGCTATTACATGAAGATGGTCCACGCTTTCGTAACCTTTACGTGTATTCAAAATCTTTATATCAACCTAAATACATATACCTAGAAAAGGTGTTGGGTATGGTTGCAGGCACATCTTATAACAAATACAGTAATAACAACGACATTTTGAGTCCACACGAAGCTATGCCAAATTCAATTATTTTATTCGACGATGTTGCTTGTGAAAATCAAAATAATATTAGAGATTATTTTGCGATGGGACGTCACCAGAACATTGATTGTTTCTATATTAACCAAACTTATACCAAAATACCGAAGCAACTGGTAAGGGACAATTCTAACCTAATAATATTATTTAAACAAGACGATATTAACTTAAAACATGTTTATGATGAACATGTAGGGTCAGACATGACATGGTCTCAATTCCGTAAAATGTGCTCAACTGTTTGGAATAAACCTTTCAGTTATCTTGTAATCAATAAGGACTGCGTACGAAATAATGGATGTTACAGAATGGCTTTTGATACATTTATTGTGCCAGATTAAAATACATAAATGGCTGTTGTACTGATATTGCACCACTTTCATTCATGATTTGGAACCGAGTGGAATCCTACTAAAATGGAAAGAGATCTTAAACAAAAAATTGTAAAATCTGCAAAGGCTGTAAAAAGAAAGGTTAAAATGATAAAGGATTTAAAAAATACAAGTGACATGACCTTGAAAACAATATTGAAACCCATCGTTGAACCGCTTAACCTGTTAGCAAACAAAAACAATGAGCAGCATCATGAAGAAGGTTTGAATAATGAAATTGTTCCAAAAAAAAGTAAAAGTAATGAAAGCGAGGCATTACACTATTCTAGCGATGATTTTAATGAAATTAGCACTGAAGAAGAAGATGATACTGATAATGAATTGTATCAAAAATCTAACAAAACCCTAAGTGTACCTTGTGATGAACACAATGTAAGCGAAGGATCGTTTAAATCTCTTCAGTCATCACCCAACGATAAAAATCAATCGCTGTCATGGTCTACATCATCTGAAGTAATGAAAGACGTACCTTATGGGATTAAAAACGATCGAGGAAAACTGATGCTTGGAAAAAATCGCGTTTACGACGATGGTGACATTTTGAAAATTGGGAACCAAAGCTTTAAGAAAACTCCTGGCTTAAAAGAATTATTGTACAAAAAGAAACCTAATTTAGATGTTATCACAGACAATGACTTACAAAATTACAAAATGCTACTAATCGATACCAATGCACACAGACGTAATTTTGATCCATCAAAACAATTAATTAGCAACAAAGGATTTAAATACATGAATATTATTAAGCCAATGTTTAAATTCTCACGAAATGCAGCTACTAGTCTCGAAAGTCTTTCACAGGGAAAAGGTATTAAGCTTTTAAAAAAAGTTATGAAAGACACTGATTATGTTTATTGGGATGATCCAAATGAGCTAGTTGACCGGTTAAAACTATTATTTGCATCACGAAATGCAGGTAACACTGGTTTGGATAATGAAGTTATTGCAATAATCGAAGAGCTTTATGAAGCTGGCATCATTAACAAAAAAAAAATATAAGTAGCATGCAACTTTAAATTTCAGCAGTTGAATTACAGTACACAGCGTATAAACACGGTAATGAATTTAGACAAATTTGGCCATCACGTTCACAAGCGTTTACGACTAACAGAATACATTGATACTTTGAATGATGTGTTAAAAAAATCAGAAACGGGTCATTACGATTTGAAATCTTCAAAATTGAAAGGTCTGACGTCACCAGAGAAGGACGATGAAGCCGTAAATAAAGCATATATGGATAAAACTGTTCAAGAGCTCAGAAATGAAATAAATAAGGTTCATAGTCTTGTTCAAGTCTACATAAAGAACTTAGAAACAGCAAGTTCAGAACGTTTGTTTACTACGTTTTATACAAAGTCTGAAATAGATTACATGATTAAGACAAAACAAAGTAAAAATGAGTAAAAAGGATATAGTCGACGAACTCCACAGAGCGGCAAGAAAGAATTTTAGTCGTCGATGTACAATAATAAAAGGAATAGATGATTTATGGCAAGCTGATCTTATAGATTTCCAAAAATATTCACATTTCAATAAAGGATACAAGTACATTTTAGTAGTAATTGATGCATTGTCAAAGTATGTGTGGGTGTATCCTCTGAAATCAAAAGCGATGAATTGTGTTTCGAATGCAATGCAAAATATATTAACTAATTCATCTCGAAAACCTAAAAATTTACAAACAGATCAAGGCAAAGAGTTTTACAATGTTATCTTTGAACAATTAATGAGAAATTATAATATTAATCACTATTCCAGTTATTCTACAAAAAAAGCATCTATAGTAGAACGAGTAATAAGGACATTGAAATGTAACATTTACAAACTATTCAGTTTATGTGGTCGATATCAATGGATTGAAAAAAATTTGAATCATGTGGTGCAATGTTATAATAATACTATTCATCGTATCACAAAATTTAAACCTATTGATGTTAATAGAGCAAACCAGATGGTTGTTAAATCTAATATTATTAAATCACAAAGACATAAGATAAATAAGAAACCGAAATTTCAAATTGGTGATCATGTGCGTGTTAGTAAATACAAAGGAGATTTTTACAAAGGTTACACTCCTAACTGGTCCACAGAAATATTTAGGATAGTGAGAGTGAATCATACGAACCCATCGACTTATCATTTAGAAGATACACATAAACAGAAAATCTTGGGATCTTTTTACGAATATGAATTACAGAGAACAAATTTTCCAGATCTTTATTTGATCGAAAAAGTAATAAAGAGAAAAGGAAATAAGCTTTTTGTGAAATGGTTGGGTCTTAGTGACAAAGAGAATAGTTGGATTAACAAGAATGAATTGGTTTTATGATATAAATTATGCATTCTATCTGTATGCAATCAGTTTGAAAAAATCGATGAAGGAAGGAAGTGGTATTATTAATAACCTCATAAATAATCTACCGTTTGAGTTACATCTACCGGGATACCAATTTTGTGGTCCTGGCACAAAACTTCAGAAACGCTTACTGAGAGGTGATCGGGGTGTAAATAAGTTGGATCAAGCTTGTATGCACCACGACATTGCCTACAATAACAACGATTTGAATATTCGACATAAAGCAGATTTAGAACTTTTAAATATGGCTAAGAAAAGATTGAAATCAAAGAATGTTGGAAAAGGAGAAAAAGTTGCATCATGGATTGTAAAAAATGCGATGAAAGCAAAACTTAAAGCTGGTTCTGGAGTACGGTCGTTTATGTCAAAGGTGAAAAAAATAAAAAATCAGTTAAAAAAAATCAAATCTAAAGACAACCATATCGCTATAAACTTCGCATATGCTGCTGCAAAAAAACTATTCACTAATAAAAAAAGTACACGCTTGCCGCGATGTATTCCTATTCCGAAAAGGGGAGGCATTTTGCCTCTTATTCCAATTTTCGCTGGATTATCAGCCCTTGGTTCACTTGCTGGAGGTGCGGCAGGTATAGCAAAAGCTGTCAATGATTACAAGGTTGCTCAAAAAAACCTTCAAGAATCTGAACGACATAACAAGATGATGGAAGCTGTTGCTCTCGGAAAAGGACTGTATATCAAGTCTCATAAAAAAGGAGCTGGTTTATACCTTAATCCTTCAAAAAACTAATTCATCGGCTACCTAAACGAGCTCTCACTAATTTAGATATTTTAGAACATGCTACCGACATTCCATACTTTCGAGGAGTTTTTATGAGAGATAAATTACCTTTGAAACCAAGAAAAATAGAGTGTGCTATAATAAATTTAGATAGATCTGATAATCCTGGAACTCATTGGGTAGCCTACGTTAAACAAAATGACTATTGTGAATATTATGATAGTTTTGGTAATTTAAAGCCACCATTAGAATTGATAAATTACTTAAGAAACATGTCTATGAACTATAATTATGTACAGTATCAAACATTTGATACAGTAAACTGTGGTCACCTTTGTTTAAAATTTTTAAGAAACTTTTGGAAAAATCATTTATAATAAGTATGAAATAAAAAACTTTGTCAGTACAAAAATGTCTTTCACTGTGTCAATAACTGGTAGAGGAGAATCCTTGATAACAAACTACTCCCCTACTTTACAATTACAAGGAGAATATGAGTGTGGACTCTTGTATTTTTCTACTTTTAACTCCATTCCTAATATTGATGAAAGAAATAATAAATTTTATTATGGTAAAGATGGAGTTATTGAAATACCTGAAGGATCATATGAACTTCAAGATATTTGTGATTTTCTTAAAAGTAACATCAAGAATGCTGTATTAAAATTAACTTGCAATAACAATACATTAAAAACAAGAATTTATTGTACTGAAGATGTTCGCTTCGATAAAAATGACTCCCTAAGCAAAATTTTGGGATTTGGTATGGAAACAGTAAAGGCTAATATAAGTACTGATTCTCGGTATCCTGTCAGCATTTTATCAACAACTATCGTGCGCATCGAATGCGATGTAATCAGTGGATCATTTGTGAACGGAAAAGCAAGTCATATAATTTATGAATTTATACCAAACGTACCACCAGGTTATAGAATTATTGAAATACCTAAAAACTTAATTTATTTTCCAGTCAACCAAAGTACAATAAGTGCAATTAATATAAGGTTGTTAGACGCTGAAAATAAGCCAATCAATTTGCGTGGTGAAGAAGTACAGTTGTATTTACATTTTAAAAAAAAATGATAAATTTTAATATAAACTTACCTCCATCTACTGTTCAAGTCAGTTCTAAGAGGTCATCTCCTAAAGGAACAACGCTCCGTATAAAAAAGAAGCTAACTAAAAGTAATAAGGAATTCCTTAAATTAATAGGCTTGTTAAAATGAATATTTTAAATATTTGTCAACCAGCGTCATATGATAACCGTATTGAAAGTTTTGAGTACCATTCGTACAAACCATACGTGACAAGTTTCAACAAGAACGATGAAATACGAATACCCATTAATCAGCAAGATTTATACGTTCTGCCTGCACTCAGCAGTTTGTATATTGAGGGCAGAGCGGATGTTTACAAATACAACAGCACTACTAAAGAAAAAGAAAGTGCGACGAATGTGCATTTTGTGAATAACCCAGCGTTATTTCTTTTTCAAGACATCCGATATGAACTCAACGGAGTAGAAATAGATAAAGTTAAAAATGCAGGAATTACTACAACTATCAAGTCTTATCTTTCGCTGAATGAAAATGAGTCCAAATGTGCAAAAGTTTGGGGATGGTCTACTACAGGTACAAACACTGACAACAATGGAGTATTTTCCACATCTATACCATTGAATAAAATATTAGGTTTTGCAGAAGATTATGACAAAATTGTAATGAACTGTAAACATGAGTTAGTACTTTTGAGAAGCAATACAAATCTTAATGTTTTAAAATTAAATGCAGGTGAAGTTGTGGAGGATATTGTAATAAGTAAAATCGTTTGGCGAGTTCCTCACATTAAGGTGTCAGATCGTGAAAGAATAAATCTATTAAAGTATTTAGAAAAAGATCGTCCTATAACCGTAGCATTTCGTAATTGGGACTTGTATGAGTATCCATTACTTCCCAAAACCCGTAAACACACTTGGTCTATTAAAACTTCGTCACAAATAGAGAAACCACGATTTGTTATTATCGCTTTACAAACGAACCGTAAACATAATGCGGTAATGTCGTTGGCAGAGTTTGATCATTGCTTAATACGTGATGTAAGAGTATTTTTAAATTCATCATATTACCCTTATGAAGGACTGAATATCAATTTTGCAGACAATAAGTTTTCATTAATATATGAACAGTATGCTAGATTCCAGCATTCTTATCACGGACGTCGGCCAGAACCGTTGATGAGCCCAAAAGAATTCAAAGATATTGCACCCTTATTTGTTGTTGACTGTTCTCGCCAACACGAAACGCTAAAAGGATCAATTGATGTGAGAGTTGAAATCGAAGCAGATCAAGAGATTCCTGATCAGACCGCAGCATATTGTCTGATATTGAACGATTGTATATTTGAATACAAACCTTTAAGCAATATTGTGAAGAAGATATCATGAACGGTAATACGATAATCGTGGATTTGCAAGGATTTAAAGATTTTAAAAATAAATTTATTATTAAAGAGTTAGCAATAGCAACTAAAGATCATACACAGACATTCTTAATCAAACCTCCCTATACTTTTAAAAAACTCATAGTTGAAGAAAAAAAGCAAGTAAGATGGTTGGAAAAAAATCGTGGACTCACTTGGAGGGAAGGATTCATCGATTATTATGAATTTCGAAGGCTAATTGTTCCGTATTTAAGTGGAAAAAAAGTGTTAATCAAAGGATTGGAAAAAATTGAGTGGATTCGAGAGCTATGTCAAGATTGTGAAATAATAGAACTAGGAGAAAAAGGTTGTCCCAAGTTTTTAACGTTATTTAATGATTATTGTGAAAAGGAAAATAAAACTTTGAATTGTGTCCATCATAAAAAAATTTGTGCATTAAAAAATGTGTTGTGTCTAAAAATGTGGTATTCTCATAACTATAATGTTCTTTAAAATGTAATTATAAGTTTAAATAAAATTTGCTTTTATAAAATAAAAAAGTATTTTTTAAATCATAGGATAAGACTAATTTAATTTTAAAATGCAAAATGTACCTTTTCACAGTTATCGTTTGAAAAATTGTAATAAATAATAATTTAAATAAAAAATACTAATTTTGTTTTTGTGTTTTTATTTTTAAACTTAAATAGGTAATCATTAATGAAACAGTACAATCTTATTTAATTAGATTTATTCCTGAAAAATAAGAAATACATGAAAACTTACTAAACTAATACATTAAACATAATTATAGCCGACTTTTATTATCTATTTTGTGATATATCATAACTCTATTAATAAAATGTATCTCTGTAGACTTATACGTAACAAAATTGTTACGCATAACGTTTACTTGAGAAATTTAATTTACAAATAATTGTCTAGTGATAGTTTTAAAAACTATAGCTATACCCACACAACTTTTTTGAGATATTGTTTATAACACTCTCCGTTTGGTCCATAATTTGGTCCACGTCATCGGTTACCACATATTGTGCACTAAGGAGAGTATTATTATCGTCCGACTCACTAGACACTTGTGATTCTAAGTCTATTATTTGGATCTTTATCAGCCGCCGTCCTTTAGTTTTATCACTTTTTAAAACAAACGATTGCTGCTGCCCATGAAAATTCTTCAAAAAGCTTCTTTTCTTCGGTTGCCTTTTGGAAGCCGTTTGTTGTTTGCGAATCTTATGAAGTAACGGTGAATCCGGTCGTTCTACCAACCAAGGCGGGAACATTTGGCTGAATCCCTCTAGCGGGTCTTGCGCATCTTGCAAAACCGGAGAAGGTGATCGTTCAAGGCCTTTGCTTGTCACATGGAGCAAGCTTTGGCTTGGCACGATGTCTTGGGTACTATTGCCTTGGGAATTCTGAAAAAATAAAAAATAAAAATGAGTTATTTACTGTAAATCTACTATAGAGAAGAATAACATTTTAATCATCACGTTGAACTTTTTAAAATAACTTACCATGTTATTGAAACGCTGCTTTGTTGCTGTTTACTCCGATGTTTTTATGTAAATAAATTTGTATTTCAATATGATGCTATTTTATACTCTAAGTAAGTACTTATATAGGCATTGACTTAGGTGTGAGTGTGTATGTAAAATAACTCCTATTGCTGAGGCAGCAGCAAACGCATGCCATGAAACACAAACTTGTCAGGACTCGAACTCGTTACCTATTTTCAACTACAGAGTGAATTATTGATATCGTAATTTAATTGCACAATATGCAGTTTTGTTAGCTATTGACTCACACATCATTACAGATTTATTGGTGTGGTTCTTATTACAATGATGCATGTTTGTGTCGCTGTGCAGTTCACGTTCGCACTTGTCTTTATAGCATTCTTGATATCATGAAAAAACAATAATTGTGTAGATGATGATTAGAACCTAAATTTTATAAGGTAAGTAGAAAGGTTAAGCAACTTTGCAAAGTAGGTCGTCTGATGGGTGACCAAAAACTTATAATCTCGAGCTCCGCCGTGCTTCGGAAGGCTTGTTAAGCCGCTGGTCCCAGCTGCATTAGCAATAATCAGCAACCACCAATCCACAATTGACCCGCGTGGTGGTTTGACCCGTTTTCCCTATCCATCCATAGGGAAGAATCATGTCCCAGCAGTGGGGACATAAATGAGCTGATGATGATGAAGTATTAAGGTTTTATAAAGAAAACAAATATTAATATTACATGAATTTTATTAGGTACGTAATATTGATGTAGCACAATTACATTATATTTTATACAAGGCAAACTTAAATTTAATTAATATAAAAAAACATAGGTACAGATTTACATAAAACACTAATAAAAGTATACATAGAGAAAACTAACAGACAATCAAAACAACCATTGGCAGAATGTACCAGATTCCTTAACCTATATGAACTGTAGTTTGAAAAATACTGTTATGTCATTTTGTTTTCTTGTCCATGGACTCTAAGCTTAACATTTATTACGTAATGTAATGATTACATCCTCACAATTAGTGGTCAGAAATCAATGCGTTCCATACACAAGCCAAAAATAACAATTCTACATAATTGCTCACTCGTTCCTTGGTTTTATGTTGTTAAAAACTTGATGAAGCTAGCAACAACAATGATATTATATTAAATTGTAACATCATTGAGCAACAACGTGTTACGAAACGGTGGACATTTCCAGTAAGTGAAACACATAAATACCCTTAAAATTACTTGAAATAGGTCTAAACAGTACAGATAAGTACACATATGAAAAACTATTATGCCGTTAAACAATCATTAAACAGCGCTTGTCTATTTCCAGGTTTCACCACTCGGGGAAAGCGATATTTACCATACAAGACAAACTTATGTTCTATTAATATTTTATGAACTTTAGTAGGTACGTATGATGTAGCATAATTACATTATATTTTAAGCAAGACAAACATTATTATTCTATTAATAATTTATAAACTTTATTAAAGCATGTAGCACATATTAACATATCATTGAAGATATACTCGCACTTTGAATTTACTAATCTAAGACATAACATATCTTTTTTAAATTTACAAATATTAAATATAACTCAACAATTAAAAAATTTATAACAAGAAAAATGTTAAAAATTCAATATACTTGTATGTCCCCATGCTTTAGTAGAAACTTTGTCATTTGATATTAACCGCTTATCATCATCGCTAGATAGGGCAATTTTATTCACAGCACATGTAAAAATTTCGTGTTTAATTGTTTTAAACAGAATATTTGTTCTACGAACAATGTCTCCATTAAAAAGTGTTTTTTCATAATCCGTGACATTGAACTTACGTACGATGTTTTTTTTAATACCCTTTGCTTTCTTAATTGTGCTGTCTGTAGTTTTAATGCAGTATAGCTTTGAGCGAAGCCCTACAAATTCAGATATAATTTTTCCTCCCATTTCATCTTTAAATAAACCTGGAACTTTTTTATTTTGAATTGGTAAGGCAAATTGATTCGTTTTACAATAATTACTTGTATCAAAGTAAGGTAAAAAATTATTTTTTAAATCTTTATAAAAATCATCTGTTTGTATGTGGTAAACAAAACTGTCGGTGTCCGTGTAACACATCCGCACATTGGTGTTGTAAAAAGGTTTAATAATAGAATAATGAAAATTATACATAAGGCTTTTTGATAATTCTAAAACAGTGAAGCCAATGTATATTGGTTTATTCATAAATATTTGCTCGGGTTTTAACTGCACTGCTACTAAATTTTCTGTAAATACCGAGGAGCTATGAAAATTTGGACGTGCAATAAGCTGTTGTGCACTTTTTCGTTTTTTAGTTACATTGTCCTGATCTAACCACTGATTAACTAAATGAACTTTGACACGTTTTTCAGTATTTTCTAATGTTTTTCCAAACACACTATTATTCAAAAGTTTGAAAAAATCTTGTTCAAAAGTTGATGAACTATTTTGCCTTAGTGTTGTATTTAAATCAATGTATTGTTTCAGATACGGACTTTGTCTGAAAGTGATAACCCGATGAATTTTCTTCAGTATCAATCCATGTTTTAAACAAGTTTTTAAATGAATATAATGTATAACATATAAAAATTTGTCATATAAATTAGGAACGAGTTTATGATTTTTTCCTCCTGGTGGAATGCATTTTTCTGGACAAAATGGTAAATCGTTATGTAAATTATGTAAATGCTTTGGATATTCTAAATCCACTTCAAGTATAAAACCATACTCTGCCTCTGTTGAAATTTGACAAACATCTAAATTATCAATCTCATGTTGATCTAGAAACCGAAAACTGTTCAATGGTGAGTATTGAGACATACTATGACCATACAAATTATTGCAATCAATATATGTTATATAAGAACTAGGTACAGAATTGTCATAATCTGGTAAAAATACATTATTTGCTTTAGCATATCTATGAGAGCATAAACAAACACCACCTCTGATACCACTCTGTAACATTCGGACCATAGCTAAATTATCAATAAGTTCGAGCTGTATCCCTGTCTTTAATAACATCGCGTCAAAGGATAAACTCGGCGCGGTTAAGTAGAAAGCTGGATCTAATTGATAGTGACGTTTGCAAGTCCGTCTAAACTTTTCGAAAATATCTGCTAATAAAAGCACATCAGTTTTCAAATATAAATCCGTGTAACTTCCTAAATCTGAAATATTAAATGTTGACCAAATTAAATGTGCATGACGGTAATCATCTTCAGAAATATCTTGATCAATGAGTGAACTATAAAAATATTTTTTTTCTGGAAGTGACTGTTCTTGATATCGTTCCCAAGAGTTCATATATTCATATGGATATATGCCCTTACGAGTGAGCAGCTTTAATTTAAGTTCACAAGGAAAGTTTTTTTTAAAATATTTGAAGTCTTCTGGTTCCAAAGTATCTGCTAATTTGCTTAAGCTGGTTCCCAAAAACTTGAATGAATCTACAAAACGAAGTTGAAAAAACTCGTTATTTGAAACTGGCACAAACTTTGTAAATGAAATATAATTTTCTTTAGTTTTTGGAATTATTTTTATGCTTCCAGGAGCCTCACCTAACGCTTTAATAAATAAATGGCAGTCGTATCCAGCTAAATTGTGAAAAAATATAGGAACAAATGAAGGTCGTTTATATTGCAAATTGCAAAAAGGATGGGCTGCTCCGCGAAATCGACCAGTCACGTGGCAGTGATCGCGAACTTTATCAGAAAACACAAAATTTTGACAAATGTGGCATCGTGTTGCTTCATTAAAATCGGATTGGTCCTTGTCGGTAAATATCATCGGAGCGTTTGAACTTACTATTTCATATATTTTTTTAACATCTTTTAGTACTAACTCTACAAATCGCATAACACAATCAGGTCCTCGATGTGATACGTAACGATTATAACTCGAATCATCACAACAAACAATATAATATGCAAACGCTACAGGTACATGGTGATGTAACGTTGTCGTGTTACTAGTAGAACAAGTGGTATCAGAATTAGTTTGCAACATTGATTCAAAATCAGCATAGATACAAAATGGTATATTTTGTTTACGGTTATAGTTTTTAAATTTAATAACCGAACCTTTATCGGGTAATACTGTCACTACACCGCTACACAAATGGCTATCGACTTCTTCTGAAGTATTGAAAAATATAAGACACAAATCACAGAAGTATAACTTGTTGTGGTGGGAAGTGATTTGACTTCTAAAAAGTCTGGAACGGTCTTTAATCAAACAGTAATGAGTGTTACTACCATCTTCGAGAAACAATAAATGTATAATTTTGTTTTTGCATTTCATATCAATGTCTGATTTATATAGAGGACCTATAATTGTTTTATTATTTTTTAAGCCATAAATTATAAACTTTATATTTGGATTATTATTTTCAAAGATCTTTATATCGCGAAAAGTAACCGGAAAACACATTCCAGAAATATTAAACAACTCACGATAATGAGGATAAGATGAAACTCTTTCTGCATGTGTCCTAGCTGGGTGGAGAGCAGCTGTCACGCACCATAAAAAACAACACTGATCTTTATTAGCAATATTAAGACATGCCTTTTTTAATTGAATTGATTTAGGCAATGGAATGTAACTTGAGCCTCCAAGTGGCTGATATTTGTTAAGATTGACCTCAATATGCAAATTGTTTAAAAATGTCCATCCACTATCACGATCTTCAAATTCTTCAATGCGTTTTTTTAGGTAATTAACTGCCTCAGAGTACATATTTTCAAAGTCGTAATTGTAGTATAATATTTTATTTTTCGTTCCGAACGATTTAATTGATTGTGAATTATCTTTAAATTGTAAAAATGTTGCAAATAATTCAAAATTTATTTTCGCACATGTATGTTTTATAAGAAATTCATCTAAGAGCGACTTTAATTTGTTACGTATTCCATCTAAAAACCTATCCACTGACGTTAACTGAAAATCTTGTATGGCTACTATTTTATATGTTACGATACGATTGCGAAATGCGGATGTAACTATTTCAATACCTTCACTATGTTTTATTGACTCACAATTTTGCTTATGCAAATTACTTCTCAAATGACCCACCCACGATTTACTATGGATTGACGTGTTACATGTCGTACAGAAAGGCATTTTAATTACGATTAAAATATATTTTAACCGATGAGTTAAATGATCAATCAATGTCTTAACCAAATGAATATATTACTTAAATATAGTATGTGCTACATTCAGAGTTCGGACCTAATAATAATAATAAAATAAGTACCTATAACCTATAAAAATTATAATATTATTTAAAATTAATTTTATCGGAATAGTAAACCGGTTCCGAATTCTCAAATACCTCCCAGGCTTGTGCCAGGAAGCCCTGCAGTGCTTCCCAAGACGGAGAGGTGTCGTCACACTGCAACCTTACCGACGCTAGCGCTGTCTTGTATCGAACCTCGACGGGGTTTGACACGTAGTCATTCGTTTTGTAGACCTTCAGGTCTACAAAAAATTCACCGCTGCTCACTGCGGTGCGACGAGAAGTTCCTGTCGAGACCCGGCTGGCAAACGATGATGTCGCTGTTCCAGCACTCGGCTTCGGTCGGCTGCTAGCAGTTTCCTCCGACCGCAAAATATTGAAGAGGTCACGCTTCGGCTGTTTTCTGTAAATTATTATATGAGTATATTAGATATAAGTAAAGTATTGTTCAGCCCGGTGTTAGACAGCGACGACAAGGACATGTACTTGAAGAGGTCTATGACCCACTGCTAGGCAAAGGCAAAAAAAATCCGAAACACACTTTGTCCGACCTGGGAATTGAACCCGGAACATTCAGGTATCGAACCGAGCGCTTTGCCACTCAACCACTGATGTGTTGACGAAAGCATTGTTCTAGAAACATTTAATTTCATAACACTGTACTGTGGCAAGGTACTAAATATATATAAATATATATATATATATATATATATATATATATATATAATTTGGACTTATTAAAGTTGTATTATTTTTTATTTTTATGAATTCTTTTGAATGTAGCTAATGTTATTTTTTTTGTTAATTAAAGTAATTGGTTTTTACTGTTTTAATTAAATAAATAAATAAATTATAAAGAACACAGTTGAGTTGTTTTCATAAGTTACTACTAAACCAGACTTGGAGTTAATAATGATAAGTAATAACAAATTTACCTGCGGGAGCCAGAGACAGTCTCATGAGGCGAAGTCTCACAGGTTTTAACAGTTTTGCGTTTGGTTGTGGCTGGTGAAGACTTGCTCTTGCTCTTCTTTTTAGGAGGAGGTACCTCCGAAATCACAGAAGATGCTTCGTACTCGGAGTCAGACCTATGAAATAAATAAATTATGTTTTAGACTACACTCGAACCTGTAAGCTTATTTCGCGTGGTACACCTATTCAAACGGATAAACGTAACAACAAAGTGTTTTCGTTGGCTAACTGGTTGGTATACAAGTTTTCGTATTTGATAATTAATGCAAATTGACTATCGAAAACACAAACTTATACGCAAACACAACTCGCTGTAAAAATATAAATATTTAAAGGTTTTATTTTACTTACGCACATTGTTAAATTGATGAAGATATTCGCAGAATAACACTTAAACACACTGTTGAACCGTTTAAAAAATAGACTTTATATTTATCACTAAAATCGAATTAAAATTATAACTGTGTAACAAGCACACCCAAATTCATGAAAATTATAATGATTTTTTTTCGATGCCAGTGGTTTTATGCAGAAAAAAGTCCATTGTCAGCAAAAAGTGGTCAAGCGTGAGTTCTAATGACGTAAAAATAATATTTATTGTATTTTTAAAATGTGTATTTTTATCCTAAGAAATAAGACAGCACTTAGTCATTATTATAAATTAAAAATATATTTATGACTTGTTGTTGACTGTGACTTCGTTCGCGTAGAAACTATGTGACTATGTAGGTACTACATAAAACTTTCTAAAAATGTAATCTAGAATAAGCCTTATAATATAATATCAGCTATCTGCTAGTCAAAGTATCATCAAAATCAGTCCAACCGTTTCAGAGATTAGCTGAAACTAATAGACAAGAGAAGCAAACCCTGGAAAATTATTATATTGAAATGAAATATACATAATTAACATTTTAAATGCTTCACATTATTCTATTAAACTTAATTATATTTATGACTTGCTGTTGACTGTGACTTCGTTCGCGTAGACATTAAGTAACTATGTAGGTACCTACTACATAAAACTTTCTAAAAATGTAGTCTAGATTAAGCCTTATAATATAATATCAGCTATCTGCTAGTTAAAGTATCATCAAAATCAGTCCAACCGTTTCAGAGATTAGCTGGAACAAATAGACAAGAGAAGCAAACCTTGGAAATATTATTATATTGAAATTAAAATATACATAATTGACATTTTAAATGCTTCACATTATTTTTTACTACTTTGCAATATTATTCGATCAAACAATCGTCTTTGTAATATTATCGCAGCCGCTGTTTGTGTAATTGCTGTCTTTGCAGTATAACTAGTAGAGACGTGTTCCTACGAGTTTTCGATAATAAACATCGATTTGTATGTAGGTCATACCTATTTACTTTTCATACTAATACTTGTTTTTAATTGAGTTATATATCGGAGTTAACTTCAAAATATAGCGCCGATAATTTTGTATACTTACATATTATTATGTGTTATTTATTATTAAACAGTTCTATAAGTTCATGAAATTGTGTTCTTTTTTAGGTAAGGTAAGTATCTATCATTTTATCTTATCTAAACGAAATAGAAATAACAAGAAAGATACTATATTTTGATAGGTACTGATTCTCCTTTTTATGTAGACTAGTTTTGTTATTATTTTTAAATTTCATACTAATTGATTGATACTTCAAATTTGAAATATAGATTACACAACATCGATTTATGTTTGAGCATCGATTACTCGGATGTGATCTAAGCAAGAAGCAGCTCTAGTGCAATGCGTGGGGTTCATATTCGTTTCATTCGCTTCCCACGTTTTGAACCATTATGCGACGCGCAAGGCACCGACACGCTACGCTACGTTACGTGTGTTTCATCATCATCATCATCAGCCTATACTAGTCCACTGCGGGACATATGCCTCTCCAAGTGCATGTGTTTATAAATCTATAATTAATATAGAAAGTGTCTTAATTCAACTAGAACTATATGAATTGTAAAAAGAAGAAAATCATGTAAGTACATACATAATAAGATAATTTTTTTCGTCTTAAAAAATGTTTAACATATCAAAAATATTGTTTAAACACTTTTGTTTATTCATTGAATCTAGAAAAATCTCACAGAATAAATGCTTCGAGTCGCAGTATTATGCAAAGCTAATAATTTTCGTTGCCTTGTTAGTAATTTTAATATAAAAATGGTTTTTACTTTTCACTTTTACTCGATGTTTCAATGATTGAAGTATCTATAATGTACAAGAATAATTTCTCATAATAAAATTCTCATCTAAGGAGAAAATTCACTGGCATTGATAGTATTTTCCTACCAAGCTTTTTGAAGTTAAATTGTTGTAAAACCCATAAAATGTATTTAAATCTTTTAGGAAGTTTAATTTTACAGTACTTACCATATTTTTGTGTCCGTCACAAATGATTTTAATGTCCATGTTTTATTTTAAGGTCCTGGAGAGTGGAATCTTTTCAACCTATGTGCAAATATTTCAACCAAGTGGAAGCTCATCTTATAATTTGTAAGTTTTTGAATAAATAAATATTGAACAATATCAGACATATTTAATTACATAATTAAACATGTTTTTTTTTTTTTTTTTCAGATGTTGATGGATGAACCTGCTATCGGCGTGTCTCGTTGAAGAAAAGATAAAAATTTATATTTTATGAATGTTTGTATGACTAATATTTATATAAAATAATTAATAAATACAATACAACCCATCCCAAATCCTTTAAAGGTAGGCTATCACATACTAAGTTTACATACAAGTATGTGGTAGCTGAGGTAATGGTAAAGTTATACTTGGTACGGTTGGTAAGGTTGGTATTTGGTAAGGTTATGCTAAAGGTAAAGTTTTTTTTTTTTTTTTCTGACCATGTATTGCTGTCTATAGACAGAAGTAGATTCGTTTAAGCAAGTAGCAGTTTAGCTTTGTCTCATTAGGTAGGTTGGTGTTCGGTGTGTGATCTTACCACGGGCTCGCACCGTCGCCTGATAGGAATCTGTTCGGTGCGTGATCTTACCCACGGGCCGCAGGGAGTTACTTACCATGGTTTCCCCCAACCGAACAGTTAGGAGGTGTTCGGTGTGTGATCTTACCACGGGCTCACACCGTCGCCTGATAGGAATCTGTTTGGTGCGTGATCTTACCCACAGGCCGCAGGGAGTTACTTACCATGGTTTCCCCCAACCAAACAGTTAGGAGGTGTTCGGTGTGTGATCTTACCACGGGCTCGCACCGTCACCTGATAGGAATCTGTTCGGTGCGTGATCTTACCCACGGGCCGCAGGGAGTTACTTACCATGGTTTCCCCCAACCGAACAGTTAGGAGGTGTTCGGTGTGTGATCTTACCACGGGCTCACACCGTCGCCTGATAGGAATCTGTTTGGTGCGTGATCTTACCCACGGGCCGCAGGGAGTTACTTACCATGGTTTCCCCCAACCAAACAGTTAGGAGGTGTTCGGTGTGTGATCTTACCACGGGCTCGCACCGTCACCTGATAGGAATCTGTTCGGTGCGTGATCTTACCCACGGGCCGCAGGGAGTTACTTACCATGGTTTCCCCCAACCGAACAGTTAGGAGGTGTTCGGTGTGTGATCTTACCACGGGCTCACACCGTCGCCTGATAGGAATCTGTTTGGTGCGTGATCTTACCCACGGGCCGCAGGGAGTTACTTACCATGGTTTCCCCCAACCAAACAGTTAGGAGGTGTTCGGTGTGTGATCTTACCACGGGCTCGCACCGTCACCTGATAGGAATCTGTTCGGTGCGTGATCTTACCCACGGGCCGCAGGGAGTTACTTACCATGGTTTCCCCCAACCGAACAGTTAGGAGGTGTTCGGTGTATGATCTTACCACGGGCTCGCACCGTCGCCTGATAGGAATCTGTTTGGTGCGTGATCTCACCCACGGGCCGCAGGGAGTTACTTACCATGGTTTCCCCCAACCGAACAGTTAGGAGGTGTTCGGTGTGTGATCTTACCACGGGCTCACACCGTCGCCTGATAGGAATCTGTTTGGTGCGTGATCTTACCCACGGGCCGCAGGCAGTTACTTACCATGGTTTCCCCCAACCGAACAGTTAGGAGGTGTTCGGTGTGTGATCTTACCACGGGCTCGCACCGTCACCTGATAGGAATCTGTTCGGTGCGTGATCTTACCCACGGGCCGCAGGGAGTTACTTACCATGGTTTCCTCCAACCGAACAGTTAGGAGGTGTTCGGTGTGTGATCTTACCACAGGCTTGCACCGTCACCTGATAGGAATCTGAAAGGGATCACCAATATGAGTTATTGGGTATTCTACCCCACCGCAGTGAGTGAGGGCTCGGCACGAGCCCGAACGAATGAAGGTGGGGTAGAATGCCCAATAACTACCTACTAGTATGCATAATAATCATTATGCATAAAGTAGTTATGCTTAAAAAAATGTGCCTAAAAAGTTCTGCCAAATTAATATTGTGCGTAACTATTATTAGGTTAAATAAAAGTATGCCATGTCAATTTATGACACACAATTTAATGCAAAAATAGGGGAACCCAATTATCTAGCCCAAATTGAGCTTCTTGGTAAACATAAAAAATAGTTTCGAAAAAGCTGGGTGTGCTTAATAGAGAGCGGGTCGGTATTTCGAGCCGGCCCACCGCTTACAACTGTATAAAGCACAGGTCAGGCCGCATATGGAATACTGCTCCCATCTTTGAGCTGGAGCACCCCAATACCAAGTATTTCCTTTTGACCGCATTCAACGCAGAGCTGCTCGAATTGTCGACGACGTGGTTATTTCAGGTCGGCTCGATCCATTGGCTCTTCGGAGAGACGTTGCGTCTCTCTGTATATTGTACCGCATATATCATGTGGAGTGTTCTGAGGAATTGTTCGGCTTGATCCCTGCCGCTGATTTCTTACACCGCAATACTCGCAATCGACTGTCATTCCATCCACATCACCTTAATGGAGGGCGGTCTACTACTGTGCGTTTTTCACGAAATTTATTGTCTCGGACTACAGTGTTGTGGAACCAGCTTTCGGCGGCGGTATTTCCGGACCGTTACGACTTAGGGATCTTCAAGAAACGAGCCTATATTCCTTTCTTAAAGGCCGGCAACGCGTCTGCGATTCCTCTGGTTTTGCGGGTGTCCACGGGCGGCGGTGATTACTTTCCATCAGGTGACCCGCTTGCTCGTTTGCTTCCTTCTGGTATAAAAAAAAACATGTTTTTATTGGTTGATAACGGATAAACATACTTATTATACACGAAATCCATTTAGAAAAGTTGTTTCTGCATTGATCCGACCAAGGAATCGAGCCCGGGAACTTAGAGACGGCGATACGACCACGGAGGACAGCAAGATAGTTATTATTGTAATGCTTCTTCTTTTATAGGATGAATCTACAACGGCCACAGCTGCCACAGTCGCAACGGCTACAACGGTTGAACCGACTGCTGTTACAACAAAGCAGGTACGGTTTTGTTCACCTTCGCTTTACCACTTGCATCGATCTGTGTCGGATACTCTTGTCTTGCCCTGTTATTATCAATTATTTTTAACAAATACATAATTAATTTTACAGATAATCAGAGCGAATTACGACGATGCATTTAGAGATGACTATGTTAGTACTTATATTCATTTAATATTATATTTTCGATAATTATTTAGTAACTATGTATCGGGTTTGCAATTAAACTCTTCGATCATTAGATGATTAAATATGAAACTTCACGTTTCTTCTGTTATTTCAAAGACACGCTATAAGGCGCTATATAATTAGTTATAATTACACACGCGCTTATTATAATTTTATAATATTATCCTTTTTTTAGGATGAAACTTCTACTGTCACAACAACGAGAAAAACGGTAAGATATCAATAAACTGTCTAATTATAGTGTAGGTATAACATAATTAATATCTCGTAAATTCTTGTATAGGTACATTCTAAGTCTTTTCTATGCAATTGTGTTTATGTGCAGACAAGTCAGGTCACGTCAACCTACTGCAAAATGTCATATTCCGTCAATAGATTTGCCTCTAGAGTTTGGATATCAGAAGTAATATTGAATAGAGAGATTCTTCATCTTTCTCATTCTTCATCATTAAACCACAACCTTTTATTTGCCACGATTCTCATATGTTTCTTTTACTTCATTTACTTTCATATGTGTTTCATACACGCTCATGTCTAGGACACTCTGATCTTGCCCGGTTCTTGCTGTGTATTAAAAATCATTCAAAACAAATACTTATTTATTTTACAGATAATCAGAGCGGATTACGACGATGCATTAAGAGATGACTATGTTAGTATAAGCATTTAATATTATATTTTCGATAATTATTTGGTAGGAGGTTGATTTGGATCGTATGTATCGGCTTCGCAATTAAACTCTTCGATCATAAGATGATAAAAGATTAAACTTCACGTTTATTCTGTTATTTCAAATTATTAATCACACAAGCGCATATTATAATTTTATAATATTTCAATCCTTTTTTTAGGATGAAACTTCTACTGTCACAACAACGAGTAATACGGTAAGATATCAATAAGCTGTCTTTAATTATAATGTAGGTATATAACATAATTTATATTAGGAAGTGTATAGAGTGCCACAAGCGGCACTGTATCTCCATCGGTTAGGGAACGGTAAGTTTTGCGGTATAATAGTGACGCCGCCTATAAGCTGCCGTAAAGCTTTTGTTAGACAAACAGAAATACTAGCTGCCCTACACGTGATAGGTTAGAAATTTAAGACAATCGCGAAGCGCAGCGTAGCGATTGTCTTGAATTTCGAGGTTATTTTTTTTATTAGACAACAGAAATCTAAATCCATACAAAAATATCTTTTAAATAATAAGTCGTCTGAACATTATGACAAATAAAAAATATTTATTTTATTTATTTATTCTTTGGCACGGTAACAAAATACAACTCAACCCTTACAATAAATTATTTATATCTATTACACGATATTAAATTTGCATTTCGATGACAACCGAGCACAACATTCAAATGAAATGTTCTATAATACTCGTATGTTACGGTTCCCGAACCGATTGAGATATAATGCCGCTTGTGGCACTATATTCACTGCCTACACTTTGTACTAGGATGCCGTAATTACGGCATCGTAACCGATCGTACTAGAATGCCGCTTGCGGCACTCTATCCACAGCCTTTATATTATCTCGTGAATTCTTGTACGTACTACCTGTTTTTTCTATGCAATTGTGTATTTGTGCAGACAACCTACTGCAAAAGGTCAAATTCCGTTTTATGTTCAAACTGTGTTTTATTCTCAACGGAAAGCTTTGAAATAATTTCAGGAAACCACACCAGAGGTACCACATAGAATGGATCCTACACACACAGAAGCCAATCCGGTAATTGTAATCAATTGATCATCAATATGTATTTCTGTAATGTCATACATACATAGACTCACGACTATTATCCCCAAGGGGTTAGTCAGAGACTAGTGACTATGGTAGTGGACCGCAGAAGCAGTCCAATACTATAGTCCTCGTTTCACCAAGTTACAACGACACATATGCTCGGCGTGACAGGTGTTGAGCCTATCGCTTTATGCTGTTGGATTTATGTGCAGTCTTTAGTCCGTTAGTCGTCTTTTACCACACCCCAGGGGTGAGGAGGTGGTAGCATTCTTTTAATGAGCCGACGCGACACAGCTCACAAGGCATACAGGCATAAGAATTGAAGCTTCAGGGTTATAGCTGCGGTGGCTTCTTCCCATCAGGCGTATGTACGAGTATGTGTGTATGTCTGGATGCTCCTTCGCCAGTTCAGTCATCATCAGCCTATAAACGTGAAAGCCTAAAGCACGTGAGGATATTGGGCTATAACCCATCACGCTGGCCCAATGCGTGTTGGTGGGTTTTAACGACTGTCATCTTACGACAACAACCGGGACCAACGGCTTAACATGCCTTCCGAAGCACGGAGGAGCTGGAGATGTTTTAAATTGGTCATTTATCAGGCGACCCGGCATTGAGAAAGTCACTGCGCTATCGAGCTCCTTAGTAATATTTTAAAAACCGGTGAAGTGCGAGTCGGACTCGCCCATAAAGGGTTCCGTAGCAGCAAGTAACATCATATAAAAGTTCTTGTAGTTCGTTGTAACTTTGATCGATGCTTTAATAAAAGTGTAGGATTTTTTTTAAATTAATTAATTTATGACGTATTAAAAAAAACTACTTACTAGATCTCGTTCAAACCAATTTTCGGTGGAAGTTTGCATGGTAAAAGTACCTACATCATATATTTTTTTAGTTTTATCATTTTCTTATTTTAGAAGTTACAGGGGGGGGTACACACATACATTTTTACCACTTTGGAAGTGTCTCTCGCGCAAACTATTCAGTTTAGAAAAAATATATTTTAAGAACCTCAATATCATTTTTGAAGACCCATCCATAAATACCCCAAAAGTATGGGTATGATGAAAAAAAATAATTTGATTTTCAGTTCTATGTATGGGGAACCCCCAAAATTTATTGTTTTTTTTCTATTTTTGTGTGAAAACCTTAATGCGGTTCACAGAATACATCTACTTACCAAGTTTCAACAGTATAGTTCTTATAGTTTCGGATAAAAGTGGCTGTGACATACGGACGGACGGACAGACATGACGAATCCATAAGGGTTCCGTTTTTTGCCATATGGCTACGAAACCCTAAAAACAAGCTACAGCTCTCCGCATAAGGTAAAAAGTAAAGTAAAGTATATATAGCCTTTGATTATACATAGTCAAAGAGTATATCCTACATACTGTCCCACTGTTCGGAAAAAGTCACTTCTTAAGCCTCTGTAAAGTACTCTAAAAAGTACTAAACTAGCCATGTAAAAGTATCACAATGTCATTGGTTTTTTGGTTTGGATTTTTGCAGGGGGTACAAACAACAACTCCAGAAGATGATGATTCAAGTACAGGCGAGAAGGATGACGACAATGACGTAGTAAGACACTTTACTCCTTTTTGGTACACAACCTAATCCTTTACCCGCACATAAAGGAAAAAGGGATGGACAGATAACACTTTCTCTAGTCGTCGGGTCGGTTCGCCGGGTGCGCTCATTTTCGGATCTCGGTATAAAACACGGACGAGTAAAAGTAGGACTCCGCGTCGCTTTCTTTTATATGACGCGATGTACCAAGCCACTATTATTATGTAAATACGGCACACCCTCACACAAAGGTAAGCCGATCGGCCGTCACCGTCCCCGTGACAGCTCACACACCAGCATTAATGTTGCTATGGGCCATTGTCGCCCTAACCTTTAACCCTGTATAATCAAAGGGGTAGGTCTCTCTATTGTGAGAAAAACAGCTGTTCTATACAAAACTGCAATGATTTAATTAGCAATTTCTAAGTTGCGGGTTTATATCATCAGCATCGTCAGCCTATAAACGTCCCACTGCTGGGCACAGGCCTCCCACATGGACAACAGCACGTGGGGATATTGGGCCATAACCCACCACGCGGGCCCAATGCGGGTTGGTGGGTTTTAACGACTACCATCTTACGACAACAACCGAGGACCAAAGGTTTAACGTGCTTCCGAAGCACGGAGGCGCTTGAGATGTTTTTAATTCGGTCACCCATCCGGCGACCCGCCATTACGAAAGTTACTTAACATGCAAGATCGCAAATCTCTCCAGACAACTTTTGGTTTATGAACCTAAAAAGGTGTTAAAGGAAGTGCGCAATTACTGATAAGTAGATTAATATATTGTTGGTTACAGACTATGTCTCCAGACGACGACGCCCCCGAGGAAGTGCCGATGGCATGCAAATATGGTACAGCGGAAAATCCATATCCTGTCCCAAATATCATCAGAACAGGTCGAAGGGTCAGCGATATCAGTGAGTTTTATAATGTTACTGCGGTCTTACCTATAAATCTTAGAGCAGTATTACTTTAATCTTACTATGCATAACTCGTATGGGATATTATAAGTAATCGTAAGAGGTGACAATGGGTCCCTGAGAAGGCGAACAAGCATATGAAGACGTGCATGCCTGTAAACAAACATTTACACTAGGATTAACGGATTAAAATTAATTAATTTTACCTAGATTAAACGTCGAATTTGTATAGACTAATCTCGGAGTAAGTCTTATTCCAGTTTGGTCGAATCCACCCTATGACAAACTACGCATACCTCTTAATGCCCGACGTTTCGACCGAGTTGCACCGGTCACGGGCTGACTGCTGTCGCGTTGTGGTGCAACTTGGTAGAACTGTCGGGTACTCAATACTCAATATTTTTACTGCACACCATAGTTTTACCTGATTTTACAAAGTTGTTACCAAATGAATATCTTTATTACATTATCAAATAATGTATTAAAGATATTGAATTGATTTTTTTTGAGATAATAAATAACATAGTGTTAGCATCGGTTACCTATCATAAATTCGAAATTTTCCGGTACGAATTTTATTTGGCCGAAAACGTTTTGTATTTTTTTGTTTTCCATATTTTTTTTACCGAAAACACAATTGACAAAGTTTTGAAATGCCGATTATCGATTGTTATTTTTTCAAAATCTTTATGTTTTGAAATCCCACTCAAAATTTAGCGGAAGCTATGCTAGATGATTCATTTTCCAAAAACACGTTTCCAATATTGTAAAAATACAACATTTCAAATTATTGAAATCCTTAATATAATCGAACAACTTGTAATCGTAGTAACGTTTAAAGCAGGCAAGCAAGCATGCAGCATGCAACCAAGCATGCAGTATGCAATCAAGCATGCAGTATGCAATCAAGCATGCAACATGCAACCAAGCATGCAGCATGCAACCAAGCATGCAGCATGCAACCAAGCATGCAGCTTGCAGCAGGCATGCAGCATGCAACCAAGCATACAGCATCATCCAAGCACGCAGCATGCAGCGGGCATGGTTTCTTTCACGGCTCCGGCACTACGAGGCTCCGGGGCGGTCCCACGCCAGCTTTTCGTCGCAGATGGCTTTCGCTCACCACCGCAGCTCCGGCTGCTGGCCGGCAAAGCCAGCCACTACGCGGGCTTAAATTACAATCTAGCGTGGGGCAGACAAGACTACGTGGAGTCGGTTTTGCCACGATTCGTTTCTGTCACTGACTTTTGTAGCACAACCTTACCGAAAACACAAAGTATTAACTTTTGACAAGACATTATAGTTTTTTTAAATAATAATATTATAAATGTATGAAAAACAAAAACAAAAACGAAGATCTGGATATGTTATTTTAGAGTAAAAGTTAAATACTTCGTATTTTAATAAGATATGAAATTTATTGTAAGCAAAACATCTTCCAAAAGAAAAAAAGTAGTTTTAATAATCGGCTAATAGTTTTTCTGGAAAATGAAACGTATGTATGATAAGTTTATGGATTAGCAAAATTATGTAAAAGCAACAATCTGGTATTTAAAACTTCGTCATACCGTTTTCGAACAATTGAAATTCGTACAGGAAAGTTTCGAATTTATGATAGGTTACCGTTAGCATCCTGTAGTTGGTCTACAACATTTTTTTGAATAAACACAAAAAGCTTCTCCTGAAAAGTTGCTGTTTTGCAATTACGCCCCTTTTCGTGGGAAACGACGACATAGCTAGTCCGTATATGTAATTTTTATGTTGAGTGTATTTGTGTTTTCTTGTTGGTTGTCCTAATATATAAAATAAAATAGTTAACGCTTATCCCCGTCTAAATGTTTGTTTATTGTTTGTCAACATACAAAATATAAAATGACGCCTATTATCCCCAAAGGGTTAGTAAGAGACTAGGCAATGAGGACCGCAAATGCAGTCTTCTGCCACAGTCCACGGCACAGCAAACAGCGACTGATCATGTGCTCAGCGTAACAGGCGGTGAACCTTTCGCTGCTCTATGCTGTTGGATGTATGTGCAGTCTTTAGTCCGTACGCTTTAATGCTCTAGGTATATTTTTCAAAGTTACCAAATTGTAATTTGATCGCAACTTTGTGTAAAATTATGTAAACTCCATTTTTATAAAAGTGATTTTACTAATAGTAATATAATTAACCTTTTTTTTAGAATGTGACGAACACATGTGGCATTTGAAGTACAGAATAATTGATGAAAACACGAATAGAAAGACATGTAAGTATTGCTAATTAACATCATTTAATTTGATGTGCAAATTTAATTTTCATTGTAACTTAATATTATTGTCGTTAAAAGGTCAAAGATTGAGGCACTTTACGCAAGTTGTTGGTGGAATCACAAGTAAGGAGGGAGATTTTCCGCACATGGTACGTAGCTATTTAAGACTATTTCGTACTAAGGCTGTATGAGCTCAATCCTTTTGCCACACCATTTTCCTCACAATTAAAAACGGATTGTCATCTGTCAGAATGCTCTTATTGTCTTTTCGGTGGGACACGCGCATAGAATAATATCTAAAGCATAGAAGGAGTCCTTAATGAGACTCGTGTATGTCGTATTATAGTCTGTTCAATATAGCTTGATACCTGTGACAGGAGTTATCAAAAAAGACGACGTGACTTTGTAAAAGCGTATGAATATTTTGATAACATTTAAATAATATATTTTAACATTGAAATGTTTTTTCGATCGCTCCGGTAGGGCCCCATTTTCGCTGAAAGTGTGTTTGCCCCGTGGTATATAGTGGTTTAGGGCCATGAAGACGTATGAAGGCTCAAAAGATGCAGAATTGAAATGGTTTTCAGATAGTGAAAAAATTTTTTGTAAAAATCGACAACTTCTTTCGAAAATTAAAAAAAAAACAAAAAAAAAACCTTGATTTTTAACACTTTCCCTTGGAATATCTTCGATATCTCAAGAAAGAGGTCGAAGTCGCGAGACGCCTAGAGATATTGAGACGGGGAACAGTTTATGTTTTATACTTTTTTTTATGGGAGTGTTAGGGGGGGGGGGGGGGCGGTATGCTCCCCCTTAGCGGCGCGTGGAGCGTCGCCGTGCGGTATTACTCGGGCGTCATAGCCCTGTGGAACTTCGCAGCTTTGAGATACGAAGATCTATTAGGGCTTAAGAGGAGCGGAAAATTAAGGGCTTTAGGATAGTATAAACAAATTTTGGAAAAGTCGATTATTTCTTTTGAAAATAAAAAAAAACAATCTTTTATACAAAGATCATTAGGACTTAATAGACGCGGAAAATTAAGGGCTTTAGGATAGTATAAACACATTTTGGAAAAGTCGAAATTTTATTTGAAATTATTTTTTTTATTCCTTAATAATCTTCAATCGCTAGGTTCATTTTCAATGCCCTTTCAAGTCGTGTAGAGCACGAGATCTGTGAATTTTTTTATAATCCATCACTTAACATAATTACTACAATTACTATGTACTACAAGTACTGTGATTATTTATTATACGTTAGATTAGGTTTTATCCCAGTAAACTCACATACCTAACACACATTTAACACAATTTTTAAACATTACAAAAAAACGTACCTCTTTTCAAGGTCATTCCAATACAAAAAAAATACTTGTGTTGGGATAGTAAATCTATTTGAAATCTATTTGAATTTAATTATGTATTTATAATTCTAGCTGTATTAATTGATTTATTAGTCTTTACTTAATGACGACTATACTGAAGTAAAAAAATTGAAAAGTTATTGAATTGGCACATTAGATAGGAACAATACTTACTTCATTAAATTTAAATCGATAAATTCGGTCCCATTTCGATGTTCAATTTGTTTTATTTAATTGGAAATGAACTTCGCACTACTGCATCTGTAACGGGTTTGGTGGGGGTGGGAGCTATCTGGTTTTGATACAAGTGCCTAAGTCATGCAAGAATTGATTTGGGCTCAAGTCAAAGGTTTGTACTCGTACTAAATTTCTTCTATTTTCTTTACAACTGAACGCTCGGACGGCCGGGTGGTCGAGTGGTCAGCGGCGGCCCTGATTGCGCAACCAAAGGTTCCGGGTTTGAATCCCGGTAGGGGAAAATGATTGTGATGAGCACGAGCATTTGTCACCAAATTATGGATGATTATTAGTATTTATTTATGTTTGGTTTGGTGCTGAATGATTGGTGTGACAGTTGTGATTAATTTTCTTTGTGTAGAGTTGACCTACTGTTGCAGGTAATGAATGTTGTAAGTACATTTAGTTATAGCTAATAAAAATAACGATACATATTATATTTTTCAGGTCACGCGGCTCGACATAACGAACACCCAGCCGCCTTTTACAGCAAAGTAAATGCTAAAATAACTACATGATACATGTAAACATGTTACCCCTGATGATTGGAAAAAAGTGGTTTATAAAATTAAATAGGTAACTAAAAATGATTTTGAGCGTGTAGTAAACTTTGACAACTTTAGTGACTCAAGTAATTACAGTGATAATGATTTAGGTTGTACACCACAATACATATTAAGAATTTGTTCATTATTAAAACATTCAAAATCTATTCACGTATTTTTATTTACATAATATTAATTTCTAAAAATTAAAATAATATTAATATCTAAAAAAACTACTAACGACAGATAATAATATTCAATTGATAACTTCAATTATCATTTGATTCAGTTACGTCTGTAATGTCTCAACCCTAGGCATGATAATTTGACACCTGTCAGAGGAATCAAGCTATATTGAACAGACTATAGTTGTTCTATTTTTCAATTAAGCCATAAACATTGAAAGAAAAGAGACAAAATAAGTTGATAAAAACGTCAAATATTCCATATACCATTTATGATACCGAATTCAAAAGCGACCTTTAGAAATGTAATTCGAATGGTGACCAAACAGAGTGCCCAGTCAAATGTACTCCTTCTATGCTTTAGTTATTTTTATGAGGACATTATTAAAATATTTAATAAATTGCCAGTCAGTATTAAAAATGAAGAGAATCCAATAATGTTTAAAAGAAAATTGAATTTATTTTTAATAAGCAAATGTTTCTATTCGGTAGAGGAATATTTTAATGTTAAATACTAATTATTTTATTTGTTCATTTGGATTGATTATTTTATTTTTTACTTTGATTTTAATTTTAATACTTTTAATAATTTTAATTTTGTTATTTTCAATTAATTATTATTTTATTATTATTATTTAACCTGTAAATGTATTTATCAAACTACAATAATTATAATAATAATAATAATGCAGTACAGTAAACTGCATAATATTTGCAATACTTGCAAAAGGTTACTAAGTTGTTAAGCTGCTAAAATTAAATTCCACCTATTGTATTACACTTAGTTTGGCAAATAAATGATTTGAAGTTTGACACGCGGCGTGCGTTTATATTTTTTGGATTTAGTGATTTTGACCTTAGGGCGGAGGTTGCCAAATTCGTATTAGTTTTATTACTAACTTTACTTAGTCAGCTTCTGGGCAAATAAGGTTTTATTTGGGTTGGATTTGGAGTTGGTCAGTTTTTAGAGGCATATCTCAAATGTATATGCATATGCACCAAATTCTTTTAATTCGGTAATTTCGGTATTAAGTTGTTAGCCTATTTTATTTATGATTACTTTTGGAAAAAAAAGATTCCAAGGGGCCCCTCTGGATTGGAAGTAAAGGAGTACACCACGAGGCCGTCCATGTTCAATTGTTCTCATATTATTATATAAGGTGACTGCTAGAAACTGCAAGAAACTTTAAGGGCTGGTCTGGTCAAGTGTTTTAAATTTAACAAAAATGACAAAAAAGATTGCAGACTAACGTAGGTACTTATCGCCCAGCTGACGCGGACGGGTCAACGGCCGGCCGCTGCCCGCGCGTTGTAAATAATCGTTATTTAATTGTTAATTCTTTCATTTTATTTTTCTTATGTTATTGCTTTAAAATAAATTAGATACTCAAAGACTATCAAATTAAAATTCATAAAATTAATAATAAAAAAGCACGAATTCCTTTTTTGTCATTTTGGTTATGTCTAAAACACTTGACCTGACCAGGCCTTGAAGTTTCTTGCGGTTTCTGGCAGTCGCCTTATATATTTCGCGTTATTAATTATTATTGCTCCGCATCACGGCGGACACATTTTTTGGTTGTAGAGCATGGTTAATTCGATTTCATTTATACGGGCGTTTAATTCGGGTTATATAAATTAATTCGGCTTCTAGGTTACCTACCTGTATCTAGGTCTATAGTTCATTTACTCTGACACGTAAAGCGTGCTTTGGTGATTTGATTGCCAGTGGTGAACGATACGGTTGCTTACATTTTGAAAGACTTCTTCAAAAGTCGCAAGCACTTGGTAATTTTCTGGCTGCGGGTTTTGTTTTAGACAAACTGTAAGATGGCTTTAAGGGCATCTTGGCTTCGATCAACAGTTGGTATTGTTGATCGAAGCATCTTGGTCACTATTTAAAGGTAAGTTGCAATGGCTTATTGATAGTGCGGATTTAATTGATCGGCCAGACCATGCAAACAGGTTAACTATACGGATTATAACAGTAAATCATAAATCATTTATTTGCGGAAGATCATGTACACAACATTGAGATGTAAGACAATGATTTACGGTATCGACAATATTCTGCCATAAGTATGTAGGCATGCAAATATCCATAATTATAACTACAATCAATTGATTCTTTGTCTGAAATTAATTATTGTTGTTAGTATCATTTTTACTTAGTACCTAAAAATGTCTTTACAATTGTTGTCTTTAAAATCCTGTTTTGTTTATAACCAATTTAAAACATAAAAATACATTCACCACCAAAATTGATATACCTACCATTTTATCTACCCTTAAAAAAACTGACTTCACTGACATAATGGCGACCCAAGATGCAGATTTGGCTGTCACTAAACTATCTCTTCGCTTGTTAAACTTACTGTAATAATTTACTAAAGAGAATAAAATCAGAATACGAACGTAATGAGTTATACATGTGTTTAAGAAATTGCGTTATATTGCCGACATTGCTCTACTGAAAATAATTTACTTCTCGCTTGCGCATTCAGTTATCTCTTCCAAGACCTAGCTCAGCAGCAACTCATTCCGCTCTGCCAGTCAATCCTTTTGCCACGCCATTTTCCTCACAATAAATTAAAATCAGATTGTCGTCTGTCAGATGCTCTCTTGACTTTTCGGTGGGACACGCGGCGTGCGTTTGTGTTTTTTGGATTCGGTGATTTAGATTTTTTAATTCGGTAATTTCGGTATTAAATTGTTAGCCTGTTATATTTATGCTTACAATTGGAGTGTACATCAAGAAAAAGATTCCAAGGGGCCCATCTGGATTGGTGTAAATGAGTACGCGACGAGGCCGTTTAGGTTAGAACTCAATTGTTCTCATTATTATATATATTTCGCATAATTATTATTGCTCCGCGTCACGGCGGACACACTACGGACTCTAATACTCTACTAGAGTTTGGCTAACGAAAGCTGAACCTCGTAGTTATTTGATTTGACTTTGTCTCTATGTGTGTCTATCTGAGGTGTCATGTCGTATGTCAATTTGATTTTTTTCTGAGAAAATTGCAGCTGTGTGAGTGACACTGTGTTACCCTGCCATGTTTTTTTTAAATTGCCGCGTTTTTCCTGGTTCAGCTTTTATTGGCCAGACTCTTATCTTCTATGAGCATCTTTTCCATACAACAAAAAATATGCTCATCTAGATGACAGCGGAGAAGGCGCGCGTGCGTGACGTGCGGGCCAGGGTTTTGTAGAAAAACTTGCTTCGCAGTGACGTCTCTAGTTATAATACCTCAATGGTACGGTACTTAGACCAATTCTTTTCATTTTGTATATAAATTACTTACCTGATGCTGTTTATACAAAATGTGTTTTATTTCTCTAATTTTTCTCAGGGTGCTGTAGGATGGAGTTTGGCAGATAATTCGGTGGTATATTTGTGTGGAGCGTCACTCATTAGTGTCAGATTTTCAATAACTGCTGGTCACTGCAGGGCTCTGCCAGGCCGAGGACAAGTCGCTAATATAATTGATCCGTATCCAAAAGTGGTACGTTTTGGAAGCGTAGACTTAAAAGTAAGTGGTTTTTCTTTAACTAATAAAAATTGCTGGTAGGTGTAAAATATGGATATTGACACCTGGCTACGTGTCAGCGTAGGCGCATTAGCAGAGCGGGTAGTTACAAAAAAGTGTCCATATGACGCGGCGTTTTATTAGGACAGTCTACCACAAAAACTGCACATGCGGTAAAGGGTTGGGAAATGACGGGAGTAATGTAGTTGCAAGTGTTTAGATAATACCATATTTTTTGGGTTTACTAGGCAATTTCGAAACACGTTTTAACTAATAACATTTCATCTACGACGACTCATCGAAAGTCCATTCAACCCAGGCTTCTATTGAACAAAAAACAATAGATCGGTGGTTCGTTTCACTTAATATCATCATATCTTCTTCTTCTTCTTCTTCTTTTTGTGCAGTGGCGTTTCCCTTTGGATTTCGCCAATATTATAATATCGTCGGTTCATTTTAACTTATCACATTCAATTGAATATGACGTTTGATCAAAATGTCATTATATCGTCGGTTCATTTTAACTTAACACATTCAATCGAATGACGTTTGATCAAAATGTCATTTGATCCTAAATTTTTACCAATGATACATTTAATAAAATATCATAGAATGAAAAGCAATATATGTATACATAGTTATTTTATTCTTGTATTTTATATGAAAAAAAAGGAAAATTACCAATTATTAGGATTATAATTAAATTAGCGACTAACAAAAAACAGAAGGAAAATAAAAACAACACGCCTTGGACTTAAAAAATAAAAAATAACTTATAACTATAAATAAAAAATGTAATAATAATATAATAAAATTAGGATATTAAATCTATGGAGACGTTTCCTTTCCAAACCATGTTTTCAAACACTGTTTACAAGATTTACAAATCGACATGATTTGCAATTGAACGTAAAAATCAGTTGTATTCATTTTACATCTGTTCACGATCGATCGATCGATCCACTGCAGTGATTAAAATAAGTAAACTTGTTTTCTGAATACCCACCTTCAATTAATTTGTTGTGACATACCCTTAGCAAAATAACAAAAATACGTTAATGAATGTTTAAAAGATTAGAGTAATTGATTTATACATAAATCTAGATTTCTCTCGCAGCAAATGACTAACTTTTTGAATGTGGTAACATTAGTTGTAACAATGGTTTGACAAAAAGAATCTTTGAGGTACGGTGCTTCGGTAAACTGTTTCCAGACGAAACGTGCATTGGAGTTATAGTATTTAGATGAAATGTAGCATCGAGCAAACTTACTTCGATGTATGAAACATAGTACAAAATAAAGTATCAGCGTTTTTTCGATGCGAACTTTAGATGAGCCGTCATAGATGAAATGTTATTAGTTGAAACGCGTTTCGAAATTGCGTGGTGAACCCATAATTTTTGTGTCTACAGAATGACGGCGACTCTATTGACATGAAGATAGATAAGTTCATAATAACAAAGGAGTTTGAAGCACATCTTCACTGGAAGTATAATGACACTGGTTTGATAAGGTTCACTGAAGATGTACCTATATCAGAATTTGTCCGACCAGCTTGCCTTTGGGATGGGAACCTTCGGGGACACTCTACTGGAATCATCACTGGCTGGGGTCAGACTAGCTCATGTATGTATAGCAATTTAAAGATCGCGCTTAAAAAGTGGAGTGCACAACACACTGCGTATATTTAAACATATTTGATAGGATCCCAAGCGCTTTTTGGTAACATTGGCAGTAGTACGAGTATATAATTTATAGATGAAAGATTTTGACTTTTGAATATGTATGTCTGAAATGGTTACTTATCTCAAATTCGATATTTTTCTGTACGGATTTTAGTTTTCCGAAATCGTTTAGTCATTTTTTGTTTTCCATAATTTTAATTTCACTGAAAACACAATTGACAAACTTTTGAAATACTGCTGACTTTAGATTGTTATTTTTTTCTAAATCCATATGTTTGGAAATCCCACTTAACGTTTGGCCCAAGCTATAATGCTAGATGATTCATGCTCCAGAAATACGTCTCCACTATTATAAGAAGACGACAACACTCTTGTATCGGACGGACAAGTAAATACCACAGCGACTCGGGTTTCAACTAAAGGACAATGCCTATTTTAAACCTATTTGTTTTTGAGATTGTATAAATATTGTAAGCTCAAAATTTACTAAATCTAACCATGCTATCAGAAACAAATACAATATTTAGGTTTCTTTTCGTACAGCAGTTACCAATTTAAGGGTCTGGAACGCACTCTGCCATTCAAAGCGTTTCGTTCCGTCTTTTAGCTGTTACCGATAAATAAATAGATTGATTAATTTGATGTTTAAAAAACTACATTCTAGTTCTCCTTTTTGAAAATTATTATCATGGCATTTAATACGCTTAACGATTTAGGAACAAATATTAACACAATAATTCACCATATGAATTTATTAAACGACTATACATAACAAGGGTAAAACGAAAGTATTCTTGACTTGTCAGTTGTCAGCTCTTTCTGTCACTGTTGTCTGTGGTTGTCCGAATCGTTATTTTTTAATGAAACTTATGTATGGTCTTGATTATTGGCTTCTTTAATAATAAATATGTGTTGTGGATTATTAGTTGAAACAAAAGTGGTATAAAACATGTTTAGCTATGATTGTATGTTGCCGAAAAACTTGAAAAACCAATGACAAACCGCAAACTTAATTTTTTTATTTTTAAAAACTTTAGCTCACATAACTCTGGCTTTTAATAAAAAATCTGACTTTAGACTAATAAACAGAAACATAATAGATTACATTTTGCTACCACGATCGTTTTATACATACTAACTTTAAATGTATGGATCGTGGGCATTGTCCTTTATTATTTTATTTACAATTCTTATTACTGATTTAATGTTTCAGGGCAGATTGATTCAACTTCGTCAAACCTCCAGTACGCTAAAATAGACTTTTCAAACAGAGACGACCTCCTTGGTCGAGTGTTTTGTACACCGGTTTTCATGGTGTCGCCATCTCTGAGGTCCCGGGTTCGATCCCCGGTTGAGTCAATTTAGAAATTATTGTTTTTCTAAATTGTCTCGGGTCTGGGTGTTTTCTATGTATAATGAGTATGTATTTAAGTATTTTGAGTATGTTTATCCCATTGACCTAAAGAGTATAATATATCGCTGGTTTATCCGTTGTCTAGTAACCATTTAACGAGTTTCTTCGAAGCTTCTCGTGGGCTAGATAATTGGTGTGATTGTAGGAAACTTATTATTATTATTATTATAGTTATTAGAACAGCTGTCATCAGGAATACTAAGAAGGGAGATGGTTTGAATCCAATCTAAAGTTCTCGATTTGATTAAGAGTTATTTATTTGCGAACTGCTAAAGATCAAAATTGTTGTTGCCCATTAGCTCATGCTTTCGTTCAGCTGTGGCCAACAAAGGGCTGAAACAGTTTTATTTTCGATATAAATATTCAATTGCGCAGTAAATGAAAAAAGAACAAATTAAAAGTATTTGAAGATTTGCATTACAATTATCGTAGATATACTAAAATCCTTGGCCATCAAGCGGAGTTTCTTTTTATAGCATAATGACTGTATAATATCACCTCCATTTATTGTTTTCAGGGCAGATTGATTCAACTTCGTCAAACCTCCAGTACGCTAAAATAGACTTTTTAAACAGAGATGTATGTCACAATTTGCTACATCATCGCAAGAATAGACTATGGAATTACGGGCTCATAGATAGTCAATTCTGTGCTGGAAAACTCTCAGGTGGTGTAGATACATGCCAGGTAACTGTAAAGCATGTCTTATCATATCATCATTTCGTTTGAAAGTAATTTATGTTCAGTCTGTTGTTTCATTTATTGTTACTTTGCTTAGCAGAACTGAAGCAAGAATTCCAAAAATTTTATTCACAGCAATGTAATTTAGAAAAGAACCATAGTTTTTAACTTATGACTTATTTAAAGATATGAAATTACTGAAAATAAATTTCGAAATAGGTAATAAAAGATTTATATTTTTTTCTTTCTAGAATATATGAAACTCTTTTGTGTAACAAAAGACTTAACCACTGGGGACGATTAGATATTGTTTCCAGACTGACATGTACATGTCCCTTATTTTTTGTAAATTCATGTTTAAAAGCCTGATTCACCTTTTGGTTCACAGGGTGATTCCGGTGGTCCTATCCAAGTGAAAGAGCCCCTTCTGATGGATAGCAGCTTTTCAATGTACCACGTGGTTGGCCTCACTAACTTTGGCATCAAGTGCGCAGAGCCCAACACGCCAGGCGTCTACACTAACGTGACCCACTTCCTCTGTTGGATCGAGAAGACTGTGTGGCCGGATGAAGAGAACAAACTGTGCCCGTAAAATTTCTTTACCTAAGTTTTACGATAATACAGTATTTGCAACATGGCATTCTCTTCGAGGTTTTATTTCATTTTAAACGGGACTTAACTTGTAACATTATCCAAAATACATTTTCAAGTATAATCATTTATTATCAATAATTCAATTCAACTGAAACTCTACAATTATGCTCAAGGAAAATACAGAAATCTAGTGACTTATCAGACGATATTATGAAAATAAGTTAACTTGTTTGCTGTTGTGGCGTAGCAACATTGTTTTACATAAATATACATAAATTATCATATACGTTTGTGTAAACTTAAATATATAAATGTAATATTTTAATATTGCATAAGTATATAGTTTATATGGTAAAACTAAATCTAGACATAAACTTATTATATTGTAAAGTAGATAGTCATAATAAATTATATTGTACATTTTATTTTCTAAATTTGTACTACGCAAAATGTATGTATACGCGGACAAACAGATTTGCTTTTGCTTTTAGCTAGCCGTGCGCATACGTCACTCGGCCGGTTGCTCTAGAATAATAGCAACATGCTACCTACTAAATTACCGCTGCTGACATACGCGCACCGTCGCCACTAGAGATGGGATTTTACCGGTTAAATTCTCGGTAAATACCCAAAATGGGTAAAAACGCGGGTAAATACCCGGGTAAATACCCATTTCATGGGTAAAATCATGATATGCCAAATATCTTTAACATTTTATGTATTTTTTACCTAAATCGTGTAATGTAGTCAATATAATAATCTTCAGTTATTTTAAACAGTGTTTATCGATACTTTATTTTATTTTATAGTATTTATTTGTGTCATCTGTGTCATCAAACTAACTCATGATGAGTTAGTTTGTCCTTTATTCTGCTGACCCTTGTGTAATAGCGTTAGTCTAAAGCCGAGCGTTTCAAATTCAAAGAATATGGTATTGAGTGAGTGAGTCATAGAATTGAAACGGTAAATTAGGCAAACTCGCGTCCATGCTAACGGCTAGCTCGCTCGTGAACCATGTTACTAATTATTGTTCTTTTATGCACATGTTTTTGTCATAACGTAGAAAACGTTTTGTGACTTTTATATAAATAATTGGGTTGGCTTTTGAATCGAGTCGCCTGAATTTGAAGAAACTAACAACACACTAACACTAACTAACTGGTCTAAGTGGTTGATAAATAAAGGTTTATTATTAACATTTTAGCTGCCGCAGTTGCGTTAGAATATTTAAAAAAACCACTTGAAAGTTTTGTCAAAATCAGCCATAAACACGAAAAATGACACTTTTTAGGTTATAATAGTACTATCACATTCTATTAATTCTTACAGTCGGCCAACGGGCAAGTCTAGACAGGGCAATCGTGAAGGGTGCGCGGGGCAGGCGAGGTGCGGCGCAACTGGGGCTGTCCATACACTCCACTGGGGACGCGTCAGGAGTGGCGCATTGTATTAAAACGTGTGTAGTCAATTTTTTTTAAATGAGAATTGTAATGTAATATTTAATGCATATCATGCGTTGCGACGCGTAAAGTCTTTTTCTATGTTTTTATATGGATAAACGCCATTTTAGAATTCGCTAATATTTAGGCAAGATTTAATTAGCTATTAAAATCGAGATCAAAAATGGTGGACGCAAGTTTTTCATATAAAATCAATATGGATATTATTTTTATGGTTTTCGGGGGTGCCGATTTCGAATACAACATTACGAGATCCAAGATGGCGGACGTGACTTTTTATGTTAAATCATTATGGGTATCATTTCCATGTTTATCAGCGGTGCTGATTTCGAATACATCATCTATTTCAAGACCCAAGATGGCGGACGTGACTTTTTTATATAAAATCAATATGAGTATCATCTCCATGTTTATCAGGGGTCCAATTTCAAATACAACATCTATTTCGAGATGCAGGATGGCGGACGTGACTTTTTTATGTAAAATCAATATGGGTATCATTTCCATGTTTTTCAACGGTGCCGATGTCGAATACAACATCTATTTCAAGATCCATGATGGCGGACTCGACTTTTTCTGTCCCCCCTTTCCCTCCCTCCCCCGCGCATTTTTTAAAAATAAGTTTTTTTCCCCCGTTTTTTTAAACCCTAAGAAAGTAGAAATAAAACCATTTTTTCATTCCATCTATTCGAAAAGGACGACTTGGTCCGCCTGTAAGTGCACCCAAAGGTGGTGTTTTCTATAAGAAACTTTTAGCGGGCAGTAATGAGTTTTTAATCCTCTTTATAAGTGCGCCGCAACTTTTGTACTATTATTTTGATGAGCCTATCGCCGCTCTATGCTGTTGGTTATATGTGCAGTCTTTAGTCCGTTAGTCGTCTTTTACGACACCCAAAGGAAGAAAGGGGTTGGTAGTATTACCGCCCTACGGAGAATCGTTTTTGTGACAGGTACTGTCATGTGTAGTTGTGACTTATTATTAAAATAATACTGACAACCCATCTCTTTCCTTGGGTGTCGTAAAAGGAGACTAACGGACTTAAGACTGCACATACATCCTACAGCATAGAGCGGCGGTGGGCTCATCAAAATATTTCTACCAACCCCTCTCTTCCCTTGGGTCTCGTAAAAGGCGATTAACGTACTAAAGACTGCACATACATCCTACAGCATGAGCGGCGATGGGCTCATCAAAATAATACTACCAATTCCTCTCTTTCCTTCGGTGTCGTAAAAGGCGACTAACGGACTAAAGACTGCACATACATCCTACAGCATGAGCGGCGATGGGCCGCGGGGGGCGAAGGCCCTGCCATGACAAAAGTCTAAAGAGTTAATTAGGTTAGGTAAGTATGTTGACCAAAAACGCGCGAGCCAAGCGAGCGAAGCGAGCGTACCGCGGGAGCGGCCGGCGAAACGCCAGAAACGACGTTTTTGTACATGCGACGTTTTTTATATACTCTCTCCCCTTTCGCCACCTAAATGTTGGTTACGCGGTTGTACAGTTTTACCAAAACCTCAATTGTTACATAACCTCAAAAAATAACATAACTTAATTATACTACTTGTCTGCAGCAGAGGGGGGGAGGGAGGGTTAATGGGAGAGTACTCTTCACCCTACCCCCTCCTACCCATCCCTCCCCCCAATTCAGGCGACTCTATTCAAAAGTTTTACCAAATAATTATATTTTTATTATAACTAGTTTAGTCAAGAATCAAGATATTATTCATTATTTGTACCAAAACATACAATTAAACATAAATGAATAGAAAGAAAGACGAAAAGAAAAAATACTACTAAACCACAACGAGCTTATTGTTTTTCCCATGTTTTGGGTATTTACCCGGTAAATACCCATCGGGTAAATACCCACCGCCCATCTCTAGTCGCCACAGTATAAATATAAGCTAAATCAGAAAGGAAAGCTACGTACAAACGCTCGAAACGACGCACGCCCACAGACGCACGTCTTTACATGGCCCCTAAGCGGACATTGGTGCTCTCAGTAGCGCGTGCCGCGTCAAGACGAGTGGTCACTGTTGTTTATTTGCGTTTTGCGTGCGCTGTCCGCGCGATTTTTAAAATGCCGCAAGTGTATTGCGTAGTTTACGGCTGCTTAAACTCGGCTGTATTAATTAATTAAATAAGAAGCCACAGTAAGAAGCTGTATTAATTTACAAAGAAGTAGACAAAATCAATTTTTCACACCACCTGCTCGACAACGTCAAATTATATGTCATGCAAACCTAACATAAAGTAAGTCATTATAGACCTGAGGTCTATCTAGCAGGGCAATAATATTGTACTGAGTTTCATTATCAAAATCAAAATCAAAATAAAATCAAAATATTTTTTATTCAGAAAAAATCCTTACAATTTGTTGACGGGGCTTTCCGGTTAGTAGTCAGAGACACTGGTATAGGGAATGCCTCGCTCTTCATCCATTGGTTTATGTCTAGGATTTTAGTGCACAACCTTAACGTAACCAAACTTATTAACTAGCTAGCATAACAACACAACAACAATCAAAATATTATATTCGAGTAACTTTTTGTGTGCGTGTGTATGGGTGTTAGTGTGTTTGTATTAGTGTGTGTGTGTGTGTGTGTGTGTGTGTGTGTGTGTGTGTGTGTGTATGTGTGTGTGTGATAGAGTGTGTGTGTGTGTGTGTGAGTGTGTGTGTATGATTTTTTACTATTTATGTTCCTCAAAAAAATAAAAGTTAAAATTATGATGTTGGTATTCCTTTGAACTTAATAAAATCAACTTCTGATAAATTATTCCGTTAATTACCTACTCAGTACAATACAAATATCTGGGTGTGAGCAATTGGGGTAGTATGACTCTCAGTGGGCCCTACGGTTATTACCTTGGGATCAGTTAAAAAGTAACACCCACATGAGAGTCAATCCCTGAAAGTTTAGCGAATTGTAAATCTATACCTTTCTCTGCAGAAGGTCTTCAGTCTCGTCATATGTTTTTGTCATCATCCATTTGGTCAAGGTCTGTTTGCAAACAGAGGGTTTTCAGATGGTACAACTTCAATATCCGGTTTAATTAATTATATAAAAATGGAGCTTGAGAAGTGTATTGCCTCTGGGCAAAAACGGTGCGTGTACGGGGCACATGGGCTACAGTATCTTTACGTCTCCTGTTTAGAAGCTTATGCTTAAAAGGTAAAGTTTTATGGTATTTAAGTATGGTATTTAATATATAAAGTTTTCTAATGGATAACAATGAGCTTTTGATGTAGAGAGATTCAGTTGAATACCTGTAGGGTTTGAAAAACATTAATTTGATGAGGGATCTCTGAGCTCTTGCCAGGTGTAAGAAATTAGTTTTATCAGCTCCACCCCATAATGGGATGCAATAAGTAATGACTGATTGCGCTTGAGCGATGTAGATTTTCTTTAGGAGATCCTTACTCATTATATGCCTAAGTGATTTAAAGATCCACAACAGCTTTCTGACCCTACCCGAGATTAATTCCAAATGTGGATGCCAGCTCAAAGACTGAGCTGGCATCCACATGTCAACCATGACCCCCAAGTATTTTGTAGAACTAACCTTTTGTAGACTAGGACAATTACATGGGGAGTCACAAGGGAAGCAACTATGTAATTTAATGTTGAAATCAGCGTCCGGTTGGGAGTTTATATATGGCGCAAAACAGATATAATTCGTTTTTTAACCGACTTCAAAAAAGGAGGAGGTTCTATGTTCGACGTGTATGTTTTTTTTATGTATGTCCACCGATATCTCCGTCATTTGTGAACCGATTGTAAAAATCTTTTTTTTTTTTTTAAAAAAGAGCATACTTCTGAGGTGGTCCCATTGCCACTAAGTCAGGATCTGATGATAGAATCCCAGGGAAATCGAGGGAAACCTTCAAATCTTGTAGGCACGTTCCTATGTATTTCATGTGATTTCTAAATGATCATATATTTGCTTCTTGCAGCCATCATTTGATGACATTGCTGATCTGATGATGATGAGAGACACAACTCCTCAACGATTAGGAGTTAGGGGATTATTCTTTAAATATATATTATATTATAGAAGGCTAGTTGTGTACTATCAAGTTATTCAGGTAAGCTGATGATGGAAGGCTCCTGACGGTTAAGGAGTTGTGCATTTGTACTTGCCCATATTAACTTGTATTTATTTTGGTTTATTGGCTTTACACAGTTACTGGGGTGTTTTGCACGAGAAAGGGGATAAGAAAATAACAGATTTTTTATTTTAAATAACCTTAATCGTCCCATTTCGCGCAACGCTTCTTGCTTCGAACCTCGACGAAGCCATCCTCGTCTTGGTCCAGGTGTGCGTCGTTTCGTAAAGTGGCCTTTGCCTCGGCGATAGGTTGCTGCGACCGTATTTTTGTATTGGCCGTATCAACAGCGGCGAAATCGCGGCGTCGACAGTTGACGGGCGCACACGTGATAGGCGCATGCGTCGTCACGGCCGGCAATGCAGGCAGCGGGGCGGCGGCGGCGTTGGCGGCAGGCGCGCGGGGCATAAAGACTGCGCTCGCGGCTGACAGCTGTGCCGGCGGCGTTTGGCTCGGCTCGGGTCGTATCGGAGACGGCGCTGAAATTGCTGACTTGCAGCTCGACGTAGACGTATCGAGGCAGGCCCCTCGTCGACTGTTGACATATGAGCCGGCGATCGATGACCTAGTTTTTTCACCAGCCACCTCATCGTTACTGAAGCTGGTCTTGCAAACTTGCACTGCGCTCACTTCGTCCATGTCGTCCAGCTTTTGTTGCAGGAGCAATGCTATCCAGTGCCTTTACACGATTAAGTTCTACATAGACTTGGCCTTTGGCAAAATATTTCTTGCCCTAGTCAATCACGGCTCTGTTTAAAGTGGTGACCTAGAGTTTATGCACCGTTACCGCCCAACTGAGGATTAGCGGCAGCATTCTCCGTTCAACATCCCCGTACCCTTTATTTGCTTGGAATGTTGTTGATACGGGCGCTATGGCCACTTATCCATCACTGTCTTTTACTTTTGTGGCAATAGTGTCGTCATCAAATTTTATGCACACTGAATCCGGTAACTAGCCTGATTCTATTTGATCACGGCGAAGGGCAGGCCACTTAAACTTGGACACGATCCCTATTGCCCCGTTGAATAGGACTTCAATAACAGAAATGAGGGGTTATTTGGAAAAAAAAACATTGTCAGTTTAAGTCAATTTTACAGGAGGCTTAAAAAACTCTGCACTTACTTAATACGGAAGCTAAAGAGGAATTACAACAAAGATAAAATCAATAATTCTATAAAACAACCAAGAACGCTTTGGCTAACTAACTATTAACGATATAACTCAATATAAACCTTCCAAAAGCACCAATGTAAACCTGCTTAATGTTTGCCCTAGCCCTCAAATTTCTGTTAACCTCGTCAACAAATACTTTGTAGACATAGGACAAACTTTAGCCAATGACATAAGACGAAATTCCACACTTGACAAAACTAATAGCCTAACAAGCCATGCTCAGCTTTCCTCTTTTGTGCTACTAGATACTTACCCCTCAGAGGTGGATGGTGTGCTTATGAGCTTAGACCCTGAGAGTTCACCGGGATGGGATGGAATTCCAACGCGCTTCCTAAAACTTTCTAGAGACTTCTTGGTTCCTTTAATCTGCAACCTGGCAAATTTATGCTTTAACACAGGTATTTTCCCAGATGCTCTCAAGCGTTCTATAGTTACCCCGGTTTGCAAGGGTGGAGACAGGGATGACGTAAATAATTACCGCCCTATTTCTGTGCTTATAGCCATTTCGAAAATTATTGAGAGACTACTAAACACTAGACTAATAAAATACTTAAGCAAATACAAGATTTTATCCAGCAACCAGTATGGTTTCAGAAAAGGTTTGTCAACGCAAGACGCTATCAATGATCTCATCTCCAACGTGTCAAACGCTGTCGATAGAGGTCACAAATGTTTAGTAGTCTTTCTCGACCTAAAAAAGGCTTTCGACACGGTCTCTGTCTATATCCTTGTGAACAGGCTTGAGAGTGTAGGAGTCAGGGACTCTGCCTTATCTCTTTATAGCAGCTACCTTTCTAATAGAAAACAAGCCGTAAAAATTGATAAATACCTCAGTGAGGAGGAGGATGTTGTGTTTGGAGTCCCACAGGGCAGTGTGCTTGGTCCAAAGCTCTTCTTAATATACATCAACGAATTGTGTAACCTGAGATGTGTTGAAGGAAGGATACTGTCCTACGCGGATGACACCGCAATAATTTTTACCGGCAAAACTTGAGAAAACGTGAGGGAGACTGCTGAGAGGGGGCTCGCTGGTGTTTCTAACTGGCTAAATGAAAGTCTGCTTACTTTAAATATACAAAAAAAAAACCGACTTTAAAAATAACACAAATAAGATAAAAAAAAACAATCAAAAACTCACTAAAAAGCAAAAAATAAACTTAATTTACATTAATAGATAAAAATAGCATATGTATCTACATATTCATGATTATAATATCTAAACAAACAAAACCTTACTTACTTATGTTACTTACATATAAACACGTATTTTATATTCTACAAGTACTTATACTATAACCTATTTATTATAAAATATAATTTTTTACATATTATGTGATAATTCTTGTCTAAACCTATTACTTACCTATTAATCTATTTAAAATATTAAATGTATGTGCTACCTATCTGTCTGTTTGAAGTCGGTGCCAAGCCATAGGTATGTTGCATGCAGAGTGCAGGGTGGTGCAGGCCCGCTGCGGTCGGACGCAAGGCGCGAGTGCGGGTGGGTGGGGGCGGTGCTCGCGCTGAGCGATCCAACTCCAACCCAAAGTGGCAGACACATGCGGGCAGACGTCGTTAACGGTCGCTTTGTATGCTATTCAATTTTGATGCGTTATTGTTGTTCCTGGTAGATTTCTGTAGTTTGAAAGTTCCTTACACTTGTTTTTGTTGTTGTTCTCTGTCTTTAATATTTATATTTTTTTTTTATATAATTAGGATTTCGGTTTCGTTTATGTTATTAATTAAAATTATATATTTTATACATAGGTATATAGTTTTTCTTCTGTTTGTGCTTGGCACCGACTTCAAATAGACAGATAGGTAGCACATACATTTAATATTTTAAATAGATTAATAGGTAAGTAATAGGTTTAGACAAGAATTATCACATAATATGTAAAAATTCATATTTTATAATAAATAGGTTATAGTAAAGTACTTGTAGAATATAAAATACGTGTTTATATGTAAGTAACATAAGTAAGTAAGGTTTTGTTTGTTTAGATATTATAATCATGAATATGTAGATACATATGCTATTTTTATCTATTAATGTAAATTAAGTTTATTTTTTGCTTTTTAGTGAGTTTTTGATTGCGTTTTTTTATCTTATTTGTGTTATTTTTGAAGTCGGTTTATTTTTTTTATAAAAAAATCTTTATTTTTCTCTTTTTAGTGTTAGTAATAGGTACGAATCAAGTACAAATTTCAGTCAAGTCGCCTTTACACATTCCACGCTATCGACGAGATACTAGAGGCAGCTCAATAATTAAACCGAAAACGACCACGATCTAACGTCATTCCTGCTGATGTTAATAACTGTGGGGGTATGATGTACGCACTGAAGTTGGGTATAGGCTCCAGACAAGCTCCAAAGTAATGTTAAGACGTAACATTTGAAGGGTGTTTTGGAAAAACAACCAATGTCATAAAAATATAAAAATAAGATTTTATTGTCTATGGTTAGTTTCATATTTTGCCGACAAGATCCAATATCACGTTTTAGACAAAACAACCCATGTCAGAAGATATTCAAGGAAAACAAGTGTATGGTGTAGGGAAAAACAACCAATGTCCTGAGTACTTTTGGAAGAACTGCCAATGTCAATTGATATTAGTTTTTTTCCGAAAAATTCAAGCAACACTTCACCATTCTACTTTTTTTATAAGGACTGCAAGACCAGCACTTCAACTCCGCAAATTGCGTGTTATCACAACATCTGATCAATATGACCACATCAAGGTTAAAGAAACTTTTACAGGACCTTCGCTGTATAATTCGCAGCAAACGCTACCTACCTGATGAGTTGATACTATCCACTTTATTTAGAAGGAACCACTGAAGATGTCCAGTGGGAAAATATCAAATATTACCTATCATTTAAGTTGTCTTACTTAACAAGAAAACAGAGATTTCTTCCTGCAATTTACACCAGATATGTCTCTAATGATCATATTGATGATGATGTAGAAATTGAAGATGATGACAACAGCGAAATATGTGTGGAGTAATTATTTTTATTTTGTTTAAGATAATGTGGGTATGATTGAAAATACAAGCCTTTGACTATGAAAATTAAAACTTTTCTTAGCTCCATGTCCTGATTTTAGTGGAAAACTAACAATTGTCTGTCATCTGTCAAATTTATTTTTCAGTTTTATTAAAAAGCAGGAAAACTGTAGTGCTGAAAACATATTACAAGCTATTGCATGTAACATTATCTACAATAAAACAGCAACTTTACTACTAAATGATTGATTGTATGTACTGTAAACAGTTTTTTAAGCCTCCTGTAAAATTGACTTAAACTAACAATGTTTTTTTTTCCAAATAACCCCTCATTTCTGTTATTGAAGTCCTATTCAACGGGGCAATGGGGATCGTGTCCAAGTTTAAGTGGCCTGCCCTTCGCCGTGATCAAATAGAATCAGGCTAGTTACCGGATTCAGTGTGCATAAAATTTGATGACGACACTATTGCCACAAAAGTAAAAGACAGTGATGGGTAAGTGGCCATAGCGCCCGTATCAACAACATTCCAAGCAAATAAAGGGTACGGGGATGTTGAATGGAGAATGCTGCCGCTAATCCTCAGTTGGGCGGTAACGGTGCATAAACTCTAGGTCACCACTTTAAACAGAGCCGTGATTGACTAGGGCAAGAAATATTTTGCCAAAGGCCAAGTCTATGCAGAACTTAATCGTGTAAAGGCACTGGATAGCATTGCTCCTGCAACAAAAGCTGGACGACATGGACGAAATGAGCGCAGTGCAAGTTTGCAAGACCAGCTTCAGTAAAGATGAGGTGGCTGGTGAAAAAACTAGGTCATCGATCGCCGGCTCATATGTCAACAGTCGACGAGGGGTCTGCCTCGATACGTCTACGTCGAGCTGCAAGTCAGCAATTTCAGCGCCGTCTCCGATACGACCCGAGCCGAGCCAAACGCCGCCGGCACAGCTGTCAGCCGCGAGCGCAGTCTTTATGCCCCGCGCGCCTGCCGCCAACGCCGCCGCCGCCCCGCTGCCTGCATTGCCGGCCGTGACGACGCATGCGCCTATCACGTGTGCGCCCGTCAACTGTCGACGCCGCGATTTCGCCGCTGTTGATACGGCCAATACAAAAATACGATCGCAGCAACCTATCGCCGAGGCAAAGGCCACTTTACGAAACGTCGCACACCGGACCAAGACGAGGATGGCTTCGTCGAGGTTCGAAGCAAGAAGCGTTGCGCGAAATGGGACGATTAAGGTTATTTAAAATAAAAAATCTGTTATTTTCTTATATTCTCCATCCAAATTTACAAGTCCCCCCTTTCTCGTGCAAAACACCCCAGTAACTGTGTAAAGCCAATAAACCAAAATAAATACAAGTTAATATGGGCAACTACAAATGCACAACTCCTTGTGGCTAAATACTGACAGTAAATCTGAGAACTTTATAATTCAGGTAGGACATTACAATCTATGTTTATATTATTGTCTTAGACTAATAATTTAGACTATAGTACATTAAACACATTTTAATTAACTATCCAAGTGTTATACAAGATTGTCAAACATTATAATGACAGTGTTTTGTAGGGTAGGTATTAGAAAGAAATTCTCACAAAAGTATTACCAATTACACTTTATTTAATTGAATAATAATATACAGATTGTTTACATATTATCAATATTCTATAACAAAATATTATTATTATGCTCTTTATTTAAAATATAATCTTAAGTAAAATTTTTTACAATATTTTATATAAAAACCTATTTACAATATAAAATATTATAAAAAACTTAACCTAGGTTGCTACCGGCAGCGGGGATAGACCCAAGCTATCGGTGGTTAGGGCTGCAGAGTGAGGAACCTCCTGACAATACGTGCCGTGTCAAGGAGTACTGCCTTTTGCATCTGACCCTTGACCCAACCTTTCAGCGAGAGCCTCTCTAGGTGTTGATCGAGGCTCTTCGCTATAAGGCCGTGTGCCGAAACGACTATCGGTACAATAATGGTTGAATCCACATCCCACATGACGGTAACCTCGTGAGCCAAGTCAAGGTACTTACTGAGCTTGTCCTTCTCGGCTTTCACGAGGTTCTCGTCATGAGGTATGGTGATATCAACCAATATTGCTTGGCGCTGAGATCGGTCGATCACCACGATATCAGGCTTATTAGCGGAACTAGTCCTGTCCGTGATGATAGAGCGATCCCAGTAGAGCGTTGCATGACCATTTTCGAGAACTGGCGCAGGTGCGTACTTATAGTACGGCACCTCTGATTCAACAAGGCCATATCGAAGAGCAAGTTGCTGGTGAATTATTCTGGCTACTTGGTTGTGTCTGTGCAAATACTCTCCGTTAGCAAGATGAGAACAACCGGAAATAATATGTCGGAGTGATTCTCCCGGACGGCGGCATGCCCGACAGATGTCGACCGTACCGTCCCTCATTATATATTTCCGGTAGTTATTCGTCTTGATAACTTCATCTTCAATAGCACAGACAAAACTTTCGGTTTCCCCAAAGAGGTCACCGAAACGTAGCCAGTTCACCGAGGCAGGCAAATCTACATCAGGCCCAGTTAGAGCCCGATAGTAGCGCCCGTGTAGCACCTTGCTCTTCCATATGTCCTTGCGATCGAGAGTGCTTAGCACCACTGGTTTGCGCCAGTTTTCTGTTGCCAAGGAGAGCGGCGTAAAGTGTCTATCAACTGCCACGACATCCAAATGCATCCCGCACTCACTGTTAAGGAAATAATCCCTGAGACTGCACACCTCACGGTTATGTAGGTCCTTGGCATTTAAAAAGCCGCGACCCCCACATCTCCGCGGGATGTACAGCCTCATAACAGATGAGCGCGGGTGTAACATTCTGGAAGTCGTGAGCATTTGACGGACTCTTCTATCCAAGGCGTCCAATTCGGTCTGAGTCCATCTTAGTATGCCAAAGGAGTATGTGAGTAGAGGCATAACCCAGCCATTAAAAGCACGCGTCTTATTGCCACCCGATAAAAGACTGTTAAGTACTTTTCTTAGGCGGCAAAAGAATCGCTCCCGTAATGACTGTTTTATGTCCCCATCCACAACACCCCAAGACTGTGACATACCAAGATATTTATATGTTTCAACTTCGGAGAGAGATCTGAAGTTTATCGTTTCGGAGAGTTGTAAATTGGTTGAATTTACTACTCTCCCACGCTGTACATGCATAACCGCACACTTATCCACACCAAACTCAATCTTGATGGCACTGCTGAAAGTCTCAGTAATTTTCAGCAGTTTCACCAAGTCTTAGCGGTTTGGTGCGAATAACTTGAGGTCATCCATGTACAACAAGTGCGATATAACTTCACCCCCTCTCCGCAGTTGACAGCCTAACTTTGAATTTCTCAACAAAGTACTGAGAGAATTCAAAGCTAGGCAAAACCATAAAGGACTCAGACTGTCGCCCTGGAATATGCCACGCTCTATCCTTATAAGATCCTGCGTGGCAGAAACACTATCTCGACATCCTGGTTGACTCAAGACCGTGGTCCACTGCCGCATACATGATATCAAAATTGATTTTAAAGTTATATCAATTTTATATAACTCTAAAATCCTCACCAACCATGAATGCGGCACCGAATCATAGGCCTTCTTATAGTCAATCCAGGCTGTAGAGAGAGTCCCTCTGCCACGCCGGACCTTCTGGCATATGGTCATGTCAATGAGGAGAAGCTCCTTAGTACCACGGGACCCAACCCTACATCCATTCTGAGTCATGTCCAAAATATTGTTTGCAACAATGTGCGTATTAATTTTTGTTCTCAGAATGGATGTAAGGAGCTTGTATAAAGTAGGTAAGCACGTGATGGGTCTATAATTTTTCGGTTCCGTGGTACTACCTGATTTATGGAGCAGAAAAGTGACACCAGTAGTCAACAAACTTGGGAGTGAGCCGAGCTCTATGGCTCCTTGGAATTGTGTTGCCAGTAACTCGTGTGAACATCGAAACCATTTGATCCAGAAGTTGTGCAATTCGTCCGGTCCTGGGCATTTCCAATTTTGGGCCGTACGGATTGCACAACTTACGTCAGCTGTACTTATATTTATAGGCTGCATGGTCTTTTACGCACGCATAGACTTTTTGCTTCAGAAAGTCAATACGTTCCGTCACACAAGCCATATAGTTTTCCGGACGAACATCAGTCCCAACAAAGGCTTGTGTGACGAATCGCATGACGCGAGGTCGATTATTGCCATTTCTGAAGCAAATTAGCTTTGCAATGAGTGTCCTGAACTTATTAATACGCCCCTCGATCCTCAATTGCCAAGCAGGGGCAGTCCCGGTTCGCCGCGGTACTCGGTCAGAATCCTGGAATTTGACACGAGCAACGCGACACACCGTGATGGCCCCACAATAAAGGATCGAGTGGGAATCAATTAAACTTTCACTGGTTCCAAGATAAGGAACCAGTAAATCGTTCAAGGCACTCATTAACGCCAAATTATGTCTATTCGTGGGCAAACAAGGTATACGCGGCCTAGAGTTACGCGTGTCACGATACTGTAGAATAGCATCGTTCAAAGCGCTCCTCATTTGCTCATTCGCCTGTGTACTTACATTCGTATTTATGAAATCTTCATCGTCGGGTACCGGATCTACTCGCGCCACCAAAACCGGCGTCACGGCCGGTAATTGTGGGGCAGGGCGATCCTGCACCGAAGAAGAAGCCACACAAATACGTTGTGACTCCAGGGGTAGCCGATCAAGTGCTGACTGATCCAGCAAGTTGTTACGCTGGATCACCTGCACTTGATCCGACAATCGTTGGGCAGACACGTCTATGGTCGGTTCTAGGGCCTGAAACAAAGACAGCATCCTAACACGATACGCAGTAAGGTTGTTCTGCTTCCTCCTCCCTCTGTTGCCCTGTAGTAGGCGCGCATGCAGTTCTCATTTATTTGTTGAGTCCATCGCATGCGGCGCACTACACCACCGGTAGCGGGGGTCGTACGCGGGGCAGATTGCCCCACTGATCCCAAGCGTGCCGGCAGCGGTGGTCGTCCACGTCGCGCAGGTCGTTGTGGCGGCGGGGACGGCGGCGATCGCCCGCTCGCACTGCTCGACTCGTCTCTGGTAAAATCATCAGACGAGGAGCTTACGGTCGGCGGAGCGGGCGATGATGGAGGGCGTGCGCTTCGTCTTGCTCTTCGTAGTATCATACTTTCATTTTTATTTTAGTACATTATGTTTATTGTTTCAGGTCCGTGATTGTATGTTTGATCAATTTTTGTATGGCATATTGTGTTGACATACGTCACCATTCTTCAATTTTGTTATTGTTGATTTTCTCATTTTTAAATTATTGTGGTAGTTATATTTATATGTTTTTGATATATTTTTAGCTGCTTTTCTCGATAAATAAGTTTATAAACTGTTGTAATTTGTCAAAAGACTTGTTACAAAATAAAATAAAATACTTGAAATAAAAATGATGTGACAGGTGACAAGAGCTTTTTATTATTATTATTATTATTACATTCTATTATTAAATTTATTGGTACAATGTATCTTGTATATCTTTTAACACTTTTCTAACTTCACAATACACATTATCAAATATGCTTTGAGCTACATATTGAGCACTGATTTCAGGTTCACATTGTTTTTGTTCTTTTAAAGTTTGTGTATCGTACACTTCAATTTTGATTATTTTTGTAGATTTTTTGGATGGTTTCTTCATGCTCGTGTAGAAACCAACTTTGTTTTGTCTCTTTATATGTCTTATGGGACCGATAACATCCTCGCCTTGGTTTTCTAACTCATGGCCGCGACTTAAGTCAAACGGTTGGTTGGAGATGAATGGAAAAAGATCTTCAGTGTCCTGAAACAGAAACATTATGCATTAATACCAATAATCCGGGTGAGTACACAACTGTTTTTTACCGTTTTACTCTGGACTGAATATATAATACTTACCGACATTGCTTATATCCTTGAAAGCACACGACCACTCGCTACCATATTTAAAAAAAAATAACGAGTTTTCTACGAAATTTTAACAGAATTAAAATTATATTGTGTACAAACCATATCTCGTATTCTAAAAGTAGTAAAGTTTAGAATTGAAAGTTTTACGTAGGGTGTTGGAATATACGAAAATACTCTATTCAATTGATTATACTATACGATTACTTTGTGTAACATCCCTATTTTATATTAGTCACTCAAACGACTTTTCATTATAAAACTGTTGTGCCAACGGAGCGACATTTACTTTAATAAAAGCATTCGTTCAGACAACTACGAAGTTTAACTTTGCCGTCACTGCGTCCCTGCCAACAGGTCATGGGCCCAGGGACCATAATTTTCAAAAGTAATTTTTATAAGTCAATTTTAATAGTAAATTCATATTTAAATAACCAGTGCTGTACGTGAGTGATGAAGAAATACCAAACAGCCTCGATTAAAATTGGTTGAAACGGAACCTGATTACTAAAGGTACGAGTGTTGAGTTTTTGGGCTATGTCTTTTTGAATTTTGCAAAAGGGTCAGCCACGGCTAAATCAATCTTGACAAAATTTATGTAAGAAGAAGCTTGGCGACTCAGTGAGCATTACGTAAGCAATTAATTCACCTAAAATTGCAACCGATGTCAGTTATTCCAACATTTCACGAGTTTTGATAACAGAATTACTCACCCTACCCTCATAATATGGCGGTGGGATCACGGCGCTGTAAAAGCTAGGAGAGGAACATCATAGCCTAGCATTCGTAAAATTCGTCTGCTAGATCATGAAGTTAAGTTGGAGACCAAAATATCAACCGAATTTAAAGTTTCGCATACCAATACAGAGAAGTTTTCTATGCGTAATAATTATGGACCGGACAAGATGAATAAAAATGTGTACCATCAATCTTCAAGAAGAAAACAATATTGTGGAAATTCAACGCACAAAATTACGAAACTGTACTGCGAGCATGTGGCCGTAGAAATCGCATCAAAGTCAAAGTCAAAGTCAAATTATTTATTCAATGTAAACCTTTACAGGCACTTATTGACGTCAATACTAATAATAATAAAAAAACAGTTAACTAACTTATAGTTAAGACTTAATAACTAATCTAACGAGCTATTATAGTCTGTGCCAGACAAATGCGCATTGCTACCCCCAGTACCACTGCACGCCGAAACAGAATCGCGTCGAACCGAAATATAAGCCGTGGTCATATGTGAGGTCTAGTGAATACTTACATTCATTTGTACTCAATTTTTTACCACGTTAACTACAGTAAAATACAAAAAGTAATGTGTAAAATTGGGAAGTCTGACGCGCGCTTCTCCTGGGAATGGATGTAGAGTCCCAGAGTACTGGAGTTCACAGATACAAGAGTACCTGAGTACTCAAGTTTCGGTGAGCGAAACGCCCAGAGGCAGCGCCTCCCAAGAGGCGCTCTTGTTCTGGCGTTTCGCTTATTCAGAAACTCGAGTACTCAGGTACTCTTGTATCTGTGAACTCCAGTACTCTGGGACTCTAGATCCATTCCCAGGGAAACGTGCGCCAGACTTCCCAATTTTATACTACTATAACTCTGTTTCTTTGTAGTGACTTACCATACAATACATAAAACCAAATTCAACAACACACAACTTACCAAAACTGCTGCGCAATCGGATGAATGGTAATTATAGGATATTGGACAAACAAATCTATCATAAAATAAATCATTTAATTTTACAAAGAGTAACATTTTAGTATAGATTGAAGACAAGACATTTTTTTTAACTATTAAATTTTTTTTATACCTAATCTTATTACAACAACTTTTCACGTAGATAATGGAACAAAATGGCTGTATTATTCATAATACATCTGATTGCGTAAAAAAATCGATGAAAGATTTTTCTTTCTTCTATTTTTTGACGCATTCAGGTAGGCGAGCCGGTTCCTTGCACGAGTGCCTTTCCTCCGGCCACACGGTCTTCTCGATCCAGCAACGGTAGTACTCGATGTTGGTGTAGACGCCCGCTAAGTTGGCCTCAGCGCAATCGATGCCGAAGCTGAAAATTCCCACCACATGGTGTATGAAAGCGTTGCTGGCCATCGGCATAGTTTTTCTTATTTGCAGAGTGCCGCCAGAATCACCCTTTAAAAGAAATGAGAACGTAGTGTTTAGAAAAGGAACAGCGCTTGCAGACTTCTTGGCGGGAAAATGTGTTTTGTCGAATATCAATGTGAAATAATGGTGGACTATTAAGAGGAAACTCTACGTGGAAGTGACATGCAAAAATCTCATACGAAACACAGCAAACGACATTTCGTAGTCCCCTGTTTCCTCTTTCAGAAATGGACCAATTTTAATTTTTTTTCAGTGTCGGATAAAGAAAGAGATTTTCTACGTCTGTATGCTTAATTTTTTTGCATTAAGTAATTTATTTAACAATCAAGAGCCTTCAAAATTTTGCGAAATCACTCCGTTTTAAGGCGTCTTCAGAAACATTAAGTAACCGGTTTAAAAAACTAAACATACAGACATAGAAAATCTCTTTCTTTAACCGATGCTGAAAAAGTAATAAAAATTAGTCCAGTTCTGAAGGAGAAAACAGGGGACTACGAAACGTCGTTTTACTGTGTTTCTTATGAGAATTTTGAATGACACTTCGACGTAGTATTTTCTCAAAACCGTTAAGTGTTCGTGAACGAGCATGAGTGTTGGCAACTTCGACAACATATAAAACTATGTGGATGGACTACTTCTTAGGACAAGTACTGTTTAGTAGCATAATTTAAATTTAGTAAAATGCCCGTATTGGAAATATTTCGTTTTGAGAATACATAGGTAGTCAATATTATCGTGGTGGTAGGGATAGTTCAAAGTTTACTAAACCTGACCTGGAGTCATAGCCTATCTTTAAATGTCAGAAGAAAATAATAAATTTATTAGTAGTAGATTTTAGAGTCAATAGTAAATTTATTTTCCTGAGGTGGGAACTAAAACCTAGTTCGCACTATACCATTCAAAGAGTTTAACTGTTAACGTTGATTATAATAATTTGTTGATGTTCGGAACCTATAATAATATTCTAATACTACTATATTAAAATTGTTATTATGAAATTAAATAGGTTTGAATAGGTTTAACTATCTGCTCTAAACAACATAGAGTTAGGTATCATAAATTGAGTAAGTTCAAATAGTCATTACTTATTAAAATTGGTATAAAACGCACTTAGTTGTCTTTTTTCGATACTCGTGGATAGGAATCGTATACAGATACTACTACTCACTACAATTGCTCTGTTCTGTATTCATCACATGTACCATGGATGTAAGTAAAACGTTTTTATTTTTTATTTTCTGAGTGAATGTTCTGATTTATTCTGACTTCAGACTAACGTATTATGATGTGCATAAAACTGAAGTGATGCCTTACACAAATATGTACTGGTTGTGACAGATTGCTCGTCCTACATTCAATGAAGACGATGTGGTGTTTCAAGAAAACACGTATAAACATTATATTACCTACAGTCGGACGACGATGAACTTCCTTCGTTGCGGAAGAAAGAATCAATCGACGAATTCTTTGAACCACCAAAGAAGAAGCCGAAGACAATAGATCTTCAATAGATGGACGTTGTTCCGGGAGAGATTCGACATCTTACGTGTCAACCAACACCGACGACGGAGCAAGTGCAACACATCTCATTAAGATTGAGGTGTATGATTTAACGAAGATTGAAAACATTGATCAATCGGACCATTGGAAGCATGCAGATGTTCGTGTGAAATATTACACGAAGTCAACCAATGACGATCATCACAAGAAAAACTCGTCAGCTTATTTACAACATAACAAAGGAAATATCCAATTATCTGAACTGTCCGAAGTACCCTTACAGTAACAAAGATAAAAAATACCACACCTAAATCCATGGTATTTGTGATATTGCAGAACGGAGCACTTTCTTGTGTCATGTCTTATTTACGAATAAATCAGATTGGTTTGTGAGTAGGTATATAAAATAAATATTTTGTTAAAACATTTACTTGTTTTTATTTATTTCAAAGGTTTTAATGAAAATGCCAAGGTAAAATTCAACATATTTATCAATAATTTCTCAAAACCTTATATAGGTTTTACATGTTATTGAATCAATAAAAAAGATTTAAACATATGTTTTATCAACACATCGTACGTCACCAGTGGTAGTAACGGACATTATTGCTATATTAAAAATTTATCACGATGGCGCGGTTCACATTTGTGATAGTTGTCTGCTTTATTTTGCTACAAGCAATGCGAGATAAATAACCACCAAAAACATTATTGTGCTCATATTAGTACAATACTACCAAGATTTGTTAGGATCACCAGAACAAGAGGCAATAGGTTTAAAACCGATTCGAATTCAGCGTAAAAAATAAAAAGAACCATCTTTTTCTTTTCAAATTTATCAAAATATAACTTATTATTAAGAACATTTTAGCTGGGACGCTATGTCAAAGTTTACCGAAGTCGAAATCGAGTTATTGACAGATTTTGATAAAATAGCCTTTATGAAAGCTTTTTTTTTCTATTATGACTCGTCATAGTGACTGCATCCTGCCTGATGGTAAGCAGCCGATGCAGTCATGCAGCATAATGAGAGCGCTCCCCACCGTGGAATAAGCACGATAACGAGCGCACCCATTCATGACGGCCTGCATAAATGCCGTTTCACGCCCCGCTTAAAAGACCCGGGACTGTAGGAGCTGGGAAACACATGCGCCGGCAAAGAACTACAAAGCCGAATGGTTTTACAGAGGAACGTCTTGCCAATTTTTTTGGTACGAGTACTGATAGTCTGTACAGTATGATGGTGCTAAGACCAGCACGTGTAGTCCGGGAGAGGAAAGGAGAGGGCGGGATAAGATAAAAATTTCTTCAGAACACTCTCCGTAGTAATTCCGGTAGAAGACACTGAGAGAAACAATGTCTCTACGCAGCTGGAGGTCCTCAAGGGAGGCTGTAGCCTCAGCATCTCCAATAATGCGTACCGCTCGCCTTTGCAGTCTATCAAGTGCATCGAGAAGGTATTTAGTGGAGCCGTCCTATAAACGGGAACATACTCGATCGCACCTGAGTTTTGTACAGCAAACAGTGCTGCTCGGGAGTGAAAAACCGCCTCACCTTATTGAGAAAACCCAACTTCCGGGAGGCAGTTAAAATAGCACTCTCGATGTAGAATTTCGGATTCAGTTCCTGGCCGATGTCCATGCCAAGAATGCTGCGGTTCACCGAAATGGGTAACGGAGAGTTCTGAAGAGAGGGAGGAGTAAGGAAGATAGTTACCTTGGACGAGAATGCACAAACCTGGGTTTTGCTAGCATTAAACTAGACCAGGTTTTTAGATCCCCACTTAGAGACACGATCGAGAGTTAGGTTCAGTTTGGCAACCAATTTTTGCCTTTTCACCATGATATCAGCTTGCTTTGCCGCAGGATGTCCCAGGTACCGCTCATGCACCGTACTGTCATACGCATAACAATGAATATTGCCCAAGGACAACATGTCATTAATATACAGAAGAAATAGAGTAGATGAGAGCACAGAACCCTGCGGCACTCCGGAATTGACTTTGTTGAACGCGGAGGAACTACCCTCACAAAGGACACAAATTCTCCGCCCTTCTAGAAAGTCTGCAACCCGGTCGCACAAACGGGGCGGCACACCGAAGGCCGGCAACTTGGAAAGAAGGGAACGATGCCATACTCTATCGAAAGCTTTGGCGATATCAAGGCTAACTGCCAGGGATTCGCCATGCTTGTCCATTGCTTTACTCCACGCGTGAGAAACGTGCGCTAGAAGATCATCCGTTTATCGCTTTGGTCTGAACCCATACTGGCGATCATGGAGCAGCGAGTGATCCTCTAGGTAGTGAGTGAGCTGGGAATTAATTATCCGCTTAAACACCTTGCACAGCACAGAAGTTACAGCGATGGCTCGATAGTTAGCGGGATCCGAGCGATCCCTTTTTTGGGGAGGGTTGTATGTTCGCCTCCTTCTAAGACACCGGCACAATACCAGTATCGTAAGACTCCCTAAACAATCGTGTCAATACAGAAAACAACTCAGCCGCGCATCTGAGCAGCACAATCACCGGAACACCATCCGGCCCGCTAGCCTTCCGCACGTCGAGCGACCGCAGCACGGCACGTACATCACACTGCCTGATACAAATATCAGGAATGGTGTTCCCACAATGTGCTCTAATATGTGGAGCGGCGCCACAATCGTCCAGCTGGTATCAGAGGTGGCGTGTCTCAATGCAGTAATCGTTACGCTAAAGCCAATAATCCCTATAAGGATAATTATAAAGCAGATGATCCTATTTCTTATCTAACATATTTGGATGCTAATAATTTGTATGGGTGGGCAATGTCTCAGTATTTACCTATTTCTTAATTTGAATGGGCCAATGTTGATTTTAATTTTAATGTTCCTATCACTTCAGAGTTTGGTTACATTTTAGAAGTAGATTTGGAATATGCTGATAGCCATCATGATAATCATTCCGATTTCCCATTATGTCCTGAAAATATTTGTATTGGTCGTTCTAAGGAACGAAAGCTTGTCCCAAATTTAAATAATAAGGAAAAATATATTATACATTATAAAAATCTCTTACAAAGCTTAGAGTTGGGTTTAAAAGTTACGAAAGTTTCTCATATTCAAACAAAGTGCCTGCCTGGTTAAAAAAATATATAGATTTATACACGCAGTTGTGTACATTAGCAAAATCTGATTTTGAAAAAGATTTTTACAAGTTAATAAATAATTCAATTTTTGGAAAGATCATGTAAAATATCGAAAAAAGAATAAACGTTAAACTATTCACTCACTGGGAAAATCGGGGTAAAAGAAAAGGTGCGTGAAAACTGATTGCCAAATATTTCATAGTTTATCATTTTTCTGTGAGAGTTTAGTAGCAGTTCAATTACAAAGGATTAAACTTTTTTACAATAAACCCATATTTTTAGGTTTTTGTATATTAGATTTATCAAAAATTTTGATATATTATTTCCATTACAAATACATGAAGTGGAAAGATTAAAATTGTTGTATACGGACACTTACAGCTTAGTTTAATAATTTTTTTTTGCAGATTTTAATAAATAAATTCGATTTAATATATGTAATTATTTTGACACATCCGATTACGCACAAAACAATATTTATAATTTTCATTTATTAAATAAAGAATAGGTTATTTTAAAGATGAACACAATGGTCAAGTTTTTCTGAATTTTTCGGTTTACGCTTAAAAATGTATGCTATGCAAGTGGAGAATAAAACAATAACTAAAGCCAAAAGTGTAGACAAATGTGTAACTAGACAATTAAAATTAGATAATTATAAAAGTTGTTTGTATAAAAAAAATGTAGAACTTGCTGAAATGTATCGTTTTAGATCAGTTAAGCATTTGCTTTTTACTCAAAAGACAAATGAAATTTGTTTGTCTTACAATGATACCAAGAGATACATTAAACCAAATTCCACTGACACATGCGGTCATTATAAATTGCGGTAAATAAAATGTTAAAAACTATTTTTTATTATTTAAGTTATATTGTATTCGATATTTTTATTCTTTGTGGTGAATATTGTCTTGTGTATTTGTATTTTAAGCTTAGATGTATGCCTCTTAGTGACTTTGTTGAAATGTTTAATAAAGATAATGTACATTAAATAATGTTGTGTTGATAAAACATTATGTTTAAGTCTTTTTTATTAATTCAATTACGTGTAATTGTAACCTATTTCAGTTATAATAATGATCTGTTGATAAAACATATGTTTAAGTCTTTTTTATTGATTCAATAACATGTAATTATAACCTATTTAAGTTTTTGGGAAATTTTTAATAAATAATATGTTGAAATTTACCTTAATATTTTCTTTAAAACATTTGAAATGAATAAAAGCAAGTAAATGTTTTAACAAAATATTTATTTTATATACCTACTCACAAACCAATCTGATTTATTCGTAAATAAGACATGACACAAGAAAGTGCTTCGTTCTGCAATATCACAAATACCATGGATTTAGGTGTGGTATTTTTTATCTTTGTTACTGTAAGGGTACTTCGGACAGTTCAGATAATTGGATATTTCCTTTGTTATGTTGTAAATAAGCTGACGAGTTTTTCTTGTGATGATCGTCATTGGTTGACTTCGTGTAATATTTCACACGAACATCTGCATGCTTCCAATGGTCCGATTGATCAATGTTTTCAATCTTCGTTAAATCATACACCTCAATCTTAATGAGATGTGTTGCACTTGCTCCGTCGTCGGTGTTGGTTGACACGTAAGATGTCGAATCTCTCCCGGAACAACGTCCATCTATTGAAGATCTATTGTCTTCGGCTTCTTCTTTGGTGGTTCAAAGAATTCGTCGATTGATTCTTTCTTCCGCAACGAAGGAAGTTCATCGTCGTCCGACTGTAGGTAATATAATGTTTATACGTGTTTTCTTGAAACACCACATCGTCTTCATTGAATGTAGGACGAGCAATCTGTCACAACCAGTACATATTTGTGTAAGGCATCACTTCAGTTTTATGCACATCATAATACGTTAGTCTGAAGTCAGAATAAATCAGAACATTTACTCAGAAAATAAAACATAAAAACGTTTTACTTACATCCATGGTACATGTGATGAATACAGAACAGAGCAATTGTAGTGAGTAGTAGTATCTGTATACGATTCCTATCCACGAGTATCGAAAATAGACAACTAAGTGCATTTTATAGCAATTTTAATAAGTAATGACTAGTTGAACTTACTCAACTTATGATATATACTTTCGAAACAATTCCAATTTTAATGAACAATGTGTTTTTCTCAATCACGAATTAAAACAAGTTCGATAGCTATTTTAAAAAAGCAAATCAACCCGTTTCAAATACAAGTAAATGGAATTTATCTAATTTTAATGAACATTGTTATTAAAGTACACTCTTAACATTAAGTTAATAAGTTTGTGTGTATTATAATAGCAGAATAGAAGATTTCACGCATACAGAATGGCCATGATTACAATTTACTCACTAACCGCCTCTGTGGTTAAGTGGTTAGGATCACCCCGGTCTCAGACTCAGGGACCCGGTTTCGATTCCCAGCAGGGGTTGTACATGTACGTACTCGGTTTGGTAGTTGGTAGGACTTCAAAAATCCGTCTGGCTAGCTACCCCCATTTTATCTAAGTCTGTCGCCACCAGTGCCTTAGTAGTGAGGATTCCAGGTGAAGGTGAGATGAAGACAAGAGGTCGTGGCATTCAAGATAGCTTTTGTCGTATCTTAATAGAATAGAAATTCAGTACAATTTCCATAACTTTACAGAGTATGGAGGTGATTGCAATTAGTCTGTTGTTGGTAGTCGGCATGATCGCCCTTCTTGGGCACTGGCTGCACGTTTGCAAGCTTCCAGGACTGAGGAACCGCTCTAGTAAGAAGAGAAGGGTGGCCTGTGCCACCAGACGCGTTAGAACAGGAGACAATTCAGGCGCACAGACCCTAAGTAGAATGGCTGGAATCCCGTCCGGGCCGCTGCTCTTATTCACTTGTTTAAGAGGTTATAAAGAGAAGGCCTCACGGTTAGAGAAGAGAAATGTGTTATTTTCGCTAAGGAAGTTAGATATTTAGGTTTCGTAATATCTAAGCAGGGAATTCAAACCGATAAAGAAAAAGTAGTGTCAATAGTGGAAGCGCCTTGTCCTACAAATATTACCGAACTGAAATCTTTTATCGGAATGGTAAATTTTTATTCTAAATTCATAAAAAATTGTTCTTTTGTACTTTCGCCATTATATGATTTATTAAAACAAAATGTTGCTTAGGTATGGTCGGACAACCAGGAAAAAGCATTTAATAAAATAAAGAAATGCTTATCTAGTTGTCCCGTTCTCATGCATTACGATGATAGGTTGCCACTGATTTTATCGTGTGACGCGAGCGCGCGCGGGCTGGGGGCCGTGCTGACCGCAGCGCACGGCGGCGGGCGAGCGGCCGGTGTCGTACGCGTCGCGCACGCTCTCGGCCGCCGAGGCCAACTATAGCCAGATACAGCGCGAAGCGCTGGCCATTGTGTTTGGTGTTAAAAAATTTCATTCCTATGTGTACGGGCGACGATTTGTATTGCGAACCGATCACCAACCGTTAGTAAGTATTTTTGGTTCAAAGAAGGATTTACCGCACACGGCAGCAGGCCGTTTGATTCGGTGGGCTATACTACTATCGGGGTATACCTACGACATAGAATATGTCAGATCGTCATTAAATAATGCCGATGCTTTGTCGAGATTGCCATTAAATACAGAGGGACACCAAACGGAAGACAATGTGTTTATTCAGTTCGTTGAAAATAATTTTCCAATTAACTCTAAAGAAATTGCGAGTAAAATTAAAGCAGATAAAATTCTTTCTAAAGTAATCGTATATGTTAGAAATGGCTGGCCGGCGTCGGGATTACGCGAGGTGGACTCTGAGACCGCTGCGTATTACAAGCGCCGCGACGAGCTGTACTTAGAGGGCGGGTGCGTCATGTGGGGGTGCCGCGTTGTGGTGCCGGAGGAGCTGCGCAGGCGCGTGTTGTCCGAGTTGCACGCAGCGCATTTAGGCGTCGTTAAATGTAATGGCGGCACTTCACTTGGCTTAGCGTGTTCGTGTAGCGATATCGTTGTGTTTGCCCAAATATTCTGTCACTTTATTTGACGTCAAACAAGTCATCCACACATGGACTATACGGGCAAACAACGCAAATATTCACAATATTTGCTAGAGATGGGTAGGTCCGCTGTTATTAGGGAGTTGTATCCGGACGTACATCCAGCTCTGGTGACATGCATCCAGATACCGTGTCCGTCGGACCCATATTGGTCCGGTTGACTAATCATCGACCGTGATCCGCCCGAGTCGGGATGGATGCAGATTGTTTAGGACTAAGTATATAGGACTAGGTATAGGTAACGTAACGAATTTACACACACTCATCCTCCTACCAAATGTCAAATTACATCACCAATTTTCAGTTCCATCTCCCAGACATAGTGTTCAATATCAATTGAGGAATTTTAACAGAATTAGGTAGGAGGTTGATGTATAGTTGTCTGTGCATACTTAAGAGTGGAATTCAATAAACGTGGCAAAACGTAATAGCAACTATGTATGCAAATTTTATAAGGAGTTTTCCTTTCAGTCTTTGATAGCTAATTTTTTTTTTTAAATGTAATTATGTAACGGGACGAGCAGATCGCGCATCTGATGGCAAGCGCCACGTCCGTCTATAAACAGCTGCAGTATCAAACAGTAACCAATTATTCGTATAACGCGTGTTGCGTGACGAAATTTGATTTAAAGCGTATCAACCGTTGACGTTGAAATGAAGGGAATCAACCGTGTGACCCCGGTCCGCCCGCCGCCCACCGCACCGCGCCATCCCGTACGATCCGCTATCCGTTCGTGATACAGTTCCGCTGATCCGTATCCACCTGGCCGTTGCACAGACTGGTATTTGGTCGTAAAAGTTGTCCAAAATTTGGTTACCATAATGGCTGACTAATAATGTTTTATTTCAGCTTTAGCTTGGAAGAGGCAAAAACAGACAAACGTAATATATACAAGCATTTATTCATCATTTTCTAGTAACAAATTTAGAACATCACCCGAAAGTGGGAGTTTTTTATTCTTCTTCTTCCTCATGCCAGTCAGAACAGGGTCAGAGGTTAAAATGAGCCTGTTTAAAACATCTGAGTTGTAGGCTACCCGTGAAAACTTTTGGGCGTAATTAAATCGGAATAATCGAATATGTTTGTTGTGGGCTTCTGCTCTTTTTAGGACAGTTATCCAATGGGAAGAATGGCTTATCACTTCAGCCCCATGACGCAATACTTTATGTTATGTCGGAGACATCTGGTAAGACACCACGTTTATTATCACCTACCTGCTTTCGGCACTGATATGCATCCATTAAGCCACTCGGCATTGTTTTTTAGGAATCTGGCCCTTGTGATGCAAGCAGATGACCATTTTTGTTTATATTGGTGCCTGATGATAGACAGTTTATGCTTTACATTCGCAATATTTTGGTAATTTTCTGCATATCGACTGAGTAAATCTCGAACTTTTCATTAAAAGTTGAGGTATTAGAGCGTTCCATTATATTAAACAAATAATTTCTAGTGAAAATCCCTATCCCAGAAGGACCTATAACAAAAATACACAAAATATAAGTAAAACTTCATTTACTGAATATCGAATGAGCTCACGGTAAAAAAAACACCAAAAATAGAGTGGTACTTTGGGGTGGCTGTTTTGTGCTTATTTATATCCTTTATGCTCTACTCTATAACGAGCAATTGCTATTTTGGCTTAGAAATTATAAGAAATATATTAAAATTCCCTTTGATCTTCCAAAATAATTTTTTTGCAGTTTTTTTGTGCTTACTTCTCAAGGAAAAATGAAATGCCAAATAAAGCTGGTTGTGTACAATCCATAGTGAAAACCTACACTAAACCGTTCATTCACAAAATAGCAAATATTTACAAACAATGTAATTTGAGCGCGTCGAACAATCACACGAACACTGCAGGCGAACGGTAACTTCCGACTAAGCCCACGGCGCTCTGGATGGCGCAATTAAGTGCTTTGTGTTTTTGCTATTGTTTGGAGCGGTTATACTAGTTTTTGAAACAATGATTTAAGACGGGGTAGAACTAATATGATTTTGCCAACTTTTAGGACCAAATACCAGTCTGTGCGTTGGCTGTACATCCATCATTCACGCGTGTGATGCAGGTCCGCGGATTCGTATCCAACCGGATCTACCCATCTCTAATTTGCTTGTTCACAACAATCACAATAATCACAACACAAACAAATTGAATGCAACAGCTAATCGTAGTGATTAAATCCTCTTTGGCAGCAGCGACAACAGTGATGGATGTGGCAATGGCATCAGCTTATTACATTTACCTGAATGCGGCTTACCAACACCTGTTTAATCTACAGAAGTACAAAATTAAAAATAGACGGTTGCTGGCAAGGCGCTGGTGGATGTTGACAATTCACAAAAAACGAACTAAGTAAGTACCTACTGCGTCTGTCTAGCGTTGTCATGCACACACGGCACCACACGGCGTCAGGTCAACCTTCCCAAAACTGTCAAATTTCTACAATCAATTTAGTTAGGTTCAGGAGGAATCAGGATTAATATTAATTGGAGAAATTTGACAGTTTAAGGTAGGTTGATCTGATACCGTATTACTTTATGATTACTAATGATAACATTGTCATTTCTAGGGAAAGTATGGAGAAGCAACTTCAAGAAATGTTGGCAGAACCATCGAATGAATTCCATAATTTCTGCAGAATGTCATCTACAGATTTTGAGCTCATTTTACAAAAAGTTGGTCCAATAATTTCAAAGAAAGATACTAAATGGAGAGATAGTATACCTTCTAAAGTTAGACTGGCTGTAACTTTGCGTTTTCTGGCAACTGGAGATAGTTACAGGAGCCTACATTATCTCTTCAAAATATCGAGTCAGATTATTTCTAAAATTGTACAAGAAGTCTGTGCTGCTTTATGGAAGGTTCTTATTAAGGATTATGTTAAGGTATGAAAATAAACTTTTATATTATAAATCAAATCATCTTTATGTACTTCAATTCACAAGTAAACATAGTATGCATAGTAAGTATTAGTTACAAATCAACTAAAAGTAGCAGTAGCATTTTTATTTTTTTCTAAAGATAAGTAAATTATTCATTTCTGATGCTTGTCCAGCATCAGAAATGAATAATTTACTTATCTTTAGAAAAAAATATTACAAATCAACTAAAAGTAACAGTAGGATTTTTATTTTTTTTTAAAGATAAGAAATTTATTCATGTCTGATGCTGGACTTTTATACATAGTCATGTTGTTAGCAATATTTTGCTGCGCAGGAGATGTGACCTGCAAAGAGTATCCTGGCATCTCAGCATCTGTATAGGAAACTGCCACTGGGGATGTCGTAACTTGTGGGGTATCATCCTGTTCAATTTGAAATGAAGGTGATGGTGTGTAAGACACTAATGATGATGAAGAAGTTCGTCTACGACGTTCATGGCATTCGTTGTAAAATAACTCATTTATTTTAATCATCATTAGGTCCCTGCGGTCTTCGGAAAGTTTACGCATTTTTTTTGCAATAAGTTTTCCAAAAATGCAACATTCATCCTCTTCTTTAATAAGGTGCTGCTGAGATACGGCTTGTAGAATATTGAAGGCCTGATCCATTTGTTTTTTTGTTTGCTGTAGCTCAGGAGGGTTATACTGCCTCCTCTTCGACGTTGTGGATGTTTGTTGTGAGACTGAAGGTCCTTGATTTAAAGAATTATTTTGTGTTGTTGCATGCGAGGAGTTTTCATTCTGATTTAATGCATCAGTTTCGCTAATAGTATTTGTACTGCCTGTATCATGTTGAGCATTATTGGAGTCTGCTACATTCTGATTTTGGTCTGCTCGGTCTGCTACATCCTGAAAATTAAAATCAAATGTACAAAAATGTATTAACTAGTTTAAAGCCATAGCAAGCTATAGGGGGGCTACTTATTAGGTGGGATACTCATTAAATTATATATTTAATTTACAGATGCCGAGTACAGAGGAAGAGTGGCTGACTGTGGAACGTGGTTTCCGCAACAGATTCCCTCATGCTGTTGGTGCCATTGATGGAAAACATGTACTACTGCAGGCACCAATTAACAGCGGCTCGGAATACTACAACTACAAAAAATCTTTCAGTATTGTGTTACTGGCCTTAGTTGACAGTAACTACTGTTTTATGTATGCCGATATTGGATGTCAGGGTAGAATAAGCGATGGTGGTGTCTTCAAAAATTCTAGCCTGTGGAATAGAATGGAGAACAATTTGTTACGACTGCCCATGCCAACCCCACTTCCAAATGGAAACACTGATGTACCCTATGTATTTTTGGGCGATGGAGCATTTGCTCTAAATAAAAATTTGATGAAACCCTACCCAGGAGAACACCAAGAAGGTACTAAGGAAAGGATATTTAACAAGAAACTTTCATCAGCCCGTGTTGTTGTGGAAAACGCATTTGGGGTCATATCTTCTGTGTTTAGAGTGCTCCGTAAGCCCATGTTACTTGAACCTGAACCAGCAATACAGGTAGTTAAGGCCTGTGTTGTTTTACATAATTTTTTGAGAATGAGCCAACATTCATCAACTTCATATAGTCCACCAGGCACATTTGACTCGTTTGATGGTGACACTTTAATAAGCCCGGGGTCATGGAGAAACAATATACCAGATAATCCAGTTTTACGAAATATGAGGCTTATTCCTAGGCGGTCTCCAAGGAATGAAAGAGAAATAAGAAATGAGTTTGCAAACTACTTTCACCATTGATTTTTTTAAACATTAATTATATCTTAACCTTAAGTTTAAATAAAAAGAATAGGGGTAAACAAAAAATCTTTTTTTTATTAACTTTTAAACCTATGATTACCTATTTCTGCCACCAAGCAGTATCGTTTTACATTGCTGTGTTCCGGTTTTAACAGTAGGTACTAGATATAGTAAAATTACAGGGTATTGAGGCATAAGAACTAAAGCCTCGGGGTCGGCAACGCGCGCGTCCCTACGCTACGTGTCCATGGACTTTTCATCAGGCGGGTTGCATGCTCGTTTGCCGGCTTAGTAACAAAAAAAACAACTAGGTACTCATTTTAAGAGTCCCCGTAGACTGCAAACTTTATATCGGCCGATAGTTTGGTTGGCTTTATAATCAGTATGAGGAGGTATGTAAATGCGTACAGCTTGGCATACTGATTAAAAAGCGAGTCAAACTATCGGCTGATATAAAGTTGCAAGCAGTCTGCGGGGACTCTAAGTAAAACTAGACTAACACGAAGACGGATTATACATAATACCTACCTACATGCACCAAGGGAAGTTAAATAAATGCTTGTAAAAAATCTGTATTGCTTACCTCAGTATCAGTAGATGGGGCGCATTTGTAGATAGTTCCCAGAAAACTATCCATAAATGAGTAAGCGAACCATGTTGGTTGGTATATATCAGATGTGCCTGCTCCTGATGATTCCGATTTCTTGATTTTCGCTCTGTACCCCCTGTACGCAGACATCAAAGATTCCCTCTTCTTTTTGAGTTCTTTTATTGTGCATGGTTCTCCTAAGTTATTTAAAATGTCGATCCATGCATCGCTCAGTCGGTTTTTGTTTTTATGTGAGGCATTTTTGGGGTCCCATATACATGGATGCATTTGGTATAATTCCAAAAATCGCAAGACTGTTTCGTTTGTCCAATCCATTTTACTACGTGTGTTTGTTTATTTACGTTTTTAAAACTGAAAAGTTACTTTGTGAAACTGAACGAACACTTTTGAACTTTTGAACAGACTGGAGGACAGCCGCACGCGCCAGTGTTGCCACTTGTACATACCGCGACCAGACCAAAAAAACAGAACCAAGTGTGGACGGTCGACGCAAATATTTGCCTTATTTGATTCCTTTGATGCGTTATCAAAAACCGACAAGTGGACGGAAACGCATATTCGCTATTTGCGTTGTTTGCCATATTCGTACAAATTAAGAAAATATGTTCAAATAGACCGTCTACACATTGCCGTGTTCGGACAAATAATGCAAATACCCGAACACGATACGCCAAGTGAAGTGACGGCACCGACAAGTGGACGGAAACGCATATACGCTATTTGCGTTGTATATATTTGCTTTATTTGCACGAATATGGCAAATATTCGTGCAAATAAAGCAAATATCGATGGCTTAGAGCACACATGTACTAATTACAAAAACTTGATTTTTCAGGAGAGCATTTTAAAGTTTAAGCATGAATATTACAAAAACTGTGTATGATATGGAATTCAAATTACGTTTATTCATAAGACTTATTCTTTGGTTCTACAAATAAGTAGATTTCATAACCGAATTACGTCAAATTGATAACAAAATCAGCTGAATTTCTAGATAACCCCATCACTTAGTACATTTGAACCCTTAAATTAGTAATTTGAATGCACGAATGTACTAAGTGGGACGGGGTCAATATTCTAGTGGATAAACAGGTACTTATCAAAATTAAAATATTAAAATATTTATTAAATACCACAGAATACCGACTCAAGATATTTTGTGCAGGTTAGAACATAAAATAATAAAAATAATAAAAAGTAATAATTTATTAAAGTTCTACAACATTTAATTAATTATTAAGAATAGTATAGGTACCTAAATCAGTCTTTCTTAAACACTAACAAAATTAGGGAAAGTACTTATTTATTCAAGTTTCTTTAAATCAGTAATTAGTCTTAGAATAAGGTAGATTATTAATAATACTCTCATCCTGATTCTTAACTTCATAATCAGATGTTTCAGTGTCAGTGATATTAATATTAGGAATATTTGCAGAACTTGATGGTAAGTCTCTATAGTATTGCCCATAGTCTGATGGGATCACAACATCCTTTAAAGAGTAAGAAGATCTTTTTTCTTACATTGTGAAATAGGGAGCACCAAATTTGTATGCTCTTTTCAGGTTTTTTAAAAATATATTAATGAAGTCTTTCTTTTTTCCTCCATTTTTTGCCTTGCAAATATTGATTTCTTCCAAATCTAAGTCGTTCAAGTCGTAGTTATAAAATATCGAAGTAGGCGATTCTTTGTTTACCCGAAGTCACTTAATTTTAAACCATTTCAGTCTCATTTTTTATGTTTTTAGTTGTGTTAGTATTTAAAGTTTTTTCAAATGCCTTTATGTCATAGAAATCGTCATGTTTCATAATATTAACATCATAATGTTTTGGTTTGATCGTGGCAGAACCCATTATCAAAATATAAAATAGTTAGATTGTACTATGAGAGTTTTCGTAAATAATATATTTTGCAATCACCGGTAAGAAAGAACAGCTTGTAGGTCGAATGTATTTGCTCTAAAAGCACCATATTTCTTTGTCTTGTTTTTTCATATCCAAAGAGTCTTTTTCGCGTTTTTTGTGTGCATCCATATTCTTCTTGTAAACTAGCTTTTTCATTTGATCGCTTATACACATTGCAGGGTTTATAAAATGCTAGTTTTGGCTCATAGGAGTGAAAAATCCTGTGGTATATACAGGAGTTATTTGTATTTCTGGGCAAAAAATTTCTTTGTAAATTTTGTACATGCGAGATAAGTTCAGATTCAGATCACTATCTAAATATAATTTTTGGAGTCTTTGCGACAATAGTAAGACTCAGTTCGAGGGTACTGGTCAATATTGCTCTTTCACAAATTTCGTAGCCTAGGGAAGTTATATTTGCGGGAATTTTACGTACATAAGAACCTGCATGTCCTCTATTTTTGGAACAAATATTAATAATACTTGTGCTAATAATACAAAAAAATGTTTGGCAAACACGGTGTTTTCTTATGATTGGTGAAAAAGCCAGTATGAACGTGACATTGACCAATTTTCTTAGCCTTCGTGCATACACGTAAAAATTGCCCGCCTAAACGATTATCGAAAGCACACTTAACTTAAAATGTCGTTAGTTGAGCATTTCAAAAAACAAAACAAAAATGAGTTAAGTTTACTAATAGATATGTGATTTTTGATGATTTTGTAAACATATGTACAGTTATTTTTTGTATCATAGCGACTTAGCACATTTGTGCACTTAAAAACAGTTGAAAGCATTAGATTTGTTTTGTATTAACTGCACTGACAACATTTGGATTGTCTGTAATATGTAAAATTACATATCGTAAATGTACTTAATATTTTTGTGCCTTAACTAGTCCCGCGGGAGGGAATCTTAAAATCACTTAAGGAGTTTTCGTAGCAGATTAGTAAAAATAAAGGATTTTAATACTTTTGGACAAAACCGAAGCTTACTTGATACAACCGTGACACTGGGTTTTTGATAGAAAGAGATGGAATATGGGCACGTGGGTAAGTGCAAACGGTAGAGCACGTCAATTAATACAGTTGGCAGTCAAAAAGTAAAAATCGCAATTTTTGTAGTTAGTACACGTGTGCACTAAGCCATCGATATATTCAAATAGACCGTCTACACATTGCCGTGTTCGGACAAATAACGCAAATACGCGAACACAATACGCCAAGTGAAGTGCCGGCATAAGAGTGTCGCGCGCAGTTACGTGTGGTGGCCGGGCCTCGATGTCGACATTGAAAATATGTGCGCCGCCTGTAGAACGTGCGCCCAGACGGCGGACATGCCGCCGCGCGCGCCCGTCGTGCCTTGGGGGTGGCCAGCTCATCCGTTTGATAGAATACATATCGATTTCTTTTCAATTAAAAATACGACATACTTGGTCGTAGTAGATGCCCATTCGAAGTGGCTAGAGGTTTTTCATATGACGGTAACCACGGCAACGGCTACTATAAATAAACTAAGGGAACTATTTTCTAGATTCGGTATTCCTAGGAAATTAGTGTCCGATAATGGGCCACCATTCCATAGTGACGAGTTTGTGTCGTTTTTGAATGAAAATGGCATTAAGCATGTTACTTCCGCCCCTTATCACCCGGCATCGAATGGGGAGGCTGAAAATGCCGTCCGCACCGTAAAGAAAGCTTTAAAGAAAGCGGACATCGAAAAGCGGCCGCATCATATTTTTCTACAGCGTTTTCTCTTCGATTATAGAAATAGTATACATGGCACTACAGGCGAAACTCCGGCTAGGCTGATGCTAGGTCGCTCGATTAGGTCTAGGTTGGACTTATTGAAAGAAGGTTTATGTGAGACTGTCACAAACCGTTTATATAGCAGGGCCTCAAATAAGGGAGGTAGGAATAGATCTTTTGATGTAGGTACCTTGGTGTGGGTGCGAGATTACCGTAAAGATAATACATGGATAGGGGGGACCATTACTTCCACGACTGGGAACAATATGTACGACGTCAGGACTGAGGATGGAATGAGGTGGTCGCGCCATGCTAACCAAATGCGTTTGCGTTCGGCCTCGGCCATGACCGCTAATGCAGAAGGGGAGCCCTCAATGTCAACTTTTCAGTCACCATCTGATAGCAAACTTGCTGTGGTGGCTAATCAAGCCGCGCTAGATTACTACGGAGAGAATGAGATCGGGAACCAGGCTGTGGGGTCAAGCTCATCTTCTTAGGCTCCGGTAGAAAGATGTCGCCGCGAACGTAGACCCGTATTACGTTACGGAATAGACTACTAAGGCATTAGGCATGATGTATGTAACTGGTAGTGATGTATTTATACTTAATATTAGGTATAGTTGAAATTTTCTTTAAACGTAATTTATTATTTTTTGTCTTATTAAAGCTTTGTTTAGATTATAGTTTTATTATCTCATTATTTGAATAGATGGTTGTTTGGAGTACTTACGGTTTGAGATTTTGTACCGAATTGGTTAGACAAATGGGCGACTATTTGGTTTTAGCGGCTATCTATATCTTAGTTAAGATGTTTTTTTAATATTTTTGATAACTAGCATTATTATCAACAATGTAAGCGTGTTTTAAAATGAAAAAAAAAAAAGTTTATTTTTAGTTATATGTAAGTAAATACCTATCTCTCAAATTCAATGTAGGTATATGGTTGCTTTGGTTGTGTTATTTTAAGTATTTACATAGTAGGTATTATTATTGTAAGTCTTCATTAGGATTATTTTCGAAAAAAAAAAAAAAAAAAGGGATTGTGTGTATTTAAGGGGGGGATAATGTAGTGTATTTAAATATCGTAAGATGTAGGTATACTGAGATAGGACGATATGCAACTACCTACCTAGTGACACACGACTGTACTTTGTCTAATGGCGTCGGATGAGAATAAACTGTTGTGAGAACGGCCGCGTATTATTTATTATCCTCGTATATTACATTATGAAGCAGTAGGAGTGGCGGTGGAGTGGCGACTTATTAAAGAACATTAGTAGGTATCAATTTTTTTTCTTTGGGTGTCGTAAAAGGTGATAAGCGGACCAAAAGCTCCACATACATCCAACAGTATAGAGCCGTGACGGGCTTACCACGCTAAGCACATGTGCAATCATGCAGTTATCATCTGGTGAAACGTGGACTGTGGCAGTGGACTGCTCCTAAGGTCCTCATTGCCTGGTCTCTGACTAACCCTTCAGGGATAATGTTCGTGAAATGTATGTATCAGCAGCTAATGGACGACCACAGCTAGACAAAAGACTCCCCTAAGGATCTCCATAACGCCCGGTCCTGTCCTGCTTTCATTCGCGATTTTCAATATACCGACTTAAATTAGAATTACAGTTCTAGGTCATACCTCTATCATATGAGCCCCATCCAGTAACAATGGCAGTAGTAAATTTTTCTGCACCTTTAGACCAAAGGCAAGCAAGTCGCAGGTTAACCGAAATGACCACCTCTTCACTAAGTTTGATTAGAGCAATGTCATCATACTTCTTGTGATGAATATAATGGTCATGTCTTTTAATATCAGTTATGTTAATGTCTTTTCTACCTTCTGTATTATTACCGCCCTGAAATATAAAAGAAATGTATACGTAAGTACGTACTGGTCTGTAACTACCAGAAAAAACAACTTAGTCTAAGGCAGTTGTCCCACCAATGGCGAGTAAACGACTAACTATCAGCTATTTTATCGCTCAAGAAACGTACAATAGATATACATTTCGTGTAACCAAAAGAGATGCATATATAAATAAGCCTTCGTTTTGGTGGCGTTAAAACTGACCAAATTGTTGTCACCCCATTGGGAGACAAGACTTAAAGTCCAGTTTGTCCGCTCAACCATGGCCCCTCTTAAGCAACTAACTTCCTCTCCGCCGACCCTTGTGCTAGACAGATACCTCTCTGAGACCGTGCTGTGGTCTGCATACCTAATAATTCAGGGCTTGAGCAGATCGTTAATACGCAACAGGAAAAGGGTTGCATAGAGAACGAAACCTTGAGGAACCCCGGCATCAATAGCCATGAGGTCAGAGGAACAGACATCAATGAATACTCTGATTGACCGTTCACTCAGGAAGTTCAAAATCCAGACACAAAAATAAGCAGAGATGCCGTACGCTGGAAGCTTGCTCAGCAAAACTAGCGTGCCAGACCCGGTCAAAGGCTGTCGAGATGTCAAGCGACATGGCAAGCGCTTCGCCATGGTTCTCAATTGCCTCGCCCCAGCAATGTGTAACGTACACCAGAAATTCCCCCGTGGAACGGCCCCACCGAAAGCCATATTGGCAGTCGCTGAGGAGGTCGTGGCATTCAAGATAGCTTTTGTCGTATCTTAATAGAATAGAAATTCAGTACAATTTCCATAACTTTACAGAGTATGGAGGTGATTGCAATTAGTCTGTTGTTGGTAGTCGGCATGATCGCCCTTCTTGGGCACTGGCTGCACGTTTGCAAGCTTCCAGGACTGAGGAACCGCTCTAGTAAGAAAAGAAGGGTGGCCTGTGCCACCAGACGCGTTAGAACAGGAGACAATTCAGGCGCACAGACCCTAAGTAGAATGGCTGGAATCCCGTCCGGGCCGCTGCTCTTATTCACGTCCAGATTCTGCAAAGCTTTTCTTATCTCTTTGGTGTGAATGGTGATACTTGGCATGGAAGCACCACAGTACGGAGAGTTGGTGGATTTGCACAGCCTGCGTCTAGTCGCGAATTTGCTTTCTCCGTTGCAGTGTGGGCCAACGTCCCATCGTGCCGCAGCAAGGAGGGCAAAGTAGGCCGGCAAAAATTTGACTCAACTGACTTGGACAGGGACCAGAACTGCTTACTACCAGCAGGGTAAGATGCTAGTCTGGCTCCTATGCGGCGCGGCTTACGTGGTCGAATTGCGCCTTGCAGATCATTCTTTTGCACCGCTTTGCTGCAGAGTTGAAGGCCTTCTTCTTCGCATGAACCCTCCGAGCCCGCTCTTTACAATGACGGGCAAGTCAAGTCAAGTCAAGTCAAAATATATTTATTCAATAAACTCAATTAATAAGTACTTTGAATCGTCCAAATCTTTTTTAACCTACCACCCATTCAGGACATAATTTTTTAACTGTGGCAAAGAATGGGCGCAAGAAACCACAGCGCACAAAAGCAACGACATTTACAAACAAAAAAAAGAGTATATCGTTACCAGGTCAATACAAAATATGAATAAAAAAAAAAAAAAATGATGCAATATAAAATTACAATACAATGTACTTAGTAGTATTAATTAAATAAAGACAATTAGAAATAGCTATTGGAGTGCTTGGAAAATTTCAGATCCAAGCTGTTTTGTCTTCTGTGTAATCTGACACTTTATAATAAGCTTTTTTATAAAGCTTTTCTTTGATTTTGATTTTAAATTTATTAAGATCATTTGGTACTTTGTTGTAAAATCTTACACACAGACCCTTAAAAGAATTTTTTTTTTATGGAGCCTAGTATAAGGTAATGCTAATTTGTTCTTACCTCTAGTATTTAATTTGTGAATATCACTGTTTTTTGAAAACATTTCAATATTTTTATTAACTTACACAAGATTTTCATAAATGTGTTGTGATGCAACTGTCATTATATTTATATTCTTAAATCTCTCTCTGAGAGAGTCGCCAGCCTTTAGGTTATAGATTGCTCGAATAGCCCTCTTCTGAAGCACAAAGATAGTTTGAATGTCGGCAGCATTTCCCCACAGTAAAATGCCGTACGACATTACACTATGAAAGTAACTGAAATAAACTAATCTAGATGTATCAACGTCAGTTAACTGATGGATTTTCATTACTGCATAAGCCGCAGAGCTACGTCTATTCGACAATTTAGCTATATGTGGGCCCCACTGAAGCTTGGCATCTACAATGATGCCTAGAAACACAGTGGTGTCCACAGGATTCACATTCTTATCTTTAATTTGTACACTAGTTGTTACTTGCTTAACATTAGGCAATACAAATCTTACACATTTGGTTTTTCCCTCGTTTAATAGCAAGTTATTTACACTACACCAGTGAACAATCTTTGAGATCGCATTATTCACATTGTCATAATTTGGGTGTCGTCGTTTCACTTTGAATAAAAGTGAAGTATCATCAGCAAACAATACTATCTCATGACTGTCTTTTACAAAATAAGGTAAGTCATTAATATAAACCAAAAACAAAAATGGACCTAGTATTGAACCCTGCGGAACTCCCATTGTAACCACTGATCCCGGAGATCTTTTACCGTTAATGTCGACCTTCTGAATCCTGTTACTCAAGTATGAGATTAGAAGGCTCAAAGAAGCATCCCTAATTCCATAGTGGTTAAGCTTCCTGACCAAAGTTTCATGTAAAACACAATCGAAAGCCTTGGATAAATCACAAAATACCCCTAGGGCATCCTGTGATTCCTCCCAGGTATCAAATATTTGGATTAAAAGCTCAACACCGGCGTCAGTTGTTGAGCGACCCCTAGTAAAACCGTACTGTTTACAATGTAAAAGTTTATTTCTATGAAAATGAATTTTAATTTGGTCTAGCATCAACTTTTCAAAAATTTTACTAAATGTGGGTAGCACAGAAATAGGTCTAAAATTAGAGGGGTCAGAAGTGCTACCTGATTTAAACAATGGAATTAATTTACTATGTTTCATTAGGTCAGGAAAAACACCACAGTCAATGCATTCGTTAAATATGCAAGCTAAAACTGGCGCTTTTGTCATAATTACTGATTTAGCGACATCCACGGAATTACCCCACAGATCAGCAGTTTTCTTTTTATTGAGAGTGGTAAATGTTTTTAATATATCTATAACACAAATTTTTTGAAAACTGAAATTACTTTTACAATCTTTCACATTCTCCTTCAAAACAGATTCAGCTACAGTGGTGGAGGAAATCAAGGCTTTTGTAGTTGAAACTGGAATGTCAGTAAAAAACCTCTCAAATGCTGCATCAACTTTGAATAATTTTTAACATATAATTTGAAGTCGTCGCTGGTGTTATAGTTGCGTTCACCATAAAGTTCATAAAGGCGTTTCCTACTTTTGTGAATACCAATTGTAGCCCATTCAATAAAAGATGCAGTACCACTAACCGAGATCTTTTTTGGAACAAAAGATTTATTAAATTCTGAACAATATATGGTAAAAAAATGATTATAAAAGACATCAGGGTTGTCATTGTATTCTAAATAATTTAATTTTGTATCTAGATTGCTTTTAAAGCGTTCCAACCGACCTGCAGTTTTTGGCACAACAGTGATATTCTTTTTCATCACTTGCTTACGCTGGTGTGGAAAGCTAACCATTTGGCCACAATGATCAGAGTCCAGGTTATTAATAATTTGCTTAGCCAGTGGTTTTACATTTGTATATATGTTATCAATACAGGTGGCCGAAGTGGCAGTTATTCTTGTCGGCTCCAAAAATAAATTATTCAAATTGTATGATAGAAATAAGTTTTTAATTTTATTTGACAATGTGGAGTTTTCTGGCAAATTTATATTAAAATCACCGCAAACAATTATTGTTTTACCTACATTGCGGACCTTACGCAATGTCTCATCCATAACTTTTTCAAAAAGATCATACAATGCTGAAGGAGGTCTGTATACACTTATCACAACAAACTGCTCCAACTCCACACAAGCTATTTCTATTGTTCGCTCAGCCGAGAGGCTCACTATGTCTTTGCGTTCCTTTAATTTAAACTTTTTACTAACAATAATTAAGGAGCCACCATGTATTGCATTTCCTCGACTGAACGAACTTCCTACCAAATGATTCTTAAAATTGAACATGAACTGATGGTCTCTAAGCCAGTGCTCGGTAATGCAAAGAATATCAATATTATTACAGTTCATGAACAATTCAATCTCTAAATCTTTGCCCATCATTCCTTGGATGTGCTGGTGAACAATGTTCAAAGATTCTAAATTTTTTAAATTTAATGATTGACCGGGTCTTTTTATAAAGCTATTTTTACATTGATTTAATTTTATTTTATTTGCAAACATTTTGCAAAAGAGTTCCTCTTTTGTCTTATAATTTAATTCCAATAATTTGCTAGAGGTGTCCTCTATTGTCTTATAATCTAATTTAAATTATTTGGAACATATTCCAAAGTCTGAATTGGCATGTCAGTATGTTGCAGCTCAATAGAAGCCGCTGAGCTAGCAATGTTATTGGCTAAATACTTAAAATAAAATGATAGCGAATTTGCTATCTGTCGCTTAAAATAAGTCTTAAGATAATATTTATCTTTTGTCAATATAAAATTATTATCTATAAATTTATTTATGTCTATTATTTCTACTTTCTTTTCATAGAAAGCCATTGTATTCAATGTCAAATTAAGCTTAAATCTATAATTATTTTCTTCGTGTGGCAAGTTCTTACTGTAAGGAAGTGTGAACATTATAATTTTTGGAATATTTAAAGAAAGTAATTTTTCATAAAAGTTAACTAATACTTTTTTGTTCACATTTCCCCTTTTCCCAATTAAAATAATAACAGTTCCTACATTATTAAGGTCATGTGAAATCAATTTTTCCATTATATCATGGTATGTCAAACCAGGCATACAATAATTTAAGATAGTTTGCCCCTCAGTGTTTAATAATTGACCCAACCCTCTTCCAATTTCATCACTAAACATTAGAGTGCTACTTTTAGTACATTTATTGTCTTTTTGGTAAGAAATATTGGAATTCAAACTGAACAAACCATAGCATAGCTGCTTAGGAGGTGAGGGATCACACACTGGTATGGACATGGAATGCTCCGAGGCAGCCAGGCCTGCCGCCAGGGATTGCCTAGACTCATTATCAAAGTTCTCAGTCCGAGAACTATCCAAAAGGTTATTTAGGGCCAGTATGTATTCCCCAATCTCCTTCTTTGAGGACTCATATCTAGTAGTCATACTTGTTAATGACTCCTGCAAACTAGTTAACTTATAATTTAATTTTTCAATTTCAATGTCATATTTTAATCTATTGTTTTCTAATAATGATGAACACTCATTTAATTTATTAACTAATTGTAATCTTTCTTTAATTAATGTTACATTTTTCTTCATATAGACTTTTTTTTTCATTAAAAGTTGAGTTTTCTTAATAACTTTATTTAATTTAATATATTTTTTTAATTTATTCCTGCTACATTTAACAGGCTGGATAGTGGCACTCGAATAAATACTATCCTCCTTTGTTAAGTCAATTGTTACCAAAGGATTAATATTAAATGAAGCAGAAACTATTTCAGGCGCACAGCTAACTAACTCATCGAACAGACTTTGGTTCTGTATGGCAGTTACTTGTAATTTGTCACATTCTAGAGTACTTATACTACAATTAGCCTCATATAACTGCCTTTCCAACCCAGAGATACGCACAAGGGCCTGCTCATACTCATCCCTGCATTGGTCGAACCCGTCTACTAACAACTGAAGCTTGTCCCGTTCCTCATTAATATAATTACACTCAGAATGTAATGAAGACATCTCTTTTTTCAATTTATTGTTTCTATCCAGTAAGTCCAACATTTCCTTTTCATTGTCATCTCTTTCCCTATTCAATTGTTTGACTAACTCCTTGGATGCCTTCAATTCCTGCAAAGCCAGGTGGAGCTTAGACTCTTCCTGACGAGCCAAGGCCTTTCTAGTACCAGTATACATTTTGAATTGATAAAATGTTTAATGTATAGCAATTAGAACCAGGGAGATACTCAACCAATGTTATAAAGTTAACTAAAATTTTAAAAAAAGAGAAGTACCCTTTTTAGCAAATAAAATAAAGGTGCACTTAACTAAAATGTTCTCTTTAAAAGTATGTTTGTTTATAATGCATAAATAATGATAAAAATACTACCTTGTAAAGAGAAAACAATGAAATAACACAATAATTACCAACAACAATTCGAATAATGAACTGTCATTCACCGATTCGATTGAAGTTTTATGATTCACAATAAGTAGCACTTAGAGACACAAAAAACACTTTGTTAATCGTTTAGTTGTGCAATATCAGGTGAATAATTGAAAGGGGGTCAATATTTACATCGAAAAATAATAAATTTGTTAAAATTCACGGGAGCAAACTTAGAACAGCTGTTAGCAGAAATGTTGCCACACGAAAAAAAAAAAGGCGCGTACCCAGGCTTGGTAAGCGGATTCTTTAAGTGTTTCTGCGCTTGCATAGTCCGCATTAAACCAAGGTCGGGCATTGTGACCGTGAGGAACGTCGGAGAACGGAATAAAGTATTCCATTCCCTGACGAATCACATCCACGATCGCGTTTGACTAGAGGGATCGTTCGTAGAAAAACACACTTGGCGCCAAGAGTATGATGTAATAAAGTGCCGCATCTCGTCCCAATCATCTGACTGGTAACGCCAGACATGCCTCGTGCCCCTAGGGCTGACATCAGGAGGCGAGCAAACTGATACCGGATTTCACCGCACAATGATCGGACGTTCTCAGGAGAGCGGAGACCGATATTGAGTGTATATTTGGGTTCGTCGTCAGTAAAAGATAGAGACAATTTGGCGTGTGGCTATCAGCATGAGGTTGCCACATTCACCAACTGGGTGAGATCCAGCGATAATGCAAGCATGCGCGTTTTTCGTCCAGCATGCTCATTTTTTTTGTACAGGAACAGCCACTCACTATCGTGAGCATTAAAATCCCTAAGAAAAAATTGTTCCGCTGCAGAGTACCTTTGGTTTCTGCCGTCTCCAATAAATATTCCATAAGCCTGGTCGTCTCCTTGTCGCTGGTGTGAGAGCGGTAAACACCGACGTAGATGAATTTTTCCACTTCGTTGTCGACTAAAATCCATAAAGCGGAAAACCCTGGCTTTTCAAAGACACGGAGACGTTACAGCAAACGTTATCGCGCACTAACACACAGACGCCGGCATACTTCTTAAACTTGTGTTCAAGATAGTAACCTGGGAAGTTGAGGTACGACACGTCTGACGGTGTTGCTATCTGCGTCTCCGTCAAAAAGAATAAGTGCGGTTTGCCGGATTCAAGATGGTGTTGGACCTGTTCGAGCTTGGAGTCCAAACCACGGATGTTAGTGAGGTGCAATTTTTTTGGGAGGAAGTGCATCCGTTGTTTAAACCTTTTTCCCTTTGACTTGCTTTGCATGAGTGGGGGAGTGAAGTTGAGGATGTGAAATACAGTTGAGACACTGCTCAGCGAACCAACCGGTGTACTCCGACTAAACCGTCACCTGGGAAACTCAATCTGAAGACTGCGAAGACGCCGGAACCCCCCCTAAGAATGTCCACCGGGTCCTCCCATCCAGTCGCCAACTAGGACGGTGACGCATTTATGGGATTTTTCGCAAGTAGGCGGGGCGGTTTTTTGCACGTGGCTAGCGCACTACTTGGGCCCCCTACTAATGCGGTCGGTCGGATCCCGCTACCATCCAGGTCAAGCAGCTCTGTACGAAAATTTTTATGAAAAAACGGGATTTTTACCATGTCTGAGTTGTTGATTTTGAGTCCCCGATATTTCGGCGCAGTTGCATGAACCATGATCACGGAGTAACTGCAGCTAATGCGGGTGGATGTTAGGAGCAGACGAAACGGTCTACCCTCTTTCTTGTTCGTTTATTGCGCTCGACACCCGTACCACTGTTTTCGATCGCACTGTCAACTCGAACTTGTTCACGACACACATAAGTCACGGTATCACTACAAGAAACGCCACCGTTTTGATTCTTGCGGTTTTTACATAACTGAATCACTGGATTCCAGACATTCGACAATTTAAACCCGTCTTCACGATTGAAATTATTTTTATGCTTTTTTATTTCAATAGCTTCTCTGGCTAGTCTTGGTACATAGTGGCGTTCTATCGAAATGATCTGAAGGCTATAAAACTCCATCCAGTGATTCGGTCTTGAGTGAATAAGATGTTCTGCAATGGCTGATTTATGAGTGTCGTTATTCTTGACTGCTTTAATGTGCTCCTTTACGCGACAGGCTACTGTACGTTTTGTTTGGCCTATATAAGAGCTACCACAACTGCAGTCAATTTTGTACACGCCAGGTTTTTCCAGGGGAAAACTGTCTTTTGATGAACGCAGGCATTGGGCAACTTTCTTTAGAGGAGTGAAGATAGTGTTGATTGAGTACTTATTTAGTATGTTGGAGATCTTATCTGTCACTCCTTTTATAAAAGGCAAAAACACCGGTTGTTTGTTCACCTTGCACCTGTACTGTTTTATTGTGTGTCTGGGTGGTAGTACCTTTCCCTTGTACCCGTTCCTCTGCAGGACATGCCGCACATGAGCTAACTCCTTGTTTAGATGGTCGTCATCACACAAATCATATGCTCGATTAGTCAAAGATGTCACTAGAGAGTTAAGATGTCTTGGGTGGTGATGTGAAGTCGCGTTGAGGTATCGATCAGTGTGTGTAGGTTTCCTGTACACTGAGTGGCTAAGCGAACCATCATTGCGCACTCGTACTCTGACGTCAAGAAAAGAAATGCTCCTTTCTTCTTCCATCTCATAGGTGAAGTTAATTTTAGGATGGATGTCGTTTAGTTTGGCCAAATTGTCTTCAATATGTTGCTTGCCACCAGGAAGTATGCAGAAAACATCGTCAACGTAAGGTACGTTGACGATGTCCAGAGTCCAGAGTTTCAATTGTGTAGGAGCAACGGTGGTCGCTAGCTCTTCGAAATACTCCATCCAGATGTTCGCAACCACTGGAGCTACGGGACTACCCATAGCTACACCATCAATCTGTAGGTAAAACTGCGCTTGGTAGACAAAGTAGTTAGTGGATAGACAATGATGTAATAACTTGGCATATTCCATCGGGATGTTACTTTTTTGTAACTTCACCTTGATGACCTCCATACAGTCCGCTACTGGTACATTTGTGAAGAGCGGTTCTACGACGAAGCTGACCATCACCTCATTCACTTCGACCTTGTTCTGAGCCGGGGACTCAAAATCAACAACTCAGACATGGTAAAAATCCCGTTTTTTCATAAAAATAATTGTAGTGACCATGAAAGTTTAAAATGTTATTTCTGTACGAAATAGTCGTAAAAGCAGCACCACTCGCTTCCAAACAGTTCGACTAGCCGCTACCGATCCCCAATGGCACTGGTACTCCTGCATACCAACGGAAAGCAGTTAGACTGCTGGCGTTAGACTCCAGCAAGAGGGTGGTAGCATACCAGGCGGCTCTTTGCGGAGCCTACTACCGCAAAGGGAACATTTAGCCGTCACCACAGACTAGGCAGCCTATGATGCCGTTGCCCGGGGTAGACCACTAGAAGGTGGTTCTCGCCCACCCAAAAACTTACTTCAGTTTGAATGATGCAGCGTAAAAAGGTTCGATTTCAATTTCAATTTGAATTTCGTAAAGTTCCTGCGGGGTGTTGGCGGCGCAAGGTTAATTTTTCAATCAGCTTGGGTGGTTGTTGTTTTAAGTGCGCGGTCTCTTCCATTTCCGCAGCACTTTTCGCCGAAGCCGTCCTGTACCTGCTTAAAAGATGCCACAGTAGTTTATACCCTTAGGTTTTTCCCATGTTAACGGAAATCGGCTTGGTTGTTCTAGAACAAGGACCTAGTAGACCTAGACCTAGGTCTACTAGACTAGCTTGCATCGCCTTTTCTGAATCTGATGCTAGAAAAACAATGCTAGTTAGTACACTGAAAGAACAAAAAGGTTGATTTTGCACGGGTTGGCGACACATTAGTTGAATTAACAAAGTGATGGGTTAAAAAACATGAAAAAATTGTTGTATTCACAGAAAAGTTTTTGTTAATATGAAAACAGTGGTTTTTACCTATTTGTACATGTTGGCGTAACAATTCATGCATAATTCAATAGGTAATTGTTGATTTTACTGTTCAAGTTGTTGAAATAACCATTATTAAAGTTAAATTTACAAAATAAATACGTTAAAACGACAAAAGATATATGTAATAAGTTCAAATTACCGTAACCGATCAACAATACAGTTTTTGTTCATTCAACAAAACTCAAGAGTAGGTGCTATAATGACCCTAAAATTTTGTTGAAATATGGTAAACCCAACTAATAATTTCTTTCCGTGTAGTAGTTAGTGCTAACCGCCTCTGTGATCTGTCTAGCGGTTAGACCACTGGTCCCAGACCAAGTGTACCCGCGTTCAATTCACAGCGAGTACGCCTGACCTTATTTAAATACATAATTATATCACCTTAACATCAATGTTACTAGAAACAATAGTGACTTCAATAGTGATTCGATGGATAAGATTGCCAGTTCCTCAGTTGCATTTCTATTGGCGATGACCACTTCCTGTTATGACCACTTCTTTATATATCAGTTTCCAGTATGACCGTTCCAGATATGACCAGTGCTTGATATAAGTTTCAATAAAAAGTACAAGAAGTTATTAAAAAAGCTTGTGCACAATAGCAGCTCTCGACAATATATTTTTTAAGAAAAAAAAATCTCATGAAATTAGTTAAATAACAACCATATACTTTTTCAACCTTACATTACATTTGGATAGTCGATAAAAAAACATCCAACCATACATTATATTAATTTTCAGAACCTCAAATGTGATTTTTGCTTAAAATGCCCGTTTTTGCATTTTGTAGTAATTTTGCAATTGTATTTATCATTTTTATCGAAATAGGATAATACATTCATGCTTAATATTACAAATCTCCACTCTGCAAGAATAAGCTGAGTTCGGCCGGCCGGTGCATCGCATTTTGTAGTAATTTTGCAGTTGTATTTATTGTTTTTATCGAAATAGGATAATAATTTGTTACAAATTCTTTATTCCTCATGAAGTAACAATCACTCTGGTATAAATTTTGCTCAATAATATTATCGTAGATAGGAGAAATTCACAGTTAACTGAAAGCGATTTTTGAGGGTTTTTGGTTAAGATTATAAACAAATTTATATAAAATCAATTATATCTTAAAATTCCGAGGCCGCTACACACTATACGACTATTATTAGTGATAACATTCTATTTTTTTATCTCATTTGTTTAGAACAGTAGTTCAATCTACGAGCTCAAAAAAGTGCCTTCGCAAATTTTATGAAAATCTTTCCCTGCAATTTTGGGCTTAATTAAAAAGTTAAGCAAAATTTACTAAAAGCGAGGCCGCTCCAAACTATCATCATCATCATCAGCCTATAAACTTCCCACTGCTGGGCACAGGCCTCCCACGTGGGGATATTGGGCCATAACTCACCGCGCTGGCCCAATGAGGGTTGGTGAGTTAACTCCGAACTTTGCCAATAGCTATTCTACACTATTAAATAAGTCAAAACTGTAATGTATTTTTGTTTCTGAGATCAAGAACGCCAAAATTGGTCATTTTACGCAAAAATCACAGCGGAGATGTAAAAGGCCTCTTAATTTATGTTTTCTTTTTGCTGAAAGTTGTGTTTTTAAAGAAAAATTGCAGTTACTTTATTTATAATATAAATATTTCTAATAAAGTATTCTTGTTACCATAGAATTGATTTTTATTTAGTGATGGGAGTTAACTCTACGACGGGGTAGTTATATCGGCATTTTTTACAGGCAACGTACAGACCGATTAAAAATATCGAAATTTTCATATTGTCCTACTGAAACTTAGGCATTAACGCGCAGAAAGTATCATATGTGTATTTCGATTCTCTTTAAATAATTTTGCAAGCATTTTTCGACTCGTTTAAGAAGTGGTCGTATCGGGAGGTGGTCATATCGGGATGTAGTCATATCAGAATGTGGTCATATCAGGAAGTGGTCATCACCAACCGAAATGCTCAGTTCTTGAGGAATCCGGGTGAAGTACGATACCACCGTCGGCCTTATCATCATCTACATCACGCTGTTTATGACTATAGTCTGTTCAATATAGCTTGATACGTATGGCAGGTGTCAAATTGTCATGCCTAGGGTTGAGACATTACAGACGTAATTGAATCAAATGATAATTGAAGTTATAAATTGAATATCATTATCTATCGTTACGCGTTTTTTGCTTTAAATTATAATATTGGATGCTATTTAGATCACTTAATTTTTAGAAATACATAATAATAATATGTAAATAAAATTCGTGAATAGATTTTGAATGTTTTAATAATTAACAAATTCTTAATTATGTATTGGTGTACAACCTAAATCATCACTGTAATTACTAGAGTGAGTATAAGTATTAGTGACTATGAGTTAGAGTATCTTGTGAATAGTACGAATAAATATGCTCACGTACGAGTATAGCTGCAGTATCAATATCGTCTATTTTTGTACCATTCCTTTTTTTGTTAGGTGTCTATAATTTATTTTCTACGGTGGTTGCCGTACTCGTAGATGCATCATCATATTTTTCTTTCGAGATGCGAGACACTGTAGCGCGCCCTATACCAAGAGCATCCGCAACGTGATCAACCACTTGCTCTAAGGGTAGTAGAGGACCTTTGTTTAGGCTCTCATGCTCGAAATAATTTCGCAAGCGTACTACAAACTCACGACTCTCGCTGTTCAAAACAGTATTTTTTAACCTTTCTGGCATTGTATCAGTAAAAACAACAAATTTTACGAACAGTTATAACAGAACAAAACTTTACAAACGAATAAAAATAACAAATAATACGCCAAAACAACAAACAGTTACAACTAAACAAAACTTAACAAACGAAAAAAATAGCAAATACTACGATAGGAAAACTAAAAACACGTTACGTTACGCATACGAGACTTAGGCACTTGTATCGAAACAAGATGGCTCCCACCCCCAACCAAACCGTCACAGATGCAGTAGTGCGAAGTTCATTTCCAATTAAAATAAAACAAAGTGAACATCGAAATTCGACCGCAATTATCGATTTAAATTGAGCCCAATGAAGTATTGTTCCTTTATAATAGAATGCTAGAAATTAATGCTAGAATTATAAATACAAAATTAAAGTCAATCGATTGGTTAATGAACATCAATTGAACTTAAATTGATTTACTATCCCAACACAAGTATTTTTTTGTAAAGTGGTACCTTGTGAAGGGGTACGTTTTTTTATTGCAATGTTTAAAAATTGTGTTAAATGTGTGTTATGTGAGTTTTTGGGATAAAATCTAATCTAACGTATAATAAATAGTCACAAAAAGTACTTGTAGTAGGTATGCTAAGTGATGGATTATAAAAAATAATATTATTTAAATGTTGTCAAATAAGTTCATACGCTTTTACAAAGTCACGTCGTCGTTTTGATGACACCTGTCACAAGTATCAAGCTATATTGAACAGACTATAATAAATGGTTTTAACACCTACTATGATAGAAGCACTGCCAAATCTTACGAATTGAGGATAAATTTCATCTCCAACAAAATTCGTAACGGTTGGCATCGCATGGCAGTAAGCAGCTGTGATAGCAAATCTTGGGCTGATGAGAGAACAAGCACAACCAAAGATATTCTTGCCGTTTATTATCCAAGCAACTGCACCCTGGCAAAATCAAACACGTATATAAAGGGACGTCAAAATTAAAATCAAAATATATCTAAATCCGTGTCGCGTAGCGGCTCATTAAAAGAATACTACCACCCCCTTCTTCCCTTTGGTGTCGTAAAAGGCGACTAACGGACTAAAGACTGCACATACATCCAACAGCATAGAGCGGCGATGGGCTGACCACCTGTCACGTGGCTTGAATAGAACGCTGCTGTGTAGTACGTGGTTACGTACGCGCGACCGGAATAGAACGCTACTGTGTAGTACGTGCTTACATACGCGCGGTGAATGTGAATGCTTAGATAGATTAGTTCTAATTTAATTTTAAAGTTTTGTCACTAGTTTGTGCTTTTGTCCAAATAGATTAATACTCAGTTTCTGTTTATGTGTTTTAATTTAATAAACCGAATTGTCGTCGTGACTGTATTGTGTCATCTTGCAATTGTGTACTGTTGAAAATGTGGCCATTTAAAGTTGTGTCCCATTGAAATTGTGTCTGGATAAAACTAAACCGGTAGCCGGTTAGTCTGTATCCAACAATATAAATAAATTGTCACTGAGGGCAAGGGAATTTTACCCTCAAAGGCAAAGCACCGCTATAGTAGGTATTCTCTTGCTACCAAAAAAGCAATTGAGCTCATGTTTTAAAAAACAGCGTTTCGCATTGTGGTATTTAAAATTACAAACTCACAATGTGAGAAAACTCTCCAGTACCAGTTTCTGTATCCCCTACTACATCCGAAATATCCTTTGCTGTCTTACCTGTTCGAAAATAACAGAATAAATATTTAAATAAGTATAAAGATTATAGAAATAATGAATGAATACCAATTAGGTAACTATTTGCGGTTCAAGATAAGCGATTTAAAGTTCACTAAATGAATAAAAATTGGTAGGGTAGGTACACTACTTAAAATTATGTAAGTAGTACTATTTTACGAAAAACTTAGAACCTATATTTTCCAAAAGTCATAATCATGAATTTAAAAATACCTAATTTTGAATTCCGCGTGTTTTAGAATTCCGAATTTCACAATTCCGATAAATCACAAATCTTATTTTAATAATTCCTAAAATATAAAACGCATAACGTTTACAATTACGAAAATTAAAAATTCGAATTTTAAGGGGGTACCGCGCGATCGCAATAACTGACATAAGTCTCATAATGAACTTCAAAGCAAAATCAATTATATTGATATTTATAATTAGAAAAATTCTGCTTTGAAGTTTCAGACCTAGTAATTTAATTAGAGCAATGTTTTTATTCTGCGAAATGTGCAAAACCATCACACACTTGTGTTAAAAATTAAAATTTGAGGAATATCAATACAAATATTTTCATGTAAGTTTTATTGTTTCATGCGTAAAATGAAGAAAGTTGTCGAAAAAAAAATGTTTTTAGGAGTCATTAGATTTATGTATTGTTTGTTATTGTTTAAAGAATTTGTTTCAAATTTCAACAAGGCCACGACCTTTTGCAATGATCAGGCTAACTTACTTAAGTTTTTTTAATGTATTTAACTAATTCAGCGCATGGTACAAGTGACTTTAAAATACGTAAATTTTCACAATTTTGTGCAGGATCTCCTTAATAAGTAAATCGAGAGAATACACAAAGTGTTTGGAAGTAGGTATATCTCACTCCCGCTAGCTATGGTCCCACATGGTGGTGGTAAAAGCTATATGAAATAGTAGGGTAAGGCCGTAAATTTTGCCACTTTTTCAACAGATTTGTTGACTCATACTTTGATTGCATTTTAAAAAAATGTACTTATTAATTTACAATTAAAGAATTCTAATTATCCCTTGTAATAATTCTCTAGACCTTAGATTTTTATTTCAAAGTTAAAATACTCCGTATAGTTTAATAACTAGAGTGAGTTCAATTCGTCCAGTCGTCAAAATTTTGCAAAAAACATTTTTAATGCATCCAAGCATTCGTAGTTAAAATACTTGTGTTTTTTTCTATTGTTAGTAAAATATAAAAGAACTAACATAAATAACCTAAGATTAAGCTACTAAATCATAATTTTGATCTTTTTAAAAGCGAATTTCATGAATTTATAACAATTTATATCTTTGTCCCCGTATTTTCGCTTCTATGTTACAATTTTGTATGTTACCACAATTTTACCTCTAAATAATGTAAAGCTTTCATAGTAACATTTTGTATTGATTTTGGCAACACTGATTAACTATACGAACTAATAAAAATAAAAAAGGCACAAGTTGTCTGCAGACTCGAGCAAAGTGCACACGCATTGTGCTTCGTCGGAGGTATTTTTTTTTATTGGCAACGGGTAAGCGCTTGGCCTTCATCTCACCTGATGGTAAGTGACGATAAGGCCGAAGGTGGAAGCGCGCTTCACCCGGAATCCTCAACCACTGAGGAACTGGCTATATTATCTCAAACTGCCGGAACACAACAATGCTATAAACATCGTTGTTATGGCGACAGACTTAGATAAGATGGTGGTAGCTAGCCAAGCGGACTTAACAGCCCTACCACCAACCAAACCGAGCACACAAAGATTTGCCCCCCCGCTGGGCATCGAACCCGGGACCTCTGGGTCTGAAACCGGTAGCTTAGCCACTAGACACCACAGAGACGGTTAACTATATAGTGAATTTCGACGACTTTAAAGTTAAATAACAGTTTTTATTACACTAATTTTATATAAAAAAATTGTTTTTGTTTCAATTCTGACTCGAATTATTAATATATCAGCAAATGATTACCTAAAAATCACGCTTCTACGTTACCTCTAGGTTACTTCTATGTTACCGGTAAAGTTGGCTGTATGTTACGTAAGGTTGAAGTGTGGTAAAGATTTATTTATTTATTTATTAATCTTTATTGCACAAAGAAAACAAAATGTACAAAAGGCGGACTTAATGCCAAGTGGCATTCTCTACCAGTCAACCTTAGGGCTAGGCAGAAAGAGTTGTAGGCGGTGCAATTTAAAATCTTGTGAATTATCAAATAAACTACACAAATCAACTTACATAGGTAAATAATTATACAATAAATAACATTACACAATTTTAATATAACCTACATGAACTTACTTAGATTTAATAAAGATACGGTGATAGAAAACTCTTACGAGGATGATGAAGACTCTTGGAGAAGCATATCGCAGATCCTTTTCTTAAATATAATTTTGCTCGGGGCCCGTCTAACTTCTTCAGGGAGAGCGTTCCATAAACGGATGGCCTGTACCGTAAAGGAATTGCCCACGAAACCTGAGTGGTAAAGGGGAGTGGCAAGAAGAAGATTGTTTGATGAGCGAAGGTGCCGGGCATGAGAGGAGCTGAGAAGAGGGAAACAAGTTTTTAAATAAGAGGGAGAGTGAGGATCGTTTAAAATTGAGAATAAAGTTGAGAGAATCCTGGACTTACGACGTTGCGGGATGGTCAGCATTTCAGCTGGAGGCGATAAGATGATATGTGATCGTATTTACGTAAGCCAAAGATGAAGCGAATTGAAGGCGATCCAATTTGTTCAGAAGATCTTTATTTAAATCGGGATAGTAAATATCAGCGTAATCAATAATCGGGAGAATAAGGGTTTGTACAAGAGAAACCTTGGTTTTTAGGGTCAGAAAGTTCTTGAGCCTATAGAGAGAACGTAACGCAGCAGTCACTTTCCGGCTAACCTCAGTGACCTGAAGACACCAACTGAGTTTGCTGTCGATCTGCAGACCAAGGTCTTTCACACAGGAGCTGAAGGGGATGTTGACACCGTTAAAAGAGACTGGCGAGACAACAGAGAGGTCAAGTTTGCGGAGTTGTCGTGGACTACCAATAACAATAGCTTGGCACTTGATGGGAGTAACAGACACTCCGTACTGTTTTACGAAGGTCGCCAGTGAGGGCAGCTATCGTCTCGTCAATATCCTCAACATGACATTGCCGATACAATTGCAGATCGTCAGCGTACAAATGGTGGGAACAGCGAATATGGGGGATCAGAGTGTCGATAAAAAGGAAAAAAAGAAGGGGGGGTAAGATACCTCCTTGTGGAACACCAGTGTGGAGCTTACACCATTTCGATAATTTCAGGTCAGCTCTGACAGCTTGTTCGCGGTTGCGAAGATAGGACGAGAACCACTCCAACGCTATTGAAGAGACTTTTAAATGTGATAGAATGGCTAGCAGCAGGTCATGGTCAACAGTGTTGAAGGCGTTGGAAAAGTCGATAAGGACCAACACAGTAACCCTACCGTGCTCCATGCCCTCCCTCACATCCTCAGTCACTTTAAGCAGAGCAGTGCATGTACTGTGAGCAGGTCTAAAACCGGATTGAAAATCAGTTATAAGCGAGTTCTTATGCACGTGCTGGGATATTTGCTTACTTACTACAGCTTCAAGGACTTTCGAGAGAAATGGTAATATAAAGATAGGCCTAAAGTTGTTTAAAGTACTGGGGTTTGACGTTTTTGGTAAGGGTAAGACATAAGCTTAACGCCAGATAGCAGGAAAAGTTCCAGTACTTAAGGAAAAATTTACTAGGTGTAAAATGGCAGGGGTAATCTCATCCAGGATGGTAATAATCATGGTACGGCTGATGTCATCAACGCCAGTTGCGTTCGACTTGATTGAGTGGATAAGCTTACAAAGTTCATCTGAGGACACTGAAGAGAAGACAAAATATTCTAATATGGATGAGGGCATGGAAGCTATGTGACTGAGGGTCCTTGATCTGGTGGCATGGTCGAGAGTCGTAGCAGACAAGAAATGTGTGTTAAGATCATCGAGAGAGAGAGTGGGGGGCAGAGGATCGGTTGAGGCCTTACCAATGCCAAGACTTTTTAAAAATTTCTAGATATCAGATGGAGAGCAATTTGTAACGTTGTTGTGTATGTGTCTGCGTTTGGCGACCCTCACTATCTGATTGCAACGGTTTCTGGCAATCTTGTATGACTCTCAGTTGCCGTCTGAGCGCTCGCGTTTGAACTTTCGGAAAGCACGATCGCGTCTGGTCATAGCCATTTGCACAACTTTGGTAAACCAGGGTGCAGGGGGCCGTTTCAGCTTGACCTGTCTTAACGGTGCATGTACATCAAACAACGCCACGATAGCCCTATTCAAGTAGTCAAGCTTGACATCAACACTGGCAGCCTCAAACAAGGGGCACCAGTTAATAACACTAGCCCCATGCCTAAGAGCGTCATGATCGATGCGGGAAAAATTACGCATAGGTACTACGACTGGTTTCTGCTTAGTCGTATGGAGTTGATAACTGGCAAGTAAAAGGTCGTGACGTGAGAACCCAGGAGCAGGATGCTGTGCATGGGTCAGGATATTGTCAGTACAAGAGGTAATAATTAGATCAACCCAAGTGTCAGGAGAATGTAAATTGTGATGAGTGGGACTGTGTGGAAGAACAGAAAAATTAAGGGAGGAAATCATGTTCAGGAGTTTATGCGAGGAATTGGAGTTATTAAGAAGATCAGTGTTTAGGTCTTCCATGATAATGTGGTGTGAGTAGCTAGTACTGAGAGGCTCGAGTGCAGTTTCCAAGCCGGCATGATAGTCAACACCGGGAGGGCAGTAGACTACACCGAGAACCGCCTTCTCACCCCTAATGATGATCTCAAGAAAAATGCACTCTGCTGTGGCCGAGTAACGGGAAGGGGACATATCAAGAACCTTATACGGGATATTGCTACGTAGGTAGATGGCGACACCGCCCCCGCCCTTCCCCAGTCGGTCGTTACGTATAAGTACAAAACCAGGCAAGGGATAGACAGCAGAGACTAAATCAGGTTTAAGCCAACTTTCAGACACTAGAATGGCATGCACGCAGTCACCTGAATATGTTGCCATGAGTTCACTATGATGTCACGGGATGCTTTGAGCATTAATATGGCAGACATTAAGGAACTTCTTAAATGCAATCAAGTCACGTTCAATCATGCTAGAAAGAGAAAGGGCATCGTGGAAAGAGTCATCATCAGAATCATAAAATATTCCGGAGTTGCAAGAATTCATACGTATTAGAAAATGTATAGTATTTTTTGTATTCTTTTGGTAACCAACACAATAAAATAATAAATCTAAATCTAAGGCAGTAAAGTTGTCCCACCGCCGACGATGAACAAGAAGCGAGTCGAGCTAGAACTAGAAACGAGTTAGCGAGCAGCGGGAAGCTAGTGTGTAGTGTAGTTCTGATCCGATAGCTTTGTCGCTGGGCTATAAGCGAGTATACGAGTGAGACGGGCGATTACCGCACCACTCGCTCCCGGCGCGGCGGCGTATTTCCGTTCCCGTGTATAGTAGGAGGCAGCACTGCCTTGAACCCTACACGGGTTTGAAAAGCTAACTCTCTTTTCAAACTCGTGTATAATTCAAGGCAGAAGTCCTCCAATCGCAAACGGGTTTGCAAAGCAGACTGTTATGCTACCTCCCTTTCCAAACTTGTGCTCTATTCAAGGCTGGAGTCCTCCAATAGCACACGGGTTTGTAACTATTATACGCTCTGATTGACATATTTATTTCCGTGTTCAATAGGAGGCAGACTTGACATACATACGTAGTACTATTATCTTTTCTGTGCATTAGGGCAAGAAAACTCAATTAGTCTTTAATTTTATATTAGGGCAAAAGAAATATGCATTCAACGATGTAATACTATAATTATAATGTATGGCAATCGACGTTCCTTACAAAAAAAAATACATAACATAATTTTACGAAGTCAATGTTTTTTGGCTGGAGGCTCATTTATTATCTTTAAATTTTGTGTAGAAACTTATTGCTTTAATTTAAGATAGGGTATTAGACAAATGAAATAAATTGTAATGTATGTATATAATACATTTAAATTAACTTCTATTAATTTACATACCTTTGCTTGCTAACATCCCGCTATGGGATGGAATCTAGGGTAATGATTGCCAAGAACTCGTGGCGGGTTCACGCAATTTTGGATTAGGTTTTTATAATGTATTAAAAGCAATAGAGCAAATTTACCTTGTTACTTGCACTAACGTCAGATAAAGAAATAAGCCAGCTATATATACCCTTTTCACTCTCTTACGCGTCCATTGAACTTTACAGCAGTAAATTCAAAATTAGTATTATTTATACTTTTTCACTTGTTTGTTTCATAGACCAATAGAGTTAAATCAGGAGAAGACAATTAAACAAAAAACTGAAAATCACGGATGTGCCACATCTATACTTAGGGTCCGTCGATGGTTAAGTTCCATGCATCGCCATGCGTACACGTGTTTAGAACAACATTTTGCGTTGCAAACCCGTGTGCGATTGGAGGACTCCAGCCGTAAATAGAACACGACTTTTGAAAGGGAGTTAGCTTAACAGTCTGCGTTGCAAACCCGTTCGCGATTGGACGACTTCTGCCTTGAATTATACACGAGTTTGAAAAGAGAGATAGCTTATCAAACCCGTGTAGGATTCAAGGCAGTGCTGCCTCCTACTATACACGGGAACGGAAATACGCCTCCCGGCGGCCGAGCCGAGCGTACAGTCCTCTTGGCGGGAAATGAACGCTGCCGCTGGTTTTGTCTCTCGGCGACAGTTCGATCGCTGAATGAGTATCGCTAAGCGAGAATTAACTTTGATATCTCTTGTCGCTCAGCGACAAACTAGGAGCGAGTCCTCGCCGGCAGTGTGAACAGTCAGCGATCAACTATTTATCATAAAGTTACTATACCTAGCGGAATAGAGCAACAAACATGAGCTGTCAAACGAAACCGAAATATGACGGCATTTGTGTGTGTAAAGAATGCGTTCAGTGATTTTACGTCATGTCGCTTTTCACATTAACATCGATATAGATTATATTAATTACTAACAGTAATAGTATTAATAGAACTAAAATAGGATGGGATGGGAAAATATCCACGATTTCACGTAAAATCCGAAAAATTCGCAAAACCCAAATTCTCAGCGTGCTGATAAGTGCTGACAAACAGTAGCCAAAAACAGTTCTGTGACGTCGCATCACGCATCTCTTTTTATCCCACAGTGTTGTTGCTAGTGACATCCTGCTCGCTCAGCCCTTTGTTTCTCTATTCCGCTAGGTATAGTAACTTTATGCTATTTATATATGCATCTCTTTTATTTCCACGTAATGTACCTATATCTATTGTACGTTTCTTGAGCAAGAAAATAGCCCATAGTTAGTTATTTACTCGCCGTTGGTGGGACTACTGCCTTAGGCTGCTGTACTCTGTTTTTTGTTGATTCATTGACTATTTACTTATAAAATCATTAATTTTAGTAGGTATCTGTAATTTTATTGACTAACATTCACCACCTTTTCACCACAACACCTTCTTAAATTATTTTACGTTTTACTAGCTTTCCGCCCAGCTTTAGAGGTACAAATTTTATTTTTTGTTTATTAGAAGTATTTCAGTTTATTACTTATTTTTTGATAAAATGCACTATTTTTTGTCGTACGTGTATTTTATTACTTGAAGTTTTATAAGAAAAATAACTAATTACTGTTGTTTTTTGTTTGCTTAGTTTTGATAAAAAACTAATTTTATTGTTTTCTGTGTACCTCTTGAATATTGAAAAGTTTTAGACTGTTCGTTATCCATGCTATGTGCTTCTAGTATAAATATGCAGTATGACATCGGCCTTACACACTTTACTAGTTACTTTCGTGTTACTTTTACGTTACCGTAACATAGAAGTATCTATGTTACTCTATGTTACTAAGTGGCAAAATTTACGGCCTTACCCAGTAATCGTTAGTCGTGGTAAAATACTTGGTTGTTATTAGAATAAATGGTTATGTGCAGAATTGAGTTTATTCCTATTATACTTATATATTAAATACTTACATTTTATTTCATTGTCTTTGGCATCAATAATTTTATGTTTGTGGTCCCACATGTACTCCTCACATTCTATAAGAAAAAAAGAGGTTCTTAATTTTTTTTTTTGTGAAAAGAAATAACCGAGCAGGCGGATCACCTGGTTCAGGAAGTAATCACCGCCACCCATGGATACCGGCAAAACCAGAGGAGTTGCAGATGCGTTGCTTGCCTTATGGAGGGAGATGATCTTGTTGTCTTATAAAACTTGTATGGTTTTGCGTAATTGAAAGTGAGTCTGAGGGTATTTTTCAATATTTGATGCTGTAAAAGGAAGGGAGAACAAGTTCTCAGGTCTGTATCAGTACGAGTTCTCTAGTCGACTAACGTATACTTTGTCGTAGTGATTCATAAGAGCTCAAATATTGTAGTTACAAACTAAATAAGTACAACATTTTGAATTAGACTTTGATTCGGGCAGCACATTCAAATTAAAGTTAAAAAAGCATCAGCAGGTTCGTGACTACAAGCCCGTGCTACGCATAGAAAAATGTGGAACACACAAACCACAGGCAGCCTGGGAATCGAACCCGGAACTTTCGGATAAGCGCTTTACTATTTGCACACCGGGGCGTGATTCAATGTTTTCAAAGGACATCATTCATTTTGGGCTAAATCTGAAAATTCCGGCCATTCAAAATTTATTTTATAATCTGTTTTATAATATTATTGCAGGCATTAGTTACTATGGGACCAAAGCTATCGGGTCAATATGTACTCTGTTATGGGGTTTCAAAAATTTTATAACTTTTTCGACTGAAATGTAACCTTAATTAATTATAATCAAAATTTTATAATTTCTAATTCAGAAAACACTATAAGGTTAAGAATTCGGAATAAGTTAAAGGCTGGGATTAATGAAATCTATTTAGAAAAGAAAGAAAATACATAGAATCATACAATTTCAAAAATAATACCAGAGTTAATTGATTTAGGAACTTAATTAGTGATGGATGTAAATATGACTTAGTATTGTGAAATAAAACATTTATTTTTAAAAATAGTGATTTATAAAACTTTGGAAAAATATTTGTTAAAGCCGTCTGACTATAATGTTTTCAAGATGTTGTACCGGGGGTACTATGTTTGACACATGCCGCGTAAAGCCCATGTACCAAATAACTGTCATGACATACGCACAGCATCCCAATGTGCGTCTTCCAGTATTACAACTACAATATTAGTGCAGAATTGCTCCTCTTCCACTTAGACACAATACAAATAATTTAGAGAACACTCTACAGCGATGTACACGTAATAAGTTTTGGGTCGAACGTGTCTTGACTGGATGCGACCTCTTGTAAGCCAGAGATCTCTTCCATCCAGCTCCCTTACTTCTTGAACTGGCACGTTCCCGTCGAGCTCTATGATGAACGCACCATCAGGTTGAACGTGCTCCATGCTCCTAGCTTGCTTGATCTGATAGCTGCGCAAAGCAAACAATGTCAATTGCTACTCCGTAAGTCTGGGGATCTGGCTGAGTTCCGGCATGTTGGAAGTCATGGACTGAAAGTGTGTTCCCCTTCTCTAGTAATTATTAGTAATCACAAGATCCGCTAATCTAATAGGCAGAGTTATTCTTTCGTTAATAATTCTTAAGAACTATGAACTTTCTTATGCTAAAATAATAATTTTCGAATCCACATAACATAGCAGAGAATGACCTTACAGCTTTGGTCCCATACTAACAAATAGATATATAAATATATTCTAACAGGCTATAAGATATTTTTTTTCTGGCCGGCACTTTCAGATTTAGCCTAAAAATGTATGGACGCTCTCTCTCCTATTTTCCGAATAAATGAGTCATTTTCAAATTAAATGTACTTACGTCACGAAATTGTCAGGAAATTGTTTCGTTAGGAAATGTCAGGAAATTGTAAAAGTAAGGCCGCATTCAGATAAGTCTATATTTTAGTGGTCGACCACTTATCTACATAAAACCTACTTATAAAAGAAAAGAAAAACGAAAATGAGTCATTAAGTGTTTTATTGCGTGAAATGTCTTTTTTCTTCATTTTTTCAGGGTTTTGTTGTTTAAGTCTTTCAATATATATTTTTTGCCTTTCGGCACCAGTCATCGGCATTCTGAAACTAATAAAAAAATTGTTTAGATATTTTTTAATAACTCAAAAAAGTAATGAGTGAGCGAAAGTCGACCAACGTTATGCAAAAAGTTAAGCGTTAAAAAGTATTTTATATCTTAGAAAATTCTTCTAATACATACACAAAAACGAGGAACAAAGAAGAATAGAAGAATGCATTTTTAAAACTAAACTTAAGACACCAAAATTATGAGCAGAATAAAATTGTAACTGTAAAAAAGATTTATTTTCCCGGTAACCAGTAAGTAATTAAATTTATTTTGAGCTAGGTAGCTAAATAAAAATATTTATTAATTAACAGCACTCATTATAGGTACCTCACATTCATAATTTACACATGCATGAGATCACAGCTTTACCGTCTACAATTTACTGACGTCACGAAATGTCATGAAGTTGTTCGTCACTAAGCATGTAAACATAACCTTCAAATAATTTTTAATGCTAAACGAATCACATTTTCTAGTAGATTGAAAGCGTAATCTGAAAATCTTGCCAAAATCTATGTACATTTCAGTTGCAAAAGGTGAATTCTCATAAAAAACACTTACTTTTGTTGAGGAGATCTCGTCAGGAAGCAGGTAACTAATTATTTTGCCAAACAAATTACAAGTCACACACCGCGCCTCAGTAACAAAACAAATGGCGGCGCGTCACTGATGTTATATTTCGTGACATAAGCTGTGTTGCCAGTTATTAAAGTTAGATTTCTACTGTTCGTGATTAAAAAATTTGGTTTATTATGTCATTAAATGAATGTCAAGAAATTGTTTCCGTTGTTAGGGACATGTCTAAAAATATATTTTTACTTAATTTATGTGTATTTATACATAGTTTAATCTAATTTACGTAATAATTAGTACTACACCTTAACTAGGGTCCAAATAAATTTGCAAGTTTCATACGAAAATGCGAATTTAAAATTGTTGTTTTCAATGTCCTCCTACAGGGGACAAAAAAAAAGTATGGTGATTTTAATTACTATAATTTGTATATTCAACTCCATGCTAGGATTTTGATCGCAATTATTTGCCGTATAATCAAGAATAATATGCAAATATATTTAAAATAGTATGCGAATGTAAAAAACTACTTATTTTAATAAGAACTTTTTTTTTTCAAGGTTTCTTTAGGGGGACAGACATTTCGTCGCTAAGTACACATAATTTGAAAACGACTCAAATACTTTTTAATTTTTTTTAAGTAGGTACATTTTTATAGAAACTAAGCAAAATAAAATATAAAAATTTAAAGTAGAAAACCTTTTTAAAAAACAAGCTATTATTTAAATGCGCTAAAAAGAAAAAAAAACTATTACTTTAAAACTTTTACTATCAACCTAAAACGTCCTTACACAAATATTAGTAGGCCGGCCATGGGCAGAAAATACAAAATCTCGTATGTAAGTTTTGTAAATACCTACAACAGATATTGATGTGTTCGGGGTGTCCTCCAGATATCGAAACTGCTTGTTGTACACTTCTAAAATGGTGGAGGGGGCAGCAGTGACGTCATAAAGATGGCCGCCTGTTTTGTTTTTTTTCAATTGTGGCGCACCTATGCGGTCAATTTGCTTAGGCAAGGTGTCATTTAAAAGCGCATTAAATGTATTTTAATCACTTTATAGACATCTTTAACGAAAACATGGTATTTAAAAATATTTTGAATTAATTGAATTTTCATTACCTACCATGACATGTTTCTTCATTTTTCTCAGAAACGAGTAACTTTTTCTGAATAATGTTTTTTTATAAAACATGCAGAATTTCACAAGCTATTTACAAGTATAAGATTCATCAAAATACGACTTCAAACGACTGTGCTGTGTCCATTAATATGGGCGTGGAGCACTATCACGACGAGTCCAAGCGTGCTTGCGTGCGTCGTGCGTCGGGGGTTGTGCGGCGGGCAGCATAGTCAAAGTCAAAGTCAAAGTCAAATTATTTATTCAATGTGAACCTTTACAGGCACTTATTGACGTCAATAATAATAATAATAAAAAAAACAGTTAACTAACTTATAGTTAAGACTTAACAACTAATCTAACGAGTCTGTGCCAGACAAAATGCGCATCGCTACCCCCAGTACCATTGCACGCCGAAACAGAATCGCGTCGAATCGAAATTTAAGCCGTGGTCATAGAATTGTGTAAACAAACGTATCCTGGTACGAGACAAAAATAGCGGGCAAGTGTCCCTCCCCTAGCGACACAAACGGCTAATATTTATAGGTAATTTATCGGTTTTTTTTTGGATGAAAGGTGAAGAATGATAAATCACAATGAATTGTTAACTTAAGTTATTACTTTAAGGAATAAAATTAAATGTGATTTCCAATTATCGTATTGATATTGTGGTAAGTAATAGAAATTGGAAATAACTGAGTTTTTAAAGTAAAATAATAGTCACATGACATGACAGTGTGTCAGCCAAAATCACATAAATGAGTTGCCTTGTTATTAATCAAAAAAATAAAAGTATAAAACGGGCCAAGTTCTCGTCATTCTTCTTGAGTAAATCTTTAAAATTAATTATTAAATCTGAGAATTAGGAACCTAAGCCAAGTACAGTCAATGCAAAGGGAACGGATCCCCCTAGCATTATATTAAATGTATGGAAAGGGCGTCCGTTCACTCTGCAGATGACTGTACTGACGTACACGTACAATTTAGACATGAGCTAGTTGACGAATTCACAGATTCAACATAGCAAGTTTTCAGAGATCCAAGCTTTCATAGCCTATATCGTATTTTGATGAAACTCTTATCTTGGAAACTATTCTCTCAGAACTGCGAAATGTTCCATACTTAGTGCTTTTCATTCGGTGACCTTAAACTTCATGTACTTAAATATTATTAGTCAGTACAGTTGAAATGGTTCGTGAAGACATTGCATACAGTTTGTTCGGTTTGCTAGAAGTTGGCAGGGTGCACTCCGTGCGATGAAAATAGATTTTTAGATGTATAATACTGGATGAAAATGCATTTTTTACAATATGCACTAGGTTGTCTGTCACTTGACCTGATTGGAAGTGACGATACGGCCGAAGGTGGAAAATGCCTGTCTACTTAGAAACAGCTTATTCAATATGGCCTTGAAGGAGTCCAGGTTGTACATACTGTTAGAGGAACATACTAGCAGACAAAGTGTTTTATTCCATAGGCATTAACCAAAGCGGTTTGTGCGAAAAGTTGGTATATATATAATATAGGTAAGGGTGGAACGCCTGCCCGCCTCTTGTGCCCCAAAGGCGGAAAGGGAATCTAAAACAGTTTAATAGTTTTATCAATATTTTTTCAAAACACTTGTTAGGTGAATGCAAAGTTAAATTAAAAGAGTTCATGTGGATCACCAAATTATACTGATTTAAAAATACCTATTCCTCAATATGGCAAACATCCTGTATGCATTTTTGATTTTTATAAACACAGCCGTATCTCGCAGTGCGACTGACAGTTTTGCATTGGCAAGATATTAATTCTAAATAATTCAGAGACATGCATGGCTTTAGTGTTATATTGGAGACAATTTGGGGTCATTAATGTCCAACCGTGTTCTGTAGGTGGTGGTAAACTTTGAATTGCTACATCTGCAGTTGCCCAAATGTAATATAATTCAACTTTGCATGCATCTTACAAGTGTTTGTTTGAAAGATTTTGCAAGAATAAATATTAATAAAACTATTAAATTGTTGAAGATTCCCTTCGTCTTTGTGGCACAAGAGGCGGGCAAGAGTTCCACCCTTACCTACATAATACACTGGTTATCACAAAAATCATCGGCCCACCTACAATTTACACGAAAACTCATGTTTTAATATTTGAAAGAAACAAATTGTATTATATACGTATGACATTACGGCGCCCATCAGAGCCGTATAAAGTCATTTGACCCCCATCACAGAATATAACGAAGCCTATTGGTCTATAGTTCGTTCAAGATGTTCCCTCGCGGATTGGTCTGGCTTGGCGATGAGCTAAAGTCAGTTGGTGTCCAGTTGCTGGCTTTTGAGGTCATAATTTCGCAGTTCTGAGAGAAAGTTTCCAAGATAATAGTTTCATCAAAATACGATAGGCTATGAAAGCTTGGATCTCTGAAAACTTGCTATGTTGAATCTGTGAATTCGTCAGTGAGCTCAGTCTAATTTGTACGTGTACGGCGGTACAGTCATCTGCAGAGTGAACGGACACCCTTACCATATATTAAATATAATGCTAGGAGGATCCATTCCCTTTGCATTGACTTTACTTGGCTTAGGTTCCTAATTCTCAGATTTAATAATTTTTTTTAAAGATCACTGAAGAAGTATCACTATAACTTGGCCTGTTTTTTACTTATTTTTTTAATAACTTTCCAAGGCAGCTCATTCCTGTATGGTTGACAGTATGAATGAGAGAATAGCTAATGCTGGATTTACACGGAGCCAATACTTGATACAATCCAATATGCCAGTCCAATATGCCAGTCCAATATGCCAGTCCAATAAGCCAATGCTAATGCTAAGCAAAAATGGATTGAGGACAATCCAATGTAGTGGACTGTCTCTATTTACACGATACCAATATTGGACTGGCTTAGTGGATTGTCTCAAGTATAAGCTTCGTATCTTGGCTGACACACTATCATGTGACTATGCGGCCCGTCGCAAAACCCCCGATGACGCACGCACGCACGCTTGGACTCGTCGTGATAGTGCTCCTCGCTCCAGATTATTGGACACAGCACAGTCTTTTAAAGTCGTATTTTGATGAACTTTATATTTGTTAATAGCTTATGAAATTCTACATGGTTTAGAAAATAATATTATTAAGAAAAAGTTTCTCGTTTCTGAGAAAAATGAAGAAACAGTTCATGATAGGTAACGAAAATGCAATTAATTCAAAATATTTTTGTAAATACCATATTTTCGTAACAAATGTCTATAAAGTGATTAAAGTACGTTTAACGCGCTTTCAAATGACACTTTGCACAAGCAAATTGACCGCATAGGTGCGCCACTATCGAAGAAAAACAAAACTGTCAGCAGCCATCTATATGACGTCACTGCTGCCACCTCCAGCACTTTAGAACTATACAACAAGCAGTTTCGATATCTGGAGGACACCCTGAACACATCAATACCTGTTGTAGGTATTTACAAACTTTACATACGAGATTTGGTTTAGATACGACTTTTTGGCGCTTGGCCGGCTTACTATCTGATATAAAAGGTTGTCGCGAGATTTAAGTAAGTACTCGACTCGTATTTTCTTAGATTGAAAATTTTAATTCTTAAGTAGTCAAATTCAATCACATCAAGTTATGTAATTTACTTGTTTATTTACACATATTAGTATATAGTAAATCTCGCGACAACCTTTTATTTCAAATAAATTGTGTAATGACGTAATCAAATAAAATCAAAAGTTTATTGCAAACTAAGTGTACAAGATGGTGACAAAAAAAAAAGAAGTGCTTTAAACTTAGTTACCGTTTATTGCAAATTCGAGGACAGCTTATAAACTTAGTTATTGAATTTTATATAAAAATAAGACAAAAAATTATTATGGAGCACACAGTCGACATGACGTACAATAATATTAGGTAGGTACACTTATAAATTTCACAAGCCATTAATAGTTATTTGTTATACAAGAGTGCAAACTTGCTTTTTAACCGCGTGCTCAATTTTGATGACCGAGCAAGCGAAGGATTCTAAAATTGAATCACAAGCGCAGCGAGTGACTCAAAAATTAGAATCCTGAGCGTTACCGAGGGAATCAAAAGAGCACGAGGTGAAAAATCTTTGCACTCGAGTGCAACACGTAACTTTTCATCCCACCTCAACGAGGAAATTACCAACCAAATTAAAAAAGTAGGTACACCAAAAAGGTTCCGAGTCTGAGTTTTTAACAATTTAAAAAGGTCGTATGATAAATCGGCACCATGGAGGAAGAAGAAAATAGGTTTAATGATGTTTTGAATACACATACTAAGTGCACACGATGTTATAAATTCAATTTACTTTGTCCTCTAGCGGGTAAAAACGGCTTTTGCACTCAGATATCGAAGAGTAAAAATACTCTTTCCGAGATGGGGGGATGAAAAAAATATTTAATTAATTTCACTATTCTGCTAATTGCGAATGTAGATATTCATTCAAGGAAAAGTAGCATTCGACTCTCGCTCTCATCGCTCGTTAAATGAGACTTTAAAGTTTTTGAGAAACTTTTTATGTTTTGTTCATTTTTAATATACACTGGTAATTTATTAAAAATTTGGACTGACATGTAATAAGGGCTGGCATTTAGCATTTTAATTCTAGATGGTGGTAGGTATAATCTGTTCCTGTGTGTAGTATTAATTTTATGCGTATCTTTTATCTTAGTGAAGCTCTGAATATTTTAAACATGGTAGGGTAAGTAAATTAAATTTTTTGAAGTAAGGTTTACAAGATTGGGTATTTTCAATTTAGGCTATTATTCTCACACATTTTTTGCATTACGAAGAGATCGTTTATGTTATAGTATAAGTTGGTAGTAAAAGTTTATTTTTTTCTTCTTAGCACATTTAAATAAAAGCTTGTTTTTTAAAGAGGTTTTTTACTTTTAATTTATTTTTCACTTTTTAGTTATCCCTGGACACGTTTTTCATCTGTACATCTCACTGAATACAAATAAATATGTATGTATACAAAATTTATTCACTTCCAGCAAACCACCACCAATCACCACCCATCAAAAACGGTCCACCTATTAAGACGAATCAAACTCGACGCGGTTGTGTCGCTTAGTTACCTACTGAGTTCCTATGGCCACCTTCCAGCTCCATCATCAGACCCTGCTTACCATCTAACTAAGAGCCGATTTTTCAATTATCAGATTAAATTTATGATTACTGATACAGTATTACACAACCATTTCGAAAATGTGTTGTCATTAATGTCTTATCTTTCTTTACAGGTGACAATTATTAAGTTTGATCGTGCTTATACTGTATCAGACGGATAAGTTTTATCCGGGGATTGAATAATCAGCCCTAAATAAAATAAAATTACCTACACTTAAAACTAAAGCAAATAAACCTATAAATAAAATATGTCCTCCAACTGTGGGCTCATGGGTAGCTCTTTGAATTGCCAGCAGAGGTGGCTGCCAGTCTTCTTGTCACCGGAGGCCTCAATAAATCGGGTACTTAATTCTTTAATTAGCTGCCTTGCCTCCAGTCCACATGGACCCATTGTTTCGACAAATTCTTTTATATTTTATAAATTGTTCACTTACTAATATCGCTGACAGTCCGTCCCGTTCTGTTGATGATTTTTTCAGGGTACGGATTCGCTTTCGTTCCATAATAACACGGCATCTCCTTTTCAGGTATCTGAAAGAAGATATCATAATCATCATCATGAGCTGTGTGACTAAAAGAATGCTACCAGCCCCTCTCTTCTTTTGGGTGTCGTAAAAAGCTACTAACGGACTAACGACTGCACATTCATCCAACAGCATAGAGCGGCGATGGGCTCAGCACCTATCGCGCTGAACACACGTGAAGTTGTAGTTTGGCGAAACTAGTGTTGCCCAAATGCAAGAACAAGACGAAACTTAGCCAGTCTTGGTCTTGATCTTGCGCAACTACACCTGGTCTTGGTCTTGGTATTGCGTTCCCAGTCTTGGTCTTGGTCGTGCAGCAAGAGTCTCGCAAGTTTCGCAATAACTTATTAGCCTATTGCTATTTATTAAACGTTACTTTAGATCTTAGAACAACGTAACAGAGTAGGTACATATTGAGCTTGAAATAACATAACCATAGTAAAGATCAACTATATTAATAAATGTCTAAACATATAATGAGAAATTCGAAAAACTAACTGACACTGGATTTGAATGAACCCACGACCTAAGCGATCCGTGCCTTTGGAAGATTTGCGGGAGAGATACCTAACAGCGAGTTCACAACCTCATTACATTAACCCGGCGAGCGTAAGGTTAATATTTGTTACATCGAGCGTAAGGTGGGTGCAGCAAACCCATATGGTGGACTAGCCATTTTTATGTGTTTATCATATTTTATTTATGTTTTTATTTACTAATGTTATTTTATTATTTAATAATTCAAAAACTGATTGAGAGGGACCAATAAAGCAAACAAATATTTTAAAATCTTTATTTACAAAATTAACAAAATCAAAATTTTTTACTTAAACATAGCATGTCACTTGGAATTATTCTTTTATAAAAAAGTAGACTTTGAAAAAAACAAAACGAAAAGCTTTTCCTTCTAGCTAATAAAATTTGGAAACAAATGAGATCTAAACTTAAACTATATAGTTATTCAGAATTCTCATAATCATCTTCAGTTTGAGCGCAATATCTACACGTAAAAACAGCATGTTCCATACACAAATAACGGTTGCATAACAAGTGTGTTTAGTCTTGCGGTCTTTTTTAGTGGGACATATTTCACATCTCCTGATAGGCTTAGGAACTTTATTTGAAGGTTGTTGTGAGTGTGAGGATTCACCGACTTGATCTAAAATTCTTTTGCGAAGCTCTCGAAGTAAATGCTGATTCTCCTTTCTGTTTTGCAAGTGTTCTGAAACCAAACCTATTCCTAGGTCTCTAAGAAAATTTCGGCGTGATAAATTACTACCATTGTTAAATTTGTAAATTATGATGCTATTTATACCAGCCATGTTCAGAACTGCATAGAAAATTACCATTGGCCAGCGCTTTGTTCCTATCTACCGACCTCAATAGATAGGGTATCGCAACTGGAACTATGGGTCCGGTTGTGTTTTCAGAGGTACTACGGGGTTTCGGTTCAAGCCCCCCGCTGGTCGTGCCTTTAACCAGGCGCCTCCGGCGGGATCCGGACATGGGTTGGACTCGTAGTGGCGTGTGGTTAGCTGTAGAGCTTGGGAATGTTCGTTTGTCCTGGTATTGTGTGCCAGGACTTCCAAACTCCTGCACAGCGAGCGGGGCCTAGTAGCGGTCTCTGAGGGGCCAGAAGCGAAAAGTCCTGCGGGGAACGTGAGTTTCCCTTATAGTTGGCAGCTTTGTCCGGTGGTTTTCATTGGACATTGGTGTTGACATCTCCGGTACTAGTCTGGATAACTAGTAGAGGCGGCCTCCTAAATGCCGTATTCTCCGATCCAGCCAGCCGCGTAGGACGTGGGAACTGGCTAGTCGCCCGGATGGGTTCCGAGAAGTGAGTGTGCTTACTACTCCGCTACCAAGGTGGACACTTGGGAGTCGACTTTAGAGTCGACGACCCTAGCAGTGGCAACTGCGAGTTGTGCCCTTCGTGCAACGAGAAGTGAGCGAGCTTGACAGCTCCGGTTACCTATCTGGACAATATGCAGTGAACTACACGTGTTCACGGGGATACTCTCCTGAGACACTAGTCTTATGAGTACCGAATGAAGAGCTCGCTGCGGCGGGCACTAATTTGGCGTCAAGACCTAACGTTGGTGGTCTCCTGCGCGAGTGTTCTACTGGCGCAGGGACGTCTGGCACTTCTTGCATAACCTAACGTAGCGTAAGCGCTGGCCATCCCCTCTCCGTAAGGAGAGGGGATGGCCAGCGCTTTGTATTGCGTGAAACATCGTAGTTGGCGCACAGCTCGTCTACAACATCAACACCTCCCTTGGTCTGGTTATAAAAGGTAATCATTTCTGGCTTTTGTTTGTCGTTACTATAAGCATCAATGCTATCATCGTGATGCAATGTGGACATCAAAAAGACAACCTTGTTTTTTTTTTGGTATATGGGACAATAAAGATATATCCTTTTGAAATCCAAACAATGTGCTGGGAATCTCTCGGTTACGCGTTTGGAGCATCTAACTTAGAATCTCGGGCTTATTTTTACGAACTGTGCCTGTGCTTGTCAAACGATGTTCTTTCAATAAGTGTAACATCAACGGATAACTGGTAAACCAGTTATCAAAGGTTACATTGCGATTGGTTTTGACTGAGTAACTTATTGTTTTACTGAGATTTCATTTACACATGTGAATTAACACTTTAACTTTCTATTTAACCACAGTCACATCAAAATTACTGCTTAATTAATTTAAAATTTAAAAATTTCACGGAGCTATGTTGTTGCCGTGAGAGCAGCGGGAGCAACTCTTTAAAAATGTAGGGTGTTTTGTTTCTATAGAGTGTTTCCTATGAATTGTCATACGCCTTTTTGAGCAAGAAAATCTAGTTGATCGTGCTACAGTTTCTTCGGAATCCACCTTGTCCCCAGATAGCCTCGGCCGACCTCCCCAACTTCTAGCAATGCATAGAGATAGAACTTTATATATGGTTGGCAGCTGCAGCGATATTACCCTTAAAATTGAGCATTTGTTTTTACAGCCTTTCTTTTGTATGGAATCCCTTTCAAATAACACCCAAATTCCATATCGAAGGTTTCCTTAACCCGGCGAGCGTAAGGTTGGGTATTATTCACCCAGCCTGTAATAAATCATTCGATATTTTTTATCTCGTACGTCAAAATGAGTTGTGCGTCTGAGTAGCTGCGCGGGGGGAGGTAAGTAAGCGTTGTGTTTCACGACGCAGTTGACCGCCGACTGGCTAGGTGTTTAGACGGTGTCCAAGCTGCGGCTGGGTGAGTTTCACCCACCTTACGCTTCGTGTTACAAATTTGCGTAAATACTTTTTTGTTTTATATTCGTTTTATTTAGTTTTTTTTTTATTTGTTCAGGTAAATAATTAATATGTCATACGAAGAAAACCAAAGAAGATTATTAAGACTTTTCAAAGCAGCTGGTGACGATAGTTCTCCTTACGGAGAGGGGATGGCCAGCGCTTTGTATTGCGTGAAACATCGTAGTTGGCGCACAGCTCGTCTACAACATCAACACCTCCCTTGGTCTGGTTATAAAAGGTAATCATTTCTGGCTTTTGTTTGTCGTTACTATAAGCATCAATGCTATCATCGTGATGCAATGTGGACATCAAAAAGACAACCTTGTTTTTTTTTGGTATATGGGACAATAAAGATATATCCTTTTGAAATCCAAACAATGTGCTGGGAATCTCTCGGTTACGCGTTTGGAGCATCTAACTTAGAATCTCGGGCTTATTTTTACGAACTGTGCCTGTGCTTGTCAAACGATGTTCTTTCAATAAGTGTAACATCAACGGATAACTGGTAAACCAGTTATCAAAGGTTACATTGCGATTGGTTTTGGAAATTAGAGCCCCAAGTCTGTCCACAACATCAAAAGTTTTATTACTGAAAGCGTAAGGGCCTGTTGGATGCTTTCCTGGGTAAATTTCAAGATTGATGACGTAAAACGACTTTGCATCTACTAAGGCATATATTTTCAAGCCGTATTTGTAAGGCTTATTTGGCATGTACTGGCGAAAACTGCAACGGCCTCGAAACGATGGAAGTTGTTCATCAATAGTTGTATACTCAGATGGTGAATAAACAGTTTGGCAATTTGCTACGAACTTCTCGAAAAAATAACGAACGGCGGCAGCTAAATTATCAGTCTTTTTTCTTTTTTTTTCGCGAGTATTCTTATCATCAAACCGCAAGGAGTTTTGAATAAATTGAAATCTCTTCAAAGACATGGTTGTCCTAAAAATCTCAACCCCTGATTCGTCGCTTCTCCATAGATCCTTCAAGTTCAGCTTATTTGATTTGAACTGTCCCGCAAGATACAAGAGACCGATAAAAGCCTTCAATTCTGACATTGATAAGTTTGCCATGGTATATTTCTTTACGTGACTATTTTCACAAGCTGCTCGTCTCAAATGTATTTGACTATTTGTATGTATCACAATTTCTTGCAAAATGTCATCAGTTAGAAAGTGTTTCCAACATTCAACAGCTGTCTTCGCGTTTTTGCCAATATCTTTTACGGCCTGTCTTTCCCTTATAATATTTTCCGATCTCGTACGCACGTTAGACTTTTCTGGTACCCTAAACCACTTTGTACCATTCTTTCCAGTAAAATATGACCTGTTACCTTCGCTTTCACATTCTTCGGATCCAGCTGACTCTTTTTCTCCCTCATTTTGTAATCCTAACTCTTGTTCCGAGTCACTTTCAGAGCTTCTTTGGCTAATATTATCAACTTCAAAGTCACTACCGGAATCATCACAAGAACTATCGTCACCAGCTGCTTCGAAAAGTCTTAATAATCTTCTTTGGTTTTCTTCGTATGACATATTAATTATTTACCTGAACAAATAAAAAAAAAACTAAATAAAACGAATATAAAACAAAAAAGTATTTACGCAAATTTGTAACACGAAGCGTAAGGTGGGTGAAACTCACCCAGCCGCAGCTTGGACACCGTCTAAACACCTAGCCAGTCGGCGGTCAACTGCGTCGTGAAACACAACGCTTACTTACCTCCCCCCGCGCAGCTACTCAGACGCACAACTCATTTTGACGTACGAGATAAAAAATATCGAATGATTTATTACAGGCTGGGTGAATAATACCCAACCTTACGCTCGCCGGGTTAAGGAAACCTTCGATATGGAATTTGGGTGTTATTTGAAAGGGATTCCATACAAAAGAAAGGCTGTAAAAACAAATGCTCAATTTTAAGGGTAATATCGCTGCAGCTGCCAACCATATATAAAGTTCTATCTCTATGCATTGCTAGAAGTTGGGGAGATCGGCCGAGGCTATCTGGGGACAAGGTGGATTCCGAAGAAACTGTAGCACGATCAACTAGATTTTCTTGCTCAAAAAGGCGTATGACAATTCATAGGAAACACTCTATAGAAACAAAACACCCTACATTTTTAAAGAGTTGCTCCCGCTGCTCTCACGGCAACAACATAGCTCCGTGAAAATTTTAAATTTTAAATTAATTAAGCAGTAATTTTGATGTGACTGTGGTTAAATAGAAAGTTAAAGTGTTAATTCACATGTGTAAATGAAATCTCAGTAAAACAATAAGTTACTCAGCAGTTATTAACTAATATTAAAAAGTGGCTTGCATCAAACTTAAAAGTGTATTAAAACATTTCAAATCTTTACTAAACTACATAAAACCAGTGTTAATAATTTTTACCACCAACAGTGAACTATAAACAGTGCAAAAATTTCATGAAATAGATATTTAGTGCGTTTAATCTAAATACATAAATTTATTGTTCGTTAAATTTCAAATTTGCCTCCACCAAACAAACATTTTATCTAGTGACGCCTACTATTTTAAAAGCATCAACTTAGTATTATGAAAGCATTGCTTATTTTGATTCTTTCTCCAGTTACAACTTATTTTTGTGTTTGAACGTAAGATGGCGCTGTACTGCAGAAAATGTAAAAAGAAAATTATAAATAGACAGCATTTGACCTGTAATTTCTGTAAACAATTGTATGATATTGATTGTGCAAACGTACCAGAGTAAATATTTTATCTTATGGAACCTGAAAGAAAAATTTCCTGGAAATGCACACCTTGCTTGGAAAAAAAGGCAACAAATGAGAAAATAACATCTTATTTTAGCACAAAAAATTATGATCATAACTTGTCAAGTGGCAGTTTTTCGCATAAAAATGTTACACACAGAAATAAGTTTCAAGTAAATGTACCATTATCAAATTCATTTAATTCTTTAAGTGATACATTTTGTGACATTGATGAGGATGATAATATCATGTCTATTGTCTTAATGGATAATACTATCAATAAAAGCTGCTCAAATGTGGAGACAATATTAAGGGAAAAGAAAAATGAATTGGAAAGTATTATAAACTCTCTTCAAGAAAAACTACTGAAAGCTGAATGTAAAATTGATAATTTGTTAGAAGAAAATACAATTTTAAAAAGGCAAATTACATATAAAAAAAGTATTGGAACTGAACAAAATAATGGTATGAAATTACAATCTACGCCAAAAAAGATGTCGGTAAAAAAAAGAAGCAGCGCCAGTGAACATCCATTCATTCCACATGTCTACCAAACGCCACCTAGCGACAAAAGTGAGAACATACTATTTAGTGCAAAAAAAATGAGGAAAAATACGAGTAAAATAGTGATTATTGGTGATCAACAAGGTGTAAATATTTCTTCATTATTATTGCATATAAGATCACAGTACAAGACCCCAAGGGAGTATATAATATCTGGAAACATCTATCCTAATGCACCCGCCAACTACATTTTGAAGATGTCTAAGTTGACTAATCTGGATCTCGAAGAAGATGATTGGGTAGTATTGGGTATTCGTGCTAATGATGTAAATCCGACTAAGTTATTTGCGGAAATATGTGCCACTCTGAAAGTTGTAAATAAACCAAAGATTATTCTAATGAATGTTATGTACAATTCAAATTTAAATACTGTTACTTTAAATTCACAGTTAAAAACCTTTGTATCTTGCTTCGAAAACTGTATTTACCTGGAAACTAGCTACAATAAAATGATGACTAATAGTAAAATATTTAAAAAAAAGTTAGCATCTAAAATAAATTTCTGTATTGATAAAAAGGACTATGATACCCATTACCTACACATTACCAGAAAAAGTCAGAATAGCTTCAGCTGCTCATTGTCAAAACCTGGTACAATCCCATATTTTTTCAATAAAATGAATCATAAAAATAAAACCAAGATTTTGTCTTCTCCTGTTTCGTGTGACGTTAGTAAGCAAATAAATCAAGGACTAAATACAACAATAAAAAAAGGAACAATACCTTATTATTTTGCGAAAGAACAAACTAATAACAATTGTGTAACTAAAAAGTTTTTTCTGTAATAAAAATAAATACTCATTGAATATTCTACATCAAAATACACAGGGTATAAGATCAAAACTAGGCCAAATAGAAGTAATTTTGAATACAAAAAAATATGATTTATTATGTTTTAGTGAAACTTTTCTTAAAAAAGAATATGTCAATATTTTTCAGATACCAGGTTATCAATTAGCTGCATCTTCATCACGTAACAAATCTAGAGGTGGAGTATGTATATACATTAAAAATGGCATTAACTATAAGAAACTAGACCGTGTAAATTCTTTATCAATGGAACTTAACTTTGAATGTTGCGGCATTTCACTACCTGAGTTAAATCTTGTTGTCATATGTGTTTATAGTATACCTAAGTCAAATTTTGATATATTTATAAAGACGCTAGAACTATTATTACAAAGATTAACACTTAGAAGTAGGTATTCAAAAAAGAAAATAGTTTTAGTTGGAGACTTTAACATTAACACTCTAGAAAATGATAGAAAAAGCGAAATTTTTAAAAATACTCTTACAAAATACAATGTTAAATTAACGATTAACGAACCTACTAGAATAACGCCAACATCTAAAACTTGCTTGGATAATATTTTAACAAATCTAAGGACATATAAGTCAAAAGTTGAGCATATTGGTCTGTCTGACCATTCAGCACAAACAATTGAAATACCTTGTACTAAAAGCTTTGAATTAAAATATTGGTATATATTTAAAAGAAACATTGATAAGTATATTAATTTATTTTTAAATAATATTTCTAAACTGAGTTTTGCTGAAGTTTACTTACACAATGATGTTAACAAGGCATTTGAAGCTTTTATAGAACTATATAAAACAATCTATAATTTATGTATTCCTATTGAACGATTAAAAATAACACATAAAAGAGTAACAAACTGGCAAAGTAAAGGTATACAAAATGCATGTCAAAACAAAAGAGCGATGTATAATAAAATAATTAAAAATGGCAAAAATATACATACTTTTTTGCATTATAAAAACTATTGTAAAATATTAAATTCTGTTATTCGTATAGCAAAAAAGAAATCTAATATTAAGTTTATAGAGCAAAGTTCAAATAAAAAAAGATCTACTTGGAATTTTATAAAACGACAAACTTCATCTATGAATGACCTAAAACCTACAATTAATAATTTAAACGTAAAAGACACTATTATTCAAGATCCTAAAATTATAGCTGACACTTTTAATAGTTATTTCATAATGAATAACACACAAAATTTGATTAAAGCCAACCATAAGCCATCCCCTATACTAAACTGCAATAGTTTTTACTTAAAACCAGTGGATATTGATGAGATGAATAAAATCATACAAAGTTTTAAAAATAAAAAGAGTTTTGGCCTTGATAGTATACCTATGAATGTTATCAAGAAATCATTCAAGTCAATATGTGAACCTCTTGTGTATATTATTAACCTAATGTTTGAAAGTGGAACCTTCCCTCATGAACTAAAAAAGGCGAAAATTAAACCGTTGTTCAAAAAAGGATCGCGATCTAATGTAAGTGATTATAGACCAATAGCTTTATTATCTTCTTTTTCAAAGATCTTTGAGAAAGTAATACATACTAGGCTTTATAACTTTCTAACATGTAACAATCTACTAAACCAAAATCAATTTGGATTTCAAAAGAAAAAATCAACAATTACAGCAATTTTTAAAGTTCTGATGATGGTATGGGAAGCTAGAAACAAAAAAACAGCTTGTGTAGGCTTATTTATAGATATGTCAAAAGCTTTTGACTGTGTAATTCATGATTTACTTCTTAATCAACTAGAAAATCTGGGTGTACGTGGTATTGCTTTAAAGTTATTTGAAAGTTACTTAAAAAATAGGGAACAATGTACAGTAATAGATGCTTATATTGATAACAATAGAACTATTGAAGAAGTATTATCTGAATCTGATAAAGTCGTTCTTGGAGTGCCACAGGGAAGCGTCTTAGGTCCACTTCTTTTTTTAGTGTATGTTAATGAGCTTCCAAAAGCAATAAATCATTTGTGCGTTATGTTTGCAGATGATGCAACAATTTTTATTTCTGGAGATAATAAAAGTAAAAGTGAGTTTGAAGATGAAATTAATAAAACATTAAAAGATATAGTTGATTGGCTTAAAGCTCTTAATCTTATAGTAAATCCTATTAAAACTATATTTGTCCAATTTCGAAATAGCAGGTCCGACTCGTTTAAATTAAAAATTTATGAATCTAATACAGAAATAAAAGAAGTTAATGAAAGCAACTTTCTTGGCGTTTCAATTGATTCAAATTTAAATTGGAAATCCCACATAGATAATATAAATAAAAAGATTTCTGGTTACTGTTATGCATTGTCTATTCTAGCAGAAAATTCTTCCACTGAAATAGCTAGAACTGCTTATTTTGGTAATGTGTATCCTCTTCTAACTTATGGAATTATGTTATGGGGTAACTCTGTAAATTCAAATAGTACATTCTTGCTACAGAAAAAATGTATAAGAATTATTTATAACTTGTATTATGATGTAACACTTAGAGGTATTTTTAAAGAAAAGAAATTCCTTACTCTCATTAACATTTACATTCAGGAAATATGTGTATTTATTAAAACTAACATTGAATACTTTAACAGTGCAAAATCTCTTCGTAACCAGCGTAATAGATATAAATATAATTTAAACCTACCAATAGTAAATAATAATGTATACTACAAAAGTGCTTTTATATACGGTATTAAAGTGTTCAATCATTTACCAACTGAAATTAGAGCATTAGATGGTCATGTGTTTAAGCATAAGTTAAGAATATGGTTATTTAATAATGTTTTTTACACCATCTATGAATATTTCGATTTTGAGACGATTTGAGTTCTTTGTATGTTTTCTATTTTATTTTATAACATTGCATGCCTGTTAAGGTAACTGTTGATACCTATTTTAACAATATTTTTCAACTTGTTGTTACACAGTTTTACGCAATAAAGATATTCTGATTCTGATTCTGATTCTGTAGTGGTTTGTTACTTACATGATTTCCAGTTGAATTCAAATTGTTTGGTACGATTGATGCGTACGATGTGATAAAAATTCCAGCTAAAACCACTAGTTTTAACCAATCCATTCTACGTTTTGATGATCAATATGTATTATTATAAACCTTTATTGTTTAATATAATTATTAATAATATTAAATTATTTGAAATCAACAGACGTTGTCTTGTTTCCGAAATTTGAATAAGTGCAGAAAACCATTCTATCAGTCTATATATAAGCATTTTGCAGATAGGCTATTATGCCGTCGTAAATGATAACACAGTAACTTCAGTAACTTCAGTTACTGTGTTTAGACTTATATTGGTTCTTTATAATAACGAGACCGAGCGCTACCTGGGAAAATTTTCGATTTGTCTATGTCTACCACCAATAGGGACATACAATAGATAAAAGCACAGTATGTTGCTATAAATCATGACATTTTTAAGAGAATTAGGTATGTTTATGGATGTGAAGCTGGTTACTTGGCTCATTTCTTGCGATAACTAGTGGCTGGAAACGGCTGCTTACATTTCATTGACCTTTCATTGTTATTGACTTCTTATTTTGACGACCTCCTTGGTCGAGTGGTTTGTACACCGGTTTTCATGGTGTCGCCATCTCTGAGGTCCTGGGTTTGATCCCCGGTCGGGTCAATTTAGAAATTATTGTTTTTCTAAATTGTCTCGGGTCTGGGTGTTTTCTATGTATAATAAGTATGTATTTAAGTATTTTAAGTATGTTTATCCGTTGTCTAGTAACCATTTAACGAGTTTCTTCGAAGCTTCTCTTGGGCTAGATAATTGGTGTGATTGTAGGAAAGATTTATTTATTTATTTATTTACTAAACCCTATACTCGTATATATTACCAAGTAATATTAGGCATTTAATTGTATTTCTTTAATGCACCAAAAGTCTGTCCGCCTGATTTGTGTGTGACGGTGTGCGAGGTACGTGCACTGAGAAAAATGGGGCACTATAAACTATTGTGCATGCACATCTTTTTGACCAATCGTGCAAGCACGTTAAGTTATGCTGCCGACGATGCACATAAAGTTATGGTTCTACCGTCCTATCCATGGATAGGATTACCACCTAAGATAGCTTTTTTGCGGCGTTTCGCTATCTTAAAACAATATGGGTCATTCTTAGTAGGTATATCTATTCAAATAAATTGATTTCGTAATGTAGATGAAGCGATATTCCTTAATTCATTTGTATATTTTTGGTGCCGGATCAGAAGCTTATTGTATGTTCCGTCACTTATCATTATCTAGTATCTTTGTTTCATTGCTGACCAAAATGGAAAAAGCTCGGATAAACGAATTGTTAAGAAAAGCTACGGATAATGTACCTAAACCAAAACCAGAAACGGACTTAAGTGAGGTAAAATACTTACATTTTGTGCCATCAAGCATAGGGCCAAGTGAACCGCTGGAGTACGATGAAGGTATTACTGACTTTATTTCTAATATAAAAGGTAATGATGTTAATAAAATGCTTCTTTATAAAGAACCATTATTCAATTTATTTGATTCTGACGATTCAGTAAAAGTCAAAGACTATTTGTATGAAAGTACAAACTCATCTTTATCGGAAACTGAGGTTCAAGTCACACACCTTTGCAAGTCCAGAAAACGCAAACGTACATCAACAAACAAAGAAAGACCATATGCAAGAACTCAGAAGCACACACAGGAACTATATCTTATCGTTGTATCCTTCAACATAAGATAAATGTAGACTTAAAATAGAAGACTGATTTCAATGAAATGTATCTCGAATTTATAATGGTTATTAAAATTAATAATAAGAACATGATTTTTTTCTTAGTTGATTTAAAAAATAATAAATAAAAGATAGTGACGTTTTATTGTTTTATCATTTAATTACCATACCTTTTTGACCAAAATAGGGTTATTAATATTTTTAACCAATTATAAGCAATTGAAAAAAGATTACTTAAAAACAGTATGTTTAGATACTACATATGGCATTAATGGTTTTTTTGATCATAATTTAGTCTTAAATACAGCATCTTCACTTACTAGATATAGAGCTAAGTAAATGAAGCTTCTTATTTTTAGGTTTGAACCCAGTATGTGTACAGTTACTGTGCTGAAAAACACAAGAATTAATGTCTATAAATGGTCAAAACATAGTATCATGTAAAACTAAGTAAGGCCACAGTAACCAATCAGTTACTGCGTTTTAGTTAAAAAAAATGAAAAAACATTGGCGACCTCCTATACAAACTTTTGTCAACACTTTTTTTAGCGTCTATAAATGAAAAAATATGTTGGTTTAGAGTTTGTAATCCTGAACAGCATGTTCTTGGTTTTACTTCTCTAGTAAGTCTTTATAGATATTTCAATTCAAAGTTTTGGAGATTATGTCTATCATAATTGGATAAAACAAGTACCTACTTATCTACCTAGTTGTGTTATCCTTTCAAGGATTGGCCAGCACAAGCAACAGACCGCGAAAAGTGGAAAGATTGGAGAGTGTCCAGGGTTTCCCAGCAGTAGAAAAATATAGGCTTATAATAATAACAATGTGATTTTAACTAACTAATGACTAGGCAGTAGGGTCTCTGACCTTAGCCTGTTCCTTCAAGGAACAAATTATAAAAAAATACGTTTTGCCAAATTAGAAATAAAAACGTGGACTTCTTGACGGGAAATTGAACCGTCATGTCTGCAGTTTAGTTTTATTTTCTATAATTTTTGTTTTGTCGAATAATAATGTAAAACAATGGTGGATTATTTACTGTTAAGTGTTCGTGAACGTGCATGAGTGTTCACAAATAAAACAAAACAGTGCAACATTCTAATTCTCTCAAGAAGTCCGTGTGAGATCTCAATAAAATCCCGCAGCTTTATTGAGTCTCAAGGGGTTTGGGGGAATAGCATTTACCATTATACGTTAATTATCACTCATTATCATCTACTTTTTTGAGACTTTATGTAAAGAAAAATTCACTTTAATATACTGGCTAAATGTGCTGACCGCACGAAGCCATTATTAAAGAGAAAAAAAAATAAAAACGTCGTCATTGCCTTAAACAGAACAGCACTAATTAGTAATTTATGCACTATGTCTGTGAATTTATGTGTCTTTTACACTTATTTTTATTTCGAGAATTAGACAGGTATTACCTATGGTTTCCAAAATCTTACGAATTAATTTCATCTGTAGTTGTAATAGTGAAATTTATAGACGCTAAATATTTCATTCACAATGATTTCGCCATTGTCCTTTAATTAATTATTTTGTTAATCTTTAACACATTAACAGATTTTATTATTTATAGGATAATAAAATACTATTTATTTATATACTGAATTGAAGCTAAGAGCATTTTTTAATATTTAACAATGTCATTTTCAACCTAACTTAAATATTTTGTTCACAACAAACCGATTTAACTATGAAACTTTAAGCGCGTTTTTCTCAAAAAGGTATTTTTGGAGTTACTGTGTTTTGTAACTGTGTTTTGTAAGGGCAGTATTGTTCCATAATCTTCTGGGTTTTCACAACGTGTCCCCAACTGACGACTTATTGAAAGTGATAAGAGCGAGCGAGTTTCTTTTGTTTGGTTTTATTTTATTTAATTTATGATTTTTATTGATTTTTTACATAGTATCATGGTGGCCACATTTTTGTAGTTTTAGCAAATAATAATACCAAACTGCACACTAGTAGGTAGTAATAGGATAAACCTACTTTTTAAAATGTTTTTATACACCTCAGAAATACATTTTAAAAAATAGTTTTTCGATCAATGGATCAGACACACATAACAATCTGCTAAAACATACATCATCATCATCAGTCTATAAACGTCCCACTGCTGGGCACAGGCCTCCCACGTGGACAATAGCACGTGGGGATATTGGGCCATAACCCACTACGCTGGCTTAATGCGAGTTCGTGGGTTTTAACGACTACCATCTTACGACAACAACAAAAAATAATAAAAAATAGTTAACAAAAGCATGGAATATATTAATTTAGGTCTGGACTCCCTATCAGTGGCTAAAACAATTTCATGTGACATTGAATACGTAAAATCCCATCTTGATTATAATAGTAAACACCGGTTCTATAATATTTTTTGCAAAACATATAAATCCTGTAATATTAATAACTTTAATACCTTTTTACAACGACAATCAATGGACTGGGATATTGTGGTTCTGACTGAATGCTGGCTTCGCACAGGAATTCTCCGTAATTGACGGTTTTAATTACGTTGCCACTTAACTACTTCTCATAATACGCAAACAGAAGGTGTAATAATATATTAAAAAATCAGCTAGTTTGTTCTTTTACGGAACCACAGATTAATGATGCCAACTGTCTATTACTTAAAATAAACAATAACACATGCATCATCGGGATTTACCGGCCTCTGTCATATTAATATCTTAACACAGATAACTTCATGAACCCCTCGATTTGCTTTTGTCTCGACTTGCTAATTATAAAAATATATTTTCCTGCGGTGATTTGAATATCGATATTGTACCTTACAATAGAAATAACCGTTTCAACGATTACTTAAATTTACTGACAAGCCATTGCCTTCTTTCTCCCGAGTCATTCCTAACCTACTTACGGTAGTACATGTCTAGACCACATGATGATCAAAACATAATTGACAGCCACGGTTTTTGTTGTGCAATTATCAATCACAGACCACGATTCCGTAGCACTAAATATAAATCTGGCCGCTCCCCTAGACTTCATGAAGAAAACTACTTTGTATTCGCATTGATTACACTTGCCTTATTTATTTATTTATTAATTTATTGATAGGAAAACCAACAGCTATGTTTTAATGTAGAAACTTATAGGTAAAGTCAGAAAGCCAATTACAGGTTCTCACTGTTAAAAATAGAGTAGCTTAAACTGTGATACAGTCTTACAAGAAACTCAGTCAAATAGGTACAGAAGTTATTCACTAATCACTATCTATGTATCTAGCTCATCAAAGTAACCTCCAAAAAATAACTGGCTCATGAGACGCTTTATCGTTGCAACACTGGTATTAAAAAGGTCAATATCAATTTCTTTAATCATTGTATTAAAACTATTACTCGCTTGCCAAATATACGTGTGCTGCCTATAGTTGGAAGAAGATGGGGGCAAATAGTCAATTATTAATTAATTTATTATTTTTAGCTATTATTACAAATTTAATAGGTAATTTTAAGTTACTTAAATTTACTTTACTTTACTTTAAAGAAAAAAAGAAATGTTTACATACAGTTCGCCTAATAGTCGCTGCGCTTGTCGAGAATAAATCGAAGTCATGCTCGTTGCTGTATCTTGATAGAACTATTCAAACCATTAACTTTACTTTGATCCTAAATTGTTTTGACGCAAATATAGCCGCGGATCTCCTTATCTTATCAACTACCGTTAGGCAGTTGATAAAGAGTTCCGCGAAAATGTTTGAACATTCGGTTAAGATGAAGCTGAGTTAATAGATTAATGTTTCTAAGTAAAATTTTAAACACTGAAAAAAGACGCCTACCTCAGGCGGGAATCGAACCACGCATCTTCCGCATTCCGGGCGGTTGCCTTAACCTTGGCTACCGAGGTCTGGTTTTCACCCGTCGAAATATGTCAGTGCTTGATGCTTATGTTTTTTAGTCAACATTGCTTAATCAAATCTTTGAAGTTTTCACCTCTGAGATCCGAAAGAAATATTTTTACAAATATTTGATGATTCGGTTAAGATGAAGCTGCGTTTATAGGTTAATGATTTTCATATATTTTTGCATTTTATTAACGCTTAAATATACTTAAGTAAATTTTAAACACTGACAAAAGACGACAACCTCTGGCGGGAATCGAACCACGCACCTTCCGCATTCCGTGCAGCTGCCTTAACCACTTGGCTGCCAAGGTTGACTTAAAAAAATAGGCATCAAGCACTGACAAATTTCGACGGGTGAAAATCAGTGATAACCAAACCGATTTCGCAAAATTACGAGGGCAATGAATTGATCGTCAAGCGCCGAAGTGTATCTTATTCCACCAATTCCTGGCCCTTGGGTATATAGCCCGGTCTGGTCGTACCTTGTCAATGCTTATCTCAGATTTGTATGCGGTACATTTAAAATCTCAGCCATTTCCCGTTGGTTTTTCCCTTGATTCCTAAGCAAAACAGATTTAGTGACTTGAGCTGGTGTAATGAGTATTGTGGTATGATAATGCAAAGGAGCATAACTACAAATTAATTTATAAACAAAAGAAACAATATTAACTGCAAACAATTTTTTTTTTTTTAATAAAAAAATTAAAATAAAAACTCACCTTTATTTTTTGAATCTTAACATAGAAATGAGTTTTAAGTGTCACAAAGGCTAAGTAACAAACATATTTTTGTAACTTCTCTCTTAGATGACAAAAACGATCGTACTGAAGAATGGTCACACAAAGTTATAAGTTACGACGACTTATTTACTTTATATCGCATTGTTTACGTTAAGGCCACTTTCCGTGCCGCTGAGTGTATATATGTAATCTTCCTCTCCCAATTGGAGTGTTTCCCCAGGCGTTTAAAATAGCTCTCATAAAATCTATCCATAAGTCAGGTGAAAAGGAATGTGTTAACAGCTTTAGGCCAATCTCAGCTCTTACAACATTTTCAAAATTTCTCGAACGTCTCATGTTCTGGAAACTAATAATCTTCTTTCGTCGTCACAGTATGGATTCCGAGGTGGCAAGTCGACAAATGGTGCTGTGCACGATTTGACAATCTCTATTTTTACTAGCTTGTGTTACGTTGTAAATTCTAGTCCCTGTCTGCCTTTGCTAATCTACAAATAGATTCGCAGTAATTAAAATAAAATTTACCTGTAGACATTGATAATGAATAAACATTGTAGTTTGTTTGAATTGAATCCATTATTTCTTCATAATATAGACAAATGTAGCTTTGGCTGACGCTTTACTAGACACCTGTTTTTGCGTTTTCAATTAATACACCTTGGGAAATGTGTTAGGGCAAGACTTTCCATTAGATTCAATGAAATTAAGATAATTTCTGTGTTGTGTTTACAAACGTAATTTTGACATTTTCCGGAGACAATTTCTGACAGCCCATTGACACATAGAGGCATGGCGAAATTACTATCAAAAAAAGGTTTAATGTCATCACTTCAATTTTAATAGTCGCCGAAACCACTTAATAAATTAATATTTATAATACTTGCTTTCGGTAATTAAATTAAATTCAGACAAATCCGGGAGCGGAACTATTTTTTTTGTAGGGACTCTAATCTAGAACCTACGAACGGCTTGCGTAAAATGAAATGTAGATTATATCTATATAGTCTCTGCTGGGGTTGCCAGAGAGGAAAGTGAGAACTTCCCTAGGATCAAGACAGGGTAATTATTTAAAAAATTTAGTCGATCATAATGAAGAACGGATTTCACATTGCTAAACGTTAATTTTTTTGAGTTCATGTAGTTTGATTAGTGACAGATTCTTTCAGTTTCAGGACGAGTCGTAAAAACGTCATATTTGACGTTTTATTAGTTTTGAAGGGAACAGAATTTTGGGTTCACCCCTGTTTGGTATAACAACTTTTGATATAATTTAACTAATTCGATCATCGTTTAATAAAATAATCACTTTGTATAATATCGATTGACATAATTTTCATTTCATGGTATATTTATTTGCGATAACAACATTTGCGCTAATTATCGTAAAATAGAATGTTCATTTAATGAAATGTTCAGGTATAATAACATGCATGTAATATTCATTTGGTGTAATGTAGTGTAGCAAATAAAATGCTGTAAATATTTGCAACTTTTTTATTTCTCAAAAAACACTGGCTCAAATTAGATGCGATCGCTTTAAGTAAATCTAATTCGTACTGTACTTTTAATGTAATGTTTGATATAATAATCAAATGAAATAAAACATTATTCATGTAATAAGCAAGCAGCATGCAAGCAAGCAAGCAGCATGCAAGCAAGCATGCAGCATGCAAGCAAGAATGCAGCATGCAAACAAGAATGCAGCATTCAAGCAAGAATGCAGCATGCAAGCAGGCATCCAGGCATGCACATGCAGGCATGCAGCATGCAGGCAGGCATGCAGCATGCAGGCAGGCATGCAGCATGCAGTAGGCATGTTTTCTGTCACGGCTCTGGCGCTGCTGGACTCCGGCGGTCCCACACGAGCATATTGTCGCAGATAGCTTTCGCTCACCACCGTTAAGCCCACCTGCTCCTCAGCTCGCGGGCCGCCTCGCCCCTCCGCGCCTACGCGGGCTTAAATTACACTCTAGCGTAGGGCAGACCAGTCAACGTGGAGCCGGTTTTGCCGCGATTCGTTTCTGTCACTAACTTTTTTATCAAATGCATAATATACCAAATCTTGTTATAGGAAGTGCATTTAGAACAAGTTAAAATTATATCCAATGAACGTTATGTTCTTCGAAATTAGTTCATTTGTCATTAATGATACGCACCCCCGAATATTCGATACGATTTTTCGACTAAATCATTATTAGTCTAGTTAAACATAAGTTTACATAAAATTAGCGCATTTGAAAATTCGGTAAAAAGACATCCTTCCAAAGAAATAATTATACTGTAGGATGTTATCTGCCATTTTGGCAATAATGCCTATAAAAGCGCGCCGCAAGACAGAGCGGGCCTCTTTCCTACGGCGGTCGTCGCGGTGCACGGATCTCTGGTTGTATCGGCGTTAGACGCATCCCATATTATTTTTCTTTGTCATAAGTAATTGTGTTGATTTCGTTCTTTTTGTCTAATTTGTTAAATCATTAAAATGTTTAGAATTACATCAGTTTAAATTAATTGTAATAAAGGCACAGTGTTAATAACTTGTTTTTTTTAATATTAATTTCACGTCCGATCTAATATCAGAAGTGGGATCTCAACCCAAGCATTGACCTTAATCACTTTGGCCATCAATTGTAGTTACTTTTTATTTCTAAAGCTAAAAGGACGAAATTAATACTACCTGCGTTTACGAGTTTCTGTGTTGTGCTAATTTGTTTTACTTTCGTGTTGTTCTGGTGTTACGAGTGTGTGAGCCATGCCGAGGGAACGTAGTTCACGTAGTAGATCACGAAGTAGATCGCATCGACATCGTCGGTTGCGTTCTAACTCCCCAAATCATTCGCTAACAAATTCCCGTAATCGGAGGCGTTCTCGAACGCGATCGCGAACCCCTGCTCGGCACCGGTTCAGGGATAGAACGCCGAGCCGTCATTCAACCCGCGAAAAAACCTTAAACACGATTTTATCGCGACTAGAAGTGATTGAAAATAGTTTCACGACTACCCACGGAAAAGACTCGGAAGCCTCGGTGCCCTCCGGTACTCAGGCTATTGTTGATGCAATTCGGTTAATTAACCCGGGACGAGTACAAAATTATTACGTGTCCAACTTTGACCCGGCTATTCACGACATAGACTCATGGTGCGAAGAAGTAGATCGTGCACAGTTGACAAATCATTGGTCCGATAAAGAGTGCTTGTCGCGCGTCGCAGGGTGTTTAAAAGGTGTCGCGAAAACCTGGCTAAACGAGTGGGTAACGAGTGACAGATCGTGGACTAGTTTTAAACGCGAATTTCGGCCACTCTGCCCAAGGAAACTAGATTACGCAAATATCTTATTTGAAACTATGAATGCGACGTCCGACAAGTACCCTTCGTATGCTGAATACGCGCGGCGTACTATTCTACGTCTACGTATAGTCAAAGGACTTAGTGACGAGTTGTTGACACAAATAGTTATCCGCGGAATTAACGACGCGCAAGTCCGGGCCGCGGCTGCAAACGCAGAGTTGACCTCTGAAACGTTAGTTTCGTTTTTGGCTATTTATACGAAGCCTACTCAGTCTAACTTCACTAAGGCGACCTCAAAGGTTGCACCGGTGCCTCAACGCTATCATAATAAGAGATCAAGCGAACGCCCAACCTCATCACAGTCACGATGTTTTAACTGTAATTAAAATGGTCACATGAGTTATAATTGCCCAAAAAAACCGAAACCGTCAGATTCTAATGTAAATATTTGCACTTTTTGTAAAAAGAAGGGTCACATGGAGGATAACTGCTTCGCTAAAGAGAGGTCAGCGCCGCGAAACACGCATAATGTTAACTTTTGCTCTGAACTCACAGGGACCGATAGCAAGAGGGATATTACGACTGCTGTAGTGCAGGGTATCCCAGTTGATGTTCTCATTGATAGTGGGGCACACGATGTCTCCCTAATATCGTCAGAAGTTGCTAAATATCTTTCATGTACTATGAAGCCCATTAACTGTGCCTTAAAGGGATTAAGTAATCAAGAGATTGTAGCTAAGTCGTATGTCACTCTTACGGTTGAGTTAAATTACATCTCGATTGAAGCGGATTTTGTGGTGGTTCCGGCAACATGCATGTCCACACCTTTGATAATTGGTACCGATGTTTTAAACAGGGACGGCATAACATACGTTAGAACAAAAAATAGACAATTCCTAACGCGTATGCCTATAAAAAAAGCTGAAGTTTTTATGACTAGTGCTAAGATACCCCCGGAAATTAATACACCCCTTCAGGGCACAGAACGCGAATCCTTGATGGAGGTAATAAACGACTTTTCTGAATTTTTGATAACGGGCACGGCCACCACCACCGTGACTCCGGACGAAATGCATATAAACGTAACTAGTGACGTGCCGATTACGTACCGCCCGTATAAGCTTTCTCATAACGAGAAGTTGAAGGTCCGCGAGATTGTGAATGATCTTTTAGAAAAGGGGATAGTTAGGGAATCAGTATCTGAGTATTCCAGTCCGATCATTCTGGTCAAAAAAAAAGACGGGTCGGATAGAATGTGCATAGACTATCGCGCCCTCAACCGAATCACAGTAAAAGACCGCTACCCGCTTCCTCTCATTGACGACCACATTGATCGACTTGGTGATAGGAAAATAACGCGGTTTTCGTCATTAGATATGGCTACTGGCTTTCACCAGATAAGGATTAATAATGGTTCAGTACATCGAACGGCCTTCGTTACACCGGAAGGTCATTATGAGTTTCTCAAAATGCCTTACGGTTTAACGAACTCACCGATCGTGTACCAACGAATCATCAACAAAACGTTACGAAAGCTCATTGATGCAGGGAAGGTACCACGGTCCAAGAAGGCATTCACTTGTTGCGGGAAGTTCTTACCACTTTGACTAAAGCGGGTTTTTCGATTAACTTACGTAAGTGCGTGTTTCTGACTACGGAGGTCGAGTATTTAGGGCGAATTATAAGTCAGGGTCAGGTCAGGCCAAGCCCTCATAAAATCAAGGCTTTGATGAACTCCCCCGCACCAAGAAATGTCAAACAGGTTAGGCAGTTTTTAGGTCTAGCCGGTTACTTTCGCAAATACATCAAGGGTTATGCAACAAAAACGTTCTGCATCTCTCAGTTGTTAAAAAACGGTACTCCATTCAATTGGGGCACCGACCAGGAACAGGTTCGACAGGACATTATTTTAATTTTAACAAATGAGCCTGTTCTTGCTATTTTTGATCCCAAACTTTTAACGGAAGTCCATACTGACGCAAGCAGTATCGGCTACGGAGCAGTTTTGTTGCAAACCCATGAACACGCTGACAAGAAAGTTGTGGCGTACTTTAGTAAGGTCACACAAGGTGCGGAGAGTAGGTACCATTCCTACGAATTAGAGACGTTGGCCGTGGTGAAAGCGTTACAGAACTTTCGTCACTATTTAATCGGAATTCAATTTAAAGTCGTGACAGACTGCAACGCTTTGAAGTCTACGGAGCGGAAAAAAGACCTATTGCCGCGAGTAGCACGCTGGTGGATCTATCTCCAAGATTTTACCTTCGAAATAGAATATAGAAAGGGAACTATGATGTCACACGCTGATTACTTGAGTCGGAATCCCCCCCACGAAGTAAACAATATTTCCAGGCCTCGTAACTGGGCTCAGATAGCTCAGGCGGCCGATGGGGAAACCCAGAATCTAATCCAGCAGCTTAACGAAGGGAATTTAGATTCCAGCCGTTATGTGCAACAAAATGACCTTTTGTATTATAAATACACCACTGTAGGTGAGGAGCCAAGACTTCTCTGTTTCATCCCGAAAGGGCATCGCCTTAGCTTGCTTCGCATATTCCATGACGAGCATGAACACATAGGGTCTGACAAGGCTTTGGATCTTATTTTGAAGCACTTTTGGTTCCCTGGCCTCAGGCAATTCGTAAAAAAATACATAGAACATTGCTTGGTTTGCATATCCAAGAAACGAGTGCCTAGGGCTCCCCATCAAAACATAACCTCATGGGAGAAACCGCAAATACCTTTTTCTGTCAGCCACTTAGACGCATTAGGACCACTGCCGGAGTCAAATGGCTTTAAGTTTGTGCTTCTAGTTGTAGATGCCTTCAGGATGTAGTGGAACTTTTACGAGTGGTAACGAATGCAATCTCACTATTCGGTGTTCCTAAGCTGTTTGTAACAGACAAAGGCCGTATGTTCGACTCTGCTAGGTTTATAGGGTTTGTTAAACTGATGGGATCTGATATACACCACATAACACCGGAGATGCACCATTCAAATGGGCAAGTTGAAAGATATGCTAGGACGGTCCTCAACATGATCCGCATTGAAGTCAACCACAAAGATGCTGCCTGGTCCGAAACATTGTGGAAATTGCAGTTGACCCTTAATGTTACAAAACAAAAGACGACTCAGACTTCTGCTTTGAACCTCATGATCGGAGTTGACGCCACGACCCCTGTTATCCGGTCACTTATACGGGATATAGCACTGGAAGGGTCTCAGCCAAACCGTGAAGCCCAAAGAGAGCTACGCAGGCATCGCGCTACTGAATTGTTGCGAAGAAACCAAGTTCAGCAAGATGCGTACGTGAACCGCAACAGACATCCACCTTGGGTTTTTAATATAAATGATCTTGTCTTTGTGATTAAGTTTTCACAGTCAACGGGAAAACTGGATGCTGGCATGCGAGGCCCCTACAAGGTCGTGCGTGCGCTTCTGAGTGGACGTTACGAGCTGTGTCTGCTAAGTGGATCTTATGGAAAGACCACCCAAGCGGCAGCCCAGTACATGGTACCGTGGAAAGGGGAATGGTGTCCCGAAACTTGCGCTGCATTTTTTGAGCGTGAGTACTTTTAAAACACCCTTTGTCTATTTTATGGATATTGGAGTGTGTAGGCGGAGTCACCTGCTATGCGAGTGGCTCTGCGTCAGACAAACTGCGGGGTGTCTGACTCATCTTTCATGTAGAGGACGGACTGCGGGACGTTCCTATCGGCAGGCAGACTGCGGGATGCTTGCCCTACATGACCGTAATGATGAATGTAGTATGGATCATATGTATGAATGTTATCATGCAGCGAGCAAGTATGGATGTTATTGAATGTTTTGGTCTGTTACATGAAACTTTAATAAAGTTTTCATGTATATTGGTTTAGCTACTGAATGATTGTGATTTCTGCTAGAAGGGCCTTGAAAGATTGACGTTTGAGAATTTAGTCAGAAACGTTTGATGTAATAATAATCACGTGTCCTTTCACACAGATGACGATGACTCCGAGGACACCGTTACCCCCACAGACGACCATGAGCCAAGCGAACTCTCCACTTGCGAGGTTCCGGTCGCTGGGCCCTCAGGCATATCCAGTTCTCGCGATATACCATTGCTACCAAGCATGCCAGACATATCTGATGCAGTCGAGGACGACGCATAAGTCAGGAGAGGCCGTGTAGGATGTTATCTGCCATTTTGGCAATAATGCCTATAAAAGCGCGCCGCAAGACAGAGCGGGCCTCTTTCCTACGGCGGTCGTCGCGGTGCACGGATCTCTGGTTGTATCGGCGTTAGACGCATCCCATATTATTTTTCTTTGTCATAAGTAATTGTGTTGATTTCGTTCTTTTTGTCTAATTTGTTAAATCATTAAAATGTTTAGAATTACATCAGTTTAAATTAATTGTAATAAAGGCACAGTGTTAATAACTTGTTTTTTTTTAATATTAATTTCACGTCCGATCTAATAATACGAAGTTAAATTATAACAATCAAATATTCGATCCAATAATTTTATTATGTGGAATGACTTTATATTAACTAAAATTAGCCGAAGCAAATTTCTACGCAATGTTGTTATACCAAACAAGGGTGAACCCATTATTGTGGCTGCTAAATAAGTGAATGACTATAAGTTTATTTTTTCATTACCACGCCGTCGAGCTGTAAGTTTGAATTCACATTGCGACGACGCCATTAAATAAAAATGTCACACAATACGCATCCTGCCTCGATTGAGTGCGCTATTTGCAATAAACAGTTACCCAAAGGTGAATTTATGCGCTGCTGTGCTTGTAATCTGTTTTTGATCTCGATTGCATTTATTTGAGCACGAATAGATTTTATTCATTTTACAAGCATGACAAAAAACGCCTTGAAAACTGAAAATGCACTGATTGCGTAAGTAAAAAGACATCTCTAATCACTCCTGCTCGTCCTGATCTCAATATGTTACCTGAGCCATCTACTAATAATGTCACTAAGCATGGCAGGCCGTCATCCACAAAGAATATGCCTTGAATATGCTTAGTTAAAATTGTTTAATGACGATGGTGATGTAGATACTGACAAGGTTCTTGTACAGCCACCATTGGATACCAAAATGCTTGTGGAATTTAATTGTGAAATTGCGTGCTATTTGTGCCCAGATGAGCTCAATCCGCTCAGTTATAGGAGATTTAAGTGCAACTATTTAATTCCAAATCAAAAGAACAGCTTGGTTGAAATGGATTAAGTCTGCACAAGATCGGAAAAAGTGGCGTGATTTAAAGGAGGCCTAAACCTTTAGGGTTAAAAATGGCTTAAAAGAAAGAAGAAACGTCTAGATTTCCTTGAAAGTAGACTATTCCATCTCGAAGCTGGGACTAGTGAGCCTGCAAACGTTCAGGTTTCCAATTTAGAAAAAACAATTGTTTCATCAAAGCTAGAAATAGAAGTAAGAAATCAGGAAACATTGGCCATGGACATTGAGATTTCTGGCTACCCGGAGATGAACAATGAAAACTGTATTCATATAATGCTAAGAAATAGTAAAAAGGATAAGTGTTAAGCTTGAAGAGCGCGACATTGTAAGTGCGCAACGAGTGGGTGCCCCGCGAGCGTCGCTCACAGTGGTTGCTGCAGTAAGTCCTCTTATCAATAACTGTAACCTTAATTCTATTTAGAATTATTACTGTATGGTAGGGCTATTAGGTACCACAATTTGTACTTGGTTCTAGGATTTTTGTGATTTTTCTTTTTATGCATGGTGTGTACTTTATAGATTTAGACGATAAAATTACATTATTATTACTACATTTTTCTAGCTACAAGATTCTTGTTAATTACTTAATGTTATTGAAATTGAAATTTGAAAATTTCAATTTCAATTCGTTGAAATCTGCAGTCAATACACACATCAACAGAATCTAGGGATATTTTATACTTCATCAAATATCTCAAAATCTATGAAGAATTTTCTGATATATTAAATGGAAGAATGATACTCGTAGTTTAAGAGGCCTATTATATTTTGAATGTGATTTTTGCGTAAAATGCCCATTTTCGCATTTTGTAGTAATTTTGCAGTTGTTTTTATCGTTTTTATCGAAATAGGATTATAAATTTGTGCATAATATTACAAATCTCCATTCTATGAGCATAAGTTGAATTCGGACGGCCGGCGCATCGCATTTTGTAGTAATTTTGCAGTTGTATATATCGTTTTTATCGAAATAGGATAATAAATTCCTTATAAAATCTTTATTTCTCATAAAGTAACAATTACTCTGGTATAAATTTTGCTCAATAATATTATCGTTGATAGGAGATATTCACAGTTAACTTATAGCAATTTTCGAAGTTTTTTGGTTTAGAATAAGATTTTTTTTTTATATAAAATAAATGATATCTAAAAATTCCGAGGCCGCTACGCACTATTCGACTATATAAGAGACAACATTATAATTATTTTATTTCACTTGTTCAGAACAGTAGTTCAATCGATGAGCTCGAAAAAGTGCCTTCGCGCACTTTATAAAAATCTTTCTCTGCAATTTTGGGTTTAATCAAAAAGTTAAGCAAAATTTACAAAAAGCGAGGCCGCTACGCACTATTCCAATAGCTATTCTACACTATTCAATAAGTCATAATTGTTAATGTATTTTTGTTTCTGAGATCCATAACGCCAAAATTTACCAATTTACGCAAAAATCACAGTCGAGATCTAATAGGCATCTTAAGGTCATCAAAAAATAAAAAACTTTTTGTGATTTTTATGTTTTTAATAAAATAGTTAATTTTTTTAATCGCCGTAGAAAATAAGTATGTTAAAAAAATTAACTCTTTTTTAAAAGTATTAGATGTTTGCGCCACAAAGCAACGACCAATCGCGGCCGCCCCTCCGTCGTCGGCCAATTAGTTTACGGGCACGAGATTAGCGACAGCCGAGCGACGGGCGACGCGACGCGACAGCGACGCGACGGCGATGCATCAACAATATGGACACCTATGGTGACGCGCACGAAACGAGCGATGGCGAGGCGATGCGATCGAGCGATGCACGGGCGACACGGGAGCGACGGCGGCGGCGCGGAAGCGACGAGAACAAATGAACAAACTAGTTTGATTAGGTCGCTCGCGATTGCAGTAGTGTTGTGTTGAAAAATATTAAAGAATATTTTTTCTCCTACGTAATGGAAATTGAAATTGATATTGAAGAATTTAGATATCTCGTGTATGTTGTCAAAACCTGCTCTTTGGAACAGTAAAAATGTTCTCCATAAAAAAAAGGTTGTAAATATGTTATATTTTATTTAAAATGTAATCAAATTTGTGTAAACTCATTCTGGTATAGTTGTAAAATTTTGTTGGATCGCACCTTAGCTCGTAAAAAGGGTAGAAAATTCGCCCAAAGTACTTCTTCCCTTCATTTATTGGATGAACACCATCTCTAGGTAATAATAACTCCGTTCTCATTAATAGACTTGGCTCCAATTTTTCTCTTTAACGTAAACTTGTATTATGATGACGTGATATGTTGCTCACAACCTCAGAACAATAACTAAATTCTGAGCTCACAACACTACCTCTAGAGCGACATAGAGCGACAAGTTTCGTGCCCACGCAAGATATCGCGCCTTGTCGCCCCACTCCGCCGTCGCGTCGCCGTCGCGTCGCGTCGCCATCGCTCGGCCGTCGCCAATCTCGTGCCCGCAGACTAACTAGAGTGCGTTATCTTCGTCGCACAGACACTGCGACGCCTGTACCGAACGAGGTTTTTTTGGCCCGCGCGGATCGCCGCGGGCGCCGAGTCAGTGAGCCACGAACACTCGGACTGAATCTACGCGTGCCGCGCCTTCGAACTCAGCCCAAACCGCTCTCGCGCCCCCTACGCGCCCTTACAAACCCTTAAGTGAAGTGACAAAGTACACCATCCACCCGCGACCAGAGTAAGTGGCCACAGCTCGTGACTATCGCCCCTTGCCTATTCGCCCGCGCCTACTGACGAAGTGATTGTGAAGAGCACTTCATCGCCCTGCCCGTGCCTACCCGGCGGACGACCATTCGGTGCCTATTCGACCAGGAACCCAGGTAAGCCTTTCCCGCCTCCCTCCTTATAAAGTCGCATGTTACTGCTCCTCACGCAGTAACATATTTGGTCCTTCGAGCCGGATACCATATCCCAGTAAAACAGTCCACTAATTTAAATCCTACCCGCTACATTTAATATTTTCGCCTCGACTCGTGCCACGCCTAAACACCTACATACACACATACACAATGCAAGCGCAAGCCGGGCCCAGCCCAAATGCGCCTAACTGCCCCTACTGCAGGGAAAGGGGGCACAAATTAATAACGTGCGCCCGCTATAATGCCCAGCTGACACAGGGCCGGTGGGATTTCGTGCTGGCGCGCGAGCGATGCCCTCGCTGCCTCGGACCGCACAATGAGGACGAATGCAAGTCGGTGAGGGCATGTAAGATGTGTGGACGCGTCGAGCACCACACGTCCTTTCTTCGACCAGACGACACGACTCAGCAGTGCCAGCCACAATCGGCGGCGCAGTGGCTCCCGCCCTATCTAAGGGAGACCCCGAGGCAGTGACCCAGCGACAGCCTGCTGCATGCGTCCGCGCACGCGAAGCAGCCGCATGGATCGCAATCGCAGCAGTAGCACAACAGCCCGTACGTACACAATCAGCACACTCACACGTACAACACACATTTAGCCCATACAAACTCGTACCTCACGCCTTTGCGCTTTGCACCCCTGCGCTTTGCGCCTTCGCGCCTATATGGTGCCTGCCTTCAGATCACGCCTTTGCGCTTTGCGCCCCTGCGCTTTGCGCTTCCGCGCCTGTGCGGTGCATGCCTTAACCTCACGCCTTTGCGCGTTGCGCCCCCGCTCCTATACGGTGCATGCCTTCACCTCACGCCTTTGCGCTTTGCGCCCCCCTGCGCGTTGCGCCCACGTGCCCCCGCGCAGGCATTCAGCTCTCATACAACCACACACGTGTATTCCTCTCAGCTCATCATGTACACATCCACACGTTAACTCAACACAGCACGAATCGAGGCTGTAGTCTCCTTTACTTCCGAAGTTACCATCGCCTTCTAGGAAATTGCATGTTCGCTACAGATTGATTCGCTCTTAATGAGTAGATGAAGCTGCTATTTACGTTATTTGAAAGTTTTAATAATTGTCACGAATTTGATTGTTATCGATTGTTATTGATGGGCAGCTTAACAAGTAGCCTCTGTAAATGATAATTAGTCATACAATGTAAGCATAGTAATAACAATATAATAGAACGGAAGAACAATAGGAGATAAAACTGACTAAATGAATTGAATGCTTCGAAAGAGTTGTGTGATCAACTAAACAGAGAGCGAGATGACAACGGAAAGGAACTTTTGGAATCGTTAGACAGGCATCAAAAGTTAAAAAATGAGTTGGTACAGATTAATGACCGTTATGATGCTATTGATGCCCGGGACAGGTTCCAAAACATTGTGGACAGGTTCGACCAATGCAGTTCAGAGTATGACCAGGCTCTGAACTGCATAGATGAGTTGAAAAAACAATTGCATGAGGCCAATAATAAAATTACTTTACTGGAAACATCTAAACTTAATATGACTGCCTCATTAAATCAAAGCTTGTTCGATGAGTTGGTAGTCTGTGCCCCCTCCATGGTTTCTGCGACAGCTAGCAGTCAGCCCACTGTCACTATAGATCTTACATAATGAGGAAAATAAAAATAGCAACTACTCAGTTAAGATTGCTGGCTGTAGCAAAAATAAACTAAAAAAATATATTAAGATAAATAAGTACATTAAGAAAGTGCAAAAATTTGTTAAAAAGCACAATTTTTTTATTAAAAATGTAAAATTAAGTAGAAAAAGATTGTACTTAATTGACAAATTGGATATATACTCGTCACAACTACATAATAAAAATTTAAAATATATAAATGATACACAAATTCTACAAACTAAAATTGCACACTTAGAGGACTCGCTTATATCTATTACTAAGCAATATGCTCTTTCACAAAGTCAAATAAAAGAACACAATATGTTGGCCATTGATGAACTGGTAGTCCTGTGTAACGGTAACAATGAAGGGTTTGATTCACTCACAAGTAACCGTAATTGTAAATGTAAACAGTTACCAAGCCGTTCATCAATCCCATGTGATTCTTCCTCTGTCGAATTGATTGATGTGTTTCCAAAGGTTCCCTTAGTCAGTGCACAATTAAAAATGTACCACAACTCATACCAACCAACCAGATTCCACGTCAGACAGATTGTAATTGTGACTTGGTAATATTTAGTGATGAATTTGGTAAAAACATGGGTCGGTTGTTATTTGACTTGGGACATTCAGTTATCAATTATTGTATACCGGGTGCTTCTTATCAATATATTTAGAAAAAAGCTGTGGAACATAAATATAACCCCAATAGCACCTTATTATTATTTGTAGGTAATAGAGGTAATCTGAACAAAACAAGCCTCATAAAATGTTTAGAATGTTTGGATAAGTTAATTGTAAAGAAAATTATATTGTTCACATTACCCTATTGTAGTAGTTTGCCACAGGAGGAAAATTCTATTAGATTTACGCTTAACCTGACATTACATTTATTTTGCAAAAATGACATAATGCATTTAATTGACACTAACAGTTATGTTAGTAATTTTTATTTGACAAGAGATAGTTATTATCTGCCAAATTATTTTAAGCGACAAATAGCTTTATCGCTATCCTATTGTATTCAAACGTAAACAAGTTGCTTCTATTGAGCAATGTATATTTGACATAGACGTCAGTAGTGTATCTACTGACATTCCAATTAATTATTTAAATTAAATTATAAGACAAAAGAGGAACACTCTTGCGAAATGTTTGTTAATAAAATGAAATCAAATGAATGTAAAAATAGCTTTAGCAAAAGCCCATGTCAATCATTAAATTTAAAAAATGTACAATCTTTAAACATTGTCCACCAGAACATCCAAGGAATGATGGGCAAAGATTTAGAGATTGAATTGTTCATGAACTGTTATAAAATTGATATTATTTGCATAACAGAACACTGGCTTAAAGACCATCAGTTCATGTCCAATTTTAAGAATCATTTGGTTGGAAGTTCGTTCAGTCGAGAAAATGCAATACATGGTGGCTCCTTAATTATTATTAATAAAAAGTTTAAATTAAAGGAACGCAAAGACATAGTTAGCCTCTCGGTTGAGCAAACAATAGAAATAGCTTGTGTGGAGTTGGAGCAGTTTGTTGTAATTAAGTGTATACAGACCTCCTTCAGCATCATTTGATTTTTTCGAAAAAGTTATGGATGAGGCGTTACATAAAGTCCGCAATGTAGGTAAAACAATAATTGTTTGTGGTGATTTTAATATTAATTTGTTAGAAAATTCCACAATGTCAACTAAAATTAAAAACCTATTTCCATCATACAACTTAAATCATTTATTTTTGGAGTCGACAAGAATAACTGCCACTTCGGCCACCTGTATTGATAACATATATATACAAATGTAAAGCCACTGGCTAAGCAAATTATTAATAACCTGGACTCTGATCATTGTGGCCAAATGGTCAGCTTTCTACATCAGCGTAAGCAAGTGATGAAAAAGAATATCACTGTTGTGCCAAAAACTGCAGGTCGGCTGAAACGCTTTAAAAGCAATCTAGATACAAAATTAAATTATTTAGAATATAATAACAACCCTAATGTCTTTTATTTATTTATTTATTTATTAAAGCTTTTGCAACAATATATTACATGGCGGACTTAATGCCTAAGGCATTCTCTACCAGTCAACCATAGGGTGGTGCAGAGATGACATGGTAGGTGCAATTAGCTGCGGTGACAAAAGATGTAATAAAAAAACAATATATTTTTATGCAAATAATATATATATATATATATTCATAATAATATATATACATAAAAATATACATAGGTGTAGAAATATACATAAAGACTTTTACAATAATATAAATATACTTACATACACTAAATAATATATAAATAGGGCGTTATCGAGATGATTCTGCCATGGTTCTATCAAAAAGTAGCATGTGGACTTTCTTTTTAAAAGCGTCACGAGTCGTAGCCATTCTGACTTCCTGAGGTAGCGCGTTCCAGAGCAGTATGGACTGAATATAAAAGGAAGAATGAACAAAGCCAGAAGAGTGGCAAGGAGAGAGAAGGAGAAGATTATTTGAAGATCTGAGATTCCTGTCATGAGAGGTGCAAAGATATTGAAAATGGGGAGTAAGATAGGAAGGAGCATTAGGAGAATTTAGGAAGGAGAAAAGTGTGGTAAGGGCGCGCCAACACCTCCGCTGGCGAATGGGTAACCATTTTAGCTCAGACCTATGCTGTGAGATGTGGTCGTACTTCTTCAGGCTGCAAATAAATCTGATACTGTTATTGAGCAGTCTGTCAAGCTTATCCAGCAAGACTGAATTAAGATCGTAATAACATACGTCACCATAGTCAATCATAGGAAGAATTAAAGTCTGCGCAAGCATTACTTTTGTCTTGAACGGTAAAAAGTTCCTCAGACGATTTAGGGAGCGCAGAGTCCAAGTAACTTTTTTACAGACACTAGCAACCTGAGAATGCCAGCTGAGTGTATTATCCAGATGTAAGCCGAGATTTTTAACGGTCGTGCTAAATGGTATGACCGTACCGTCGAATATTATAGGAGCAACAGAGTTAATTCTCACCTTATTCGTCATTCGCAAGCTGCCAACAATTATCGCCTGACATTTTGTAGGGTTTACAGCCACACCAAACCTACGAGACCAGTCGCTAACAGCTTCCAAGTCCCGATTTATTTTAATAATAGCGTCTGATAAGTCATCTACACGGGTTTGGGTGTAAAGCTGAAGGTCATCGGCGTACAGATGATACGCACACTGAAGGTGATGGGTAATAAAGTTGATGAATATTGAAAATAATAATGGAGAAAGAATACCGCCTTGTGGAACACCAGCATTCAGGTTACGCCAATTTGATGATGTCTCATCAATGCGGACCGACTGCAGACGCTCTTGAAGATAAGAGGTGAACCATTCCTTTACCTCAGATGAAACCATAAGATGAGAAAGGATAGAAAGGAGGATGTCATGACTGACGGCATTAAAGGCGTTCGAGAAGTCTATTAGTACCAAGACTGTGACTTTTGTATCCTCCATACCCTGTCTAATGTCGCCGGTAACTTTCAGGAGAGCGGAAACTGTGCTGTGCCCAGGCCTAAAACCAGATTGCAGAGGAACAACGAGGTTATTTTGGTAAATGAATCTTGCAAGTTGCTTTTGGACACAGACCTCGATTGCCTTGGACAGGAACGGAAGAATGGATATGGGTCGAAAATGGGTTGGATGGGACGGATTGGAGATTTTGGGTAAAGGACGGACATAAGCCTTACGCCATTGAGAAGGGAATTGACCAGAGTCAAAGGAAAAGTTGATGATGTGGGTAATTGGAGAAATAACATGATCTAGGATAGAGACAATCATACGACGACTGATGCCGTCATGTCCCAGGGCTCCGGATTTGATGGAGAGGATAATCTTTTTGATTTCATCCACAGTAACAGGAGAGAAATGAAAAGAGTCAGTAATGCGACGAGGTAGACCCGCAATGTAATCTACCGTTTGACAAATGGTTGAATCATCTATACTAACAGTGGTGGTGAAATGACGATTTAAATCATCCAACACGATTGTGTTAGGCAGAACAACACTACGGGCCTTGCCAATACCAAGGCTTCCAAAGAACTTCCAGATGTTAGTGGGGGAGGACATTGAGATATTTTCATGAATGTGTCGGCGTTTAGCGTTGCGTATCATCTGATTGCATAGGTTTCTTGCAGACTTGTAAAGACACCAATTACCCTCAGACCGCTCTCTTTTAAATTTTCGAAAAGCCCTATTTCTACGTCTCATCGCCATACGAATCCCTCTGGTCAGCCAAGGGGCAGGTGGACGCTTTAGCTTAACTGACTTAACAGGAGCATGAACATCATAAAGTGAGAGGATTGCCTGGTTAAAGATACCAACCTTCTCGTCGACCGTGGGGACAGTCATTAAGTGTTCCCAATTGATTTGGGAAGCGTCTCTGAGCAATCTTTCTACATCCATACGACCAAAGCAACGCATGCGCAGCACTTTAGGAACAGGTTTTGGGGGCTTAAGGATGTAAGAGAGGAAAATTAAGTCATGATGGGAGAAACCGGGAGCTGGACATTGACCATGAGAGGAAACAAGAGATGAGTTGGATGTGAGGATGAGGTCTAGCCAGGTGTCCTCGCCTGTAATGTTACAGTGGGTGGCTTGGAGTGGAAGGACGTAAAGGCCAGCGGCTTCAATGATGTGAAGGAGTTTACGGGAACGTGGAGAATAACGGATGAGGTCTGTGTTGAAATCGCCCATGATGACGTGATGCGCATACTCTGACCCAAACGACTCAAGAACCAGTTCCAGATCCATGAAGTAATCTACAGCCGGAGGACAGTATACCACGCCGAGGAGAGTCTTAACCCCTTTAACACTGATCTCGAGGAAGAGGTACTCAACTGAAGGACAAGGATTTGAGACTGAACAAGCAAGAATTTTGTAGGGAAAATCACTACGTATGTAGATGGCCACGCCACCCCCTCCCCGTCCAATCCTGTCATTTCGGACAAGAATAAAACCAGAAAGAGGATAGGAGGTAGAAAGAAGGTGAGGTTTGAGCCAACTCTCGGAAATCAGAATGGCATGAACGCTAGTGCCAGTAAATGCCTCCACTAAGTCACTGTAGTGGCTAGGAATGCTTTGAGCGTTTATGTGACAGATGTTTAACAAGTTTTTTGTGTTTAGATTAAAGTTTTCACGAACAAAGTCACCAAGAGTACCAGGCATTGAGGAAAAACTGGCATTACTCGACAAGTCCGTGGAATCAGCAGCAGAATGGAAGGAATCATCATCAGATAACATAAGAATAAATATATATATAGCAAAATAGATAAATAAAAAAATAATAATATGTAAATATACAACTAAAAAATAATATACCAAGATTGGCGAACACTACACCACCCGCCAGCCGACCATTCACAATAAAAGTATAAAACAAACAGCTAAAAGAAAAAAAATAATAAAATTTACAAAATACTTATTCTTGCACGCAAAAAAAAATCGAACACATGGCATTTTATAATGATTTTTTTAATTATATTGTTCAGAATTTAATAAAACTTTTGTTCCAAAAAAGATCTCGGTTAGTGGTACTGTAACTTTTCATGAATGGGCTACAATTGGTATTCACAAAAGTAGGAAACGCCTTTATGAACTTTATGGTGAACGCAACTATAATACCAGCGATGACTTGAAATTATATGTTAAAAATTATTCAAAGTTATTCAAAAGAGTAGGCCGATTAGTCAAGCCAAACTATCTGAGTTCTAAGATTAAGAATAGTAATGACAAAATAAAAATGACATTTAATATTATAAATAGTGAAACAGGAAAGGTCAAAAGTCGTAATAATGAGTGCAATTTAAATTGTGATAATATAACCTTGACTTCTGATGCTGATGTTGCTGCAGCATTTGAGAGGTTTTTTACTGATATTCCAATTTCAACTATAAAAGCCTTGATTTCCTCCCACACTGTAGCTAAATCTGTTTTGAAGGAGAATGTTAAAGATTATGGAAGTAATTTTAGTTTTCAAAAAATTTGTGTTATAGATATAATAAAAAAATTTAACACTCTCAATAAAAAGAAAACTGCTGATCTGTGGGGTAATTCCGTGGACGTCGCTAAATCTGTAATTATGACAATAGCTCCAGTTTTAGCCTGCATATTTAATGAATGCATTGACTGTGGTGTTTTTCCTGACCTCATGAAATATAGTAAAATAATTCCATTATTTAAATCAGGTAGCACTTCTGACCCCTCTAATTTTAGACCTATTTCTGTGCTACCCACATTTAGTAAAATTTTTATAGAAATAAACTTTTTCATTGTAAACAGTATGGTTTTACTAGGGGTCGCTCTACAACTGACGCCGGTGTTGAGCTTTTAATCCAAATATTTGACTCCTGGGAGGAATCACAGGATGCCCTAAGGGTATTTTGTGATTTATCCAAGGCTTTTGATTGTGTTTTACATGAAACTTTGGTCAGGAAGCTTAACCACTATTAACAGGATTCAAAAGGTCGACATTAACTGTAAAAGATCTCCGGGATTAGTGGTTAAGATGGGAGTTCCGCAGGGTTCAATACTTAGTCCATTTTTGTTTTTGGTTTATATTAATGACTTACCTTATTTTGTAAAATACAGTCATGAGATAGTATTATTTGCTGATGATTTCACTTTTATTTAAAGTGAAATGACGACACACAAATTACGACGATGTGAATATTGCGGTCTCAAAGGTTGTTCACTGGTTTAGTGTTAATAACTTGCTATTAAACGAGGGAAAAACTAAAAGTGTAAGATTTGTACTGCCTAATGTTAAGCAGGTAATAACTAGCGTACAAATTAAAGATAACTGTACGTAGATTTTCTCGGCCAGCCGTGATTTAATCGTGACGGCCAAGGATCGTACACGTTGATGATGACTTTCTCAAGAGCCGCGTACGGCGGGTTCGAAGCGTCGCGTTAAGACTCTTGAGACGTTGATAGTTGATGAATTGAAGGTAAGGATGATGAAGATAAACACTATACTTTGTCACACTGATTTTAATAGATAACAAGAACAAATATATATCATCAATATTACAAATGGCGTCCACACGCTTTTTTGATGACAAACCAATGAATGACTGCCATCTTTAAAATCTATGAACTAGACAGGTTTTACAATAAGTGCCCTCTATTGGCCGCCGTTAGACCAATCACGGGCACTGCTTGAATGATAAGTGATTTTTTCTGAACTTAAGATTGATAACACAAAGGCGTTAAACATTAAAATGATACACAATGAAATATATAAAAACATGTTAATTTTCGATTAACAATAAGAATGTAAATCCTGTGGACACCACTGTGTTTCTAGGCATCACGTTGGATGCCAAGCTTTACTGGGGTCCACATATAGCTAAATTGTCGAATAGACTTAGCTCTGCGGCTTATGCAGTATTTAAGATCCGTCAGTTAACTGACGTTGATACAGCTAGATTAGTTTATTTCAGTTACTTTCACAGTGTAATGTCGTACGGCATTTTACTGTGGGGAAATGCTACTATTCGAGCAATATATAACCCACAGGCTGGTGACTCTCTCAGAAAGAGATTTAAGGATATAAGTATAATGACAGGTGCATTACAATACATTTATGAAAATCTGATGTAGTACGTTCATAAAAATATTGAAATGTTTTCAAAAAACAGTGATATTCACAAATTAAACACTAGAAGTAAGAACAAATTAGCAGTACCTTATACTAGGCTCCATAAAATAAATAATTCTTTTAAGGGTCTGTGTGTAAGATTTTACAACAAAGTACCAAATGATATTCAGAAATTAGATCTTGATAAATTTAAAATCAAAATAAAAAGAAAAGCTTTATAAAAAAGCTTATTATAAAGTGTGAGATTATACAGAAGACAAAACAGCTTGGGTCTGAAATGCTCAAAGTACTCCAACAGCTATTTCTAATTGTCTAAAATTAATTTATATAGAGCACCATATTTAATTAAACTATTTACATTCAAATTCATATTTTGTATTTTGTGACCTGGTAACGACATATAATATATATATTTTTTGTAAATGTTGTTGCTTCTGTGCGCTGTGATTTCTTTCGCCCGTTCTTTGCCACAGTTAAAAAATGATGTCCTGAATGGGTGGTAGGTTAAAAAATATTTGGACGTTTCAAAGTACTTATTAATTGAGTTTATTGAATAAATATATTTTGAATATTGACTAACATGGCGATCGTGGTAAACTTGTAAATGTTTTATGGTCGGACAACGTATTTTATTGTTCCTCCGAAACGGCTAAGCCCACGTGAATGGCGTTTATCTAGAATTATGGTAGACATAACGCCCGACGTGGTGGTGAAGTCAAAATTAGCCGCGCGGAATTATTGTAATCTACAAGTAGCATTGTTTAGGAATAACTCTCGAAAAAACTAGACTACCGCTCTAAGATATGCAATTGCTTAGATGAGTTTTAGCGAATCGTATGCGCAAATGTATTTTAAGATAGGTCTAGACTTATATTTTGTTGTATAACTTAGAATCAGAGTGTTTGGATATAAATGAAATTTTAGTCGATTTTAAAGTGTCAGTTCATAGTGGATCTGAATGTGCATTCAGAATATTTTTGTAATTGAAAAGGGGCGATTCTCTGCTCTCTAATTGGCTAGAATAATTCAAATCTTCTAGAAGCTTTTTTGTATAAAAGGGCTGAGCGGGATTTTGGTCATCATGTTTACTTCAAGCTGTCAACCAAGCAGCAACTAGCTGGAACCTTTGAAAAATCAGAAAACTGAGGAAGTAATTGAGATATACCTAGAGCAGTTTAGAGCCAGTGTGAAAGTTGAGTATTTAGGGAAACTGTGCTTTGTGTGTGTTCACTTCAAGCAGCAATCCGAGTAGCTTATAGTAGCTAATCAACCAGAAACTTATGGAAAATCAGAAAACTGAAAAATATTAGATATACCTAGTAATGTTTAGAGCCAGTGTGGGAAGTTGAGTATTTTGGGAAACTTTATAAACACTGTATAAATTGTCCTTTGTGTATCTGACTAACTTGGATTTAATATATATCATCAACAAAGAGAACAGTATCATATCGGGTGACTTTAGGCAGATCATTGACATATAATAGAAACAAAAGTGGTCCCAAGACGCTTCCTTGAGGCACTCCAGAATTGTTTCGTAGGTATGACGATTTGTAATCAATTGCTTCGTTATTTCCATTGATTTTAGTGATATGTACACACAGTGTTCTATTAGTCAGGTAACTACTAATCCAGTTAAGTGCATTACCCCTAACGCCGTACTTTTCACATTTATTTATCAAGATAGAGTGTTTAACAAGGTCGAAGGCCTTAGCCATGTCAAAAAATACAACCGTAACTGGAACTGTCTTGTCTATATTACCCGTAATATTGCACATAAGTTTATATCCGGCAAGAGCTGTGGATTTACCCTTCTGGAAACCATTTTGTTGACTGGCTATAAAATTATGTTTTTCTAAATAAGACAAAAGTCTACTTTTCATAGCTTTTTCAAAAATTTTTGAAAGAATAGGTACTAGTGTAATAGGTCTATAGTTATTTAAATCTTTCTTGCTATTCTTTTTATATATTGGCTTAACAATGGAACGTTTTAGTGCTTCGGGGAATACACCTTGCGAAAATGATAAATTAATGAGAAAGGTAATTATTGGTGTGAATTGTTTATTACATAGTTTGAATATGCGCGTTGGCAGCTCATCTACCCCAACAGACCTCGTATTGCTTAAGGACCTTATGATGCCTGTAACCTCTTTTTCAGTGCACGGCTTTAAGAATATGCTAGTTGGTTGATTATCTATTTTGTATAGTGTGCGTGATTCTTCTATGTGCGTATTCGATGTTTTGATAAACTTACGTAGTAGTGGTTGAATTTGTCAGCAATTTCATGTGGGTTACTCACTATTTTTCCATCCACCTGGATTGACTCTATTTCAGCACTAGCTCCAACACAATCTGACCTCTTCTTAATAACATCCCAAGAAGCTTTGCATTTATTTTTGGCATTTATTACTAGATTATGATTATAGTTTTTTTGTGATATAAGTATACATTTTCGCAGTATCTTACTATAGGTCTTGAATGTAGCTTTAGCGTTTTCAGACCTTGTTCTGTAGTAAACTGATCTTAGTTTACGTTTGATTGTACAATTAACTTTTATACCTTTACTAATCCATTTTGGTCTGGAGCCAATGGATTTAATTTTTATCCGCTTCTCAGGGAAACAGAGATCAAAAATCAAACATAACTCATCATGGAATAAAGAGAATGCCGTGTTTAAGTTTTCATCAGCAAAAACTTCATGCCATGAGAGGCTACTTATATAGTTAATAAATTTTTCTACATTATTATCACTCTGATCTCTAAAACGTTTATACCAAAATTTTGGTTGAAGCTTGTATAATGCAGTGCTAAATGACAGAGTTTGAGAGGTATTGTGATCTGATAGATAAGTATGATGAACATTACCATTAGCATCCTCGATATTGCTAGCCATGTGGTCTATGCATGAATGTCCTCGTGTGGGCACATTAATGTGTAACCTAAGATTAAAGTTATTTTACAAATTTACAAGATTATTAGATGTTGTGTCATTTTTTAAGGAGTTAATGTTTAAATCGCCGGCAAGGACTAGTGCTACTACTTATTATTTAACAATTTGTGTAGGAGTAGTTCTAATTCTATACAATCCTATACAAACACAGAACAATACATCCGTGTGATGGAAGGTCTACCCCACAACACTCAAAACTTTTCTCTACTGAAAGGTCCTTGCAAATCGAGAGCGGCTTAAATTCTATATGCTTGCTTACAAAAATACAAACACCGCCTCGGCTTTTATTCGATCTACAAAACGCTGCAGCCATATTAAGTTTTTTAAATGCGCGTTGCTTTCGTTTCCTAATTTTAAAAATGTTTCCGAAAAGCACAGGACACCTAAATTTATATTATTATCTTTAAATTCGTCAATGCATAATTCAAGCGCGTCCAGCTTGCTCAAAAGACCTTGGGTGTTCTGATGCAATATTGTAAAATTAGTTTTTTCTTTTAAGCGGCCTAATATTAAAGGTTGCATGTAGAGTTTATTGTTCCATACGAAAAAACTCATCTTTTTTCTTTGCAATTGGAAAGTAAAAGGGGATCGTTCCCTTTTTTACAGATTTTGTGTTTATGAGTCCATCCAAACTTGTCCTTTTCTCCGCACAAAGAGCGAAAAAATATGGAATTGTGCCCTTTTTGTAATATTTGTTATTATAAATAATAAAATTACCTGGATTCTTACGCATGACAATTTTTCTGATTTCTTTAACATCTAGGTACTTAGAATCATAGTTTATACAATCAATTATAAAATCAATTCTTTTGCAGAGGTCAGCTAGAGAATTACTTTTTCTATTAGGTTTTACAAAAGAACATTTTTTAGAATACTTGCATATGTTTTCAATCTCATTATTTAATAAGGATTCATTAAAAAATTGGTTGAATTGTACCCCTAGTACTATAATGTTGTAGTTATGAAATTTATTTAATAAAGTGCGTAATTCTGATAATACGTTGCACGGGTTTTTATCATTCTCTCCAATGTTTATTACAATTATATCGTTAAAAACATGCTGGTCACGATAGCAGCCCCGAAGAATGTCAGTCGTAGTTGCAAATGGCTTTGTTTGGCTTATCACTTTATAATTGGAATTCTTTTTAGAATGTAACAGAGCAGAGGCAAGACCTACGCTTTGTTGCGCGCCATATATTCTTAATGTAACATCCCTTTGCATCTTTGTTGGTATTTGATAATCTTTCTCCTTTAGGTTGCTTGTCTTGACGCCATTAGTTTTGTGTTGTATAAGACTTGACTGCGAATGCTGTAAATTTAATTCTAGTTTCTTCATTTGATTTTGTAAATGTTTTATTTCCTCGTTAGCTTTCAATAACTTTTCCTTTAGCTGTACTATGCACAACTCAAGTTCTATCTGCGTATCAGTAGGAGATCTTGATTGGTTTTTTCTTAGATTTGTTATTCCATGCCTGCTTAGTGTATTTTATGGTGTAGTCATTTGTTTGTATTGATCCTCCTGAGTGCATAAAGAGTAGTTTCTTAACTTTCTAATACTTGATGGCTTGTTACTCTTGGTTAATGGACTTTGACATAGGTTTTTTAGTAAGAAAATTTCTTTGCAGTGTTTTTCTATTGTCCTTTTTAAGGAATTGTTTTCACATATCGTATTTTCCAATTCATTGCGTGTACTCATTAGATCCATAGATAGTTGATTAATCTCTTCTTTTAACTCATTTGCTATAAGCGTTGGACGTTCTACCTCTAAGGTTCTTGTCATTATCTCTGTTGAGGAGTCGTGATCGTCGCAGGTATCAGTTTCTGACAGGTTGTACTTTGAATCAAATGATTGGGATCCACATGTCAATACTGTATCAACGTTATTATCGTTCGATATTACAAGCTCCTGTTGTATTTCTTTACGGTTTTTGAGTGAAGAAGTTTTTTTTCGTTGTGTTTGGTTGCTTTGTGTTGTACTGGGAAGTTGTTGGTGAATGCATTGTTTACATTTCCAATTCTTCTTCCTTTCTACACTCATCAGCTGGTACAGTTTTTCGGAAACACCTTCACAGTTAAAGTCATATCGCTTGTTGCAAATAGAACATACAATTGTTTCTCTAGCTTCTACAAACAATTTACATTTGCTACATTGCACTGACATGTTAAGATTTTTTTTACGAGTGATAATAGTCTTCATTTGTGTTATTTCTGAGCGGTGTGAGCGCTCTCTTATAAGGTGATAGTACTTTACTTTGCTTTTCAATCGTCACCGATCTATTCGGTAGGTGTGTATTATTTGTCTTTAATTTTTTATTTTTATACTGAAGTTTTGATTCAGAAATACCACAATAATCAAGAAGAATGAATTGGAATTTGGTCTAGCATCAATTTTTTTTAAATTTTACTAAATGTGGGTAGCACAGAAATAGGTCTAAAAATAGAGGGGTCAGAAGTGCTACCTGATTTAAATAATGGAATTATTTTAATATATTTCATTAGGTCAGGAAAAACACCACAGTCAATGCATTCGTTAAATATGCAAGCTAAAACTGGAGCTATTGTCATAATAACTGATTTAGCGACGACCACGGAATTACCCCACAGATCAGTAGTTTTCTTTTTATTGAAAGTGTTAAATGTTTTTATTATATCTCTAACACAAATTTTTGAAAACTGAAATTACTTTAACAATCTTTCACATTCTCCTTCAAAACAGATTCAGCTACAGTGGGGGAGGAAATCAAGGCTTTTGTGGTTGAAACTGGAATGTCAGTAAAAATACTCTCAATTGCTGCAGCAACATCAGCATCAGAAGTCAATGTTTTAGTATCATAATTTAAATTGTACTTATTATTACGACTTTTGACCTTTCCTGTTTCACTATTTATAATATTTCATGTCATTTTTATTTTGTTATTACTATTCTTAATCTTAGAACTAAAATAGTTTGCCTTGGCTAATCTACGTACTCTTTTAAATAACAACTGTAGCCTATTCATTAAAAGTTACAGTACCACTAACCGAGATCTTTTTTGGAACAAAAGATTTATTAAATTCTGAACAGCGTTAAATAAATAATTATAAAAGACATCAGGGTTATCATTGTATTCTAAATAATTTAATTTTGTATCTAGATTGATTTTAAAGCGTTCCAGCCGACCTGCAGTTTTTGGTACAACAGTGATATTCCTTTTCATCACTTTCTTACTCTGGTGTGAAAAACTGACCATTTGGCTACAGTGATCAGAGTCGAGGTTATTAATAATTTTCTTAGCTAGTGGTATTACATGAGTATATATGTTATCAATCGAAATTATTATCGAAAAATAGAGGGCGCTAAACTGTGCCACGCTTAACATCGAGTCTGTATTTAATAATTATTTAAAAATAGAAGCAAAGAGATTTTTCGATGAAAGTGTTTTTATCTTAAATTACAGAGTGAAATAAACAGCTACAAGTGTAATAAAAGAAAATAATCAAGTGTGCTACGATCCAAGTGACAATTCAAATAATCTACAATAAGTCTCAAAATAAACTATATTATGTGCCCAAATTGAATTGAATTGAATTGAGTGACTAAATTACAAATAAATATTATAATAACTAACAGTAAGAAACAGTGAAATTATAAAAAAAATGTGAATTTAACCACAAGTATAAAATGTGTTTGACGGTTTGACGTTCAAATGTAAACAAAGTACACCCTCCACGTAACAGCTGACTAGCAAAATTTGCCTTGATTTATTCGAAAGTGCTACAACCTATTGTCAGTTCGAAGTACCAACTGAATCCGGCGCATACCGGTGCGCTGCTTTGATTTGCTCAACTAATAAAGCATTGAACTTATGCGCCATCTATGATCACAAGTTCGAATTAATAACTATTACTCAAGCGAAACGCTATAATTAAGAAACCAACTGCCTATTCAAGGATTTCTGCTGTCAACCGCAAGATGGAGTCACATTTCATAAAGTGTGATACTGAGTGTGAACAATATGAAATAAATATATCAACAAATAATTCGTTCGAGTCTTTATCTGGTGATGAGTACACTGATTCTATTTCCATATCGCAAAACAGAAAAATAAATAATAGCTGTCCAGATCTTAGAAAAATAAATATGGAGGAAAGAATTGAAGAATTAGAACAACAAAATAAATATTTAATAGAAAAGTTAGAAATTGCGGAAAATAAAATAGAAAAAATGTTAATGGAAAATTTTGAGTTAAAAAAACTACTTTCTAAGCACAAATCAAAGACAAAAATTTTGACAGAAATTTGTGATTCCAGTAAAAAAAAAAGTTACTTTTAGAAAGAAAAAAAGAAGTCTAAATAGGATTACACTAGATTTCTCAAAAGATCAAGAACAAGAAGTACACATTACGCCATCTAGGTCCAACAAGAATAACTACCAAAAAAGTAAGCCACTGCTCCACCACCAGTACCGAGTATAACCAGATTGAAAAAAAAACACCAACACATCCGCTAGATGTCACTGAGCTCGAAACAATGACAAAGATACCGACTAACAACCAACAAACGACCAATAAACTCTCTAAAAGTAATAAACTGACGATTATAAGCAGCAACAAGACAAACAACATTCTACAAACTATAAATAAAATATTCAACGATAACTATGATGTATATCGCTACTCCTCGCCGCGTGCAGGAATAGAGCAGCAGCATGTTGGAATAGAACACAAATTAAGCGATCACACCAGGAATGACTTTTGTGTTCTTTTTATAGGAGAAACAGATTTTCAAACTACTAAGAACTATTTTAATAATATTAAATTAATGCAAAAAAAGTTAACACTCTTGTTACACACAAATATTGTGATTGTTGCTCCGACTTTTAGAATTCACACAAAAGCTAATCTATTTAACAATAGGATTGAAACTTTCAATAATCTGCTGTATTTAAATTATCTGAAATACGGCTATGCCTATTTATTAGACTCAAACCGCACTCTCTGTTACAACAAAAAACATTTTTCTTTTAACAATGGTACATTAAATAATGTGGGTCTAAAAAATATCTTTACCCGCCTGCTTACATTAACTAGAGACATAAATGAATATAACTCTCCGAATGATGACAATGATAATGTAAATAGGGATAATACATTTTTTTTAAACTAAATTTTTTACAATAATGCACCAAAATATATGTGGCTTAATTAATAAATCAGATTTTTTGACAGTAATTTTACAAGACTTGACTTTTAATAATAATTATATTGACATTATTTGTATTACTGAACATTTAATGCGCAAAGAAGATGAAAGGAACTTGCATGTTCAAAACTATGGGTTAGTAACTAGTTACTCGAGAGACATTCGTAGAGGAGGTTCATGTATATTACTACGCCATGGTCGTGAATATGAAGTAATAAATGTATCGTCTTTTTGTTCAATAAGTGTGTTTGAATGCTGTGCTGTAAAAATGATCCACGAGAATCTTATTGTTATCTGTGTTTGTAGAACGCCAAATGCGAACATTGAATTATTTATGATTAAGTTTGACCTACTATTAAGTAAATTAAGTAAACAAAATAGTAAAATTGTGATCTGTGGGGATTTTAATATAAATATATTGAATAAAAACAAATGGACATTAAGTTTTGAATATTAACTACTGAATTATAATTGTAAGCTACAAATTAGACAACCAACTAGATTAAGTAGTGGCACATGCATTGATAACTTTGCTGTGAATTTTCGCGGGTGTAAAAGTAATATAACTGAACTGGCGTTATCTGATCACACGGCTCAGATAGTGCAATGTCCTGTATCAAAAACTTCTTTAATTAATATATGGCGAATAAAAAAACGCGATTACTGTAACGAAAATATGATTAAATTTAAGGAAGCAATCGAACAAATGAGCTTCTTTGATGTCTATATGGCAGACGATGTTAACGTAGCTTACCGTTCTTTGATACTGTATCACTGTTTCACAGTCTGTGTTTTCCATATAAATTGATAATTGTAAATAATAAAAGAAGGCCAAAATGGGTTTCTAGAGGAATACGTGCATGCAGCAAAAAGAAAAGACAGCTTTTATGGGCATATAGGTCATCTCCTACGGAAACGAATAAATCAGTACTCAACAAATTTTCTAAAAGATATAAAAAAATTATAAATCAGACAAAACAAATACAGAATAGTTATTTCATAAAAAATGCGATGAACAAATCTAAGGCCACTTGGCAAGTAATCAATAAAAATAGAAAACAATATCCCACAGAAACTGTACAGCACATTATGAAGGAAGGAATTTCGATAACTGATGTTCAAAACTTAGCCGATTTGTTAAATAATCACTTTGTGGACTCCATAAGAAAACGTAAAAGAGACACCTCTAACTGCATGTATTCAGTGCCGCCTCAGATTGAGAACTCTGTATTTATGTCACCAACAACAACTGAAAAGATAATCAAAATTATCCAGTCTCTGAAAAATACAAACAGTGTTGGAATAGATGGTATACCTACAGGTATTGTAAAACAGTTTGCTCAATTCCTTGCTCCTCCATTAAATTACATAATTAATTTAGCAATATCCAGTGGAACATTTCCGGAATAAGAAGGAATAAGAAGGAAGAAAAAACTGAGTTAATGAATTATTGGCTTTCGCAGTAATAAAAATACTACAATGGCTATACATGACTTTTTAGACTTAATAATGACAGCTCTTGATAAAAGACAACACATAAGTGCTATCTTTATGGATATGACGAGCGCTTTCGATCACGTATAACACACATTATTACTGTCCAAGCTCTTTGCATATGGCATTAGAGGTACGCCTTATAAGCTATTAGAAAGCTATCTTAATAACCGAAAACAGTATACAGCTATAACAAAATGATGTAAGAAAACTAAAACTAAAAAAGAGTACCTATCGTCATGCAGAGACGTAGAGTCGGGTGTTCCTCAAGGAAGCATTCTTGGGCCCTTGCTGTTCAATGTATATATAAATGACCTTCCAAAATCAATTGACTATCCTATGATATTATTTGCAGATGACAGTACAGCGTTAATTAAATGTAATAATATATTGACATATGAAAATGAAATTAATAATGTAATGACTAATCTTAATTTATGGTTGGAAAATAATGATTAATTACTTAATCTCAAAAAAACAAAAATTATGCACTTTCGGCAAAATACTTCCATCCCGAATGTAACACTCAAGTGTCGGGAAGAAACTATAGAACCTGTTGCAATAACCAAATTTCTTGGATTGTTAATTGATTACCAAACTAACTGGAAGCCCCATACAGATAATCTGTGTAGTAGAATAAACAGTTTCATTTTTGCTCTAAGTATACTCCCTAAAGTAACTAGCACGGAAACTGTAATAACGGCTTACCGTGGTCATGTAGAGTGTATTATGCGATACGGAATCATCTTCTGGGGTAATTCGACAAATAAAGTTCTACTATAAGACCCAGAAGAGATGTATCAGAGCTATGAAAGGGCTCAAATCAACTGATAGCTGTAAGCCATTCTTGACGACCTCCTTGGTCGAGTGGTTTGTACACCGGTTTTCATGGTGTCACCATCTTTGAGGTCCCGGGTTCGAACCCCGGTCGGGTCAATTTAGAAATTATTGTTTTCTAAATTGTCTCGGGTCCGGGTGTTTTCTATGTATAATAAGTATGTATTTAAGTATTTTAAGTATGTTTATCCGTTGTCTAGTAACCATTTAACGAGTTTCTTCGAAGCTTCTCTTGGGCTAGATAATTGGTGTGATTGTAATAAAGATTTATTATTATTTATTATTTTATTATTATTCTTTAAACAAATGAACATACTAACCTTACCGTGCTTGTATATCTATGAAGTAGCATTATATGTGTATCTTAATAAACATCGGTATGTTACTTTTTCCGAAAGAAATAGTGAAAGAATTCACAGACACGGAAATAGAATATGCGCAGTATCTTGCAGAACCGGACCATTCAATGGTAGCTTGTTTGGTATGGCACATAGAATATTTAACAAAATTTCAGATGGATTAAAGACTCTGCCAGTGAAGTCTTTTAAAAAACATCTATCATTATTGCTCAACGATAGATCATACTACTCGGTTGCAGAATTTCTAAATGACAATGTCTTGAAATAGTTAGACATTTACTTAGTTTTTAGAGTTTGTAATTATTTATAAGTCTTAAATTTATTTACTAGTTATAAATTTGTATGTGGACATGTTTAATTTTATATTTTCATAATTGTTTTTTTTTATTCGTAATTATTTTGTATTTGGACATAATATCATTGTGTAATTAATTATTATTATTAGATTTTTTGTATGCCAAACAATTAGATATTTGTATGCCTTGACGAAGGTGGAAATGTAGTGAAACTTAAATAAATCTAACACCTATGATATTGTAACTAACCTGCATTTCACAAATAAATTCTATTCTATTCTATTCTATTCTATCAATACAGGTAGCCGAAGTGGCAGTTATTCTTGTTGGCTTCAAAAAGAAATGATTCAAATTGTACGATAGAAATAAGTTTTTAATTTTAGTTGACAATGTGGAGTTTTCTAACAAATTTATATTAAAATCACATACACATCACATACATACATTGCGGACCTTACGTAATGTCTTCGTCGACGACCATCCCCGACGCCCGGCAGGAATAGAGGGATCGATAGACTGGCAGATCTCTTTCAAAACATGGTACAGACGAGGCCACGCCCACGACAGGCCACCGAGTTGCCCATATTTACAGATGCAGCTACGGAGTGGCTCCCATTTAAGGCGGCTATGAGAGAGACCTCTGAGATGTACCAATTTACGCCAGTAGAGAACATTGCCCGGTTACGCAACTGTTTGCAAGGTGAAGCAAAAGAGTGCGTGTCGGCGTTATTGGCTACTACTACGGACCCAGCTGTAATCATGCGGACTTTGGAACGGTGTTACGGGCGTACGGAAGTAATTATAGATCGAGCCTAGGAGCAGCTAAGACGATTGCCAAGGCCGGGTCCCGCCGCACCAGACTTGAATAATTTTGCGATTAAACTACAGAACGTAGTATGTGTACTGATGCAGGTGGACCAAAGAGGCTACTTAAGTAACCCAATGCTGACCAGAGAAGTGGTCGCGAAACTAAGCCCGCATATCGTATCCCGATGGTGTGATTATGCCGAAGAATACGGATCGTATTCGGAACCTGAGATAGTTACGCTATCGAAATTTTTAATACGTGAAGCAGACCGCGCTTTACGCCGAGCGATAAGTTGTTGCTGCTGCCAAGGTGAGCACGTATTGATTAGATGCAAGAAGTTTGCCGCTTTAAGTATGAATGAAACATGGCAAGTAGTAAAAAAAGAACGGTTGTGTTTTAAATGCATAGTTAGCAAGCATCGACGACCGTCGTGGCAAGCGAGGCCCTCCGGTGTGAACGAGTGTTGCCGGCCTCATTATAGACTTCTACACTCAGATGTCGCTCCATCCGTTCCAGTCATCGCTGCCGATACAAGTAACAGCGAAGGAAAGGAAACAGTAGCTACAACGGTCGCCTCAAGTGGAGGTCGTCAAGTACTGTTGAAAGTTTACCCGGTTATAATAAAGGGGCCGGCAAGCGAGATGGAGGCATACGCTTTATTGGATGAAGGATCAACGATTTCACTAATGGACAAGGATGCAGCAAGAAGTATTCAAGCTGATGGACCTGTCCAGCATATACACCTACACGGGGTAAACAGCGTGACTAGGGAACTAGACAGCCGCAGAGTCAAGTTTAAGGTTAGAGGTATAAACACTGGTTACTTTGATTTGGAAGTAAGGACGATCGAGGGCATCAGCTTGCGTGGACAAACCGTTCCTAAGTCCGTTCTTAGATATTCACATATGAGCAAGCTTAACGCAAAGGAGGTATGCTAAGAGATGGCAAGACCGCAGCTGTTGATAGGTGCCGACCATTGGCATCTTAAAGTGACCAGTCAGCTGCTAGCCAGCAGAAGATTGCAACCCGTAGCATCTCGCACTAGCGTGGGATGGGTACTGCTTGGAAATATGCCTCGGACTACCTTCACCGAAGATCATGAAGCAGTGGTTCCCATCCGACTGTCGGAATTATCACGATCCATTAACACTGACAGCCTTGAAGAGGAACACCTAGACAATCTCATCCAGGAACATTACAAGATAGACGCCCAAGGAGTATGTTGAGGAAGAAGTCAAGGGCCGCGGATGAATGTGCCCTCGAGACCATAAAGAAGACAGCCTGTTATGAGGGCGATAGGTACGAGGAAGGTTTAAATCTTCGCTTCTGACTACAGTGCTCAGATAGAGAATATGTTAGACAAGAAATACGCAGCGCTGTCTGACGGCACTGACAGGAGCAGTTCGAAAAGTTGGTATCTACCGCACTTTGCCGTAAGAAATCCGAACAAGCCAGGGAAGATACGTCTGGTGTTCGACGCAGCAGCTGTCACGAACAACGTGAGCTTGAACCAGGAGCTGTTGGAAGGACCGGACCTCTTGACATCACTGCCAGGGATACTGTATAGGTTCAGGGAAAGCCTGTTGCAGTAACCGCCGATATACAGGAGATGTTCTTTCAGGTCAAGATAAGGAAAGAGAATCAACCGGCGCAACTCTTTCTATGAAGAGGACGAGATCGCGTAAGTCTGCCGCCCATTTACAAACTGTGGGCTGGACTACTTCAGGCCTATGACCGTAACTGTTGGACGACGGCACGAAAAGCGGTGGAAAGCGTTATTCACCTGCCTCACTACAAGGGTAGTGCATATGGAGCTCGTCACTAGCTTGAGCACCGACTCTGCGATTATGGCCCTGCGTCGCATGGCACCGCGACGTGGGTGGCCTAATAGCTCATCGTACTGAACGTCGCCGACGACTGCGCCTTTTCCGGACCAGAGGGGACGGAAAAAGAAACAACCGCACCTACCCCGGATGCAGAGGGGAGGCTGTGCTGCGGTCCTGAGCATCTGTAGCCAGCGTGCCAGGACCTGCCTACCGCGCCTCCCCGGATGCAGATCGCCTCGGAAGTGGATACGGGAATCTTTGCTTGCTCCCACCCGACCTGGCAACCCATGACCTTGTTGCTTGGGTGGGCCTTGCCACTTTCCCTGCTGGGCGACGTATTTCATAGGTCCTGAAGTTGACGGTTTAATGTTGTTAGTATTTCGTATTTGCAAACCAGATTTTTCGGCAGCCTTAGCAGCTTTTACCTTTTCTCCCAAATTTTCTCCAAAAAGGTGTGCGTCTCTTTTAACATCTTGTATCATTGACAAGAATTTTTATCAAGAGTAGGTAGGCAATGTTAGCATTTTTCTATTCAAGGTATTTTCATAATGTAAATGTAGCATAATTTGGCCAACTTTAAATAGGTATCAAAGTTGTAGCTAACAGTTCCTTTTTATTGTCTTTGTTCAGGCCATCTATGAGGATATTTCCCTAGCGTTTAGAGACCTGTTCTGATATTTTAGGTCCCAATGGTACCTCCTTTACTACAGAAACTCCAAGAACGTCAAGAAATTCCGACGATATTGGATTTACAACTGGCAACTTCTCTGCTGCGCTTGGATTATTAACACTATCCCTAGCGTCCTGGATGGTCTGAGTAAGATCCGCGCTGTGTACTTGTACTGCGGTCATGACAGATCGTAAGACCTTTTCAATAGGTACTAGATTCATATACGTCGGTTATTTCCGGTTCTTTGTTGAAATCGGAGTCACTAAGCCTTGTAGTAGGCGAGAGGCCTCGCGCAAAAGAAGAGTCATTTATTTAGAAGGAATGACCGTAGAATAGAATTCATTTAGAAGGAATGACCGCAGTTTAGAATTGCCGTAATCGCGTCACAGCATAGGGTAGGTACCTGTAATATCAATCGTAATTGCGTCACGATACTAGATTTCATATTAGCACTGACCGTTATCACGTCACAGTACTACATTAGTGTGCAGTATGTAAGGCAGAACTGTAAGATTTTGTAGAAAACACCTGCACACGAAAAAAACACTCCAATAAAAAGATTTGTAACAAATAAACTAGAATGTAGGTACTGCCTCGCGCAAACGAAAAGTCATTTGGAAGGAATGACCGAAGAATAGAATTGCCGTAATCGCGTCACAGCATAAGGTAGGTACCCGTAATAACGATCGTAATCTCGTCACTATACTGGATTTCATATTAGCACTGACCGTAATCACATCACGGTAATTCATAAGTGTGCAGTATGTAAGGTGGCACTGTAGGATTTTGTAGAAAACACTTGCATACAAAAACACTCCAATAAAAAGATTAGTAAAAAATTAAAATAGAATGTAGGTAACTACTGCCTCGCGCAAACGAAGAGTACTTTGGAAGTAATGACTGAAGAATAGAATTGCCGTCAATCGCGTCAATCACGTCACAGCATAGGGTAGGTACCCGTAATATCGATCGTAATCTCGTCACGTTACTAGATTTCATATTAGCACTGACCGTAATCACTTCACGGTACTACTTTTTTTGATATATTTTTTTATTATTATTTAAAATAGTTAAGCGTCTTATGTATTCTTTAAAATTGATAAATAGTGAAAAAGTCAAAAAATGTGGGTAACCACGAAGGCACTAGCGAAAGTATTAATCGAAATTAAGAAAGAAACGTACCATGAAATATATTTTAATCACGTTTCTACTTTGAATGTCTCAATAAGAAATTCTGAGTCGTATAGTCGCTAACGAATCACATAGTTTTACAAAATCGTTTGTCTTAGTAATTTAATCATAACATCGTCAAAATGTAATATTTAAAACACTGACTGACCTGATTTACTTGGCGATCGTCTTTTAAGCAGTTTTTCCTCAAGCTTACGTATTTTCTTGCGTATCTAATTATTATCCATGCTTCCTTTTGCCCATAGTTTTTTACTACACAAATCACTTTTAGGGTAACGATGTGTCGATGCCCGAACACGAAAAGCGAATGACGATGACAGCGCGGGTGACGAACTCGTGCACTCGGTTGGTATTCACTAGATGGCGCCTGTGTCTATACTACGGGTAACGTTTTATGTTTTTTTAAATAACATTTATTTAAATAGCTCTTATTATGTGTTGGATGCCTGGTTCATTGAAGAATGGACTACCTTGTGAATATGAATTTCGAGGATGGAACGTCGAAGTACAATTATAATAAATAACTGTTCCGAAATTGGAACACTGGGACAATATGAGTTAAAATAGTAATCGATTAACTAAAATGTTTTTTTTTAAATATTTATTTACTATTTGAATTACTATTTGTGAGAAAAGGGGAAAAATGACTTTACTAATAAAAATGAATTGACGAAATGTTTGTACGCGCATCACTTCAGAACGGCTGCACCTATTTAGGTAATTATTTTGATTTGCTAGCCGTTCGTCCTACACGCATTTAGTCCAATACGCAGTTCGTCCATTATGTGTTCGTCAGTTGTCCTTAACGCAGTTCGTCCATGTTGCTATTGTCCAAATCGCTATTCGACCATATCGCTATTCGTCCACATCGCTATTCGTCCATATCGCTATGCGTCTTTTGTTGTGTTCGTAATTATCGTTCGTTTGCCTGAAATATTTTTATGGAATTTTTTCACTGGCATACAGGGTATTCACGCAGACGAAGTCGCGGGCGGGCCGCAAGTTACAAATAAAATGTGTTCACGTTAAATGTCTAGGATACCTATAGATACTAAAAATTTTACGTAAATCCTCATTAAACATTTTCTGAAATTAAAACAATATAGCCTAAACCAAAATGGCTGTGGAGAAATAATCTTCAGAGCCCTTGTGTTAAAAAAAATTGCTCTAATAAAAAATTCTTTAGCCGCTTGACTTGAAAGATGCGTGTGGTTATAGGGGTGCGTACCATTCTCCCGACACACCTGCTACACCTGAGAGCACAAATAAATATGGAATTATAGCACTAGCTAAGCTATAAAGGTAATTCCTAATGAATTTGGAAAACATTGGTAAGGTAGATGCTTTTGTTTGGTAATGTCGTATTATTTTAGCCGTGTCGTGTAGCGGTCAAGGAATACTACCACCCCCTATCATCCCTTGGGTGTTTTAAAATTCGACTAACGGAATAAAGACTGCACATACATCCAACAGCATAGTGCGGCGATTGGCTCACCACCTGTCATGTTGAGCACATGTGCAGTCGCTATTTGGTCAAAGTGGACTAATGGTAGAGAACTGCTTTTGCTGTCCTCATTGTCTGTCTCTGACTTACCGTTCGGGGATAATAGTCGTGATTATATGTATTATAGAATGGTTCCTTGTTTACATAACATTATGCATTTGTGGTGGCGCCATCTACCACATGACGCCGCACATAGTTTGAAACGAAGCGTAAACACCTTCTCTACCGTGTCAACAGAGGGCGCCACTAACGTATCCCAACGACGTCTCCATACTACGACGGTAAAATAGTATGGAAAGCCTGCATCGCGGTAGCGAATAATTCACCATGTCCTTCGCTATGTATAGCATTTCCAACTAACATCCGTTGGACTTTGGTCCCCGAGCTATACCACCCAGCTCGAAAGAAGATCTTCCCTTTAACTTTCCTACAATGTGGCATCCATCTCCATACTACCTACAATCCGCTTATCTACACCTTCGTAGAAGTTGCCATTATAAATAAAATTAGTAACATAATAAGGGAAATGGAGGGAGGCCTTTGCCCAGCAGTGGGACAGTGAGGGCTAATATATATATATAAGAAGGGATTGCCAAAAATCACCTTCTTACAAAATAATCCTACCACCCCCTCTCTTCCCTTGGGTGTCGTAAAAGACGACTAACGGATTAAAGACTGCACATACATCCAACAGCTACGAATTACGATGGGCTGACCACCTGACACGCTGAGCACATGTGCAGTCGCTATTTGGTTAAAAGTGGACAATGGTAGAGGACTGCTTTTGGTGTCCCCATTGCCTAGTCTCGGACTAACCCTATGGGGATAATAGTCGTGAGTCTACGTATGTCTGTTACAATGCATCTGCGACTCCTCTGGTTTTGCGGGTGTCAGGTAACCCGCCTGCTCGTTGGCTCCTTCTCACATAAAAAAAAACATTATTATGGTTCAGTTCCACTTAAAAAGCATTTAATAGCCTTCGAGTTTTATACACCCTAATTTTTTTTTTTCGTTTAAAAGAAAGTAAGGATGTGTTGCACCCATGAAACTGAACAACTTTCTTCAAGAAACCTATGTGCACAAATAATAAAACCATTTCGACGTCCTATACAAAACTGTCTGATCAGCTGACGACAAAATAGTATGGGAGGTCGAATTTTTTTTGTCATTTTTGCACATAGGTATCTTGGGGAAAGATGTTCAGATACATGGTGGAACTCACCCTTCATTCCTTTTAAACGAATAAAAATTAAGGGTGTATAACAACCAACATAGCAAGACCAGTGGCAATCGCTCCATGTCGTTGCATTACACGCTAACGTCTAAGCGTTGTCGATAGTACATTAGTAGATATGTGTATGTGTGTACAGATACTTGGCGACCACACACTCTATTCTATCGCTACCACAGAAAATATATTCCACTACGATCTTTCGCACCGAAACCAACCGAATGATGATTAAGAATTAGTTCTTTAAAGTTTTAAAATTACCAATTTAAAGTTTTAAAATGAGGTGGCGCAGGAGTCAGGACAGATCTAGGCAACGGCCAATTTCGATGAGAAATGTTTGCGAACAAATCATTCACTTTCACGAAGTATTTGTGAATGATTTGTTCCCAACCTTCTTAATCAAGTACCTATACATGCATATAATCACGACTATTATCCCCGAAGGGTTAGTCAGAGACTAAGCCATGAGGACCGCAAAAGCAGTCCTCTGCTGTAGTCCACTTTTCACCAAATAGCTACTGCACATGTGCTCAGCGTGAGGTAGTGCGCCCATCGCCGCTCTAAGTGATGGATGTATGTGCAGTCTTTAGTCCGTTAATCGCCTATTACGACACGAAGAGGCGTGGTAGTATTATTTCACCGCTACGCAACACGGTTTACGAGTTTCGAGTATGGCCGAGTATATTATAGTATATATTATATATTCGAGTATATTATAACTATAATAGGTCTGTCCTGCGTCACCTCATTTTAAAACTTTAAATAAGATAAATAATAAAAAAAATATCACTTTTCTGCGGCATAAATACATTAATGGATACGACTATTGTATCATACAAAAGTTGGGTGATATATAAATAAATAAATAAACACTGCTTAAGGACGTAATGGTAGGCCCTCTCAGCATACGAGCTTGGTTCAAGTAGAAAACTTTTTACTTTAAGTTGGGAATTTCGTAAATGTGTTAGAATAATGATAATTTATAATTTTCATTTATAATAAATACTTACAAGCGGCCTCTTGTGGCTTCCGTGACCCGTGTCGCGCGGTTTTTGGAGTGCACATAAAAGTCACAGAAAAAGGGCGGTTCAGTTTCTATAGAATTAGAAATTATTTAGTAAATTTTTCTGTTCGTAAGAACCTAAATCAGAATATGTAAGTATATACCTAACTATTAGTTAATCTGTGGCAAAACGATTAATTTGTATTAGTATATCCAGCATGGTGTGATTAATCTTAATAATGTGTTTTTTTGAAGAGTGTCAAATGATTGGTTTTTATTCCTTACTAGCTGTACCCGGCATGGGTTGCAATGCCACGTTTTTTTTGGGCCAGGAACCCTCGCGGGCGTCCCCAGACCATCTTACCAAAGTTTCATCACAATCTGATCATTGGTTTCGAAACGCACAGAGGACAAACATACAAACATTGCATAGAGGACAAATATTGATTTTAATTTACTTATATTTCCCTTTAGTTCTAGTTTGTGTTGTACCCCTTGTATGCGCACCTGCCCAATTTGGGTCGCTTTAAAATAGCGCGCACATGACAACTGCCCATATTGGGCAGTATGGCACGGGGTCTGTTCATTGACCTACTGAGCTGTTAAAACTATTTGTATCCTTCTTTAGTTATTATTACTTTGCCTTAATGTATAGAGGACAAAGACAGCATTACAACGCAAGAAATGTTTCAAAATGGCACCGATAAACGATAAGTTCGTTCAGTCACCATTATCGCCCGGTACTACGCGTCACTTCTGGCGCAAATAATAAATGTATGGCGAGGATTATTCTGTTTTAAACGTGTATTCTAGATTGTAAATAAAACAAATAATACTCGTACTAATTATAACTTCTTTCATGGTTTTATTTATAATTATATAATTTTTTTTGAAATAATTGGGAAAAAAAATAAAAATTTCTTTCACCTTTTTTTCGCAATTTAATGGTAGCATCAAACTACACTTTATTATACATCGCCAGATAGCTTATTTAATAATGATTCCAGTTTGAAAGGCTATTACAATTAGTAGTAAGTAATATTACGCCGGATGAGCCGGCTCAATGCGTGCTGCAACGCAGCGTGGCTCTACCACTCAGTCAGTGTCACTCATTTAGCACCACCCAGGGGTCACGTGTAGGGTCGCAAGGGTACACCTACGGACGCGAGTAACTTTAATCACCATTTGTGTTTAGCAGTTATTCAAAATATTTTACATATCACGCTCTGAAAATTTTAATATGTTTTACAGAACGAATGTTCGAGGGGATAAATGTTTCCAAAACACGATTGGAAACATTTTGCTCCATAGAAAAAAAATCTTGAAGTTACCTCTAAAATTTCATATAAATGCACATTACGACCGTGTTTTAGGTAAAAATATAATTCTTATAAAATCATAAACACATAGGTATTTACCTTTTCTATTTCTTGACTGAGTTGGATTTTAAAAAAACTAAACATTTTATTATTTTTTTGATAAAAATGTGAATGCGCTTACGAATTACGGCGGACCCCGCACCGCACAACACGCGCGAGGGCCCGGAATAGCGGGAATTTTCGCTGACCGCCTAACCCCCCTTAATGTAGATGATGTAAGCATAAAGCCTTCTTAGCAGGTGTGAGTATAAAGCCATTTTAAATATTAATTTGGATCTAATTAGTTGTTACGTTCTAGAAACGGTTTAATTTGAATTGCTGAGTGGTATGCGTGCCACGCTGCGTTCCAGCATGCAGTGGGCCGGCTCGACCGGCGTAATACCACCCTCTCACGAATATCCGGCGTGAAATAATGGCACTTAGGGTGCTGTTGTGTTTCGTCCGGCCAGTGAGGGTTCTGGAGGCCCATCGCCCCTCCCCCTCTCCTCCCTCTCACGATTCGTATTCCTTCCTTAAACCTATTCCTTCTTTAAAGGCCGGCAACGCGCCTGCTATTCCCCTGGTTTTGCGGGTGTCCCCGCCTGGTCGTTTGCCTCCTTCTTTTATAAAAAAAAAATTATTGAATATTTATTATGTCCATGATTTGTTTACTTTTTTGCTTGTGTCACTCTCGAAATATTATACCGTACACAGACAACAGGCTCATTTTTATTTTATATTGCTTGCATTTTACCTTGTAGCTATGCTAAATACCCTACAGATAAAAATAAGTTGGTTATCAGTGTGTGCCCTACGCCGCACCTTACACCAGACATGTGGAATTAACAGAGCCAGGATGAGAGTGTCTACCCATGTCACCGGCGGCGGAATCCGGCCGATATTGCCCGGATATTTATTTAGACGGACACTGGAGTACGTACCCATTCACTAACTTACGACTTTCACCTTTGCTTTTAACCGTGAGAGTGACCGTTAAATGCATATAAATATTTATAAACAAACATTAAATATATAGTGTCCCTTAACACCATAAATATCCGTAAATATTTAGTTTTTCTTAATATTTTGATAGCTCAACCTCGAAATGAGGAGAACCCAGCGGCGTCAAGTCAACCACTAGACCCCAGAGGCGTGGTGCGGTTTCAAAACCGCACCACGCCTCTGGGGTCTAGTGGTTCAGCCACCGGTTTTAGACCCACAGGTCTTGGGTTCTATTTCCAAAGGCGTATATCTTTGTGTACTTGGTTTGGTTGGTGGTAGGGCATGTTAAGTCCGCCTCTAGCTGTCAGCATATTTTACTTTTGACCGAAAAAGTATTCAAGCTTGATTATTTTAATAATTTACAGTTACACGTACATACATATACTTTGTGTAATTACAGGTAAGATAAAATGGTTGGAAAAGGATGAACTTTATTAATCAGCAAAGGGGTTTACTGATTACATAGATTCACGTGAATAACAAAAAAAAACCACAAAAAATATAATAATTTTTAAATTTTATTAGATAGCGAAGTAAACATTGTATACTTATAGATATAGGTGTTTTATCATTGTTTTGTTAACGTAAAGTATACAACACATGACACAAAACAAACGATTTAAATTTTCCACGAGACAAACATCTAATTGGAGTACAAAACGCAATACTATATTAAATGCTAATCACGTGCTAATCACTTACCGTTTGCAATTACATTTGATGTAACCCAAAAGAAACGTCAAGAATAACACGTGACCCTCTTAAAATAGGCACACAAAATTATTTCTTGTACAAATTCTTAAACATTAGGGACATTGGCTGTTCTCTTCCTTATTCCAAACAGTCTTCTCGATCCAGCATAGGAAGTGACTGACGTTGGTGTAGACTCCTGGCAGATTGGGCTCAGCACACTTGATACCGAAGTTGGTTATTCCCACCACATAGTACATCGAAGCACTGCTGTCCATTGGAAGGGGCTGACTTATTTGAATTGGACCACCGGAGTCACCCTAAAATGACATAATAAACTTTTATTTACCACCTGCTTGGGGTCCCATAATAAAGGCATGGAATCTCAACCCTGATCTTTGAATGATGATCGGAAAGATGAGATGGATAAAAGGTTATCAAAAGATTTCCGAAAATTAAGAAAGGCATGCTAAGATGGATTGGTCATGTAGAGAGAAAAAAGAAAGTGCATGAGGCCAGAGTGAATAGGATAGTTGAAAGAGGAAGACCACGGCGAACGTACTTAGATAAGATCGGTGCCGTTCTCGTTGAAGGTCAGATCAAGAGTACCCTAAATTGACGAGCATGTATGAAGAATGTTATGAGAGTGAGTGAGGCAAAGGATGTGTGTCAGGATCGAAGCAAATGGAAATCTGTGGTCTCTGCCCCCCTTTTACCCCTCTGGGAAACAGGCGTATGGATGTATGTATGTATTTATGTATGTATGTATGTATGTATGTAGGTCTTTTAACACCACCAACCTTTGCAAGCTTTTTACGAAAATCAGAACGCACCCAATATAAATAAAAACAATTGACGGTATACAAGTAGTCATAATCATCATCATCAGCCTATAAATGTCCCACTGCTGGGCACATGCCTCCCACGTGAACAATAGCACGTGGGGATATTAGGCCATAACCCACTACGCTGGCCCAATGCGGGTTGGTGGGTTTTAACTACTGCCATCTTACGACAACAACCGAAACCAACGGCTTAACGTGCCTTCCGAAGCACGGAGGAGCTCAAGATGTTTTTAGTGGTCACCCATCAGACGACCCGGCATTGCGAAAGTTTCTCAGCAGGCAAGATCGCAAGCCGAACTTGCTAGCCGCTGCGCCATCGAGCTCCTCAGTAGTAATTACTCGTATTTGTCATGAGACGACCAACACCTCAGTCTCCTGTGACCATCGACAATAAAAATCATTAACTTTCAAAAGGCCTTTGACAGAGTCAATCATAGAATCTTGTTTTATAAACTACAGAGTATGGGTGTTCATGGCTGTCTTTTACGCTGGCTAATGTCTTACATCTCTAACAGGAGCCAGTTAGTCGCTCTTAAGGGCTATCTTTCTCAGTCGGTCTCTATCGTGTCTGGCGTTCCGCAAGGGTCGCATTTGGGGCCTTTAATGTTTATTATTTATATAAACGACTTAATCCCTAAGCTAAAGAACTTATCTTTATTATACGCAGATGACCTAAAAGTTTTTTGTCAGATAAATACGGTTAGAGACTGTATAAATTTGCAAAGGGACATTGATGTTATCTTGAGCTGGTGTAGGGTTAACGATATGTCTCTCAGCATTGAAAAATGCTCTATTATATCATTTACTCGCAAAAGGAGCCCCATTGTTTTTGACTATGCTATTGGTGGTATAAAACTTAAAAAGCAAACAGTGTTGCGTGACCTGGGTGTGTTCTTTGACACTAAGCTAAGTTTTAATCACCATTGCGAGGCACTGTCGAGAAAATGTAATAAGCTCTCAGGCTTCATTTGTCGTGCATCCAGAGAGTTCAAATCTCCGAGGAGCCTACTTATTCTCTTTAAATCGCTGATCCTGAGCCAGCTGGATTACGCTTCTGTTGTTTGGTCTCCACGATACAATGCGTACGTCAACATGCTCGAGTCGACTCAAAGACGCCTACTCAGAATCTTGACGTTGAGATTAGGCCGCAGAAGAGAACTGACGACGTATGAGGAGCGCTTGTGTTTCTTCAACGTGAAAAGCCTAGAAGTCCGACGCAAACTGTATGACCTCACCTTTCTGCACAGGATCTTAAGTGGCTCATTGACAACTACTCTTTTATCCGAAATAAATTTTAAACTTCCAAGCAAATCCTCGAGACGTGATTCTCCATTCTCAGTTCCGTTTTGTAATAATAACGTCTCCTTCCATAACCCTATCTTTAGAATGTGTCGTGAATTTAACGTGCTGCAGAGTCAGTTAATGTGTATGCCTGACATCTACAGTTCGTCGCTCGCTGAATGGAAGTGTATTCTTTATTCAATTATTAAATGATTATGTTTGAATGGTACTAACTTAAATTTTATTATTAAATTAAATTTTATTATTATTATTTTGTTTATTACATTATACATAATTTTATAAATTTTGTCTTCCTATAGGTATTCAATTTTGTGTGATTTTATTTAATTTTAATTTTTGCTTTTTTTTTAAATAATATTTTAGTCTTTATGTTATGTTCTATTGAATTCCATTTGCTAATCAACATTATTTACAAGATTGTGATTCTAATTAATTGTCTATTTTAATGATTTTTTTTCTTTTTTTGTTTGTTATTAATTGTCATAATTTAATTAATTATTGTGGCTTGCTTTACATGTTGTCTGCACATGCCCGTGGAGTTACAGCATACCAATGTTACTGTGTCCTTGTTTGTTTTATTGTATTTTCCGTTGTAACTCTGTTATGTGTGGCTAATAAATAAATAAATAAAATAAAATTTAAATGTGTGTAATGTCGTTGGTCATGTTTTCTAAATATTCATTACCAATTTTTAAAGTTAATCCTCCATTAAACATGTTGCTGTCTTTTTTTGTACGCTAGACGCAGAAAAAGACAGCAATACATTTAATGAAGCATGAACTTTAAACTCGTTCCTGCAACTGAACGTTAGTCTATTATCATCCCACTGCTGAACACATGCCTTCCAACATTTACACCGGCACATACAGAGGATGGACCAAATAGTGACGTCATCAAATAGCGACGTTTTCATAGCTTCCTCATATCCAGGGCTGTCCAAAAGTACTCCATGTATGTTCCCCGATTTTTTGTTGTTTTTAAGTTATGAGTTTTTTTAGTGGTTTTCAGAATATTCTGTCCTGTGTCCTGATCGGCTTAAAAAATTAAAAAAGTAACTTTTTATTGCTTTTTCGAATTTTTTTTAGCATTAATATCCTTAATAATTTATCTATCACACGTAAAATAACCAGCTTTCTAACATTAATGCAAGTTAGAAATGTTTTGACCGAAATTCAAAAATTTACGTTCCAGCGAGTAAGAGTTTAATTTTCAACTTAAAATTAAAAATCTAAAAAAGCCATTTCAAGGCTTCAAAGTAACTTTAAATATATTGGCGACTCGGTCATAACCCACCACGCTGATCCAAATGCGGGTTGGTGGGTTTTAACGACTACCATATTACGACAACAATCCAGTCACCCATCCAGTGACCCGACATGCTTAACTGATAAGATTTCAAAATGAAGAGAAATGTCTCACTTCTGGCTGTGTGAAATAATTCTTACCCCGCATGTGTCCACTCCACCAGTCATTTTTCCAGCGCAGAACTGATGGTCTACGATGCCTTGTCTCCAAAGCCTATTACGGCGAGGGTTCATGGTATACTGACACACATCCTTGTCTATGAAGTCTACTTCGGCGTACTGAAGTCGGGATGATAGAGAATTTTCTCCATTTGAAAATAAAAGGTAAAAAAGGTTATTATCCCCAGAGACTAAGCAATGAGGACCGCAAAAGTAGTGCTGCACTGCACACTCCACGTTTAACACAATAGTGCCTGTCTAATATGTGCTTATTGTAATAAGCTCATCGCTGCTTTATGCTGTTGTATGCGCTGTCTGTCTAGTCTTTAATACGGGGTTTACACGGGTGATAAAAGCCGCACGTGTTTTGCGGCGCGGCGAAAATCGACCGTCTAAATGGCAATTCGACTAGGTCGCAAGTGACTAAAGCCGCAAGCCCCAAAGTTGGGTAGCATCCGACTTTGGCCGCGCGACGACCTTCCGCATGCGGCTGGTGACTAAAATCGACCGTGTAAAACGACCAATTGCAGGCGATCGGCCGCCGCATGAAGGAATGTTTCGCCAATACATCCACCAATTACCAATCAATTCATCCACGTACCCAAATTTTACGTTTTCTTCTTTCCTTTTGTTTCTTCTTCTCTCTCTGTTCTTCAAGCAATTCTTGAATAATTGAATAACTAACTATTTCAATTCCGGCACGAACACCTATTCTGCTCAACATTTTTGAAGGAAATGACTAAGCCGCATGCGATTTTAGTCACCTGTGTAAATGAGCTAGCGATGCGGCTTGGTGAGGCGATTTGTGAAGCGACTAGCCGCACGGCGAAAATCGACCCGTGTAAATACCCGCTTCGTCACGTTCAACGACACCCAAGAGTAGAGATGGATTGGTAGTATTGAGCCACCACCACACAGCAAGTGTTTATCAAATTTAGTTTATTGTTTCTCGTTTTCGTAAATAAATAAGTTTGTCGTGACTGACCGAACTGGATCGCTGCGTCCATACAAATTGCTTAAACCATTGGCGGTAAATAATCGACCACTTTAAGGAAAATAACACTGAGGTACCTTTAGTTCCACCCCAGCCAGTTATAACGCCAGTTGAGAGTCCATCTAAAGCACCTGTCCAAATGCAAGCCGGTCGCACATTTTCCGAAAGCGGTACTTCTTCTGTGAAACGTATTAGACCAAGATCGTAATACTTTTGGTGGGGTTTAGCAAGGAACTCCGGAGGTGCGATAATTGTATCTATTGTCATATCAATCAAATCCCAATCATTTATATTCTGAAAAAAAAGGTTGACACACACCTGTTATTAACTTCACAACGATATCAGTTTCTATTTTACAACGGAAAAGAGCTTTGTCATTATGTCGCCTTTTGGTGATTGACAATAAAGCCTAGGATAGAAATACCACAGCAAACCTATATTTCTAAATCATCATTATCAGCTCTTATATTATTATATGGTCGAAGTTGTCAACTTATCAACATCCACTGCTTAGAACAATTTCTAAAAAACTGTCGTATCTTAACGGAGTTTCATAAGATATAAAAAAAGAAAAAAGAGACAAAAAATATGTTCAGTCATAAAATGTGCAGATGTCCAGGTCGTAAAATAACCAGGTAGTAAATTGTCAAGATCGTAAAATAATCAAGTAATAGAATGACAAAATCATAAAATAACCAAGAAGTAGAATGTCAAGATCATAAAATAAGCAAGTAGTAGAATGTCAAGTTCGTAAAATAACCAAGTAGTAGAATGTCAAGGTCATAAAATAACCAAGTAGTAGCTTACAGCGTCTAAGTAGTGCCACGTCTAAGTTTCCTTAAGCAGTCCATACTTCTTACGATCTGGACGCAATTTCGACACTGGACATTTTACGACATTGACGTAACACTCTGGAGCGATAAAAAACTCTATGTAAATAAAGGCTTAGCTTTATTGTGGGACGTTGATATGCTGATAACAAAATTATAATAAAATCTTGCGGTTGATAATCTCTCTTTCTTTGTAATATGAGAAGTATGAGAATCATAATAGAAATAATAGTTAAATAACAAAAAAAAACTTAATTTTATTACATTTATTTCCACAGCGCCGAATCTCACAATTTTAGGAATAACATCCATTCCATTTTGATATGTAGAACTTAATCGTCTACAATGGCCAGCAGTTAAAGAAAACCTAGGACTGATTAGCGTTGTCCCACACAAAAACACTATCTCCTTGTTGTTTGCTAACCAGCCAACTGCACCCTGCAAAGGAAATTATAATTATGCTTTACAAATAATTTTTTACTATTTTTATTTTCAGCCAGAGTCGTAAGGGTAAACCTGCCCACTACAGGGTAAAAACCTCCCTTCCCTCTTTCCACTTCTTGTGATTTTAAGGGCTCTTAATAATGTCGTTGCAGTATTAGTCAAGCTCGTAGCGCCATCTCCTTCTGGGCCTGCCGCGGCGTCTTCTGGCATTGTGTGGCTTTCACATGGTCGTAAATTTTCGCCCACAACTCGTCTGACATGGTGACAGATGTGTCCGGTTCAGCTCCATGACTTTTTGTCCAACATCAGCGATTTACGTTTTGCAACGTAGTATTGTGTTTTTAACACGATCTAGCAAACTGACTTCCAGCATACTGCGCTCCGTGGCTAGCTGGCATACCTCGATCTTTTTTTTTACATTTTAATAAATTTTTGTGTGATGTCTCAGTAAGTGCGATGTAACTTTGGTAAATTATTGAGCTCAGACCTCCGAAGGCTTCTGATCTTACCTATGATCATCGTATTATATCGGACAAGTGCCGTTCAGAAAACTTATCATAAATGATTTATAGATTGTGCAGTCATAATCATTCCAAAGAACCTGCTGCACTTTCTAGCTGAAGTTGGTACAATATCGTGATTAATAATTCACCCCGAACCTAGCAGGTTTGGGGTGAATTACATCACTGGTGTAATCGATGTTGTAGTAGATAATACTTTTTAAAACATGAAAGTACAAGTGCGGGTAGTAATTAAAAAGTGTTTACCATGTGGGGATATTCTCCCTGTCTACTGCTAATGCCTCCAATTACTTGAGTAATACTTTTGTGTATCATACCTGAAAATAAAACTAGTAATTTAACAAAGTCATTTTTTAACTCATGCTTTATAAGAAAATAAATTCAGTGGAGATATCACAAATATATTTCGTATTCGCAACGATCTCATTAGCATGATACATATTACATAGTCCTTACTTGCCGTACAGTGAATAGAACTTACAATTGACAGACTTTATTTCATAAAATTAAATAGGATTGTTCCTATTCTACGTAGTTAAATTTTCGTGAGGTTATTTGGGTCATGCAAACCTCCAATACCTCTATGAATTATTGAATCATCAATATTATATTAAGTTAATTTTAACTTAACTTGATTGTAATATTGATGACGTTATTACGAGGTTGCGATTAAGTTATGATTTTGCGAGAAGTTCAATAAGTCTCTCGCTGAATACTAATACTCAACATAACAAACAAAAACATTAAAAATAGCAAAACAAAAGAAATAGCGCAATATACAATGCTGTCTACAACGTAGACAGCTAATGATTTGCTTTCCTCGTCTAGACGTCATCGAGGGCATGTAATACCCAATGAAGGAATAGAGGTATATGCTTAGAATAATAACGTATAGAAAGATAGTCTTCATACAAGCGCTCTGTCAAAAGTGAAGCACTAAACCGATTTACACTTTTATGACGATTACTTGCTTGCGCTCGGCGACACGCACACGTACCCTTGTAACTTCGTAGACATTGAAAACTCGGCGTTTGGAGCCATGTCTGGCTCCAAAATAAATGCTTCAAAATGGGCGCGCGGACTTATCTTCTATATGTTATTATTCTTAGGGTGTATGACTTATATCATAACGTTGAAAGATTGGAAAATGCTTAAAATAACTAAGTAACCTTTGGTAAATACTTACATTGTCTTTTATTCTCTTTAGCGTCAATTATTCTATACTTCATATGCCACTTATGCTCCTCACATTCTATAATCATAAAAACAATTGCTGTGTTATCTATCTGTGATATTTCTTGACAAAGTTTTGTTATGAACAAAATACATTTTGTGTTCCTCATAAAGAGAGACAATATGTATTTCTCTTGTTCTGGTCGTCCCCATCTCTGAAGTTCCGGGTTCAACTTCAGGTCAGGTCATTATAGAAAAAACTGTTTGTTTAAATAATAATATGTATTTTTATCTGTTATCTAGTTAAGCATTAAAACCGACCAACTTCTATGAAGTTTAACTAGGGGCTAGCGAAAATTGCTGTGAGCATGAAAAAGTTATATTTCACTACCAGCCTCTAATCCTCTCAGCTGAGATGAGGACTTGACACTTCGCAGTGGAAAGATCGGGCATTCTGTTTCAATAGTAATAAAATACTTACTGATATCACTGACTCTTCGACCAGTTTTGATAATATTCGGCACAGGAAATGTGTTCTCGGAAGTACCATATTTACAAGGCATAAATTCGTCATCTGCTGATTTGCCATAGTCTCCTTTAGTTTCCTCATGTGACTCTTCATCATAATTCGTCGGCTATAAATAAATAAGTTTTTTGTTTCTATAAGTTTCTGGAGTTAAACTCTAGTAGGGGAAGAAATTAATGATTGCTATATCAACATATACATAAGGTAGCAATAGCGACGTCAATACAATTTTAGTACCCTAACCGCAGCAGGGCAATGTAAAACATTGCTGATTTGCGTCAAAAATAGGTATTGGCCTCGCCTTTCAGTCATAATCTATGCAGAACTCAACCACCGAATACGATCATTATTATAGTCCAGTAAATTCATACGTGACAGTCCTATGGTCTGCGCGACTGGGGACGAAATGTTGCGGGGGCGGGAAAGAAGAGCGCGGGTACCGGGGCCGCGTAGTAGGAGCGCCAGTTGTGTCGTGTGCAGATTTCACCCCTGCTGCATCGTTCGCAGTCATGTTCGAATTTGCCAGCCTATAGAATTGACCTTACCTGGACATAGGGATTTCTCGGTTCCACAGTAGGAGCCTGTGTGGTTGCTCTTGGCGAATCTACTGGACGGCTCTCAAGAAGCCAATCGTTTCCCTGTTAGACAACAAACGTTCCAAATTGTAAATTATTAACCCAAATGACAGCCTGGCTAAATTTCTTTCAGGTTAAAACTATTTTAACGGGACCTAACACGATTAATTTTTGTAAGTAAGTACATATCTACTTACTGCTTGACGTTTCGGCCGCGATGCTGCGGCCGTGGTCACAAGCGAACAGGCGGTGCGCGGCGTCGTCGGCTCGGGCGGGTATTTGTTTCTTCATCCACCCTCCCACGTTTACTTAAATTGCCACAGTGCAATGAATCGTCAGCATCACGACTCCGGCACACTACACTAACAGTATCGGAGTTTCTTTTTATAGACAGATGTTGCGGTTTGTATTTGCTAATCACTGGATTCCACGCTGATGATAATTTAAACCCGTCCACCCGATTGAAATTTTTATATTTCTTGATCTCAATCGCTTCACGTACTATCCTGCTATGATAATAACGATCGGTGGAGAGGATTTTAGGATCATGTAACTCCATCAAATGATTAACTCCAGCTTCCAGCAGATGTTCAGCTACCGCCGATTTGTCTATTTGTCGATTTTTGACAGCTGCGATGTGTTCCTTGACACGTTCTGCGATAGTCCGCTTAGTCTGTCCAATATACGAACTACCACAGCTTCAATCGAGTTTATAAACTCCCAGTGTTTGGAAAGGTATGACGTCTTTAGGCGACCGCACTTTGTTCGATATTTGGCATAACGGAGTATATACAGTCTTAATGGAGAAGTTTCTTAGTACTGTTCCAATTTTGTCCGTTATGCCTTTTATGTAAGGTAAAAACGCTGCCTGGCGACTCACTTCTGGACGATTTTTCTTTCCATTTTGCTTTTTCCTCTTCTGTCACACCCTGTATCCGTTACGTTTTAGTACCTCCTGAACATGAGCAAGCTCAGACTGAAGATGCCGAGGATGATGATGAGAAGAGGCGTGTAGGTACCTGTCCGTGTGAGTGGGTTTGCGGTACACAGAGTGTGATAAAGTACCATCATCTCTTACCTTTATCTGCACATCAAGGAAAGCCAAATATCTGTCCCTCTCTATTTCATAGGTAAACCTTACGTTTGGATGGATGAATTTAGGTGCACTATATATTGTTCAACTTCTTGCTGGCCTCCGCCGTAAATGCAGAAAACATCATCTCATAGGCCGCAGTGGTATGTTGCTTTTGTGTACAGAGGACGAGTACAGTTTTCTGTACAAACCTAAGATTGTACAACCTCCCAAACTTTATGGACTTCCAAAGATACACAAAAGCAACATACCACTGCGGCCTATCGTGAGTCAAATTGACTCACCGACTTACTACTTGGCGAAACATGTTGCTGGAGTACTGCAGTCGTTAGTTGGGAATACAACGTCTTTCGTGAAAGATTCTTACCACTTCAGGGACATTGTAAAGGGCATAAGGTTGGAACCTGGCGACATTATGGTGAGTTTCGACGTGGAGTCGCTTTTTACAAATATCCCTTTGAAGGATTGCCTGGAGTTAATAAAGGTCAAACTTTGCGATAAGGAGCTGCCGAACGAATATATTGTTCTAATTGAAAATTGCCTTAATGGAAATTACCTCCTCTTCAGAGACCAGTTCTATCTACAGATCGATGGTGTTGCAATGGGTAGCCCACTCGCCCCGGTTATTGCAAATCTGTGGATAGAGCACGTTGAAGACACAGCATTAGCAACTGGACCCCAAATTGTGAAACTGTGGAGGAGGTACGTAGATGATGTTTTCTGCATTATCGGCGGAGGCCAGCAAGAAGTTGAACAATATATAGTGCACCTAAATTCAATCCACCCAAACGTAAGGTTTACCTATGAAATAGAGAGAGACAGATCTTTGGCTGTCCTTGATGTGCAGATAAAGGTAAGAGATGATGGTACTTTATCACACTCTGTGTACCGCAAACCCACTCACACGGACAGGTACCTACACGCCACTTCTCATCATCATCCTCGGCATCTTCAGTCTGAGCTTGCTCATGTTCAGGAGGTACTAAAACGTAACGGATTCAGGGTGTCACAGAAGAGGAAAAAGCAGAATGGAAAGAAAAATCGTCCAGAAGTGAGTCGCCAGGCAGCGTTTTTACCTTACATAAAAGGCATAACGGACAAAATTGGAACAGTACTAAGAAACTTCTCCATTAAGACTGTATATACTGCGTTATGCCAAATATCGAACAAAGTGCGGTCGCCTAAAAACGTCATACCTTTCCAAACACTGGGAGTTTATAAACTCGATTGTAGCTGTGGTAGTTCGTATATTGGACAGACTAAGCGGACTATCGCAGAACGTGTCAAGGAACACATCACAGCTGTCAAAAATCGACAAATAGACAAATCAGCGGTAGCTGAAGATCTGCTGGAAGCTGGAGTTAATCATTGGATGGAGTTACATGATCCTAAAATCCTCTCCACCGATCGTTATTATCATAGCAGGATAGTACGTGAAGCGATTGAGATCAAGAAATATAAAAAGTTCAATCGGGAGGACGGGTTTAAATTATCATCAGCGTGGAATCCAGTGATTAGCAAATGCAAACCGCAACATCTGTCTATAAAAAGAAACTCCGATACTGTTAGTATAGTGTGCCGGAGTCGTGATGCTGACGATTCATTGCACTGTGGCAATTTAAGTAAACGTGGGAGGGTGGATGAAGAAACAAATACCCGCCCGAGCCGACGACGCCGCGCACCGCCTGTTCGCTTGTGACCACGGCCGCAGCATCGCGGCCGAAACGTCAAGCAGTAAGTAGATAATATGTACTTACTTACAAAAATTAATCGTGTTAGGTCCCGTTAAAATAGTTTTAATGCAATGCAACGCGATAGTTTAAAGTCTTATTTCGTTCAGGTTGTTCTAATACAATGCTCCGATGATATTCATAAAAGCTCAATTATTGTAGCCGAAACTAAATTTAACATTTAAAACTTCGATTATTTAAACAATAGATACACATACATAATCCCATTTAAAATACGTTAAAAAAGTAGTTTTAACTACTTTAAACAATTTTGTTTTCGAATAATACTAACAAACACTTTGGGGGTCAAAGTTGCTCGCGTCCGTAGGTTTACCCTTGAGACCCTACACGTGATCCCTGGGTGGTGCTAAATGAGTGACACCAACTGAGTGGTAGAGCCACGCTGCGTTGCAGCACACATTGGGCCGGCTCGCCCGGCGTAATACCACCCTCTCACTAATATTCGGCGTGAAATAATGGCACTTGGTGCTGTTGTGTTTCGTCCGACCAGTAAGGGTTCCGGAGGCCCCTTCCCCCCCCCCCCTCCTCCCAATTCCTATTCCTTCCTTAAACCTATTCCTCCCTTAAAGGCCGGCAACGCGTCTGCGATTCCTCTGGTTTTGCGGGTGTCCATGGGCGGCGGTGATTACTCTCCATCAGGTGACCCGCCTGCTCGTTTGCCTCCCTCTTATATAAAAAAATAAAATAAAATTAAATGCAATTAAAATTAATTATAATATAAATACTTGCCCTTCCGCTACCAGTTATTTCAATTGCACCAAGTCTTATTCCATCTTGCAATTCTGTTAAACCAAAGAGTTACATTTCACCACCTATTCAAGTTATATAATTTTATATCATATTTCGATACCTTTAATGAACACTAACCTAACTCAAAATTTTGAAATTTTCTTTTATCACGTAAATTGCTTCACTGTTTTATAAGTATTAAGCACCCTACATTTTATAAAATATCATGAGAAATAAATAAGTTTTGCGGTTTACATAACGCTTTCGGCATCGTGTGGTAGACATACCGCTATCTCAGTATGGTGGAGTATATGGCGCGCGCGCGGCGGCCCGCGATGGACAAGCCGCCAACTTGATTGAAAAATCGGCTAAAGGTAAAGAGATTTATTCGCCAGATAAATGGTATTCGCTAGTTTGATGGGCCAAAGCAAACGGAAAGCCTTATACCGTTATAGAGATTAAACAAGATATGATTCTAGACTTAAAAAACGGCATTGTTGCAAAGTATTGGAACAAGAATTTTTGCAATGATAAAGTCTCCTGGAATAAAATTAAAGAGATCCAAGATTCTCTAGAAATTGAACGAGTTTTGAATAATAAATACAGCTTAGGTGATGAAAAAAGGCAGTATATTCAATGCTTAAAAAATTAGGTTCTAGACAGATGTTCACGAAACGGATAAATGTGACAAAGAAAAGTTCAAAGCATTATTCATTTTCTTTAATTTTGGATAAGACGATTATCTTTTATTCTTTTTTAGCTTTTGTCAACCAGAGATCTGGTGTAAAACTTCTTCATTTATTTCTATCCTGGATAGTAAGGATCCAGTTGATACTGGCCACCTTCTTAATGTCATCCTTCCATCTCATTTGTGGTCTTCCCCTCTGGCGCTTTTGGTCCCATGGTCGCTCTTCTAGGTCTCTCTTGCACCTTGAATCAAATTTTCGTGCAATGTGGCCAGCCCGTTCCCAATTCAGTCTAGCCACTTTAAAGCCAACTTCCTGCACTTTACTCTTCAAGAGCAAACTTATTTGTAGCTACGTAAACATGTTGATTGATCTCAAGTTTGCCTTGTAAGTTCCTATTTCTAACTTTGAATTGTGATTTAGTTTAAGTAAGTATGAATAATATATCATTGGAAATCAGAAGTAGAAACACTTAAAAAATAACAATTTATTTAACCTAAAAATAACAAAAATCACAATTTGAAAACAAAAGTAACACTATTCTTAAAACAAGTAAGTAATAGCATGTAAATAAGTAGTTCAGATATCATAACCACGCAGAGAGACAAATTACGTCTGATGAGTCTGATATCAGCCAGCAGAAAGAGGGAAAATAGTTTCGCGTTGTTTCTTTTATAGGCAGTGCTTGTGCTACCCACTCCACTTTTATTTATTGCTAATACGGCTTCTCCTGACATCCTGAAGTCTTCGTCAGCCTTCAGTTTACAGTTAACTCGGTACTAACAATCGCGGCTCATTCGACTCCCAGCAAAAACCTTGAATGTTGAATCACGCACAATGCGTTGCAAATGCTAAGATCGAATACCGTCCCTATTTAGTACATTTGTTCCTATGATAACTGGCACATTCATACACTCACTCGGAACAATTAACTAGTCGACTTCTAGGAAGATGCCATCTAATTCAATATCTAAGGTGACATAAGAATTAATCTTAATAATGGACTCGCTTACTCTTTTAATTTGTGACTCAATTGGTTTGGCGATTTTAAACTTTCTATAGTGGACTTTAAATCACAATAACTTAGCTAAATAAACATGTTTTTTTAAAATGTTTTTATAAAAATATTTAGATCCCTGTGTTTTACTTTAGCATGCAAAGTTCAACTTGGAAGTTTGTATGGGAAACCGAAATGCGTAAACCCTCCTAAAAAAATTGTGGTTTCCTCCATTTCTTGAACTGTGATCGAATCAGTTAGCGTAAAATCAACACTTTTAGAAAGCGGGCCCAGCGTCATTCATAATTCGTCTGATGTATTGACTACTGTAAGACCATCAGAGTCATTTAGTTGTAAGCTTGTTGTAGGGTTTGTTGTTGGGGTAAGTTGTGCATTGTCCTGCCCGTACACTCAACCGTCCATGGTGTAATTTTTTTTGCGTGTTGTGATGTTGAATATCTGTTCCTTATGTTGTGAGTTCAGTACTTTATCTTTGATCTAGATTCATTACATTTCCAGTTTTTTTTTCGAATCCGGCTCCATTAAACTTTTATGACAGCCCCACGCAGTCAAACACATATTTATTTTTACACGACAAACAAACTGCTGTACTTCTTGTGTTTACTTCGGTTTTGAAGTTATAGCGTTTTGTTGAAACTTTGCGACCGCTATTCGTATAAGTGCATTTTTTATCATTTGCTTTAGTTGACATATTTAAAGTGAAGCGAAAAACAAATAAATAACAACAAAAAGAGTTTAGATATTTTGCTAGGGTTTGAACCCGAGCTATTAAAGGTTCGTCGCAACTGCTTAGCCGTTACACCAGCGGGCGCCTAGTCTCTGTTTGCCAATTTGCGTATGGGTTCCTTTTTAATGTTTTCGGCCCTTCGTACACAAGGCTACGCAAATCTCCGATACTAATGTCGTATACCACATTAGTATCAAGTCGCGAGTATCGAGTAGCGCACAGTAGCGATGGGTAGCTCGCGAGCGAGTTGTTTAAAAGAGCCGGCTCACCTATTCTAGCTCAACGTATATCTACGAGTAGCTCACTCCCGTTCAATTTAACTCAGTGGTCATTTTAGCGCAATTAGCTCAGTGTTTCATCGGATTATATCGGCTCGGAATCGAGAGCGGCTCGGCTTGATAGTCAAAAGGGTGTCGCAAAGGGGGTGCAGAACAAAATTTTCTGTTGATTTTATATGGAGCCTTAAAACTTACAAAATTTAAAAAATGTAGGGTAACTTTATATAAAAACGCGAATATCTAAAAAACGGTGCGTCGTAGCTAAAATCTAAAAACTCGCAAGGACTTGAGCGGTATCCAATAAACAATTAACTTTAAAAACAAAAATAACTTTATTTTTAGGAAAAAAAATTCATTTTCTAATTTTTGTACGGCGCTAGATTTCTGTTGTCTAATAAAAAAAATACATCGAAATTCAAGACAATACGTTGCGCTTCGCGCTATTTCCTGAACAGTAGGTTTACACATAATTTAATTTTGTACATTTTATTTAATTTAAATTTTAATAATATGTTTAATTATTGTAATTGGTTAAGTAACCGTTTTAATTAAATTAAATAAATAAATAAATATTAATAAATAAATAAACGACTCAAGAGCCTTCTATCTTCATGAACTATACTGAGCTAAATGAGCTACTGAACTAGAAGAGCTATATAGCTCTTGACTAAGTAAAGAGCTATATACCTCTTATCTCTTCAAAGAGCTAAATTTCTCATAACTAGCGCACAGTCCGTACACAAGGCTACGCAAATTTCCGATACTAATGTTGTATATATAGGCAAGGATATTTCTCTACCTCAGAAACAAATTTAATATTTAATGATTGCTCTGCCATCTTGGAAATCGCCGCGACTTAAGTAGCGAAGATCTCGACTGGCAGGTAGTCGCGCGACTGGCGCGACACGAGTCGCGAGACAAATGTCGGCGACGCGACTAGTGTACGAACCTCAATGGATTTGTATGGCGGTAGTCGCTTGGATACTAAAATCGTCGAGTATCGGATATTTGCGTAGCCTTGTGTACGAAGGGGCTAACTCAGAGAGTATCTGGATCTATTGGACAAAGTCGGCTTTTGCGTGATCGATCAGCTGAGTCACATAGTTGTTTGACACTGTCACTACAACATATTTTTCGGTTTTGATTTTGTTCATATCACTTCACTTTCATTGATTATTGCATAGATTTCTCATAGTTCGATTTATAACATGTTAATCTTCATATTAGTGTAGAATTTTCCGCAAGCAAGAAATTTCAAGGGCTGGTCACTTCACGTGTTTTAAACATGACAAAAATGACAAAAAAGAATTTCAGGCTTTTTTCATTTATAATTGAATATTTCATTTTGTGAATTTCCATTAGATAGTCTTTGAGTATCTAATTTATTGTAAAGCCATAACATAAGAAAAATAAAATTAAAAATAACGATTATTTACAACGCGCGGGCAGCGGCCAGTCGTTGACCCAACCGTCTGTTGACCCGTCCGCGGCAGCCGGGCTGTAAGTACCTACGTTAGTCTGCAATGAGATCATTTATTTTCCTATTACGAAATGTGCGTATTTTTCTTACTTATGTTATTGCTGTAAAATATATTAGATACTCAAAGACTATGTAATGGAAATTCACAAAATTAATTATTTAATTAAAAATGAAAAAAAGCCTGAAAATTCTTTTTTGTCATTTTTGTCATGTTTAAAACACTTGACCTGACCAGCCTTTATATAACATACTGATATAGTTTGCTCACTATTGAAGTGTCGACGAACAAGCCTGGAATCCCGACGTGCGGACATGCGGCTGCGGCTGCGGCTGCGATTACGACTACGGGCACCTCGCCTGTATGACGACGCCGGAGTTCGCGTTCGTGAACGACTGCGAGAACCCCGGTCACGCGAGCGACGGCTGCGCGACCCACGCGTACGCTGCTTACCTTTGTTACGATAATCAAAGCGGCAAATCAAAGCCTGTCCATAACTAAGGAAAACGTAAACAAATATTAAGAAACCACGTCTTAGTACAAGAAGAACACTAAACTCCAGTTAGAAAAGTTTTGACAACAAAACAAAATATGAATTTTAATGTTTAGACTGATTGTGTGGGAGTGAAATTACTGAAATCAGAAGTAAAAGCACATAAAAAATGCTGATCCTATAAGGGTTCCCGTTTTATTGTTTGAGGTACGGAACCCTAAAAATAACAAGAGTCACAATTGATACCAAAAGCAACACTAAGTATTCTTAAAACAAGTAAATAATCGCATGTAAATAATAAGTTTGGAGAATTTTATCCACGGAGAGACAAATTACGTCTGATAAGTCCGATGTCAGCCAGCCAAAAAAAAAACGACGCGCAACTATTTCTAGTTGCGCGTCGTTTTTTTTTAATCTAAGGCGTCGTTTCTTTTATAGGCAGTGCTTGTGCTACGCACTTCACTTTTTTATTTATTGCTAACAATTTATATATAATTTTGAGATTTTGTTTAAATTTTACTTTAAAATAATAAATTATGATATTTATATCAAATTATCAATAGCATGTTGCTTGATCCCAACATCTCTTTATAAGTTCCTACGTACATGCTGTGATTTATTATGTAAGAACGTTCATAACTTATAATAAAATTTTAAAAATGTTTCAGAAATAATATAACTGTTTAAAACCAGCAACAGGGTATAAAAATAAAACTGTCAGGTGACATTGACATTCGTATGTCATTCAGTTCATTAATTGTCGGGTCTCGGTATAACACGGAATGGCGGACGGTGGTCGGTTAAGTTTCGGTACGCGAGTTGAATTCTATTGGTGGAATCGCGTCAAATCGTAATAATCTCCTTGTAAACAGTCATCGGAGGCTGCGGTGTTTAGATAATCGGACGGACGAACGCAGGCGGCAGCGTATATGTCGCAAATCCTTGGCGGATTAGCACGCATTATCGTGAGTGCTCGTGGGACTACCAGTCCATCGAAGGCCTGAGGGACTGGGTGTGCACGGGTCGGTGGAACGGACGTGTGTACGGAGGCGATTTGGACAAGCCTGCGAGGAGTCGGCAGGCGAGGCACGCTACCACTAGGCAAGCGTCACATCGCATCACAGCAGCTGGGCTGCAACTATCCTGATTCCTTTCTCACCCCTGTCCTCTCCTAAGGTTGCAAGGCGGGTCAACCAACGTATCATTCGGTGAGTACATAGTATTTAATCATAAGATTAGTCATAAGATCAACCGCTGCGTACCGCAGCTAGCTTCAAGTAAGCCCTGAGCGGTGACCTGGTGGTCCAGGGTCTGTTTGAATCAATAACTATTAGCACCTTTTAATTTTCTTGTTATTTTAAAGCTAAAAATAGTTGGGTGCAATCCTAAGATTTTCTTTGATATCTACTAAAACAAAACGCTAAGTACATACACATTTTGAGTTACATTACGCTATATAATAAATCAATGGCATACAAACATTAAGACATAAATTTGTTCGCACTTTTTTACTTTTTCTAAATGTTTTTTGCCTATTTTACTTCGCCTAACTAATCGCCGTATTTAAACTTTCCAAATGCGACATTAAGCGGAACGATTCATAATCCCTACTATTTACAATAACTTAATTGTAATTGTTTATCAAGGATTTAATTTATTCAAGATTCAAGATTCAATATCATTTATTCAGGTTAGGCCATGTTTAGGTTACAGCACTTATGAATGTCATTTATGCCATAAATATGGGGCGGGAGCCGTGTACTGAGAAGAACCGGCAAGAAACTCAGCAAGGGCATTTCTTTTCTCCCTTTCTTTTACAGCGTCAATTAGAATTGTAAAATGCCCTCCCTATCATAGAAGGGCACTTTCCATTACAATAATAAAAACATAGAACCACAACAAGGACATAAAAATAAAAAATATATTAATAAAATAAAAAGTTCAGGTATTCATCAATATAAAATAATCAATGTAATCAATGTCTTACAGTACAGAAAAATAAAAGTAAGACTACAACTACTAATATACTAATAATAAAAATAAGTTAGCAAGCACCAGCCAGACCAGCCTCCACAGGCGGCACTTGTTCACGAGTATGACATCTGAATCAGCCATCGCTTCGCACAACCATGTTTTAGGGAACGTAACGACCCGACGCAAATGCCACCACCGCAGAGACACTTTGAGAGAGCATGACACATTCGGTAACTCCAATGAAGCAAGCAAGAAAACATTTAGGCATTTGTAATCTCTAATATTCTCTCATATATTCCGCCAACTGTGAGTTAGCGGAGTGTATCCTAATATAGAATTAGAGTTTTTCCTGTTACATTCAGCTAAGTGGGGCTAACCATAAAACTAAAAAAAATACTAAATATTATTAACGGGATATGAAGGAACAGTAATTCAGCCGTCACACCACCAGTCACACAAAAGAAAAATCTGCAATAATAAAGGTTTTATCAACTGTTTTCTTTCAAATGCTCCTCCTGTAAGCCTACGCTTTTGGAGTTAGCGTAGTGTTCATTGGAGGGATCAATTTGCAATTTTGCACCTTAATTTAATTCTCGGTATATACCAAATACCGGTATCACATTTGGTGGTGTTAACAGCTCCATGTTATGTCCCTTCAAGACCTATAGGTAAATACAGTCTGCCTATTAATATCGCTGCGTAATTAATAATAAAATAATAGGTTCATCAAATTTTGGTTTCGTATCCACCTTTTTACCAACTCTTTTCAGACAACCAGTCATATTAATGTACGAGTTGCAAACGATATTAGCATCTATTAAAAAAGAAAAAAAGGGTTAGCATCAATATTAAAAAATATAGTAATAAATAAATAAATAAATAATAATTCGTTTATTTTTTCTCACCACAAAGATTTTACAGGTTCCAGACATACAAAATACAATTAATATTAACAGTACTTTTCTTTGTGAGAGACTGATGCCTAAGCTAAGCATAAATGCCTGTATATCAGGACACCAGGTTCCCACCTCTCAATAACAGGTATTAACAACATAACTATAAAATGTATTTTAATTATATTACATATAGATTCGGTGTGTGAAAAATAATGTATGATTCCAGTTACCTGGATTTATTTCTAACTAACAAGAAAAATAGAGAATTCGCATCAAGTACGTAAATGTATGCGTTTATTTATGTGTTATGTGTGTGTATCATAAGTGTATTGTAAATGGATGTATTTTATATATATAAACTACAAATAATTTTATCAATATGAATAGTTAACTTACTTAGCCCTACGACATTGTCTTGGGTTCGGTTATTAACCACTGAGTACAGCTAACAAATGATCCCCAGTAAATCCTCTGTTTGGTTATATGATGAGCTACGAGTAAGTAACCAAGCCCTTAGTTTCTTTTTACATCGTATTACATTAAGATTGTGTATACTTATCAATTTATTTATTTTGTTATATAGATAGGGTCCTAGGAAGGCAAATGACCTCTGAGCAAATTTGGTCCTAAATCGGAGTGTTTGGATACACACTTTATATTTCCTACGTTTGTTATCAGAGTATTTTTATCTCCTAGCGACAGTGTTAAAAACCTGGGCGTGTTGCTTGACAAAAATGTAACTTGGGGACCGCAGCTACAACAGGTGAGTCGGAAAATGTTTGCCGCAGCCGGATCCTTAAAACGTTTACGCAATTTTCTCCCTATGGCCACTAAAACTGCGCTAGCACAATCTCTTCTTCTAACCGTCTTGGACTATGCCGACGTCAGCTATCTAGACCTCACTGAAGAGCAACTGAATAAGCTTGAGCGTCTTCAAAACTTTAGCATTAGATTCATATTTCGACTACGCAAATATGATCACGTATCCGAATTTCGTACTAAGCTCAAGTGGTCGATAATTCGCCTTCTCCGGAATTTACATATTGTCTCCCTGCTTTACAGTATTCTGTTCAATCCATAAGACACGCATTATGATGTATTGAGATCGTCGGAGAACTTGAGGTTGGCGATACCAATGCACTCCACTACATTTTTTTATAAGTCTTTTATTTTACTCTCACAACAATAACTAAAGCATAGAAACCACGCTAAAATAGCAAGCAAAGACATATATTCTTCCTTCTTCTTCTTACGAGTCATGCTAATGAGTTAGAAAGAGATGGAGAATGTTTGACTTGTCCTAATTTGTGTAGGTAGTCACTAGTTTATTCCACACTAGGGACGTCATTTCTCTAGTTACTGTACTGAGATTTTACTGTTCAAGCTGCCCGTCTGTGGAATACATTTCAGACAGAAATAAAGCATGTACAATCTCTGGCCAGCTTTAAACGACATGTTAGAGAGCACTATCTGTCACTGTCGATGTCTCTATGATTAATTAATTAATTAATTTATTTACTGTTTTTTTATTTATTTTTTCCTTAAAGAAAACTTTGTATTTATTTATGTAATTATGTAATATTGTATATATAAGTAAGTATATGTATAATTTGTGTATAAGTTTATACATAAGTATAAATAATATAATACTGGTACTTATATAAAACACCATGACTGCCCTTTCAATTTATTCAAAATAGTATGTCATGTTTTAATAAAAATTACATTAAAATATTTAGAATAATATTATATAATTTTGTTGCTTCTATTGAGCAATGTATATTTGACATAGACGTCAGTACCTAGTGTTTCTACTGAAAATCCAATTAATTATTTAAATTAAATTATAAGGCAAAGAGCGAAGTACTCTCTTGCGAAATGTTTGTAAATAAAATGAAATGAAATTAATGTAAAAATAGCTTTAGGAAGAGCCCCAGTTAATCACTAAAATTAAAAAATGTACAATCTATGAATATTGTCCACCAGAACATCCAAGAAATTATGGACAAAGATTTAGAGATTGAATTGTTCTTGAACTGTAATAAAATTCATATTATTTGCATTACTGAACACTGCCTTAGAGACCATCAGTTCATGTTCAATTTTAAAAATAATTTGGTAGCAAGTTCGTTCAGTCGAGGAAATGCAAAATACATGGTGACTCCTTAATTATACGATAAATAGGAAAAATATACTATGTACAGTAAAGACTAATATATCTTATTTATCTTATAATTAAATTAAAGAAGGAAAAACTAAATGTGTAAGATTTGTATTGCCTAATGTTAAGCAGGTAATTACTAGTGTACAAATAAAAGATAAGAATGTAAATCCTGTGTACACCACTGTGTTTCTAGGCATCACGTTAAATGCCAATCTTCAGTGGGGCCCACATAGCTACGTTGTCGAATAGACTTAGCTCTGCGGCTTATGCAATAATGAAGATCCGTCAGTTAACTGACGTTGATACACCTAGATTAGTTTATTTCAGTCACTTTCAGAGTGTAAATGTCGTACGGCATTTTACTGTGGGGAAATGCTGCCGACATTCAAACTACCTTTGTGCTGCAAAAGAGGGCAATATATATTCGAACAATATTTAACCTAAAGGCAGGAGACTCTCTCAGAGAGAGATTTATGGATATAAATATAATGACAGCCAGAATTTAAAAAAGTTAAAAAAGATTTTTACCAAGTTAAAACGCAGTAATTTTTTAATACATATACAATGCAGTACTTGCACGAATACTGCGTTTCTACTATGTATACTCCGGAGCGATATTACTTCTTAAATACTAAGTCGTAATGCAGTTTATGATAATACTGTGTTTTATCTTGGTAAAACAGAAAAAAAGTTGTGCAGTGAGTGCTATTGCTGCGTTTGAGCTTATATCTTGACCACGACCGCTGTACCGCTGCTGCGGCACTAACTTGTATGGTTGCAGCAATATAGCGGTCGCGGTCAAGCTATAGATTTGCGAGTAAAAACGAGAGGCCGTTATGGACAATGGAATGCCAGCAGAAATGTGCACGATGATGAAGAGATCTTTGAACAGTACTCAAAAGTAATTAAAAGAACTGCTTAAGGAAACCGAAAATTTTACTCTCCAGGTACACCTCAGATCACTCTCACCACAAGGCTGAAGGCTTATGTAGGCAAATGTTTCCTTCATGGGGTACAGTATAGAGCTTTAGTATTCCTCTAACATAATCAGAAGTATGACGAATGAGCTATTTCTCTGACGTAATCAGGGATAAAACGAAAGGGGTTTTAAGGACAAATTTTGGATACGGGATATTTTGGGGATATTGAAGTGCATTTTGGGAACAATTAGGGAAAGACGGAAATTTTGATATTGTTATAACTGCCAAATTTTTTGAGGGGACTTGAAGTCCATTTACATTTTGATTTAAGTGGACATAAGGTCCACTTCTAATAAATTGCGGGTCGCTATAAATTAGAAATAAAGAAGTGTAGAGGAAGAAAGAAATAAGTTTAGAAGGAAAGAAGTTTTGGAGTTTTAATTGTTAAATTTGGAATTGTTTTATAATTCAAGGTTGTTTTAGATTTATTTTAAAGGTTTATTGTATTTTCGGTGTATTTTAATTTGTAGTTTTAAATGAATTTTGTATTGTATTTGTAAGTTAAGGATTTGTTTAGTTTTTTAGGTTTTTATTTTAAGATATTTTGTATTTTGATTGTATTTTTGATATTTTAGTTACTTTAGCTTATGGCTTAGTTTAAAAATTTTTGATTTAATGTGAAATTTTAAAAATTTTCTATTTATTGTGTTTCGGTTTTAGTTTTATTAATTTAAGATGTGTTTGTGGTTGTAGTTATATTTTGGTTGAATTTGTTTATTTAGTTTGATAAGTTGATTTTAAGTTTGAATTTAATTTATATGTTTGAATTTTGTTAGTATTATTTGGGTTTGGGTTTTAATTTTGTTAATTTAAAATGTTTTTGTAGTTATAATTATATTTTAGTTAAATTAATTTTGTTTAGTTTAGTTGATAAGTGATTTTAAAGTTATGATTTTAATTTATATGTTAATATTTTGTTGATTATTATTTAACTTTTAATTTTGTTTATTTGAGTTATTTTTGCAGGTTTTAGTATTAATGAATGAAATTTAGTTAGGTTAATTTAATTTAATATGTTTGTTTTACAGGTTTATAAATTTAGTTTATATTGAGAAAAATTTTGTGTCTAATTTATTTAATTTCCGTAATCAGTTTGATTCTGCAGACGCAGAATCATTGATTTTATCCGGGGACATTCTTTGTTGTTAGTTGCATTGTGGTTTGTGTTCACCCTTGTGCCCATGCGCAAGTTGTGCGCAGAGCAATTGTAGCACTTAGCCTGGTCGGTCTTGGTTGGGCACTCGGTTATTCGGTGCCCCAGACTAGCGCAGTGGGCACAGGGCTTTTTGTCCGATTTGCATTTTGCTTTGGTGTGTCCATATTGTAGGCACTGATGGCACTGCACGAATCTGCTGAAGTCTTCAACGTGGACCCTGTTATGATCCACGTTGAGTTTCCCAAGAGCTAGGATAACCTTCCTCATCTCGGGGGTGACCTCCACCACAGCATTGTACAATGCCGGGTTTTTGTTTGAGGACAAGAAGCATATGCGGGACAGCTCGACGTCATTTTGCGTCACGAGGACCTCCACTAATTCCTCTCGGGTAACGTCCTTCGATATTCCCTTGAGGATTAGGAGCGGTGGTCGTCGCTTCGCCCGTTCGGCGGCGAAATTAGAACTGCTGGTATGACGGGCTATAGTCTCTTCGCATTGCTCCTTGTTCTCAAACTCAACCCTGAGTTTGGCATTAGGGATTGGTAGAATTTTGACTGGCGCGTATTTGTGTTTCCGGAAGGATATCTCCTTCTTCCAGAGAGACATCACTTCCGGAGGCTTCAACGTGCAGTCAAAGGAGGTAACAATTAGGGCTGGGTAGGTTTCGGGGGTTGGGGGGGGGGTGATTTGGCGGTAACACTAGCGTAGGTAGGGGTAGGGGTATGGGTAGGGATTTGGGCTTTAGGGACAACTTGAGCTTCCGACATCGAGCTATGGGCCAGCGGATGTTGTTGCTGGTCCTTGAGCGCGGCCGTTAGCATGTTTCCCGATAGGCGAACAAGGTCCTCGAGTCGCTCACCCTGTTTCAGGAGCTCGTCGACTTTTTCCGTGACTTCTCGTTGGACCTTCAACGCCATCTCGGTCTGCATGCCTATAACCGCACCCATGCCATTATCGAGCTTGTCGGAAAGCTCACGAACACTTTGGTCGCTTAAATGTTGTTCAGGGAGACAAGTTGTTGGCAATAAATCAAGACAGCTCTCTATCTCACTCGCTGCATCCACGATAAGCTCTTTGTGAGCCTTAATGACGGACTTCCCCGCAGTCACCGCCCTCCTGATCTGGAAGCAGAGGTGGCCGATGACTTCCATAAAGGACGGCAGGTCTTTCACCTTCTCTTGCCTCTGACAGATCAGGATGGGCGTAGCACTGCGTTCGGGGGGGCCGTCACGTGACAGGCGACGATCGACAGACATTTTTTGTAGTTAGGTTAGGGTTAGGTTAGGTCACAGTAAAAAATTTTCAAAGTTAATTTTCCAAAGATTTTTATCTAAAAAATTTTTTCAAAAATATGGTTTTTAGGTGTTTTTAGGTTCAATTTATTATAATTTTAAGTTTTGGAAGAATTTAATTTTTTGAGATTTTAGCCGAAAATTTTCTAAGTCTTTTTGGACTTTTTTGTTTTTGAGGGAATTTCAAAATTTTTTCTGGAATTAGTATTGATAATTATAAAAAACCTTAAATTAGCAATTTGGGTAATTTGGGGTATTTCCAAGTAGGAAATTTAAGAGTTCAAGGCTGAAGATTACTTCCCGTGGAAATTGACTGAAACGTTTAAAGATACCAAAAATACACGTCCCAGCATTAAGAAAACTAAGCGGCGGTTGGGCTAGAAGTTCTGCAGAGAAGGCAGAGTTGTTTGCTGACTTTGTGGAGGAAGTGTTTCAACCCAATGTATCAACACATCTAGAAGATGACATTGGTGATGTTATTAAGATGACATTTATGATGTTACTGCAGTATTTTCCACTGCTTTGGAAGGTATCCGTTCTCAATATGATCCCTAAACCTGGCAAGCCTTCGACTGAGATATCCTCAGACCGAGAAAATCCTATTGAAACGCCTTTAGCCAATACTTACGAACTAAATGTTTTACCAGATCATAAATTTGATTTCCGCTAATTCTATGGCACAGTAGAACAAATCTACCGAGTTGCACACACAATTAGACAGGCCATGGAAAGAAAGGAATACTGCTCTGCAGTTTTTCTCGATGTGCAACAGGCATTCAACAGAGTGTGACATAAGGGACTTTTACATAAACTTAAGCTCTGCTTGCCAAACAGCTTAGATACTTATTAAATCGTATCTCCAATACCGTTTTTTTTAGATAAGAGTAAAAATAATCTCTCAGATCTTAGAGAAATAAAAGGAGCTCCTTAGGGCTCTGTGCTAGTGCCAGTACTTTATACTGTATACACTTCTGATCTGCCCACATCAGCTGATATAGTCACGGCAACATATGCAGATGATACTGCCGGAATTTCGTGCAGCACGGACCCCCATATTGCTACAAATAACCTTCAGGAACACCTAAATAGAATTAATTCCTGGCTTAATAAATGAGGATGAAGTTAGCACTTCCAAGTCGAGCCACATAACTTTCACACTAAAGAGACAGGACTGTCTCTCCGTTTAATTTGATGGTACTGTCCTACCCCACTAAACAACGGTTAAATATTTGGGAATGCACCTAGACAAAAGGCTTACATGGAGAGATCACATCAAAGCTAAACGAGATCTAGCAAACAGAAAAATGAAGGAAGTGCTAAGCTCAGAAAACAAAATTCTCATATTTAAATCTATAATGAGACCCATATATTGAATATATGGAATTGAAACTCGGGGGCTCAGCGAGTCACTCTAACGTGGAAATACTACAGCGTTTTCAATATACAGCTTCTGCAGAACTTATCTATTGCACCTTGGTTCACGAAAAATGTAGAAGTAGACGAACACCTACAGATACAATTCATCAGGGATGATTCAAAGAAATCGTATAAGACCTACTTGTAACGATAGCCACAAAAATCACTTGGCTATTGACTAAAGAGAATGCCACTGGCTACAATCTACATTACCTAACTGTAATGTCTAAAATCTCGAGGTATGCCACATCACAGGATGAGCAAAGCCCCATAACATGCCTAAACAATTTTATAAAATCAACATAATATCTGATTATATCAAAGAGGCTGATTGCAGATGGAAAGAGAAAAAATATAAATAAATAATTATTTGTTATTTACATACATGCTTATTTTTTCAGAATTTTACTTTTTTAACTTAACCAAATAGAACAATCATTTGATCACATGTTTATATACGTGAATAATAATAATTATTATTTTTGGTCATTACACAGTTACAGCCTCATATTTGTGACGATTACTGCTTTTTCCTAGTGATAACATGTATTTTTTTGTACCAAGTACTAATTAGAAATGCAGTTCATAGCAATAACTAGGCAACAACGCAGTACTCAACACACTTACTGCGTGTTATCTTGGTATAAGTATTATAAATTCCTTAGGATACATAGAATTAACACTGTAATCGATCATATCTTTAAGTAATACTGATGCTAATATTTTTTTAAATAGGGCAAAGTGTACATACACATTATTTTAACTAAATCTAAAGAGAATTTCTAAAGAATATTAACTTTAACTGCATTTTTTAATAAAAAATACTTTATCCTTAAAAGCGCTTTACCAGAAACCGCCATTTTGCAAGTACTGCGTTTACCAGTACGACGGCAGAATACTTGCCACGTAGTTCTAGGTCAACGGAAAATACCCTATAAATTTTGATTCCCATGAGAGTGTCAAAATATAGGTTTTTTGCGGCATAAACGGCCGTATCTTTTGTTACGTTAACTCAGGAGTTTAATTTTTTCATAGCTTCAAAAGACTTTAGACCTGAGTATACCGTTTTAACTTCAACTCTATACCTCCACGCGTTTCCGAGATAATGACAGACAGACGAGCGGGCAACAAAGTGATCCTATCTTATAAGCGTTCCGTTTTTTCTTTTGAGGTAGGTACGTAGCCCTAAAAATGGCTAAATGTTACACCTCAGTTTAAAGTGACAACGAAAGAGAAAGTTAGAAACAGCGTCAATTTAATCCTAAGTGTAACTTTAATTAACGTATAATAATAACAGGGTAGAAGTAAGAAAAAAATAGCAGTACCTTATACTAGGCTCCATCAAATAAATAATACTTTTAAGGGTCTATGTGTAAGATCATACAACGAAGTAGCAAATGATATTCAGAAATTAGATCTTATTAAATTAAATATTAAAATCAACGAAAAGCTTTATAAAAAAGCTTATTATAAAGTGTCAGACTACACAGAAGGCAAGCTTGGGCCTGAAATGCTCCAAGTACTACAACACCTATGGTTACCTATTGAAACACAAAGTTTTTCTCTATAAACAAACTGACAATGCATCATATTAATGGCCATAATCGTCACTTGCCATATGTCTTTATAGCATAACTTCATAACGCATAACATAGATAGCCTTGAGACCTTACACGTGACCCCTGGGTGGTGCTAAATGAGTGACACTGACTGAGCGTTAGAGCCACGCTGCGTTGCAGCACGCATTAGGCCGGCTCGACCGGGGTAATACCACCCTCTCACAAATATCCGGCGTGAAATAATGGCACTTGGTGCTGTTGTGTTTTGTCCGGCCAGTGAGAGTTCCGGAGGCCTCTTTCCCCCAACATCTCACAATTCCTATTCCTTTCTTAAACGTCGGCAACGCTTTGGCGACTCCTCTGGTTTTGCAAGTGTCCATGGGCGGCGGTGATTGCTTTCCATCAGGTGACCCACCCGCCTGCTCGTTTGCCTCAATCTTATATAAAAAATGCAGGCAAACATGCATCATGCAGGCAAGCATGCAACAGGCATGTTTTCTGTCACGGCTCCGGCGCTGCGAGGCTCCGGCAGTCCCACGCGAGCTTATCGTCGCAGATGGGTTTTGCTCACCACCGTGGCTGAGGCTGGCCGGCGAAGCTGAGCTTTAAACCCACCTGCTCCTCAGCTCACGGGCCGCCTCTACCCTTTGCGCCTACGCAGGCTTGAATTACACTCTAGCGTAGGGCAGACAAGACAACGTGGAGTCGGTTTAGCCGCGATTCGTTTCTGACACTGATTTTTAAGCACAAACTTACTTCTTAACGTATGTAACTAAGCATCATAGTACTTAATAATAGAAAATAAATTTATGGACATTTACAATTATGCTTTATAAAACTATGACTTTTATGAATTATGCATTGTAAGAGTATGTCTAACAAAATTATGAATAATACAATTATATAGGTCACACTAAAAGTTTCCGGAACTGGCTACTTACATAAACAATATTTAATAAGTAATTACAACATTCGAAAATGGAACTCTTTGGGTGTAGAAATCAGTTTGTTTCATCTGACTGTCAATTGCTTTTACACTGTGGCGCCATTTTAAAAATTGCGTGTCTTCATTAACATGGATTTAACTCGGGAAAATTTTCGTAGTATGATTTTCTACGATTTTAAGTGTAATTTGACAGCTCAACAGAGCATCGCTCGGCTTCAATCAGCTTTTGGCGATGAAGCACCATGCAAGACGACTATTTATAGCTGGTTTGCAGAATTCAAACGCGGTCGTGTCAATCTCAGTGACGAATCTCGTGATGGTCACCTGTCCACCACTGTGAGCAACAAAAACATCGATGCTATACGCCGTATGATTCAAACAGACAGGCATGTGACCTACCATGAGATTTGCGCATCGTTAGATATAGGCATGAGTTAAATACAATGAATCCTACACAAACATTTGGGTGTAGAAAGCTGTGCTCGCGGAGGATCCCACACAATTTGACCAAGGCTTTTAAAAACGGACCGCGTCACTTGGTGCAGTGCCATGCTTACCAGATTCAACAAAGGTGCGTCAAATTTGGGGTGGGACATAGTAACAGGTGACGAAACATGGATTTATTGCTACGATCCCAAAACAAAGCAGCAATCGGGCGTATGGGTCTTTCAAGATGAGCCGAAAGCGGCGCGCGTGAAAAGTGCATCTAAGCGGATGATTGCTTCTTTTTTAATAAAACTGGACACGTGGCAACTGTTACTTTAGAGAATCGTCGTACCGTGAATAGTGACTGGTACACGACCATTTGTTTTTCGGAAATTATTGACAAACTTCGTAAAAATAACCATAAACGCCGTGTCATCCTGCACCACGACAATTTATTCTAGTTCACACACGCCCAGACAGACAAACAAATTTTTGAAGGTGAAAAACGTAGAACTTATGAGCTATCCTGCATACAGTCCCGACCTGGCTCCTTGTGACTTTTTTCTGTTTCCAAAAATTAAGAACCAATTACTCGGTCAACGATTTTTATCACCAGAAGAGGCTTTTGAAGAGTATGAAAAACACGTTTCTGAGGTCACCACGGAGGAGTGGCACAAACGTTTTTAAAATTGGTTTAATCGAATGAAAAAGTTCATTTACGCAAAGGGAATTCTCCCTTTACGTAAATGAACTTTTGAGAAACAATAAATTCATTTTTGACCATTAATAGTATTTTTTCTTATTCATTCCGGAAACTTTTAGTGCGCCCCACGTATGCGTTTTAAAGTATGCTTAATAAAATTATGACAAACAATAATATAGATTTTAATGATTATGGTTTTTATTAATATGTCTTACAACGATTCTGCGTTAATATGTTTATGCATATTATTATGAAAAACACGTTTCTGAGGTCACCACGGATGAGTGGCATAAACGTTTTTAAAATTGGTTGAATCGAATGAAAAAGTGCATTTACGCAAAGAGAGAATATTTTGAGAAATAGTAAATTCATTTTTGACCATTAATAGTATTTTTTCTTATTCATTCCGGAAACTTTTAGTGCGCCCCACGTATGCGTTTTAAAGTATGCTTAATAAAATTATGACAAACAATAATATAGATTTTCATGATTATGGTTTTTATTAATATGTCTTACAACGATTCTGCGTTAATATGTTTATACGTAATTGAAAAATTGCTACAAGATTTATGCTTTTTGAATTGTATGCCATATGTTGTATGTCAATTAAAATTAGGGCAATAAACATTCTGCGTTTCAGTGTGTCACCAACAGCTACTTCTAATTTTAGTAAATTAGAAATAGTTGCATTAATTTATATATTGTATTATTATTTATTATTTTTTAATCACATTTTGTATTTTATGACCTGGTAACGACATGTATTTTTTTCTGTAAATGTCTTTGTGGTTTCTTGCGCCCGTTCTTTGCCAAAGTAAAAAATTACGACCTGTAGTAGGTAAACGTAGGTTAAAAAAGGTTTGGACGATTCAAAGTACTTCTCAATTGAGTTTATTAAATAAATGTAATTTGAGTTTGAGTTATAATTCGCTATAATTAGCGACGACTGGATTTCAATGATTTGCAAAGCTTTTCTCTTCAGTGGGGCAGTATACTAATGTAGGCTATAAGAGCTCAGCTGCCGTAAAACCAAGCACAATAGAAATTCAATTGTTAGTAACCTCTAGGAGTCTTCGTGACGGACAAGGGGATAAGATAAGATGTCATTTTATCTTATCTGGACGAAATTTACTGTGAAAATTCCATTTTCAAATTCCATACTCCAATCATTAAAACTATACCTACTCGTACTTATAATTAGTATTTTTTATAATATTTTTCGTTTACTCACTTTGTGTGATATCTCGTACATAGTTAGCATTCTGTGGTTGGCTCATCCAATTTGTAACACTGTTAAAATAAAAAATAAAAATACATAATTTGTAAATTATAAATAAGTATTGCAAAATTAATTAATCGAAATATTTCAATGCAATCATTGTTACAGTATAAATTAATTTATAGTATTGCAGCGTACAAAGATCCATTTTTGTTAGTAACAATTTTTCTTATAATGTTGAACGAATATTGGCGAGCCATACAATGTTAATTTTTACTAACTTTACTAAATTGGATTGGCTCAATTAAATTTTTAGACAGGTCGAAGAACACCCACACTAAACACTTAAATAATTAAACACTATAGTACATAATGACAACGATAGACAGACAATGTATCAGCAAATTACGCAGTTTTTACTTGACAATTCTGGTGTGCGATTCTCTAACGCTCGATCGTGGGCTCGAGCTCACTTCGCCACTCTCTTTCTGATCAAAAGTGATCTTTGTGGCGTTGGCGTGAATCGAATTTGGAGAATGTGGATTTGATGACGACATGCTTGATCTGCTGCGAGTTATCAAATCCGCATTCTCTCTCTACGCTAACGGCTCAGGGGGTCTGTGATCGGAGTATTTGGTTCGAGGAGGGCGCGAGTTTGTGATTGAGCGAACGAAAAGCTAACTTACGAACATTATTATTCAATACTAGCAGCCCGCCCGTGACTTCGTCCGCGTAAACACCCGTATACCCATTTTTACACGTGACAAACGAATTGTCAAACTGTGCTTCATTAATTTCACGGCATGACTAACAATACCATAAATTTTAAAGTATAAATTGTTTTCATGCAAAACTAGCACCGAAATTCCCGTAGATTTTCTAAAAAAATCTTTCTTCTCGTGACAGTTTCAAACACAACATAAAAACAGTCAGATAGGTTTTAAAGTGATACGCACGGTACGTGCATTCGGTAATTGATTTTTATTTATTAGAAGCTAGAGCTACGATGGATTTGTAAACTTTTAACTTTAAAAGTGTACCTTAAGAGGGTTTACGAATTTCGTTTTCCTATACAAACTTTCAAGTCGAAATTTTTAAAAACCTGTAAGCAAATTTTAATGAAACTTTGCATGCTAGAGTTTCATAGGGATCTAAATAGTTTGTTGAAAACATTTTTAGAAAACGTTTATTTAACTGAGTTATTGCGATTTTAAACTTTCTATAGTGGACTTTAAATCGCAATACCTCAGTTAAATAAACGTTTTTAAAAATGTTTTCAACAAACTATTTTTTTTTTAAGTATACTACTGCATCCCGCTATTTTGGCAGGGTTTTTTGTTCTTTTGTGTCTATTTTCTTTTCTTTCAAAGTGATTAATTAAATGAACTGGAGCTTTATGAGCTCTACTTATTCTATTTACTTGTTTTCTTTCTTCCTTTTCTATCATTTTTACTTTAAATTATTTTCTTTTAACAACAAACTATTTAGATCCCTGTAATTTACTTTAGCTCGCAAAATTTCATTCAAATTGGCTTATTGGTTTAAAAAAAAATCGACTTAGAAGTTTGTATGGGAAACCGAAATGCGTAAACCCTAAGAAAACATACTTACATTGGTGGCAAATTCACGTGTGCTTCCCATCGGTTATTTCCAGTGTTTAAAAATTCAACGGATCTCTTACTTCTGATCTGATTGCTCATAGTCCACGGTGAAGTCACCTGAAAAAATAGCATATAGTATTTATTTTCATTATACAACAATGGGAACACAATGTTCGAGGTTTACGTTTTCGGTTTGCGTCTGGCCAATTAAAAACACTTTTACGATGCCGAGTCAATAATAGATTACACGAGTTCGAGATGCTAAGAACCATTATTGACCTTAAGAATAACATGTTACGTCGATGGAATCCTGGGGAAGTCTGGATGATTTGCGGAAGAGATACCTAACAGCGAGTTCACAACCTCATTACATTAAGGAAACCTTCGATATGGAATTTGGGTGTTATTTGAAAGGCATTCCATACACAAGAAAGGCTGTAAAAACAAATGCTCAATTTTAAGGGAAATGGCGCTGCTACCAACCACACATAATGTTCTATCTCTATGCACTGCTAGAAGTTGGGGAGGTACGCCGATGGTATCTCGAGCCAAAGTGGATTCCGAAGAAACCGTAGCACGATCGACCAGGGGCCCAAGTCTGCTAATTTACGAATGGCATAATTGAATCGTAATTGTTTCGCATTGTAATTGTTTGACACATTTGGTATTCTCTTACTCATTTATGAATACCAAATGTATTAAACAATTACAATGCGATACAATTGCGATTCAATTGTGCCACTCGTAAATTAGCAGACTTGGGCCCCAGATTTCTAGCTCAAACAGGTCACGGAGAAAAATCCCAGTACCCCAGGACGTTTACACACTCTTTGTCGACTTCACCAAGGCATATGATATAATTGATATGAAACTCGCTATAGAAACAAAAATCCTAAATTTTTATAGCGATTTGTAGTGGTTTGTGACTTACATGATTTCCAGTTGGATTCAAATTGTTTGGTAATGCGTACGATGTGATAAATATTCCAGCTAAAAACACTAGTTTTAACCAATTCATTCTACTTATTGATGATCAATATGTATTATTTTAAACCTTTATTGACTCATATAATTAATTTTTTAAGTATTTAAAATCAACACACGTTGTCTTGTTTCGGTAATTTGCAAGTGATAAGTGGCAAAAACCATTCAATCTATATTTAAGCATTTTGCAGATATTGTTCCGTAATCTTTTAGGTATTTCCAGCGTGTAAAACTGACGTTTTAATAACATAATAAAGTGATAAGAGCAAACGAGCTTGCCTTGTTTGGTTTTATTGTACAATCGAGAAAGTACCCGGTAGGCCACTTTTCGGCGATATTATGCCCCCTCTTCACGTTGGCAGACGCATCCGCAGACGTCTTCTGTCGGCCGACGTCGGGTGATTTGCGCGTCTGTGGTAGGTATTTAACGTCTGCAGATGCATCTGCCTCGCATCCTACTGTTGTCAGTTTTTGTGGCACGCATCAAATGGATTCGGCGCCAACGTCCAGCGCGTCTGTCCACACGTCTGCCGACGCATCAGTTTGATCGGAAACTTTTAGGTTTATTGAGCTATATTAAGCTGAAAACTATCTGGTGAATCCTAGAAATAAATATCACGAGAATAAAAATGTTGTAAGTAGGTATACTACCTACGTATAAATCATTATAGTAGTTTATTAACTAAGTATCTATTTCAATTAATCTGAATGTGCACATCACTAATTAAAGTAACGGTTTTAAATGATGATGATGTCCTCCACAACGATTACGTCGACACCCTGACAAATTAATTTCAGACCCGAGCATGCGCACGGACATGTGAGGCAAATCCAAATTTGCTTTTAAATACACGATCACAGGCGGCGCAATAAAGCTGACCGTTTGAGCTAAACGTTTAGTTGTAGGAGGGCCTGCGACGTGTTTTCCGAATCTACCGTTTGGCGTCAAGATCGTAAAGACGCGTTTGTTCAAACGCAGCAGTGCCTGTGGCAATTGCCTTCCGCCATTCTGGCCTTTGCTGTGCAAGCCTCTCCCACATGCCCACAGATATATTAGTCGAGTCTAGGTGGCGCTTCAAGACATCTTTATACCGAAGGTATTGGCCACCAGCTTTACGTTTTCCACAACTTTGCTTGGAGTAAAATACAGCTTTCGGCAACCTCGAAAAGTCCATCCGCACCACGTGCGCACACCATCTAAGCTGTCCCTTCATAAGTAGGCACTCCATGCCGCTCATTCTTGGTTTACGCAATATTTCGGTGTTAGGAACACGATCTTCCCAGCTGATACATAAGATAGCCCGAAGACATTTCATGTGGAATATGTCGAGGCGTCGTATATCACCTTTGTAAAGGCACCACGTCTCAGATGTATAAAGCAAAAGAGGAAGAATAATTGCTTTATATACGAGCATTTTTGTCTGTAGTTTCAGATCATGTTCCTTCCAAACTTTTTGCTGTAGTTTGCCAAAGGCTGTAGCAGCTCTAGCAATGCGTGTCGAGATTTCGGATTCTAGACGGTTGTCGCTACTAATTAAGCTCCCGAGGTACCAAAAAGATTGTACTTCCCCCAGTTTCTTATCATTTAGTGTCAGTGCATCACTACTCGCTGGTCTACCTCTGGCCGGTTGTTTAAGGACCTGTGTTTTAGAGGCACTTATCACCAAACCAAAATTGCGACAAGACTCGTCTAGATTGTCCAGGTATTGCTGCAGATGTTCCATACTATCAGCCATAAGGCAGACGTCGACGGCATAGAGAACCTCTAAGATGGACAGCTGCACGACTTTCCCTTTGGCTCGAAAGCGTGATAAGTCGAAAACGCCTTTGTCTGACCTGACGCTGAGGTTTTAAATAACGTGAAGGCAACGTCCCGGATAGGTCTGACCCAGCCAACTATCGACCTATTGCTGTCACCTCTGTCCTTTGCAAGGTTTTTGAGCGAATCATAAACAGACAACTCATTCGCTACCTAGAAGATCACTCCCTGATTCATGATCGACAATACGGGTTCAGACCGAAACGATCAACGGGTGATCTCCTGGCGTTCATAACACACCTGTGGGGTGTAGCAATGGACAAGCACGGAGAAGCACTGGCTGTTAGCCTGGACATCTCCAAGGCTTTCGATCGAGTTTGGCATCGTTCGCTTCTCTCCAAGCTTCCGTCATACGGCTTGCCACCTCGCCTATGCGATTGGGTCGCCGGGTTCCTGCATGAGCGCAGCATTCGCGTACTCTGCGAAAGCAGTGCCTCACAGTTTCTGCAGGTGAACGCCGGAGTGCCGCAGGGTTCTATAATATCGCCCACGCTGTTCCTTCTGCATATCAATGATATGTTATCCTTGGGTAACATTCATTGCTATGCAGACGACAGTACAGTACATCGGCGTTATTTGGGTCACCCTGCGGCAAAGCAGGCCGATGTAGTGGAGTCGAGACGGAAGATTGTCATTGAGCTGGACGAGGAGTTAGACCGCATTTATAAATGGGGCTCTGATAACCTGGTCCAGTTCATAGCCAAAAAAACACAGGTCGGCGCTGTCACTGCTAAAAAGTCCGAATTTCTCCCCCAACCCTCCTTCCAGAGCAACCTATTACATAGATAAATACCTTACAGACTAACATACATATAATTTATTTTATTAAACCTTATCACTATTTTACACGTAGACACGGCGACGTGTGACGCAATGCGGTGTCCGGTAGCCGTCCACGGAATCGCCGGAACAGGACACCTTTCGGCCAAAACTCCTCTTTTATAAAGGCCGATAGATGGTCGGTCGGTATTCTCACCACAAATGAATTAAAATTCACATTGTGGCGGGACTCCAACCGCTCGACCCTTAGAGTGAGTTTTCTCTTGATCCGTATGTACTCTACGATCTCCTCTGCCTTCGTAGAATAATGGAGTCGGGACACGTACAGCAGCGTCGTCGGTATAGCTGGACGCAGCAGGTGGTTCGGTCCGGTCGGTGCAACACCGCATAGGTTGCGACAGGCGGGCTTCCTCTTCTTCCTTTCCACTGTGGTAAAGCCCTCCTCGTCACGATGGTGAACCTGCGGTGCCGCAGGAGTAGCTCCATGGATGACTCCCTGGCTACTTTTCTTTCTCTCTTGAGGCGGTCGCCGCTCAGGTTGCGGAGCGGCGGCGGCAGCGGCGCCGACAGGTCGGCTGGCGGCCGCAGCTGCGTAGGCACGTTGAGGTGTTGACGTGCAAACGCGTGACGTCCCCACCGGGGTGGAGGGGCGGGCGGCGGGGCGCGGGGCATCGCGCGCAGTGACAGCGGCCGGTGACGCATCCGCATGCGCCGACTCGAAACTGCAGATGGATGCGTTTTGCGCCCCGCGACGAGTGTTGACATTAGAGGCCTCGGGTGACCTACTTACCGAAGCAGTGTTGCTTAATAACACTACTTGGGCACGCAACTCACTTATGGTGTTGTTTGAGACTTCTTATTTCTCCACCACCTCAGCCAGGCTCGCTTTCAGGAAGTTGATGTCCTTCAGCAGCCTGGTGACATCGACGTGGTCGAATGTGACGGGGGGCAGCTTGTGAAGCTCCTTCGCCACGAACGTAGGCACGTTGTCCGGGTCGGTCTAAGAGAAGCAAGCACAAGCAGGCTGATGATGTCCTGGAGACTCCTTTCTGTTCCATCCCTCCGTCGAGATAGCATCTGGCTGCTTTTGCCGACGGTCTGCAAGAGCAGCGCCTTGCCACTGCAAATGTCATCCTCCTTGAAGTTGGATTTGCAGATCTGCAGGATGCTGACCTCGTCCATGGTGTCGATGGCGTTTTGAATAAACGCCAACAGCTCGTTGGCTATGAGTTGGGAACTCATAGTCAAAACACGTGCAGCGGCTATTGCCGCGCAAATCGCGAATTAAAAATTCTTACTGCACAATGGAGCGCGTCCGTTTCCGAGTGCGCATCGCACTGCTTTTTATATTAAGAGCATTATAACCACAGCCTCACGTAAACTCGGAATCCTGAACAAGGTGAAGCGGTTCTCCACGCCGGAGCAACGTTGTCTTTTGTATAAGACTCAGGTGCGCTCCTGCGTGGAGTATTGCTCTCATCTTTGGGACGGATCCGCCAAGTACTTGCTCGAAGCTCTTGACAGGTTGCAAAGACGTGCTGTCCGTATTATCGGTAACGATGACCTTACGACCAGTCTGGAGCCGTTACAGCTACGTAGGGACATTGCTTCTCTTAGTGCTTTCTACCGCCTTTACCACGGTGAATGCTCTGAGGAGCTCTTTGACCTTATCCCTCCCTCTCCTTTCCTTTCCAGATCGACGCGTGCAGGTCTTAGAAGCCACCCTCATACCGTGCTGACCATCAAGACACGTACCAAAAAGTTTGGACAATCGTTCTTTTGCCGAACTGCCCGTATGTGGAATGCGCTTCCCGCACACGTGTTTCCTTCCTCTTTCTCTCCCGGGTTATTTAAGCGGGGCGTGAAAAAGCATTTATGCAGGCCGCCATAGTGAGAGCGTTCGGCATAGCGTGGTAGCGCTGTGATGAACGCTTTCACTTCTTGGGCTTCACTGGCTGCTTTTCATCAGGCAGAGTGAAGCCATTATGGCGTGCCACAATAAAAAAAAAATACATGGATCTAAATAGTTTGTTGAAAACATTTTTACGAAAGGTTTATTGAGTTATTGCGATTTAAAGTCCACTATAGAAAGTTTAAAATCGCATTAACTCAGTTATTATCCTTCCTTTCCCTTAACAGGGACGATCGCAAACACAACTTTATCCGCAGCGCCATCGAGCTCGTGTTATAGCTTGTATTGCATAAGAAGTAAAAAGTGGGCCAAAATATCGGACTTAACATTTTTGCCGACCTTCATGGTCGAGTGGTTAGCACGCTGGTTCTGGCGTCGCCATCTCTGAGGTCCCGGGATCAATCCCGTCGGGTCAATTTAGAAATAACTGTTTTCGGGTCTGGGGTTTTTATTTGTATAAATTGTATGTTTATCTGTTATCCTAACCACTAGTAGTTTAAACTCTACTTGGGCTAGATAATAAGTGTGAGAGTGGAAAAAAAAGTTTTATTTTGACTTAAAGTAAAACATGGCAAACAAGTAACCACAAAGCAAGTCACCGTTCAAGGCAGAAGCGTGTGGACGAAATTCCTGACCGCCATTTTGGGACACCTAATTACAAAACTGTCAAGGAGGCGCAGCCCGCATTCCGAAGCGAGATTTAGGCGCTGCGCAAACGTAGACTTTTAGCGAGTCGAATCACTAAAGCTCGATCGCAAACTCGCATCTCACTTCGACCCTCACGTTCCGAGCAAAAGTGACCTTTGAGACGTTGTAAAGTCGAATTTAGAAAAGTATAGCTTTCCTTAATGCTGTAAATATGGTAGGTACTTAAGTTCTTAATTGGTATACAAAAACAGTGAGATAAGTGTAGTTGTTATGTACAATAAATAATAAATAACAATCAAAGAAATAAAATAAAGTTATGATAATGCGGATTTAATAATTAACTGCAAATTCAGGATTGAGTTTTAAATTGAGGCTATACATAATCGCACTGTTGCCGGTAGCGGCAACTGACCGCACTGCAAATCGCGTTTTTGTGTGCTAAGTGTCCCGTGTTTTTTTTTAATGTGACACGTAATAGTGACTACATCCTGCCTGATGGTAAGCAACCGATGAAGTCCAAAATAATGAGAGCGCTCCACACGGTGGAACAAGCACGGTAACAAGCGCACCCATCATGACGGCCTGCATAAATGCCGTTTCACGCCCCGTTTAAAAGATTCGGGATTATAGGAACTGGGAAACACATGCGCCGGCAGAGAATTTCAAAGCCGAATGGTCTTACAGAGGAACGACTTGCCAAATTTTTTGGTACGAGTGCTGATATTCTGCACAGTATGATGGTGGTTCCTAAGACCAGCACGTGTAGTCCGGGACAGGAAAGGAGAGGGCGGGATTAAATCAAAAAGTTCTTCAGAACACTCTCCGTAGTAATTTCGGTAAAAGACAAGAGAGGCTGTAACCTCAGCATCTCCAATAATGCGTACCACTCGCCTTTGCAGTTTATCAAGTGCATCGAGGAGGTATTTAGCGGATCCGTTCCATAGATGGGAACAATACTCCATACTCGATCGCACCTGAATCTTGTACAGCAAACAGCGCTGCTCGGGAGTGAAAAACCGCCTCACCTTATTGAGAATACCCAACTTACGGAAGGCAGTTAAAATAACACTCTCGATGTAGCATTTTGGATTCAGTTTCTGGCCGATGTACATGCCAAGAATGCTGAGGTCCACTGAAATGGGTAAAGGAGAGCTCTGAAGAGAGGGAGGAGTAAGGAAGGGAGTTATCTTGGACGTGACAGAAAGTAAACAGCAAAGATACTCAAAGATAATTTTGAGGGTTTTAAACGCAAATAATCATATTCATACATACAATCACGACTATTAATTATCCCCGAAGGGTTAGTCAGAGACTAGGCAATGAGGACAGCAAAAGCAGTCCTCTACCATAGTCTACTTTTCACCAAATAGCGACTGCACATGTGCTCAGCGTGACAGGTGGTGAGTCCATCGCCGCTTTATGCTGTTGGATGTATGTGAAGTCTTTAGTCCGTTAGTCGCCTTTTACGACACCCACGGGAAGAGAGGGGGTGGTAGTATTATTTAACCGCTACGCGGCAAGGTTAATCAAATATTACGAAGCAAAGATACTTTTCGTGACTGGATATGACTCCTACAGTTCAGCCGTTGTGCTTTGAGGTGGACTGCTTTAAAACTCGATTCTTGATTATTGCTTCTTTATTCTTGTTTGGTACGTAAGCCCGAAAGTGTTTACGTTTGCACAGCGCCTCACGCTAGCTACCTGTTTGAACCTAACGCGTTCAAAATCTAGATAACTTGGTGTTCTGTGGAATCTACAGGTTTTTAGCTGAGTCATTCTGTAAAGTACCTAAGAACTAAATCTTGTAGAGGTGTGGTAAAAATGTTTTTATAGGGTCGGCAAAGCGCGACTTACATTCTGTTGTCGCCACAGAATATAAGAAAGAGGTTGTCGCAACAAACCTTTACTTCATAACTATTTTAGCTCTTATTTTTTATTAATTAATTGTTTACACCTAATTATTTAAACTCGGTATACCATGAGGAATATCAGAAATATTATTATTATTTATCACAAGCACTTAGCCATCATATCATCTGATGTATACTAGTGAAGATAAGGTCGATGGAACACTTCACCCGGATTTCTCAAATATGGTATCTCTAACAGTCGAAACGCAATAATGCAATGAACATTGATGTTACGCAGACGTATTCTGATAATATATTCGTTGGTGGTCAGGCAATCATAAAACAAGTCCTACCACCAACCAAAACGAAACAGGTATCTCTCTATTGGAATCGAATACAGGCCCTCTGAGTCTGAGACCAGTGATCTAACCACTGAACCATTGAGGCGGTCAAGCGGCGGCGCACGGCGATTGGTGTTTAGAGTCTTCGCCGACCCTGAAGCCATACTTTTTTATTATGCCTTTATTGATTTGCTCAGTAATTTCACTGGATCCAGTTCCTTGAATAGCAAATGGGAAGATGGTCTGTGTCTACCTATCTAAGAAACGGGCGTTATTTATGTATCTCGTATGTTGTACAATATCTGGTTTGTACACGAGTTAAATATTTTTAAGTGACTATTAAATGTAAAACAAACGAAATATTTTGTTTCTCTTGTATTGCCTTTTTTGTCTTACTTTATAATTTTTTCTACTGAAAAAAAAACAATAATTTTTTGAGTTAGCCTTTCGCTGATGAAATTTTTAGATAATTCACATTATAAAACTAAGATATCTGTGCGAAAATATTGCCAAAATTTTCAATTCCATCGACCCCGGATATTATGAAGAGTGCTCAGCAAAAATCCTGCCTGAATACATCGCCAAATTCTATGTCTTAACATAAGCGATACAGGAAAGGCGAAGCCATGAATCATGCAGATACTATCACACTTATTACGTATGAAGCCTACACTGCCATCAACGACCAGCTACCAAAGACCCCTCTTAATGGTACTCCCCCTTATAAATTCCCGAATATTTTGAGCGTAATCAAGACATTAGTGGAGTTCTTGGCGTGCTGGTCGATCTGGAACCACAGTTTTCCCGATTAGTTCCTAATGGTGCGGAATGGGAAGATTAAAACTGTTCTAGGCGTTTTTGAGGACGATATTTCTACGGAGATGATAATTTTTCTGTTAGTTTCAAACTGTTATATTCTGATCGTACAATGTGTAAGTTTTGGCTTGTCTAGACTATTTTTTAACCTTAAACAGCCAGTGAGATGTGTATTAAAAAATGACGTCCTGAATGGGTGGTTATTGAAAAAGATTTGGACGATTCAATGTACTTATTAATGGAGTTTATTGAATAATTATATTTTGAGTTTGAGTTTGAGGTCACAAGTAAGGTTTTATTCCACTAGAGTTCGGGATCCAGTTCACTTGGTGGGAAAGGCTTGTTCTGAATATTTGCAGCTAGCTACCAATGCCTCATTAAAGTTTACCCTCGTAAGTAACTGCTGTAGCTGTAAAGAACTGTTTAAAGCAATATGGTTATTTTTCGCTAGCTTACAATTAAATCTTACTAGCCAGTTTATCTTACCATCTTACCATCAGTTTACTTACATACTTACCATCATGTAAGCTAAAGGTCAAAGATTGTAGACAAAAAGAAAGCATCCGTTTCTCAAATTACATTTTGAAGACAGAATTGGCTTAGAACGCCCATTGGCTGCTTAAATTTTAAACAGAAATAAAGCTAAATAATTCGTAAGTAAATAGTGACGCAAACAAAGTAGCCGCACTAAGGAACTCATTATAAAAGCGACTGTCGCGACTTTTACGCCACAAGTTTCGTATGCAAAAGGCTTTTAGGCGATGCGGTAATGTTAGCGAAATATGACGCAATACACTCGGGTCGGAAATATACAAAACATTTTGTTTATTTTTTTCATTTTTTCTTTATGTTATTCAAAGTAGGAAAAGAAACAGTACTAATTAACTTTATTAAATAATAATTATTTAAACTAATTAAGTTCCACCAAGGACGATACAATATGTACCGTCTTAATATTATTTATAACACTTTTGCTCGTAAAGAAGCTCTTATTACACCGATTTCAGTATCGTAATGTAATAAGTTTCGAACTAGTGCGGTAATGTAATTTAAAAATTAGTAATCATTTGAATCTATGGACAACATAGGCCTTTAGCCCGTTAGTAGCTTTTACGACACCCACGGGAAGAGAGGGGTTGGTAGTATTATTTTGATGAGCCCATCGCCGCTCTATGCTGTTGGATGTATGTGCAGTCTTTAGTCCGTTAGTCGCCTTTTACGACACCGAAGGGAAGAGAGGGGTTTGTAGTATTATTTTGATGAGCCCATCGCCGCTCTATGCTGTTGGATGTATGTGCAGTCTTTAGTCCGTTAGTCGCCTTTTACGACACCCACGGAAAGACAGGGGTTGGTAGTATTATTTTGATGAGCCCATCGCCGCTCTATGCTGTTGGATGTATGTGCAGTCTTTAGTCCGTTAGTCACCTTTTACGACACCCAAGGGAAGAGAGGGGTTGGTGGTATTATTTTGATGATGTAACCTCCCCCCCTTTCTTTTTAATCTTGTATACCTTAAATCTAAACCTTTTCCACCTATATGCCTAGCTACCTTATAATGTATACACACATCTTCGCCGCTTTTACCTTAACTTAACTTATTATCTAATTCTTAAACTAATTAACCTAATTTATCTACAATCTAATGGTTGTGTCTGGAGTTTTGTAGAGTGTGTAGCATTTGTATGAAGATGGAACCTTAGCATAGCTTAATTCTATTTGCAGTGAATTTCAGTCAAGCAATGTAATATTATAATAACTACTATTTTGGCCAGATCGTCTAGTGAACCCTCCGTTGTTAACCGCATTTAAGTAACTCAAGTTCTTTCGTGAAAGTTTAGTAATTGGCTTATCCCTGTGTTAAATTATTTCCTCCTGACCTAATTACCTACCAGTCTATAGATCCTAACATAGATATGTGTAGCCTAGCAATGACTCCGTCTGAACTGTGACCTAAATCCTTCACTGCAGCTGCGGGGAAGATTTGTAACCACTCAAAGGTAATCAGATGATAGCTTAGCTTGTAGGTATTATTATTTATTATCAGTAGCATGATACATAAGAAGCCTGGTGCAATTTATGAGCCCCACCGCCGCTCCATAGCGTACTGTACATCTCATGGTTTAATTACAGTTCCGTCACATTGGCTTTAACTTTAATTATTAGCTTGTGCCTTTAATTCTTTAAACTGAGAATTTACATCTCTCCTCAAATTTAATTTCATTTTACATTATGAATGAACTATGTGTTAGCAATTTAAATTCTTATTATTCCACATAAATCAATAGAGTTTATCTCAAGGCTTGCTATCATCCAAATATCCTTTTCACATTAAGAACTTAATTATTCAATGCAATAACTTATATTCAGTTCCGTAAAGGGTGGATAATTTAATCAAACGCCACTTCAGGCGGTGGCTAAAGTAGAATGCTATTAATACAGGTAAAATTACTTTTATTTACTCCTAGTATTTATTATAATCATAGTTAGTATACTCCTAGTAGGCAGTAAATTAGGTAGTTAATTATCCCTGTTAATCATTAAATCAATTACATTTAGAAGTTATCTTTACTCCCTTTAATAAGTATAAATTAGACTTTGCTAGGTATTAGTCTGATTGATTAGATTGTTCCCATCAAATATTTCTATGTTTCAGATTATTAGAGTTAAGTACTTACATATCTTAAGAGGTCTATTCAAATGGTATTAGTAGACCATTGTCAGGCTAATTAGCTGGTTGTTATCAATCAATTATTTCTATGTTTCAGATTATTAGAAGCTCATAGCTTGCAATGTCTTCTTTCAACGACTTATCCTAGGTTCTAAACTGGTTTTAGTTGTTCAGTTTGTATCAGCTTATCTTTGCTAATAGGTATCGGATGTAAAATTTTCCATACTTTGAAGAGTGTAGCTATTTTAAGGCCGTATTGTACCTCAGGGAAAGCTAAAAAATGCCTGTTTGGTCATTTCAGTATTAGAAATCAAATATCACAGCACGACTAAGCTTATCTGCTATAACTTTTAGTATTTTTCTTGTAATAGGAAACCAGTCTAGACTTTTAGGTATTCCAAAGTAATGATGGTACGATATTATCATGCTTCTATTAATTATTTAAAATGAATAATTAATTGATAACAACTTTAGGGAAACAATTAGAATTTTATCGGCCTACGGTAACAGATTACTTGCCCAGCTAGGACCCACATCACTTCATCATAATTTTATTTAGCGCCGTAACTTAATTATCCCTACCTTATTAGTCTAAATTAATAACTAACCATATATATATCCGCCTACCTATAGACTCCTACAACTTTCCTCACTTGAAAAGGCCTATATTTTGTCGAACTAACAGTCCCTTTTGTGTACCTTGCAAACTAGGCCAAGCCTCATTTAATTTAAATTCGTGGTGTGTGGTGAGAGTCGCATTGCCCCTGAAAGCAACTAACTCCTAAATGTTCTATCAGTCGAGCCAGTATACTCAGTGTGTTATTTTCCTATCACTACACTGTATGTATGGAGGTAGACTCGAGATTGGACTGGGTCATACGGGTCTACCTCCAGCTAAATGGTGTCTGACCTATCTTCAACTTTCACTAGGGAGACAACTGTCTCTCCCCCATTACTCCGTCGAAGATAGTGTATTGTTTAGCGTAATGATGTAAAACGCCGATCTTATTAAATACAATCAAAGATCATCCAGACCGAAGTCTGTTGAAAGGTACATAGGTTTTCGTTGCCACCGTTATGCGTTTCCGCCGATGTACCCCGGAATACTTCATTCCGTTAACGGATTCGAGTTGCGACCGCAATAGTTTTACTTTATTAATCACTTTCAATTTCACAAATCTTAATTAATATCGCAGCTCGAATATCACTTAGCGCACTATCAAAGCTCGGACGCTATTTTTCCCGTATGAGTAGTACCGCACTCTTAAGTTGGACCGCACCGCCAACGTCCCAAAATTGAATGCTCGCTAATTTTCCGCCCTTTCCCCAAGCATCTTAACTTTCGCGCCACACGCCTTCGACATTTTTCCGCGCGAGACCGCTTTTCTTCCCTTCCACCAATCGCTAGCCGTTTCCCCGATTCCCCCCGCCTTCGCGCCGCGCCACGTGGAGCTATCATCCGACCTCTCTTTCTGTCTTTTTCTCAACCTCTCGCTCGCTCATTGCCGCTTTCGCCGCGCAATTCTAAATTTTTTTCCATAATCTAACCAAATCTCGTCCGACAGCCAATATTTCATCGTTGAATATCTAAATGTAGCCTTCTATTAACAATTCCCTCTTAATAATCCTCCACTTAAGCCAATAATCCTATATTTTGGGGAAATTATCAAAAGTTCCGTATTCCGACCATAGATGGCGTCCGCCCGTAGGTGAACCACTTTGCCGACTCGCAAAGCCCCGCGAAATTCAAAATAAAGATAAAGTCCTAGTCAACCTAGCAAGCTTACGCGAAGCCCAAGTAAATGACTTCCGCTAGACGGCGCCTTTGTCGCAAGGGACGCGCAGAGCAGTCCCCGCGAAATTCAAAATAAAGAAGTCAAACTAGCAACCTTATGCGAAGCTCAAGTAAATAACTCACGCTAGATGGCGCCTATGTCGCAAGGAGCACACAGAGCAGTCCCCGCGAAGTTCAAACTAAAGATAAAGCGCTAGACCACGGACCATTATTCTGAACTAGTTTATTATTCCCTTTTTCATGCTTATTATATTAATGGTGCTACGCATTAATATTTATGTTAGTGCTACTCCCACACATTCCTTACTAACGGACGGATACCATTCATTCTGTACCGTTACAATGAGCCCATCTACGCTCTATGCTGTTGGACAAAGAAAAATATATGTTGGCTTACCAAAGATTCATGCACTAGAAAAACAAAAAAAAAACGCAGTCATTTTCGAAATTTTTTTTTCCTCACAAATATGTTATAAAACGTCGTATGGCATACGTGCGCTTTGATAATTACAGCCTCTGCTTTCTTGTAGCAATATCGCCTCGGCTGTAATTTTCATCTTACCGCACTTATATCATAATGTACTATTACTTACTAAGTAGATTGGAGAGACAAATTATTACCTAGAGCCTTTTTATACACCCTTAGAGCAGCAGAATTGAAAGCTCTTAGCTGTACTAATACAACAGGAGCGCATAAAAGGTGTTTGGGGCACAACTAGTCGAGATAAGCGGTACACTAAACATTATATTGATGAGTTGTATTTATCTGGTGGCATTTCAAAAATATATTTCTTTAAAAAATTATATTTTAATACTAATTGATCTTTTTTTATTCCGCGCGATGCTAAAGACGCGCTATTCAAATTGGATATTATTATTTAATGTACGACTATGCGTAAATAAAAATAATAAAAAGTAAACAAGAAATTCGTATATAAAAAGTTGTGGCATAAATAAAATATTTTACTTATATTGAATCAAAGCCTATTTCTGAGTTGTAAGTTCATGATTTGGAGAATTCGTTACAGTGCCGATTTGCATTCCTTCAAAACGAATGAACTTGGCAACGATTTAAATCGACTGAAGTCACGAGTCACGACAAAAACCGTTACCATCGAATGGGGTGAACTCGAGCAAAAACTTGCAGCGACATTTGGTTAATTATTAAGTTGGATTAGTTCCATTTGCTGTTCGTCCGTTGGTGCAGTGTGCCCCGTCTCTGAGGTATGCTCCTTTATACATGAGAGCAAAGTTTAGGTCGCATCGTTGCATATTGCTAGTGTTTCGTCCTATGGCACCGCGGAACCGACCCCTCTCCCAACTTCCTGTCGCCCTGGTACCAACTAAGGATATACTTTGTAACTTTTTGGCTCCAGTGAAGCTGAGGAAGCCGTATTTTATTACATACTATTATCCCCGAAGGGTTACTCAGAGACTAGGTAATGAGGAATAGTCCACTTTTCACCAAATAGCGACTGCACATGTGCTCAGCGTGATAGGTGGTGAGACCGTCGCCGCTCTACGCTATTGGATGTATGTGCAGTATTTAGTCCGTTAGTCGCCTTGTACGACACCCAAGGGAAGACAGGGGGTGGTAGTATTATTTCACCGCTACGCGAGAGTGTTACGGTGTTTTATTTAATTACTAAATTCCATCTACAACTTTGCTTGCTTTAAAATAGGTAGGTATGTAAGGTAGTAGGTGTGTAGTAGTAAAAGTAGTAGTAGATGGGTAGGTGCTTTTAGGATGTTCCCCGTAATAAAAAGTTGAAGAGCTCGATGGCGCAGCGGCTAATGAGTTCGGATTTCGATGGCGGATCAGGGTGAGCAAATTGGCTTAGGAAGGCACAAAAAGCCCTTGGGCTACAACCGAGAGGTTATTGTAGTAAGAGGGCAGTCGTTAAGAACAACCAACCCGCAATGGGCCAACGTGGTAGGTTATGGTTATGGCCTATCTCTTTATTTGTGTTGTCTATGTCAGATATTCTGTAAATGTCGTTGCTTCTGTGCGCTGTGGTTTCTTGCGCCCGCTCTTTGCCACAGTTAAAAAATGACGTCCTGAATTGATGGTAGTTTAAAAAAGATTTGGACGATTCAAAGTACTTATTCATTGAGTTTATTGAATAAATATATTTTGAGTTTGAGTTTGTGAAGGCCTGTGCCCAACAGTGGGACGTTTATAGGCTGATCATGATGATGAATAAAAAGTATATTATTGCAGGATAATATGCTTTGTCTGTGTACTAAGTTTTGTTGAAGGCTCTGGTTTTGCGGGTGCCCATGGGCGGCGGTGATTACTTTCCATCAGGTGACCCGCTTGCTCGTTTGCCTCCTTCTGCTATAAAAAAAAGTATCACGATTTTTCGCATTATACCAAAATTCATTTCAGTACGTACATTAAAATTTGTACAAAATACTTACATCGTCTATAGTACCTAAAAACAAAGATACAAAAAAGCTCATATACTTATTATTGAACCTGTCATTACCTTGTTATAGTCAGTAGTATTTGTACGTTTGATAATGTCGTTATGTCCCGCCGCACAAGGTTAATTGATTGTCAATATGTTTGTCCGTGTCACAATGGCAAACAGTTGTACCAATTATGTTGTCAACGTCAACTGGCTCAAACATTTACTGTTTGAACTGTTGTACTGATGTTTGGAGATTTTGTGCTTTTGGTAGGTAGCAAAGTAGCTTCTCGAAATCGTAAGGAGATCTGAGATTCTGTCACGTAGTGGTGAAAGAATATTACCACCCCCTCTCTTCCATTGGGTGTCGTAAAAGGCGACTAACGGACTAAAGGCTGCATATACATCCAACAGCATAGAGCGGGGATGGGCTCACCACCTGTCACGCTGAGCACATGTGCAGTCTCTATTTGGTGAAAAGTGGATTATGGCAGAATACTGCTTTTGCTGTCCTCATTGCCTAGTCTCTGACTAACCCTTCGGGGTTAATAGTCGTGATCCTAAGTATCCTACTATAATATAATATTATAAACGCGAAAGTTTGTAAGTATGGATGGATGTTTGTTACTCTTTCACGTAAAAACTACTGACTGGATTTGGATGAAATTCAGCATACAGATAGTTAATAACCTGGATTAACACATAGGATACTTTTATCCCGATATTCTCACGGGACCCACGCGAGTGAAACCGCGAGCGGCCGCTAGTGTATTATAATGGTTCACCATTACAAGCGCCACCAGAAATGATATTTTATGAATACACTCACCATCATTATACAGAGTTAGTCAGAGACAAGGAGCTCGATGGCGCAGCGGTTAGCGGGTTCGGGTCTTGCCCGCTAAGCAACCTTCGCTATGCCGGGTCGCTGGATGGGTGACCAAATTAATAACATCTCGAGCTCCTCCGTGCTTCCGTGTGTCCCAGTTGTTGTTGTGAGATGGCAGTAGTTAAAACCCACCAACCCGCATTGGCCCAATATCCCAACGTGCTATTCTCCACGTGGGAGGTCTGTGCCCAGCAGTGGGACGTTTTTAGGCTGATGATTATGATGATGAGTCAGAGACTAGGCAATGAGGACCGCAAAAGCAGTCCTCTGCCATAGTCCACTTTTCAGCACATAGCGACTTCACATGTGCTCAGCGTGACAGATGGTGAGCCTATCGCCGCTGTGTGCTTGCTGGAAGTATGTGCAGTTTTTAGTCCGTTAGTCGCCTTTTACGATACCCAAAGGAAGAGAGGGGATGGTAGTATTCTTTCACCGCTACGCAAAACGGTAAGGTCTGAAGTAAGTTAAGGGGATCCTGCACGAAATTGTAAAAATTTACGTATTTAAAAAAAAATTGTACTATGCGCTGAATTAGTTAAATACATTAAAAGTACTTACGTAAGTAAGCCTGATCATTGCACAAGGTTCACGGTAGTGTATATATTCTCTGACAAGGTCGTGGCCGTTGTTGAAATTTGAAACAAATTCTTTAAACAATAACAAACAATACATAAATCTACTGACTCCTAAAAACATTTTTTTCGACAACTTTCTTAATTTTACGCATGAAACCATTTACTCATTATAACTCAATGCATAAAACAATAATTTTTACATAAAAAAAATTGTATTGATATTTCGCAGGTCACCCCCATCTTAAAATAGTAAATAATATTTTTTTAACCAACCATGTGATGGTTTTGTTCATTTCGCAGAATAAAAACATTGCTCTAATCAAATTACTAGGTCTTAAAATTTCAAAGCAGAATTGTTCTAATTTAAATGTTAATATGTTTGATTTTGCTTTGAAGTTCATTAAGAGACATATGTCAGTTTTTGCGATCGCGCGGCACCCCCTTAGTAAAAAACAAATAATCAATTACACAATGTTTTATGAAAAAAAATATTATTACGATGTATTCAGTAAAATTGAAATTTCTAGATAAAGTAGGTACCTTATATTATCTAAGACACTTATGCTTGGAGAAACATAATTTATTACTTTTGAGCACACTTGAAACTGGAATGCTCTTAACCGTACATTGAAACTACTTTATGAAATATTGGACACATTCGGTGGGTGTAAGTAGTTTTTACTGTTAGTGAGTGAGTAAGTGACAGTAAAATTATATCTCGAGCTTCTTCGTAAAGACTTTGGTGACGGTTGTTGTCGTAAGATGACCGTCGTCAAAACCCTCCAACTAGCATTAAGCCGGCCGGCGCGCGTGGTAGATTGTCTCCATCTTGCCATGTGCTATTGTTAATTTCAAAAGGTGCCCAATTTGTCTAATTATAAAAAAGATTAGTTTTAGTGTTTAGGCCTTTGCCTTATTCAAATGGTTTTGTTTGTTTAAAATCTTCCATGTCTCCTGTACTCGTCTGAAGTTTATTTTAATTAGTGTTTTTCCACTTGTAAACGGTTTACTGGTAGGATGTGTGGAGTCCAGAGAATTTTCATTTAGTTCTTAATTTTTATTTGTTTTAATTTATTCGTATTTTTATTATTTTAGTGCAAATTTTATTATATTACTTATATTTAATTTTTTTTATATATTCATATCTTATTTCTTATTATATATTTTAAATGTCAGATTCTGATGACTTCGTTTCAGCCAGTGATAGTGATTCTTCATTTCATTCTTTTGATGATGCCATTGATGACTCATGTGACATAAGCAATCTTCTCTCACGTGAACTTGGTTGTTGCCATGAGACTCTCAACATCTGTCAAATAAACGCTCAGAGCATTCCACAGCACTTCACTGATCTCCTTCATTCCTTCTCTTCGAATACGGTTCATGCCGTCCTAGTGTCAGAGAGCTGGCTTAAGCCGTGTCTAAACTCCATAACTTATAACCTCCCAGGCTTCAATCTCATCCGCAATGATCGCATTGGCAAGGGTGGCGGTGGGGTGGCTATCTACTTATCTCACACCTTTTCTCACAAGCTTTTAGCCTCCTCTGCCTCCCGCCACGGCTGCATGGAATATATCTTCCTTGAGATCGATGTAAAGGGCATGAAGGTTGTCCTGGGAGTGGTTTATTGCCCCCCTTCCGTTGAATTTCACCCTGACTTCGATTCTCTTCTTAACTCTTTCGCTACTGACTATTCGCACCACATTATTATGGGTGATTTCAACACCGACCTTTTAAAGGTTTCTGTACAGTCGCGCAAGTATCGATCCATAGTTGAGTCAGCAAACTTTCATATTCTTCCACTCGATCCAACTCACCATAATTTAACGACTTCTGACTCTTGGATCGATCACATTCTAATTTCTTCATCTTCCCATGTCGTCAAACATGGCCAATTTCCTGCTCCTGGCTTCTCCAGGCATGACCTCATTTTTGTAGCTTATAAGGCTAAGCCTCCTAAACCCAAACCCCTTATTTTAAAAATGCGTAATTTAGCTAGACTGGATGTGGACAAACTTAACAATGACGCATGCGCTTTGGACTGGACACCTGTTATTGAGGCTGATTCTGTCGACAACATGGTTGCGTACTTCAACAGTTCAGTCCTGAATCTGTTTGATAAGCATGCACCTAAAAAGCTCGTCAAGCTACGTCGGCCTCCTGCGCCTTGGATTACACCTGGAGTACGCATGGCCATGCGTAGGCGAAACAAATACTTTCGTACATTCAAAAAAGATACCATCTGTATGCTGACGATCTCCAATTATATGTTCAAACTGATAAAAGTAGTCTTAATCAGGCGGTCGTTAGCGTCAATGAAGATCTTGCCAGGATTGCCGAATGGTCAAACTGTTATGGCATCTCCGTTAATGCCTCTAAGTGCCAAGCAATTATCTTAGGTAGTTCTCGACAGTTATCTCTCGTCGATTTGAGCTCGGTGCTTAGTTTGGTGTTCAATGGGGATTCCATACCGTATCAGCCTCGAGTTAAGAACCTAGGTCTCGTTATTGACTGCTCTCTCAGTTGGGAAGATCAAGTGAACGAGATCTCTCGTAAAGTGGTCAACTCGCTACGGTCCTTGTATAGATTGAAATTTTTTCTCCCCTCCAGTACTAAAATCGCGCTTGTTCAGGCTCTCGTGTTTCCTATTCTTGACTACGCCGACGTCTGTTTCTCTGACATTAATCAACTTCTTCTGAATAAGTTGGATCGTTTGCTAAACAGCTGTATCCGTTTTGTCTTCGGTTTGCGTAAGTTCGACCACATTTCTCACTACAGAAGACAACTCAAATGGCTGCCTATCCGTGAGCGTAGGAATCTTAGAGTTGTCTGTATGCTTTTCAACATCCTTAACGATCCACGAACCCCAAGATACCTGAAATCTAGGTTTCAGTTTCTGGGAGCCTCTCATCATCGTGACCTTCGCTCCAGTAACAACCTCACTCTTCAAATCCCCGCTCATCATTCTGGCTTCGTCTCCAGTTCCTTTACTCTATGTGCTATCCGCCTTTGGAATGCTCTGCCATTAAATATCCGTGGTGCTCAGAGTAAAATGGCATTCAAAAGACTTGTGCGTGAGCACTATTTTAGCTCTATCTAGATATTGGTTATATTATGAGTAAAATGTATATAACTAATAATATGATGTCACACTATCTGATGTATTTTATTTATATATGTAGGTATTTATATTTCTATGTAAAATATTTATTTATTTATTCATTATATTATATATTGAATCTTTGTTATGTAAGTATATTATATTTTTTGTAGATCTGTGTATTTTGTATATGCTATTTATGAAGTTGGTTGTAAGTTGTTGTTTTTCATTTAACATTCATTAATGTATCTTTTTTGATTTATCGCCTTACCTAGTCTCCTACATCCATACCGGTTGACTGGTAGAGAATGCCTTGTGGCGTTAAGTCCGCCTTTTGCTGTTTTTATGTGCAATAAAGATTAAATAAATAAATAAATAAATAAAAATAAAAAAAGTATTAAATTTAAAAATACATAACAATAATATCCATACATAAATAATGTTTAACAGGTCGTCATACAAAAGAAAAACGACATTAACTTAAACTTAAACGCGTTGCCTGCTCATGTCTTTCCCGATTACTACAACCTTGGTCTTTTCAAGGCAAGAGTGAATGAGCATCTCTTGGGTAAGCATGCAACATCTTAAACCACATCCTGCACAGCAAGCAAGCTGGTGGTCAACTGCTTGCCCAATTCCATAAAAAAAATTCCCAAATTACGAACAAAGGTCCCCATCTGGCTTGCAGCATTACTCCGCTGAATTCCCCGTTTTGCAATAAAATCTGTAAGGACGATAATAGAATTGTTCTTCGCTCGGAATCTGTAATCACTGAGGAACTAACTGATTGTCCTATTTCTGCTAGAACACAACAATGATGATGCTGTTTGCATTTGATTGCGAAGTACAGTCACGAGCAAAAATATGTTAACAATGGTAACTCTTAATACAATGGAATAACAGTCAAAGTGTAAAAGTGTATACATATTGGTGCTCGTGACTGTACCTACTCATATAAGGTGATGATGGAAGTTAATAAACCCTAATACCAACTCCTTACTTTTGACCGTATTCAACGCAGAGCTGCTCGAATTGTCGACGACGTGGTTATTTCAGGTCGGCTCGATCCATTGGCTCTTCGGAGAGACGTTGCGTCTCTCTCTATATTGTACCGCATATACCATGGGGAGTGTTCTGAGGAATTGTTCGGCTTGATCCCTGCCGCTGATTTCCTACACCGCACTACACGCAATCGACTGTCATTCCATCCATATCACCTTGATGGATGGCGGTCTACTACTTTGCGTTTTTCACGAAATTTTTTGCCTCGAACTACAGTGTTGTGGAACCAGCTCTCGGCGGCGGTATTTTCGGACCGTTACGACTTAGGGATATTCAAGAAACGAGCCTATTCCTTCCTTAAAGGCCGGCAACGCGCCTGCGATTCCTCTGGTTTTGCGGGTGTCCATGGGCGGCGGTGATTACTTTCCATCAAGTGACCCGCTTGCTGGTTTACCTCCTTATGCCTATAAGCTTTTAAATACTGGTCCACGGAGCTGGTTTTTGATTTGGTTTTTCATCCTGGCCCTGACATTGTAAATGTTCCTCAACTTGCACGATCGTTCTTAGAACTGACTTACCGCTGCGCCAACGAGTTCTTGAGCAACACCGAAAGACATCAACTAACGTTATTGACTCTAGTACCGATAATTTTTAAGTTCAAATTATAATTAGACACTTTTTTACAATGCAAAGTAAATAAATGTTTCGGGATCATTTACGTTAATAATGTAACAAAATTATAGTACCAGAACAAATTACGTAATTAAAACTTGAAATTCTTTTAAAGCATTGAATAATTTGTTAATGACTTCCCTCCAGGAACCCATTTATTGCCTTTATAAGGTTCAAAGGAAACAACCCTAATGATATCCTCTATTATGAGTTAGTACAAAGGCTCCAATTGGTAGAAAAGGTTTCGCTGATGTTGAGATTCTTGGCTCATTAGAGACAACTGTTAAAAATTATGAATTTTAATTTGAACTATAACTTAATCTTAAAAAATCCTTTCCTTTACTAAGGAAGCCTTTGAGCTGAAGTGAGACTTGTGAACGCCATAGGCTTTAATTTACTTAAGTAAAAAAATTAACACTGAAAAAAGACGACAACCTCGGGCGGGAATCGAACCACGCACCTTCCGCATTCCAACAAATTTCAACGGGTGAAAACCAGACCTCGGTAGCCAAATGGTTAAGGCAGCCGCCCGGAATGCGGAAGGTGCGTGGTTCAATTCCCGCCTGAGGTTGTCGTCTTTTTTCAGTGTTTAAAATTTTACTTAAGAATATTTAAGCGTTAACAAAACGCTAAAATATATAAATAACAATAATCTATAAACGCAGCTTCATCTTAACCAAATGTTTAAATATTTGTAAAAATATTTCTTTCGGATCTCAGAGGTGAAAACTTCTAAGATTTGATGAAGCAATGTTGATTAAAAACATAAGCATCAAGCACTGACAACTTTCGACGGTTGAAAGCCAGACCTTGGTAGCCAAGTGGTTGGCAGCCGCCCGGAATGCGGAAGGTGCGCGGTTCGATTCCCGCCTGAGGTTGTCGTCTTTTTTCGGTGTTTCAAATGATACTTAAGTATATTTAAGCGTTAATAAAACGCTAAAATACATAATTAGCATTAATTTAATTTACTTACTTGTAAAATATACTACTAACTGCCGACAATATTAACTATACAATATTGTAACATTTCGAAGAACTATTCTATAAAATATTCAAAGGGTTAGTCAGTGACTAGGCAATGACAAATGCGGTGCACTGACTAATAGCCCTCTTTTCACTAAATTGCATTATGTGCTCAGCGTAGGTGGTGAGCCCATCGCCGCTCTACATGCTGTTGGCTGTATGTTCAGCGTTTAGTCCGTTAGTCGCCTTTTACGACACACAAGGGGAAGAGTTGGAGTCGCCACCACACGGCTCCTGGCAGAATATTTCAACTAAACTTTGAATTTGCTATAAAGACACTCTTGTTCAACGAATATTGTGTGCCAATATCTGAATTGGCTTTCTACACGACAACATTAATTATAAATCCTACGTCAACGTGTTAAAAGCTCAATCTAAAGTGACACACACCCTATTAAAAAGGCAATGTTCACCCCTAAATTGTGTAGCTTCAGTTACATGTCGGTCAACTCAAGGAATTAACGGGTCAATATACGCTTGACTTTATATAATATAACATCAATATTTTGATTCAGGTACGTCTACCTTATAGAATTCACTTAAAATAAAAACTTTTAACATATTGAAACAATGGAAAAAATTACTAAGCACCTCAGGTGGGAATCAAACCCACGTCTTCTGCAATCCGGGCGGCTGCGTTGACCACTCCGCCACCGAGGCATTGCTTAGCCTGCGTCAAAATTTTCTACGCTTTTGACGTTATACTTTTATAATAACTATGTTATATTTCCAACGTTTCAATTTCATTAGAGTATATTTGAGAGATATGAACGCAAACCTTTTCTTAAAAGCACTAGATACTATTAAGTATTTTTCTCAAATGGGGTCTTCAAGATGTTTGGGTCACTATCAGAATATATACCCACGTTGTAAAATGACAATATCACCCAAACGTCTTGTTATTAAAACGCCATTGTTACTAAATAGACATGAACGCTAAACGCCTTGGTAGGAAAACGTCTGGATTTTAAAATGTCGTAATTCAAAATACTCTAGTGGCATAAGCCATTGTTAGCTAAAATTTCATGTAAAATCGTACCGCCTCGCCGCGCCGTTGCAGCGTTTTCTACCCTATGGTAAGATGATAGTCTCCAATAAAATGCATCGAATAATTCCTTACTGATTTGCGGGTTCACAACAGCGAATTACTAAAAAATCTTAATTAATGCGCATATTATTTTTAAAGCACTTTGTTTTTGGGTGATAAGATGATAAGAATTAAGTTAAGTTGCAGCTTTTACTACCCTATGGTAAGATGATAGTCAACTATCCCCAATAAAATGCATCGCATAATTCCTTACTCACAACGGCAATTGACTAAAAATCTTAAATAATAATAATTATAAATAAATAAATCTTTCCTACAATCACACCAATTATCTAGCCCAAGAGAAGCTTCGAAGAAACTCGTTAAATGGTTACTAGACAACGGATAAACATACTTAAAATACTTAAATACATACTTATTATACATAGAAAACACCCAGACCCGAGACAATTTAGAAAACAATATTTTCTAAATTGACCCGGCCGGGGATCGAACCCGGGACCTTAAAGATGGCGACACCATGGAAACCGGTGTACAAACCACTCGACCAAGGAGGTCGTCAAATAATGCGCATATTATTTTTGAAGCACAATGTTTTTGGGTGAAAAGAATTAAGTTAACCATATACATAGAAAGCCAGTAAGCTAAGACTACTCAGCTTAATAATGTACACAGTGTTTACCCGTCGTATTTCGGCTAATCTCAAGCGGAGCTGCGGGTGCAAATAAATCATTAGTATTATGAATTCCCCGCTCCAATCTAGACGCGATCGTAAATCACTCGGCGCAATATCGCCTTTCTGACGCTACGTTTATCGCGGAGGTGTGAGTTGAGCTTATAATATAACACGTCAAAGATACTATCGCGATTTATAGTCGGATATTTCCTTGTTACTGTCGTTTCTTGTAAAACCGAGATATATTGAATTGAACTAGCTGATTTAACGCTGTCCGAAAAGCAACCTCCATCAAGTTAGAGAATTTGTATGACCTCTTGGGTGCCGCAAGGATTTGTATTAGGCCCCTTGCTACTCATCCGATTAATTTTCGACATCGTCACCTACTCTAAGCTTTCAAATTAGCTTTCATGTACAGATGGCTTTTTAAATATATTTTTTTAGTTACCAACCCTCTAAAGGTCAGGTAGTCAATGTCATATACCTACACATTTTTTTTGATAAAATTTAACAAAATACTTGCACGCATTTAAGTTTGTACTAGTGCTTTCTCAAACAAATTTTCTGTTGTTTTTAACGAAAGTTTCACTTTAAACAGTGAAAAAGTGAGTCCAGCTATGCTCAGTTAACATTGTTGCGTTATTTCTTTTTACTTCACAGAATACTCTTTTAATATCGCTGTATCACCAAAAAGGTTACACAGCCGAGTTGCACGTTCATTTCCACAAAAATAAAGGTTGCATTAAACCGGGGACCACGTAGCGGACGATCGCCCTCTTCCATTTGTCGGGATATTGCGGGTTACGTGACCTACGACAAACAGAACACGAGATCTGTGTGGAGTGAGCTTTATTTGTGGAAAACACTGCGGTTAATAAAATAGTGTTGCACGCACGAGGGCATAATAACTGTCAGATGGAGCCCGTGTCAGTAGTAAAAAAGCTCGAGAGAATACTTTCTAAGGTTCTCGGGGTGTTTCGAATTGTATTTGTGAGGGTAACCTCCTTACGAGCACGGATATAATGTGAGGGTGTAGTTGAATAAATTCCGGATATTTTTAATATAAGATATTTTGAAAAAAAATCAAAAACTTGTTGCGAACAAATTGCAAATTGAAAAATGTAAAAAATAATTCCAAAAGCAGGATTTGAACCTGCGCCCTTCTAACAGTCCGGGTCAGGTGCCCTTCCAATTTAGCTGCCACAGATTTCCACGGTTCCACAACATTTTTCAAATTGTACCACACGAATTAATTTCATTTCGAGTGCTCAAAACGAACTTTCCTTGCTACCGGTACTTTACGCAAAAATAATGTACTATGAAGACCTGTGGCGAATTTACTTTCAATGTATGGAGTTACAAAAACGTGGCAAACTAACTTTGTGGATAATGTACAACAACCCCAAACTGTTACGGAGTAGCCGGCTAGTACAGCATGATATTTTTAGTATTTTGGTAAAACTCGTGTTTTCAATTTTCAATTTCCCTGAAAGTAAATTAACTTGGCCTATTTTTTATTCAGGCGTAAATAACTAGATCTCAAAACACCTCCTTTAATTACCTCTGTGGTCGAGTGGTTAGCACGCCGCGCCGGTGCCGGTTCTGGCATGGCGCTGGCGTCGCCATCTCTGAGGTCCCGAGTTCGATTTCCGATTGGGTCTATTAAGAAATTACTATTTTTCTAAATAGATTAAGGGTCTCGGTATTTCTGTGTACAATACATGTCTAACCAATTAAACAAGTTTCAAGAGAAGCTTATCTTGAGCTAGATATTTGTTGTGACAGCCGAAAAGTTAAAAGAAAAACATTGGAATTTAATGTATTTCGAAGTTACTTTAATGTCACAATTTTTACTTTTTATTATTTGTGACCCTTAATTCATTGCATTATTAGTTAGAAACATTAAAATAACCTTTAAATCTTTTATCTAATAAGTTATATTATATATATAATAAAAAGTTTCAGTTTTTAATTTATTAATGTTGTTCTGTTATTTTCTATGTTGTGTAAATAAATATTCACTAATTAAATATCGGTGTTTTTCAACAAAGTACCAATAATATTTCTGCATTTAAGTACTTTAGTCCTAGCCTTTATCTGAATTTCGAGATAAAGGTGTTTTTGTGAGCGGCGACGACATGCTATGGGTTATGTTATGATTTGAGCTTTTTTTTAGGGATATTAGATACTTGTAACCCTGTCGCGTAGCAGTGTAAGATTTTTTTTTTTATAGCAGAAGGAGGCAAACGAGCAAGCGGGTCACCTGATGGAAAGTAATCACCGCCGCCCATGGACACCCGCAAAACCAGAGGAATCGCAGGCGCGTTGCCGGCCTTTAAGGAAGGAATAGGCTCGTTTCTTGAAGATCCCTAAGTCATAACGGTCCGGAAATACCGCCGCTGAGAGCTGGTTCCACAACACTGTAGTTCGAGGCAAGAAATTTCTTGAAAAACGCACAGTAGTAGACCGCCATCCATCAAGGTGATGTGGATGGAATGACAGTCGATTGCGTGTAGTGCGGTGAAGTTAATCAGCGGCAGGGATCAAGCCGAACAATTCCTCAGAACACTCCCCATGATATATACGGTACAATATACAGAGAGACGCAACGTCTCTCCGAAGAGCCAGTGGATCGAGCCGTCCTGAAATAACCACGTCGTCGACAATTCGAGCAGCTCTGCGTTGAATGCGGTCAAATGGAAGGAGTTAATATTGGGGTGCTCCAGCCCAGAGATGGGAGCAGTATTCCATTTGCGGCCTGACCTGCGCTTTATACAATTGTAAACGGTGGGCCGGCGTGAAATACTGACCCGCTCTATTAAGCACACCCAGCTTTTTCGAAGCTTATTTAGCTTTACCTTCCAAATGACCACGAAACTCAACGTCACTCGAAATATCGACGCCAAGGATTCCAATAGTCGGATTGGTATCAAGGGGAGCTCCCTCAAAGTTCAGAGGTACGACGAAGGGATGTTTTTTCGCGGTAAATGCGCAAACTTGCGTTTTGGAGGGGTTAAAGCGGACTAGGTTATGTCGGCCCCAATCCGAGACATGACGTGACTTAACATGTTCTCGGTGTCAGTCACAAGTTTATTCCGGCTCTCGATGACGCTTTCCAGAGAAATATTAGCTCGCCCGGTTTAGAGCGTATCCCCAGTACTGTCGTCTGCATAGCAATGAATGCTGTTGTTATGCAGCATGTCATTGATATGCAGAAGAAATAGAGTAGGGGACAACACACACCCCTGCGGGACTCCAGGCTTCATGTCGGAGCACGAACCGTCGACTGCGACTCTGATGCTACGCCCAGTGAGAAAGCTGGCAATCCATGAACACAATTTCTCAGGAAGCCCGTATGATGGAAGTTTAGAGAGAAGAGCCCTGTGCCATACCTTGTCGAAGGCTTTTGCTACGTCCAAGCTAACTGCCAGTGCCTCTCCTTTACTCTCGACTGCCTCCGCCCATCGGTGAGTAAGATACACTAAAAGATCACCAGCCGAACGACCGCGACGAAAACCATACTGGCGATCACTTAGTCGCTGGTTCTCTTCTAGGTACCTTAAGAGCTGGCGGTTTGTAATGGACTCCATTACTTTGGAGAGTAAAGAGGTAACAGCTATTGGCCTGTAGTTGGACGGATCTGAGCGATCGCCTTTTTTTGGAATCGGGTGGACAAGGGCTGTCTTCCAAGAGCTCGGGACGACGCCAGTAGTGTAAGAGAGCCGGAAAGGCGCGTTAGAACTGGTGCCAATTCAGGAACACACGTCCGAAGCACAATGGGTGGAACTGCATCAGGCCCACTCGCCTTGTGGATATCAAAGGAAAAAAGAGCCTTACGAACTGGACTTTGCAGGAACTGAACGTTTGGCATTGTACAAGCGCAATGCGGTATGGTTGGTGGAGAGTTTTCCCCATCGTCCAAGGTCGAGTTTGAAGCGAAAAGAGAACCCAAGAGATCGGCTTTTTCCTTTGCAGTATAGGCCAGGCAGTCATCGGTCTTGTGCAATGGTGGTAGGGACGGCTGACAAAAATTCCCTTAGATAGCTTTGGCGAGAGACCAGAACGCACGCGTCCCCGAAGGAAGACGCACTAGCCTCTCGCCAATTCTACCTATGAATGATGACTTCGCCTTGGCAATGTCCTTCTTAAAGGATCTGGCGGCAAAGTTGTACTTCTTTCTGAGCGCACTGGTGTTTGGATCTTTTGATGACACCGCATTAGCCCAGGCTTGGTAATGTTGTCGCTTTTGGCGAGACGCCATTTTGCAGCAACGACCAAACCATGGTTGGGACTTGCCGCCAATGGGAACCACAGAGTTTGGAATACAAAGTTCCATTCCCTGCAGTATCACATCAACAACAGAGTCAGCGGCGACATCAGGATCATCCAGCGAGAAGCAAACTCGCCACCACGGGTAGGACGCAAAGAAACTTCGCATCCCATCCCAGTCCGCTGACCTATAATGCCAGACTCGACGGCTAGCCGCTGGTTGCGGTTTGAAGTTTCTGTGAGAGGCACAGTGCTGCGAATCAGACAGTGGTCTGATGAGCCTAGTGGTGCATCAACAGAAACTTGATAGCCGTCTGGGTGCGAGGTCAGCAGAAGGTCCAATAAAGAAGGTGCATGGCCCTCCACATCTGGAACCCGTGTTGGCTCTGTTACCAATGGGCGATTTTCTGACAGTCCAAATTAAAAAAAAAATTAGTTCAAAAATACTCGATAGATGTCGTTTGAAGAAAGCCGGCCACCAGCCGTACCTACCTAAGGGCTGTAATAAATTCTACACTAAAAAAAATAGTAAGTACTTACCTATTTATATTCAGGACATCCAGAACCTATTTCTATTTTGGAATAGAATAAATATTACGCAGCCTTACACGTGCTCTTCATGAACTCGCCTTTTACTGCGCGATATTAATCTATGCTAAGCGCCATCTCTGAAGTCATTTAAGAAGCAATCTCTTTTGTTTTGATCTCGGAAAATCGCCCATTGGGACAGACTGTAGGCTAAAGCGAAGTCATGCACGGCTCTACCCGCGTGGTCAGTTGTGCGTGAACCAAGCCATTCGACGTGGTGGGCATTGAAGTCTCCCAATACCACAATCTCGGCCGAGGGGATCCGTTGGAGAAGGGAGTCTGTCGCTGTTTGGACGGTCTCGATAAGTTGGTCAGTTCCGATATTACCGCTGTGGGACCTATACAGGCACGCGTAGAAGCGAGGATGACGTCCGCAGTCGACGTGTAGCCATAAGATGGAAAGGTCCCTATCTTCAAGATTGCCAAGGCGACGGACGTACATATCCTCCCTGACATAGGCACAAACACCGACTCGTGGCACAAATGCATGTTCCAGGTTGTATCCCGGGTAGCGCAAGTAGGAGATGTCAGGAGGATTGGTAGAGTACTGCTTTTGCTGTCCTTATTGCCTAGTCTCTGACTCATCCTTCGGGGATAATAGTCGTGATTATATGTATATTATGTACTTGTAGCACCAACCCGCATCAGGCCAGCGTGGCGGTTTATGGCCAAATATCTTCATGTGTGCAGCTTTCAATGTTGGAAAACCTGTGCCCACCACAGCAGTGGGTAGTTAATAATATACTCTATATTGCACATAAACACACATACAGAAAAAAAATACAAACAATAGTGTACAAAAGTCAAAGTCAAAGTCAAAATATATATTTATTCAATAAACTCAATTAATAAGTACTATGAATCATCCAAATCTTTTTAACCTACCACCCATTCAGGAATTTTTTAACTGTGGCAAAGAACGGGCGCAAAAATCACAGCGCACAGAAGCAACGACATTTACAAAAAAAAAGGTGGACTTATCTCTTACAGAGATCACTTCTAGCCCACCTAAGATGGAATGGGAGCGTGATGTATTAGTAGGAACAACAAAAGTGTTAACTAATTAACTACAATACAAGCAAAATATTTGCAATCAAAATAATATTACGTACTACTACATAGTACAATAGGCTGACTCTGATGGTGATGAATGACGATGACTCGTAAGAAGTTGGTTTGTTTTACTGTTACATTGTTTTTCATATTTAACTAATCATACTGCCAAATTCGATGAATTCCTGTGAACAAATTACTGACATTTCTTTGTGTAAATATCTAGTTTCAATTGGAGTTTTATTGAAAGCAAGACACCATTGTTAGCTGTTTTAAGTGAACCTCTTTCAAATCTACTTTATTGAAATAAAAGTTTTTCATCACCTACCTGGTCACCTCAAAGAATAAAAGAAATTTCCTTTAAAAAGGAACAGCTATTAGGTCATTGGCTATTAGAGTCTAAGTGAATTTTATACAGATAAAACATACGGTTGTTTTTTTGTATTGTATAGTTTAGTTTACATTGTTATTTATTCTTGTATATCCGAAACGGATAAAACGATTTGTTAGCCGTAGGTCTAATACGCAATTCGTCCATTTTGCATTTTGCGGTTCGCCTACTACATGTTACATTGATGTTACTTACTTACTTACTCCTGTGGCACAACAAGTGAGTTTTGATAAAAAAAATATAAAAAACTATTTCTGCTATTTTATTTTGTAAGACCTAAATGTACACAGTTTAAAAACAATAAATATTTTTTATTATATTCTAAAAAAAAGAAAAAGTTTAAAATTCGAGTGACACTAGATGTTTGCCTTCAGAAATGTCAATAATTTATTTCCAAACATTCTTCATCAAATTTGGCCATAGTTTATGACAATCTTTTTATAATTTAAAAAGTTCCTTTTTTCGGCATGGTAACATTAAAATATATTAGCAATATTTGAACACACTATCTGGGCGAATAGCGATCTTGTCCACACGCGATCTAGTCCAAACGCGGAGTAGTCTTATCGAGATTTAGTCATAAAGCGATCTAGTCATACTGCGTACCTAGTCTTATCGAGAGCTACTAATATTATAAACGCGAAAATTTGTAAGTATGGATGGATGTTTGTTACTCTCACACGTAAAAACTACTCAATGGATTTGGATGAAATTTGGCAAACAGATAGTTTATAACCTGGATTAACACATGGAATACTCTTTATCCCGATATTCCCACGGGAACGGGATCCACGCGGGTGCAACCGCGAGCGGCCGCTAGTGTAGGCATAAAGCTTCTAACCCAAACGATTAAACACATATTGTCTTACCTTTTAAATTATCAACTTTTTCCGATTTAACTTTAGGTCTGTTGATTCCTAACGAACGCCGTAACAAAGCTAGAGCCAACAGGTGTGCAGGCACTGATAATATATTAACGGAGCCTGGGCGCCGTCGCACTCTAAACTGTGTCAATGACGAACCGTTTTTTTTGTATGTATGGGATAATGTATGACTGTAAAGTTGTAGTATCTTGATAGATTTGTGAGAAGTCCCATACATTTGTTTTTGCTTATATTTATATTAATTATATTAAAAATTTCAACTTGGAAGTTTTTATGGGAAACTGAAATCTTGCTTGATCACAAGTAGTAGGTAAGTGTTGCAAGTTTTTAAAACAATGTTTGGTATTTTATGGTGGGTAGATTAAAAATAATTTATATTGACTTTTAAAATACGTAAACTTTTTTTTCTAATAAAATATGCATAGCATTAAAATAAAACTATTAAGAATTTGAATCAGTACAGCGTTTTATAAGAAACGACATTTAAAAAATGTAAAATTAATCAAAAATGAGCCAACCATTCTGGGCTGTTTTTGTGATTTAGTTTGTGAACTCTTTTCAAGCAATTATAATTTTTCAAATGCAATTCAAGCGTTCTGAGTCGTTTTTATGATATAATATTGTAAACAATTTTCAACTAAATAGCATTTATCAAAGATAATTAAAACTTTCTGGATTGTTTTTGTGATTTATTTTGTGAGCTCTTTTCTATTAAATGACATTTATCAAAAACAATTCAAGCATCCTGGATCGTTTTTGTGATTAGTATTGTGAATTATTTTCTAGTAAATTGCATTTATCAAAAAGGACTCATGCGTTCTGGATCGTTTTTGTCATTTATATTGTTAACTAGTCTTAAGTAAATAGCATTTATTAAAAAGGATCCATGTGTTTTGGATTCTTTTTGATGTATTTAATTGAGATCAGTGTTATAATTGGCTAATTTTACTATATAGATCCAAGGATATATAAAATGAACCTTCCATACATGTGGGACGGTAACCTGCATCAAAAATAAGGTCAAACAATTTAATTTTGCTTATAGTTATAATGCTAAGAGAAAATATCGACCCTGATGGCCATTTTGGCATATATAACTCATTTTCGACTAACTTGTGGGTTGGATCCTTTTTGCTAAACTACGTCCTGTGTACTGTTACACAGATATATGGTATATAAAGGAGTACATTTCGTGTGTCTGCTATTATTTACGACTGAATAGTGGCTGTTTACAAGTTCATCTGAACGTTATTATTACTCTTGAAGAGCACTTCGAGTATTTTATAACGTATATTGCTTAATAGAGGTTTACATCAGTTGATAAAATCTGGTGATGACTGAATAAGTATATCCCCGTGAATCTTGTCACGGGTCAATTCATTTACGTAACAAGTCCCTAAAATGGATCAGTCTATATTATGCGGATCCTTAAAAGTGTATTTTATCACACATTTTATCGTTGCTAGTTCAAACGAATATTCAGCCAGTAATCAGTGTATTGCCGTATACGGATTCACATGTAAGACTTTATTACGGCTAAGTTTGAATAGGCAGACATATCGATGGGGGAAAACGTATTTGCTGTAAGTAGCAAAAACACAACTTTACACCAGAGTCAAAAAACTGTTAAAAAATTTAAAATATAATAATAATAATAATAATAATAATAGTTTATTTTCTCTCCACAAACAATTACAGTGTACAATAAGTTGTTTTTAATGCTTAGTTAGCTTATTGTCTGCGGGAGACTGGAGTCTAAGATGGGCAGTAATCTGCTTGTATTTTAGAACACCAGGCCCCCAACCCTCAAAAGACATCATAAAAACATACATAATTTTATCATTTATATAAGAGAACGGAATACAAAAATATTACAAAATAACCAGGTGCATGTGTGCGTGCGTTTGTGCGTGTGGGTGTGTATGTGTAGGTGTGTGTATATGCGTGATTTTGTGGGTGTGTGTGTGTGTATGTGTGGGGGTGTGTGTGTGTGTGGGGGGGTGTGTGTTAGTGTGTGTGTGTGTGGGTGTGTGTATGAGTTGATCGTTTATTTTATGTTTATTATATACCTATTTAATTAGCAATAAATAAGTTCTTCAGTGTCATTATAAGTTTTACTTAAGAGCCATTGCGTTACTAGTTTTTTACATTCTAATTTAGATTTAGAATAAATGTTTATATTTTTATTTGCGTGATTATATAATTTTTTACCCAATATGAAGAAAAACCTTTTAGCAAAAAAAGTGCGAGATCGTTCGACTGTACAAACCATATAATGTCTTCTGGACATTGTGATATTTGGTGTATACTCGATGAGAGAGTGCTGTTTAAGTATACTTAGGAATATAAATAGCTGTCTAACCGTAAGGACTTCAGCGTCGTGATAAAGAGCTGTAGTTGAGTAAAGCCTTGGTTTAAAAAGACATACCTTCAAGAGTAGTCGTTGCGCTCTTTCCAGTTCTATTAGTTTGGTCTTTGCTGCACCACCCCATGATGTTAAGCAATACGAAATAACCGATTGAGCTAAGGCTATGTAGACAGATTTCATGATCTTTCCATCCGCCACATGTCGTAATTGTTTGAATACAAATACAAGTTTTCTGATTCTTTGCGAGATGCTATGAATGTGTTGAGCAAAATTGAGATTTTGATCTATGGTAACCCCAAGGTACTTAATGTGTGTTGTTTTACCAATAGTTGGACATTGGCATGTTTCTGACGGTGGAAACGAACATTTATGAGAGTATATATTTAGATTTCTAGGCGTATCAATATTACGAATGGAGAAAGAAATATATTTAGTATTGTTTTCTGAGGTTTAAGCGAGCACTACACATTGAAATGAAACACTTTTTACGGATTAACTCGCGTTTAATTTACTATTTACATAGTTTTTATATTATCCTGACGTTTCGAACCCTTTACAGGGTCCGTGGTCACAGGACTGTGACGAGTTAATCCGCAAAAAGTGTTTCATTTCAAATATATTTAGTCTTTTCTGAATTTAGCGTTAAACTATTGGTAGAAAGCCACTGGGACACAATATCAAATCCATTCTGTGCAAGTTTGAAAACTTCCTCCCAGGTATCTGCAGAAAACGTTAATGCGGTGTCATCCGCGTATGATGTTATTTCACAGTTTTTCAACCTTAATTGACACAGGTCATTAATGTGACATAAAAACAGAGTCGGACCAGTTATACTCCCTTGCGGAATTCCATAGCAAAGTGATTGTTCACAACTCGTGTATTTACCGATCTTCACAATCTGCGAGCGGTTAGATAGGTAATCTTCAAAAAGATCCAGCTGAGTTCCGCGTATTCCCAGTCTTTCGAGTTTGTCTAACAGAGTAGGTACAGCTACAGTGTCAAACGCCTTTTTAATGTCAAGGAATATAGTCAGGACCCTTTTGTTACCATCTAATTTTATTGCCAAATTCTGCACGAACTTGTGAACAGCGTCATCAGTAGACCTGCCCGCTCGAAAACCAAATTGAGTATCAGCTAAAAGGTTCTTAGACTCTAGGTAATTTTTAAGTCTCTTATTTAGAACACGTTCAAAGACTTTTGAGAAGGATGTTTGTATTGCGATTGGTCGATAATTATTCACAGAATCCTTTCTTCCCGTTTTATGAATTGGTAGCACTATTGACTTTTTGAAAGCACGTGGAAAGATGCCGGATTTTAAACAACGATTCAACAAATCAGTTAGAGGAGGTGCTATTATTTCTATATTATCTGTGAGAACTTTTGCTGGAATACCGTCACAACCAGGCGCACAGTCAGTTTTTAGGTTCCTGACAATGGTTGATATCTCTTCAACTGTCGTATCGGACAATACAAATGAGTTTAATGTTGAGATATTGAGTTGTTGGCTATTTTGCTTTGTTATTGCTAGGTTTGATGGAATAGCCTCTGCCAGATTTTTATCTACACTTACGAAAAATTGGTTTATGGAATTTACTGATTCCTGCGCGGTATCATTAATGCCCAGTAATTCATTACAGTCTAATTTTTGGTGATCTAAGTTTGTGATATTTTTTATTGTTTTCCATAACTTTTGGTTATTACTTTTAGCTTTTTGTAATTCATCTTTCTCATATTGTTTTTTAATTTTTCTTAATAAAGAACTGCAATAATTTCTATACCTTTTGTATGTTATTCTTAAAGTGTCGTTATCAGGTTCTTTTTTTAATTTTTTACTCATTTTATCTCTTGTTTTTATACATCTGAGCAAGCCAGTTGTCATCCACGGTTTAATTTTGAATTTACTTCTAGAGGTTTTAATACAGATTGTGTTTTTAATTACTACCGTAGATAACAAGTCAATTATTTGATTTGCAGCCTTATTTAAATCATTTTCGGCGTAAACTATATTTAAATTGATTTTAGAGCAGTCATTTTTAATATTATCAAAATTATATCTGTGCGTAAGAAACTGAGTGCGATTAGTTTTAGAACAGTACATTTCAAGACTAAACAGTATTGATTCATGATCTGTCAAAGTAGTTCCTAAATGGAACGTGTAACCAGGAAGTTTAGTTTTAATAATAACATGATCCAGGCAACTGTTGCCCCTTGTAGGACTATTTATTGCAGGTAATAAACCATGGAATGATGTGATATCCAGATAAGCTGAACTATTATATTTTTGTAACTCACTAAGCTGTCTAAGACATTTTGCAAGGAACCTAAAAACTGTTCAGTATTTTTAAAACAGGGAGGTCTATACATAGCTATTATTACTGTATCATTGCCAATTTTAGTCACTAAGCAGTTAGCTTCTGAAAAAACTGGTTCTTCAATTACAACATTCATTTGTCTCTTTACGTAAATAACTACACCATCATTTTGGTTGTAGTTATGATTCGTTTTGACATAGTTATAGCCTTTTAATTTTGGTATAAGAGAATCATCAGAAAGCCAGCATTCCGACAACACTATGATATTACAGTCAATTTTAATTCAGGCAAGTAATAATTGGAGGTCGCTAAAGTTTTTGTTAATGCTTCTAATATTTTGCTGTAGTATTTTTAAATGTAGTTCTGGTTTTGAAAGGTATCCACTAATTTCCTCGGGATTACAGTGTACTGGAGTAGATATGCTAAAGTTATCCAAATTATTTACAAAATGATTTAAATTTGCCATTCTCGAAATATTATAAGGAAGGCACTGGAAGTAAATGACACTGAGAATATGAATTTTAAAACTTTTTTTAAAGTATGAAGATACAGCGACCATATTTTTATTATAATTTGTTTATTGCTTGTGAAATGTGTAATCGTGTGTTTGTATGAGTATGAGGAATTATTAATTTGGTTAATGCGTGTAAAATTTGTAAATTGTTTTTTAAAGTTTGTGTGTATTTTAGATATTTTATAAGGATACAAATTTGTTTTAAGGAATATATGCAATATTACACCATGTATTATAAAAATTACGTTTTTGTCTATAATAAAGAAAGTTAGCAAATAACACAAAAGAAAAGACATTTCACAAAACAGTCATATGGACTTTAGTTTACCAATATCTTCTCCTGACCGTACTTGAATAGGAAGGGCACCTTCTGTCTTGCGGAGATAAACCTTGCCATGTGAGGTCCAGCAGAAACGGTAGTCATTAGCACTTGCAAACTTCCTAGCTTCCGAGTAGATTCTTCTGGCTTGATACGTTAATTTTTCAGAGACATACACAGGGACGGTAGCGCCATCTATCTGTAAGTGACTACTGTTCAACTTATTTTTATTTCCTCTGTTAAATGATTTTGTGGCACTCAGTAAATCTTCTTTCTTTAGGACGCTATTAAAATCAATTGTAATGTAATCACTCGTTTTTGATCTAAATCTATAAATATCATGTATGTCTAAAGGCTCTAGATTAATTTTTACCGTTTTAGCTAGATTGTAAACAAGGGACACTAGGTCTTTCTTTGTCTCAGGATTTTTACACGGCACATTCCGGAGTTCAATCGATCTAGAAAAGCTATTTCTTTCCATTATTTCAATTTTTGTTTCAAGCGTTTTTATGTATTTTTGATTATCTAAACGATCGGTTTCTAGTGTCTCAACTCTCTTTAACATTTCGTCATATTTGTTAGACATAAATTCAATGGACTGGATAATGTCTTTATTTTGATCTTTAATATCATTTATAGTACCAAGTATTGTTGCGAAATTTTTATCCTGTTCGGTCTTCCAATTTGTAAACATAGCCATAACTTCCCTTTTAAATTCCCTGATATCTTCGTCTGTTCGCTTGCGTTTACGAACGGTGACGGACTCTGCTGTAGATGAGTCATATTCGCTTGTGTTTGCTTCGGTCGCTTCAGTATCAGATACCCCCACCGCCGCAGTCAGCGCAGCTGTAGCCGGCGATACTGTCGCGCGAGGTGGAGAGCGTCGCACCGACATAGTAGGTAGTTCGCTGCGTGAGAATAGCACTGGAAGATGCGTAGTACTATCGCCTATTTTGTCGCGTTGGGTTATTGCTTCGATAGCCGCGCGCGCAAACACCTCGGTCACAACTCACAAACCAGGCGGCACAGATTCAAACCCACAACAAAACAAAAAACTTGTTCAAAGTTATATTTTAAATTTATGATTTATTTCGTGGAACGCCGCGCACACGTCCATTCATAACTACAACCGAGGGGGAAAATCATAACTTTTAAATTATCCGTAATAAAAAGATAATTTTTTGTGCACTGATTATTTGAATGATTATTTTAGTCCTAAAGTTATGAGAAACCGGTTTTTGTTCTACTTACAGCAATTGACTTTTTATTTACTGACCTCAAGAATGCTGTACGTAGTATAAGGTTTTTATGGAGTAGTTCAGGTCTATACATTTCCAGAAGTATAAAATGATGTATTTAAATTATTTTATTAAATAGGTAACACAAAAGAGACGTATGGTATTACTAACTTAGGAATAATATTGAAATCAAAGTAATACTTTAAGCTAATAAAATTCTGAATGGTGATGAAATTAAAATGCTGATAAATAATCATTTTTCTTTATTTTTATACATTAACATTAATGTGTGTACCAAAGAATAGGAGATCAGGTTTTATTATCATTTATCACATTAAACTTAATTAACTAAGTAAAGCTAAAGTAAAAATTTGCCGCTAGGATAAGGAGGACCATAAAAAATAATCGAATTCGTAGCATAAAGTACTTCAATTCTTATGAAGTTAATTTAAGAGCAAACACTGAACAGGACCTCGTTAATTAAAGTTACATAAAAAGTTATCAACAATAAAAAAATAATTAATAAGGCCAAATATATAAATACTGCAAATATCTATTTAGTCCTCGTCGTCTGTGTCTGAAAGGCAATCAACAGTCTTTTTGTTTTATGCCATGGTCAAATATTCTTCCACACAACTACTGACTGACCTGACTCTCGATCGTGTCTCCAAGTGGGGAACTGAAAACCTGGTCTAGTTTAATGCCAGAAAAACCCAGGTTTGTGCATTCTCGTCCAAGATAACTCCCTTCCTTACTCCGCTCTCTTCAGAGCTCTCCTTTACCCATTTCAGTGGACCTCAGCATTCTTGGCATGGACATCGGCCAGGAACTGAATCCAAAATGCTACATCGAGAGTGTTATATTAACTGCCTCCCGTAAGTTGGGTATTCTCAATAAGGTGAGGCGGTTTTTCACTCGCGAGCAGCGCTGTTTGCTATACAAGCCTCAGGTGAGATCGAGTATGGAGTATTGTTCCCATCTATGGGACGGCTCCGCTAAATACCTCCTCGATGCACTTGATAGACTGCAAAGGCGAGCGGTACGCATTATTGGAGATGCTGAGGTTACAGCCACTCTTGAGGACCTCCATCTGCGTAGAGACATTGCTTCTCTCAGTGTCTTCTACCGAAATTACTACGGAGAGTGTTCTGAAGAACTCTTTGATCTAATCCCGCCCTCTCATTTCCTGTCCCGGACTACACGTGCTGGTCTTAGGAACCACCATCATACTGTGCAGAATATCAGCACTCGTACCAAAAAATTTGGCAAGTCGTTCCTCTGTAAGACCATTCGGCTTTAGAATTCTCTGCCGGCGCATGTGTTTCCCAGCTCCTACAGTCCCGGGTCTTTTAAGCGGGGCGTGAAACGGCAATTATGCGCAGGCCGTCATGAATGGGTGCGCTTGTTACCGTGCTTGTTCCACGGTGAGGAGCGCTCTCATTATTTTGGACTACATCGGCTGCTTACCACCAGGCAGGATGTAGTCATTATGACGTGTCACATTTAAAAAAAAAATACTGGGTATCACTTTTTTTTCTACCAACTTTTTTAAATCGTTGTATTTTTGGGCAGAAATCGGTAATTTTGTACGATATAAGTTAAGTGTTGGTACTGTATTGCCAAATTGTCCAAGTTTAACCTCTATGTATTGTGCATCTGATGCCATGGAGTATTCGATCAGCATTATATCCGGATTACACTTTTTAAATGTTACAATACGTATTTTAGTAATCATTAATTTTGTGTTCTTTTTAAATGTTTTATTACAAATATCATCAAAGCCTTTAAAGTCGTTCCCTCCAAGCTCGTTTATGTCATAGGGAAATGGATTTCTTCTCGCCATTTTGATTAGATACTGTCGGCCAGTGTGAAGGAGCCCAAACTGAGGTTTTTCTGATTGCACGCTCTATAGTTGCGTGCATACTATCCACTGGCATATGTGTATGGCCAGGGAGAAGATAATTTATCTGTGTTGTTTCTAGGCAGGCAGCCAAAAACAAGTATTGACAGATAAACATACCTTGAACAAGTATTTTTCAAATACACTTCACTGTTTTGCAATACGTTGTTAAAGTAATATTCCACAGAGCGTAGATACATATAATGACTCCTCTTCACACTCGCCGAACTCAGACGAATGCCCGTAATCGTCTGTGATCGCCGATTGTGTGGAGGGCATGCTCGCCGCATTCACCTGCGACCCGTGAATTGTTGGTTTTTCGGGCACGCATCAAAGGGATTCGCGCCGGGTGTTTGCGGAGGTGCCCACACAATCGCCGAACATTCATTTGCCTTTAGGCAGTGAAGCGTTGCACGCGTGCGTCCATAATTTACCCACTTAAAATACACACTAAAATGGCTAGTGGATGGTCTAATAAAGAGACTTTCAAGTTCATAAAACAGGTGTAGTTCAAAAGAGAAACCTTTCATTCAGAAAATAGGTATAATAAGATTTTTATACCCAGGAACTTCCCAATTCACCTTTTATTTAGTAGGAACAATATGTTTAAAGCAAACTGAACTGCAGGTTCAGTACATAATGCTTAATACATATATACATATAATTACGACTATTAGAACGTGCCGCGTAGCGATGCAAGAATACTACCACCCCCTCTCTTCCCTTGGGAGTCGTAAAAGGCGACTAACGGATTAAAGACTGCATATACATTAGACAGCATAGATCGGCGATGGGCTCACCACCTGTCACGCTGAATATATGTGCAGTCGCTATTTGGTGAAAAGTGGACTATAGCAGAGGGCTGCTTTTGCAGTCCTCATTTCCTAGTCTCTGATTAACCCTTCGGGAATAATAGTCATTTTACGTATGTATGAGACAGGCAATGAGGACCGCAAAAGCCTTTTTTTTCCACAAATTTTCGTTGAACCACATTGACATGATGGTTCTATGTCGCTATTAAATAAATGGTAGCAGCAGCAACACACTCCACGTCCATCTTGTACGCTTGCTGTTCTACGACTACTACAGACAAATGTGTGGACGCTTGCACGATGATCGTGCTGGTGATCGAGGCGAATATAGACGATCACACGATCGGCGAACTTCGCCGACTGTGTAGTGGCGGCATAACACTTCACCACGGCGCTCGCGCGCTGACTGGCACAGAACAAACAGATCGTTCGCTCGGGAATTCGGGATTGCCGCGCGAACGTAACCGTTTTCCGTCGCAACATTGAATTATACTTAATTCAATGTTGCTCCCTACTGGGAGCGACGATAATTACGAACTAAAAATTTACAGCGTAAGACTTTCACTATTATTAAATATCACAAAAAAAGTGATTTATATGTTTAATAAATATAACTCCTATCTTTAAATAAAGGCGTATTACCTTATTTTTTGTTTGAAATTGTTGCTAAAATGTAGTAATTAAAATAATATTTTTAATGGGACAAGAATAAGAATGCTTTACTTTACGGGCCTGTAAATTTACAAACCTAAAGAATATCGTAAGTAGACAGGCGTTCAATATCCGTCCCAAAAGAATGTCGTAAGTAGTCTAAGTTTAATTTTAGCTCCCATAAGACAGCTGTAAGTAAGTTAAGGTGCTTATATATGAACCGCGTAAGTAATGATGAATTGCAATCACCCGTTTGAATTTTGCTGTAAGTAAATTAGTATTAAAAACATTATATTAACGACAAATTTTGCATCAAAATTTTTCAAAAATAATCCCTTGAAATGAAATTTTTGTTATCGTAGAGACACGAAACCTGGACCATTCGACGCAGTATTTTTTTCTGATTCTAACTGTGTGCTTAGTCTACTTACGCCATTTTTGCTACTTACAGCAAATACGTTTTCCCCCATCGATATGTGCCCCATTACGCGGGCTACGACAGTAATGTTGAAGTATACCGGTTCACATCGCTCTTTAATTTCACCACCATTTTTTATTCTGTATAACCTTTAATATCTACACTGGTATACATAATTTTATTTATTTAACACGAACTTAGTAAAGTAAGGAATTACAAATAAATATTTTAAATGTGATTATTGGTGACAGACTAGAATAATGACACAATCAATCAATTTTTACCCGAAATGTTTTCGATTAAATGTTTATTTTAGTATAATTTGTAGTTAATACTTATTTATGCACTGGCGCTTGAAAATTTTCTTAGAAATATATGTATACTCTAACAGTAATTTTGAATAAATAATGAAGTTATTAACAAAAGGTACATATACCGATATCAAACAATCATTTTAAAAACTTATCTTCTCTCACTGTCATAAATATGAATCATCTGTCACCAAAAGTATTAATAGAAGTTCTTACGGAAGAAATCGTGAACCTTTAACTTAATCACTATAAATATAAAAGCGTACATAGACGACAATTGTCTAAATACCGTCCGTTCCTTTATGAAGGACGCCTCTCAGGCGTACTTCGACAAAGCGCTTTCCCACCCGAATCCTCTGGTGGCGGGAGCTGCCAACTACGATGTTGGCAGCTTTCGCCCCCAGAGAGGACCGCGCCGCCGGTTTCCGCGACACGTCTTAGACGATCCCGATGATGCAATAACGATCGCAAACGCGCCAAAGCCCGACACTACACACCCAGCCACACTAAGCTTGCACACTAGTTTAGGACCAAGACACCGAATAAGTGTGCGTATACCCGGTTCACACCCGCCCGGTGGCAGGTACATTCGTAATAATGTACCTGTTACTCGCGTACCCCCACGACACGGTAAACCCGAGCCGAGGTACCGTGCCTCCTAGAGGCGCCCTCGGGTTAAGCCGCTCCCTACCGGTTCGAACCCCCAGAGGCTCTGGGGGGGGATCGGAGACTCGCTTGCGAGATGCCACCCCCCACCGGAATCCCTCTGGGGAATTTCGACCACTCACGGCTTGAGGAACGCTTCAAGTTTCTCGCCGCCCCCAAACAAGCCCGGTAACGCTGTAAAGGTCATCCTGCGACCGACAGCACTCACACTAAAAAAAAAATAATGTCTAAATAAAGTGTAACTAGTGTTTCCTTAATTTTCTAATATTTTGCCTTGGTACCACCTGTTACACCTTATAATGCGATTATAACGTTACTCTATTGATATTACTCAGCAATTGCGAACTAAAGCTGAATAATTTGTGCCCATTTAAGCAGTGTAGTGGCTGAATAGCATGCTACTCTGCTTTTATTTAGTAATTTTAATTAGCGCTAAGTACACAATAATCCATTATTCATCTAGTACTCAGCCTATGTGTGTTACTTGGGAAACCACTCGACCAAGGAGGTCATAATTTATTTATTATATCAGCTATCGCATAAGTTTTTGTATAAATTTTATGCAAAACATTTTAAAGACCAAGTACAGGACAGTACATACATGAAATAAAAAAATTTAAAAAAAAACACAAAAATTCAAATATTTCATAAATTAAATCGATTAGAATAGCTAAAATGTTTTTAACATTTTGAGGATCAATGAACTAATAATTAAGTTCTGTTCTGTTTTGTGCTGATCGCACCTAGGTATTTCCGTCTGACTGATGGTCTGCCAGCGCTACGACCCGTTTCGTCGCATTTCGTCCACATCCGCATTTGGTCTACTCGCCAAAAACACATCCACATCGCATTTGGTCCACTTCGCATTTGGTCCATTTCACATTTGGTCCACTTCGGTCCACTTTGCACTAAATCGTTTTCGCATTTAGTCCACTACGCAATTGGCTATTTGACAATTGTAACAATAAAATATGAAATATGTAGGAAATGGTAGTTCATCATTTAACAATAATTATCAAATAAGTTTTTTTACCAACATATTTAGTATTTTTTTTATTTTTACAATATAAATTTGCGATTTTTTTATCTTTTGAGTACAAGACCCGAAACACGGGCGGCCATGATTGAATTTCGTGCGACGTCACATTAAAAAAATAAACAAAAACAATCTGTCAGGTTTCAAAATAAAATTTCTTTGTTTAGTGAAATGTGACGTCACAGGGCAAAATGTGACGTGACCAACTGTTTTCGCGCGAAATATGAAATTTAATTTTCATAATACTTTTCAGAGAACTGTCAAGTAGCCAATTGGTAAACTTATAAAATATTAAACTCTTCGTTTTCTGCTTTTATGTGTTAAAATAAAAGGTTTTTTTTTTTTTTTTTTTAGTAGCTGAAGGAGGCAAACGAGCAAGCGGGTCACCTGATGGAAAGTAATCACCGCCGCCCATGGACACCCGCAAAACCAGAGGAATCGCAGGCGCGTTGCCGGCCTTAAGGAAGGAATAGGCTCGTTTCTTGAAGATCCCTAAGTCGTAACGGTCTGGAAATACCGCCGCCGAGAGCTGGTTCCACAACACTGTAGTTCGAGGCAAGAAATTTCTTGAAAATCGCACAGTAGTAGACCGCCATCCATCAAGGTGATGTGGATGGAATGACAGTCGGTTGCGTGTAGTGCGGTGAAGGAAATTAGCGGCAGGGATCAAGCTGAACAATTCCTCAGAACACTCCCCATGATATATACGGTACAATATACAGAGAGACGCAACGTCTCTCCGAAGAGCCAGTGGATCGAGCCGACCTGAAATAACCACGTCGCCGACAATTCGGGCAGCCCTGCGTTGAATGCGATCAAATGGAAGGAGTTGGTATTGGGGTGCTCCAGCCCAGAGATGGGAGCAGTATTCCATATGCGGCCTGACCTGTGCTTTATACTGTTGTAAACGGTAGGCCAGCGTGAAATACTGACCCGCTCTATTAAGCACACCCAGCTTTTTCAAAGCTAATTTAGCTTTACCTTCCAAATGACCACGAAACTGAACGTCACTCGAAATATCGACGCCAAGGATTCCAATAATCGGATTGGTATCAAGGGGAGCTCCCTCAAAGTTCAGAGGTACGACGAAGGGATGTTTTTTCGCGGTAAATGCGCAAACTTGTGTTTTGGAGGGGTTAAAGCGGACTAGGTTATGTCGGCCCTAATCCGAGACATGACTTAACATGTTCTCGGTGTCAGACACAAGTTTATTCCGGCTCTCGATGACGCTTTCTAGAGAAATGTTAGCTCGCCCGGTGTAGAGCGTATCCCCAGTACTGTCGTCTGCATAGCAATGAATGCTGTTGTTATGCAGCATGTCATTGATATGCAGAAGAAACAGAGTAGGGGACAACACACACCCCTGCGGGACTCCAGCATTCACGGGCTTCATGTCGGAGCACGAACCGTCGACTGCGACTCTGATGCTACGCCCAGTAAGAAAGCTGGCAACCCATGAACACAATTTCTCAGGAAGCCCGTATGATGGAAGTTTAGAGAGAAGAGCCCTGTGCCATACCCTGTCAAAAGCTTTCGCTACGTCCAAGCTAACTGCCAGTGCCTCCCCTTTACTCTCGGCTGCCTCCGCCCATCGGTGAGTAAGGTACACTAAAAGATCACCAGCCGAACGACCGCGACGAAAACCATACTGGCGATCACTAAGTAGCTGGTTCTCTTCTAGTTACCTTAAGAGCTGGCGGTTTATAATGGACTCCATTAATTTGGAGAGTAAAGAGGTAATAGCTATTGGCCTGTAGTTGGACGGATCTGAGCGATCGCCTTTTTTTGGAATCCGGTGGACAAGGGCCGTCTTCCAAGAGCTCGGGATGACGCCAGTGGTGTAAGAGAGCCGGAAAAGGCGCGTTAGAACTGGTGTCAATTCAGGCAAAAATGACATTTTCACTGGATGGGTGACCAAATAAAAAAAAACATCTTGAGCTTCTCAAGCATGTAAAGTCGTGAACGTAATAGTCTAAGATCCGAGTATAGAACGACCTTCACCGAGAAGGTTATTGGATGAAAAGTATTTTATATCAAATTTAACATGTTAAATATTATATCGCGAGTGGGTTGGCTGAAAAATTTCAGTCCAGTACCATTAATGATTAATTTAATATTAAAAAAAATATTTTTTTTTACATTGCACTAGTTTGGTGTGTGTGTGTTTGTAATGAGCTTATCTTTATATAAACATAATTTTTATTTATTTAACCAGACGGTTGCAAATTACTAATATTGACTTGCCTGTTTACACCTGCCTACCCAATGTTATGACAGGAAAAAAATAGTCAACCTAATAACGTTTGCATATTAAAGAGGCTTCATACTTTCGATTGGTACCTATGTAATTTATCTATTATCAAAACAAGTGCAATATTTAAAAAAAAATATTTTTAAATATTTCATTAATCATATACTGGACTGAAATTTTTCAGCTAACCCACTTGCAATATATTTTTTAACACATTAAATTTGATAAAAAATACTTTTCATCCAATAACCGCTCGGCGAAGGTCGTTGTATACTGGGATCCTCTACTATAAAACAACCGAGACCAACACGGGTCTCAGTTGTTTTACCTGTATAAATAAAAGTAATAAAAGAAACAACATCAGTGTTCCACATACCTCGGTAGACGAGTGGCTAAGCGCTCGAACCGGTAACTGGACGTCCAGGGTTCAATTACCAGGTCGGGCAAAGTGATTTCGGATATTTCGATGAATGTCTAACCGTGTGGCATAGCGGTGAAAAAATACTACCAACCCCTCTCTTCCTTTGGGTGTCGTAAAAGGCGACTAACCGACTTACACCTGTCACGCTGAGCACATGTGCAGTCGCTATTTGGTGAAAATTGGACTACGGCGGAGGACTACCTTTGCGGTCCTCATTGCCTAGTCTCTAACTAACCCTTCGGGGATAATAGTCATGATTATAAATGTATGTATGTAAGTATAAAAGAAACAACATCACTGTTCCACACACCTTGGTAGCCGAGTGGCTAAGCGCTCGGGACGATAACTAGAGGTCCAGGGTTCAATTTCCATTTGATTTGATTTCGGATATATCGATAAATAGCCCGGGACCAGTTCCCTGGTCTTACGATTACCAACCCGCATTTGGAATACTTAATGATTAAGCCTATACCCATCAACTGGCTACTTGATAGTTTTCGGAAAAGTATTTAAAAAATTACAAACGCTTATTTTATACTTCTAACAATATTTTTTCTCGTTAAATCTTAATTTAATAGAAAAAATACGTATTTTTCTTCATTAATTTAAAATTTCACACTTCAATTAACAAACAAATTTATTGAAGTGTGACGTCACAGGGCAAAACGTCACGTGACCACCCGTTTTCGCACGAAATTTTAAATTAATGAAGAAAAATACTTTTTTTTATTGTAAGAAGAAACCTGACAGTTAGTTTTTGATAATTTTGTGAAATCTGACGTCACACGAAGCTCAATCACGGCCGCCCGTGTAAATCCACAGATCAAAAATAGCAAATTAATTTTGTAAAAATAAAATATTTACAAATATCTTAATAAAAAAAAACGATTCGATAATTATTGTTAAATTAGAAACTACCATTTCCGACATATTTCATATTTTATTATTACAACTGTCAAAGCCAATTGCAGCTAAGACTTGATTATATTTTTAGGCAAACGCCCCCAGCGTTTTATTTCTTTTTTTTTATTGGCAACGGGTAAGCGCTTGGCCTTCATCTCACCTGATGGTAAGTGACGATAAGGCCGAAGGTGGAGCGTTTTCCTTATTAGTGGAACATATATATGGGCCATTATTATAACTCAGCCCGGCTTGTTTCACTGCTGGGCAAGACCAGGCTATTAATCTTGTTTTACTTTACTGCTCAAAATAAAAACAAAATCACGCTCATCCATCGCTTACGCTGCTCTCTGCCACTTATCGCCCCATACATTCCGCGGGGCATGTCTACGAATACATTAGCCGGCTGTAGTTCCGCGGAGCACGGCTTAAATATTAACCCACGCTTAACTTTAATAAGCGACGCACAACATGGATATTGTTTGCTAATTTGTCAGTGTGGGCGGCGATAACGGCTCGGCGAGTGGCGTCAACTTGTTCAGGATCCACGGTATGAGGAATTAGTCTTTCAAGTATAGTGAAACTGTAGTTTGTTCATCATTAGGATACTTAACATTAGAATTAACAATTTGAAAATAAGACTATTTACAACAAACCTTTAAAAAAGTTACATACTTACATACATAGTCATGATTATTATGCCCGAAGGTTTAGTCAGAGACCAGGCAATGAGCGACAAAGCAGTAGGTACTCTCTACCATAATAGTCGACTTTTCACCAAATAGCGACCGCACTTTGCTCAGCGTGAAAGGTGATGAGCCCAACGCCGCTCTATGCTGTTGTGTGTGCAGTATTTAGACTGTTAGTCGCCTTCTAATACTACCACATAAGGGAAGAGATGGGGTGGTAGTATTCTTTCACCGCTACGCGACACAGATTTGCCCCAGATCAACCCCATCTAGCAACTAGTAGGTACCGTTCAAGCTAGCGACATAGGGTAAATCTTTATTGTTGAAATTTTGCATTCACAATGCTATATGGATATAAGATAAAATATTTACTAGAAATCCAAATCCAAAGGTCGGGGTTTGAATCCTACTCGAGCTTCCTGAGACTGGTTGATTTTTTTCTAGTAAACATTTTGTCCTATAGGGTAAATCGACCATGGGGAAGGCCTGCGGCCCTAATGTCACCTAGAGCAGTTTAACTTTAATTATGTAATCATACTATGTGCTGCATAGTAAAATTAAAGTAATATTGCTCTGAGAGTTGATAGTAACTCTAAGCCCAGCTGTGGGACGCAGGCTGATAACGATAATAATGTGACGCCACACAAGAAAGCTTAAACAGTAAATCAGCAGCACAATAAAAACAACAGCCAATGTCAACACCGTCTCTTACCCACCCCCGAAAGATTTCCATTTCGTCGCTGGCATGATTCATTAGAGGAATGGTTGACGCCGACTCCACTCGCCCGTAATTAAGGGTTTCTCATGAATTTTGAGCTGTGCAAATGTATTCAGAGGCCCGTCTGGAATACAAACGACTCGCGATGACGTCCATTCATTAACATCGGCCGGACATGGTCAAGTACGCTGGACATGTCCGCCGAAAGCCAACAAAGGGCCCCCCCCTTTAATAAGTGCGTGCTGATATGGCTCGTACAGTATAACGAACCGCGAACTCCCTGAAACGATAATTAACCATAAACAATATGTGTAAGCAGTGTATGGAAGAAATAAGGAAACACTAACTGGGTCACATGTTTTTTATTATATTTTATTCTACAACGGGTAAGCGCTTGGCCTTCATCTCACCTGATGATAAGTGACGATAAGGCCGAAAGTGGAAGCGCGCCTCACCCGGAATCTTGAACCACTGAGGAACTGGCTATCTTATCTCTGAACTGTCGGAATACAACCATGCTATAAACATCGTTTTTATGGCGACAGACTTAGATAAGATGGTGGTAGCTAGCCAGGCGGACTTAACAGCCCTACCAAAATAATCATGTATTGGTAGAAATGTATGTAGGAAAATGTAACATAAGTATTAGTTAGTAAGAAAATAGGTAATAAATATAAAAAAGTAATGTATAACATAATGGAATAGGAATTATTAGAAAATAAGAAAACATGTAATTAAATATAGTTAAGTGAAATTGTAAAATAAAAGAAAGATAGAAAATATATTAGAATAAGAAAATATTGTGATAAAGCAAAAAGAAAAAGAATTTAAAGATATAAAAGAGAAAAAAATGAGCTCGTGAAGTTCCAGTATATTAAAAGCCCTTGCAAAGAAAAAAAAAAGACAAAAACCGAACATAAAATCCTGCAAAAAAGCGGGGAGCAGATGATTATTAAAAAAAAACAGCCCTACCACCAACCAAACCGAGCACACAAAGATGTACCGAACCCCGGGACCTCTGGGTCTGGGACCAATGGCTCAACCACTGGATCACAGAGGCGTTAAAAATACCCTCGCTGTCGTTTAACCACGTGCGGTTAAATGGCAGCGAGGCCGGCCTATACGGAGGTGGAGGAACGAGCTTGACGCTTACGCGAAAATCTTTCGCGGTCGTTTGCGTATGTTGGTGAATGCGACTGGAAGGAGGGGAGGAGGCGTTTGCCTAGCAGTGGGATAATATGGGCTTATATAAAAATGCTCGCTATTATAAATCCTCAAAGGGTTGTAGGCTATGAGGACCTTAAAAGCAGTGCCACAGTCCAAGTTGCACCAAAAATGTTTAGCTATGAGTAATTACACACGTACAGTAAGTACACACGTGCTTAGCATGATAAATGGTGAGCCTATCGCCATTTTATGATTTTTGTAGTTTGTCCGTTAGTCGCCTTTCATGTATAATAATAAATAATTAATAAAATCTGCTTACGCACACAAATTACCTTGCCCAAGATAAGTTTTTTTATGACACTTTTAATTTAACACACAATTTAAAAAAAACGGTTTACTCTAAATTGACCCGACCGGGAATTGAACCCGGGACACAGAGATGACGCGACGCCAGACCAGACCCGACGTGCTAACCACTCGACCACGGAGGTCGACATTTTAGTTTTCTTTGTTGTTTCATTTTTAATTTATATTTAACTTTATTTATTTGGATTTACAAGGGTTAACGCATTTTTTTCAAGTAAATTAACTTTTCCATTCTAACACCTAGGCCGAATAAAGCTTCTCTTGAAACAAATTTTTGTTGCTGTATATAAAGTGACTGCTAGAAACCGCAAGAAACTTGAAGGGTTGGTCAAGTCAAGTGTTTTAATCATGATAAAAATGACAAAAAAGGAATTCGTGTTTTTTCATTTTTAAATACTTACCTAATCCATTTTGTGAATTTTAATTGGATAGTCTTTAATTTATTTTAAAGCAATAACATAATAATAATACGCACAATTCGTAATAGGAAAATAAATGGGATCTCATTGCAGATTAACGCAGGTAGGTTGTATTTATCGCCCGGCTGACGCGGACGGGTCAATAGACGGTTGGGTCAACGACCAGCCGCTGCCCGCGCGTTGAAAATAATCGTTATTTTAAATTGCTTTTCATTTTTTTTTATTATTGCTTTATAATAAATAAGATACTCAAAAACTATCTTATTAAATTCACAAAACGAATTATTTAATTAAAAATGAAAAAAGCACGAATTTCATTTTTTTCATGTTTAAAACACTTGACCTGACCAGCCCTTGATTTTTCATGCGGTTTCTAGCAGTCACCTTATATAAAAACTAGCGGCCAGCTCGCGACTTCGTCCGCGTGGACCGGACGAAGTCGCGAGCTGGCCGTACCCCGTGACGAATTTTTGAAATGATTATAGCCTATGTATGTCACCGAAAATAGTGTAGCTTCCCAATAGTAATATAATTTTTCAAATCAGTATAGTAGTTTCGGAGCCTATTCAGTTCAAACAAACTTACAATCAAATCTTTCCCCTTTAGAATATTAGTATAGATAAACATAAGTACATTTATACGCGTAAAATAAATAATAATATCAGACAGTCACCCATCCGAACGACATCCATTAAAAAAGACTAATTAAATATTATTATTGTAAGAGAAGACACGAAAGCCGATATCTGGTTATGTGATGCCATAAAATGTGTCGGAGAACTATGTAAATATATCCGCCGGCAAGTTTTAATGGCAGACGATATAAAGTATGGGCTTTTTCGAACAAAGTTGTGGAAACTATTAGGCATTCAATCGGATTATAGAAGAGAAGTGTGAATCTGTTTTTACATAGATACCTATACTATATAGACTATTTTACCAAAAGGTTAGTCAGAGACTAAGCAATGGAACCTTAAAAGCAGTGAGCGGCCATAGTCTACGGATGCACAGACCACTGTCTGTGCTACGGATGGAAACTTGAAAAAAATCATCGATTCTTTTTCCCCCTCGCCTCGCTTTTTGACGACTTCCTTGGTCGTGCGGTTTGTACACCGGTTTTCATGGTGTCGCCATCTCTGAGGTCCCGGGTTCGATCCCCGGTCGGGTCAATTCTGAAATAATTGTTTTTCTAAATTGTCTCGGGTCTGGGTGTTTTCTATGTATAATAAGTATGTATTTAAGTACGTTTATCCGTTGTCTAGTAACCATTTAACGAGTTTCTTCGAAGCTTCTCTTGGGCTAGATAATTGGAGTGATTGTAGGAAAGATTTATATGATTTATTTATTTTCGATGTAATACATTGCTCTGTTGCATCGTTCGTACGATGTATTGAGAAATACATCGACGTTTCCAAAACATCGATTGTTTTTCTACTTAGACTGTGCCACAGTCTACGTTTCACCAAATAACGTAAAGTAAAGTAAAGAAAGCATTTATTCGGCGTTTTACATACATAAACAGTTACATAGGTACAACTATTTTAGTATTAACTAAACAGCCGAAAGAGCTGACCAGCTCAGCAATGCTGTGAATTTGAAATCCCCCGCGGTGGTTTTCAGCTGGATCCGTATAAATAAAAAATATAGGTACGAGTATATAAAAAAAATGTTGTAACAATATACCAATTTGTTGCGTGACCCACTATTTGTCTATATACATCCTTTTTTTTAATAAAATTTAGGTGAGTTCCACCCATGAAACTGAACAACTTTCCCCAAGTAACCTATGTGCGGAAATGACAAAAAAATTTCGACCTCCCATACTATTGTCGTCAGCTGATCGGACAGTTTTGTATGGGAGGTCGAAATTTTTTTTATTTTTTTAAATAGGTATTTTGGGGAAAGTTGTTCAGTTTCATGAGGATCACCCTTAATTTCATTAAAACTAATAAAAAATTGAGGGTGTAGATCATGTACCTACTTATAGCAACTGCCGTGTGCTCGGCGTGACCGGTGAAGAACCCATCGCTGCTCTATGCTGTTGGCTCTCTGTACAGTCTTCAGCCAGTTAGTCGCCTTTTACGACACCCAGAAGAGATGGTTTAATAGTATTCTTTTAATAAGAAGCCGCCACGAAACAGCTGAATCTATTTTTCCAATTCAGTGAAAATCAAAGGTAGGTCCCACATCTCCTGATTGAAAGGCGTGTGACTCGTCTAACTTACAAGTCTTTTGCCCCACACACAGTGTAGTTTAGGTCATACACACCTAAACTGGCTGACTGGCTCAATCCCTTAGCTCACTTAGGGATCTTGTTGCAGGGGTGACAAGATTCGCACAACTCACCACACAATTAAGTGAAATGTGGGCATTACCCCAGCTTGCAAAGTTTTACAAGTAGGGATTGATAGTTAGACAAAACGTAGGGAGTTTTTGTATAAGATTTAGAATCCTGTCAGAGGAGGCAGTCTACTTCAAAAGTCAACCTTAAGAAGAGATGGTTTGGTAGTAAGTATTCTTTTTATAATGAGCCGGCACCAAACAGCTGAATCTATTTTCATGACATTATTATAGGTACACCTACGAAGGATGTATAATGAGGCCAGGTTTAAGCGAGTACAAAATTCCTCGTGACTATACTCACCTTGGACGTATGCGACATTATTGCGCTCGGTGACTATAGTCACCTTGGACGTGACAGTGGTGTGTGATATTTGATATTTTCTGTTGTCTCGGTGGCCGAGTGGCTAAGCCGGCTCGGCTCGGAAACCGGAGGTTCGGGGTTCAATTCCCAGGTTTGGCAAAGTGTGTTCCGGATTTTTCGACGCGTGATTATAATCACCAACTCCATTTGGTGATTATAATCACGATTATAATTAATTTTAAGATGGAGGTCTTTGCCAAACAGTGGTACAGTATGCGGGCTATAATTTACTTTTTATTTAATTTTTTTATTTATTTAACATCAGCCTAGTCCCACTGTTGGTATCAGGACTTCCCACATGACTAATATCACACGAAGAGGCGTCCTGTTCCACTTTGCTACTTTGATGCAAGGTTGTTTTACCATAATATATAATATTTACAGTGCGTCGTCTTGCAAGTGCACATGGGTGAGTCCCAGCGGTCAGCCAACACATTTACGGTCAATAGATTTTGCAGTAATTTGAGATTTGAGAAGTTAACTTAGTACGAGCTAACAAAACTGCGTTGCCAAAATCGTTGACTCAGCTCTTTGCAAATACTTGCTTCTAGTTGTTACACATAAAACATAGATCGACAATGTTATTATTCCGTAGGTATGTGAGGCTATGTTTAATTATGACAAATTGTTATTTATATGTCTCGCTTTAAAAATATTTACGAAATTTTTACTGAATTCGAATTATTTAAGTTTGAGTGTATCATCATGCCATGCGTCTGCATTGCAAATTAAATCCATCTAAATGCTAAATTGGTAGTGATAAAGAGATAATGCTAATGATAGCTAGCAGCTATAAAATACCTACGTATGGATACATTAGTATTGTATGTTTATCCGTTATCTAGATGAAACAAGTTTTAATTCAGAAGCTTAACTGGAGCTAGATGATTTCTGTAAGTATGGGAATATTATAATAATAAAAAAGTTTATTGTTATTAAAGATTACGCGAAAGCTTTGTTCCACAGAAAGACAGTACACGGAACTCGTAACTCAAAAAAACGGTCAAGTGCGAGTTAGACTCTTGTAGTTCGTTGTAACTTTGATCGATGTTTGAATAATATTGTATTTTTTTTAAATAATTAATTTATGACGTATTAAAAAAAAACTACTTACTAGATCTCGTTCAAACCAATTTTTGATGGAAGTTTGCATGGTAATGTACATCATATATATTTTTTTAGTTTTATTATTATCTTATTTTAGAAGTTACGGGGGGGGGGGGGACACATTTTACCACTTTGGTAGTGGCTCTCGCGCGTATTAAGTTTAAAAAAAATGATATTAGAAACCTCAATATCATTTTTGAAGCCCTATTCATAGATACATAGATACGTATAGGTTTAATGAAATATAACGTATTTTTTCTATTTTTGTGTAATGTTCATAGAATACATCTACTTACCAAGTTTCAACAATGTAGTTGTAGTTTCGGAAAAAAAGTGGCTGCGACATACGGACGGACAGACAGACGACGAATCCATGAGTTCCGTTTTTTCCATTTGGCTACGGAACCCTAAAAACAGCTACTTATACCCAAAGGTACATTAGTGATTTTTTCCAAAACTTTGTAAGTGTGATCAAAAGCTATGGAGGTCACTTATTACTTACCTACACTAAATCGAAGGGGACTCGTTTACTGAGCTCGTTACGCAAGCTTTATTACTTGAGGTGCGACATAAAAGAACCTTCCACCCGTCAAACGATATTAAACTGAATCACCCAATAAATAAAGTTGCGAATGTTCTCGTAAAATTTTAAAGGTCTTTGAGTTACTGAATCTGTTGGATAGCTTGATTAAATTGTTGGATTAAGATGTTTTCCGTGATATATAATTACTGGCGCTGCTGTTCCAATTATTAAGTAATTATGTGATAAGAGAGTGGAAACAGAAAGTTGGGGTGTGCTATTTATGTTCTGTTGACAAATACGTAAGTAATTATTGTTTCCGTTTAATTTTGCCTAAAATGTTTTTAGAGTCTAATAATAGTGTAGGTATTTTATTTTGTTTTATTACCACACACAATTGCAGTTTTCTATTTATGCATTCGCAGCAAGTATCATTTCATTCCTTTTAACATATACTTTAACTTGGTAGGGCCTTAAACGAAGTTGTTAATAAAATAAAAACTTTCTAAGTTCAAGAGAGTTCGAAAAATTTATCTACGTTAGGGTCGTATAATGAGAAAAAAATCGCATTTGACATATCACGTTCAACGAAGTTCAGGATTACATTTATCATGTCTAAAGGGGGGGATTAATGAATTTTTTGAGCGCTCCCAAAAGTTGGCTTTTCTTTGGAAACTCCGTTTCGGGTTCGGGTGTCTGCTAACTCCATTATCGCGGAGATAACAGTAAGATTAAATAAGTCGGGTTTTTAATTCTATTTGTTAATTAAATTAATTAATTGTAGTATACGATATTTTAAATGATATTAATGAAAATTTTGCAACTGAATAATATTGCTATTTGTTAGTCAGCTGTAAATAAATACATAGGTAACATACATACAATAATCACGACTATTATCCCCGAAGGGTTAGTCAGAGACTAGGCAATGAGGACAGCAAAAGACATTGTCCACTTTTTACCAAATAGCGACTGCACATGTGCTCAGCGTGACAGATGGTGAGCCCATCGCCGCTCAATGCTGTTGAATGCAGTCTTTAGTCCGTCTTTAGCACATGTGCAGTCGCTATTTGGTGAAAAGAGGACTATGGTAGAAGACTGCTTTTGCGGTCCTATTTGCCTAGTCTCTGACTAACCCTTCGGGGATAATAGTCGTGATTATATGTATATGTATCATCTTTAGCTTATAAACGCCTCACTGGGCACATAGGGACATTGGGTCTTAGCTCACCATGCTAGTGGGTTATAGAAGGGATGGTTCTGGTTTTTAGTAAGTAGACCTCCCCTCCCCCTAATAGCTTTTAAATAATAGAAAAAAAGCGAATGACAACATCGATCGATAGCTCACTAACTATTTAAGCACTTGAAAATAATAACGACGGTATTCATCACTTCCTTACAAAATTCTTCACGCAGACTACGAGTGCATATTCATTAGTATTAAATCAACAAGGAGTTTTTGTGCGTACAAAAAAGATACATTCATTAAAAAACTTAAGCTACTTACTTTTAGTAAGTGGTTACTTGAGTGGTTTGTGTTGTGTTTGTGTATGATTATGGAATACTAATGAGACAGAGTGACGGTGTTCTATCTTTGCATTTTTATTTTTATACTATAGTGTGTATGAACATAAAGCGTATCGCGAAGCGGTGAAACAATACCACCACCCCCTCTCTTCCTTTGGGTGTCGTATAAGGCGACTAACGGACTAAAAACTGCACATACATACAACGCCATAGAGCGGCGATTGGCTCACCACCTGTCACGCTGAGCACATGTGCAGTCGCTATTGGTGAAAAGTGAACTTGGTAGAGGACTGCTTTTGCGGTTCTCATTGTCTAGTCTCTGAGTAACCCTTCGGGGATAATAGTCGTGATTATAAGTATGTATTAACGTGGGTCGGCAGATGGAGGGTTTAATGGATGCTACAGTCGGATTCAAAAGTAACTTTACACTTTGGTAGGTACCTACTATGTCATAACAACTGCCTGCGATCAATTTTTTTTTTTTACTTTTTCTTACATCTCAAGCCCCAAGCGGCCATATTTGGCCGCACCTAAAAAACTCGTTATTCCGTCAGACCCCAAGCGGCCATATGGCCGCGCTGGCCGCGCTCTCCACTTGACTTTGTACCGTGTTTTGATACACTTAGAGACTACTTTAGTATGAACAATGTCGATTAATTCGGTTCTGTGGTACATTTTATGCATCGTGAATGCAAAATTTAACATTAACTGCGTTCGATTTTTTTTATTAAGTATTTTTTCCATTTCCGCAAATTAAATTCCCGCCAAATCGCACCTGCTGTCAATTTTTTTTGACATTTCTTTGCCAAGGCAGAGGTTAACACAGATTACACAAAATAATAAGCCGTCCACGGCCACAGCGTGATAAGTGGTGAGTCCATCGCGCTCTATGCTGTAGGATGTATGTGCAGTTTTTAGTCCGTTAGTCGCCTTTTACGACATCCAAGGGAAGATAGGGGGTGGTAGTAGGCTCTTTCACACGCCACACAGCTCATGTCCTATAATATTGCCACTGTGCGTTAATTAGTGCGAAATGAACTAGTAACACGCTTGCCATGACTAAGTAAGTCATTAGGCTATGCCTATGTACGGTGACTGTAACGTAATTTTTCACATAGACTTTTAATTACCTGAAAATCAGTAAATTTAATTAACTTGATGGTGCAGTGTATTAGCGGGGCTGGAATAGCAGATTGCAATTAAAAAAAAAGTCGATTGAATTAATGGGAATAGTTAGTTTTAACATTTATCAATTAGTAAATAGATATTAAGCGAAATCATCAATCATCACCATAACATAGCTACAATAGAACATGTAATTTAATTAATTAATCATTTAATAAATAACTGTTAACTGTGTGCCTTTATAATAAATAAAATATAAATATAACTTAATGATGTAAGATCAATTAGCTTATTAAAGATTTAAAATTGCCAATTTAATGTTTGATCAATTACGTATCGTTAATACAAAAGATACTTGTCGAGGTCATCCGGTATTGGTATTAGTGAAAAGTGAACCCTGGCGCTCCGGCGTCTGTAATTACAAAATTTAATATTACATTGATAAAGTTTATGCTTTATATTAATGAGGGTAACTGAGAAAAAAACTATACACACACAAAGTAGCAAAACTACTCGCATTACATTATTATCTAATAACAACACAGTAATGATAACATGTACAATAAAAACAAAACAGGAACCATGCGTCATTAAGCGAAACACTGTAGTCTATATCAACCGTCAGTCTAAATATGCAAACCCACAAAAGTTTGAAGATTTAAGTCAACAACAATGATTAAATTACTCGTTATGATAATCAACGGACTTATCTTACTGTTTGCATACATTAACTGTGGTGTCCGCGTTCTGTTGTAGGCTACCATGAGTTCAGTAATACAATAATCATTCATGTTCGAGTACATAAAGACAAATGACGCACAATTTTTAAAAATAAGTTAATTTTTTTAATTAGACGCTTTGTGAAGTGACCGTGAAGGTAGTTTAGAAATGGCGGCGAAAATATTTCTAGTTCTGTGTGTGGTTTTAGTTGAAGGTAAATTTGCGGTGATCACAAAAAAAAACATACAAAAATTATTAATAATCTAGTGTCTAATTTAATCTCTATATATAATAAAAAAACTTACTTATTGAATGGGAAATTATAAGACTGTAAAAACACAATCTTGAATGTTCTTGATTTTTTATATTTTATATTTGATTGTGATTTTTCATATTGTTGTTTATCAATTTAAAGCCAAAATTATGTTGTTAACTTAACTTGTGTACTTGCAAATACTGTGCCCATTTCTGGCAGATTATAAAGCTAGCTTTTGTTTACAACAATATGCCTGAAATTAACTGTTCTTAAGGTATAACATTGTTATGACAGAAAAAGAAACAACATATTCATGATGTTTCTTCTCAAGACCAATGAATACTAATTTAATAATGTTGAAGTAATAATTTTATAATTTCATTTCAGTCACGCCAGCAAATTTGTATAGTAAAGGATCGCACTTCACAAATAATACGAGAGTAAAACGGGTGAGTGTGTAGTATAATAAATATAAACAGGTATAATAGATTTAAATATATTATTATAAGTTTCTCAGTTAGCGAACTTGTAATTCTAATGATAAATAAATATTCTTTAACCATATAAAACCGAATTTGCAATCAAACTTAGTAACAAGAAAGAAAGAAGAAAATGTGTCATATTTTTCACTATGATTTTAGGTAATAAATGTGATCTATTTTTTTCTAATACCAAAAATTAATATCAATGGTATTGGTTTGTGAATATGACACTAAGATTTTTAAACTATACTAATCAACGCAATATTTTATAAAACAAACATAGGTGATTGTATATTGAAATCTACATGTCGGTAAGGACAAAAGTCAAGTAAGTACAGTCACGAGCAAAAATATGTAAACAATTGTTACTCTTAATACAATGGAATAAGAGACAAAGTGTATTCATATTGGTGCTCGTGACTGTACATTATTTATAAAAAAATATTATTTTTTAAATTTTGGTTAAACTACTTCATTTCTGCTAACTACTATAATCTGAGTTTCGAACTTACCTAGCATATTATACGAACATACTTATGGTTGAATGTAACATGACATTAAAAGAATTTGTATGTAAACATACAGAAGCGTGTTTTTATACATAGAATATTATTCTTGGAATATCGTATTGTACTAAGCAAAGTTCAATATTTACTATCCATAAAAACAGCTCCCTCATTTATATTTTTGTTGTATCTTAATTAAATAGTGATATGAGTTATGTCTACTATTTGTCTAGTATATGCACATACCTGAGTCCATACGTACTCACATATAATCACGACTATTAGCCCCGAAGGGTTAGCCAGAGACCAGGCAGTAGTCCACTTTTCACCAAATAGCAACTGCACATGTGCTCAGCGTGACAGGTGGTAAGCCCATCGTTAGTTAGTCGCCTAACTGAATAAAAACTGCACACATGACATTCTACAGCATAGAGTGGCGATGTGCTCACCACCAGTCACGCACGGTAAACACTTGGCCATCATGTCACCTGATGGTAACTGACGATAAGGCCTAAGGGAAGCGAGCTTGACTAGGAATCCTGAATCACTGAGAAACTGGCAACTATGCTATCAACATTTCGCGCCAGATTTTAGATTAAATGGTGGTAGCTATCCAGGCGGACTTAGCATTTCCTACCACACAAACCATGTACACAAAGATGTAACCTCCGCTGGGAATCGAACCCGGGACCTCTGGGTCTAAAACTGGTGGCTTAGCCACTGGACCATAGAGTCGGCGAATGTGAAATGTATGTCATGTCAATTGTATGTTTAATTGGTTGCTCTATTTAAATAGAGTAAGTAATAACAATTAACAAAAAGCTTTATACAGACATTTATGTAAAAAAGAAAAACGAAATATTTTTGGGTTTTTTTTACAGCAATTAGAACGATGGACCTGGGGATACGCGACGGTCGACCGAGCGGACGTGAGTAAAGATAACAGTGTTGTGTTTTTAAATCGGTCAATTTAACTATGTCAGGGGCATTCTATAATTTGTATATCGGTGACATTTCTGAGCATTTGGTAAGATAAGTCTGTTGTCAACATTGGTATGTTGTTCGCGTTTGACGCATCCCTTGATTTTTTAATTTACTACAGCGACTGAGAAACTTTTAGACATCTCACCTGGGGCCCAAGTCTGCTAATTTACGAATGGCATAATTGAATCGCAATTGGATCGCGTTGTAATTGTTTGACACATTTTTTTTTGACACATGTATGTTTCACCAATAGAAGGTATATGAATATTTAAAAAAGTTTTGTTTTTGCAATACAAACAAACAGTAAGTTATAACAATTAATAAGAATAACTAAACTAAATCCAAATAAAATATGTCATATTAATTAAAATATCAAAATTTAGTTAATACATTTTTAAATTTATTTAAATACAAACAAACAATAAATTATAACATCGTCACTTACCATCAGGTGAGGTAAAAGTCAAGTGCTTAGCAGGACAAAAAAATAGGCTTTCGTTTGCGATCTTGAAAGATAAGCAAATTTTGCTAATGCATGCCGTGTCAAAGGGGCGACCCTTTGAAGCACTTGACTTTTACCTCACCTGATGGTAAGTGACGATGTTATAATTTATTGTTTGTTTGTATTTAAATAAATTTAAAAATGTATTAACTAAATTACTAATTAAAAAATGCTATTATAATTTAATTGATTTTGTAATGATGATGAAATCTCGACATTTCAATTAATATGACATTTGGATTTGGTTTAAAATAAAAAAACACCTCTAACTTTAAAATCTTCATTTTCTTTTTTTATTTTAATTTTACTATTCATACATACACTTACGACGTAACTCATGTTTCACCATATACCAACTGCACATGTGCTCAGCATGATAGGGGTTAGTCCATTGCCGCTCTATGCTGTTGGATGTGCAATCTTTATTCCGTTGGTCGCTTTTTACGACGTGGACCCAAGGGAAGGGATGGGTAGACAGTTTATGGAGTATTGTTCCCATCTATGGGACGGCTCCGCTAAATACCTCCTCGATGCATTTGATAGACTGCAAAGGCGAGCGATACGCATTATTGGAGATGCTTAGTGTCCCGGGTCTTTTAAGCGGAGCGTAAAACGGCATTCATGCAGGCCGTTAAAACGGCATTCATGCAGGCCGTCATGAATGGGTGCGCTTGCTCCACGGTAATTCCACGGTGAGGAGCGCTCTCATTATTTTGGACTGCATCGGCTGCTTACCATCAGGCAGGATGTAGTCACTATGATGGGTCACAATAAAAAAAAATCTGTTGCCGACACGGGAAACCATCATACAAAAACGCGATTTACGGACCGTTCTATGACAATGCCTGATACAGTAAACGCGATTCATTATGATGGTGTCGAGTGTCGGCAACAGAAACTATCTACATTTGGGCAGCTCATAAAAGTTATTGAAATTTATCCTTTAGGGGAGTACTGTAGTGGACACCCCAAGGCGTACGAATGCTGCTGAAGAGTTCGACCCTTGCCTCCCTGTGGAACGGCCACCAACACCAAACTTCTATGCGGCCAATCGAAGAGTTAGCCAAGTGAGTTAGTATCGGTGATTTTTTTAAGTAATTACTTAAACCCAACGACTATTATCCCCAAAGGAGAGAAAAGTGACTAGGTGATGATGACCGCAAAAGGTATCCAATGCCACAGTCCACGTTTCACCAAACAACAACTGCACATGTGCTTAGCGTTAGGTGGTGAGCCCATCACCGCTCTATGCTGTTGGATGTATGTTTTTTTTTATATTAAGCCCGGCAAATGACCCCACTCCACCTGATGTTAAGTGGAAATGAAGTCCATGCGCGAGGACAACTGGTGCAGCGTAAGAGGCGTAGCATCAGTCACCCTCACTCTGCCGGCCCACAAAGTGCCTATTCACATGCCATGTGCAGTCCGTTAGTCGCCTTTTGCGGCCCTCAAAAGAAGAGATGGGTTTGAGCCGTCACTACACAGCTCACACAGCAGCAGCAAATAATAATAATACATTTTAATTAATACTCGAGCTTCATGGCTAACTGATGGGTTAATCCACTTCTGACTCCAAAGCCATTGTTCTCAAAACTTCACCGTCCATACATTGTTTCCATTTCGACTCCAAAACGATTATAGGCATTTAAATTTTTTTGTAAAAATATTTACAAAAAAATGATTTGAAGTTAGAGTGGAAAGTCTTTTTGGAGTTTAGTGGAATAACTCCTAACTAACCAAATTATACTTAAACATCTCAAGTTAGTCCGTGAGCTCCTTCGTGCTACGAAAGGCACGTAAAGACTTTGGTCACGGTTGCTGTCAAGATGGCAGTTGTTAAAATCCATTAAATATCCTTAAGTGCCGTTGTCCGTGTGAGTAGGCCTGCGTCTAGTAGTGGGATGTTTATATGATGATGATGATGAATATACGGCCCAAACGCAACATCGTCCGTGTACTTTGGTAAAAATTTTAAAACATGGTGCACGAATTTAGGAGGGGGGGGGAGGGGGGAAGGGGGGGAAGGGGTACCACCCAGTGTCATTCCCACTTACAGGAGATACATAGTTATGGAGATATAAGCATTTGAATTCTCATTAAAACTAACCGTAAAATGTGTAATAAAGGTCATTGAAGATGGTTAGGAGGAGAAGGAAAAGAGATAGGAGAGGGGGGAACCACCCCCCCATTCAACAAGAGCTATAAAAAAATATTTTTGTATGGTGATAGATTTCTGATGTCTTATAAAAAAAATAACCTCTCACGTGACCTACAGGAGTAGAGCAGCTAGTATTTCTGTTGTCTATAAAATAAAAGTAATACACCAAGAATTACACTTCATAAACATACTTTAGGGCTGTTAATAATTCTTCGTATAGGTCTTTTTTCGAAAACTAAGAGTATCCTTAGAAAACGCAAATGTGCATTAGAATCTCTGATTTTTTTATAACAAAGTGGAATACTCGTTTTATACAAATCCGTGCACCATGTTTTAAGATCCAAGCCTGTACTTTAAATAGCGTTTAAGTTGGCGTGCTCAAGAAGACTATTGTATTAAAACTATTTTAACGGGACCTAACACGAATAATTTTGGAAGTAAGTACATATCTACTTACTGCTTGACGTTTCGGCCGCGATGCCACAGTACAAATATGAGCTGATATTTATACTGTGGCGATGCTGCGGTCGTGGTCACAAGCGAACTGGCGGTGCGCGCGATTATGAGCACAGTGCCTAAAATGCAAGATGGCACTGCTGTTATAATACCTAAAACGCTAATTGACTAAGAAGCAGATTGCCTAAAATGCAAGATGCCACTGGTGCTATAACACCTACAACGCTAATTGACTAAGAAGCAGATTGCCTAAAATGCAAGATGCCACTGGTGCTATAATACCTAAAACGCTAATTGACTAAGAAGCAGATTGCCTAAAATGCAAGATGCCACGGTGCTATAATACCTAAAACACTAATTGAGTAAGAAGCAGATTGCCTAACCGTGAATCCTACTAGACATTGTAATTGCCTAAATGTTATTTCATCTACAAATCAGAATGAAATCACAAATCACACGTATGAAATCATGAAATAATACTTGTTAGGTAACTTAATTTTAATTGACTTTTATTTCAATAAAATCCGAAATTGCTACCTTCGTGCATTTAAATTACCATAAAAATAAAATAAAAAAGGAATGTAGAACAGTAATACCATTTTTAAATTAAAATTAATAAAGCAATGTATTATAGTAATTGGCACGGTCTGTCTCGTACATTTTTTATAGCAGCAGTGGCATCTTGCATTTTAGGCAATCTGCTTTTTAGTCAATTAGCGTTTTAGGTATTATAGCAGCAGTGGCATCTTGCGTTTTATGCAATCTGCTTCTTAATCAATTATCGTTTTAGGTATTATAGCAGCAGAGGCATCTTGCGTTTTAGGCAATCTGCTTCTTAGTCAATTAGCGTTTTAGGTATTATAGCAGCAGTGGCATCTTGCATTTTAGGCACTGTGCTCATAATCGGGTGCGCGGCGTCGTAGTCGGCTCGGGCGCGTTTACGCATTTCGGTTTCCCATACAAACTTCCAAGTCGAAATTTTTATAAACCAATAAGGCAATTTTGATGGAACTTTGCATGCTGAAGTAAAACACAGGGATCTAAATAGTTTGTTGGAAACCTTTTAAAAAATGTTTATTTAACTGAGTTACTGCGATTTTTAACTTTCTATAGTGAACTTTAAATCTCATCCCATAATTTAAGTTTTATCAAAATTTGCTTATTGGTTTTTAAAAATTTCAACTTGGAAGTTTGTATGGAAAACCGAAATGCGTAAACCCTCTTAATCTACGCACAAAATTAATCGTGTTAAGTCCAAGGTTCAATTAAAATAGTTTTAATGCAATGCAACGCGATAATTTAAAGTCTTTTAGGACTATTGTATTCAGCAAAGGGTGTAAAAGAGTTGAAATCATGGTGACAATGAGAAAATTATATTATTCTGATTTCACAGATCCATAAACATATTGCTAGGCTATGAATAAGGTAGGTTCGTATCAAAGTTTCGTCGGAGACGGAAATGGGCTGCTATAAAAGTGTTACTTATCTTTTATTGCTGTTGCTGCCGATAGTTTTTAAACGTTTCTAGATATTTATGGAGGAATCTTGCCTTCCATAAACCTTGATTGGTCTCGAAGTTTTGGTGGAAAGTGTTTCCGAAGGTAAACAAAATAATAAACAAGTAAACTTGAACTTCACGTGAACTTGAAAGCTCTAGCAAGCTATGTGGGATATCATCACAATATTGTATCAGTTTTGGAAATGTACGTTTACTTAAAAAAATCATAAACACACAGAAAGGTACATTAAATACGCCTGTTTCCCGGAGGAATAGGCAAAGACCACCTATTTTTCACCTGACAAACTTCTTTTGCTTTTTCATAACTTTATTTCTTCAGATTCTGGAATATATTATTTAGCCATACATAGGTACATATGTACATAATAATAATTTTATTTGACCAGTAAAAACAACAACACTATAAAATTACATTAACTTAAAGCCTATAACTAATGCTATATAATACATTGTAGCATCTGATGCTGGGCTGGGATGTTGGTCCCGTATTCCAGCATACAGCGCCTCTAGCCTCGGAGTAGTTATTAAACATTACTTAGAAGCCATAACAGTAGAATAATAGTTAATAACAATGATAATTGATGCAACTTAAAAGATACCTTAATGTTTATGTGAGTCCTCTCGGTGTGTACGATGTGAATGAGTGGGTGCATGTGAGAGGGTGAGTAGATGAGAGAAGAGTAAATTTTAAGTTAAAATGGATTCTACATTTTTATAAAAATACGTTTTTTTTTTTGTAAAGTTAGTATTAAAAATAGATGAAAAGTAATAATTAAAAAGGTAAATTAAGGTACGTATTGACACTACACACATGAAAATGATGAAAAATGAAAATGTTACTTAGTCTATTCATAATTCTCACGGGAGAAATAGCATTGCGTAGTGTTAATAAATATACATTTTATTTATATTTGAAAAATCTGTTGTTTCAGAGTGCTACGAGTACATGTGGACAATGAAATTAATAGCAGATGAAGTTAAAAGACAAGATGAATGTAAGTAAGTGGGATTTATAATATTCATAAAAAAATAAAAACGATGACAATTTTGATAAATATGATTTCCATCTTCCACTTTAAGGCCTAAAGCGTTCAGTTTGCAGGCAAAGCAACCACAAATACCTCTAGATTATGGTAATAACGAAATGATTTTCCATTACAGGTGCGGACAACCTGTTGGACATCATTGGCGGAAGGGATTCCAAACCTCAAGAGTTTCCGCACATGGTAAGTAATCCTTTATCGTAAAGGCCTTCAACGCATTTGCGATTCCTTTGGTTTTGTGGATAACCATGGGTGGCGGTGATTGCTCTCCATCAGGTGACCCACCTGCTCGTTTGCCTCATTCTAATATAAATTTGCCCGGCGTAATACCACTCTCTCACGAAATATCGGCGTGAAACAATGGCACTCGTTGCTTTTGTGTTTCGTCTGGTGAGTGAAAGTACCGGAGGCACATTTCTCCCCCTTTCCCTCCTCACGATTCCTACTCCTTCTTCTTCCTCAATGTCCTCCTCTTCCTCTGTTTCCTTCCTTTTTTCTCCTTGTTCCTCTGGTTTTGCCGGGTGTCCATGAGCGGCGGTGATTGCCTTCCATCCTGTGACTGTGACTGTAATTAAAAAAACTAATACTTATTCTTATTAACCGATTTTAACCACCTCGAAGACCTGATTTCAATGATAGACCTTTGCCTAGCAGCGGTACAGTACATAGCCTATAGTATAATCTAATAAAAATCCAACAGGCGGCCATCGGGTGGAGAGCTTCCTTCGGTCAATGGGTGTTCAAGTGTGGTGGTGCCCTCATTAGCAGCCGCTTTGTGCTAACCGTCGCCCACTGCTCCAAGGCTTCTGACCGTGATGGCAGCCTTGCCGATGTCGTGCCACAAATCGTGAGACTCGGCGATACGAACATCGATGAAGCTGTAAGTACGTACATACATAATACGACTATATCTAGTGTTGGCCAGGACTCGAGTTCTTTAAGTCCTAATTCAGGGATTGGACACATTGTTTCAGAGCTCGCAAGACTCCGACTAAAATGAATCCTGAGTTCTGAGCCTTGAGTCCTTTCGTCGAGTCCTAATGCAAAAGGACTCGACTCATAGAACTAAACCTTTATTATGGAACACAAGTTTAAAAAAAAATCTAAACCTTTTAATTGTATAAAAAGTACTAATATAAATTTGGCTAAGGTGTCACCTCCATGGGCAAAATTTTTTCTCTAACTCTTCGATCATATGTTCGAAGTAGTAACTCTTTGAAATTATTTTTTCCTCTTTGGCGCTCTCGTCGCGTTGACTCGCTTAGGAGATGGTTGACGAACGCCTATATCAACAGAATGGATATGGAACTCACTGTTTCTAAAAACCTTCGGCACTAGCAATGAACTCGTCTTAAGTCTCTATATTATTGTAAAAAGACTCGAGTTCTCGAGTCATATTGTGAGGACTCGTGAGTCTTATCACTGACAAAAAGGCTTGAGCTCTCATTTACGTGTCCACTCTCGAAAAATCGAGTCCAGAGATAATATAGGACTTAAAGATAAGATAAGATAAGATAAGATAATTTTATTGCTGTATAAAAACTTAGCCTAGATACAAAAGACTTATGTTAAGAAATTAGGATTAGTGTATATTATAATAATATGTAATACCTAAGCTAAGCAAACAATATTGCCTGTGTATTAGGTATCTATGCATAAAAGTAGGTTAGTGCTTTTTAGACAATAAATCATTTACACAATAGCTAAACTATAAAATATACGGAAATAGAAAGTACAATTATAATATTAAATATTGCTCTACTTAATCAACATTTTTTTCACTCGGTGTTCACGATTACGTAATAACTAATAGTAAGTTCTCTGTGTCATCATATGTTTTACCTTTTAACCACTCTTGTACGGTTTTTTTACATTTTACTTTGGTCATGGAGTAAATACATAGAGACAAGTTTATTCTGTTATACAAAAAATTACCCAAGTGACAGAAGAATCTGTGAGAGTTTGATCTTCTAAATGGTTCAGTAGAGCATACAATATCTGCACGTCTTCGGCTGGTTTCGAGCGCAGGGTCATAGAGCATTATTGAGTGCTTTTTAGTAATTGTTAGTAAAATAAATAGCTGGCGTACAGATAGGACATTGCATTTAGTAAGGAGCTCTGCCGTCGGGAAGCGTATTGGTTGGAAAGTGCTGACTTTTAGAACTGCTCTCTGTGCTCTTTCTAAGTTTACCATAATAGTTTTGTGTGCACCGCCCCATGATGTAATACAGTATACAAATAATGACTGACAAAGTTTTAGATGTATTGATTTTAGTAGACTAGCACATGCAATGTGACGAAGATTTTTAAAGACATAGATTAACTTTCTAACTCTAGATGTAAGTGCTTCAATATGTGGTTTAAATTTTAAATACTTATCAATTATTACCCCTAGGTATTTAATATTGTCAGTGCTGCTGAGCTTAGGGCAGAAGCAAGTGTCAGGCGAGTCCTTGCACAGATGGGCTGTTATTGAATGTGAGTTTGGGATAGGTTGGGATAGTGAATTATAGGAAAAAGTCATATATTTGTTTTATCTATGTTAAGTGTCAGCAAGTTACTTCTAAGCCACTGAGTGACTGTATTAAATCCAGATTGAGCTAGTTTGTACGCCTCACTCCAAGTGTCCGCGCTGAAGAGCAGAGCTGTATCGTCGGCGTAAGATATTATTTTTCCGCTTTTAGAAAGGGGAAGGAGGCATAAGTCGTTAATGTATGCGAGAAATAGCAAGGGTCCTATTATGCTCCCTTGAGGAACACCATATTCAACAGTCAATTCGTCACTCATAGTGTCATCTATTATTACACGTTGTGTCCGATTAGAAAGATAATCTTTGATGAGGTTATGTGGAACACCCCTTATACCATGTTCATATAACTTCTCTAGAAGTATAGATATTGAAATCGTGTCAAATGCTTTTGCGAGATCAAGGAATATGACTAAGCACTTTTTTTGTGAGTCCAGTCGCCTTACAATGTAGTCAGTTAGCTGATGTACTGCATCGTCAGTCGATCTGTCTGCTCTAAAACTGAATTTCGAGTTAGAGAAGAAATGATGTTAATTGTTCTAAAAGTACACTCAAAGATTTAGAAAGTTGGAAATATTATGATAAGAGGGAGAACGATATATAGCAACAATAGCGGTGTCATTGTTTATTTTTGCAATTAGACAGTTTGCATCTACTAGGTCAGGTTCGTCAACAGTTACCTTGCTCATATTACTTTTATTGTACAATGTCACACTATCACTTTTTAAAATATTAGTTTTGTTAGTAGTGTATGAGACATATCCAGGTAATTGAGGAATACAAGAAGCAGTGGACAACCAGCACTCAGTCAGTACCATTATGTCAATTTCTACATTGATTTGACTAAGCAACGCTAACATACCAACAAAGTTACAATTAATGCTACTTATGTATTGTATAAAAATATTATGACTATGCTTAATATTACTTATAAACGACGAACATGTATGTGGCTCACAAACCAAAGAGTCATATTCATATCAAGAGTCTAATTCTTTAATAATATCATGAGTTACATTACCCATCCTTGTGCAGCGATTAAACTGTATGTGCGGCGCTCTAGGCGCCCTCATAGTCAATTGAACTCATGTATCGTGCCTCGGCCATTTTTCTTGCTGGACACTGTTCATCTCCGGTTTTGTGGTGGATGGGCTTGTTAAAGCGCTGGCACGTAGCACAGTTTGCGGGTTCTTGTTGTTTAGAGCATTCTTTTATTGAGTGGCGGACGCCGCCGCAGTGCCCACACGTACATTCGGTCTCACGGCAATATTTCGCCGAATGCCCATATTGCTGGCACTTATAACATCTAGTCACAAATGTGTAATCCCTTACTGGGCAGGAAGTCCTATTGATGAAAACTCTTTCCTGATCAATGATAATTTTTCGAAGGTCAGAAGTTAGCTCCAGTACAAAGTTACAATCCGCGTCTTTTTTACCTGATTTGTGGCTCAGTTTTATCGAGTTAAGGAAATTTTCGCGTCCCATGTGCTGATGCTTGTCCGAGATGTTTTGTTCATATAAACATTCAAATAGGTCCTTCTCAGTAGTAGTGGCGGGTACTCCTAACAATATAATTTTAGGCCTACGTTTTGTAGTCTCTTCCACTTGCAAACCTGAACTCTTAAGCTTTTCAGAACGCTTTAACTTCTCGAGGTCGTCTTTTCCTTCGGCGCTAATTATTACACCTCCACCTTTGATCTTCCTCTTCCCTCGGATATGCAATTTAAGTTCTTCCGGTTTGATGATGGTCTGAATGAGCTTCTTAGTCTCTTCGCTCGACTTGTCTGTGCTCGCTGGATAAATAGCAATAGTACTGGTGCTGGGGGGTCGGATTAAAGAACTATTTCTAGTTCTAACCACATCTGCGAAAGATTTGCTGGGTGGCTGGGCCTTTGGAGCAGAGCGAATGCATTCTTTAATCACTTCGAGCTGATCGTCAAGTTACCCAACTTGAGGTATCCTTCTGATCGGTTAAGGTCTTATTTGTTATTTGGGCTGTAATATATTTTTGTTTCAGCGATTGATACTGAACGGCCAGCTGAGACACACCTCCCATCACATTTCTGCTGACGGTGCTTATTTTCAGTTTTTGTTCTGTATTCAGTTTACTCTCGCTTGAAATTGTGCATATTTCGTTCAAGCACTGTTCAATGGAGGAGAGCCATTGCTGAATTTCGTGGGTCGACACAGCTTCGAATTTTGTTGGTCCGTCAGCTCCTTCAGTTGGTCTTTTCTGCGGTATTGGTGGTGGGCTCCTGCCGGTCCTCGAACTCCGGTTGAAGGGACTATCCATTATTGAATTAATATTCAATAAAACAACAAAACAACACAAAGTATTCTCAATATCTGCATGACTAACATGCACTGGCCTAGTTTAACGCGGACGTTACTTGGCACAGATTTAAATTAATATTATTGTGTAAATAAAAATTAAATTGCAGATGGCACGTCCATCTGCAAGCGGTGCAGCATATTAAAATAGTCAGTAAAGAACTCGAGTGCTGGCCAACACTTACTATATCCTTAAAGGGTTAGTCAGTGACTAGTCAATGTAAACGTAAAAGCAGCGCACTGTCACAGTCCGCGATTCACCAAATAAAGACTGTACTTTTTCTCACCGTCACAGGTGGTGACGCCCATCGCCGCTTTATGATGTTGAATGTATGAGCAGTCTTCACCTTTTACGAGATCCAAGAAAGGGATAGATTGGTAGTATTCTTTTATGGGGGTCTTGTACGAAATTGTGAAAATTTACGTATTTTTAAGTCACTTGTACTATGTAAGTTAGCCTGATCATTGCACAAAGTCATGGCCTTGTTGAAATTTGAAACAAATTCTTTAAATAATAAAAAACAATACATAGATCTAATAACTCCTAAAAACATATATTTTCGACAACTTTCTTAATTTTACGCATAAAACAAAAATTCTTACATGAAAATATTTGTATTGGAATTCCGCAGGGCACCCATTTCTTAAAAAAGTAAATTTTAATTTTTAACACAAGCGCGTGATGGTTTTGTTCATTTCGCAAAATAAAAACATTGCTCTAATTAATTTACTATGCTCTATTTATTTACTTTGGTTTGAAACTTCAAAGCAGAATTGTTCTAAATATAAATATCAGAATGATTGATTTTGCTAAGAAGTCGACCTTATGTTCAGGGATTAAAGTTCAAAATATGGTGGTCCCTGTAAGATCACTGCCTTATGAGCCGTCACCACACAGCTTTAAGTAGGTGGTAAGGAAAAAAGGAATTTTGACTATTGTTTTACATTGCTGCGTTCAACCCCCGGAGGACGGCATGACATTTATAAATGCCATAGGTATATAAAAAAATCCTGTCCCACGGGGGTAGGTTACTAGTGTGTAGTAGTGTTGTAGTGCTTGTGTAAATTTTTTGAAAAAGATTTTTCTAATTTCTTTTTTTGACAAAACTAATAAATATCTAGGTAGCACTACGTCTTCAAGCAAGATCTTACCTTTTATAAGAACAGTGTGAAACAAACAGATTTCTAGAGTAGTTTTATAGAAAAACGATTAGTGGGTAGATCCTAAATGAGACAGGATGTAAGCTTTAAAAAAAAAACAGTAATTTAAAAACAACATTGCTCATTATGTTAATAACGATAAGTCTACACACTTAGAGGCAAAATGTTAAAATTAAATTTGAATAGCATTTGTATAAATAGATTACAATAATAACACTTGACGAAGTCGATATTAATGTCAATATTATCCATTAACACTCAATAGTTATCAAAAAAAAAACTGAGAAAAATTTGAACTTTACATAACAGGTAGGTACTATTCAAATAATCTTAAATATTTATAGACTTATCACTTGACCGCTGTGCTTCAATCGTCTAATAATTATTGTAATTTTAGAGTAAAGACTAAACTATTTTTTTTTGTCTTTCTTTAATTTATTTATGGTTATAACCCAGTATCCCCATACGATTTAGTCCATTTCTAGCCAATTTACAATGGCATAAATGTACGATGTACGATTTGACGACCTTCGTGGTCGAGGGGTAAGCACGCTGGTTCTGGAGTCGCCACCTCAGAGATCCTGAAGAGTGGAACAAAAAAGTTAAATTATGTACAGGAATGGGAATGTCATTAAATAAAATTCTGTAAAATATAGTTTGCAGCTACAGTTATTTTAATGTAAACTGTGCATTGACATAGTAAACACTTTTGGTAAATATGAAGTTAGTTGGTTTTTTAAGTTCTTTTATTGCATACAAAAATTTAGATAATTTAATAGCAACCTTATTTGAATATGTCCTTTCCAATTTATATTTGAATCTAATCTTATTATTAAATGGAAGTATTGCCAAGGCCTGTGCCCAGTAGTGAGATCTTCACATGCTGATGATAAAGTTTTGTAACATAATAATATTACCTTTCTCTCCAGGACGCAGTAGTCGATGTGAGAATCCTCAGAATCCTAAACCACCCGAACTACGCGCCGCCAAAGAAGTATTTCGACATTGCTCTCATCCAACTGGAGAACGAAGTGGTTTTTACGCAATACGTCCAGCCCGCTTGTCTTTACACTGGATCTAATAATGCCCTGGTTGGGCTGAAGGCTTCACTTACAGGATGGGGTGTCGTGGAACCAGGTATTTTACATACATATGTACAGTACATACACTCTAGACCCTTATTCCTAATTGTTGGTCAGAGACTAGGCAATGAGGACCGCAAAATCAGTCCTCTGACATAGTCCACACTAAACAAAAACAGCACATGGGTTGGTCTCTAGGTATTAGTTAAAACAAAAAAAAAGTCACAAGTTAAACACAAATATTAGATAAAAAAGATTAATATACAATATCAGAATATTATACGTTCCGATCTGTTGTAAAAAAGCCCTAATTAATACGTAAACAAAACTTTTTGCCATAGCGTGGGTCAAGGTTATCCATGGTACATAGTTGCTAAAGGTTTGAATTTGTTGCTAACTAATAAAGTATAAAGGCACATCATCATCATTGATGACTTCCGATGTCGAGTGGATAGCTCGCCGTTCAAAACTGTTTTTCTAAAATGATTTCGGGGCTGGGTGTTTTCTATGCTTATGTTTGTTTATCCGATTTCTAGATAACCATTTAAACAAGTTTGAAATTAAGATTATCTTGAGCTACATATTTGGTATGAGCTTAGAAAGTGATTTATTTATATATTATTAGTATTTATTGTTTTAACATCATCAGCCGAAAAACGTAAACAGCTGGTTAAAGGATCTCCACCACTTCCGGTCTTGTATAGGTATATACATAAACAAAATACGACATCCGTGGTCGAGTGGTCAGTACGCCTGTTCTTGCGTCACCATCTCTCTAGGTCAGTTTCAACATGAAATACAATTTTTTTTTTTTAAATATTTGAGTCATCTAAACAGAGTGTCTCGACAAGTGGGCCTTAAAATGAACATGGAGAAGATGAAAATCATGTCTAACTCACGTGTCGTATCCACTCCTCTGAAGGTTGGAGACTCCGGCTCTTGAAATTGTTGACGAATATGTGTACTTGGGACAAACAGTCAGTTAGGTAGGTCCAACTTTAAGAAAGAGGTTAATCGTCGAATCCAACTCGGCTGGGCAGCGTTTGGTAAGCTACGAAATATCTTCTCGTCCAAAACCCCGCAGTGTCTCAAGAGGGTGTGTAATGTTTGATATAAATACTTATGGTCTAACGTTCAGATAATATAATTTCATTTCATATAATTTCATTTGATATAACGACTAACTTAATATAATAAACATTTAATATAATTTTAGATTCTATAATTTCATCTGATATAATGTACTTTTGAAATAATGTACATTTGATATAATGTACTTTTGATATAATTAATGTACATTTGATATAATAATCAAATGATATAAAACATTACTGATGTAATAAGCAAGCAGTATGCAAGCAAGCAAGCATGCAAGCAAGCATGCAGCATGCATGCAGCATGCAGGCATGTATGGAGCATGCAGGCAGGCATGCAGGCAGGCATGCAGCTTGCAAGCAGGCATGCAGTACGCAAACAGGCATGCAGCATGCAAACAGGCATGCAGCATGCAAACAGACATGCAGCATGCAAGCAGGCATGTTTTCTTTCACGGCTCCAGCGCTGCGGGACTCCGGCGGTCCCACACGAGCTTATCGTCGCAGATGGCTTTCGCTCACCGCCGCGGCTGAGGCTGGCCGGCGAAGCCGGCCAGCAAGCCGAAGCTGGGCGAGCGTTAAACCCACCTACCTGCTCCTCAGCTCGTGGGCCGCCTCGTCCCTCCGCGCCTACGCGGGATTAAATTACACTCTAGCGTAGGGCAGACAAGTCTACGTGGAGTCGGTTTTGCCGCGATTCGTTTCTGTCACTGATGTTTTTAGCACAACCATAACGAAAACACAACGTATCAACTTTTTAAGACAATATTTGAAATCAATTTAGGGTTAAAATGGTATTCTTATTTTTAAGCAAAAATTATATCAAATGAAGTTATAGAATATGATTATTCTACCAATATAGCTTTATAGCATAAGTTGTTAGAGAATATGAGTATTATATCAAATGAATAATATACGTAATGTTGTTATAGGAAGTGTATTTAGAACAAGTAAAAATTATATCCAATGAACGTTATGTTCTTTGAAATTAGTTCATTTGTCATTATATGAAATGATACGCACCCGTCTCAAGACGAAAGTCTTCGACCAGTGTGTGTTGCCAGTGATAACATATGGTACCGCAATGTGGTCACTCACTATGGGCCTAATAGGCAGGCTCAAAGTCACGCAACGAGCAATGGAGAGGGCTATGCTCGGGGTTTCTCTACGTGATCGAATCAGTAATGAGGAGATTCGTAGACGAACTAAAGTAACCGACATAGCCCAAAGAGTCGCCAAGCTCAAGTGGCAATGAGCAGGGCACATCGCCCGTAGAACCGGTAGCCGTTAGGGCAGAACGGTTCTTGAGTGGCGACCGCGCACCGGAAGACGCAGTGTGGGCAGGCCTCTAACAAGGTGGTCCAACGATCTGGTGAAGGTCGCGAGTAGCCGCTGGATGCGAGCAGCACAAGACTGGTCGTGGTGGAGATCCTTCGGGGAGGCCTTTGTCCAGCAGTGGACGACTTCTGTCTGATGATGATGATGAGTCAGGGGATTTTTGTACAAAAAGTATGTTTTTAAGTAGGTTATCAGTCCCTATTGCATAGTCTCTGACTAACCCTTTGGGTATAATAGTTTGATGATAAGTATTGTTTCTTTTTAGGCGGTCGCGCAAACTCGGCCGTGTTACAAGCAGCTGAAGTGGACATACTAGACTCCCGGCTGTGTGACCAGCTGTTCCGGCGGTCTTGCAGCAGGCTCTGGTGTGGCATGGAACGTAGCCAGATCTGTGCTGGAAAACTGGCTGGCGGCGTCGATGCTTGTCAGGTAACAGACGTGATTTGGTGGCTAGCAGCTTAGCTGTCGTAATACGAGACACAACAGAGATTCAATTGTTAGCAACCTCTAAGAGTCTTCGTGAGTCAAGGGGTTAGACTAGCATTCCTTCTTCCTGGGTTAAGTCAGCTACCGTTGAAACAGAACTTGATGCGGCCATGGTACGTTGTCACATCTGTGCTGGGAAGCTCGATGGGGGCGGGAACTTAAATTTTTTTTTATACAATATTATGGTATAATATGTTAAAAACTAAGTTTTTTTAAGAACAAACGTACGTAAATTGTAATTAAAAAGAAGCTCCGCACATATTTCTTTTTCATATACAAATGGGCTGCTCCATTGACAGGCACCCAGAACACCCAATAGATGAATAGGAATTTAAATGACATTTCTCATTTCAGGGCGATTCGGGAGGTCCGTTGCAAATAAAAACCTCCTTTCCCACCGGAAGAGGGCAGATTTACCGGCTGATTGGCGTGACGTCATTCGGCATTGGCTGCGCGCAGCCGAACCTGCCCGGCATTTACACTAGGGTGTCCAGTTTCGTTGATTGGATAGAAAACATTGTATGGAAATAATTTAAAATAAAATATATTTTGTACTCAAGTAGGCAAATGACTCTTCTCATTCTGATGGTCTCAAATGGGGCCGGATGCGAACACAGTCAGTAAATATATTATCCCAGAATGATGTTAAGTAGAATCGATCTTTAGGGGCAATACTGTCACCTCTTAGATCAGTATTATTTTAATCTTACTATGCAAAATTCGTATAGGATTTTGCACAGTTAGATTAAAGTAATTCTGATCTAAGAGACGGTGGTAAGGCTCTAGATGTGAAGACAGCTATTGAAGAAAAATTGTGCCGCACTAGCTATCCTCGCCTTGCCGTTCTGCAAGTTGCTTTTCTTGCCTCGTTACGCATATAGTTGAAGCACTTAGGTTTATAAATAACAGAATTATGCGAAATTAAACACTACAAAATATACATATTTTTATACGGTAGATCCGTAAAGAGCGTAAGCCACTAGCCACATAAGAAACTGTATTACCTATTCGTAAAAATGTGTGATGCTATTAAAAACTGCTAAATGAAAAGCGTCCTTAAAATCGTTTATTCCGAGACTGACTTACACACGCCGGCTACGCACACATACATTACAAAACCAAAATGTTGATTGTGACAAAGTGGTTTTATTTAAAGAATGAAATCTTTGCTTTTAATTTTAAAGGACAGTCACAAGTTTAAAAAAACCTACCCGTAATTAATCTACACCTTTCAGCAATCTGGGTCAGGTACCCTACCAACATCCACAATGAAGGTTCGAATCCCACTTTAATAAAATAATTAAACCATAGTATGTTGTTGACGTAAAGAAAATCACAAAATATTCTTGTTTTGTGAGTTTCTTTACTTTCGTTTACATAGCTTTTTATTAATATTCCTTTTTTATCCTAAAGTTTCGACTTCTTTGCAGGCTTCCTAGTCACAAACATATTGGCCGTGGCCAGTCTCTATTATTATTTCAATGTGTAGTGTTCGTCATTACTTTTTCTGTTTAAACAAAACTCGTTTACGTAGCCAGAATGCTCTTCAATTACCTACAATTTTAATAATAAATAACAATGATTTGTGATACTTTGTATGACTTTGGCGAAACCAGTTTCCTTATAATCATCACTCAAATTGCATCTAGCTGTGACGCTACATGTGTCCACCAGAAGATATAAGTAAAATAATAGATTTGAGTATTGTAACGATGTTTTGTTATTTGTATTTTAAATAAGATACATTTTCATTTGTGTTGACATGGAGCGTTATGTGTTACTGTGTATTATTATTGTTCAAGGTATTCTTAATATATTTGTGATTTCATCAACTAATATTAGTGTTAAAAAATTGTGAAAAATGTGTAAAGCCATATTTTATTAATACTTTTGGGAATGAATGACAGTTTTATAGAATAAATAACTATCTTTTTATTGGTTTATTTTAGTTTTATCGAAACATTACACCTTACAACAAAATATAACCGACGGAGAGGAAGAGGTAAGTCGTATTTTTTTTTGAAAATTAAGAGACAATACTGCTTAGAATACTTTGCAGTATAATGTTAGCTTTTCTATTTTCTTTAAATTTTGCATGCCTATATTTTTGTGCTATAAAACAAGTACAAGATAGTACAAACGAATGTCGATGAAAATCTAATTGATATTTTTACTACAATTTGATATAGCTCGTTATTAATATTTTATTTTAACAGATTTGATTATAAAAGTTAAGAAATCCTGAATTCCTGTAGAGATTTTTGCCATCACAAAACAGATACCTAAACTAAATATTAATCGGAATCATAACAGGATACATTCGTTAGCTCTACAAGCAGATATTACAAAGATCTAATACATTTGGTCAAGCGATTTTACAGAACTAAACATAATTTTAATAGCGTTATGCTGATTTAAAACGTAAGTCATTTTTCGTTTACCTTTGTTTGTTATTTTAAGGAAAATGACAAGCGGAGTTGGGAAGTAACCGAGTCCACGGAAGCTAATGTAAGTCAAATAATAGCTATGTATATATATAGGATAACATGTTTACTAGAAAAAAACAACTAGTCTCAGGAAATCTCGAATGGGATTTAAACCCATGACCTTTGGATTGCCGGTCCACTGCTCTAACCGTTTCGCTACCGAGACCCCAGAAGACTAGTTGAATTTTTTCTAGTACTTAGTTTGTGATTTTCGCTGCAAGCCAGCGGTATATAGCATTGCAAATGCAAAAATTTCAATAATAAAGATAACACTATTAACCGACTTCAAAAAAAGGAGGAGGTTCTCAATTCGTCGAAATATATATGTTTTACGTATGTTCCCCGATTACTTAAAGACGCTTGGACCGATTTGGAATATTTTTTTTTGTCTGAAAGGGTATACCTTTCATGTGGTCCCATAGTCATCAGGTCAATATCTGATGATGAGTTCCTAGAGGAATCGAGGGAACACTTCTAATATTATAGGCACACCTACAGCGATTTAGGTATTTTTTGCAAAAACCTGGGCACTTGTCCTCGGGAAGAACCATTTGGTGAAGTGGAACTGTTGATGAAGACCACAGACGGCCACCGGAACTACTCAATGCTAAATATTTTTGGTGTTTGCTATGCGATTACAAACTTTAATGTGGTTGCTTAGCAATTTATGCTCGCCACAATGAATCATGGTCAAGTGGAGCGAATGGTAAACCACCAAGAAAGCTCCTCAAGAATTAACGTCCCTGCATCGGAGAAAACAATATTTTGTACAAAATGATAAGCAGTTGACATTAAGATGTTGTAAATTGAAAAAAATACTAACTAAGCCAATAAAAGTGACAAATAAACAATATTATACTTTTACTTACTTACTACTTCTATTTTTTTATTTTTCTGTGTAAACGTAGGTTTGTACGTTTACACTAAAAAATAAAATTTCAAAAAAAATTGAAAAAAAAACTGACACCAAAAAAAAGAGAAACTAAAAAAAACCAAAATAATTGTGTTGTCTTGAATAACTAAATTTAATCAACACAGTCAAAATTATACTTACATACTTTTGAAGACGGTGCCAAGCCAAATTAAATGAATAAGAAAATATTCCATGAACAAAAATAATACGTAGGTACCATAATGCGTTCTTCTACACAATTTCCAACACATCTTTAAATCTACCTGTAAAAGTCTACGTGTTTTCCATAATGCTAAGCAAACCACCTAATTAAATTGTATGTAGGCAAAAGCAGGAAATATTTTAAGGTTTGGGATCGACTTCAAAAGTATGTAAGTAAGTATAATTTTAACTGTGGGGATTAAATTTAGTTATTCAAGACAACACAATTATTTTGTTCTTTTTGGTTTCTCTGTTTTTTTGTTAATTGAGAAAAAGCCAAAAAGCGTTGTCTTTTTATAATGTATATAGAGAGCGTCATTTACATTTAGAACGCGGCACCACTAGACACAATAGACATTCTATTCAGTGAGCACTGATCAGCAGTGCGATTCTCTAAGTTAGAGCCAATGGTATCAGCGGCTGCCGCAGCGCTGAGAATTGACTCTGTCTCTTTCATACTCATAGAATTGGAAAGAGACAGCAGATCGCAGCCATGCGCACAGCGTCATCGTCAAAATTGAAAATATTTATAAAGTACATAACATAATATACCAAAACAAAAAAAATATGGACAATACAAGCATATTATTATAGTTAAAAATATTTTTTCTTATTAATTATCTACTTAAAAACATATACTTACAATAATTTTTATACATATTTAATGTTATATAAAATATGTCTACCTCTGGTTCCTGAGCAATCATGGCGTTGAGTAGCCTGCATATAATCTGCATACATACAACTATTATCACAGCATAACTAATAGTACTAGGTACTATTTACCTCCAAAGGGTTGGTCAGAGTCAATAAAGACCGTACAAGCAGTCCATGCCATAGTCCACGTTTCACCAAATCACAACTGCACATGTGCTTAGCCTGATAGGTGGTGATCCTGGCGACACTATGCTGTTGGATGTATGTGCAGTCTTTAGTCCGTTAGTCGCCTTTTACGACACCCAAAGGAAAAGAGGTTGTGGTAGTATTCTTTCACAACTTCGCGACACGGTTAGCGCTTAGTGGTCCAGGGCTCAATTTCAAACGATTATGAACCAACAGTTCGTACTCGTGTGGTTTTACGAGTATTCTTTTTGTGAGCCGACTCATAATCTTTTTTAGCTTTTCTCGACCCACCGCTGGGGGTTGTTCCGTATTTATCCCACGTGAACTCATAAAGATAAAGATAAAGATAAAGATACTTTATTTGTTTGGACACGTGTATAAAAAGATATTAAAATTAATCGTTGCTTCAACATGCCATACCATAATCGGTGTACAAATTAAATAAAAACTTTAATAAATCCATGCTTCATAATAAAATCAAAATATTAATACATTATAATTACATTTTTTAAACAATATTAAATTAATGTTAAATAATAGATATGTCAATAATATTAAATTGTATAAAATTAATAATTAATAGTAAATAAAAGATATAACAACAATAAAATTTCACTATGTCACAAAGTATCGTTAAAAAAATCTGATATGGTGTAATAACATTTTTCGCAGAGTAATTTTTTTATTCTATTTCTAAATTGACTAAAATTCAATTCTTTAAACTTCACAGGTAATTTGTTGTAAATTCTAGGGGCCATACAAAATATGCTTTTACTCATTAAAGCAGTTTTCGCCCGAGGCATACAAAGGCGACTGTTGTCGCGACGGTTACGTTCGACAATATCCGTCATACGCACGAAAAATTCAGGATTCGATTTGACAAAAAGAGCAACTTCCAAAATATACATAGACGGAAGCGTTAGAAGCTTATGTTTTAAAAAATAAGGTTGGCAACTTTCTGTGGTTTTTAGCCCAAACATAGCTCTTAAGCACTGTTTTTGCATTTTAAATGCTATATCTTTATTAGTCGAGTTACCCCAGAAAATAATACCATATCTCAGAGTCGCCGCCACTAATCCATGATACGCTGTAAGCAGAGCATCTACATTTAGTACCGAAGATAGCCTATATAATGCGTAAGCACAGCCACTGATTCTCTTACAAAGATATTCTATGTGTGCCTTCCAATCCAGTCTACCATCAATTATAAGTCCCAGGAATTTAGCATTATTAACCTCACTGACTTCTGTGGTCTGATAAATTGCCTTAAATGGCGGTCCTGTATACTCTCTTTGGTAGAATTTCATTATTTGCGTCTTACTAAGATTAATTTTTAAGTTGTTGTTATCTAACCAAGTAACAATCGATGTCAAAGATTCATTAATGTCATGTTCATAAAAATCGGGTTCCTTGCACGCAATGGTCATTGTACTATCGTCTGCAAAAAGAGTAAAAGGATGATTTAATAATTTAGGTAAGTCATTAATATAAATTAAGAAAAGCAGCGGCCCTAATATACTGCCTTGGGGTACTCCATATTTGATATTTTTTGTTTTAGATAAATACATTTCTTCCAATTTCGTGCCAGGATTAATTCGTGATATTGCAGTGTACTGCTTTCTATTCGTCAAGTAATTACCAATTAATTCTAAAATGTTTCCTCTAATTCCATATGCCTCAAGTTTTTTTATTAATATGTCATGCTTGACGTAGTCAAAGGCTTGCGTCATGTCACAAAAAACAGCACAGACGGGGTTTCTCTTATCTACATTCAGCATGACGTTCTTGAGAAATTTAAATACAGCCATATTGATATTCCTTTTTTGCCTAAAACCATTTTGCTCTTCACATAAAATATTATTTTTCTCTAAATACCTATACAATTCATTATAAAAATATTTTTCAAAAATCTTAGACATAATAGGTATCAAAGCAATTGGTCTATAATTTTGCATTAATTGCTTATTGCCTTTTTTAAACAATGGTTTAATTATAGCTGTTTTGAGCTTTTCTGGATACTTCCCAGCACTAATGCAAAGATTTATAATAAAACTTAAATGACTACAAATTATATCGGCAACTGATTTGACAATTTTAGTGGATATGCCGTCGTATCCCTCAGCATTAGTCCGTTTTAATTGTTTTATTATCATTAAAATATCGTTTGGTAAGCTTGGGGACATAAACATAGAATCTCGTCTAGTTTTCAAATTAGATATTACTTCTTTTCCGGAACCAGATATTGGTATAACTTTACCAATAAAATAATTGTTAAAACTATTGGCTATCGATTCTGGATTAGTCAAAATGTTGTTATTAATACATATTTGTGAGATATGGTCCTTAGGAATACTAAGCTTAGAATTTTTTATAATTGCCCAAGTTGATTTAGCTTTATTGTCAGATTTCTTTATAAAATAATCATTTTGGGCACGTTGTGTAAGTCTGATAATTTTCTTACACAATTTTGTATATTTAGCTAAAGTTACTTTATTTTCTTTTGTTGGTTTGAGTCTATAATTCCAAAGAAGATGTCTTTTCCTTTTACTGCAAATTTTTATCCCTCGTGAAACCCATTTCGGTTTTTTGATAACGGGTATGATAGTAAACTTGAAAGGAAAACATAATTCATAAAATAACTTGAAATTCTCCATAAACAAATTAAACGCTATATCAGGATCATCCGTAGCGTAAATTTCCGAGAAAGATAGCTGCACTAGGGAGTCTCTAAACTTTGAAACATTATCAAGGCTATAATCTTTTTGTTTTTTCCGCCAGTATTTAAACGATGGTAAATTCATTACGGGACACCTTAAGAGTTGGGCGGTGTGGTCCGATAAAGCAAATTCCATCACCTCCGCCCTGCATTTTTTTTGGAAATTGTGAGCAAAGTTATCTATACATGTTTGACTTTTCAATCTAGTTGGCTCTCTTAGTGCTAATTTTAAGTTGTAGTTTAAAAGAAGACACTCTAATTCTAATGTGACATTATTAGTTTTCATTACATCAATATTAAAATCTCCTGTTAATATAATATTATTAAGCCTTTTTTTACTTATATGTAACAGTACCTGGTCCATTTTTGAATAAAACACCTTTAGGTATGCAACATTCGGAACTCTATAAATACATACAATTACTATCTTATAGCATGTTAATTCGATTGCACAACACTCAAAAATACCAGGAATGGAGAATTCCGAGACCTCGGGTAAAACCTTCCATTGATGACCGTTTTTTACTAAAATACATGTCCCACCTCTCTTTGAATGTTTCCTGCTAAAGTAGGAAGCCAATTGATAATTTGCAATAGACAAAAAATCTTCATAGCCGGACATAATAAAGTGTTCCGACACATAAATAACATCAACATTTGTGTTCTTGTCTGATAGTTCCTCTAAACACACGACTAGAGCATCAGACTTATTAATCAGTCCAGCGATATTTTGATGCATAACATTAATAAACTGGCTAGAGGTGTACGAATTATTAGTAAAGAAAAAAATCTGAGTTTCGCTTTGGTAATGGTGTGTGCACAAGGTCGTTTTCATTAATGTTATTGTTTTCCAATTCTAAAATCAGATCCCTTAAATTTTTAAATATATTTCGCATGCCCAGATTGTTTAATTTACCATTATACTTAGAAAACATTTTATAATCATAAGACAAATCTAAATTGGAATCCAATATATAGGCATAATTATAAGTAACTAAATCAAAACACAATAAGTTGTTAAATGTTTCCACTCTCCAGTTAAACATAGTAGAAAAGTCTTTAAATTTATAAGTCGGAACGCATAAAATAACATTTGTGTGATTTATTCTTTGAAGCGTCTGTCGTAAATGTATGATAATTTCAAAATAATTATTAGTTGTTAAAAAATCTTCTTCTCCAATTAAAATAATGCAATAGTCCAGAAATGAATACCCCTTTAGTTTAGAGTCTATATTTTCAGTCAATTCTTTTATCCGTGAATTTGGCTTGAGATAATGCATTATTTGATAATCTTGAAAATGGTGCTCTGCGCTTGCCAATATTTTGTTGTGCTTGTTAGTACTAATAATGCAAAGCTTTTTTGTTTTATCATTGCATGTTGTAATTTTAATTTTTGCAACATCTGTAGTAATGTCATCGTGTATAATCTGCTTGGGTTCTTTATTCACTTTTTTTATTTTATTCAGAGATTGTGGTGACTTATGCTTTCTATTTGACTTTCTTGGTGTTGATGATATGCTTCTTCTCTTTCCATTATAATTATGTAATAGGCTGCCACTCAAATCTTTGGTCGCTTTTTTGTATTGTTCATGCTTTGTCTCTGTTTCCTGCAAAGCTCTTTTTAGTTGCGTATTTTCCAATGAGAGGTTATCAATTTCTTCATTGGCCGACGCTAGGTTTATATTTAGTTGGTCTATTTGTTTCTTTAGAGCTTGTATTTGTTCATCACTTTCACCATCGGACGAAATGTTTGGCAGACTACTTACAGTTCCCTCTAGTGTTGATGAAGTTGAATCACCGTCGTCTTTGTCAGTCAATGATATTGAACGTCGTTTGCGGAACGTTATGTTTTCTAGGAAATTCATAATATTTCAAATTATGAATTCTTTAATAAGAATGTATTACAAAAAGTTATAATCTAACTGCGGGTTTGAACCACGAGCCCCTGGATCTCAGTGTATGGTATGCACCGCTGCGCCAAACGTGTTGTAGGTTGAGCGACGAATTTAGTGTACAGTTACGACTCACGCACGATTTGTGTGGTTTAAGTTCGTTATGTATGAATGCTTTGCACTGTTTTTAGTCACTACCGCCACTATTCGCACTGATATTTTTTATTTTGTAATGGTTATATAATAATATTAAGTCTTAATTTATGTTTATAAGTTGGTCCGGCACTACACAGTTTTCACATTTAAATAGATTTTTTATTCACTTTATGTTGTTGTCAAAACAGTTATTTAATTCATCATCACTCATCCCACTAATATTTTTTTCCATTCAGCCCATTTCTTTTCCTTACTCAGGCCACAGCAATATTTTTATTTTTAATTCCTCACTCATCCCGCAAGTATTCCTCACTCAATTTTTTTGGAAATTCATCAAGGGATACGGTATGTTGGCATTCAGTGCACTGGTGCACGCAGACGAAGTCGCAAGCGGGCCTCTAGTATTAATAAATAATTCATTAAAAGTTATTTAAATCAACAAAAATAAAATTAAATGAGCAAAAGCCACGGACACATAAGGACATAAATGCATTCGGGCAATGTTTTTATAAAAAGTGTGCGTGGGTTTTCCATCTTTGTTTTTTTCTTCTAATATGAAATTAAAATCCTTTATACAATAAAACTTGACTGTCTCGTTATGATAATGTTAGTCACTTTCTCGATCTTGGTGTATCATCATTGGATATTATAAAGTAAAGTAGCCGTTTTCCTCACTATTCTCCTAAACCAAGCTATGGATTTTATGCGGTTTTCACTAAAAGATAGATCGTTAACTGAATATGGTTTTTGTTTATATTTTGTAGATATTTTTTTTTGAAATTGCTGATGTATGACGGTTTTTCTAAGTTAGTTAGTGGACGAAGGCGCGGGCGGGCCGCTAGTCTATAGTAAGATGAGTAGTCGGTCAGTTAAAGAGCAACTGATAAAGTGACTTTAAGATATTTGCCCTTTCAGAACAAATAAACAAAAAAGTATAGCTAATAATAAAACAAAATTTAATAAAATTTGTTTACGCTCATACCAGTTATCAAAACCAAGATAAGCTTCTTTTTAGAAACTTGTTAATTTATGGTAAGATAACGGATAAATATACATAAACATAGAAAAACACCCAGACCCGAAATCCATTTAGAAAAACGGTTTTCTCAAAATTAACCCGATCGGATATTGAATTAAATTGGGACCTCAGAGATAGCGCAACGCCTAACCTAACCATTCAACCACGGAGATCGTCTAATCACCGTTGTTTAACACTAGAACAGAAGGTGAAAGAAAGATAATGCTATCTCTTTCACTCTTACCCTTTATCTGTTCCATCGATTGATTTAGCAATTATTAATGTTTTTGAAGAGTGCACCGCTTATTCTGGTAATGGGTAACAATAGAACACCGGCAAGTTCTAGAGCTTAATTTATAAGAAACACTTTTTACTTAATTGTTTTTTTTTAAATAATACTTATATGATTATAATCCACTATTGGAAATTTTATTTCATATCAGAATATTTATTTTACATGATCTTTTTTATGACATACTAACATAATAATCACCATTATTATCCCCTAAAGGTTAGACAGAGATCCACTTTTTTTTCACCATATAGCAACTGCACATGTGCTCAGCGTGACAGGTGGTGAGCCCATCGCCGCTCTCTGCTTTTGAATGTATGTGCAGTATTTAGTCCGTTAGTCGTCTTTTACGACACTCAAAGGAAGAGAGGGGGTGGTAGTATCCTTTAATGAGCCGCTACGTGACACGCCTTTTCTTTTATGAACCGGAAGCGCTCCTGTACACGATGCCGCCACCGCGCCGCCACCCTATAACCTAAACTGGGTGACGGCCGGCGTGGTTGCGGGCTCACGTTTCCACAGTGTAGAGGTGCGGCGGCGGCGGCGGCGCGATGGCGGCATCGTGTACAGGAGCGCTAAAGTTAGTGTATTAAAAACAAAATAGTAAAGGCACTATTAGTTTTGGGTCAGACCGTACCCACAACTAGGGATTTTCTTTATAATTTTGATGTGGGCTGAGTAAGGAATACTTGTGGGATGAGAAAGGAATTAAAAATAAAAATATAGCTGTAGACTGAGTAAGGAATAGAACTGGGCTAAGTAAGGAAGAATTTATTAGTCAAGTGGGATGAGTTCATGTGGAATGAATACGGAACAACCCTGGACATAGAACTCTCTATGTTGAAGCCGTTCGCTTCGGTTTTATGCTAGCCTTTAGAAAGAGACGAACCTTAGTATCCAGTATCGCAATAAAGAAATAACTTTTTGAAATCAGGGGTACTGTTATTAGGATGAAAGATGAAATTAATTATGCTAGTTTGGTGGTTATTTAAATACACACTTTTATTCTCAGAGGAATGCCGATGGTAACGACACAGATGGAACAACAAAATCTACAAAAACTACTTTAGAAGAGCTGAACCCGTGTAGTTTAATCGAGCTACCAGCACATTCATCTGCAATAAGAACACCAGGCCAAAGGATCAGCGAAATAAGTTAGTATTTTGATAGTAAAATTGCGTTACAACTTTTAGTAGTATTTCAAAGATATTGTATTCGCAGACATAATATAAGTATGTCAAAATTGAATAACTTACCGCATTCAGCCTTCTCTATGATCAAAGTGCAGAAAGATCAAAGGGTGTTTGCAAAATAGCCAAAGAACACAAAGTCTAAGGCTGATGAGGACGGTCACATAAAGATGATATTTCTTTGAAGAAAAGTATGCAAAACATTATAATCAAAAAATTAAATTATTTTCAGAGTGTTTTGAATATATTTATGAGATAAGACGAAATGAGTTCCAAGAGGCAAGAAATCAGGAATGTAAGTTTTTACGTATTTGTACTTTTTAAATAATATTATAATTAAAAAAGGAACCCTCTTTATTAAAAGAATACTACCAACCCATAGTAACAACCCATCTCTACTTTTGGGTGTCGTAAAAGGCGACTAACCGACTAAAGACTGCTCATATATCCAACATCATGGGACTCCGGTAGTTATTCTCACTGGACGAAACATAACAGCGTGTGTTTCACGCCGATATTCCTTGAGGTGGTATTACGCCTTGCGAGCCGACCTCATCAACTACACAGACAGTGTGATTGATACCCTACACCTGACTACCGAGGAAGCAAGCGAGTGACTTTAAAGCCCAAGAATATAACTATTGCAAAAATCTTATTATTGAATAATTAATGAATCATACTACATAGGTACGCAAGGACCGCATAAGCAGTCCTCTGCCATAGTCCACTTTTCACGAAATAGCGACTGCACATGTGCTCAGCGTGGTGGTGAGCCCATTTACGCTCTATCCTGTTGGATATATATGCAGTCTTTTTGTCTGTTAGTCGCCTTTTACGACACCTAAGAAATGAGGGTGAGATGAGAAAGTGGGTGGTAGTGATCTTTCACCGCTACGCGATATGATTCACATTCGAATTAATGAATCAATGGACTCGTTTTGGGATTTGGTAACATTAACGTTTGTTTGATATGTAACCGTCTTATAGTTGGAGATAGTTGTTTATAGTGTTATGCCCCTAGAAAAACAGTTTTTGATTGTTTGTTAAGGGTTGTTGTTGGGTTCAATGTGACGGACACCGGAAGCGTGGCGGACCGAGGCGTAGGTGGAAAGATGACATTGAAAATTAATATTTAATAACGTCCTATTTATATATAATATTATCAAGTAGTGTATGTAGGTATATTATAAAATATTTATGTATTGCGAGTATGTATATTATTTTTATTAATACATACGTATTATATATTTTAATATTTTTAATTGTTTCATCAAACTTTGGTCACCGCAGATAATTGCACCTACCATGTCATCTCTGCACCACCCTATGGTTGACTGGTAGAGAATGCCTCAGACATTAAGTCCGCCATGTAATTAATGTAGCAAAAACTTTATATTAAAAAAAAATCTTATTTGAGTGGTCTGGTCTAGGATAGGGACGAATGGAAACGTAGAGGGGAGGCCTTCGCTTAGCAGTGGGACACATGTAGGCACTAAAAAATAGGTTGTTGCTACCTACCTACTTAATGAAATTTTTGCTCTTTTGTTTTTACCGTATGCGATCCTATACCATTCATCCAATTGAGATTAAACTTTGTTAATAATTGATAAAAATATGTTATCATTAATTTTAGGTCAAAATTACCTTTCACTCAAGGATTCAAAAGACGAGCTACATTTCAGTGTTGTCGGAGGACGAGATGCTTATCTAGGAGAATTTCCTCACATGGTACTTTTTATACATTTTGTAATATATTTTAGGTGCAATGTTTGATTTGAGGTTATCTGTGTTTATGATATTATTTTGTGGAATGTGGCTTTGCTCATTTGCCTGACTGTTCATAGAGGCATTACTGACAGTAGTTTGAAACTGATAGAAAGGAAATTGTAAGTATAATAAACTAAACTAAATAAAAAATTCTTTCAGGCTGCTATTGGCTGGAAAGCTTCGATCGGGACATGGGTGTTCAAGTGTGGAGGATCCCTTATTAGTAGTAAATTTGTGCTGTCTGCCGCCCACTGCTCCAAGGCATCTAGTAGGGATACCACTATTTATGACGTGGTGCCAAAGATTGTGAGATTGGGTTATAGAAACATTATTGATGTTGTAAGTATTGAAACGACAAAACAGCCATTAACAATTTTTTCAAGAGTGTGTGAAAGAAGAGACTGTAAGCTTTATAATTATGCAGCGTAACCAAATTTTATGGATTTGCGGTAACTTATGGTTCCTCATGCCGCCGTAGTCAGAGAACCATCTTCGGAGAAGCGCTTCACCTTAATCACAGCTGGACCTGGTTGAGAATCGTGTGGCCTTACTGTGGCATTTAGCTTTTGGCAAACAATTCAGAATCAGACACGATGACGGAAACACGATCGTGAAAGTTATAAAACAGTGGATATGAGACCGTGACTGAAAGCGACGACAAGCGGCAAAAATGAAATGTATTTATTTGCATTTGAATAAGGTTACACCATGGATGTTAACAATAAAATTAGTTGCATCTTATCCAGCCATACAAATAGCACGCAAATTTCAAAGCAGTACATAGTCAGATTAGTTAATTATAAATAACAAAATGTCAAGGGATTATAAAATTCAGAATGTCATCAAATCATAAAAAAACAGGAAGTCCAAACAATAATAATAGCAATCTATAACACCACATTATTATCAAATTCCGTACAATAACAAAATATAAAATAGCACCATGCAAGTCAATGGCAAATTAATATAATTCAATAGGTGCAATGTCAAAATTAAACGGAAATAATCTAATTAATTAATATTTGTGATTAAGAAATCTTTTCTTGCACTGTATAAAATGTGTCTTTAATAAGCCAGTTGTGCAATGTTTTCGTAAACTTATTCAATGGCAGATTTTTAATATCTTAAAGAATCTTATTATTCATTTTTAAACACATATTAAAACAATTTTTCTGTGATCGGGCACTACGTAGGACAAAATCAAGTACTAACCTATTACAATTTCTAGTATTTCTATGGAAAACATATCTAGCTTGTTTGAAGTGACTTAAATGTTTTCCGTGACTTACATGAATTATCTAGTGCTTCATTACATTATTATATAGCACTTCGACATCTTTTTTGAGATACAAATGCTCTCTGTTTATCAGTACTGTTGCCCCAAATGATAAGTCCTTAACGAAGGACAGACTCGACATATGCATGTAGGCTGTAAGTGCTGTACCTCTTGTCGCTACTTTTGCTATTTTATAAAGTGCAAAGTGAAACCTGTTAATTTTATTGCAAACATTATCGATATGTTTTTTTCCAATCTACTCTATTGTCAATCTGAATGCCTAGCAATCCAGCATGGTTTTCATTTTTTATTATTTTTCCTTGATAATTTATGTTCAAATCGTATTAAAAATTATTAAAGTTTAGAAAAAATGTCTTCTCAATATTAATTTGTAGATTATTTTGGTTAAGCCAGGTAATTATTGTATCTAGTAATTTATTTACTTCTATTTCATGATTATGTAAGGTTTTATTTTTATTAGTACTACTACTGATATGTCAACAGCAAACAAAATGCTTTTATGTGTGATAGTTTTAGGGAGATCGTTAACATATACTAGAAATAATAGTGGACCGAGAATGCAGCCTTGCGGAAATCCAGAAGTTTTTATTTTGTATTTAGATTTATACTTTTTTCAACCGATTGCATCCTATTATTCATCCTATAAGTATGTCTTTATCCATTTTAAGGCTGTTCCTCTGATATCAAAATTTTCCAATTTTTGCAAAAGTTTGTTAATGCATACAAATTCAATTGCTTTTGACATGTCAAAAAACAGTACCTAGGTATTGTTACATATTTTTTTTATTTAACCTTTGTAAAGTCTCATTACCCAAATCGAAAGCTGCTAAAGTTGTATAGATTTGTTTTTTGGAAGCCATGCTAATTGTTGTTAATTGTTGAAAATTAAATTTATTAAAGAATGATGTAAGTTTGTTATGCAAAAAGTTTGATCATTCTCAAACGAAATTCTCTAAATCTTTTCAGGTAGCAAACGGGGTGTCTCCTGCCGATACAAATATTGTGAGAATCATAGATCATCCGAACTATAAAGCGCCGAAGAAGTATTTCGACATAGCTCTCATTGAGTTAGAGAAAGATGTGGTGTTCACGGAGTTCGTTCATCCGGCATGCATTTATGTAGGGCATGACGATGTCTTGGTCGGTAAGAAAGCGAGTCTAGCGGGCTGGGGAGTGGTAGAAACAGGTAAATTCCAAGACAAGTCTTCTAACATTCAAGTCTTGCTAAAGTTATAACTTTTCAGAAAGCAATGGATCAGGCTGGCTGACAGCGAAGAATAGCGTGAGAGGAGAACAGAGTTAGAAAAGAAGAGACATAGGCTGCTTTTCCTCCAGAACTGTGTGAGGTAGCTAAGGGAATTGATTCACTCAGAAACAAGTTTTATAACTCTGAGTTTACTAGTTATCCGTGAACTAGATTATCCAGTCTCTAATGACTGTAATGACTTCATTTTACACCGCCTTAGCTCTTATTGGTGAAATTTTTTCCTCGTGCACCGCTTAGCTACTACCACATCTCTGGCCGTAAAGCACCATTATATTCAGCAATTAAATGAAACAGTACAATTCTGTTGGGTTAAGGTTGTACTCTCATCGCGTTGTGTCGTCAGCCTATAAACGTCCTTATTCAGGTGGCGTTTGTGCAGCTGTCGCAGTTTGCTTTAGAAAAGGAGATCAAATAGCAATATTGCTGGTTCCTTCTTCGTCTTTGGCACTGTTGCATATTGTGGAAGGCAATGTACTAATTAAAGAAGTCCTAGCAGAACTCAGCAGAGAAACTTTTCGATGATGATGAATAATTCTATCTTATCCTTACCAATAATTTAATAATTATGAAATAAGATTTATGTAAGTAAAATATTTACTAGAAACATTTTGTCCTATATATATCTAAAGATAAATAATAAAATTCTCTAATTAACACTTTATCCTATATCTTATTGCATTGTAATTACGTTAGTACTTTTTATCCTTATTTAACTAATTTTGGCTCACTGCTGGGCATACCCTCCCACAAATCTTTTGTATGACTCGACCATTCGCGGTCTCTTACAAAATAATATTTTGTATATATTAAATACTACATATTTTTGTACTTTTTTACATCTTCAGTTGACAAGACTACATCTCCTGTACTGCAAACTGCTATTGTGGACGTGCTGGACTCTCAGACATGCGACAAGCTCCTTCGTCCGTCATGCAACAGGCACTGGTGTGGGATGAACGAGAGCCAACTGTGTGCTGGGAAATTATCTGGGGGAGTGGACGCTTGTCAGGTAGCATTACTACTATAATAAATAAACATATTGTGTCACGGTCGTAGCAAATGAATAGCTGTAGTGCTGGTCGCCTACCCCCTTAAGAAATAAGCGTAATGTATGCATGTAGAGTGACCATATCGTAATATTGGCCATATAATGAAATGCTAATAACCGTGTCGAGTAGCGGTGAAAGAATACTACCACCCCTCTCTTCCCTTGGGTGTCGTAAAAGGCGACTAACGGACTAAAGACAGCACGTACTTTCAACGGCATATAGCGGCGGTGGGCTCACCACCTGTCACGCTGAGAACGTGCAGTTGCTATTTGGTGAAAAGTGGATTATAATAGCGGACTGCTTTTGCTGTCCTCATTGTCAAGTCTCTGACTAACCCTTCGAGGATAATAGTCGTGATTATTTGTATGTCATGAAATACTCGGCCACTTCTTGATTAGGTTAGGTTATATCATGATTATTTCATGAATTTTTTTGAGCATTTCATGATATATGGCTAATATTACGATATGGCCATGACATTGATTTCAATTATGGTTTTGACTAACAGTACGTCAGTATTATTCTATTAGGTACTTTACTTAATCCAACTTTCTACTTTCAACTTACAATTTACATCACAGGCGGCAGTCGTTCACTAGTATGAAATGTGAATCAGCCATCGCTTCAACCATAATTTAGGAAACGTAACGACCGAACGCGCTACCCAACATCGCAGAGACAATCATCATCATGAGCCTATAAACGTCCCACTGCTGGGCACAGGCCTCCCACTTGCACAATAGCACGTGGGGATATTGGACAATAACCCACCACGCTGGCCCAATGCGGGTTGGTGGGTTTTAACGACTGCCATCTTACGGCAACAACCGGGACCAACGGCTTAACGTGCCTTCCGAAGCACGGAGGAGCTCAAGATGTTTTTTATGAATTGGTCACCTATCAGGCGACCCGGCATTGCGAAACTTGCTTAGCGGGCAAGATCGCAAGCCAAACGCGCTAGCCATTGCGCCATCGAGCTCCTCGAGCAGAGACAATACTCGTAGAGAAAGAAGGATACTTTCAAACAAAACAACTGCAAATCATACTTTGTGTTATTATTTATTAGATATTGAATAGTTAGAAAATTTCATTGTTACTAAAACCATGGACTGCTGTTAAATGATTATTATAATTATTGTTTTTCTTATCTTCCAGGGAGATTCGGGAGGTCCTTTACAAATCGAAAAGCCTGTAACTGGAGTCAAGTCAAAATTCTACAGCGTGATAGGTGTGACGTCATTCGGCATAGGCTGCGCACTGCCGCAGCTACCCGGCATTTACACTAGGGTGTCCAGTTTCGTGGATTGGATCGAAGATATTGTATGGAAATAAAGAAATTATTACAAAAAAGACGTTAGACCTTTCATTGAAGCCCTGATAAAAAGGTGATTGATGTTATATTATAAACATGTGTGTAGAATGTCATTGTAAAATATATTGATAAAAATTCTCACACCTCATCTCGGCGGCCGAATACTTAGTTACGGTGGTTTGTTACACTTTTCACCAAATAGCGACTCCACATGTGCTCAGCATGACAGGTGATGAGCCCATCGCCGCTCTATGCTGTTGGATAAATGTGCAGTCTCTTTAGTTCGTTACGTTAGTCGCCTTTTACGACAATCATTTGGAAGGTAAAGCTAAATTAGCTTCGAAAAAGCTGGGTGTGCTTAATAGAGCGGGTCAGTATTTCACGCCGGCCCACCATTTACAACTGTATAAAGCACAGGTCAGGCCGCATATGGAATACTGCTCCCATCTCTGGGCTGGAGCACCCCAATACCAGCTCCTTCCATTTGACCGCATTCAACGCAGAGCTGCTCGAATTGTCGGCGACGTGGTTATTTCAGGTCGGCTCGATCCACTGGCTCTTCGGAGAGACATTGCGTCTCTCTGTATATTGTACCGTATATATCATGGGGAGTGTTCTGAGGAATTGTTCGGCTTGATCCCTGCCGCTAATTTCCTTCACCGCACTACACGCAATCGACTGTCATTCCATCCACATCACCTTGATGGATGGCGGTCTACTACTGTGCGATTTTCAAGAAATTTCTTGCCTCGAACTACAGTGTTGTGGAACCAGCTCTCGGCGGCGGTATTTCCGGACCGTTACGATTTAGGGATCTTCAAGAAACGAGCCTATTCCTTCCTTAAAGGCCGGCAACGCGCCTGCGATTCCTCTGGTTTTGCGGGTGTCCATGGGCGGCGGTGATTACTTTCCATCAGGTGACCCGCTTGCTCGTTTGCCTCACTCTGCTATAAAAAAAAAAAAAAAAAACAACCGAGGGAAGAGAGGGTAGTAGTATTCTTTTGCTGCTACGCGACACGGTTAAAAAAAACCGGACAAATGCGAGTCGGACTTGCACCCCGAGGGTTCCGTACAAAGTAGGAGCATATTTATTATTATTTTATTGTTTTTCGTTTTAAATCGAAAACTATATATACATCATAAAAATAGGTAATTAAAAATCTGTTTAAGCTTGTGCCATTGAAGCCCTTTCATATATGCTACCCCACATGTCACGGTTAACTCAATTCAAAATTTGAACAAATTTCCTGGCATAAATACCCTGTTTTTTAATGATTTAATTACAAATGTACAGTTTTCAGATTTTTGTCTACACTTTTGGTGAAAGACGGTAATACTTGCCAAATTTCATAGTTCTAGGTCAACGGAAAATACCTACCCTATAAATTTTGATTCCCTTGAGAATGTCGAAATATACGTTTTTATGCGGCATAAACGGGCGTATCTTTTTTTTACGTTGACTTAGGAGTTTTATTTTTCACAACTTCAAGAGACTGTAGACCTGAGTATACCGTTTTAATTTCAACTAGATATCTTTACGCGTTTCCGAGATAAAGTGTCTTGACAGACAGACAGACGGACAACAAAGTGATCTAATAAAGATTCCGTTTTTTCTTTTTGAGGTACAGACCTAAAAAGAATAAAATTTCTGAATTTCAAAGAGTTGTCAAAGTTAATAAATTGGCGATTTTATTGATCCAATAGATTGAATGCTCTCAATAGAAAATTAAATGACAAATTCAGGAGGTCTGTTGCAAATAAAACCCGGAAATGGGCAGATTTACCGGTTGAATGGAGTGACGTCATAATATAGCATTTTCTGCGCGCAGTCGAACCTGCCCGGTATTTACAGGTTGTTGGTTGGAATGTCCAGGTTCGTGCATTTGATAGAAAATATTGTTAGGATAGAATAATTCCAAAAAAAAAATGTTTTAATGTATGCAAATCGCTGTTCCCAGTGCAAAAATAGTGAATAAAATTGCAATCGTAAAAATTTATAAATCGTATTTATAGGGTTAAAAAATTATTTATTTATGGAAAAGGTACACCAACGGTATACATAAGCATTAAACAAAACATTACTTATACAAATTAATACTTATACATATTATACCTACTTACAGGCGTACACAACATTAATAATAAGATAGTTAAACGCTTTCATTCATTTCAAAATTAAAAAAAAAATCAAACAAAAAATTAAATTAATTAATAGGTAGGTATGTACTTTACTAAAAACAAAATTTAATTAAGAATTAAAAATAAAAATAATTGACAACTTTCCACTATAAAAACACACACAAAATTTCATGCACAGTACAGTCCTGCAATAAATTGTATAAGTTGACCTTAAATTGGCGCAATAAGTCATGAAAAATGTCAATCCTATTAGAGTCTATTTTGTTCAAGGTGTTGTATTGCGCACAGCATCAAATCAAGAGGGCGTTACCGCTAACGTTTGTTTTGAATCTTGGTATTGCAAAAGTTTTGGTAATTGGATGACGTTGAGGACGTGATGAAACGCTGAGAGAGACGAAAAAAGAATAATAAGTATGAAATACCATTGTGATATCTCAAATGAGGGCTCGCTCGAGGGCATTTTCTCGATACTGGTATTGTGCCGGTGTCTTGGAAGGAGGCGAACATACAACCCATCCCCAGAAAAGGGGATCGCTCGGATCCGGCAAACTATCGACCTATCGCTGTAACTTCTGTGCTGTGCAAGGTGTTTGAGCGGTTAATTAATTCCCAGCTCATTCACTACCTAGAGGATCACTCGCTGCTCCATGATCGCCAGTATGGGTTCAGACCAAAGCGATCAACGGGTGATCTTCTAGCGTACGTTTCTCATGCGTAGGGTGAAGCGATGGACAAGCATGGCTAATCCCTGGCAGTTAGCCTTGATATCGCCAAAGCTTTCGATAGAGTATGGCATCGTTCCCTTCTTTCCAAGTTGCCGGCCTTTGGTGTGCCGCCCCGTTTGTGCGCCTTGGTTGCAGACTTTTTAGAAGGGCAGAGGCATCGTGTCCTTTGTGAGGGTAGTTCCACCGCGTTCTACAAAGTCAATGCCTGGAGTGCCGCAGGGTTCTGTGCTCTCACCTACTCTATTTCTTCTGCATATCAATGACATGTTGTCCTTGGGCAATATTCATTGTTATGCGGATTACAGTACGGTGCATGAGCGGGACTTGGGACATCCTGCGGCAAAGCAAGCCGATATCATGGTGAAAAGGCAAGAACTGGTTGCCAAACTGAACCTGACTCTCGATCGTGTCTCTAAGTGGGGATCTAAAAACCTGGTCAAGTTTAATGCTAGCAAAACCCAGGCTTGTGCATTCTTGTCCAAGGTAACTCCCTTCCTTACTCCTCCCTCTCTTCAGAACTCTCCGTTACCCATTTCGGTGAACCTCAGCATTCTTGGCATAGACATCGGCCAGGAACTGAATCCGAAATGCCACATCGAGAGTGCTATTTTAACTGCCTCCCGGAAGTTGGGTATTCTCAATAAGGTGAGGCGGTTTTTCACTCCCAAGCAGCGCTGTTTGCTTTACAAAACTTAGGTGCGATCGAGTATGGAGTATTGTTCCAATCTATGGGACGGCTCCGCTAAATACCTCCTCGATGCACTTGATAGACTACAAAGGCGAGCGGTACGCATTATTGGAGATGCTGAGATTACAGCCTCCCTTGAGGACCTCCAGCTGCGTAGAGTCATTGCTTCTCTCAGTGTCTTCTACCAGAATTACTACGGAGAGTGTTCTGAAGAACTTTTTCATCTTATCCCGCCCTCTCCTTTCCTCTCCTGGACTACACGTGCTGGTCTTAGGAACCACCATCATATCAATCAATCAATCAATCAATCAATCAAATATTTATTTGCTCAAATATGGTACAAAAATTGTTCTTAAAATAATGTTAACCAACATATTCTATCGTTTAATACAATGTGCAAATATTCAAAATGACATTAGACATTAAACAAATAATTAACAAATTATAATAAAATCATAGTCGGCGTTAATACAATTAAAATAAAGCATGTCAAATATTATCAATTAAGTGGTCGTTAATGGTGTAGTACATTTTGTTCATTAAAAATTGAAATAGTTTGGATTTAAATTTATAAAATGTCAGTATTTTTATATCACCAGGCAATTTATTGAAAATTCGAATATACATGCAATGAACGTTCTTTGAATATAATAATAATCTTTGGTCAGGTATACATAGATTTTCTCTTTTTCTGCCTCTATATTCAGATCTATTCGTAGTTTCAAATAGTTTGCTATATTTTTTTACAAAGATTTCTATATCAAAAATGTAAAGACAGGGTAGGGGTCAAACATTTAATGCCTTGAACAATGGCTTACAGCTATCTAAGAAGTGTGCACCACAGATTGACCTAATACATTTCTTTTGTACCCTAAACGCTCTGAGCAAGTCAACAGAGTTTCCCCATAGAATAAGCCCATACCTCAGCAATGACGACACGTAGCCGTGATATGCCATTAGAGCAGCTTCTTTAGATGCTACATTCGCGATTCTATTAAGAACGTAAACATATCTTTCTAATTTAGATACTAATGTGTCAATATAAGCTTTCCAATTACATTTCCAATTACACATTTTATTAATTGTTACACCTAAAAATTTTGTTTCATTTATGATGTCTATTTTATTATTATCATATCTAATGTTTATATTTATATTTGTCTTGTTATGAGTTTCAAAATGAATGCACTTTGTCTTATTTATATTTATTTTGAGGTTATTAATTTGAAGCCATGTAACAATTTTATTAAAGCTATCATTAGCAATAGTTTCTAATTCTCTTTCATTTTTAATTTTTACTATAAGTGTTGTATCATCCGCAAACAATATGCATTTTTGGTCTGTAACATTTGGCAGATCATTAATGAAGAGCAAAAACAATAAAGGTCCCAGGACACTCCCTTGTGGAACACCGCATCGGTTATAATCATATGTAGATGAAGTTAACTTTCTGGTGTTACCGAAAGTTCTACAGATTTTTACACATTGTTGCCTATCAGACAAGTGGCTGTCTATCCAAGATAATGCCGTTCCTCTACTGCCATATTTTTTCAGCTTGGCTAATAATAATTTATGAGGCACAAAATCGAACGCTTTGCTCATATCTATGAATATAGCAATAATACTCATTCCACTGCTTATATTTTGTGTCACTTCTTTAATTAAGTGGTAGCACGCTAGAGTGGTCGAGCAACGTTTCCTAAAACCAAACTGATCACTTTTTACTAGATTTGACACAAATGAATATATTTTCACAACTATAACCATTTCTAGTATTTTTGAAAATATAGATATAAGGGTAATAGGTCTATAATTTGAAATTTCTAAAGGCGAGCCATTCTTATGTATCACTATAGACCATTTAAGTTTAGAGGGAAAGTGTCCTTTTGATAATGAAAGATTGATTATATGAGTCAAAGGCAAAGTAATAAAAGAAGCAATTTCTTTAATTAAATCAGTTGTAATATTGTCGTAGCCAGTGGAATAAGAATTCTTAGGTCTCATAATTATTTTGTAAATGTCATTTTCATTCATAGGCGTAAGGTATATACTATTAATATGTTGTTTTACGTCATTCAATATATTTCGGTTTAATTTATTACCCAAGTTATTTTTGTTCGTTAAGTTAATAAAATATTTATTAAATTCATTACATATTTCAACAGGATTATTAATAAGTTTATTATTTAATTTTATTTCATTTATGTCATTTTTTGTTTCAGCACTTTGTACATATTTTTTTAGTATATACCACGATGATTTACATAATTTTTTTGATTTCGCGATGTAATGAGTGTTAGCAATCTTTTGCGCTTGTAAAATACATTTTTTTTATATTTTATTATAATGTTGATAACGTCTTTTAATAATTACTTTGTTAGATGACGCCAACCTATATTTAAGATAGAGCTGTCGCTTATGAACACTACATTGTTTGATACCTTTGCTTAGCCACATATTTTTTAACGGTTTGCTACTTTTTTTCACTCTTATAACTGGAAAGCATAAACTAACGAATAGGGTTATATGATCGTGAAAATAATTGAATGATTTCTCTACATCTTGTTCTTCTAGTACATCATTAAAAGTAAGTGAAGAGATGCGGAGTACAAACTTTTGTATGTTAAGTTTACACATGTCACGTTTAAACTCAAACCATTGCTTAAGTTTTTTTGAATTTTTGGTCACCGTGTAATTCAAATGTTATACTCTGACCCTTTTCATGGTCTGATAAACATAAACAATGTATACCTGGTTTAATTGTGCTATCTATGTTACTAGCAATCAGATCTAAACACGCTCTTTTACGCGTAGGTTGATTTATGTAATTAACTATGTTGTAATTACTCAATAGACTGACCAATTCATTACTCTTTTTATTTTTTTGTAAGATGTCAATTTTCCAATCTCCGCATAGTATAATTTTTTTATTACGTCTTCGTGATAAAATCTGCAATAGTGAATTTAATTTCTCAAAGAATATTGGTATTTTTGAAGATGGTATTCTGTAGACACAAATGATTATTAAATTAAACTAAGTGATTTCAACCCCACAACACTCAAATACATAAAGAAATGATTGGGGAGTTTCTAGCTTTTTGTACTCTAAATGGCGTTTTAACAAGATGCAGGTGCCACCTCTTCGTTCATTCCTACAATATGAAGCAACTAAATTATAATTATTAATATTAAGATTTTTTTCGGAACCTTTCTTAATAAAAGTTTCCGACAAGCATATTATATCGATTTCACCTAGTTCCCCGTTTAATTCATTTAATGTCACCGCAAGTAAATCCTGTTTACTGAGAGCACTAGCTATATTTTGGTGATACAGAACCAGTTTTGAGCTTTCAGTTGTTACGAAATATGTATTTGTATCGTTAGTTTGCTGTTATATAGGAGATTGACTTAGATAAATTGGTCTTATTTTAGTAAAGTAATTTAGTATAGTTTTTTGTTTTAAAAAATGTTGGATGCGGTAATTTTTGTAAGAAATGATTTGATTTTCTGTGGTGCTAGATACTCGTTTTTATAATGTATGTAATCTGTTTAAACATTTATTCTGAAGCACAATTCCTGCAAATTAATGTCAAAATTATCATTCAATTTTATAAATTTACAATTATTATAATGTTTAATTAATGTCTTTATATTATAATTTAATAAATTCATGTTAAAAAAAGAGTTATGTAAGACATTAACAATGGAAACTTTAAAGTTTCTTAATTTATATAAAGCAGTACCAAGTTCTGAAAATAATAGGTAAGGGTTTTTATCATTTTTACCAAAAGCCAAAATAACAATGTCTACTTTCTTCATGTTTGCTTTTATATTGTCACAGCTGCTAAGAATCCGAGAACATGTTGCATTTTGTTTTACCATAGTTGTAATTGTATATGGGTCGTTTATAATGCAGCTACGAGATTCTTGGAGTTTTTTTGATAATCCATTTATTTGTTTGTCGCCAAGTATGAATATTTGTGACTTACGCTTCGAATTTGCAACAGCTCCCTCTATTTTTGCTGCTTTTTCATATAACGTGATCTGTTGCACCTCACCGGTATCTGATAGCACAATGGGTATCGATGATGCATTCCCTAATTCGTAGTTTGTCACGCTTGTGCCGGCAGATGGCGTTGATTGAGGTTCTTGATCTGTTTGGTTTTCGTTAGACAAGAGGCGTTCTCGTCTCAATCTTGCTGATGGTGATGGTGAAGTATCTAGATTTTTTTTCTTTTTCATGGGTGATGAGTAGTTTACAGGTATTATATTTTTGTAATGGCTTATATCTTTTTGACATTTTTCGAGTTCTAATTTAATACTTTTATTTTCCACATTTAAAATTTCTATCTCTTTATTGGCTGATGCTAGTTGCAGTTTTATTTTATCTAATTGTTGTTTCAGTTCCGTCATAGTACTATTGTCTAGAAATGATGCGTTGGATAAACTTTTCATGGTTGAGTGAAAAATATAAGATTCATCTTGGCTATTGCTATCTAGGCCTGAGTTGTTGAATCTTGTTCTATCCATGGATTTAGGACCTCAGAAAACGGCGTCTTTGTGTAATGTTATCTAGATCTCGTGTTGAATTAATTTTTCTTTTGCAATGTGTTCAGAAGTCGCTGTCCGGTTCCCTAATGCAGAGAAATAGTGAAATAATTTTTTTTTCATCACAAAAAGTTTTGCTCCGGCTGGGATCGATCTGGGGTCTTTTGTTCTGAACCCACTAGTATGTGCCCTCAGACCGCGAAATCAGTTATGAAGTTTTTATGAAATTTGATGAAATTAGCAATGGTATTATTATGTTCTTCTCATTAGGTTTAAGTCTGGGATGGTGAGTTGAAGGTAGATGTATGTGAAAAAGTAGATTGCACTACTCACGCGTCAGCTGATGTTTGTTTTGAATTCTTTAACGGTTTGACATTTCACTGTATTGATGTTTTGGATTATGAAATACACTTCTAATTCGGAATGTGTATTACTGTTGGATTTTTGTGTACACTATTTAAATGATTGATGTACACTTTTAAGAATTAATAATGGATCTTCTGATTAATATCACGATAACTTCTGGTGCACTTTTCTTAGTAGTCTTTTCGTAAATTTCACTGCAAATACTTCTGAACTTGCTTTACATCGCAATAAATATATTTATACAACTCTTAATGCGCAAATCGCGATTTTTATATTTATAATCAATTGAATTATACGGAGCCGATGTTAACGTGTGGACAGTGGCGCCACCTCTCCCTTTCCTCTCCTTCCCTTTACATACTGTACAGACTATCAGTACTCGTACCAAAAAATTTGGCAAGTCGTTCCTCTGTAAGATCATCCGGCTTTGGAATTCTTTACCGGCGCATGTGTTTCCCAGCCTTTTCAGTCCCGGGTCTTTTAAGCGGGGCGTGAAACGGCATTTATGCAGGCCGTCATGAATGGGTGCGCTCGTTATCGTGCTTATTCCAAGGTGGGGAGTGGTGGTATTCATTATTTTGGACTGCATCGGCTGCTTACCATCAGGCAGGATGCAGTCACAATGACGAGTCATTATAAAAAAAAACACAACCAAATATTTAGTTTAATATTGTGTGTGCCCTCATTCGAAATGATTAACGCTATCTACTTATTAAACCTGACGTTTCGGTCGAGTTGCACCGGCCATGGTCACGTGCTGGCTTTTTATTTCACTATAATAGAAGTTAAAGCGTGAAAGGTTTTTAGTTGTTAACAATTTTATCATTAGATGATACTTCAAACAGTCGATATCACTGCTCTAGCATGGTTTTATTTAGACCAGGTAGACTTTTAACTATAGTTGATATAGTACGAGTATTATAGAAAATCTAGTAGGGCGTTCGATAAAGTAAAAAGCTATATTATCTCAGTGATGTTTACGATTGCAATAAACGAATACTCTTAAGCCATATCGCATGTTATAGATACATACATAAAAAGATAACATTTGATCGAGAATACACATTAGAACACTTACAAAGTAAGGAACTAAACTGTGTGCGTGACTGAGGGGTTGATTTGAATTCTAAGTTGCGCTTTAACCCACATTAACGATCCTGTTTATCCTGATGCCTTGCCAAGGTTAATGGCCAGTCTCTTTATTAACTCAATGTGTAATGCTAGAGTTAACTTTTTCTATCCTCAAACAGAACTCGTTTAACGTCGTCGCCAGAATGCTATTTAAATTAAATTTTTTCAATCATTATAAATTATTATTTGTTTTGTATGACTTTGAGGAAACCAGTTTCACTCAAGTTGAATCTAGCTGTGACGCTACATGTATCCACTATTGCTTAAATAATTGATTTAAATATAGTTACGATGTTTTGTTATTTGACCTTTTCAATAATATGTTATTAGTTGTGTTGCCATGGAGCGTTCTGTTTTTTTGTGTATTATTCTTTTTCAAGGTATTTTTAATAAACTTATTTATAAATAATTTGTCAACCTATTTAAGCGGGAAAAAACCAAACAGTGTGTAATTTTTTTTTTTAATAACTATTTTTAATTTTTAGTTTTATCTAAACACTATACCTTACAACACAACACAACTGATGGAGTGGAAGGGGTAAGTAATAGTTTTAGAAAATTTTAGGAGAAACACTAATGTTGATGAGTATATTTCTAATGGAATTGATTTGCTAGAATTAATATTGTTAAGATGTCTGTAAACAAGTTATTAAAAATTTTCGTGTAATTATCAAGTGTCTAGTAGTGGTTTTGTGTTTCTTGTGAAAGAATAACGAGAAAAACACTAACAACAGTGTCTATCTCTCAGAATCAGTAAAAATCAAAGTGACACTTTTAATTATTTATTAATTTTTGTTCAGGCAACGCTTGTTTGTGTTGTGGCAACGTATGTTCATAAATTTTAATATTCTTTATCAAATTTGGCCCTAAAATAGGTTAACATAAGTTTAATACGTAGTAATAAGCCAATTTAAACGTGTGAGTTTGTCATTTGTCGCTTACGTTGGTTTTCATTTTAAGGAACATGATAAGTGGAGTTGGGGAGAAACAGAGTCCACAGATGCTAATGTAAGTTAAAATACGATTTTTTTAGTAATAAACAAGGAATCCTACTGGTACGCCTAATGGTCTGAAACTTAAAATAAAGCAATAATTGCTTATTTATGCATTTAAAAAAAACGTAGCTAAGGTTGCGTATAAAAAAGTGTTCTGTAAAAAATGTTAAAATTTAAATACTAGTTTAGTAACGATATAATCTATACCTACACACTTTTCTTCATCTTCAGAGGAACTCCGAAGGCAACGATACAGATGCTACAACGAAACCTACAACAACAACTACAGAAGAGCCAAATCCGTGCGACTTCGTCGAGCTACCAGCACTTCCACCTGCAACAAGAACGCCAGCCCAAAAAATCAGTGAAATAAGTTTGTATAATTATTCTTGGTAGTTGGTATATGGTAGATGATTGAATTGATTGATTAAAAGAGCACAACACAGGGTTAACACACATTTATTGTGTGTTATCCCTGTGTTGTTGTCATTCAATGATTATCTCTGATAACAAAGAAGGTTGAATGCGGGAAATGAATCATATTGGTATATTTTTTTTCATTATAACAAAGAATTTTAAAATAAAGTCCAAATACTAAATAGTCGGTCGATTAAAAGTGTCCAACATTATAATATTTTTTTTTGATAAAAGTATGCAATACACCATAATCTAGATGTAAAATAATTTTCAGAGTGTTATGAATATATTTGGGACTTAAAACGTAAAGAGTTCCAACAGGAGAGATATGAGGAATGTAAGTTTTTGCCAATCTTATCTTTAATATAAAAATGAATAGCTAAATGTGTTGCTAAGTGCAAATCTCGAGAGCAGCTGAACCGATTTCGCTAATTCTTTTTTTATAATATTCCTTGAAGTACGAGAATGTTTCTTAGGGAGAGAAAAAAATATTAAAGAATCGACTGTCACGTGGTACAGGATATTCACGCGAAGGAAGTCGAAAGTGGGCCGTTAGTACTACAATATTTATAACATATTTTTAATACCACGGTAGGAAATGTAACCTCTTTCCGCTGCGGGCATAAATTATGTTTGTACATTTTTGTTCTTATGTTTATTCCGATAGCATTTATCACTCTCTTTCTCTCTCATTTGCGTTCCTACACGTTTTAATGGTGCAATTTATTAAATCTTATCATAATTTTTAGGTCAATATTACCTTTTACGTAAGGAAACAAGAGGCGATCCACCTATGAGTGTTATCGGAGGCCGAGATGCTTTTCTAGGAGAATTTCCTCACATGGTACTCTCTTTTTCTAAAACTTTTGTACTTATCAGTTTGTGTTGTTATTTGTGACATAAAGACGCGTCATAGATGCATTACTGACCAGTAGTTTGAGGCAGATAAAGGGGATTTAAAATAAACAGTCTTTAAAAAACGCATTAACCTTTAAGTTATAATTTCTTCCAGGCTGCTATTGGCTGGAAAGCCTCGGTCGGGACATGGGTGTTCAAGTGTGGAGGATCCCTTATCAGTAGTAAATTTGTGCTATCTGCCGCACACTGCTCCAAGGCATCTAGTAGAGATACTACTATTGACGACGTGGTGCCAAAGATTGTGAGACTGGGTTATAAAAATATTATTGATGTTGTAAGTATTGAAACGACAAGTTTAAAAATATTGCACTTTAGTTCTTTGCTGGTTTCTCATGGACTTTATAGCGCTACCGAATTTTATAGGCAGCGGGAAACTTAAGGTCCATGAAGCCGTAAAGCGCTTCACTTTCACCACACCCACACTACAAGTGAGTGACGATAAGAAAAAGTTTAATCTTTTTCAAACAAATCACTCCAAAATCTTTTCAGACCACAAATGGAATGCGCCCTGCTGATGCAAATATTGTGAGAATCATAGACCATCCGAACTATAAAGCGCCAAAGAAGTATTTCGACATAGCTCTTATTGAGTTGGAGAAAGATGTAGAGTTCACGCAGTTTGTTCATCCCGCTTGCCTTAATGTAGGCCCAGACGATGTCTTGGTCGGCAAGAAGGCCAGCTTGGCAGGCTGGGGAGTGGTGGAAACAGGTAAACTGCCTCTGTTATCGCTTAGATACTTCTAATGGTTCTATCAGACAGAGAGCGGTCACGTGTTCAAGCGTTCCGCGTTCCTTGAAGAAGTCGGTTTCGCGTTCTTTGTCTTGTATTACGTTACATAGTAACGCGGAACGCTTGAACGCGTGACCATTCTCTGTCTGAAACCCTCACAGCTCTAGTGAAAAAGCTAGCATATACTTGGCAATGGGTAGAGTAGAGTGAATGACTTGTGTTCTCTTTATTTATCTTTGTACCGAATCTTATAGTAGAATATTGTAGAATCGTACAATCATTGCGTGGTGGCATCGTCAGCCTATGAACGTCCCTATTCAATTGCAGTTGTGCAACTGTCGCTGTTCACTTTATATTATGATATGTGATCAAATAACGATTTTTCTAATTCCTTCCTCTTTAGAATTCACGATTGCATAAGAGCAAAGGCAAAGTGATATTGTAAAAGGCCTGGCAGAACTCAAAGGAGAAGTTTGACGGTCTGATGATTATGAATATTTCTACATCTACCAAAGATTGACCATTCGTGTCAAATAAATCAGGAATTAATTTTTAGTAAATTGATTTTGGTGGGCAAAAATCACCCCTTAATCTTTTGATTCGACATGGCTCGAACTTAGGTGGTCTCTTAGCAATCTCTTTCCCGGATATTTTTATATTACTAAACCAACATTTGATATAAATTTTTACGTCTTCAGTTGGCAAGACTACATCTCCTGTACTGCAAACTGCTAATGTGGATGTGCTGGACTCTCAGACATGTGACAAGCTCCTTCGTCCGTCATGCAACAGGCATTGGTGTGGGATGAACGAGAGCCAACTGTGCGCTGGGAAATTATCTGGGGGAGTGGATGCTTGTCAGGTAATATTTCATTGTATAATTATTATAAACAGCAACAACAAACATATCGCTGGCCCCGGGCAATAAAGCGGTAATATCAAAAAAACTAATTTTACAGGCGAAAATAAAAGAAGCAAATTGGTTTATAGTTCAGCGTACAGTGATCCAAAACAGGCGTTCAATATGTCAAATGAAAGCTAATTTTTTTATTAATTTATTATTTTAATAATATTTGTAATGTTATAAATATTTAATGAAATAATTAATAAAATGTATGATACAAATTATAGATGATACAGTTTCAATTGTAACATCATTAACGACTTTCTAAACACACCGACTACTGAGATTCAGGAATGTAAGTATATAATACGACGTAATTTCCACTTTAGATCAGGAGCGTAACGGCCGATTACCACCTTCTTCAGGGAAATATTGTAGCCAAAGCTTAGCTGTATCATCCAATAATCGCTATTTTAGAATCCTATCAATGAAACATATTTTTAAGTAACCACTGTAACAAACTGATGTTACATTATAATTTATTTTTATTTTTAACCATTTAAGACAGTATTTTATGATATTTATTATTTTTTTAATGTAACTACTACCTACCTAATTTTTGTTTAACTAAATATAATAGCTGTATCATTCAATAAACGCTATTTTAGAATGCTATCAATGAAACATATTTTTATGTAGCCATTGTAAAAAAACTGACCTTACATAGTAATTTATTTTTATTTTTAACCTTTTTAGATCGTAATATTTTTTTTTAATTATACTACTACCAAATTTTTGTATAACTAAATAAAAACCTTTCAAACCACATATTTTTTATTAAGTATTATTATTAAACTTTGGAAACAGAAAAAAAAACAAACCCTTAAGAAAGTGAATATTATTATGTTACCTTAATTTAAATCAAATCACATTTTTTTACCTTTAGTGATTTTATACACATATATTGTATGTGACTATTAAAATAATAACTTATCGTCAAAAATGACACCTAATATTTTTATTTCACGGACTATTTCTTTCCCATCTCCAGACGGGGCTTGTCAAGCTTCAACTTTTTGGTTAATATTATCCTGGCCTTGGTTTTGTGTGGCGCGAAATTAAGTTTATTTAACACACCCCATTTCTGGATACGGGAGAGAGCGGGTTTGGATTTAATTGACACTTCGTTGGATGTGCTGCCTTCTACTATTAAAATAACGTCGTCCGCGAAGGCCTGGCAATTGACAGCGGTTCCGGCACGAAGGCCTGGCAATAGACACCGGTTCCGACTAGTAGATTGAGCAGGGTATATATCGAGTATAAGATTCCAGAATGAGGGTCCGCCAATTGAACCTTGGACGCAGCCCTTATTCGTCCCCTTACTATACTCTTCCCCTGCATACTTCCATCCCTTTTCTTCTAATTGAACTTGGATCTGTGGCCACCACGCATTGTCGAAGGCCCCCTCAATGTCCAGCGAGACCAGAGCCATAATCTTCTTCCCTTCCAGATTACGTCTGATCCGTCCTCTGTACTGCGCTGTGGCACAAATCTGTACTGCGCGGGATTCAGTTTTGGCAGCACATGCCATCGTACTCTTCTTATTAATAATATCTCTAAGATTTTACCCAAAATTGCTAATAAGCCTATTGGACGATATGACTTGCTGTGTGTGTAGTTGTCTATACCGGGTTTTCTAAGGAGGATTATAATGGCTTCTTTCCAGGGTTTAGGGAAGTGGGAGAGCTCTAGGCATTTGTTGTACAACGCCAGGGACAAAGGGAAGTCGGTATTTATTGCGGCCGCGCATATATCGGCCGTAAAGCCATCCTTCCCCGGGGCTTTTTTGGGGTTGAACGAGGCCACTACGTGTCAAAGTTCAGCCTCCACGAAAGGAGGGTCGCAAAAACCAATTTTACCACCCTCATTCGTTTCGGCTGCCCTTCTTCGCGTTTCTTCATGGTCCTCGTTCTCCCCACTTCGGTATCCTCCGGGTAAAAGCTGTCGGCCATTATGCAGACTGACTCTCGTGGGCTGGTGTTTTTGCCGTCCTTGACTATTGATAGATCCTCATAGCTGCTCTTAGTTCTACCTATACCTCTATATATCCCCTCCCACGTCGTTTCTCTATCCTGTTTGTAACAAAACTCTTTCCAACTCTCGATCTTGGCCCTGTCCATATCTTCTTGGTATTTCATTTTCTCCGCCACATACTGTTGACTGATACTACGACCCATGCCTTCCGGCTAGGAGCTGCCCATATTATTCTGTTTTTAAATCTATTTTTCTTCCTTTTTAGCTCTTCTAACTCCTCGGACCACCACGGTATTTTGATGTCTCTTTTTTCTTTTTTAATTTGTAGGACTCTGTTGCATGTGTTGTCTATGGCTTTAATATATTTTTCTACTGTAACTTCCAATTCGTTAGCTTCTTTAATTCTTTCTATGTATTTTTCGTTTATTTCCTCTTTAGCCAGCTCTTCCCTACACTCTTCCTTAAAATTTCCCCAATTTACTTTTTTTGTTATATACTTCCTGTAGCATATATATCCTATTATTATTTCTTTCTTTGATACTGTTTAGTTTTATTTTTATTATTATCGCATTGTGGTCCGAGGTCGTTAGGTTAGTATTCAATTTCCATTCTTAAACACCTCCCACCATCTTGCCAATACACCATGTGACGTCTACGCTACTCTTATACCTTTTTCCTCCTGGCCATGTGTCGAAAGTTGGAGTATCTCCCTCATTTAAAATATTTAGTTATAGTTCATTTATTACACCGATTACTTCCACACTAATGTTGTCAGTCCTTACACTGCCCCGCCACTCACTTTATGCATTTGCGTCGCCTCCAATAACAATCCTGTCACACCCCAACTCCCTTAACATCTCCTCGAGAAGCCCTACGTAGGGGACAATGTCGATGGCGCCGGGTTCAAAATAAAAAGATATAATGCCGATCATCCAGTCCGTTATTCTACGGCTCCTGAATAAGTGCGAAGCTGATCCTCATCTTTTTTGCTTCAATAAGGAGTTCGGATGTGTCATTTTTTTGCGTTGGAGGTTTGCTTGTATGACCGTGTATACTCTTTTTTTCTCTTCTTGAACTGATGCGGGGCCCTTAGCACCTGCAGGCTACCTTCGCTCGAGCCAGCAGGTCCCACATAGCTCGGATTGGACATACCATATTGAAGGTGTTGTGGCAGTCTTCGAGGCCGGCCCTCTTGCAGTTCAGACAGCTGGGGGACTGTCTTTTTTCTCACACGCGGCGTACAGGTGGTTACCCCCGCAGTGGCTGCAGCTGTCCAGCTGCTTCTGGCAGACCCGCTTGGGCTACCCAAGCAGCGAGAGCACTGGATAAGCGGGGTCTAATCTTCTACTTTGGAGACTCCCCATTGCAGTTGAAGAGACCCGGCCTCTGTCAGCTGCTGCCATATAGCTGGGGCCACCTTGACCACCATATGCGCCACGCGTGGATTCCTCGTTTTCTTTTTATAAATTACTTTTTTTATATTGACGCGTCATAGTGACTGCATCCTGCCTGATGGTAAGCAGCCGATGCAGTCCAAAAAACTTCTATTTGCCTTCTTGGGTTCTTGTCTTTCCTATCTTTCTTTTTATAGCTTCCTCTACTTGTTCTTTATTTTTATCCTCCTTTACGTGTCTTACTATCACTAGCGAAGGGTCTTCTTTTCTCGTAATTGTTTCGCCATTTATAAAAACAAAATAAATTTTATGGAAGTATTTTCTTAATATTCAAAACCACACAATCGCACTAAAAGAACATTATTAGCGCAAGACGTTACACGCTGCATTAATTGTTTACTTAAAAATGGTGTTAGAAAGCAAGCGGTATTCATTTATGCGTAGGAGTGAAAGGGATGACGTTCTGCGTAACATGACAGTACGTCTCCGAGGCTACAATAAATTTACGGGAAGAAAGCCGTAATCGCTTGCACAGAATAAAATGTCCTGTGTTTACTTCGTATTAGTGTTTACAGTTTATTTTATAAAACGCGGTTAAATGTATTACTGTTTCTCTTTATTTAGAAATTTAGTGTAAAGGTTTTCACCGGTGTTTTGTGTTGTTTCTTAGAGTAATTCGTCTTAAGTGAACTTTCCATGCAATAAAGCTGTTATTGTCATTTATTCTATAGAAATATTAATTGAAAAACTCTGAATAAAATAGGAGTGTAGATTGGTAGTTAGAGAAACTAAAAATCAAATAACATTAAAAAGGGCGTAACCGGCGCTTACCGCTATATTGCCCGGGGCCAGCGATATATTGTAAACAGGAAGATGGGATAAATATTGAGGAAAGTATGCTGACTATGAGAGAATGGAAAGAAGACTGACGAGAAAAGTGTATGGTGCGAGGGTGAATAGGACAGTTGGGAGAGTGAAAGGGACAGTTGCCGAACGTATTCCTACCACTGTTCGTGATGGGATGGGGAAAAAATACCCAAAATGTATGAAGAATGCTTTGACAACAAAAGGTAATGTGTCAAGATCGTAGCAAATACAACGCTATAGTCTCTGCCTAAACATCTTAAGAGTTAAGAGTCGTAAGGTTTACGCATTTCTGTTTCCCATACAAATTTAAAAGTCGAAATTTTTATTAACTATTAAGCCAATTACAATGAAACGATCTAAATAGTTTGTTGAAAACATTTTTAAAAAACTTTAAAATCACTGAGTTAATGCCATTTTTACTTTCTATAGTGGACTTTAAATCGCAATAACTCAGCTAAATAAACGTTTTTTAAAAATGTTTTCAACAAACTATTTAGATCTCTTTATGTTACTTTAGCATGCAAAGTTTCATTAAAATTGACCCATTGGTTTTTAAAAATTTCGACTTGGAAGTTTGTATGGGAAACCGAATTGCGTAAACCCTCTTAAAAGGGTTGAGATAATTACATATTATATTTATATTTTGTATATGTTAGGGCATTAGTATACGGTGAAATATAATCATCTTCTAGGATAGACCTGTACTTTCAAAGTATGTAAAATGTACACCATTTCTGCTATAGAATCGCTACATAATAATAAAAAAACAGAAACAGACAATAAATTAATTCTAAAAGGAAAACAACCAGCCAGTTATATTAATTGCAAAAACCTACAATCCAATTCCAAAAGATCGTGAGGTCATGGCTGTTGGTGTTGTGTAATTATCTATAATAAAATTAGCAACATGAATGCAAAGGTAACACTTAACATAAATTATTATCGCCTGTGTGGTCTAGCGGATAAAACCACCAACCAGCATGGGTTTTAGGCCCAGGTTTTGTACTAGGGTTTATAAAATCAAAGCGCCTTTTATCCGTCGGTCTTGGGCTAATTTTCCAGGGCTGGTGTTTTAGGTTTTCCGTATCTCGGGTTTGTGATAATTGACCCCTCATAATGAGGGGGAAATTGAAACAATGACTTGGCTCTAACGATAAAGTTTGCCCAATAGTAAGCCACTTGGGCACACACACATACATAATATATCACGTTAGTTTCCTAGAGGGGTACCACAGCAATCGTTGTTACTTAAACATATTTTGTATTAATTGGATTTTTTTATCTTCCAGGGAGATTCGGGAGGTCCTTTAAAAATCGTAAAGCCTGCACCAGGTGTCCGCTCAAAATTCTACAGCGTGATAGGAGTGACGTCATTCGGCATAGGCTGCGCCCTGCCGCAACTCCCCGGTATTTACACTAGGGTGTCCAGTTTCGTGGATTGGATCGAAGATATTGTATGGAAATAAGTGAAGAAAATGTTACAAAAACACAACTTTCATTGGATAAAATGTTTACTAGAAAAAAATCAACCAGTCTCAGAAAGCTCGAATGAGATGGGAGTAAACATTTTATCCTATATCTATATAGCATTGTGAATGCAAAAATTTCAATAATAAAGACAACTTTTATTTGAAGGCTTGTTATAAATTGATTGATTTTTGATAATACTCACATTGTTATTCTCACACCTTAGTGCCCGAGTAGTAAAGTGCTCGACCCGATATCTTGAGGCACTGGGTTCTCTTCCCTAGGCAATAGCTAGTAACTGCCGATCGGGTAAAGATTTTTAAATTATAATAAGAACTTTTTCCATACTAACCAATAATCTAGCTCACGTTTAGTCTCGTTGAAACTTGTTTATATTCGTAAACCAGACAACGAATAAGCACACTTAAATATTTACATCCATACCCGCATTGGGCCATCGTGGTGGGTTATGGCCTAATATACCCACGTGCTGTTGTCCACGTGGGAGGCCTGTACCCAGCAGTGGGACCTTTATAGGCTGATGATGACTTAGTTATTATATACGTATACGTTTCCTCAAATTATGTTTAGATACGGAAAAATTGTACATAACTACTAAACTGTTAATGTTACTGTATCTTTTTTGTAACATAGTGTTATAATGGGCCTCTATATATAATAATAATAATAAATTATTCAAAATAACTACATGTTTTGGAAATTAGAAATAATCAATAATAAAATTTTCTTATTTTCTTATGCATCTAACTTTACCACGCTCTTGTCTATAAACTATGTAGCAAAAAAACGCACAGGTTGTTTTATTATTATTAAATTATTTTCAAAAACAAGGTGGTTTTTCTCAAGTAGCTTTTTCTCAACAGCTCAACATCAGTTACATTTACAATAATACTATTAAAATTTGCTAGAGGCATTAATGGTTGCCAGGACATACAATAATATGCTGCTTTTAGTAATATTCCTTTATTATCATACCTTTGTATCTAAATCTGGTGCGGCATGGAATGGAGCTAAATCTGTGTTAAGAAAGCTTACAGGGAGCGTCTCTGCTTGTCAGTGTCAGGTAAGTGAAATATGATTTGGTATTACACTAAGGTGTCCAGTTTCGTCAATTGGATTGAAAATATTCTTGCACTATTATCTAAGCAGCAAAATGAATCCGCCTAAAAATCCACTGACTGTAGAGCCACGCTGCGTTGCAGCACGCATTGGGCCGGCTCGTCCGGCGTAATACTTCCCTCTCACGAATATCCGGCGTGAAATAATGGCACTTGGTGCATTTGTCTTTCTTCCGGCCAGTGAGGGTTCCAGAGGCCCATCCCCCTACCCCTCTCACAATTCCTATTCCTTCCTCAACCCTATTCCTTCCTTAAAGGACGGCATCGCGCCTGCGATTCCTCTGGTTTTGCGGGTGTCCATGGGCGGCGGTGATTACTCTCCATCAGGTGACCCGCCTGCTCGTTTGCCCCCTTCTTTTATATAAAAAAAAGATCTCTAAGGGAGTCTAGATGCGAAGACAGCTAGTGGAGCAGAATTGTGCAGCACCAGTCGTCCTCACCCTCGTTACGCACACAGTTTAAAGATGTAGGGTTTAATAATGGTAAAATACAGAAATATTGATCCTTATAGATTTATTTGTTACTTCGGACGAGACGAACCATAGAGGTGTTTGTTATTCATCCAATGAAACTTTTAAATCTGTTCATCTACATATTAGTTTTACGCAGCAAAGTTTGATTAAATTTTTTTTTTGCAGTTCTTTGATACATTTAAGTATTTTGGGCCAGATGTCGTACTAACATGCTGTCGTCAAAAGTACGAGTCCCTCTTGTAACAAATATTTTTAAAATAATGTATTGTATTTAAAAAGCCTTATTTATCCATTTTTATCATGACGTATCGACTCTCTTACAGGGTTCCTATGCACAAACACTTTTTTTTCTCTAAAAATAAAACTTGTTTTACGCCAGGATGGTATTCAAATTCATTTTTTTTATATTTTTATTTGTATGCTTTCGATGATACCAGTTTCCGAATGATCATCACTTAAGTTTACTCTTGCTGTGACGCTACATGTATTCACTATAAGTTATATTGAGTATTGTAACTATTTTTTGTTAATAATAAAATATAATAACATATCAACTGCGTTGACATGAATCGTAAAATGGTACTCTTTATTATACTTGTAAAAGGTATTCCTAATATATTTGCAATTTTATTGACTTTTATAAATGAGTAAGATTTTATAACATGAGTGAAGAAAAAGATATGAAAAGCAATATTTTTAAATAGCAGATAATAGAGAATAAAATACTTTTTTTTTAGAAATACATATTTTAATTTGTTTATTTAGTTTTATCGAAATATACAAACGATTTTGTGCAAGGGTTAGGTAAAAGTCTTAAAATAACAATTTTTTTAAAATAAAACTTTTATAATGTTGCAACCTTCTTTTTATAAACTACGGTCAAAAACTTGGGCTTTATTTCACATGGTAATGATAAGGCCGATAGTGATATCTAGATATATATCTCAACTAGCTGTCGGAACACAACAATACTAGTAAAATTGATGCATTTATCATGCCGACATAATATTTAGAAAGTTGGTGGCTAGCTGGCTGGTGGGTTTATATAAAAAGCCTTACAACCATCCGAACAGAGTACAAAATGTACTGGGCATCAAACCTCAGTACACTCAGTCTGAGACCGATGGTCTAACGTTGTAAGTATTACATTAGTTTTAAGAATCTGTCATAGTTTGTAAACTGTTAAATAAACATAATTTGAATATTGTTTTGCTGATAGTGTCGTGTCGTTTACTTTTGTATGCTATTTCAAGAAAAATGACAAGTGGGAGCCTACGAAAACTAATGTAAGTTAAATGTAAGAATTTTTTGAGAAAGGGGTTTATTTTACTTCACAGAGAATTATTTCAGCTTTAGATTTTGTGTTACAACTTCTATTACGCATTTAAGAATATACCTGACATTTTTCTGACAATGTTTAGGTAGGATTTACATTATTTAAAATTAATCAAGACAAAATAATAATTTTCAGAGTGTATGCAGTATCTTTGGGACGTATTTCGATATGAGTTCCAAGAAGCAAGTAATTAAGAATTAAGTCTCTATCGAATTGTACTTCCTTTTAAATAGTATTACACGCTTAAAGAGAAACCTTGTTTTTTATACCGCGGGTAATGTGGATCCTTTTACGTCTACTTTTCCTAGTGCGGATGTGAGGTTAACCACTCACTCTTGGATTTTTTTTGACACTTTTTTGACAGTAACTGTCAACGTCAAATTTGACAGGATTGAGCATAGACTATGCCATATTGTGCGATAACAATACATAGGATGAACCACAGAACCGAAATAACCAAACTTGTTCATACTAAAGTAGTCTGTAAGTCTATGAAAACACGGTACAAAGTCAAGTGTCTTTTTGTAGGTGCGGTCTCATGCGACCGCTTGGGGTTTGAGGAGGGTTTCTAAAAACTTTTATGTTGGCGGTACATACTCGGTCGAGACTGGGGAAAATTAAATACCGCAGTAAACATCGCAGCTCATATACAGCATACAGTAAGCTCGCCTCATCTCTCACGAAAGTGTTATCTATATACATATATAAAAATGAAACCCGTTTTCCGTTGTCACGACATAACATGAAAACGGCTTGACCGATTTCGCTAATTCTTTTTTTGTTGTATTTGTTATTGTCAGGAGAAGGTTCTTATAAAAGAAAAAAATTAAAAAAGACACTTTTTTTTAAATATATTTTTCAATATTCATAATTACGACAGGACAACGTCTGTCGGGTCAGCTAGTTTTATGTAAAAAAAGACAAATGAGCAGGTGGGTCACTCACTAACTCAGCAGAAAAAGCAATCACAGCCGTTCATGTATACCCTTGAAACCTGAGAAATCACAGATCCTTTGAGGATGGAGTAGGCTCGTTTCTTGAATTCTTGCACTGGGCCAGGCAGCGTGGTCGATTTCGGCCCTTTAAATTAATCTCCACATCATATCCCTCTCACATCACCTCTCATTAAAGACAGTTTAATTTAATTTATTTCTTTTGGGTTTTGTTACGGGTTTCATACCTAATTATGTATTTACATTTAAGTTATTTTGTTTGCCCCGGATGCGTTCCCAAATATGTTTTATTGGTGCAGTCAATAAAATATTATCATTATTTTTAGGAAAGTATTACCTTTAACATAAGAGAACAAAACGACGTCCACCTACCTGTTTTATTGGTGCAGCCAATAAAATATTATCATTATTTTTAGGAAAGTATTACCTTTAACATAAGAGAACAAAACGACGTCCACCTAGGGGGAATCCATCATTTTATCGCAATTTCTTTCAACGATTTTCATTACCCATAAAACGAGTAGCAGAACTTTTTGTACAATATTTAACAAATTCTAGAATTTGTTACCACCTTTGTAGGTGTGGAAAATTTTAAATACCACCAGTAAAATATTATCATTATTTTTAGGAAAGTATTACCTTTAACATAAGAGAACAAAACGACGTCCACCTACCTGTTTTATTGGTGCAGCCAATAAAATATTATCATTATTTTTAGGAAAGTATTACCTTTAACATAAGAGAACAAAACGACGTCCACCTAGGGGGAATCCATCATTTTATCGCAATTTCTTTCAACGATTTTCATTACCCATAAAACGAGTCGCAGAACTTTTTGTACAATATTTAACAAATTCTAGAATTAGGTGGTATCTAAAATTTTCCATACCTACAAAGGTGTGGAAAATTTTAAATACCTTGGGTGCACTATTACCGACACTAATCAAAGGGAAGATGAAATTGATATCCGCACAGTCAACGCACTAAGATGCAGGTCTACAAAACCGTCATCAGACCAAGTTTAATGTACGGGTGTGAAACATGGACACTTACTATAAAGGAAGAAAATAAGCTCTTAGTAGCAGAGCGAAAGATTCTATGAAGGATTCTGGGACCAACAAGAGGAGAGGACGTGGAGTGGAGGCAAAGACACAACCTGGAGATAGAAGAGCTGGTAGCCGAACCAAACATCATCGGAGAAACAAAAGCTGCTCGACTTCGCTGGCTTGGTCACGTTGAAAGGATTGGTCAGGATCGTGCTGCAAAGAGCATATCTTGGGCGACCAACTGGACGTAGCCCGGTGGGTCGCCCGAGGTATCGCTGGAAAGATAAGGTCGCCAAAGATCTGATAGAGCTTGACGTGCCCAACTGGTCCAACCTGGCACAAAATAGGAAAGAATGGCGCACTTTGTTTTCGGAGGCCAAGATCCACTTCGGGTCGCTGAGCCAGCGAAGTAAGTAAGTAAGTAAGTAAGTAAGTAAGAATTAGGTTACATCGCAATTTCATTTCCTCAAATATTAATTATCTACAAACACAGTTCATCGTTATTTCTTTTCTTGTTTTATACATTTTCTCGAAATAATGTTACATCGAAGTTTTGTTACCCATATTTTTGTTTCATCGTAAGTTTCAGTTTGCAAAATAATTGAAACATAAATTTTTACTTCAATAAATCAATATACATCAAAAATACGATTTCATGCAATTAATTATTTCTGTGCGTAATGTCTTTTTATTTCATAAAATTCATAGTTTTATAAAGTATAATTGTAAATGTCCATAAATTTATTTTCTATTATTACTATGATGTATATTTCCGTACGTTAAGCAGTAAGTTTGTGCTTAAAAAGTCAGTGACAGAAACGAATCGCGGCAAAACCGACTCCACGTAGTCTTGTCTGCCTTACGCTAGAGAGTAATTTAATCCCACGTAGGCGCGGAGGGGCGAGGCGGCCCGCGAGCTGAGAAGCAGGTGGGTTTACTGCTCGCTTCGGCTTCGCTTCGCTTCGGCTTGCTGGCCGTCTTCGCCGGCCAGCCTCAGCCACGGCGGTGAGCGAAATCCATCTGCGACGATAAGCTCGCGTGGGACCGCCGGAGCCTCGCAGCGCCGGAGCCGTGACAGAAAACATGCCTGCTGCAAGCTTGCCTGCATGCTGCATGCTTGCCTGCATGCCCTGCATGCTGCATGCTTGCTTGCATGTTGCATGTTTTATTTTTGTTAGTTATTTGGTTGTCCTAATAAATAAAATAAAATAAAATAAAATGTTTGCCTACATGCTGCACGCTGGTTTGATCATATTACCAATAAGTTTTATCGTATTGCATGTATGCTTTTTAAATATTATGTCTTCTGAACATTGTGGCAAATAAAAATTATGCCTTTTGCTACTTACGCTTATCAAAATTATGCCTTTCTATGGTTATGCCTTTTCAATTTTGGCCATTCATGTTTAGCGTTATGAAATATTAATACAGAACTGACCGCAACATAATTTATCGTCAACAGGCGAATGCATCGTTTGATGAAACGTTACTGCGATAAAAAGTGTGAAGTGTAAAGTTTGTAGTCGCCACGTCTAAGTGGCGAGTACGCGACGTAATCAAGGTTGTGGACCCAGAACAACAGGTTTGGTTAGGGGTAAGGAAGAAGTAGGTACTCACGGGAAGGTGTCCGGAATCGCAGGAACCTGGAGGCGAGCTGGCGGCGGGCAGCGATGCAGGCGGTTTCTGACGCACAGTACACAGTTCTTTCACCTAATCACAAGCACTATCATCACAGGGTCACTATCAATAAGGGCACTCCAAGGCAATACAGGGCGCGTATATCTGTGGGCGTCTCGCGGTCGCTAGCAGACAGACTGAGTCGACGGCACGCATCGTTCCTTCACCTGACGCGCGTCAACTTCGCGATACAACGCTAGATGGCGCTAGGCGTATCTTAATACGCTTATAAAAAGACGTCTCGAGTACATCCTCCGGGGCCCAGGGTGGGCTCATCCAGAGGGAGCCTGGCAATCTTGAAAACAGGCCTCCGGAGGTGTCCATTGGCAGTGTCCAGGTCCACCACCCGCACGACGCCATCCTTCCCAGGCTGGGTGCGAGTAATGCGCCCCAGTCTCCATTGAAGGGCAGGCAGGTTGTCCTCCTTGATGAGGACGAGCTCGCCAACTCGGGGAGGGTAGGATGGGAACAACCATTTGGAGCGGGTTTGGAGTGTGTGGAGGTAGGACTGGGTCCACAGCGTCCAGAAGCGCTGGGAAAGGGCCTGTACCATCTGGAATCGCTTACGTGTGGAGATCGGCCTATCTTCCACGGATAGTTCGGGAAGGGCCGTTAGTGGGCGGCCTATAATGAAATGTCCGGCTGTAAGCGGCTCAAAGTCTGAAGGATCAGACGAAAGTGGGCAGAGAGGTCTAGAGTTAAGGACAGCTTCGATTCGTGCTAAAAGTGTAGAGATTTCCTCGAATGTGAGGTGCTGTTCGCCAATTACGCGATATAAAAGTTGCTTAGTTGATTTTATGTTGATCTCGTGTAACGCACCGAACCATGGTCCCTTAGGGACGTTCAACAACCAAGTAATGTGCTGACCAGCGAGCTTGTGCGCAATCGTGTCATTATTCAAGGCAAGAAAGTTTTGTACTTCAATGAGCTGATTTCTAGCGCCTACATAATTTGTACCGCAGTCCGAGCGGATGAGAACCGGGGCACCGCGGCGTGCTATAAAACGCTGTAACGCCGCGAGGAACGCTTCCGTGCTGAGGTCCGAGACCGGTTCCAAATGAACCGCCTTAGTCGAGAGGCACACGAATATACAAAAGTACGCTTTTAAGAGTTTAACATTACGTAGGGTACTAGATTTAACGAGGAATGGTCCGGCAAAATCGGTCGTGACTTGACTAAATACTGGCTGAGGCGTAACTCTATCGGCTGGCAGGTCGGCCATGAAGGGCGCTTGCGGCTGGGCCCGGCATCGAAAGCATCTAATGCATTTAAAGACTCGGTGTCTAATAATACGGCGCGCGGACAATATCCAAAATTGTTGGCGTAGGATTGCGTGTAGGGTGTCAGCGCCAGGGTGGCAGTGTATTTTGTGGTAGTGGTCAATGATAAGGTCTACAAGTGGGCTAGAGCTAGGAAGTATGAGCGGATGCTGCGCGTCATATCGGATAGACGCATGGGACAGTCGTCCACCAACTCTAAGGAGCTCATTTTTAATGAGAGGTGACAGCCGCTGGAGTCTGACGGAGCAGATTTTGCCAGTTTGAAGGCGGTGAATGTCTTCCGCAAACTCATTGTGCTGAACACTGCGCACCCAGTAAAGTAGGGCCTCTCTTCGTTCACTGACGTACAAGGGGCCTGAGCGTCGCGAATCTGGGCGGTGTCTGCAGTTGTGCAGAAAGCGTTTTAGACAAGCTGTCACTCCGACGAGCTTGTCTAGTGAACTGAACCGAGTGAGCAGGTCAAAGTCAAGACCGGGCACTGTGACCAGTGACGGGATGTGTTTGGGCTTAAGGCCGAGCAGGGCGTGATGGCCCAGAGCTAAGGGCATCGCAGGCCAAGACTCACAAGGCTGTCTGTGGGAGACCACCATAGGTCGTGAGCTGACAGGGATTGCGCAGACATCCCTCTGCTTGCGCAACCTGCTGGGTTGAACTCGGAAGGTACGTGTCGCCAGGTACATTCTGGCGAGCCTGAGCTGATTTTGACTACCCTGTTGGCTTCAAAGGGTTGAAGACGGTGAGGCGGTGTATTGAGCCAGGCCAGGACTATCGTACTGTCGTAATGGGCGGATAACTGAACTGACACACGGATCATGAGCTGGGAGAGTAGGGTGGCGACCGACAACTCTAACTTGGGGATTGTGAGGCGATTCTTGATTGGTGCGACTCGCGACTTGGCGACAATCAAGTGTACCAAAGTATCTCCGGAGGCATCGAGCTCATGGAGATAAACAACGGCGGCAAACCCGGCTTTAGAGGCATCTGCAAACCCGTGAAGCGAGAATGCAACTGAGCCTTTGTTCGCACAAATGTGCCGAGGAAAGCGAATGCTAGACAACAGCGGCAGATCCTCTGAGATGTGGTGCCACTCCGTTTGTACTTCAGAGGGAGTGGGCTCATCCCATTTTAGCTTCAGCCATAATTGCTGAAGCAGCAGCTTTGCGCGGAAGATAACGGGAGAAACCCAGCCGTTTGGGTCATAAAGTGAGGCTACGGTGCTTAAAATAGACCGCTTTGTGACATGTGTGATGGGGGGCAGAGAAATGCGGTAGGTGAACTCGTCTGACTGAGGGCTCCACTGTTTACCCAAGACCTTAATGGACGTGGAGTCTGGGTTCATGTCGAAGTCCTTGGGCATGACGCATTGGTTGTCGGGGAATCTCTCGACCAGCTTAGGCGAGTTAGATGTCCATTTACTGAGCTGAAAGCCGCCTAGGTCTAATAGACTTATTAACTCGTTATGGAGTGCTTGGGCGGATTCAACTGTGTCATGATCACACAAGATGTCATCAACGAAAATAGACTTGCGAAGAACCTGAGCGGCTCCAGGGTAGCGATGACCTTCATCATCAGCTAGCTGAAGCAGAGTGCGGATTGCATGGTATGGGCTTGATCTTAAGCCGTGGGTGACTGTATTGAATTGGCGTAGGTGAGCAGAGGGTGATCTGGTGAGGACCGCCACAGTATCAGCTGATACCGTCTCTGGTCTGGGGCAACCAGCACATTTCTGAACATCCTCTGGATGTCAGTGCTGAAAACGACTGGATGCGTTGTGAAGGACATGATGATGTCCACAATGTCCTGTTGAAGGGCGGGGCCTGTGTGTAGGCATTCATTTATGCTGACACCATTGGAGCTTTTGCAGCTACTATCAAAAACAATGCGCAGCTTGTCCGACCCTGACTTAAATACGGCATGGTGAGGGATATAGAAGTGAGGTTTATGGGCGAATGTATTTGGGTGAAAGGGAGCCATGTGCCCTAAGTTAATGTATTCGGCTATAAAATCGACGTATTTAGAACGCGGAGACGGGTTCGCCATTAGCTTCTTCTCAATATTGAGGAATCTGCGTAATGCGATAGGGTGAGTTTTACCTAGTTGAGGGGCGTCCTTTAGAAAGGGCTGAGCGACCGTTTATCTGCCTGAGGGATCGCGTGTAGTGGTAGAGCGGAAGATTTCTTCGCATTGCTCCTCCAGGGTATCATTATGAGTGTGAGGTTGAGGCAGGGGCTCCTCAGATTCCCAGAACCTTTCTAGACTCTGACGTATGTCCTGGGCTGATTCAGCTGAGTCTGGTTGTGAGCTGACGACGTGAGCTGAGTTAACATGCCGCGCCGGCTGCGCATACAAGTCCTCAATAGGTCCTATCAACGCGAAGTCGAAAATCGTGCCGAAGGCTATGGGCTTGCCCGGGCCCAACGAGACCTTAGTCCCGTCCAACACCTGGCCAAGAACGTCCGACCCCAATAAGAGGCCGATCGGGGCTGGTGTCTGGTAAAGCTGATCAGCCAATGGCACGGGTGGCTGGCCTAGTATGTGGGAAATGTTTGGTACCTTCTCGAAGGAAAGGTAGCCAGTGACGTTTTTTAAAATATGAGCTGTGGCAGTGATTGTCGGAGTATCATTGTGAGTGGGTCGGCATACTATTGTTATTGCCGCTTTTGACTCATGTTTGTGCTGATTCCCAACTCCTGTGATTTTTAAAGAAGTGGGTTTTGATGGCAAGTTCAAAAGTCGTGCCATGCGTGACGTTATTAATGTCAGCATACTGCCACAGACCAATAAAGCTCTGGCTGTGTGAAAATGGCCATGTACGTCCGCGACTCTTAGTGAGACGGTTGGCAACAAAATCGGTGTGCCAGTTGGCACAGAAGGTGAGTGAGCTGATTGAGTATCAGCCGAAATTGTATGAGCTGAGTATGCATCAGCTGTGTGGGCATGGGTTGACTGGGCATGGGCTAAAGGGACATGGGCTAAATGGGCATGGTCTGAATGGGCATGGACTGAATTCACTTCTTCGCTAGGGTGCTCCGTGATAGTTGGGAGTCATAATTGCTGGCGGCGTTCGCGGGGCCTACCTGGCGAACCGAACCTGGGCTGGGTTGCGCCTGTTTGGCATGTGCAGGTTCGTGCCGCCTGCTGTTTCTGGGGCGCTCCCTCGAGTGCTTCCTCAGCTGTGGGGGTATATGAGCTGACGAATGAACTGGGTGCGTTGAGTCGTCTGGTCGATGAAGGGACGTGTGGTGGCTGGAGCTCCCACAGTCCTTGCATGCCCCCCTTAACCTGCACTCGCTCACGTAGTGACGGCCGAGACAACGCTGACAGCGCTCACGTGCCTGTACAAAGTACCAACGGCCCTATGTTGGCTGGGCATTGTACCATTTGCACGTCATGAGCCTATGTCCCCTAGTGGCACAATAGGGACAGTAGGGCGTCGAGCGTGATGAAGAGGACGAGGACGATGATGAGGAGCAGCTTTGCTGGAAGGCCGAGTAGACGGGGAAGGGCTGTCTGCGAGCCGGGGAGGTGGATGGGCGGTGACGCATTTGCTGCGCTGGGCGGAACGGCTGGTGAGTAGGCTGATCATAGGCGCGGTGAGGCGATGGAGCTGAAGAGCGGCCACGGTAATAGTCGGGTTGTTGCTGAGCCATCTGAGCATAAGTGCGATGGGGCAACTGAGGAGGCGCGCGGCTACGAGAAGGGCCGGGCTGGGGCTGACTGGGTTGAGCCATGGCTATGTTGGAGAACTCCATCTCCACACAGCGCGCGTGCTCTTTGAGGTAGGAGATAAGGTCCCTTAACGTGGGCAGGGTGTTACTAGACCCGTGCTTGCATTCAAATAGCGTGCGGAGCTCGCCCTTGAGCTTCCGCACCACTATTGACACAAACACGTAATCGTCTCCTATTGGCAGATCTAAATTGTTGAGGGCACACTGAGCTGATATGAGCGGCGTGAGGAACAGTGTGCGGATGTTCGAACGCGTATGCATGCTTGGCAGCCTTAGGATGATGTCCACAAAACTATCAATGAGAACCTGGCGGTTCTCGTACCTTTTGGTGAGGATGTCCATGGCCACGGCAAAATTCTCATTGGTGACCCTTAAGAGGGACACCATACTTAATGCCTCACCGCTGAGACTTGAGAATAGGTAGTGGAGCTTGACTGCGTCCGACAGGGTCGCCATGTCGTCAGTCAGACTCCTAAACAGCGCAATGAAGGAAGGCCAGTCCTCCACTTTTGAGCTGAACCTGGGCAGCGCTATCTTGGGGAGGACGGCTGTGGGAGTATTGACGCCGAAACTGGGCTGAGCGCTATGGGTTGGGGATGACGTGGAAGAGCTTGAGATTTCCTCCCTAGCCATAAGTATCCCCAGGTAAGCTCCGGAGGCTTTTGTGTGGTTCTTAGTGTATGTCTTCTCGGTCTTCTCGTCCAGGTCCTCCTCGTTAAGAATGTTATAATACACTGCGTCCATTTTGTCTTTCACGCCTTGTATCTGTGTGAAACGTTTGTTAAATTCCATTATGGAATGTGTGGTGACGCCAGCAATAATTTGCGATCCTATCTCAAGGAGCTGAATTATGGCCTTAACGGCCTCCCTAAATATCGCGGCTTGTGACTTGGTCGGCATCGCGATGATTAGAAGGAGACAAAAAAAATAATAAAAAAAATAAACAAATTTAAAAGCAGTAAAAAGAACAACACCCTGTATATTTTCTATAGTTGGGCTGGACGTACCTGTTCACCAAGGTAAGGGCAAATGGGCTAAAATTAATGCAACAATAAACTACGTTGGGACGCCTTGTATATGTCCCACGGGTGGGCAAACGCATGTGTATGTGTATGTCTGTGTTTATTGAACGCGCGTACGTAATAATAGCCGACCGCAAAAGGAAAAAACAACAAAAAAAAATCACGTCATCCGTAGCCCACTAGTGGGCAAGCGCATGCGTAGTCGATGGCGGCGCATCCAATCAGCCGGGAAAGCGTAAGGAAAAGGAAAAGAGAAAAAATCTAATAAAAAGAAAGTGTGGGATACATTGCACGTAGCCCACAGTTGGGCAGACCTGTAGCGGAAACTAGCGCGAAGAATGAGTCGGTCGCAAAAAAAATAAAATAAAAATAAACAAATAATAAAAACTTAATAAAAAAAATTGGGACACTCTGTCTGTGTCCCACAAGTGGGCAAACGTGTGTAGAAGCGAAGGCGACGCACGCAAATAACCGTAAGCGATTTTAAAAAAAACTGATGAAACTAAATGAAACACACTAAGCTCATGTGGTGAGCACGTACAAAGAATGAGCCGATCGCAAAGGCAAAAATTAAAAAACAAAAATAATATATGAAATTAACACGAGCGAAAAAAATAAAGCACTCTACTTGGCACGCGTGGTGAGCATGCACGAGAACTGAGCCGATTTAACACGACAAGAACATAAAAAATTCATTAAAAAATAAAACGGGAAAAAAAAACAATTTTGCATACAATCTCTCGTCATAATACCAGTCACCATACAAATACAATTTATCAATTAAATGCGAGTGTGTTATACGTAACAAGAATTATATGTGCAGATAAACGTAACGCAAACGTAACGTAATAATTTAACTACTAATTTACCGAACAAAGTATCATTAGGCAATAATCATTTAGGTACACAAGCGCGCTCAGATCACAACAACATTGTATGACACCATAGATCTGTGATCAGACAATCGGATGCATACACGAAATCAACAATAAAAATCACTAAACCTGTTAGCGTAAATTAACATGGAGTTAGCACGAATCGGATACTGGTAACATGAACTTTTATTGCGGTAGTAGGTAGGTAGAAAATAAATTTCCCCGGGCTTAGCAACGACTATATCGTTCAGAACAGATACTGTATGGTAATGCAACTATAAATGTTAGGAAATAATATTAGAAATGAGATATTAAAATAAAAGTACGTGATAACTACGAGATATGAGGAAATAATGTTTTTAAGCGGACTGTAGTTTTATGAGCAGACTTTATATAAAGAAATACGGGATAGGTCGCCGGTTTATTATTGACGGATCGAAATAATTATTTTTAGCGGACTGTAATTGAATGAGCGTGAAACCAAGTTATGGTGAAATGGTAAACAGTTTACTGGTTACAGGAAGGTCGCCGGTTTTTAATATTACCGGTTCGAATGACCAGAATGTAGTCGCCACGTCTAAGTGGCGAGTACGCGACGTTATCAAGGTTGTGGACCCAGAACGACAGGTTTGGTTAGGGATAAGGAAGAAGTAGGTACTCACGGGAAGGGAAGGTGTCCGGAATCGCAGGAACCTGGAGGCGAGCTGGCGGCGGGCAGCGATGCAGGCGGTTTCTGACGCACAGTACACAGTTCTTTCACCTAATCACAGGCACTATCATCATAGGGTCACTATCAATAAGGGCACTCCAAGGCAATACAGGGCGCGTTTATCTGTGGGCGTCTCGCGGTCGCTAGCAGACAGACTGAGTCGCCGGCACGCGTCGTTCCTTCACCTGACGCGCGTCAACTTCGCGATACAATAGAATAGAATAGAATAGAAAAACGTTTATTGGGTACCCGCACACACAAAATAATGCAAAAAAATTAAATATAAACAATGAAATAAACTAAAAAATAAAACTTAAAAATAATCACCAACTTGGGTAGCTACACCAAATAGGCCTCTGCTCAGTTTGAGCCGTGACAACGCGTATTGTCACGGCACTGGTATTCTGCAGATACCTTTGCTGAAAAAAGGCGCGTGCCACTGTGCAAACAACCAATTCAGTTTAACATAATAAGTACTTAAATCAAAATAAAATATTTTCAACAATTACTATAATGATACCTAGTTACAATATGTATTATCATTATCATTATTTCCGAAGTTTACAAATTGAATTAATTATATCAAAAGATAATTGCTAACAACAATAAAGTGGGCATTATTACACACTCTGGATATTATATTATACCAGGCCACAAAAAAAATAGTTTTCAGTAATCAAGTAGATATTCACATTGCGGTATTCTTTTGTAGATCAAGTAAATGTATTTTATAATGAGCTTTAAATGTGTACATCGTTTTGAAATTCTTAAAAGGGGGAGGGATGTTATTCCAACACTTTGTAGCCAAATACCGGAAGCTACCTCGAAACGCACTAGTGGTATGCAACAACAACAACAACGTAAATACAACGCTAGATGGCGCTAGGCGTATCTTAATACGCTTATAAAAAGACGTCTCGCCCGTGGCGAGTACAAGTATTATGGGTTCCGATACATATTGTAATATGTTTTTACGAATAGTTTCATCGATAACTTAATACTTTTATGAAATGTAAGTTCGATATACCGTTTTTCTGGTAATGAAAACAACTTTAAAAGATTTTTTTAAATACACGTTTTTCGATGATATAAAGCAGCGATGATTAACTATTTGATGAATTGAAAAAAAAAAATAATAAAAATCGTGGAATGAAATTCGATATCAAAAAAATCTGTATTCTAATAGACACCCCCACCTAGGACTGTCGAAGGACAATATGCTTATAGGAGGATATCCTCACATGGTATTTACTTTTATTTTTAATTAACTGTTTGTGTTGTTAGGTACTTTATAAAAGGCGGTTTCACTCAATTACCTTACTGCTCATAAATACATCACTGACCGCTAGTTAGAGAGACAAAGGATTTAAAATATATTTTATTATAGTTTTTAATAATCTTTTTAAAAAAAATAAACTTTAAAGCATTAAACTTGAACTCGTAATTTATTTCAGGCTTCTATTAGCTGGAAAGCTTCGGTCGGGACAAGGGTGTTCAAGTGTGGAGGATCACTTATCAGTAGTAAATTTGTGCTGTCTGCAGCCCACTGCTCCAAGGCATCTAGTAGGGATAGCATTATTGCTGACGTGGTGCCAATACTGGGTTACATCAACATTATTCTGAACTGTTCTTGTCTAAGGTTAGGATCGTACTCTTATTGCGTCGTGTCATCGTCAGCCTAGAAATATTCCCATTCAGATTGCTGTTGTGCAAAATTCGCTGTTGGCTTTAGAATAATTGATCAAATAACGATATTTCTGATTCATATAAACATTTATAACTCATTATCCAAGCCAAATCATTTTATGCGATATGACCTTAGATTAAAACAAAAAGGGAAGATACGGCATGCTCCTACTTGTAGTCATTCAAAATATAGTCCTACTCAACTACTTAAGCAAACACTCACACACGCACACCTATAAAGTGTAAATCGAGCGAGCGAGACAAAGCGGTAAGTTTTAACGTCAGCGCGAGGGAGTCAGCGAGTAGCGCGTTGACGTCTCGGTCGCTTCGCAACAGACGAGTATGTACGACCTTAGATTAAAACAAAAAGGGAAGATACGGCATTAGCGTCTCGTGAGTGAGCCGCCAAAATTGCACAATTTCACTTCAGTCATAATTTGCTGAGCGAACAGGCTACATCGCTCTATTGCGGATATTCTACTGTGTGAAAAAGAGAAAGACGCTACTCCGCAGTGGCGTCGGAATCGGTCGTACGTACACGTCTGTTGCGAAGCGACCGAGACGTCAACGCGCTACTCGCTGACTCCCTCGCGCTGACGTTGAAACTTACCGCTTTGTCTCGCTCGCTCGATTTACACTTTATAGGTGTGCGTGTTCCCTTTTTGTTTTAATCTAAGGATATGACTCTGTTTGTTCTTTATGTTAGATATTTTTATAATTGTAAATGTGGATAAACACATATATTCAATAAAGTAGTCAATTGCCAACCTCTTTGTTTCATTGACGTTACACTGGCGACGAGGATTATTGCGAACTATAATTACATACGCCTATTATTTTTGCTTAATCATAATGCCGATTGGACACTTAGAACCGTTTGATGTGCAAACTAAACAGTGGCCATCGTATATTCGTCGAGTGAGACAAAAAATGGTGCTTAATGAAGTGAAAAGTGAGTTACGGGTACCATTGTTGATTACGGTCGTAGGTGAAGCTACGTATTTGTTAATGTGCGACCAATGCGCTCCGGCCAATCCAGAAAATAAAACGTTTGAAGAGCTAGTGCGTGTAATGACGGAACATTTAGAACCTCAACGTTCAGAGATCGCCGAGCGCCATATGTTCCGCTTACGGAAACAAAGGTTGGGAGAATCATATGACAGAGTACCTCCAAGATTTAAAACACCTTACGACTACGTGCAACTTCGGTACCACGCTCGAAGAAAACATACGCGACCAATTTGTATCGGGACTATCCAACCCCGCGATGAGATCAAGAATTTTTGACGAGAGAAACAAAGTACAAAGAGGCGGTCGAACTAACTCTCTCGCAGGAGGCTGCAGAGAGGCACGCGGAGGTGAGCGCGATGACGTCCGCGGTTACGTGCTCGGGTGCAGGCGGCGAGGCAGGCGGGGCATCAGGCCAGCGAGCGCAGCAGGCGGCAGCGGGCAGCGGCGGGGGCGCAGCGTTGCTAGCGGTGCGGCAAGGCGCATCGGCCAGACAAGCGTCGGTATGCCAGTTATTATTGTGACGAGTGCAATCAAAGGGGACACTTGAAAGTGGTGTTGAGGGCGATTTTTTTTATGAGATTCGTCATAGTAACTATTCTGCCTGATGGTAAGAAGCCGATGCAGTCCACAATAATAAGAGCGCTCCTCACCGTAGAACAAGCACGGTAACAAGCGCACCCATTCATGACGGCCTGCATAAATACCGTTTCACGTCCCGTTTAAAAGACCCAGGATTATAGGGGCTGGGAAACACATGCGCGGGCAGAGAATTCCAAAGTTATATGGTCTTACAGAGGAACGACTTCCCAAATTTTTTGGTACGAGTACTGATATTCTGCACAGTATGATGGTAGTTTCTAAGACCAGCACGTGTAGTCCAGGACAGAAAAGGAGAGGGCGTTATTAGATTTAGAAGTTCTTCAGAACACTCTCCGTAGTAATTTCGGTAGAAGACACTGAGAGAAGCAATGTCTCTACGCAGCTAGAGGTCCTCAAGAGAGGCTGTAAGTCTTCTTGCAGTCTATCAAGTGCATCGAAGAGGTATTTAGCGGAGCCGTCCCATAGATGGATACTCTATACTCGATCGCACCTGAGTCTTGTACAGCAAACAGCGCTGCTCGGGAGTGAAAAACCGCCTCACCTTATTGAGAATACGGGAGGCAGTTAAAATAACACTCTCGGATCTCACTCTCTCTCATTTTGGATTCAGTTCCTGTAGGCCTAGCATGCGCAACACGAGATATGTCGCGAACGAGAGACGACAAATTATTTTAAGTGTTCATGTTAAGGTCTGTAGACAAAAATACCACAGTTTATGCAAAAACTACTATTAAGTCTATTTTTGGCATATTATGTAGAGTTCTAAGCGCATCCATGTGTCTTTAGTGTCGATAGACATTAGAAATAAATGAATAAAACACGAGAAAACGGGTCGAGAAGAGTTCTCGTGTTGCGCATGCTAGGCCGGCTGGTCGATGTCCATGCCAAGAATGATAAGGTCTACTGAAATGGGTAAAGGAGAGTTTTTTGATATGGACGAAAAGCGATATGGACGAATAGCGATATGGACGAACTGCATTAAGGACACCTGACGAACTACATAATGTACGAACTGCGTATTGGACCAAATGCGTGTAAGACGAACGGCTAGTAAATCGGAAGGGAGTTATCTTGGACGAGAATGCACAAACCTGGGTTTTAGTGGCATTAAACTCGACCAGGATTGGATCGAAGATATTCCATGAAAATAAATATTTGCAAATAAATGATTACGATTATGAATAAAAAAGGATTGAATTTGATGATATAAAAACAGATAGTTTATTATAATTCGCCTGAGAGGCTGGAGGTTTAAAGCTGGAGGTCCAGGGTTCAATTGCCAGGTCGCTTAAAGTGTGTGTCGGATTTTTCAAAGCATAGTTTTTATGATCTCGGTGTGTGATCACCAACCCACATTTGACAAGCGTGATGATTATGCCAATACTCATAAATTGAAGCGAAGTGATTTCAATGATGGGCGCCATTACTCAGCAGTAGGACAGTCTGAAGGCTATACTTTCCTTTCTTTTGTCTACCTGGTTATGTCTTTTATTATTACGAAAACTTCGATTTGTACCACTTTAACAAAAACATTTGAAGGCGAGTTTGCAATTGTGATTCCATTTGTGTCCTGGCATCTGTCTTCGGGGCAAGTAGTTCAGTAGCGCCATACAAATTGTACAGCTTACAGGATTGTGGAGTGAATCTATTACTGATCTCCGGCGTCGCATTTGTCACTACGTGTATACGGGTAATTTGCTACCAGTCCACCTGACTTGACTGTACAGCTGGTCAATTGCTATTTTAAAGTAGCTGGTTTTGTTCTATTAGAATTATTAAAATAATAAGAAACATTTATACAGTTTTTAACAATATGACAAACATGCACAAAAATATATAAATAATTTAACACAATCCAAATGTAACCGGGTCGCCTAGCGGTAAAAACCCCCTTTCTTCCCTTGGGTGTCGTGAAAGGCGACTAACGGACTAAAGACTGCACACACATCCAACAGCATAGAGCGGCGATGCGCTCACCACCAGTCACGCTGCGCACATGTGCAATCGCTATTTGGTGAAAAGTGGACTATGGCAGAGGGTTCTCATTGCCAGTCTCTGACTAACACTTCGGGGATAAATAATTGTGATTGTATTGTGTATGTATGTAATATAAAAGTTAATAGTATCGCTACCATCCTTTGACCCCATACTGATGGTAAGTGGAGATAACAATGAAAATAGAGCATGTAAATTAAGTAAATGCCTATTGAGTCTGACCGTATGTACACACGCCAGCGTGTACCTATGTGACATTTTGTGATAGTTGATCACTATCACAAAATGTCACATAGGTACATATATTACTCTGTCAAGAAAGTACCGGGAAACGATCAATAATACACAAAATGTTAGTTATTCATCCAAATTTATTTTATCGCCTTCAAAGTATGCTCCTTCAGAAACGTTACACTTACGACAACGAATAATCCAATCATCAAAACACTTTTTAAACGCTTTTTCCGGAATTGAGTTCAGTTCTCGCCGCGAATTCTCTTTTATGTCTTCTACCGAATAAAAACGGATGCCACCAAGTGGTAATTTGATTGGTAGGAAAAAGAAAGAAGTCGGCTGGAGCCATATCTGGTGAATAAGGTGGTTGCTCGATGGTATTTGTTGAGTTTTTGGTCAAAAATTCGTTTACAATGATGGCCTTGTGCGAAGGCGCATTAACGTGGTATAAAATCCAAGAATTTTCTTTCCACAAATTTGGCCTTTTTCGTCGAATTTGAAGCGGCAAGATGTTTCATACCCAAGTGATTATTTAAAATGGTACGGATCGATTCGTGAAACACAGAAAGTTTTGCGGCTATCTCTCTCAAACTTGAATGAGGATTTTCAGTCATCATTTCCATCACTTTTGCGATGTTTACTTCAGTTGAAGACGTTGATGGCCTACTAGAGCGAAGCAAATCTACCATCACATCTAGACCGCTTTTGAACGCTTATGCACGTGTTTTTGATAAAGTCGATTCACCGTAAGTCATGTGTTGGTGACGCAAAATTTAAGACAAACTCTTTGTTCGATGTTTTATCTATGATGAAATTTGCAATACATACTAGATATAAACTAACTAAAAACAGCACTGTATTTAATCTATATAACAGATGCAACTCAAACTCCGCGCCAAAATGGATAACAGTTGTGCCAATCTAACAACAAAAATAAAACAAAAAAAATATTTGGAAATCATCCGTTCCCGAAACTTTTTTGACAGAATGTACATATAATCACGACTATTATCCGCGAAGGATTTCTCAGAGACAAGGCAATATGGACCGCCGTCCTCTGCTATAGTCCACTTTTCTCCAAATAGCTACTGCACATGTGCTCAGCGTGACAGGTGGTGAGCCCATCGCCGCTCTATTCTGTTAGATGTATGTGCAGTATTTAGTCCGTTAGTCGCTTTTTACGACAGCCAATAGAAGAAAGGGGGTAGTAGTATTCTTTCGCCGCTACGAGACACGGTTACAAAATGTCAAATTTCTACAATCTATTTTGAACTTTATGGTTTGGCAGTATCAACATCGATTGGAGATATTTGACAATTTGGGATAGATTGATCTACTGGCGTGTGTGTACATCAATCATAATTTCACCGAATGGAATACATTGTATTCCATTCATGACGAACAGTCTTCGTTGTAAAGATTCAAGATTCAAAATGATTTATTCAATTTAGGCTAGATTAATTAAGCACTTGCGAATGTCATTACGCCATCGGTTCGTTAGTCTTTAAGGCGGAAGACCTTGTATTGAGAATAGCCGGTAAGAAACTCAGCAAGGGAATCAGTTAAAGATTCTATTGCTCATTGAAAAACGTCAATGTCAAGACAAGATGAAATCGGACGAGTAGTTTCGGAGTACATTTGTATATACCTAGGAGGTAAGATGTAAAGTTAAAATATCTTAAAAAATTTACTTCTTTTATTATTAGTTCCTATAAATAAAAGCGTAAATCCACTTTATGCAAAGGTACCTGTTTTGTTACAGTAGCATCGTGATACTTTTTTGCAAATCGAAATTTTTGTTTGAGCGATCAGTCTGAGTCAAGGGTGTTGAAGTAAGGTGAAATATTAAACGTCAGGCTAGCTTGAAGGTGATTAATGGGAACAAGAGACCGTCCCGTGACGGATTAGAGCCTTCCACTATGATCGGTGTAATCGTAAATTTAGACGAAGTCAGATATAAAGTGTCGAAAAATTACGTTCGGCACAGATTTTTAGTAGCGATTAAAATAATTACGCTTATTCTGTTGCTCCTCTTTAGTTGTATTCTTTATTTGGAGAATTCAATATACATAAGGTTTAAATCGTTATATTAAAATAAATTCTTAACTATTTACTTACTAAAAGTCTGTAGGTATTTCAAAGTTTTATTAGAATTGGCTTATTTATATTGTTTTCTAAGGTTTACGCGAGCACTACACATTGAAATGAAACACTTTTTACGGATCTGAACTCGATCAAAAGAACAACGATTCATTCCTAGGATGATACGCGAGGCTATTGATATTAAAAAAAAACATTCATTTAAAAATTTAAATAGAGAGGATGGTTGGAAATATCTACCTGCCTGGGACCCCATCATACAGGTCATCAAATCCCAGCCCCAACAGCAACATACCATCGCATCATCCTAGGAATAAATCATTGCAAGACCTAAAAATATTGTTAGCTCGTATTGTGTAAACCAGAACGCATCAGTTTAAATATAAAAATAATTGACGGTAGGCAAATAACTTTTAACTATGAGACGACCTACACCTCAGTGTCCCTGTTACCACGGACCTTTAAAGGGTTCGAAACGTCAGGAATAAAAAAACTATGTAATGTAGTAAATTAAACGCGAGTTTTGATCCGTAAAAAGTGTTTAATTTTAATGACTAATTTATATTGAAACTTCAATTTTAATTCCAGTTTTAGTTTTCTTAGTTAACAGGTTTATTTATTTATTTTAATAATAATACAGGATTATTCCCACTTACATAATTATATAAATCATAAATCATTTATTTGCCGAATATCATGTACACAACATTGAGATGTAAGACAATGATTTAAAGTATCAACAATATTCTGCCATAAGTATGTAGGCATGCAAATATCCATAATTATAACTACCTACATCAATTGACTTGTATATGATTATATTATATACATATAATCATATACATAATATATATAAACTAATTAAGGGTAAACTTGCACTTACTCTGCATGTAAGTATACAATTTTATTGTTTTATACAATAGTATAAAAGTAATAACTTAAGCGAACGTTCCAATGCTAATTGGTTGAAATGTTTTTAACTTCTTCACTTTACAAAAACTTGAAAGCTCTCCGAGTTATTACGAGGTGCTTGAGATACCTTACACCTGGCAAGTAAAGCGGTTTAAGTGAGACTCGTAAAATAACAACAAACAATAAAACTAGGCTCCTCAGCCGGAAGAGAATGTCTGAGGACGTTGGCTTAGCCAGGCACGGCGTCACATAGAAGCGTAATCAGTATTAAAAAGCTTTAGGTGTTTAAAATTTTGTAACAGTCTTGAAATTTTTTTTTTAGTATTAAAACGAAGTAAATGACCGGACGGGTCACCTAATAAAAACTAATCACCAACAAATGAGGAAGGAGTAGGAATTGTGAGAGAGGAACGGGGCTTCCGGTACTTTCACTCACCGGATGAAACACAACAGCAATGAGTGTCATTATTTCACGCCGATATTCCATGAGAGGTGAGGTGGTATTTCTCTGGGTGAGCCGGATAAATTCGTGTTGCAACGCAGCGCAGTGTTAGAGCCAACACGCAGAAAGTGTTAAACAGAGGGCGATGCTTAGCAATGTTAAAGTTAAAGTGTAATTGATATTGCTAGTTGATTATAGTCTAGTCAGATCCCTGAAATAATTAAAATACTATCTGCACTCCCTTTGAGAAAGGTCCGGGAAGCCTACGTCTCTTATAGACAGTTGTCATTAATAGAAAAGTCTGATGTGCATAAGATCGATTGTAGATGCGCTATGGTAGAACATGCGTGGTCAATTAAAACTATACTTAATAGTTTACTGATATAAAGACCAATTATCAAAGCTGTCTTGTTAGTAATAATAACTCGTTTCTTAACGTAATACAGTAACGTAAAATTTTAATATTTTCTAGAAAATAAAACTTAATCATAAGGTTTTCGAATTCAGAAAGATATGTACCTACATCAATCAGTAAAATAATAATTGTATAAATTAAACGCGAGCTAATTCGTAAAAACTTTTTTATTTCAATGTGTGTTCTATAATTCTTGTAAACTTAAGAAAACAAAAAACAGCAAAGGAGCGTTACGCTGCCGTGTGACAGGGTGCCACAGTTACAGTAATCTTCCATTTGAGGGAGCGATTTGTCTAGGAGACGGATAGTAGCTCGCAAGCCGCCTGATCCGCGCCCGTTCGCTTCGGGACGCATCGCTTATTGCAATTGTATGTGGGCCATGTTTGGGATTACTGAGATATAGCATTATGCCGACTGTGTCGGTCTGAGCGATACTCCATTGTGACAAAACAATGGAGAGCGTTCAATTTTGAGATATGTGTGTCGTCATTGCTTTTGCGGAGCTGTGTCGTGCCTGTGTTGTTTAATGAATTGTTTGTTTTCTGTAGAATTTCAGTGAATTATTATAACGTTTTGTAAAACGCTTATGAGTTAAATATTTTGTATGTTAATCTCGCTTTATATGAACAGAAAAAACTAATTAGTCCAATAATTGTTCAAACAGGGTTTACTGCCAACTTTTTTAGTGTTTGTATAACCCGACTGTTAATAAAATGGAATGCGAACGTTTCATAGTGTAAAATAATGCACCGATACTGTTGATGATACTGAAAATGGTCTTGTAATATATATATATATATTTACATCGCACCTACTATTTGGCGACCGCTGAACAGAAAAATGCATTTAAAGTGGCGACCACCGACATTTGACGTCCTTTATACGGTCGCCACATTATTTTCCCAAAAAATTCACTCCAAATGATACTAGATGGCATTACTAGTCATACACCAATATTTTATCCTGACGTCAAATTTATTAGAAAGTGCCTGGACGTGCATAATTTAGTTCCGGCAGTTGACACTAGGTTCGTGTATACGGGCTGGTGTATTTAGAACTTTTATGGAGTAGCCTAATCGCCTTCCAGTCGGAAATTCGAAATCCCACGTTGCCAGCTCGCTGCTGACCAGAGTGTGTATGCGAAACGCTTGCATAATAGTTCATGCATCTTAATCCGCGCGGCGCCGCCCGCCGCGGCGCGGATAAAAAAACAAAATTTTGTTCATCAAAACAACAAAATTTTGTTGTTTTGATATTTTTCAAGTGCATCGCCTTGCCAACTATAGAAGTTAGAGATTTAAAATAAAAAACGTTTTATAGCATTTTTATCAGCTTTCTTTGAAACTATAGTAAATACATTAGTATGATTTTTAAGTCTTGTGTGTCTTGTTTATCTTGTGTACTTTAAAAGTTATTACAATTTTAAAAGTGTGATACCTACTTATTTTTGCAGGCGTGTAGTTAAAGAACTTAGGCTAAATCCTGAATTTCTTTAAATTTAGAAAGAACTTTTGCTTCGCAGCTTCAGAGCGTTGAGCTGTTCTCTATTTGATCAGTTAACGGTTCAACAAATTTTGTGCAAATAATTATTACGACAATTTATTAAAGTTCATTTAATGTATGTTCCCATTTTATTTGCCATTATGATGTAAACATTTGAAAAAAAATTGTAGTGCGTAGATGTAAATAGCTTTTGTTGTTCTGATCCTTATTCCTAAGGCAAACCTACAAGATAAAACATAAAAGCCCCCGACAATAAAACCATTCCTTTAAAAAGTTAAAAATAATTAATAAAATGGGAAGCGCGGGCTTGACGTTGTGAAGGCAGACATGAGAGAGAACGATCTTACTAAGGAGGATAAAAAAGATCGAGCCAAGTATATTATTACAATATTTACACTGTAACTACTCTTCTTCTTCTTAAATACCTATCGTTTTCCCGATCTAGCGGCTAGCGCCAGGGTCCGCTTTCAGGCTCTCTCCTCTACTTGGCTCGATATTTTGTATTTTTCTTAGTGAGCTTGTTCTCCTATGTCTGCCTTTACTACGTCAAGCCCGCGCTTCCCATTTTATTAATTATTTTTTACTTTTTAGAGGAATGAAAATGTTTAGTTCCATGGTCAGAACTCCACCATAAAACTAAACATTTTACTCAAAGTTGAAGTTTCTATTTAAAATAGTTGCTGAGATCCAGGCACCATTCAACTGGTCATCATCAGACCTTCAAAATTGCGTGTGCGAGAACTGCACCATGAAACTAAAAACATTTTCTTTTAAGTCGAAGTATCTATCTGTAACAGTTGCTTAGATCCAGGAGCTATTGATCTGGTCATCATCACTCCAAATTTGAGGTGTGGGGCTGCATCATGTAACTAAATATTTGTGTTCAAACATTAGCTTATATCTGTAACAGTTCCTAAGATCCAGATGCTATTTATCTGATCATCATCAGAACCCTCAATAGCGGTTGTGAGAACTGCACCATGAAACTAAACATAAATAAGAAACACGAAGTTTGTAACTATAATAGTGACGAGATCTCTTCGAGGCTGTGATTAATGCTGTAAATCTTGGAAACGGCTACACCGATTTTAGCCAAACATGACTAGGAATCATCTCGTCTAAACACGCAATCATTATAAGAAAACCATATTCTAATCTGTCAATCTATTCTTGAGAGAGTCAAAGGACCATGGTGGATTTTGTATGAACCCCGTCCGCATTCTACAACAGTCATGGGATACGTGTCAATTTGTTCATTGGAGCTTTAAAAAGTCTAAAGTACTTGTGTTAGTTGCAAAAACTAATGGGTTTATTGATAATAAAAAAAAAACTTTCCATAAACAAAAGCATATATTTTCATGTAAACAATGACCATTCTATTTAAAAAAAAATACTTACTTGGTTCTCAAACTGAAAATCATTGAGTAATAATAACAGTGTTACGAAATGGTTAATTAATATACCTATTAACTCATTAGTACAGCCAAAAGCATGTCTCTACTAGCTTAAGTTAAGCTCTGATTTACACTGCGTAACATGCAAAACAGGGCTAGTCCAAACTGTCAAGCTTGACGTGCTGTTGACTGTACTAACAATTACATTATGTATCTATGAAAATAATCAAGCAATGCAAGTGGGGCATTAAAGTCAATATGACGCCCTTAACTCATATACCATACAATGGATATTATGTGCGCACAACTTCCCACAGGGCAAGTGCAGTATACCAATAAGCAATAGCATGTCTGCCAGCCAAATCCCGGTCTATTAAAATATAATTATACGTGAACGGACATAGCGCGACTGAATCCATACTCTGACTAGCCAAACATTATTTAGCAGGATATTGCATATTGTAATTGTCAGGACCTGGGGGGTTACTCTCGAACGCAAACTCAATCTTAATACAATTCCAATGCGATTAATATGTATCGATATTTGGATAAATAAAGATAATTCCGCAACGCCATCTCGATAATAATTTGTTCAATCAATTTCCACGCAATTTAATCCCAATGTGGCGCTATTGTCGCTTACAAAAGTGCCATTTGACGTTTTTTAGATTTGTGATTGGAAATTGATTAATGCAATTCTGTTTCAAGAGTAGCCAGGTTTGCGTGAAATAATTTGTTTGGAAATTGGTCGCGGTATACCGGGACGGGGGCTCACGCGGACGAAGTCGCGGGCGGCAACTACTATATTATAAAACCTAAACCCCACGCATTTGAAGAACGTCGCCATATTGAAAAAATATCTATCCTACTAGACATTAATTTCAAATCTGTTGGATGGGAGGACGCTTCTTCTCATGATTCATAACCATTTTTTACGCATCTTTGCTTCATTTATCCGCTACAGCATGGGTTCTTAAAAGATTAACGTGATCGTATTTAACTAAGAACCTTCTCGATTAGACACTTAATAACGTAAAGAAAACCGCATCTCAATCAGACAATCCGTTCTCCTGCTAGGAGCCCACAGACAAACACTTAATGTTGTGTGCACTAATAATTGGAATACATATTAGAATCTATTAATCTAAATAATTATGAAATTATATAATAATTTGTATTCTGTATGTGTACCTTTTATAAAAAAACACACAGAAAGACAGACTCACACGTCAAACACACCTCTCGGTTGGTCAGGGGTTAATCAGCTTCTCAGTCTCTATAATGGTAATTAAGAAACACAAGTCTCCCGGTCTATCTGACCGCCTTCATATATGTATTGCTTCATGCGGGTTCCCTATTTAATCCCGAAAGCCGTTTTACCGATTATCATAAACTATTAACCGATCTCTCTATTGAACGATGCCTTATTTGTACAAAGCTTTAATTTAACGATGTAACGATTCACCGAAACACCAATTACCGAAGTTCATTTCAGCGACCATACATATAACCGACAAATTATTTAACCGATGTAACATTTCACCCAATTTTATGAGTATGTAGATGTAGCCTTGGTGGCCTAGTGGTCAAGTGCTTGGCTCGACAACCAGAGGTCCCGGTTTCGATTCCCATGTCGGACAAACTGCGTTTTGAATTTGTCGATTTATAGCCCAGGTTTGTGATCACTAACCCGCATTTGGCGAGGGTGGTTTTTGGAAATTGTATGATTTACACACCACCATAACATCGCCTAAACTGTAAGGTATAGGTAATTTTTTATGATGTCATGAACGAAATATATATTTTTTTTAATTTGTTATAATTTGCTTAAATTCTTTCTTATAAAAATAAAAAGTAACATTGAATTAAAATTGATTTATCCCACTTTTATTAATTTACTATGTAGTTTCAGTAGCCGAGCTTTTGACCTAAAAAAAGGAAAGTACAGCCTGTGTACTGTCCTACTGCAATAGGACAGTACAAAGGCTGTACTTTCCTACACAGTTTGAAATCAAGTCTTCGCTTGTAGTAGTCGTAGTTCACTACAATTAAATGAACATTCGAAGCTAGTGTTCCTTTACCATTAACAGAAGTGTTGGTTACCAAACAGTTGCTTAATAAAAGGTCGCCAAATGTGTTCTGGGATTTAAATATATATATTTAATACTACAAGACGTGTACTTTTGTATTCATTTGCCTGTTGACGTCATATTTTTTTGCAATACTGGTACATTCTTAAGTTTTATTTTATTGACAAATACGTTAGAACAAACTATTCGCCCTAATGCGGTTGACGACTTCTGACTTTAGTGCCTACTACTTGTCGACGATCAACAATAAACAAGATCAACATCGAAACTGCGTAATGTAATCACAAACTCCTCGCTAATAAAACCTTGTATCTTATCAGACCTCCATGAATCGGTCTCATGTGAAAAATATGCAGATTCGTTTCGAAACACGTCTCGATTACGCCGGCACGCCGAAATATATGAGTCGTAAAAATAGAATAACAAATGAGATGCCGTAAGAGGGCGGCCAAAGTATATGCAGCAAACAGTTACTATGTTTGAGTAGAAGTAAATAAGGATTGAAAACGTTTTATTTTATTTTTATTATATTTGTTGGGTCTGACTGGAGGACAAACAATACTGTGGGGTGCGGCCAATCAATGAGTTAGGAGATAGCGGGACGAACTTGATGTATTTCATCAAAATTGGACAAAGTTACCTCAAGACAGCAATCAATGTAAGAAATAAAGGGAGGCCTTTGCAAAGCAGTGGAAGAGTGAGGGTGAATAATAATAATATTAGGTCAACCAAAAAGACAAACACAAATCCACGATTAATGTTTTATATTTTAGCGTTTTATTAACGCTTAAATATATTTAAGTAAAATTTTAAACACAGAAAAAAGACGACAACCTCAAAACTTCTAAGATTTGATGAAGCAATGTTGACTAAAAAACATAAGCATCAAGCACTGACAAATTTCGACGGTTGAAAGCCAGGCCTCGGTAGCCAAGTGGTTAAGGCAGCCGCCCGGAATGCGGAAGGTGCGTGGTTCGATTCCCGCCTGAGGTTGTCGTCTTTTTTCTGTGTTTAAAATTTTAATAAATATATTTAAGCGTTAATAAAACGCTAAAATATAAAACATTAATCTATAAACGCAGCTTCATCTTAACCGAATGTTCAAATATTTGTAAAAATATTTCTTTCGGATCTCAGAGGTGAAAACTTCTAAGATTTGATGAAGCAATGTTGACTAAAAAACATAAGCATCAAGCACTGACAAATTTCGACGGTTGAAAGCCAGGCCTCGGTAGCCAAGTGGTTAAGGCAGCCGCCCGGAATGCGGAAGGTGCGTGGTTCGATTCCCGCCTGAGGTTGTCGTCTTTTTTCTGTGTTTAAAATTTTACAAATCCACGAAATTACTAAGTAGAACATTAAGAGGCCTATTACATCTTAACTGTGATTTTTGCGTAAAATGACCAACTTTGGCGTTATGGATCTCAGAAACGAAAATACATTAACAATTATGACTTATTGAATAGTGTAGAATAGCTATTGGAATAGTGCTTAGTGGCCTCGCTTTTTGTAAATTTTGCTTTACTTTTTAATTAAATTCAAAATTGCAGAGAAAGATTTTCATAAAGTGCGCGAAGGCACTTTTTTGAGCTCATCGATTGAACTAGTGAAATAAAAAAAATATAATGTTATCTCTCATATAGTCGAATAATGCGTAGTGGCCTCGGAATTTTTAGATATCATTGATTTTATATAGGAAAAAAATCTTTTTCTAAACCAAAAAACTTCGAAAATTGCTATAAATTAACTGTGAATATCTCCTATCTGCGATAATATTATTAAGCAAAATTTATACCAGAGTAACTGTTACTTCATGAGGAATAAAGATTTTATAGTGAATTTATTATCCTATTTCGATAAAAACGATAAATAAAACTGCAAAATTACTACAAAATGCGATGCGCCGGCCGTCCGAATTCAACTTATGCTCACAAAATGGATATTTGTAATAATATGCACAAATTTATTATCCTATTTTGATAAAAACGATAAATACAACTGCAAAATTACTATAAAATGCGAAAATAGGCATTTTACGCAAAAATCACATTCGAGATGTAATAGGCCTCTTAAGTAATTCCCTAAAACTAAGTGAGTCTCAATAAAATGGTACCTACTATTTGAAATGAAACACTTTTTTAACGGTAGTTTTATATAATTGCATTTTAGTTTTTTTATATTGATAATATAAAAAACTATGTAAATATTAAATTAAACGCGAGTTAATCCGTAAAAAAGTGTTTCATTTCTGAAAACAATATGGTACCTACTACTTTTTATTATTTTTGATTGTTTCGATTTAGGCTAAAAAAAGACAAATAAAGCTTTCACCGCTATGCGACACGGATATCCCGGTTCACATCCTAAGATAAAGTGGGCAGTCGTTATAACCCAGTAACCCGCTCACCAAGAACGTTGTGGGTTGTGGCCAAATCCTATAAGTGCCGTGATGGGTAGCGGTGAAAGACAACTACCACCTCCTCTCTTCCCTTGACTGTCGTAAAAGGCGACTAACGGACTAAATACTACTTATACATGCAACAGCATAGAGCGGCGATGGGCTCACCGCCCCACGCTGAGCACATGTGCAGTCGACATTTAATGAAAAGTGGACTATGGTAGAGGACTGCTTTTGTTGTCCTCATTGTCTAGTCTCTGAATAATCCTTCAGGTATAATAGTTGTAATTATATGTATGTATGTATGTCTTTATGTACTGTAGTTCATGTAGGAAGGCCTGTACCCAGAAATGGGTCATTTAATCCTATAACTAATAGTGACAATATACATGCCACCATAATTTGAACCTTATTCAGTTGTAATAGAATAGAAAACCAATGAAAAATATTTAAAAGATGTACCAGTTAAAGCGTAATAGGCCTATGATGACGCTACATGAATATAGTAACCTAAAACTAGAATCGAGAACAAAAGATCGCTACGTTTTTCAGAGAACGAACAAATTAATAACGTTCAAAAAGTAGCAACAATGTAGAATGCTTATAAATTAATACAAGTAGAATGGAATGAAAGTCACAAGTAAATGAATGGTAAATTTAACAAGATTAACATCGTAATGAAAAGGCAGGAAAAGTCTCAAAAATAAAGAACTCTTTTAGCGAATTTTCAAATTATCGCACCCCAAGGTACGGGCGAGTTAGCAAAACCTCATTATTAAAACTGAATCAAAATTCAAATCGAGCCTTAATTAAGTTTAGCCACGATGAAAAATAAATTAAAAACGGAACTTTTTACATGCAAATGACGGCATCAACATGTGTCCCAAAGAAAAAATGCTAATCATGGCCGCATGGCGCATTTAAAATATTCTTTTTACGACCATCCATAAATTTACTGGGAGGGTTTACAACTGGGGTTTATATCTGAGCCTTTGCCACATGGGTATCATCGTCATACCATTTACTGATTTATTTGTCATCGTAAAAAACTGTTTCTCTTTATATAAAGTACAGAATCGTCTACATACTGCCTCACTGCTCGGCAACGGCTTTCATTCTTAAAATCAAGTTATTATGCAACAATAGTCCAATCTTTAATAACCCAGGCTATGCTTCGAAAAATATGTACTTTCCCCACCCTTCAATTGAACGGGGACCTCAAGATAACGGGACAAGTGCATAACCCCTCAGCCACTAAGGCGTTTCTGTACAACCTATTTTTTAATTTTAATTTTTTTAATGACTGCAATTACATAAGTTTAGTTTGTGCTCATCGTTTTGCACAACTTTTACTATGGCACAAATTCTGAAATCATAAAAAAACAGCTGTTCGATACAATTATATTTTAACTAGCGGCCGCTCGCGGCTTCACCCGCGTGGTTCCCGTTCCCATAGAAATATCAGGATAAAAATACAAATCCATTCAGTAGTTTTTACGTGAAAGAGTAACAAACATACACACTCACAAACTTTCGCCTTTATAATATTAGTGTGAAGTGTGATTAGTGTGATTCCACAACGGAAAGCCATTTCTTACATTACGATGAGTGACTTTGCTAACTATGTTTAAAGCATTTAAGTGGTCAAGTGGTCAGTGACACACTGTCACGGGTTTGAATCCCGCTAGGACCAAATATTAAAGTTTATGTGGTAGTACATGCAATTTGTGATCGAGTCATAGACGTTTATTAATAGGTACCTATTTATGTATGTTCATACGTTATTCAGTTTTGCCATGGTATAAATTATGCTTAGAATAGAATAGAATAGAATTCCTTTATTGCATAAACTGGGTAACAAGTTCTTAAAAAAATATATAGTATCAACAGTTTGCCCATGATCAGGCATGCAATGTACACAAATAAATATTAGTAACATTAATATTAACAAAATTCATCGTGAATTTAACAATTAATTAGTCTTGAAACTAAAGTATTCATTTAGTGTATAGAAAACATTATTAAATAACCAAGTTTTTAACTTAAATTTGAATATATGACCATTCAATGTCTTAGAATTAGTAGGTAAATGATTATACCTACCCTTTAATACCATGTATGAAAGTACTTTTATCATAAACATTATTATTGACAATTGGAAAATTTAAATTATATCTATACTTAAGACGTTGGTATAGACGTTAGTTTGGAGTTGAATAATTGGTGTGAAAGTGGTTCTTATTATTTTAATTTATTGAGGTGAAATAAATATTTAAGATGATGGTAGTTCGTCAGGTGGTCAGAAAAAGCCCTACCACCGACCAAACCAAATAAATTAACATGTATTCCCATGCTGGCCAATTAACCACAGAGATGGTTAATTGGTAATACAATTTAAATTCCCATAAGCAACCAAAACGTGTTTTCGCCCTCACTGTTGGTACTTTTCTAACAAAATGTTAAAAAAGTACCAACAGTGAGTGAGTGACAAATATGGAACCCAAGATATGACACGTATATTAACAGACTAGAGAGTATCCAAAAAAAGTTTATTCGCTATTTGTGTTACCGCACTGGTACCCGTGATAGCTCCGCTACCTATGTCCAACTGTGTTTAAAGCATCGTCTACTGACACTAGAAAATCGACGGAGTATAGCAGACATTGTGTATTTATTTAAAATTGCCTCAAACTCCGTTGGCTGTCCCGAACTTCTGTCACTACTGAACTTGAGTGTCTCTACAAGAATTTTACGAAATTTTAAACCAATTTACCTTCCAGTCTCAAATACTAATTGTAGGCAAAACTCATATTTTTTGCGTGCCGGTAAGTGTTACAATAATTTGTGCGAGGTGTGTGATCTTGATCTTTTTGTTGTAACTGTGAATCGGTGAGAAAAAAACTTACAAAGTGGTTTTTTGAAACTTATTAATATTAAATTATTGCTACCTACTACATTTCTGTTGTGAATTTGTCCTTGTTACTGTTTCAGCTACAATGTTTGTAAGCGGGTCGATCGCAGTTTGGATCCTAGGTATACTAGCATGTTTATTCTGTTAGCTCAATAATTTCCCTACTACTTTAATTCTATTAGTGTGAATCTGTCAATGGTTCTCTGATGTATAACTGCATAGCAACTCGTGTCTTGTAACTGTTGATTCACCTAAGAAAATAAAATAAAATAAAATAAAAAAATAGGCACAACTGTCCACGTCAAATTTGACAGAATCGAGCATAGACTATGCGATATTTTGCTATCACGATGCATAAAATGTACCACAGAACCGAAATAACCAAACTTGTTCCTACTAAAGTAGTCTGTAAGTCTATGAAAACACGGTAAAAAGTCAAGTGTGTTTTTGTAGGTGCGGTCTCATGCGACCGCTTAGGGTTTGAGGAGGGCAAACATTCAGTTTTTTCTCCTTACCAAGCTTTGGCTACAAATTGTAGCTCTCATGAATCGTCCTCGTTTAATATGACTGTGGCCGGACCCGGACAAATCGACGTTGTCGCCATTCGTCAACTTGGATATTAGTCATTTTTAATTTGAATTCAGTTATTTTCGGATTTTAACTGTATCTATCGGATTTTGTGTAGCGTACAGTTAAATAGAATTTTTCGTCCTAAAATTTTTACCACGCTTACATAATTATCGAGAACCAAGTAGACTTCATAGAAACTTCTTTCATAAAAATACCTAAATAAATACTTATTCAAGCGCGTTCGGCTTGCGATCTTGCCCGTTAAGCGACTTTCGCAATGCCGGGTCGCCTGATGGGTGACCATTAAAAACATCTCGAGCTCCTCCATGCTTTGGAAGGCACGTTAAGCCGTTGGTCCTGGTTGTTGTCGTAACATGGCAGTCGTTAAAACCCACCAACCCACATTGGGCCAGCTTGGTGGGTTATGGCCCAATATCCCCACGTGCTGTCCACGTGGGAGGCCTGTGCCCAGCAGTGGGACGTTTATAGGCTGATGATGATGATGAAATATTTATTATAGACTAGCGGCCTGCCCGCGACTCCTCTCGCGTGAACACCAAATACTATCCCGTAACGTATTTCCAAAAATAAAATTAGTTTTTTTGTCTAGCCACTCACTCTTGGATTTTTTTGACAATATTTTGACAGTAACTGTCAACGTCAAATTTGACAGAATGGAGCATAGACTATGCTATATTGTGCGATAACAATACATAAGATGAACCACAGAACCGAAATAACCAAACTTGTTCATACTAAAGTAGTCTGTAAGTCTATGAAAACACGGTACAAAGTCAAGTGTGTTTTTGTAGGTGCGGTCTCATGCGACCGCTTGGGGTTTGAGGGGCTAGCGTACCTATTCCTTAAATACAAATAATCAGTAAAAGCCTGGTTACCAAAGATACATAGATTTTCGGTTTATTTAGTGAACGTCCTCTTTTTATTATCCAGGAAAAGTTTTATTTGAAATAAGAACAAAACTGATATTTCTCTCCTTTATTTCCAAACTATGGGTTCTATCCAATCCAGGTAACTGGAAACTCCCGTGTAGATGCCTGGCAGGTCTGGCAGCGCGCAGCCTATGCCGAATGACGTCACACCGATAACCAGGTGCATTCGTCTGCAGGTGCGGATATTATTGCAGCTGTAAATGCAAAAAAAAACGCTTCGTACATACATTTACGACTTAATATTCGATATTCTTCAATGTTTCATCATCATAATTACATAATTATTATAAAGTAAAGTTGCCGTTTTCCTGTGTCTGTGGCACCGCACTAGAGGATTCGACCAAACTGAAATAAGGTCTTATACCTAGATTAAACGCCGAATTTGTATAGGCTGATCTTCCAGTTTGGTCGAATCCACCCTATAAACCACACAATTGATTTTTATGCGGTTTTCGGTAGTTTGTACAAAATGATTGTAAAAAACTAAACTACAGGCGGCCCCGGCCGGGAAGTTCATAGGGGTCACGGTGTAGTGAGTAGATAAGGAGAACGTAACTACGTCTTTTCGACAAAAAGTCATTTTTACAACTGTTTTTACTTAGCTCGTAAAGCGATTATTATTTCATAAAAAGACACAATTTTTTTTTTGTATTAAGTATAACGTTTTCGACTCCAAAACCAATGAAAAATTTTGGTACAGAGGCTTGTTATTGGTCTCCAAGATTGTCATTGGATATTATCGAGGATACATTGTGTTATTTTAAAACACAGACAGGCATGTGGATATTTGAGAAGGCTTTCTGTTTTTTTTAATGTAAAAGGAGAAAACGAGCATGCGGATCACCTGATGGAAAGTAATCACCGCCGCCCATGGACACCCGCAAAACCAGAGGATAGGGAGTGGGTACTGTGAGAGAGAGGGGGGAGAGGCCTTCCGGTACTTTCACTCACCGGACGAAACACAACAGCAACGGGTGAAATTGTTTCACGCCGATATTCCGAATTCGTGCTGCAACGCAGCGGGGCTCTACCACTCAGACAGTGTGGTGTCAAGCGTAAATATTTGGACGCGGATGACTATAACTCCCAATTGTTTAAATCTTTAATAATATTACTTACTACGTATTTTTTTGTGGTAGTTTCATTTCAATTTGTAAAGGACCTCCTGAGTCACCCTGCAAAATGAAAACAATTAATGTGCCTTAATATAATATAAACGGAATACTGAACAAAATAAACAAACTTTGATTTATCCCTAAAACCCCCAAAAATGGATATTGTAGTCGAAAATCGATGGCAAGATACAGGATAAGAGAAATATACCGGTGGTATGCCGAACAGTTAATCACAATCATACACTGAGAGAAAAAAGCTACGTACATGACCCGATTTTGTAATGTGTATGCAATTTAGTACTTACTACCGTTGTAGGCTACGTAATAATTGTTCCGTTTATCTACTAATGGTGAATCTTACTTACGTGTTTGTAGGCCGGTCCATTATCCATAATGGCATTGCAGAAATGTACTTATAATGGTGTTACATACTTATTTCATCTTTATACTAAGGAGCAGTCGATAGCTACGTGTTATAAGTAGCGGCCTTATTTACAACATGATATCTATTCTAGCTACTTAGTGCATAATGTGGCTAGCTACTTAGTATAAGTAACCGACTACATTATATCAGTATGCGGTACACATTTAGCATCTGGCTACTTAGAATTAACCTGTACGTATTGCGTCTACTTACATAAGGTTGATAGATACGTTAATGTTTTATATTGTAGCGTTTTAATAACGCTTAAAAAATTTTACTTGATAGATACGTATTTCATGTAGCCGGTCACATTATACCTATAGACTTATAAAATCTACCTGTCCACGTACACTAAAGCTACGTATTGTAGATAGCTGACAGCATTATTTCAGTATGCGGCATACTTACAGCATGTGACTAGCTACGTTCAATAAGGAGTCGGTGGTTTAACATTATACGTACTCCGCTTACTTACATAAGGTTGATGGATATGTATTACAAGTAGTCTGTTACAAATTATCTGTACACTACAACATATAGCAACCTACTTATAATAAAGATGACAGCTACGTATACTAAGGGTTATAGCTACGTATTGTAGATAGCTGACAGCATTATTTCAGTATGCGGCATACTTACTGCATGTGACTAGCTACGTTCAATAAGGAGTCGGTGGTTTAACGTTATACGTATTCCGTCTACTTAGATAAGGTTGATGTATATGTATTACAAGTAGCCTGTTCCAAAGTATCTGTACACTACAACATTTAGCAACCTACGTATAATAAAGATGACAGCTACGTACACTAAGGGTTATAGCTACGTATTGTAGATAGCTGACAGCATTATTTGAGTATGCGGCATACTTACAGCATGTGACTAGCTACGTTAAATAAGGAGTCGGTGGTTTTTCATTATACGTATTCCGCCTACTTACATAAGGTTGATGGGTATGTATTACAAGTAGCCTGTTACAAAGTATCTGTACACTACAACAATTAGCAACCTACTTATAATAAAGATGACAGCTACGTACACTAAGGGTTATAGCTACGTATTGCAGATATCTGACAGCATTATTTGAGTATGCGACATACTTACAGCATGTGACTAGCTACGTTAAATAAGGAGTCGGTGGTTTACCATTATACGTATTCCGCCTACTTACATAAGGTTGATGGGTATGTATTACAAGTAGCCTGTTACAAAGTATCTGTACACTACAACATTTAGCAACCTACTTATATTAAAGATGACAGCTACGTACACTAAGGGTTATAGCTACGTATTGTAGATAGCTGTCAGCATTATTTGAGTGTGCGGCATACTTACAGCATGTGACTAGCTACGTTCAATAAGGAGTCGGTGGTTTAATATTATACGTATTCCGCCTACTTACATAAGGTTGATGGATATGTATTACAAGTAGTCTGTTACAAATTATCTGTACACTACAACATTTAGCAACCTACTTATAATAAAGATGACAGCTACGTATACTAAGGGTTCAAGCTACGTATTGTAGATAGCTGACAGCATTATTTCAGTATGCGGTATACTTACTGCATGTGACTAGCTACGTTCAATAAGGAGTCGGTGGTTTAACATTATACGTATTCCGTCTACTTACATAAGGTTGATGGATATGTATTACAAGTAGCCTGTTCCAAAGTATCTGTACACTACAACATTTAGCAACCTACTTATATTAAAGATGACAGCTACGTACACTAAGGGTTTATAGCTACGTATTGTAGATAGCTGTCAGCATTATTTGAGTGTGCGGCATACTTACAGCATGTGACTAGCTACGTTCAATAAGGAGTCGGTGGTTTAACATTATACGTATTCCGCCTACTTACATAAGGTTGATGGATATGTATTACAAGTAGTCTGTTACAAATTATCTGTACACTACAACATTTAGCAACCTACTTATAATAAAGATGACAGCTACGTATACTAAGGGTTCAAGCTACGTATTGTAGATAGCTGACAGCATTATTTCAGTATGCGGCATACTTACTGCATGTGACTAGCTACGTTCAATAAGGAGTCGGTGGTTTAACATTATACGTATTCCGTCTACTTACATAAGGTTGATGGATATGTATTACAAGTAGCCTGTTCCAAAGTATCTGTACACTACAACATTTAGCAACCTACGTATAATAAAGATGACAGCTACGTACACTAAGGGTTATAGCTACGTATTGTAGATAGCTGACAGCATTATTTGAGTATGCGGCATACTTACAGCATGTGACTAGCTACGTTCAATAAGGAGTTGGTGGTTTAACATTATACGTATTCCGCCTACTTACATAAGGTTGATGGATATGTATTACAAGTAGCCTGTTACAAAGTATCTGTACACTACAACAATTAGCAACCTATAAAGATGACAGCTACGTACACTAAGGGTTATAGCTACGTATTGTAGATAGCTGTCAGCAATCTTTCAGTGTGCGGTATACTTACAGCATGTGGCTAGCTATGTTCAATAAGGAGTCGGTGGTTTAACGTTATACGTATTCCGTCTACTTAGATAAGGTTGATGGATATGTATTACAAGTAGTCTGTAACAAAGTATCTGTACACTAAAACATTTAGCAACCTACCTATAATAAAGATGACAGCTACATACACTAAGAGTTATAGCTACGTATTGTAGATAGATGACAGCATTATTTCAGTATGAGGCATACTTACAGCATGTGACTATAGCTACGTTAAATAAGGAGTCGGTGTTTTAACATTATACGTATTCCGCCTACTAACATAAGGTTAATGGATATGCATTATAAGTAGCCTGAGTGTTGAGTCGCAGTTTCATTTTTCGTCTTTGGTTTTTTGTTTTGTTTAACGTCAGGCCGAATTTGTATGATATCCGATTGTGAATCGGGCGGCCGAGAACTTTTGAGTCTCCATACAAATCAAACCTGTCGTTATACACAAAACAAAAAGCCATAGACGAAAAATGAAACTGCGACTCAAAACTCAGGCTACTTGTAATATATCGATCAAACAATAAGTAGTTAGGTAGGTTAGTACCTACCTATTAATAAATAAATCAACAAACTTGTGTGCCAGTTTTCGCCACATCGGTTGAAAAATGTGACCTGTAAGTTATAGGTACCTATGTAGGCGAGAACAGACAGACGAACAAAAGCATTTTTTGGCCAATCTCGAAACTGAGACGCTTCGCTCGGTTATTTATATAATATGTAAACAGGTTGCTTTTCTAATTTTGCTGTTATTTATACTTTGAAAATACGATTTTTGTGAAATATTGGGTCCGGGTACACTTGATCCGTTAGTCTCTCATACTCCGAAACGTAGTTAAGTACACGATTGAAGTCGGTTTTCTTTTGAGTTTTTAAAAAGGAATTACTCAGTAATAGCACTGCCTTACTACTTAGTAACAGTCGACCGACTCATGTACTTGCGAGGGGCAATGATACCTCCCGGTAGGAACGCGGGGAAGTGAGTGGCAGAGTCGGCGAGCTCGGGTTCCCTATTTAATCCCGAAAGCCGTTTTACCGATTATCATTTCAACGAAAACTATTAACCGATCACTCAATTGAACGATGCCTTTTTTATACGAAGCTTTAATTTATCGATGTAACGATTCACCGAAAAACCAATTACCGAAGTTCATTTCAGCGACCATACATGTAACCGACACATTATTTAACCGATGTAACATTTCACCGAATTTTAAAAGTATGTAGGTAGACATCTCGGTGGCCGAGTGGTCAAGTGCTTGGCATGATATCCAGGGGTAACGGTTTCAATTTCCATGTCGGACAAAGTGCGTTTCGAATTTGTCGTTCATAGGCCGGGTTTTAATTAAGCCAATAGGTACCCATCAATTATATAGCGAAGACTTGATTTCAAATACCGTGCAGTAGGACGGTATAAAGGCTGTACTTTCCTTTTTTTAGTTTAAAAGCTATGCTACAAAAAAAATAATTCGGTGAAATGTTACATCGGTTAAATAATGTGTCGGTTATGTGAATGGTCGCTGAAATGAACTTCGGTAATTGGTTTTTTCAGTGAATCGTTACATCGGTAAATTAAAGCTATGTACAAATAAGACATCGTTCAATTGAGTAATCGGTTAAAAGTTTTCGTTGAAATGATAATCGGTAAAACGGCTTTCGGGATTAAATAGGGAACCCAGCGCAGAGTTATTCGCAAAATCACGCACATACTGGTAGGTACCTACCTACGTCAATAAACCTAGTTCAGATTAGCACTAAAAACGATACGTACCTACTACCTACCTAGCTACATCATATACCTCCTACTCCTACCTACATAATTTTTCATACGCTACGGCCACTGTATTTTTCAATAAAATACAGAAAGTTTCATACAATTCTGATGAATCTTTTGCGTTTCATTTTGTGTTTTACATGTACCTTCATAACAGGCAGCAGTAGGTACCTACCTACAGGTTATACAAAGCTGTCAAACATCTGAATTTATTTTAACCATAATTGATTGAATTTGATTACCCTGTCGTGGTAGCCCAGCGTGCCGTTGACTATACCTATTCTACGATGTATTTTTAAGATTGTTCATTTTTATAAATAATTAGTACCTATATTTACCTACCTATACACTGCAAACTGAGGCAAGTAGGCAGTTACTTGTTGTTACCGCTCCTGAGTCCTGGGGTAGGTAGGTAGGTAGGTAGGTCCTTGTAATCACCTCTGCCGACAGATGTAGGTAGACTCTCCCTCTTGTAAGTACCTAGTAGAGTGCTCTGTAAGACTTCATACTATACCATGTTGACCTTGAGACCGTTTTTATGCCCTACGTATTATATGCTGTTATTACAAATTAAAACTTTTACTTTTGTAAAATATTTGAGAAGTTTGTTTTGACAAACCTGACCCTTGACGGAGTTTCTGTGCGTATACCTACGCAGTGGCGGGCGGCATGGGTTTATTAACAAAGGAGTCGGGTTACTGTAGCTGTGCTTCTAATACAGTGGTAATAGTAACATATCCTAAGGGTGCCAAATTTGTCAGCTTTAATGCGTCAACGCTATTAAAATTGTTAAAAGTAATTAAGACTGATTATCTTAATACTTACTTACTTACCTATAAAGGTACCTATTTTCTGTACTACTTAGGTACCTATACCTATTTAAGTCTTCAAAAACATTAAGACTGACTTTTACAACAACAAAATAACGTTGCTTGTGTGCATGGTCGTGCACACGAGGATAAAAATGTTGGCACGTTTCGTATCGGTGAGTTGCAAGGCGTCACTCTATCCAGGGAATATATCGTCACCTTTATGGCAAACTTACGAATCTGAAAAAAACACATTTTACAGGGGAACGTTTTGAAACATTAGATTAACGATAACTTTTTTTTAGAGGCAGATGTAATAAGCCTTGGGATAAATTAGATATCCAAAAACCTGCTGTTTTTGAATACAACGAATGGATTATTAATATATTACAAGTAACAGAAATAAATGCATATTCGTTACTTTACACCTTTATACATGAAGGTTCCGAGGTTTTTAGTTACATCATAGCAAATTTACGAAAGTGGTAGTTACGTAAGTTACCTAAGAAAAGTATCAATTTAAATCTTAGGGAAACTTACGAAAGTGCCACTTTCGTAAGTTTGCTATGGTGTAACTAAATACCCAGGAACCTTAATGTATGAAGATGTAAAGTAACGAATATGAATTTATTTCTGTTACTTGTAATAATATATTAATAATCCATTCATTCTATTTAGGAACCGTAAAGAAGTAATTGTCAATCTAATTTTTAAAAACATACTCCTTGAGTTTTTTTTGTTTCGTAAAATTGAGGTATAAATCACGTGTTTTTGAGAAAAAGTAACTTCAAACAAAAATGTTTTAAAAATAATAAAAGTGAAATCACAAAATAATAACAGAAAATGGAAAAAAACAATAATAAAATACATTTTTAGATTTAAATTTCTTTTATTTTAGAAAAAAAACTATATAAACATGCTGTGACACAGCACTATAAAATAAGAAATACAATAAATCAAAACATACAAGTACCTACTAAAAGAACAAAACTACAAGTAAACTAAAAGTATAAAATAACCCTACAGTTCCTCTTCTTCTTCAGCATCTGGTTCGGGCAAGAGGTCCTGAACTGCTTCCGAATCGGGTAGGTTTTCATAAAAAGAATGGTAGTATTTTGGTATCTGGTTATCTTTACATAGTTTTAATAAATCTCTTTTTTTTACTTTGGAAATCGGAATTCTTTCAGTATAAATATTACTAGGTGTTATTGTTGTACTCTTTCCTCGTTTTGATTTTATTTGAAGTTCCTTGAAGGTCTCGTCATTGTAATTAGTTTTGATAAAGATTGATTTAGGATTTTCTTTACGGTACTGAATCCACACAGCATCTTGGAAATTTAGCTTTACTATTGGTCTTGTCTCATCTTGTTCTTGATTTCCTTCTTGTTCATAATTTCTTTTAACTTTATTTGAACATTTCTTTTTCAGATTTGGTTTTTTCGAAATATTGTCCACAAACTGACAATGATTCGGATTGAAATCTAAAAAATCGTCATGGACTAAGACATTCACATTAAATGGGCGGGGATTTGTTCTTGCAATTCTCATTACCTGGATCCACCCATCCGGAGTGTAAATTGCTGTATTTTTACATTTCTGTTCTATTTTGGAGTGTATGGAGTCACACTCCATGTGACTATGTCCAGACTCATAGAAAACATGGTCAATTATGTTTATTGTCGCATGATTTGTTACCAAGTGCAGCAACATACAACAAAAGGAAAAATTCTTTTGTTGGCCGCCACAATTATCCGACATCATTCTCACGTGTGTTATGCCTTGTTCGTGACTACAAATATATTTGTAAACGCAAGTCGCTATTTCAGCACTTCCCCGTTTGCCTTCTGTTTCGTCCCATGTGAAACAATCGACTTCTTGATCTCCAAATTTATAAAAGGTCAAATTATAGACGGCTAATTTTCTTACATAAAAGAATGGTCCAGATGCAGCTTTAGGGGTTTGGAGGACGGCTTCTAAATCAAAATTAAAAGCCAAAGTCTTAGGGTCATATTTTGCCGCTGCTTTGTCAGCGTCCCGACGCAGATAAGCATCGTCGCGTCGCTTAAGGTGTTTGGAATGACTTTCCTTTTCAGAATTTGTCGGGTCATTACTTTTTAGTTCCTTGTAAGCGACACATTTTTTGCACAGATCTTTTTTTGGCACATGAAACCTTAATTTGTAGTATCTAAAGATTTTCCGGTAAGTCTCTATTCCTGCTGGGGTTGCGCCTTCGTCTTTACATTTTTCTTTGTATAACGAATACATTATTGTTACATTTAGTCCAGAATCAAGGTATCTATACTCTGTGTTTTTCCTGCAATAATGAGACTCCATGGCAGGAAACGAAAAAATATGTTTTTTAATTAGGTCAAGTCTCTCTCTAGACAGTTTATTAGACGGAGGTTTTTTGCCTCGCCTATCAGGTAAAAGAACTCCTTCTTCAGAAATCTTTTTTAAAGCACCCCGTACTATTCCTTCCTTAATATTTAATGTGTCTAAAAAAAAATCTCTACATACAGTAACCTTATTGTTGTCTATCGTAAAACAATATCGGTGTGTACTGACTTTCCGTGATGGGCCATTTGTTGTAGATCTTTTCTTATTTTCTTTTGTAACATGTTGGATTATAAATTGACGCTGCGCTTCCAAAGATTCCATAGCTCGAAATGAGTCATAAATTTTTTTCCTCGAATCTTCGGTTACATTAGCATTGCATTTATGTTTTTGTTTTCCTAGACACTTAGGTTTTTTCAAAGGCGTAGCCGCAACAAATTTCCCTTTGATAGTTTTATAAGCTTCACCTCTCAAACGTTTGTTCCTTTCAATACGCCTTTTCCACTTATTAGGATCAGAAACATGCTTTTTCTTTGGTGAGCTGGACTTCATTTGTGAAAATATGGCACCGGATAAGGAAGCACGTCTTTTTATTTTTTTTGTTGGGGGGTGGTCTTGTTTCAAGTCATTTTCAGAGCAACGTCTATTCAATAGTTTAGAGGTAAATAGAAATTGTGGTTGCGAAAAACTTTCATTAATTACTTTAGATCCAGTAGCTAGGCTATCATCATCTTCAAGCTCAGGAATAAAATCGGGGTCTCTAACACTATCATCATCATCACTAAAATTCAATGCTTCAAATATTTTTAGAGTTTCTGGTGACATAGCGCGAATTGGTGAAGAATTTTCGCTACTTTCAGGAATTTCCACACTACTTCCAGCTAGAATAGTCTGTGAGAGAGACCTTCAGCTAGAAAAACGTTTTGGTCTATAGGAGTTATAGGTGAGTATAATGGTGCTTCTGGCGTTGATACCATTTCTTCTTCTTGGGCTTTTGATGTAAGACAAAATTCTTTAACATTATCATGACTCAGTAGTAATGTATCATTGTTAAAATTTTCAATTATATTTTGCTGATTTTGAATTGTATTTGATGTACTGTTGACTTCCAACTGATCCGTTTTGACTGAGAAAGAATTCAAGGCTCCCATAGTTGTTAATTTTTTGGGTGCTGTTGTTTCTTCCTTTGAATTTTCTGGTGCTGAAAATAAAATTCGTTATAGTTCGGGAGACAGGCATAGGCGTTGAAAAAAGAGGGTATCAGTTACAAGAATCAAACTATACTCGGTTGTTTTATGACGATTGGTTAAGTAGTAAACTACCGAAAACAACCAAGACAACCTCAGGCGGGAATCGAACCACGCACCTTCCGCATTCCGGGCGGCTGCCTTAACCACTTGGCTACCGAGGTCTGGCTTTCAGCCGTCGAAATTTGTCAGTGCTTGATGCTTATGTTTTTAGTCAACATTGCTTCATCAAATCTTAGAAGTTTTCACCTCTGAGATCCGAAAGAAATATTTTTACAAATATTTAAACATTTGTTAAGATGAAGCTGCGTTTATAGATTAATGTTTTATATTTTAGCGTTTTATTAACGCTTAAATATACTTAAATAAAATTTTAATCACTGAAAAAAAAGCAATGTTGCAAATTTCGATTTCCGCCTGAGGTTGTCGTCTTTTTTCAGTGTTTAAAATTTTATTTAAGTATATTTAAGCGTTAATAAAACGCTAAAATATAGAACATTAATCAGTAAACTACTGGTCTGACATTTTCAGGCTTATCCAAAAAAATATTTTTTGTGAAAATTATACGAGTGTAATTTGCTTTTTAATTGATGGCGTATGATCGGTAAATAATAAAAAGTTAGGTACAGGCAGCCCAGTACCAAATTTTCTATTAAAAAAACTGGTCAGGCCTGGAAATGCCAGGCCGGGGTGGTTTATTACATTACTAATATTCATAAAACAACGAATGTAATTCGAAATTTGTAACAACTACCCTCCATGTCCAATGCCTATCGCCATAACTATCATTCACAATCATGGCAGGCAATCTTAGCTACCCTTCGTCCGGCGGAATACCGCAACACGGTATCTGTTAAAATACACCACAACCGGCAAGGTACCGTCCGTGATATCTTGTTATAAGTGTTTGTTTACTCTGCCGGTTCTGCAATAATTGCCAAAATTTTAGTGGCACAAAGAAAATCTATAAAACAAAAATTATGACAACGCTTAGCGAAAACAAATGACTTCTCATTTCTATAATCAATTGCCGGGGCGGTCGCCATTTTTGGAATTATTGCAAAAACGGCAGAGTAAAAAAACACTAATGTCAAGATACTGCGGGACGGTACCTGCCGGTTCTTGAGTATCTTGATAGATACCGCGTCGCGATATTTCGCCAGACGATGGTACTTGTATGATTGAAGTAAAGTTTTTAACTTAATAATATTTAGGTTATGAAAACCATACTTACTTCGAAAATTTGTATTTTTGCAAGCTCCTAACACTTTACGCAGCATTTTTTCATTTCTCTTCATAATTATGACCAAAATAAGTTTAATTAACACAATAGTAATAACTTTTGTTTTAATCAGAGCCGCACAGATAAATGCTAGAAGAGGTGACAAAAAAAGTAACTATCAAATTAGTGATGTGCACTTATATATAAGATCGATATACCTTATCGATAGTTGGTACTGGTTCGGCCAAACTAACAAGAATCTAATTGTATTTGCAAATTTAAAAAATATCTAGGTAAGTAGTTTAAAAATTCTCTAGGTAAGTAGTACCTACATTGTATAGGGAATGATCAAATGAGGGATAGTCAGGTCAAGTGCATAGATAGAAGACAATGGTGACAAAAGAAAACAGTGATAATATTTTTTGTTTTTAATATTTCCTACGAGAACGGGTCTTTTACAGTACGTTCTCGTAGCAAAAGACGTAACAAACCTCAAAACTCTTTTACTGTTTTATTTTCACCATCACGTTCGATGCACTTAACCTGACCACCTCTCATAGTTTGTTAAAAATATTTGCAAATACAAATTATTAGGTTTCTGTTAGTGTTGCCGAACCAGAACCAACTAGCGATATGTAGTAAAACAATTGATAAATACCAAGGTACTTATTGATTATTTTACAAAGTCGTGTGAAGCAAGGCCTCATGCATCCGATTTTAATGAATTTAAGTAATTATTATTATTTAAGTACTAATTATATTTAAGTACTAAACATAACTATATCAACGATACCAACGGTTTTTCTAAAATTATCGACAGTGAAAATGAATGAATCAGCAACGCTAATTCCTATGTTTGCTGTTGGTTACTTGACCCCTTGTCAAATATCTGTTACCAATTTAAATTTACGAAAACACCAGATTCGTAAGATTGCAATGAAATATTCGACCCAGTTTGATAAACAAGTCACCAATGTAAATATACGAAATTGCCAGATTCGTAAGATTGCTATGGGCTACGAGCCCTTTGACAAATCAAAAGTTACCAATGTTAACTTACGAAAATGACAGATTCGTATGTTTGCTATGGGCTACTTGACTCCTACAAAGAATACATTCGTCCAATGTAAACTCACGAATATGACATATTCGTATTTTTGCTGTGAGTTGCTAGACTCATTCCTTAAAGTATAATATGATGTAATTTAACGAATATGGCAGATTCGTAAGTCGACTGTGGTACATTTTTGCCAGACTTCATATCGTCACCTTTATGGCAAACTTACGAATCTGAAAAAAACACATTTTACAGGGGAACGTTTTGAAACATTTGATTAACGATAACTTTTTTTTAGAGGCAGATGTAATAAGCCTTGGGATAAATTAGATATCCAAAAACCTGCTGTTTTTGAATACAACGAATGGATTATTAATATATTACAAGTAACAGAAATAAATGCATATTCGTTACTTTACACCTTTATACATGAAGGTTCCGAGGTTTTTAGTTACATCATAGCAAATTTACGAAAGTGGTAGTTACGTAAGTTACCTAAGAAAAGTATCAATTTAAATCTTAGGGAAACTTACGAAAGTGCCACTTTCGTAAGTTTGCTATGGTGTAACTAAATACCCAGGAACCTTAATGTATGAAGATGTAAAGTAACGAATATGAATTTATTTCTGTTACTTGTAATAATATATTAATAATCCATTCATTCTATTTAGGAACCGTAAAGAAGTAATTGTCAATCTAATTTTTAAAAACATACTCCTTGAGTTTTTTTTGTTTCGTAAAATTGAGGTATAAATCACGTGTTTTTGAGAAAAAGTAACTTCAAACAAAAATGTTTTAAAAATAATAAAAGTGAAATCACAAAATAATGACAGAAAATGGAAAAAAACAATAATAAAATACATTTTTAGATTTAAATTTCTTTTATTTTAGAAAAAAAACTATATAAACATGCTGTGACACAGCACTATAAAATAAGAAATACAATAAATCAAAACATACAAGTACCTACTAAAAGAACAAAACTACAAGTAAACTAAAAGTATAAAATAACCCTACAGTTCCTCTTCTTCTTCAGCATCTGGTTCGGGCAAGAGGTCCTGAACTGCTTCCGAATCGGGTAGGTTTTCATAAAAAGAATGGTAGTATTTTGGTATCTGGTTATCTTTACATAGTTTTAATAAATCTCTTTTTTTTACTTTGGAAATCGGAATTCTTTCAGTATAAATATTACTAGGTGTTATTGTTGTACTCTTTCCTCGTTTTGATTTTATTTGAAGTTCCTTGAAGGTCTCGTCATTGTAATTAGTTTTGATAAAGATTGATTTAGGATTTTCTTTACGGTACTGAATCCACACAGCATCTTGGAAATTTAGCTTTACTATTGGTCTTGTCTCATCTTGTTCTTGATTTCCTTCTTGTTCATAATTTCTTTTAACTTTATTTGAACATTTCTTTTTCAGATTTGGTTTTTTCGAAATATTGTCCACAAACTGACAATGATTCGGATTGAAATCTAAAAAATCGTCATGGACTAAGACATTCACATTAAATGGGCGGGGATTTGTTCTTGCAATTCTCATTACCTGGATCCACCCATCCGGAGTGTAAATTGCTGTATTTTTACATTTCTGTTCTATTTTGGAGTGTATGGAGTCACACTCCATGTGACTATGTCCAGACTCATAGAAAACATGGTCAATTATGTTTATTGTCGCATGATTTGTTACCAAGTGCAGCAACATACAACAAAAGGAAAAATTCTTTTGTTGGCCGCCACAATTATCCGACATCATTCTCACGTGTGTTATGCCTTGTTCGTGACTACAAATATATTTGTAAACGCAAGTCGCTATTTCAGCACTTCCCCGTTTGCCTTCTGTTTCGTCCCATGTGAAACAATCGACTTCTTGATCTCCAAATTTATAAAAGGTCAAATTATAGACGGCTAATTTTCTTACATAAAAGAATGGTCCAGATGCAGCTTTAGGGGTTTGGAGGACGGCTTCTAAATCAAAATTAAAAGCCAAAGTCTTAGGGTCATATTTTGCCGCTGCTTTGTCAGCGTCCCGACGCAGATAAGCATCGTCGCGTCGCTTAAGGTGTTTGGAATGACTTTCCTTTTCAGAATTTGTCGGGTCATTACTTTTTAGTTCCTTGTAAGCGACACATTTTTTGCACAGATCTTTTTTTGGCACATGAAACCTTAATTTGTAGTATCTAAAGATTTTCCGGTAAGTCTCTATTCCTGCTGGGGTTGCGCCTTCGTCTTTACATTTTTCTTTGTATAACGAATACATTATTGTTACATTTAGTCCAGAATCAAGGTATCTATACTCTGTGTTTTTCCTGCAATAATGAGACTCCATGGCAGGAAACGAAAAAATATGTTTTTTAATTAGGTCAAGTCTCTCTCTAGACAGTTTATTAGACGGAGGTTTTTTGCCTCGCCTATCAGGTAAAAGAACTCCTTCTTCAGAAATCTTTTTTAAAGCACCCCGTACTATTCCTTCCTTAATATTTAATGTGTCTAAAAAAAAATCTCTACATACAGTAACCTTATTGTTGTCTATCGTAAAACAATATCGGTGTGTACTGACTTTCCGTGATGGGCCATTTGTTGTAGATCTTTTCTTATTTTCTTTTGTAACATGTTGGATTATAAATTGACGCTGCGCTTCCAAAGATTCCATAGCTCGAAATGAGTCATAAATTTTTTTCCTCGAATCTTCGGTTACATTAGCATTGCATTTATGTTTTTGTTTTCCTAGACACTTAGGTTTTTTCAAAGGCGTAGCCGCAACAAATTTCCCTTTGATAGTTTTATAAGCTTCACCTCTCAAACGTTTGTTCCTTTCAATACGCCTTTTCCACTTATTAGGATCAGAAACATGCTTTTTCTTTGGTGAGCTGGACTTCATTTGTGAAAATATGGCACCGGATAAGGAAGCACGTCTTTTTATTTTTTTTGTTGGGGGGTGGTCTTGTTTCAAGTCATTTTCAGAGCAACGTCTATTCAATAGTTTAGAGGTAAATAGAAATTGTGGTTGCGAAAAACTTTCATTAATTACTTTAGATCCAGTAGCTAGGCTATCATCATCTTCAAGCTCAGGAATAAAATCGGGGTCTCTAACACTATCATCATCATCACTAAAATTCAATGCTTCAAATATTTTTAGAGTTTCTGGTGACATAGCGCGAATTGGTGAAGAATTTTCGCTACTTTCAGGAATTTCCACACTACTTCCAGCTAGAATAGTCTGTGAGAGAGACCTTCAGCTAGAAAAACGTTTTGGTCTATAGGAGTTATAGGTGAGTATAATGGTGCTTCTGGCGTTGATACCATTTCTTCTTCTTGGGCTTTTGATGTAAGACAAAATTCTTTAACATTATCATGACTCAGTAGTAATGTATCATTGTTAAAATTTTCAATTATATTTTGCTGATTTTGAATTGTATTTGATGTACTGTTGACTTCCAACTGATCCGTTTTGACTGAGAAAGAATTCAAGGCTCCCATAGTTGTTAATTTTTTGGGTGCTGTTGTTTCTTCCTTTGAATTTTCTGGTGCTGAAAATAAAATTCGTTATAGTTCGGGAGACAGGCATAGGCGTTGAAAAAAGAGGGTATCAGTTACAAGAATCAAACTATACTCGGTTGTTTTATGACGATTGGTTAAGTAGTAAACTACCGAAAACAACCAAGACAACCTCAGGCGGGAATCGAACCACGCACCTTCCGCATTCCGGGCGGCTGCCTTAACCACTTGGCTACCGAGGTCTGGCTTTCAGCCGTCGAAATTTGTCAGTGCTTGATGCTTATGTTTTTAGTCAACATTGCTTCATCAAATCTTAGAAGTTTTCACCTCTGAGATCCGAAAGAAATATTTTTACAAATATTTAAACATTTGTTAAGATGAAGCTGCGTTTATAGATTAATGTTTTATATTTTAGCGTTTTATTAACGCTTAAATATACTTAAATAAAATTTTAATCACTGAAAAAAAAGCAATGTTGCAAATTTCGATTTCCGCCTGAGGTTGTCGTCTTTTTTCAGTGTTTAAAATTTTATTTAAGTATATTTAAGCGTTAATAAAACGCTAAAATATAGAACATTAATCAGTAAACTACTGGTCTGACATTTTCAGGCTTATCCAAAAAAATATTTTTTGTGAAAATTATACGAGTGTAATTTGCTTTTTAATTGATGGCGTATGATCGGTAAATAATAAAAAGTTAGGTACAGGCAGCCCAGTACCAAATTTTCTATTAAAAAAACTGGTCAGGCCTGGAAATGCCAGGCCGGGGTGGTTTATTACATTACTAATATTCATAAAACAACGAATGTAATTCGAAATTTGTAACAACTACCCTCCATGTCCAATGCCTATCGCCATAACTATCATTCACAATCATGGCAGGCAATCTTAGCTACCCTTCGTCCGGCGGAATACCGCAACACGGTATCTGTTAAAATACACCACAACCGGCAAGGTACCGTCCGTGATATCTTGTTATAAGTGTTTGTTTACTCTGCCGGTTCTGCAATAATTGCCAAAATTTTAGTGGCACAAAGAAAATCTATAAAACAAAAATTATGACAACGCTTAGCGAAAACAAATGACTTCTCATTTCTATAATCAATTGCCGGGGCGGTCGCCATTTTTGGAATTATTGCAAAAACGGCAGAGTAAAAAAACACTAATGTCAAGATACTGCGGGACGGTACCTGCCGGTTCTTGAGTATCTTGATAGATACCGCGTCGCGATATTTCGCCAGACGATGGTACTTGTATGATTGAAGTAAAGTTTTTAACTTAATAATATTTAGGTTATGAAAACCATACTTACTTCGAAAATTTGTATTTTTGCAAGCTCCTAACACTTTACGCAGCATTTTTTCATTTCTCTTCATAATTATGACCAAAATAAGTTTAATTAACACAATAGTAATAACTTTTGTTTTAATCAGAGCCGCACAGATAAATGCTAGAAGAGGTGACAAAAAAAGTAACTATCAAATTAGTGATGTGCACTTATATATAAGATCGATATACCTTATCGATAGTTGGTACTGGTTCGGCCAAACTAACAAGAATCTAATTGTATTTGCAAATTTAAAAAATATCTAGGTAAGTAGTTTAAAAATTCTCTAGGTAAGTAGTACCTACATTGTATAGGGAATGATCAAATGAGGGATAGTCAGGTCAAGTGCATAGATAGAAGACAATGGTGACAAAAGAAAACAGTGATAATATTTTTTGTTTTTAATATTTCCTACGAGAACGGGTCTTTTACAGTACGTTCTCGTAGCAAAAGACGTAACAAACCTCAAAACTCTTTTACTGTTTTATTTTCACCATCACGTTCGATGCACTTAACCTGACCACCTCTCATAGTTTGTTAAAAATATTTGCAAATACAAATTATTAGGTTTCTGTTAGTGTTGCCGAACCAGAACCAACTAGCGATATGTAGTAAAACAATTGATAAATACCAAGGTACTTATTGATTATTTTACAAAGTCGTGTGAAGCAAGGCCTCATGCATCCGATTTTAATGAATTTAAGTAATTATTATTATTTAAGTACTAATTATATTTAAGTACTAAACATAACTATATCAACGATACCAACGGTTTTTCTAAAATTATCGACAGTGAAAATGAATGAATCAGCAACGCTAATTCCTATGTTTGCTGTTGGTTACTTGACCCCTTGTCAAATATCTGTTACCAATTTAAATTTACGAAAACACCAGATTCGTAAGATTGCAATGAAATATTCGACCCAGTTTGATAAACAAGTCACCAATGTAAATATACGAAATTGCCAGATTCGTAAGATTGCTATGGGCTACGAGCCCTTTGACAAATCAAAAGTTACCAATGTTAACTTACGAAAATGACAGATTCGTATGTTTGCTATGGGCTACTTGACTCCTACAAAGAATACATTCGTCCAATGTAAACTCACGAATATGACATATTCGTATTTTTGCTGTGAGTTGCTAGACTCATTCCTTAGAGTATAATATGATGTAATTTAACGAATATGGCAGATTCGTAAGTCGACTGTGGTACATTTTTGCCAGACTTCATATCGTCACCTTTATGGCAAACTTACGAATCTGAAAAAAACACATTTTACAGGGGAACGTTTTGAAACATTTGATTAACGATAACTTTTTTTTAGAGGCAGATGTAATAAGCCTTGGGATAAATTAGATATCCAAAAACCTGCTGTTTTTGAATACAACGAATGGATTATTAATATATTACAAGTAACAGAAATAAATGCATATTCGTTACTTTACACCTTTATACATGAAGGTTCCGAGGTTTTTAGTTACATCATAGCAAATTTACGAAAGTGGTAGTTACGTAAGTTACCTAAGAAAAGTATCAATTTAAATCTTAGGGAAACTTACGAAAGTGCCACTTTCGTAAGTTTGCTATGGTGTAACTAAATACCCAGGAACCTTAATGTATGAAGATGTAAAGTAACGAATATGAATTTATTTCTGTTACTTGTAATAATATATTAATAATCCATTCATTCTATTTAGGAACCGTAAAGAAGTAATTGTCAATCTAATTTTTAAAAACATACTCCTTGAGTTTTTTTTGTTTCGTAAAATTGAGGTATAAATCACGTGTTTTTGAGAAAAAGTAACTTCAAACAAAAATGTTTTAAAAATAATAAAAGTGAAATCACAAAATAATGACAGAAAATGGAAAAAAACAATAATAAAATACATTTTTAGATTTAAATTTCTTTTATTTTAGAAAAAAAACTATATAAACATGCTGTGACACAGCACTATAAAATAAGAAATACAATAAATCAAAACATACAAGTACCTACTAAAAGAACAAAACTACAAGTAAACTAAAAGTATAAAATAACCCTACAGTTCCTCTTCTTCTTCAGCATCTGGTTCGGGCAAGAGGTCCTGAACTGCTTCCGAATCGGGTAGGTTTTCATAAAAAGAATGGTAGTATTTTGGTATCTGGTTATCTTTACATAGTTTTAATAAATCTCTTTTTTTTACTTTGGAAATCGGAATTCTTTCAGTATAAATATTACTAGGTGTTATTGTTGTACTCTTTCCTCGTTTTGATTTTATTTGAAGTTCCTTGAAGGTCTCGTCATTGTAATTAGTTTTGATAAAGATTGATTTAGGATTTTCTTTACGGTACTGAATCCACACAGCATCTTGGAAATTTAGCTTTACTATTGGTCTTGTCTCATCTTGTTCTTGATTTCCTTCTTGTTCATAATTTCTTTTAACTTTATTTGAACATTTCTTTTTCAGATTTGGTTTTTTCGAAATATTGTCCACAAACTGACAATGATTCGGATTGAAATCTAAAAAATCGTCATGGACTAAGACATTCACATTAAATGGGCGGGGATTTGTTCTTGCAATTCTCATTACCTGGATCCACCCATCCGGAGTGTAAATTGCTGTATTTTTACATTTCTGTTCTATTTTGGAGTGTATGGAGTCACACTCCATGTGACTATGTCCAGACTCATAGAAAACATGGTCAATTATGTTTATTGTCGCATGATTTGTTACCAAGTGCAGCAACATACAACAAAAGGAAAAATTCTTTTGTTGGCCGCCACAATTATCCGACATCATTCTCACGTGTGTTATGCCTTGTTCGTGACTACAAATATATTTGTAAACGCAAGTCGCTATTTCAGCACTTCCCCGTTTGCCTTCTGTTTCGTCCCATGTGAAACAATCGACTTCTTGATCTCCAAATTTATAAAAGGTCAAATTATAGACGGCTAATTTTCTTACATAAAAGAATGGTCCAGATGCAGCTTTAGGGGTTTGGAGGACGGCTTCTAAATCAAAATTAAAAGCCAAAGTCTTAGGGTCATATTTTGCCGCTGCTTTGTCAGCGTCCCGACGCAGATAAGCATCGTCGCGTCGCTTAAGGTGTTTGGAATGACTTTCCTTTTCAGAATTTGTCGGGTCATTACTTTTTAGTTCCTTGTAAGCGACACATTTTTTGCACAGATCTTTTTTTGGCACATGAAACCTTAATTTGTAGTATCTAAAGATTTTCCGGTAAGTCTCTATTCCTGCTGGGGTTGCGCCTTCGTCTTTACATTTTTCTTTGTATAACGAATACATTATTGTTACATTTAGTCCAGAATCAAGGTATCTATACTCTGTGTTTTTCCTGCAATAATGAGACTCCATGGCAGGAAACGAAAAAATATGTTTTTTAATTAGGTCAAGTCTCTCTCTAGACAGTTTATTAGACGGAGGTTTTTTGCCTCGCCTATCAGGTAAAAGAACTCCTTCTTCAGAAATCTTTTTTAAAGCACCCCGTACTATTCCTTCCTTAATATTTAATGTGTCTAAAAAAAAATCTCTACATACAGTAACCTTATTGTTGTCTATCGTAAAACAATATCGGTGTGTACTGACTTTCCGTGATGGGCCATTTGTTGTAGATCTTTTCTTATTTTCTTTTGTAACATGTTGGATTATAAATTGACGCTGCGCTTCCAAAGATTCCATAGCTCGAAATGAGTCATAAATTTTTTTCCTCGAATCTTCGGTTACATTAGCATTGCATTTATGTTTTTGTTTTCCTAGACACTTAGGTTTTTTCAAAGGCGTAGCCGCAACAAATTTCCCTTTGATAGTTTTATAAGCTTCACCTCTCAAACGTTTGTTCCTTTCAATACGCCTTTTCCACTTATTAGGATCAGAAACATGCTTTTTCTTTGGTGAGCTGGACTTCATTTGTGAAAATATGGCACCGGATAAGGAAGCACGTCTTTTTATTTTTTTTGTTGGGGGGTGGTCTTGTTTCAAGTCATTTTCAGAGCAACGTCTATTCAATAGTTTAGAGGTAAATAGAAATTGTGGTTGCGAAAAACTTTCATTAATTACTTTAGATCCAGTAGCTAGGCTATCATCATCTTCAAGCTCAGGAATAAAATCGGGGTCTCTAACACTATCATCATCATCACTAAAATTCAATGCTTCAAATATTTTTAGAGTTTCTGGTGACATAGCGCGAATTGGTGAAGAATTTTCGCTACTTTCAGGAATTTCCACACTACTTCCAGCTAGAATAGTCTGTGAGAGAGACCTTCAGCTAGAAAAACGTTTTGGTCTATAGGAGTTATAGGTGAGTATAATGGTGCTTCTGGCGTTGATACCATTTCTTCTTCTTGGGCTTTTGATGTAAGACAAAATTCTTTAACATTATCATGACTCAGTAGTAATGTATCATTGTTAAAATTTTCAATTATATTTTGCTGATTTTGAATTGTATTTGATGTACTGTTGACTTCCAACTGATCCGTTTTGACTGAGAAAGAATTCAAGGCTCCCATAGTTGTTAATTTTTTGGGTGCTGTTGTTTCTTCCTTTGAATTTTCTGGTGCTGAAAATAAAATTCGTTATAGTTCGGGAGACAGGCATAGGCGTGAAAAAAGAGGGTATCAGTTACAAGAATCAAACTATACTCGGTTGTTTTATGACGATTGGTTAAGTAGTAACTACCGAAAACAACCAAGACAACCTCAGGCGGGAATCGAACCACGCACCTTCCGCATTCCGGGCGGCTGCCTTAAACCACTTGGCTACCCGAGGTCTGGCTTTCAGAGCCGTCGAAATTTGTCAGTGCTTGATGCTATGTTTT